>CM073764.1:111957416-113237695 GCA_037127475.1 Arma custos
TTATTTTTCTTTTGCATATCCTTAAAAAGAAAAACAATGTTAGGAAAGATAATGGAAAGTGAATGTAGGAAGGAAGATACATTATGGGAGAGCGGAAGGGCTAAAATGGAGGGAGGGTGTTTTGTAGTGAAGTGTGAGCGACAAGCACCGTTCCACTTGTTTATTCCGCAGGGCTCAAGAAGACGATTAGGGCGGCCTCCTAAACCACTCTTGTTTACATTGCCGGATCCTGGAGTCACAATATATGTGCCTGCTCGAGTATTTCCTACCAGTAACGCGTGTATGGATGTCGAACTTTGTAGCGGAATTGCACGGCGATAAACAAAAAACTAAACTGAGAGAAAGGCCTCTCGATGCCCGATGTATTTTTAGATATTTATCATTCCAGTTTTTCTGTGACTTATATCTATGAATTTATTCTAAGTCTCAATGTAAATATCTTCGGGGAAGTGAGAGAGACTTCGCCAAATAGAAAAAAGGTTTCCATTCGCGTGTGTACGATGAATCTTCTGTCTTTTCGATCACCAGGAGTTACAGATATCCTTCGATAGTAGCTAACAGAATTTGTTTTCAGACGGGAGGAATTCATTGAAAGTGATCAATCGTCAGTTCAATACTAGGGAAAACATAACAATATTTTATAGACAGAAATGATAGGAGTGAAATACAATGATAAAATGATTAAATTATTCAATAACAAGAGTGAAATGAAATTTATGAAGATAACAAAACATGATAAACTCACAGCAGAAGTACTTTTACAATATACGAATTAATTAATTGTCGTATAATTAATGATATGGTATTAAAGAAAGTAAAAAACGAGATTGATTTTAGTTACTATAAAAATAAATATGTAGCTATTTCTCTCATAAATATGTAGCTATAACGTACTTGAGTAATGCGTTATAATCTTATGTGGAGAAATAAAAAAGAGATAGAGATAAAGAGAATGAAGGAGGAAATATATAGCAAAATAGAAAATAGCAGATAGATGTGGAATCTCAGAGCAACTAAACAAATATTTAACTAAACGGACCTAATGTTACCATTTTACTAATTAATAATTAGTACACAATTTTTAGTATTTTTAATTATAATTTCGTTTAATTTAAATATTGTAAGGAGCTGTCACAAAACAAATAAAATAAAATAAAAAATGAATGAATAAATAAAAATATATATCAAATTGTTATCAAACTGGTTCATAGATTATTACGTCGTATTCCAATTGTAACATGATAACTATAGGCTAAAAATCGTGGGAATATTTTCAAGTAATGTTTCAAAATAAAATAAAAGGAACGATTAATTATTTAATTAGTTTAAATGGCATATTTTTTATACATTATAGTTTAAGTAGTTTAACTTTTTTTATTTCGATACAACAGATTTATTTAACTGCATAAGGATTATGTACATACACACAGACATTTAGCTGTTTACTTCAATCGTTTGTATGAGAAATTTACGTTACCCTATTATAACCCTAACCCTATTATAACCCTTGGAGCTCGCTTCCTAAGAATACTTGTTTTACAATTCTTGTATTGAGGATTACATAAGTCGTAATACTAAAATAAATTTTAAAACAAGGTATATTTGACCTAAACATTTTTTTAAATTGCAGATTTTTAACGAAAATATAAACGTGATTCAAAAATGTTAGATTGACGTCTGTTAACAGCACAAATAATTCATCTGTCACAGCCGGTGTTATGGTGATAGAGTACCCTGTATACAGAGCTACCTAGCTCTTTTAAGCTGTTGATATAAAACAGGGGTATTGATAAATATAATGGTGATTTAGATGTATTAATTTCGGACTTAATTGCTTTCCAATAGAAGCTTCCGAATTTGTGAAAAGTGAAATCTACTTGAAAGTCGTCATTGAATAATCAAACCTCTATTGTGCGAATCCAGGCCTTTCGAGAAGGATAAAGGACCGGTTTGCAAAGAGGAGGCTTTTGAAAAAATAAATGTCCTAAGGGCCGGGTTGTTTAATAAGGGTCCATGGGAAGTGTTTTTAATCATTTACAGGGCAAACAATGACTCTTCTACGAAATTTTCCGTTTAAGATAGACTACAAAGGTTCGGCAAATAAGCGATTGTGGATGAATGGTCAATTACTCTGCTGCGGAAAAGGTTATATGTATAAGATTAAAGAAGGAGGAGTCAATTGGAACAGACTTGAAGGGCCTTCTGTTGTTGGCATCTTTGTTGTTGGAATGAGTTGGTCGTCTCCCTCCTCCCTGTTCCCTCCCTCTTTCGTCAGAACCTCATACTTTGAGCCTTTTCGGGGAGTTACTTTAACCAACATACATTCTGTTGTGGAAAATCCGATGTTGCAGATCAACTCCAGGCTTATGTTAGTTCTAAGATTGATCCATCCTTACCTTTTATGGTTTAATCTCAGTTTGCCCAATTGCTGGATCAACAAAAATTCACAACGGGGAAGAAAAATAAGCAATATTTGTTATTTATTATTTATTTGAAAATTCAATTACTGATTATTAAATTTTCGGTCTTGAGAGGAGTTAGACAGGATGATAGCTTAAGCTCCGTCCTATTTATAAATTTTATGGGCGAGATTAGCGCTGGTCAGCCTGGAAGTACCTGATCTCAAAATCACTTTGGAGAATAGAAAAATCGAGTGGTTTGGGCATGGCTGCCGCATGAAACATTACGTCGACCCTTTAAAGCTATTAGAAGCTCGATCCTCTGGGACGAGTCGGCGGAGGCGTCCTAAAGTTTCATATGAGGCCTTCATATAAAGGATTTGAAGTAGTAGACGCCAATCCCTCAACCAATGATACGGCTATGCAGAGACCAGGAGGATTGGCTGGGTAGAGGATCCTCAACGCGAAAAATACCATGCGAGCAAAAAATAAGAAGAAGAAATTTTCAGTTCTTATAAAATTTAGTGCCTATATTCAGTAGGTCTGAGAATAGGGTGTAAACTATTTTTCATACCCCTAAGTGATATGTGTCGGCCATTATTATTGATTATATGTAATTTGAATTCACCAATTATGGAATCTTACACGTTTGGCCATCAACAATGTCACCGGGAATGTTATTGCATCAGCAATGCTGACTGGAATCTTTAAAGAAGAAGTTGTCCTGTAGCCACGTATTCCAATGATATCATAAGAACCCGTAATACCGTTCAAAATACTTCAATTTGATATAAGCTTGGCTTTTGCTATGACCAACAACAAGTCTAAAGTCCAGGCAATTTCCATTTGCGGTTTGGAACATTCATGTTTCTCCCATGGACAATTATATGTTGCATGCTCACATGTTAGTAAACCATCTAATCTATTTGTATTAGCAAAGGACAGATTTAAAAAAAATATTGTGCATCGATTAGTGCTCAATTAAATTGAAATAAATAGTTATAATTTAAAAAAAAATATTATTAGCCATAATTAAAAATCAACCATGATATACCTCATTCATTAATCTAATGTTTATATTTTATCATTTATGAATTTTATATATTATTTATTTATTATATACTCAGATATAAGATGAATAACATGTAAAACCTGAATTCATTTTTTACATTCATTCATTGTTTTTTTAAAATTCAAATTTTAACGTAATATATTTTAAAAACTATTAAAACACCCACAGCAACGCGTGGCCGGGTCAGCTAGTAACATTTATATATATATATATATATATATATATATATATATATATATATATATATATATATATATATATGCACATATATGTTTAATTTTTATTTAATATTGTTGTATAAAGGCAGTTTACGGCATTTGAATTTGTGAATAGGATTATGCTTCTAGAATTGTGTTTGAAATTTGTTGACGCTTTGGTCAAGATGTTTTAACAAAGAGATATATTAAAGCAAGACCATATCTATAATTTAATGTATAACCTATTCAGAGGAATAAGTAAATATAGCTAGCGTCTAAGCTTAAACGTAGTTATTTTAGTATCTTCTATAGTAATATTTCGGCGAAGTTGATACTCAATGGATTTGAACAAGTCATTGAGGAAGCTTAACCAAGACCTTAGGTAAGCAGAAAACATAAAAGCACAACAGACCTCATCAATGCCTTTTCATATAGTACTGGAGGAATGTACGGAGTGGCAAATACCACTCACTATAGCTTACCTTTGTAGTCAAAGAGGGGATACACGTGGCAAATCTTCAAATGGTTATAACTTCAAAGTCCTTCTGGTTAATAAACCGGATGTTTAATGAGTGAGGCTGCGGGATCTCTCATGATTGAAGACTGCCTGGCTCAATCAACTTGTGAAACGGTTGTGCAGCAAACATCTCTCTAATTAATCTTATCCTATTTGTTCGAAATTCCTAAAAATAGAGTTTATAAAGCTTATAAAGTGATTGAAAAGAAATTAATGGTGTATATAAAAAAAAATAACCGTTTACTGGCCTTTTTCACCTTCCCCATGAAGGTGATGACTAACAGTATCTTTCGACACACATGCCTCCCTTAACGTACATCTGAGGGCATAACTAACTTGAGATTAAAAGTCATTAAATTGATATTTCCTAAAGTTACTAAAAATAATAGTTAAAAAAACTAAATTACAAGCTTAAACGCTGATCCGGTTTTTGTTTACAGTGTTTTATAATTTCCACGTTAATTGTGTCGATCATGTAACACCCATTTAGTTTATATCTCAACTTCCTCTTCCTTAATTGTGTTTAAAATTATTATTATCAGACTTAACTTACCTTAATGTTTGTTTTATAACATATTGACAAAAAAACCAATCAGAGTTTAAAGTTTTAATAAAGTATAACTAAATTTCACAGTTTTAATCAGATATTTTGAAAGTTTTTAACAACTGGATTATACAAGACAAAGCTGATGCTATGAATAAATTTTCTTCTAACGGTACCCATGAATAAAAAGTTTAATGAGAAAATTAAATATCACAATTTATAAAGTCAACACTCTACGTCATCTGATATAATAAAATACTTCTTTAATAAGCATATCAAAGGAATAAGGAATAAATTTATTCAGTGATAAAATGTAATATTGACACTGCTGCGTGATGAAATTAGGAATGTTTTACTAATATAAGCGTGAAGATATAAACATAAAGAATTAATATTAGAAACTTGTTGATTTCATTATTATTATTATTTAACTTATATTCGACTGTCTTATTAACTGCAATATGTCTCAATAAATAAATAATTTAGAATATATAATAAATCTAATGCTTTAGATTAAGGCGAATTAAATTTTATGATTATTTGTATCCCATGATACTTCCTTGAGTTAATTGTTGTAAAAATATTACCCAAATTTAAATATCAAGTTAAAAATGGAGGTAAACAATCTAGCTATGGAAAAATGTTTAAACAGAAATATGATTAGAAATTCTTGATGTTGGTTAAGAAACAATTTCCTAAAGTATATTATCGTGAATATTTATACAGATAAATAAACTTGATTAATATGATTTCTCAGAAGAATTGAAGGAAATGTAAAAGATAAATTGTCCACAAACAACCAATATAACAATGTAACTGCCCAAGATCGTTCGGCCAGAAACTCACGATAAACAGTAGTCTTCCTAGCTAAGTTAGATGATGGCAGGGCTTAAGGCTTAGGAATGAGAACAATGAGGAAAAGTGATTTGAAAATGAAGTTCATTTCGTGATCATTCTAAGAAAAATGATTGTGTCATGACTTTTATACTTTATGACTTTATTTTATAAATATTTATAGTTTTATTCTAGCAACCAGAATAATTCTAAAGATTATAGAGGATGACATACTGAAATCTAACACGTTTTTTTTGTATATTAATGTGTTTTATTATTCCTTGAAATCTAAGCCGATTAAAGTTATTAAAAATGAATTATTAAACTGTTAATAACCTCTAAGCCCACTGGTAAATGTCCAAAGAGTTGTTAACATTTTAGATTGTGTTGTTAAGGATCTTAACATTGCGTACTCATTAAGATAAAATCCTACATTTTTTAGTAAAACGTGCTATTGGACAGAAAAAAAACATAATATTATAGGAAAAATAAAATAATTATCTTTTTTGGATATGGTATCCCGTTACGTCTCTATTGAACTGGTTAGGGACATATAGTAGGTTAGGGTATCACTTAACTCTTTTTCCTTGCGGATGGCTTGCCGTAGTGATTCGAAGAAAACTAAAGTTGTAAAGATGAACGCATAATTTACTTTATTTGGCTCACCCTGGTAAAGGTCACAGACACTATTGACACACAGTTACTAATAGCACGCAGCACTGTCAGGATTTGAAGGATTTGTCAGGATTTGAGCACTGTCAGAAGTTGACATATTGGTTGAGAATATTTAAACTAAATTTATAATGATACCGGTGAAGCGATTGCTGTAGAGATACTGATCATATATCGATACACTAAATCGATAGATGAGTCGAAGTCACTACAGGGTTTAACGAAGTGTCGATGGGAGGATTACGTTAAGATATAGCGGATATAGGTTTGGCCGGTGTTTTGTGGACAGAGATTCGTGGGCAGGGATTGGTGGTGTCAGTCAAGCAATCAGGTTTGCTAAGCAGCATTCTTATTCTCATTATTGTTATATTTTTTAAATTATCAATTGGTAGCCATCATTTAATTTTTCACAATACTATAGCACAGATGTAAGCAAAAGACATATTATTCAGCTTATATTACCGCTATATTAACTTTGAACCCCACTTCCACACTCAACTCAATCCTCCCACTTACGTCTCGGTGGACGCCTTAGGCGTTTATCTGTTAAGTTAAACTTATTACTTTTTAGGGATTTGTTGCCATTACTTCAATTATATTAACAGGGTTATTTGTGTCATCGTCGTGTTATGTCCTAATTCATCTAATGTACTTTATCCTTTTTCGGACCGGAAAAATTACGCAATATATTCGTACATTCAGACATAGTTCATTGTTCAAATTTTTATTCAACTTTTTATCGATTATTATTTTTGATTTTTATAAATTTATTGTTACGGCCAAACCAAGTTGAACATACTGGTTCCCGTTCGATCACCGAAGTTAAGCAACGTCAGGCGTGGATAGGGCTTGGATGGGTGACCGCCTGGGAAAAATAGGCCGTAACCATCTGGTAAAAACCGCGTGTTGTTGGCATCAAAGTTACCAATGAATCAAATAAATATATAGTTGGCTGTGATGATGATATCCAATGTCATTAATAAAAAAAATCTGTTGTTGCTTATTCATTCGCTAATGTGTGCTAAAATGGCTTATCAGAAAATGCGACAGTAGGAGTCCTACATTTTGCCTATCCAGGTATAACTTGGATAGGGAAATTTAACGACCTGACACCGTGATCTCCATTTTACATCACTTCCGAATGATGCCATAACCAAGGAGTTTCTATTCTCTTTTAAAATATCCTAGAAAACATTTTAAATATCGAACCCACGACCTTGGGCATCGAAGATTGTTAAGCTAACCACGGCACAACAGGTGATCCTTATAATCTATTCCTAAATATTACTTTTTCTTTTAGTGGCGCTACAGATGCTTAAAGCGATCCTTGGCCTGCTCAATCCCCAAGCTCCATCTGCTTCGGCCCTGTGTATGTGAGGAACTTATTCTTATAACTTATTCTCAGAGGAGCTTATTCTCAGTTTCTTGAGATCCCCCAGGATGCTATCCTTCCATCTGCCCCTGGCTCTCCCTCTACGCCTCACTCCATCAGGGCAGTTTTAGTACACTCTTCTAACAGTTCTTTCTTCTCCCATTCCCATCAAATGACCCAGCCACTTCATCTTCTGTAACCAGGCAAAAGATCGTCATGTCATCATAGCGTTCATATAACTCTCTGTTTTTTCTTCTGCGCCATACACCGTTTTCCTGGATGGGCTCTACAATGCGTCTGAGGTTACGCATTTCGTATCTATCCACAAGATGTGCATCCTTCTTGTAAGCATTATAGCAGCCTTGTGTAAGCATTTGGCACTATTGGCCGAATGGGCGACTTATAGAGAGTGATCTTAGTTTTGAGGTCGAAATTTTTGCTTTTCAGCAAACTGGCAATGGCAAAGTATGCCCGATTCCCAGCCAGTACTCTTCTTCTGATTTCTTCTGTTTCATCTAATTTGTCCGTTGATGACAGAGCCAAGGTATTGGAAGCTGTTCAACACCTCGAAGGTATGTGGTCCCATTACGTAGAGTTGCTGCAAGCGAATTTGCTGATTTTGCCTTCCTCTTCTCAGCACCATCAGTTTCGTTTTTTCCTCATTTATTTTTAATCCTAACTTTTCTTCTTCCGAATCAAGCCTTTGCAGGTTGTCCTTAATACTAGGTAATGTCCTTCCAATAATTACAACGTCATAGGCGAACCTAAATATTACTAAACAACAACAAATACAAAATACAAAACAAATACTCCTAATAGTTAAAACATTCTGCACATTGCGAAGTACATGCCAGCTTTAGGCATGAGTACAAAGTCATTAGTTTTGGTCAAGCAGTTATAATTAATGGTTACTTGTTTTCTTGGAAATGTTTTGGACATGAGGGAAGCATATTGAAGAAGAGGAAGTAGGAAGAGATTAGGAGGAAAGCTAAGTAACTGAAAGCCAGCTAAAACACCTTTGAATAATTAACAACAAAATCATAATTAAATTTTCGGAATTAACTGTGTTCATTAAATAACTCGTTTTAGGCAAACACTTTCTTTCGGAAGGAGCACCGTTAATTCTCTTTTCCTGGACTTAGGTAAAGTAGCTCCGTTTTATCCCAGGCCCCTTCGCCATTAATTTATAGTAGTAATTCAATGATGCTTAATTACGAACCACTTTATTCTGGTTACTGTCATCATCGTCTTAATAACGTCTTCTGTTGTTTATTTATAGCTTATATATTTAATATTAATCAATTTTTTTATATCAGCTTAAAGTCATTGATACCCAATAGCAAATTTGATATTCTTATTGTAATAGGAAATGAAAAAGACGAGTGAATTGATTGATATTAAAATAAATTAAAAAATAATATCAAATTTAAATGTAACCTATTTGGACATATGGAGCAGAACTTTGGGGTTCAGCAAAAAAATTCCACATACACAAGATTCAAATAACACAATCCAAAATTCTCAGAAAAATTCTTAATGCACCGTGGTATGTTTCGAATCACACAATACACAATGGCATGAACATTCCTACTATAAAATCATATATTCATAACAAATACATAAAATTCCACTTATCGACACAATATCACCCAAACCCACTCGTTCTTCCGCTTTCCTACTCTCTGTTACCTGGACTTAATAAAAAAAGATTAAAAAGACATTGGCCAAGAGACCTACTGAAAAATTGATATTTCATTCCAAAACTCGATGTTCCTGTTCAATAGCAAAGAGAAAAACATCTGGATCAAATTTGCTGGATGCGCAATTGCGCAGGTGCAAATGAAAATTAAATAATAATAATAAATTTAAATGTGACTAATAAAATTTAATTTCCAACTTTGGTCGGATGAAGTTTATATGGTATTTGGCTATATTTTTTGCGGACGGTTTGGAAAAAATAGAACTGAATGAATTCACTCGAAAATTGTTTGAACTCCCAAAAATCTTATCCCAACTCTATTCATGCCGATGCTTCATACTATTTGGAATTGAGGGACCCGCTGCTTCGTGATCACACAATACGTTGAACAAAAAGCCTCCCTGAATTATTTCGTTCGTGAACCGTAAAAAAAGTAGGACAGCAGGTTGCAGAATGGCTGTGACGGAGCGTAACTCAACTCTGTTTTTGGGTAAAAAAAAAATCGAAAGCGAATACTAACCCTCCAATTATACTCCTACGATACAAAATCATATCATCGCATTTTGAAATTAATTTGAAACAAGAATTATCTAAGCAGAGCTACCATCTACCTCAAGGGTGTTTATCAGTTTGCTCTCTGTTTTTTTAACTTCTGTGGGATTCTTTAGTTAGCAAACTGGACAACTTTACAAATTCAGTTATTGCGATACAACCGCTTTAATTATTACATGTTTAAACCATTTAATCTTGTACTTTCATAATTATTGAATTAAATGGTACAAGTGGTACTTCTTCCCTTCAATTAAATGAGAAAATACTAAAAGGGGCCCCGTACCAATTTCAATTCTTTCCATTCTGTCGTTCTCTCTCATGTTCCTTCCAATATTCTTTCATCCTTTCACTGTGCTGCTTCTTTCTGTTTTCGAAACAATTTGTCCAGGTTTCTTTTTCACTGTTCTCTGGAATCCCTTCATAATCAAGATCGTCTTCTTAAAAATATCTCTATCCACTATCTCTATATAATATGTCGTCTTCTCACATATTATTTCGTTCTGAAGATTTTTTTTATACCCTGAATTCACCTACTTGACCTTTTCTTCCAAACGTACTTCCATATTCATTACGTTAATCTGAAAATATGTTCAAATAATAATAACCTTATTTTTCTCGTTATTTCCGTCATGTTTTCTATGTTATTGTATATTCCATCATTTCCATATTTCTGTTGTTTTCATTAGCCCCATTTTATCATCATTCTTCTTCCTTGTACCTCAAAATGATAATCTATAATTTAATACTAGCCATTCACCCGCATATAGGCTAACTGAAGTCCTGATAATAAGTTTGTCAGAAAAAAACCCAGATTTAAGCACTTGTTCTGTAGATATCGATCTGTGAAAGGAATGAATGAACTCTACTAGGTACACAGACGTAGGCAGGCCACCCACAACCACTTAGCTCCTTCTCAGAGATTTCTTCTTATTGACCTCTAAGCAATTTCAGGTAGGTGTCGGATATTAAGTATTAAAGTCGAGGTTAATCTTGCCTGTGGTTTGTTCAAATCTCTCAAAGTTTTGACAAGATTCAAATTGTGTTTTGTGGGTGGGAAAGGAAGTGGGCGAAGAATGGTGGTTAATCCGTGTTTTGTAGAACCCGCATCTAGGAACTGCCTAGGCCGCAGAGGAAGATTGTAAAATAATTACATTTTGATATGGATCGATAGAAAACCCATTAATTAATTCAATTCTAACTACACAATTTTAAGAAATAATTAGTGGCTTACAATTTTTATCATCTTGAGAAAATTTCTAGTATGCTTGCAATAGCGAGGTGCATATGGTCTTCATAGATCTCCAGAAAGCCTATGATACGGTCCCATTATGCAAACTATGGGAATCACTGGAAAACATGAAAATAAGCAAATATTTAATAAGAGCAATCAAAAGCTTATTTAATGGAGCCAAAGCTAGGATAAAACTGAGGAATGGACTGACAGACCACATCCCTATCACTAAAGGTCTCAAACAAGGATGCCCTCCATCCCCTCTGTTATTCAACCAATTTGTTGAAGAGGTCCTAAAAACTTGGAAGAGGTAGTGTAGGGGAATGGGTGTACAAATTAGTAATAAAGTTCTCTACAATTTATAATTTGCTGATGACCAGGTAACAGTCACAAGTGATGATGAAGATCCTGAAGAAAACTTCAAGAGTAATATGTCGTTTGGGATCTGGAAATGAACAGAAAGAAAACCGAGTACATGGCAATACTTGCGAATACAACCTTATCCCTTGAAAATTGGGAAATGGAAAAAACCCATGAATACTAATATCTAGGCAGATGGCTAACAGACGATGGAAGCTCCAATAAAGACATAACAGATAAAATTGTAAAAGACAGAAAAATTATTGGATGTCTTAACTCTGTCCAGTGGAGCAGAAAGGTTAGCCTAAAAACAAAAAAAAATGATGTTCCACTTGTTGGTTGAAAGTGTTATCCTCTACGGATCGGAAACCTGGACGATTACGAAAAAGAAAGAAACGAAGTTGTTGGCCGTAGAGATAAACTTCTGGAGACGCTGTTGTGCTATTTCTAGAATTCAGCACGTCCCTAATAGACCTATATAGAAATTGGGCAATTGGTGGAAACAACAATCCTCTTCGCAATAGAGAAGATTGAAGAAGGAACAAGAAGATTGAAATGGTATGGCCACTTAAAAAGAATGGCAGAGGACCGATGACCAAAAACAATCTTCGAATATTGCCTTGTGTAAAGGAGGAAAAGAGGACGACCCAAAAAAAGATGGTTACAGGATGTGGAGGAGAGCACGGCAGCGAGGGGTGTTAGAAGAGACTGACTGGAACGACAGTTATGGCGCGACCTATCAGATACAAAAACAACTAAGTTGTAAAAAAAAATTAATAAGAAAATTTCTTTTAATTATTCTAAAAACTCTTGAGGAAAACAGGAACAGAATTGACAGAGCAGTGAAAAAGAATATGTGGAGAAAATATGAAGGAAGTATGAAAGAAACGTATAAGAGTATAGCATGATCCTCTTCAGTCCATTTGCAATAAATAAATAAAAAGTCAAAAATTATATTTCTATTTTTATATATAATACAAAATTATTAACACTATAAAAACATAATATTTTACGTTTTATAACACAATTTTATTAACTATTCATTACAATATCATTTTACTTTTGAATTAGTGATTACAAGTTTTTGGAGCGCATTCATTCATCACGTTACTTAAAAAAACATAAAAAAGATAGAACTTATATAAGCTATTCCATGCTATATTGTAATAAGATTTTGGGGAAATTACAAAAAAATTGCATAATTTTTTTTTTTTAAATTACATAATTACATAATTTGATTTTTTTTTTCAACCTTATAACTTAGAGCTTGTTGTGTTTTAAAATATTTACAAGATTCGTACGCAGTTTAATTGTAATAACATTGTTTTATTACTCATAATACACACTATTTATTTCACTTTATTATTTTTAATTTTATGATCGAAATTACAGAAGAAATTGTTCAATAACGGCATTTAAGCTTTGTAGGAATTGTTATTTTACATCTAATAGAAATAAAGCGCATTTTAACAACGCATTAACATAGCGAGTTTGTGTATTCTATTACTATTAATTTCTTTTTATACTTTTATTCTCTTGTTAATTGTTTGTTTGCAATTTTATACTGAATTCCATTCGCCAATTTATATTGCATTATTATTTATTTGTTCACATGTTGAGACTTGTCCTTCTCAACTTATATAATTTATTTATGTTCATGTATTATTTAATTAAATAAAAGCTATTTCCATTATATGCCGTAGTTTGAAATGTAAAATTGGTATGAAATTTAAAAAAAATAGTGATATTTATAAATTACATTATTTCGTACTTTGAAAAAATTGCAGTCTATGTATGCAATTTTCCGTATCGATAACAATCTGCTTTGTCAATATATAGTCATTTTATTATCGTTCCCTTATATATAAAGTAATCAAATTAGCAACACATAGGGTTGGAATCTGACGGCCTTTGTAAATTGATCCACGTGGGGATAAAGAACTCAGTCTAAAATTAACCTAATTATTTTGAAAGCCTTGCTTTTTCACCGATAAATCCTTTAGTTCGGAATTGCTTCGCCGTTCCCTGAATAGAGCCGAGAAATTAATCGTGTGTGATGCTTTTCGCTTCTTAACTGATCCTTTTGGATACGCCAACACAACGCTCTCATGCCTGCTCGATTCGCAAAACGCCGAGAAAAAACCTGTACTGGAAGATTGATTAACCAAAGAACGAATATTTCTATATCTTGCTGTAGACCTTTTTAATGAAATATTAGACATTAAGAATATAAAAGGCAAAAAAGTTATTAAATGAAAAAATCATTAATACTTGATCAGTCCAACCATTTAAATTTATCCTGTTACATTGATATTTATATGTCATGTATATTTATATGAAATATATACATGTACATATTAGATGTATTTTTTTCACAACCTAAACTGAATACCTACCTTTCTCTATATTATTAATAGCTATAGTCCGGTGCCGATACCACTTTTGTTGACAATTTACTGTCCTAAACCTTCCCCTTAAATTACTCCTGAGACGATTAGTATTATGCTCGAAGAATTTACCTTATTTGTTAGTATATGATTTTACCTTTCATCGATACTCACCATCGCTGTTCACTTTTAAATATTAGAACCACCAAATTTGATTTATATAATTTTTTCTAAAGCTCATAATTTATTAGAGTGGTGTGACACGTTCGGGGGTATAGTCAATAATTACATAAAATAAGAATGACTTATTGTTTAATCATTGACAGCACCCCGTAACCATTTCACGTCACACTTAGTCAACCATTTGCACGCAATCAATTTATTATTTGAGGAAGAAAATGATCCGGGTGGAGGTAAAAGAAAAATAAGGACTATTTATTGGAAAGCCAACATTTCTACCCACATAGCAGTTCTTCTTCGGGGCTTGGGATGGAGTCAAATATGATATTCATTTTTGATATAAGGTTCACATTTGACTCCATTCCTTATTGCAATGCGGTTCGAAACGCTGGCTTTCCAATAAACAGTTCTTCCTACTTAAGAGAATTTTTCAGAGAATTCAGAATTCAGTCCTGATTTTTTTCTAGGACCCCTTTCCAATACTTGACAGTTATTCATATCTGTGGCGTTATTTTTGAATGCACTTAAAAGTTATCCGACCCCGAATAAATCAATCGTTTTGAGCTTGATGCCTTAAAAATGGAGAAATAAAAAAAAATTGTCTTTTTTTTTTCAAATCCATTTATTCACATAAAAAATATTTACAATATATATATATATATATATATATATATATATATATATATATATATATATATATATATATACACGGAAATAATTTTAATACTTTTCCTACCCGGAGGTATTTTAAGTAAATACATAGTATGAGTCCGCTGAAGGCGGGTTCTCTAAACCGGCACAAGGCAGCTGATTCTATACACACAAAGCAGGGAGAGGCCGCTTTACGGGATTAGGCGATAGGAAGAAAGGAATAAAGGCTTGGACAAGGAGTCCTCACACCATCTCTAGGCCAATGAGAGCACGTCGACCAAGGGGACTGTGGACACTGCCTTGGTGGAGCGGCGCACCATGGAGCCTGTCTTATCTAAATTCTCTAAATTCTTTTATACAATGATTCAAAACTAATATATTTTATAAAATACTTGATTTTAAATTTTGGACTAGATGTTAAAATAAAACATAGTCTACATTTTTTGAAAGATTTGTAATTAATTATTTAAAAAAAAAAGATTTATTTGTTGGTTGATTTGGGTTTGATGCACATCTTCCCATCAACACAATATAATGTATTCCATAAAGCTCTAAACATTAGTTCTTATATATTGTACATTATCGATAGTAATTATTCGATAAAATAATTCAATTGTATATTTTATGTCATGAACAAAGGACTTATTATCACAAGTAGAAGAAACTAGAGTTCAAAAAGTATTAAAACAAAATAAATAGCGAGTATAGGCGAAAAGATACATGTTCTTTCTTTTCCTAACCTAGGATGGCTGACTGGATAACGAAATACGTTCAATGGAAACAAACGTACATTGAATAAAAGAAAAAAAGTTTTACTGAAAAACATTTTCAAGAAAACCTTTCACGAACTAACCTATCGTTATGGCCACTATCCGGAGGAGAATAGAAGAACCAGAATGGTCTATAAGATCTGATGAGAGAAGGTATAGTAGTTACAAACACAGCTATCGTCCCCTTTATAGCTCTTAACACGCATCTGCGAACCTAATATCTTCTAATGTTAACATCTTATGTTCTTTCCTTAGGACTCTACTTTGGTTTTCTAGTTTATACAGAGAAAATGGTCAGGGAAAATAGTTTATTCCTTGTTTGAAAAAATTAACTAGTATTTTGCATGTTATGGTTTCGGCTACATGCTATTAAATCATTCTTTTATGATTTGTATCCAAAAAAAGAGTTAAATTTTAGCCAAAAATATTTAAAATATGCTATTGATATCAAAGAATGCTGGTTATCCCAGTGTTCTGTTATCAAAGTCCGTGCTATCATAGCCCTGAGTTCTAATCAGGCTGTGTCAGATAAGTTATCAGATCTGTTACAAGCCATAGATAAACCCCATGTGATCTGCATACTCTCCTGAGGCTCATTCAACCTCTATGATTAGGTTATCGTTAATTGGGGGAAACCTGACGGTTGAATATGGTCTCGAGCAAATCACTATTATGTGAAATCGTTGGCATGAAAAGGGCACAGTCTCTATGATGTTCTAAATCCAAGACTCTTCATAAGGTCACATGTGGTGTACTGGATAGCACAACAACCTTTTCTGACACCGGGTGGTCTTTGGATTTTTTAAACGGATCGAGAAATTCTCGATTATGCCGTTCTTCACTGTAGACGTTAAACGACTGCTCCAAGCTTATGCGCTGTCTGGTTCACGTTAAAGATCCATGTCCTAATTATAACTGGATAGGCGAAAACTAGAACTCCCGCTGAAGCATCATCTCATTAGCACAGTGATCTATAGAAAAAAACAAAAGAAATGCATAAAACATAAAAAATTATTGGTTTTAATGTACTTTAATATTCGGCGAACGAATAAAAAAAAAAGATAATGTAGTGAGAAGTTTCAATGAGTGTTGTTTGCTTATTTATAAGCCACTTTTATGCTACTATTAATCGGACGATGTTACAGTGGGAGATCAAAATTTTGCCTATAAAGGTTTAATTAGGAGAGATATTTTTAACGAGTATTTGACATCGCACAGGCCGTTTAACGTCCCTTCCGAAGGACAGCATAACCAAGGATTTTTTACTCCCTTTAAAAAATCGTAGGGCCATCTGCCGAGCTCTTATTAACCCAGCGATCTTAAGCTTAGGAAGTTGTCATGCTAACTACTAGACCTCAGGTCGCCCCCAAAAAAGTTTACTAACCTTTAAACAAAATGACCCGAATAATTTTCCTAAAAAGCCTAAAATCCGGATAATGCTTAATATTATCTTCAACCCTGCCTCCTCAATAATAGTCTATGTATTTATAGAAGAGTTCGTCCTGACTGAAAAGACTATCGCAGAGTCAAAACGGCATAAGCTATACGTGCATACAGACTTGAAATTTGGTTAGTAGGTACATTTTATAAGGCCAACGCGCACTAAGAAAGGATTTTGGAAAAATTTTCCCCTAAGTTAAGCTAAGGGTTTGAGCTAGTTTTATACAAATGAAAAAGCCGTTATTATGCTCAACGATCACCCCACTCCTTTGGGACTCTCTACTCACGCAATAGTTCATTACTAAAGTGAAATATCTCATTTAATATTCACAGCTATCTGCCTAGATAATATTGTTTTTTACACCTAGGTGTCAAGGTTAATAAATTTTATATTTAATTATTCAATTATAATTGTTATTTAGGCAATACTTTAAGTATGAATATCGATATCTAAATCTCTCTATTTTATAAAAAAAGTTGTTTAGTGATGTAATATTTTATCTGGTCGCTGTACCATAGAACCGTAAATTTTAGGAATTTCCGTCGTTCTGTATGTAATTAATTGACAGATCGGAAATTAATTCCTAGCCGGCGTCCATGTAGTACTAGAGAGGGACGTCCACTTGAGTGCCTTGTAATGACAATCATCAGCGTCAGTTACCTATTGTTGTCATCCGAGCTACAAATCCACCGGATGACAACCTTAATATCAGGCAACGCATACAATCCAAGGATTAAGATAGGATGGTTGAACATTAAGAGATTGAATACATAAAACAGGAATATTCCTTGAGAAAAAAGGAATATAACACAAAAGTTCGTTTCATACAGAATGTCAATTTTTTTTCATTTCTACGATAAAATATCAACCAGATCTTTGAGCCTACACGTAATTGTATAATTATTAAAGTTTCAATGTGAGTATTGTATATTTTTATTTACCTTTCACTTAACGTTCGCTCTGCTCCTCCATCCATCAGTAGGCCAGTTAGTTTATGTTTAATTGAGCTAATGAAATTAAATAACTTATATGATCCATCAGAATTTTTCGACGTCCTCATGCAACCGCTGTATTCGCCTTTGCCTGACATATCCAATGGATTTCCATCTGCCTAGAAATTTGGAAAAATTCATTAAGGGTTAAATTTTTAAAAATGATTCTCAAGTCAAACAAACTTTTTCGTGAATGAGGGTAAATATTTTCAGAAAAAAGGTTTTGATTTCATAAAGTTATTTTACTAAATAACGTTTCTATTGAAAGCTCAAGGTTCATATGAAACGAAACAATAATATAGATCGGCTCTGATAAATTATCATGTTACCTTCAACGATAATGTAAATAAAAAAAAGCTTTGTAATAATTCTGGGCTAGCAAGCAGGAAGGAATCCAGTAGGGAGTGAGAGGTTCGAGTCAGAGTTTATGAAATATTCATTCTCTTAATAAAAAGAAGAAGAAAATTTTAAATTATGTTCAAAAAGGGGAATTCGTGATCTTTATTCTCGCAGTATTTAGCTGTTTATTCTATGAGGTTGAGAGAATCAATACATGTAGACGGAAACTTTGAAATATATATTTATCTTTTTGTTGCAAAAATATAGTAATATATACTTACACATTGTTTATTTTGAATAGAAACCTGGAATATCACGTAAGTATGAAATCATTTTTTC
Organism: Arma custos; assembly: GCA_037127475.1. Classification (NCBI taxonomy): domain Eukaryota; kingdom Metazoa; phylum Arthropoda; class Insecta; order Hemiptera; family Pentatomidae; genus Arma; species Arma custos. Next base: position 111,975,965 of record CM073764.1, read on the forward strand.
CATTTTTTCTTCTTATTTAAACCATCTTATTTTATTCTTCTCTGCATATTTTGTTCCTGGTTTCTATCATTGCTATCAGTATAATAAAGTAGATATATGTATAAAATAATTATATATAAAGTCTAATTATGACTTTATTATATTTTTTTTCAGAGATCTATGATGGCAATCCTTCAATCTTGTTGCTGCTGGCGTTCAGTCCGGAAGGGTAGTTATGCCAGTGCCGCATACACAACGGTGAGTTTATGTTATATTATTTATTTTAATAATTTTATTCCACTAGTTTTTCACTAAAATTAAAGAACAGATTTGTATCAAGTTCATTAATTGCTTATATTTAACATCCGTAGATATTCATAATACGAGGCTAATAATATTACGATTTATTTAATTAATTTCATTTTTCTATTCTGTCTTATTTTAATAATTTAAAATTGTTTATTTTAAACTTAATATCTAACTCTAAGGAAATTATTATAAGCTTTTAGAGGTTAACTTTAAATAAATTTTTGCTGATGATTATAAAATGCGAGTAAAATAAAGTTGTAAATAATAGCGTGGTATAAAAAGAAAAACATTAAAACACAAAAACGCACTTTTTAATAAAAACAACTCATTTTTAATATTAGTATGAAGATTTTTTCATATATTTGCCAATCTTATAAATTTCGGATGTAATATATATTTAATATATTCCATCAATAGAATTAGAGAAGGTTTATGCATTGTCTCTTTACGAAGTTAAATAGTAATCATGCTAGCTGGCGATCGTCCGAGTGATAAACCGAAGAATAGGTGGGGGAATTACGGTAGGAGTGATGTTTGGAAGTTATTTTAAGGTTTGGTAGTTGTATGTGGGCGGAAGTTTTTAAGCTTAGATTGGCGGTTCCAGCATCAAGCCTTGGTTTTTGCTTTGGCTTATTATTGGATGCTAAAGAACAGGTAATACACGAATAACTAGCAAAAAAAGTGACGCAATGTTTGATATACTAGCAACGGATATTCGAAAAAATACCAGCGCTTCTAAAATGACTAATGTAGAATTACAAAATATAACCATATTTATTTATAGAATTACAAAATTAACGTGAGAAGTATGAAGTAATAGAAGTAATAACTAACAAAGCAAACAACCGTAAGAGAAAAGAAGGTATGTAATTGGAAGCTTAAATTCCTGTGATGTGATTTGCTCCAAGAATTTAATCTCAGTTAATCCCATCCCCAGAAAAAAGGCTTTTCTATCCCTCCCTATAGAGCTACAGACACGTGGGTTATAGCAAAAAATGAAAAAAAAACGTTATTAGCAATGGAAATGGAATTCAGGAGGATTTGTTTTTTCATTTTTAGATTCCAGCATATTTTAAATAATACCATTAGATGTAGATCAAGAAGAAACGATTCTATATTCATTAGAATTAAAAGGGTTGAAGTGGTGTGATCATTTATAAAAGAATCAATAGGGAGTCTGACAGGAACGGTATTTGAACATTCGAATCCGAAAGACCTCCAAGATGAGGAGGAATTTCAAAAAATTCGTTTGCGTTCGAAAATTGATTGTTTGTTTCTTTTCTATACCTGATTTAGTCAGTTAATGTATGAGGATTTATAATCAATATAAAGAAATTAATTACTAGTATAGCAAGACGTATTTCCTCCACATTCAAACAGACAAATTTTGGAGACGTTACTCGAAGATAAAATGACTGAATGGCTAGAGCGGAAAGGGAAGGTCCCTAGAATATTTCTGGTTTGTGGAGAAGAAGCTCAGTTCCTTGTTTCGGTTCTGCTGAAGCAGTAGTTGCGGGGAAACTGCCGCATGATATTAATAGATGGTAATCCATTTCAATTCCTCTTAAGAAAAAAAATTTGAGTTTTGAAGTAACTCTTTCTCTAAACTCTTGTTTTTCGATGGGAAATACTAAAACTTTTGGCTTCCTTGCTCTTTTTCATCTTGAAATTTCACACCTTCATACTTCACTTTTCTCATGTTTTAAACCAAAGTTAAAGTTACTTATTATATTTTTACTTACAAGTCCTCTCCCTTTTCTAATATGGATATTTCTTTCATGGTCACTATGTGAAAAATGTTGGTACTACGATAGTGAATAAGTATGAATGTTCGCAGCTGAAATTATGAATTTTTATCATGGAGAATTTACGGAGTGAAATCTATGCATAGTAAGATAATGAATGACCTTCTAACATAATGTCTATATTATGTCGTTACCAAAATCATGAACATAAGGATATTTAGCCATTTACACCATTTACACAACTATGCCGTGAGAGAGCATAAATATATTATTGATTAAATGAAAAATAAAGGATGCGTAAATAATTATTTAATTCATGTAGTAATTAAAACTCCCATAATAAACACTTTAATTCTAATGTTCAAATGCAAATAAATAATATGAATGTATCAATAACTAAAATGAAGTGGGACTAATTTAAATATACATGTGATGACTAAAGAGTTAAATATATATTTCTATAGCAAATTTTATAGCAACGCAGCTTCCACATTCATTAAATAAATCATAGAAGGCTATTCCTTAAAACAAAAGAATTGAATTCACTCCAAAAGCCACTTCGTAATAAATGGCAACTAGCCAAACCCGTTTTACGCTAGATATTTTCTGGAAAAACATTTTTCATTTCTATCTAGTAATAGTTATCGGATCTACGGCAGTCAGAACATAAGGAGAGTTTCAATTTACAATGTTAAGAGAAAATAAGTGGTTGATTTAATCGCATTTTTAGAGGGAGGGAGATATTTTTAAGTATTACTTTTATTTCCCCATTATTATTTAAAGTTTCTGCATATTCATTTGTATAGTAGATTATTCATATTATTAGTTCTACTCGTTTCACCTTTAGATCCGCTTTCATTTTGAATATTTGCAACTATAAAAACTGGATAAATTAAAAAGAATTTTAAATCAGTTAGCTAAAAGGAGAGAACACATATTATTTCTTTTATTATTATTACAATAAAAATCATAATAATTTTAAATTTAAAATATTACCTATAATATTGCTAAAGGTCACCGAACTTCTTTAAGTAAAATTCACAGCGGGTCTCATTTTAACAACATTTATTTCTGGTTGTCATCAACAAATTTAATGTATTTTAAAATACACAATATTTTCTAAAAAAAAAATGTTCTAAATACTAAAGATGGTTTTATAGTTAGGTTTTAGATTCAAAAGTTGACGGTAGTGTCTTCTTATTCTTCATTTGGCTAAAACATGATATTAAGTGTAGTTACTGATTTATTGCTATACTAAATTGTATAGATATAGGCTGAATATCCAATAATTCCGTTTTTATTCCCCAGAATGAATAAATATTACAATACTATCGATATTCAACAAGGAAAAAGGGGTGCCCTCTCTTATGTAATATTGTTTACTTAGGTTTTGCAAGTCCTCTGTATTAGTGAAGGGAAAAGTAGGAAAGGAGTTACGCAACTTAGCCCTTAAAATATTAAGGTTATAAAAAAAGTCTGTGTGCTTGTTTCCTCTTAATCTTTTAAAGTACATTCCAAACAAACTTTATGTAATCTTTCTCTTATTTCTTTTCCTACCAGTTTAACAAAAAGTCTTTCTGTTTATTAAAACATTAGTCTCTTTTCGTGTAATATGAAATAAATAATTTATATAGCAATAAGTTTATGCTTTCAGCCTTTTGGATCTGTCAATCATAAAACTTAAAAATGCTATGGAATGAGTGGCCTTTTTGAGTGAAATTTAACCATCACAAGAAGAAAACTGTGATAGTATCTTTATCCTAATGATGGTATCTTCGTTATTTAAATTTTGTTTTAATATGCTTTTTGTTGTTTCTCATAAAATAAGATTTTAGGATACAAGGTGTACTTTCTGAAGAACATACATTATGACGTCTCCAATCAGACAGAACTAGTGAGCTCCATCACTGGATCCCCCACTCCTTCCATTTAATTAATGTTTAGAAAATCCTTCAGACAATCCTCTCTTAAAATGCACTTGGTGCAGTAGAAGAGATACAATGTATCATTAGTAATATTAATATGTTATTTTTCAAATATTAATAACAACCAAAGGGGTTAAAAAAAAAAAACAAAACATTATGACGAAAAGATACAATTAATTAAATATCTTATATTCTACCAGAAGTGTACTTAAAAAGCAGATCATAAGTTATTATAAATTATTCTGATATAAATCTTCGCAGCTACCATGTGTATATACCTCTTGTTTTTTAAAATAATTTCTCATTACAAGTTTTATCTTCATTTGAACGTAAAATTAAAATATTTTATTTGAAAAGAAAAGATATGACCAGGACCGGGATTCGAACCCGGGTCTCCCACCTCTCCGTGGTGGTGCCTTAACCATCTCGGCCAATCCTGGTTCGCATCTCGGTCAGTCATATCCCTTCTTTCCGCTGATCCTATATCTCCGTGTTCTCGCAATTTGCGATGTATACACGGGGAGGAAAAAAAAAACAACTAATGTTCGATTAACATTCTCCCCGTGTATACATCGCAAATTGCGAGAACACGGAGATATAGGATCAGTGGAAAGGAGGGATATGACTGACCGAGAAGCGAACCAGGATGGCCGAGATGGTTAAGGCACCACCACGGAGAGGTGGGAGACCCGGGTTCGAATTCCGGTAGTGGTCATATCTTTTCTTTTCCAATAAAATATTTAAACAATTATATCATATAACAATAAAATAAATTATAAAAATTAAAATGTTAGACCAATCGTGAATTTTTAATTCCTTATAATATTAATTTCTAGCTGAATTGTATATCGTATGAATTAATTTGTTACTATAAAATAAAATTTAATGAGTGATATGAATATGTCATAATCCGTACCAACTCACTAATCGTTAAAATTAAAACCTTAATTATACCATCAATATAGTATTCATAAATATATAGTGTATCTGGGTAAGCTCCTAAATAATTGCAATGAATATACAATTGGTTATTTTGAATCCCCTTAAATATATACATTAAGATGTGAGGAATGACGATCTAGATAACCAGAGGATTGCCTTAAAATACTTACATATATTAAATTAACAGTTATCTATTTTTTAAAAGAGGATACTTCTGTATTTCTTCGTCAGTCTACAAATCAGTCCTAATTTTATTAACGGTCCATGGGGTTGTCATAGTGGATAAAGAGAGAAAATACAAGGAATTTTTTTCTGATTTCTTGAAAAACAAATTATCTAAAGCTATAAAAATAAGTTTAAGCTCTTATGTCTAATAAAGTAAGATACGCCAAAGATGCAATAAAAACTTGGAAACAGTACTAAATAAACTAATTGAATTTATTATACCTTGTATTTCTGATTACCCGCTTTAATGAAGTCAAAGTAAATTCCTGAAGGCTATTTGTAGAGGAATGGGCAGCTAATTTAGAGAGAGCCAAGTTAAACTGATGGAGCCCAGGAGAGACTGAGAGGGTGCTGAAATGAAGTAAAGCCTCAAAGGACTCAAAATGGATTTAATCAAGGCCCTGCAAACAAAGATCGAGTCTACCGTTTCATGACAACGTTCGTAGCACCGGTTACTCAAACAGACTTCTCTCATTACGTTCTCGACATCTCTGCGAGGAGTGTGAGGCAAATGTCTTGTGTGAAGGAAGGAAATGGACTAAGCAGTGGAACTTACCAGTCACTTAAGTTGAGGTACGAGGTGCTGTTTCGTTTTGATAGCTGTAATGCGAATATTTTATTCTCTATATGGTCACTCATCTTCTGGACTGCAGATCTTCTCTTGTCATTCGAAACAAACGACTAATCTACACTACTATACTGAGATCTGATCGGACGTATGGAGTAGGACTTCGGTGTAGAGCAAACCACGTTCATATAAGATAGAAACAACACAATCCAAAATTACAAGAAGAATTTTTAATGAATGTTGGTTTATTTCAAGTCAGTTTGTAATCACATATTCACAGTAAAAACACAAGACTCCACACATCAAGGCGACATCACCACAATCCTCTCGTTCTTTCTCTTTTTAACATTCTCATATTATCTGGACTATGAACAAAGGCAATAATGATCTAGAAACATTAAATACTAATGGGATGGAAACATTAATCAGTTTAAAAAATTCATATTCCTGCAAATCGCATAGAAAAAAAAACATTGAAATAAAATATGCTGAATGCGAGAATGCGCAGATGCAGTTTTCTGCTTTGACGACAAGTTATGGGCAAATGATACTTACAAAATGTTTTGATAAGAAGTATCGCTCAACATTGAATTAACATACAGTCGAGACATAATTCATTTTGGATAAATGCAACCGCGTATTCACAGGCCTCGAGAGGCAAAGATTGTAAATTTAAATTTTACAATCTTTATAAAAATTGTATTTAAATTATCAATGGTCTTTTATAAAACCTTTTTGTGAACTTTTTGGTTTATCACCCACTCATATTAATAATTTGATCTAAGTTTTTTTGATAGTACCTCTCGGATTTAAAAGAGAATTTTTAAAAACTTTATAGAAAAAAAATTGTATATCATCCTTAGGCACTGCACCTATCTTCTGAATCTAAAGGGTCAGTGCATGGTAGGGACTTTACTGTTTGTAGAGAATGATTGTGCAGCCAGATGATTTGTCTCAGACCACGCTCTACAGACATTTTTTTTATCCCAATGAAGGGTACCCAATTTGTAGAGGCTTCCAAAGGTTCCATTCGTGGTTGTGAACAGATTCAATAATGTATCTGCCACAGTCGGATTAGAGTAGGTGTAATCTTCCGCCAAACGAACAATTATCTTGTATATGTTAATACCTGAGGCCTAAATCCCTCTGTTTTATATAAGTTTAGATTATATATCGAAATAAATTATTTAATTTAATTATGATTTAATATTTCTAATAATATAAATTTGTATAAAAAAATGGGATCTATCTTACAAAGTTTTTGTGACTGTTACTCTTTACTAAATAGGATTGTAAGATGCTGACACAAGTGGTGTATATATATAATTATGGATTTGTTACGGTCTTATTTTTTTATTTAAAGTAACCTTAAACGCGTACTGTTATGATTTTGAAATCGCTAGAGAGACAGTGATAGAATAAAGCCTACGGTTTACTAAGTCCCGTTCTCAAACAAATCCCAACGGATCCTCGATCTGTCTATGGTTTCCCTCAAACCAGCCTCCAGGCAATTCATCCAGTCCTACTTTGAATTTAGCAAACAATGGAAGTATCAGTAATAAACTTTGTATTTTACTGAAATTATCTAATTATTCATTATGGATTGTTTAAAAACTAGATACTTTATATGTCATTATACTCTTTTTTACATTACTTTATACTCATATACACATAAATATATATTTGTTGCATATGAAGGGGATTGGATTCAGTACATAGTGGGGTATATTGTACCGTGACTAAGCCAACGATTGTGCAGGTAAGTAATTTTGACGAGATCATGCTCTACCGTCATGAATTTCCTACAAATAAGGGTACCTACTTATAGAAGTGGGGTGAGCTCCTGTGGTGTCAAGCCTTTTAACGGAGTTATTATTTCATCTGCCACAGTCGATCTCAAACTTTGAACCTAAGGCTTTGTGACCCTTGTGACTAACGTTTTTAAAAAAAAAAAGGTAGAAAGATCATTACGTAAATTGAAATAACTAAACTTTTAAAAATCTCTAAACCAATACATTAGTTAAATAATTACTAAATCAGATTGGGCATCTATCCAAAGAACTTTATGCCCCAATTAAATCAAATAAAATCTAAATTAAAGTTGTAAAAATACTTATAATCCATTTTCCTCATCATACTAGAACCAACAAGTGCTGATCATTGTTGCCCGCTATTAATTGTACGTAATTATTTCAATAATAAGATTTTACTAACCTAGTAAAAATGAATATTTTGAGTGATGAAAAATTTTTCGTCAACAAATTATTACATGCCTTGAAAATTATATAAAACACATTTTACTCTACATTTTTTTACTCACTACTCCGTAGCCTGGTACAAAAACTTGTATAGACATATATATTTCATTCTTCTTAGCCTGCACAACAATAACCCACGAAGCCTGAACTATTTCTTAGCCAACGGCTTTGCAGTGAGGTGATATGGATTAAATCTAACTCAATGCCATGAGCATGCTCCAATCAAAAGTACCTATTTTTGAGGTTGGGCGAGCCCCAGGAGGTTCAGCAGGGACCTACACTATGGCTTTTAATAAACTGCACAAAAATGTATAGGGATAGCACTAGTTTTGCTGTATTTGTTTTGGCTACTACATTTTACTATAATTTTTATTATAAAAAAGAATAATATTTATTACAAGTTATACTGTATTTAATATTAATATAATCAATAAATATAATAATATACATGCTAGGTAAAGTGTATAGTATAAAATTAGCAATATCCCTATTCATTTTTGCGCAAGATAGATTAAATAATTTATCCGCTTCATCCTGACTTTAACCCGAGACTTTCAGCTCAGAAACTGAACGCTCTACATACTGAGTTACTCCACTTTTACAATATTAATGTGTTTTTTTCCAATATTCCTATCGAGGTAAAAATTAAAAAACTTTCCTTATCGAATAGGAAAGGATTTGCCTGAACAGGACGCTAGAGAAATAAGTTCAATGTGAAAGGGCAACAGAGGAAAAATTTTAGTTTTCGCTGCAGCCCCTTAATAATCTTGTGTTCTACTAAAAGATTAGTATCTTTTTAGTCCTAAATAACGGTTTTCGAGGGAAGGGTGTGATTATAGAGACAAAAACAAGGTCAGGGGTCGTGGGAGGTGGTTTGGGAAGCTTTGGGACTGAGCGTGAGGTTGATGTTATGGTTAAACCGGTTGGAAGGAACTTGTCGAAAGTAATAAAGGGAATGGGTTCCTGTCTTCTTCTTCTTGATGGCTCACTCGCGGGAGGCTTTTTTATCTCTCCCTGTCACCTCCATCGGCAGCTCTTGTCCCAACTTATCTCTCTTATCTTTATGTATTCACATTCGTCACATCGGATTTCACTTAAACAGAATACAGTAGTCCTGATTTGTTATACGACGTAAGGTAAAAGTGATTTGATGCGATTTTTGAGAATTTATTTTAATTCTCCAGTTTTGACACCATTGTTCAAGATTATCATTGATCTTATCACTGGGATTGGAGGCTTTGGGATGCAATAACTGGATTGCTGTTGACTGATAATACATGTATCAGCAGCATAGGTGGTAAGGTTAGTATTAGGATGAGTTGGGATGTCAGCTGTATAAACTGTATAAAGGATTGGGCCGAGGATACTACCTTGAGGAGCATTTAAGCTCTGAATTTGTTTTCTGTATTTCTGATATTTAAATAAATAAGGGTAAAACGTTAAGTATATAACCCTAGTATAAGTGGTGTATTTTATTGAGGTAACCTTGGATCCATTTTGTGTATTAAGGTAAGAAATATTGGATAACTTATCCTTAAAAGAACATGTACGTCAAGAAGGATATAACAGTAATTCAAAGTATTAATAGTAGAATCAGTATTGAACATGCTTCGTATACATCTTAGAGTCAACGTATTATACATCTTAGAGTCAAAGCAGATTCAAAGGTAATAAAGAAGTAGCAGTAACGTTCACCAACATGCGATCATGATTACGTTATGATATTATCTAAAGAATGTAAATTTTTTAGTAATCTATATTTTAGAATTTTTTCGTTTCGCAAGACGATTGTTTTATTTATTTATTTTTTGATTTATTAAATAGTTTAAATTGGTGTAGTAATTCAATATGCTCTAGTAAGGTAACGTTTTTCGCGGATTTTTTTCTTTGGCTTGAGTAAGGATAAGGTTAAGATTTTTTTTTTTGAAAAATTAAAAATTACTGGTACAATCAAAAAATTCTTCTTCTTTTCCTTCCTGTAAGTCTGGGGCCTCTATTTTAATTTTTTTATCAGGTTATTTTGTTTACTTTGAATAGATTTGCTGCCATGCGGGTTATTAGCCCAGTGATTACAGCCCCGTATGCTCGGGATAATTAGCCTCCTGAATATCTGAATATATCTGAATAAGTCTCCTCAGGAAAAAGGGTAACCGGGCTATACTCCCCGGTATTGGGTTCCTCAACCTGGAAGTCCAATGGCTAATTGTATTCAGATGACTGGGCGATGGGCCAGCGAACTCCCTATGCCAGTAAAAATCAAAAACTGAGTTTATTATTAACATTGAGTATAGAAATGAGCTTTTTATTTTATTAAAATATATGAATTGTTTAAGTCAAAATAATATTAATCATTTATTAGTGTAGGCTTGACAGACGTTTTTATTTTTTTCAAGTCAAATATTTAGTCATGAAAAATATTTAGTATGATAAATAGGTTTTAATTATTTTTAGCTTTTTTTCAGAATTTCTATATCTTTTAGTAAATTTAATTTTCGTAATGACAGAAGTTTTTTTTAAATATTATTTTGTTTACCAGGAAAAACTAAACTCGTTAGCCTAGTTGCTGACCTGAGAAATATTTGTTTACATTCCTTTACGCATAGTAAAAAAAAAAAAAAATGAAAAGCGTTTCATTAATGGGAACCATTTTAGGAAGAACTGGCGCCTAGTCTCGTTGAAATCTACGATGGCCTGTATCTTTAGGGAGACACTTTCCCTGAATCCCTGCCAACTTCTGAGTTATCATTTGTTCTAAGGCCACCGTAATAGAAATTTTCGCTTGTGAAGTAAGACAATGGAGATATTAATTATAATTCTGGCTTCTTACAATGTGATTGTAATATCTGTGATAGTTTATAACATTATTCAGAATAATTCCAACCAGTATCGGTTTAAAGTGGTTATAGAAACCACAGAAATTTATGTTCACTCGTGAATGAATCTTAGCAAGGAAGTACTTGTACATTATAAAATATTAAATATTCTTTTAATTACTATTACGGCGAACATATTCAGAAAAAAAATGTATCAGTATCGTGGACTTAAAATTCTGTAATCTAATCAGAAACTGGGCTTTCAGGGGTCATCTGTGGTGTAGCGTTTAGCAAAACGACATTTTTAAAAGGATTAAAAAATACTTGATATGCCGTCCTTAGGAGGGGACTTGAAATGGAGGTCTCGAACCTGAGCGGTGTCAGGTACTACTTAAAGATCTATATCCTGATTAGGCAAAATTTTGTTGCACTTTAACCATAAAGTGAGGCTAAACAGGGAAACAAACAAATGTTTAATAATTTTTATGAGGTATATTACTTGAATTAATGAATAAAAAATGATATCATTTTCCTATAATAACGCCTTAATTAGTTATTTATTGCAATATCAACGATATCTTAAACCATCCATGATAGGTTAGTATAATATTATAAATTATACATCAATGTTTTTTTTTTAAATATTGATGAATTCAGATAGTCGTCATCAATAGTTATAGTTTTATGAAGATACCTATCTTTAACCATATATGTTCGTTACTAAATTTTTGCTTTGTAGATTTCCAACAGACTAATAACAATTGTTGATACATTGCATTAATTAAGAAATGACAATATTTTTCCTTACATCTAAGAGAAAAGAACTATTAGATAGAGTTCTAATTGTAAAAACCAATAAAGAAAAAATGTCAGATTGCCGAGTAAGAGGACAACGTTGCTAGAAAAGTGGAAGCTTGACTGAGCATCCGCACGCGACCACTGGCACGCCAACTCGCATCCCAACGCCCACGAATCCGATAAACGCTTAACAAGCGGCGGAAAGTGAAATAATACTATCTTAAATATCTAACCGACCTAGAAATAAAAATAAATGCGGAATCATCTTTTGTGATCTGGTAACCTATATAAATGGAAAACTAGATTGGATCATATCAGGCTTATTGTAATTTATACGATGCTTCCTGTTTGATAAGGACATAGTTAAGTTATTAATAATTTCCTGTTTACTCACGAAAGTCCGACTCCTTTATCTGCTATCACGAATACTAAATGGAGTCGAGTTTCAAGAACTACGGGTTGAAATATTAACCAGGAACTGTTGTTATTTTAATTTATTTTAAAATATGTGCCTGGATATTCATGGACATATGCCCACGACCTGAACGATCGTTATTCTCTTTAAAGATTAATATATATAAAGGGGAGTAGCTGAGTTGATACACCGAAGGTTCTAGTTTCAAAACCAGCCGTGGAAGATAAATTATATTATCTTTTAACAGCCCCAGATAGACCCTACGAGATCTGCAAACCCTACCATGGCACACCGTGTCTCCATAAAATGGTTACTATAAATTAGAGAGAGAGAAGAAAACATTTTATTGAAGCATTACAATCTGCCTGCTGTGGGCAATAAGTAATGGTGCTATGTAGCTACAATCATTCCATAAGAAATCAATAATATAAACGAAATAAATGCATAAATAAATATATACAAGCGAAAAAATATATACAAAAATAAAGTAAAAAAATATATATATATATAATAAAAAAAAATATAATAATAATAAATAAAACATAAAAGAAATATACTGTACACATTCATACTCTATTTGCAATTTGCCTGGGGTCCCCGAACTGAGCTTCTTCCTCATGAATGAGGGCAAAGCAGGAGTCCGGGAGGCCTCAGCTCCCTTTCCCAGCCGCGTCACTGGCATTAAACGCCAATGGAAGCTGGTTAAGGGCGCTTCACACACACACAGGTCGTGAGTGGAGAATCTGGCCAGTGCCAGTACTCCAAATAGCATTATTATAACAAGTCTCGAGGCCATTGCCGGTTTAGGCGGCGGGGTTGATTGTATGGATGTGTGGAACTGGATAATGACTGAGCCAGGGAATTGGGATGACAGACTCAGGACTTTGGATTGAAAGGATTGAATGCGTCTGATATTCGATTTTTTTGCGGTCCCCCACAGTTCCAGTCCATAGGTCCAGATAGGTTTGATGATCGTCTTGTAAATTTATTAGTTTATTGTCTATTGAAAGATGGGAGGCCCTACATAGTAATCTGTATAGTTGGCTGAAACGTCTGTTAAGTTCTTGTCTTTTAAGTCTGGTATGAGGATTCCATGTAAGTCTTTTGTCTAGGAAGAAGCCAAGGTATCGTACTGTGTCGGAAATAGGCAGGATGGTTTTGTTGAATTGGACAGAAGGACATGACTATAAATTAGGGGAAAAGGCTGGCAGTTGATCATGCTCACAGACAAATCACCTTCATGGACAACCGCTATCCTATAACATTGCCGTCCACACCGTGTACTAAATCCGAAACCTTTCGTGGGTTGTAGCGGCATAGTTATTTTTTTCAAAATAAAAAATCTATATCACCGTAAGCGTATTTCTAGAAGAGTATCACGATCAATTGTCTGAGCCAAAGAGTGAAAAGTCGGCTGTTTTAGCGTAGATAACGCACAACCATCAGTTTTTTTCTCTGAATAAAGTGTAGAAATATTATTGAGGCTGGGTGAGCATCAGGAGGTCTATCTTACAGGGTCTATCTGTGGCTATCAACACATTTAATAATGTTCCACAGCCGTGACCTTTACCTGGGCGAATCAGTGCTCTAAACAGAGTGTGAGTGTGTGTGTGTGTGTGTGAGAGAAAGAGAGAGAGCCTGGGAGTATCTCTATCCATTATATCTGCAGATGAACGGAAAGCGATCTCGAATCGGACCTAGAAATTATACAAACGTTCTGCTTCTTAAAATCCTATGAAAGCCATTGACTCAGAACTGTTTAAGTTTATTAACACTAATGAAAAGAAACAGACTAAATCTTATCACCGACTTCAAATTGCAACTCATGATAAAAAATAAATAACTACCTATTTGTTTAGTTCTGTATTTATTTACTTTGAGTTCTAATTTCTGTATAATTCCGAGTGATCGTGTTTACAGTTAACAGGATTAAAACCCCTACCCAGAGTCTAGTCTATTGTATACCTCCGCTGAAACGAGTTGCCCCCCGCTTGCAGAACCGCATTTCTCCCCCGCATTTTCCTACATCTATTATTGTTTTACCGCTTCCTGAACCTGTTGGTCACCGCTTATTCTACACCGCTCTTTTGATAAGCCCTCTTATGTTACACCGCCATTTCCTATGTTTTATTACCGAATTGAGAGGACCGGCATTGGGCGTACACCATCGCGGAGAGGTCAAGCCTACAAGACGTCAGTAAGGAGAAGAGTGTCCGGCAAGATTCGGTGAGTCAGTTTTATATTTCCTTGCCTGATTATTTCCCTACTGTACGAGGACGACTTACCGGGTAGCATCGTATTCCAGTTTAAATATTTTTGTTTTTTAATTTAATTTGTTTTGTTTTTAATTTTATCATTTATTTTATTTATTTTTTTCTAATTTTCAACCGCGTTTCACACACTATTCGTTTAATGAAGAGTAGATAAATAATAAAAAAATTGTCTCGAATTAAGTATTCAATTCTAATAGTACTGGTATATACTAATAGTATATGGTATACATATATAGTACTGGTATAATAGCTCCGATAAAGGTGTATTATAACTTTTTGTATTAATATTTCATGATGTATATTTTAATTTTATTAAAGGGTAAGATTTTTTTAATTAAAAAGCTCCTCTTTGTATTCAAAGATTTAATTCATAACCTTATTCATAATCTTCATTGAAAAACTTAATTCCTTAGTTTAGTAGTTCAAAGCATGGCCCGGGCAAATGAAAAAAAAATTTATTCTATTATTTTTAATTAAAACGCCAAATTATAAAAAATAAATATTATATTTTCTGGCGATTGTCAAGTAAAAAATTTCAAGTTGTCTCAGATCAGCTTTAAGCAGAAGTATTTTTATATTTTTTATTAACCATAATTTATAACTGTATTATAACACCACGTCTAAATAGTACGAATGATATATCACAAAGGGAAATAGAGAAACTACCCACTGGTAGTACTCAAACAACAAATCAACTTAAAATATCATATGAGGCCTTCTTTTCAGACGCCTCGGAGGATTATCGGGGACTGAGGAAGTAGCTAGGTTTGAGTGAGAATAAAGTTTGTCATGTAAGAATAAGAAATTTTGTGTATATATATATATATATATATATATATATATATAAGATAATTTTGTAATATATAAGAAAGTTTGTCATCGGGTTTGACCCAAATCAGGAGCAAATGGGACATTGAGATCATTATGGATTACTTTATTCGTAACAAAGTAAGGAGCATTGAGGATTTTACGAAGGGTTTTGGATATGAGAGGAATTTGATGGCTTAGTGGAGCCCCCTAAGTAACTACTCTGTAAGCCAAATATTCATTATGATAGTCATGTATATGAGTCTGTTGCAATTAGTTCGAAACTTATAGTATTTGTCTATCAGTGTTAAATAATGAAGTAGCCCGTAAATGGCTACTTTGGATTGGTACCCCTTGTGAACGAATCCTTACTTTCGTGATCAAATACATACAATGAAAATCCATAGTCAAGACCACGAATGAACATTATAATTATTATTTTAAATTCTCATTTCATAAATAAAATTTTAATAAAATGCAAATTTCTTTAAAGATATTAACAATATCAAGTTACTGAGATCGTAAATCAAAAACTACTCTCGCGTTATTCAACCCTCTCGGCTGGCTGGTGTGAGATAAGTGAAAATTAAAATGACGGAGCTATGTCCGTGTTTGAAACTTCAGGACTGCCACAACCTTTCAGAAACACAGGACTAATTAATATTTCTAAATGTATTGTTTTTAATTTGAGGTATGTTTTTCTGTTTTCGTCGACAGTGAAATTTTTTTAGAACTTTTCTAATTTCAGCGAGCCTTTAAAACATTAATTGAAATATACTTGTAATATAATTTATATGCGTCCTGAATACGATCAATTTTGTTTTCCAAGAAGAATATTTCAATATTACGTTCCTAAGTTCCCTGGAATCGTATTTATAACTAAGATGGATCTATTGGCAGTATCGGAAAACGTTTTATTATAGTAAAGCTTGAAAGTTTTCCGCGGTTTGGGAATCACCCCTAACCTGATAGCTTTGGGAAAGAAGTAGTGATAGGATTCGTGAAAAAGTACATAAATAAACAAAGTTTTCCGCGGTTTGGGAATCACCCCTAACCTGATAGCTTTGGGAAAGAAGTAGTGATAGGATTCGTGAAAAAGTACATAAATAAACAAATAAAATAAGGCACATGGAGTATTTATATTTAACTTTTAAAAGGTATCTAATATCTATCTTGAATAATAGTAGTTGACCTTACATATATGAGGTCTTCTTCAGGACTAAATATGCAAAATAAATATACATATGGTAAATATTAAAATATGCTAATGTTGTAATTTTAAAAGTTGCTTATGTATTTTAATTTTAATATTTACCATATGCTATTTTAATTATCTGTATTTTGAATATTTAGCCCTGACGAAGACCTGCGATTTGGGTCGAAACGTTAGCTCTCCAAAAAACAGTTCTTCCTACTTAAAAACAAAGATTTTATCTACACCCGGACCATTTCCTTCCTCCATAATATTTATTTTCGAGAAGTATATATTGATTGTTAAAATTTGAAAAAAGACTTTGGATGTTCTATAATTATTGTTATTATTCTGAATATTATTATAAATATATATTTCTCATATTTAAATTTTATTATACTATAAAATTACTGCGATTTAATTTCTGAAAACTGTTACTGCCCTACCTTTTCTCTTCAAAGCTCCTATTTTTTATTATTTATTTTTTACATTTGTAAATTATTCATTTTGCCAACGTGAAGTTGAGGTGTACAATAAATAAAAATCAGCCATTCTATGTCTTTACATATTGATAACACGAATTCCTAGCAATAATTGAAATTCATGAAACACATTATTTTAAAATTACATGTTATGGATCAATCCATTTCAAATCACCCAGTCACTGTAGCTCAATATTCTTTATTTTCCTGATTCTTTTATTATGAATTCCCTATGGGTAGACATTAACAAAACTCCAATTGAAATAAATTTACAAGGTATATTTTTCAATTGGCAGCCATTTTAAAATGGCGATTTGGCAAATTTAATAAAGAAACGGGGTTTGCGGAAAATTGTATTGCCAAATCATTTTTCAAGATATCAGAATAATTTAAAAATGTTAAGCATGAAATTACCTTCAAAACGACTATATTTTATTTTCCCCATCATATCTAAGATCTCGGGAAAAACTAAAAATCGTTAATTTTTAAGACTATAAATTTTTAGGTAGGAAAAGAGACTTACTAATAATATTTTATTTCTATACTGGGTACTCATTCTGCTACCAGCAGCATAAGTTTTAGTCTTGAGAATGGACTCCTATTTTTATACGGATTTTCAAAAATGACTAAAAGCACATTAATGCCAATTTTCATCGGTCAATATCTGAAAAGGGACTTAATAAAAACAAGTGAAAATTGTATATATCATATAAAACGAATGTTTTGTACAATTTTCACTTGTTTTCATTCTGTCCTTTTTCAGATATTGACCGATGAAAATTGGCATTAATGTGCTTTTAGTCATTTTTGAAAATCCGTATAAAAATAGGAGTTCATTCTCAAGACTAAAACTTATGCTGCTGGTAGCAGAATGAGTTTTTTTCCTAGTTTTAGAGAAAGAGTTTGACTAATTTTCTTGCATAATAGGGAAAATAAAATATGGTCGTTTCGAAGATCATTTAGTGCTGAACACGCTGGTTTTTAAATTATTTTGATATCTTGAAAAATGACTTGGCAATAAAATTTTCCGCAAACCCCGTTTCTTTATCAAATTACCATTTTAAAATGGCTGCCAATTAAAAATTATACCTTTTAAATTTTTTTCGATTTTGTTAATGTATACCCATAGGGAATTAATGATAAAAGAATCAGGAAAGTAAAAAATGTTGAACAACAAATTATATAAGATTGGGTGTATTAAAATGGATCGACCCATATGTTAAAGTCGTCCTTAATGGGTCAATAATTCCTATAATTATTAATTACGGGCGTTTAAATTCATATTTTAATCATTATGGGTATTATTACTATATAATTATAATGCCTAGTTTATTAGTGTAATTGGAAAGCTCGATAAAGATCGATATCGTCACTTAAGAAACAGCCTGACCAATTTCAAATAAAAATGTTTAATAAGTACTTTATAATCCATTACAAAAAATGGAGTACATTTTTGAGCGAATTTGTTGAGTAGGTACTTGAATTATTTTGTAAAAAAATAACTGATCAGAGGACGATAGAATAGGAAAAGAATCATTGGAAGAAAGTTCATTTGCAATGATAATAAAAACCTAATAATGTCATCAATAGATCAGGCGACCTCAATGTTAATCAGGACTGTAATGATCAGATGTCATGTCGGATAATTTATTTGAGATGCTGGAAAATATAATTTCTTCTTCTTTAATCCAATCATTTCAGAACTTTGTGCCTTTCTCTGCCTTATAAATTACAAAGACTGCCAGTTTGTAGTTATAAATTTATTAAAAAAGATATTTGAAACTTTATAAAATCAAGTGATTCAAAATATTCATGGAAAATGGAAATTTGTAATAATACTTTTTAATTTTTATGATAGAACTAATATTCTATAAATATTAATCTGTTGTTTAAAGGTATTTATAGGTATCCTTCAAAACGATCTAGTCAGTATATTCTCTCACTCTGAAAGGAAGAGATAATTGGCTAGAAAATTATTTAAGAAAATGTATCTGTCTGACATGAAAAGTAGCCAAGAAGAAAATGGAACCTATAACCGAGCTACCCTCAATTACATTATAAAGGTTAATATTGTGGAAATCAATATATTTATTTATTTACATCTACCCTTTCGATAAAAATGCAGATTTATGTGTACATACAAATATTACCATCATCACATAGCTCTATCGTCCATGGAGGGCTTTGGGTCCCTCGACAATTATCCTTCACTTTGACCGATCTTCCGCTGGACTCTTGTCCACGTTCTTACCCCCAGGAGCCTAAGGTAAGTTTCCACATCGTCCAACCATCTCATTCTACGCCTTTTATAGGTAGTACATACAAAAAATTTACTCTCATTACAGTTATTGTTAGTGTGTTCTTGAATCTCCGCCAAATTTAAAATATAATTTGAACATCCCTCTTGTCAAAAATTAAATGAAAATGTGGTTAAAGTTGCAATTGTCGATAAATAGAAAATTAATATTCAATAAATGGAAATAAAGGGATCTACATATTTTAATTATTTTTGAAAAAAAATAAAATATTTGAGTGCAACCTTTCCATGGTTCGATATTCAATAAAAACCGATTGAAATGATATACTAAGACTTCAATATATTTGCATTTTATAATTTTACATGTTTACTATTTGTATAGTATAGTTATAACTCATTCATAAAAAAGAACAGGCCCTGGTGTTTTCTGGATTTATTTTTGTATTTTCTTCTACGTATGAAGTATTTGATTGCAGTTACTGAGAGAATATTTCTAAGCAATATTTGATAATACTAAATATAAATTTTACGTATTGTACTTTTGATGTTTTACATAAAAAAAATAAAAATATTGTGAATAAATAATCTAACATTTAAACCTAATCAAGTTTTTCGTTTTTCATAAAATTTTGCAACACTGCTGTCATTTCACAATTTCGCTTAAAAAAAAAGAAACTAATTTATTATAATATATTATCTTATATATAAGTTTTAACTGATTTCATTTAAATATTATTGAAAACTGATTTATTGAACACTATTTTCTTTATTCTTTGCAAAACTTTGAATAAAGCTATACTTTAGCGTGTGTAATGCAAACAAGGGCCATGTCTTATCAGACTAAAAGGTTTCAGCCACTTTTCAGATTAATATATTTGAGTGCAACCTTTCCATGGGTCGATATTCCATAAAAACCGATTGAAATGATATACTAAGACTTCAATATATTTGCATTTTATAATTTTACATGTTTACTATTTGTATTGGAATGAGTTATAAAAAAGGTTCTGGAGTTTTCTGGATTTATTTTTTGCATCTTCTTCTACGTATGAAGTATTTCATCGCAGTTACTGGGAGAATATTTCTAAGCAATATTTGATAATACTAAATATAAAATATCAGTATAATATTATAATTTTAATTATTTTTGTTATTATTTTACTATTTCTGTTTTCATTGCATTCCAATTTGTTAGTGCTGAAATAGTCTATTAATTACCCTTGTTTCATCTATTATCATTTACATGTAAATTCACTGCTATTCAATTCCAGAGGATAACAAAGTAGATAAATAATTATAATGCTGATATTAATTATATCTATTTTATTTAAGAATTTAAGTATCTACAAAGCTCATATTGCAATGTTCAATTAATATTTATATTTAAAATCAGTTTATTTTTCTATTACAAATTTATTTATTTATTGCTAATAATAATAGTATATAAGGAATGATTCAGCTAATACAAAGATTACCACGAAGCCGATCAGAATCCAGCATTTAGTCATATGACCAGTGGACTTTATCATGGCAGGAAATTTGAATTTAAACCCCAACTAATTTCAGTAATACCACTATGTAGTCTCTCTACTTTCCCTCTTCCACACCATTATGTATCGTTCGTTATATCTACTTGTCTATCTAGTTAAAAAACAGTAGTAATTTCCAAAAATATTTTTTTTCAATCCCATCTGCGAGTCGTTCGATCTTAAAATTCAAAACACTTTCTTCCAACATAAACAGATCCATCAAAGAACGTGGATCAAGCTGGGATTCCAGTCCTGTATGTTAGATTATTTCATTACTAGACAAGAATGTTCATTTAAGGTCGAAGACGTGAGGGTTTTCAGGGGATGGGAGTGTGGTGTGGTCAATAAATGCTGAGAGCCAAGATTATCTTCCCCTGGAGGAAAAAAACCGGAGAAATGGGACGAGGGTATTTTGGACAAACAGAAATACAAGTTGTAGCTTCTGGGTGATGTGAGTGTAAGGACTCTCTACAAATGGAGGTTGGGGAAGAAAATTCATATGGGCAAACGGCGAAAGAATAATATGGGCATCTTAAGGTGTCCGCTTGGCAGCTAGAGAGATTCTCGATAGAGAGGAGGAGAGGCGTCTGCCAAATTGGTGGACTCAGGAAATAGCCCAAATAGTAAGGGAAAAGAATTTGGCCTATGTAAGGTATCTCTCTTCCACCGGGAATGATAATTGGGTGGCATATATAACCCTGAGCCGGAAGGTTAAAGAACAGGTGACAAAAGCGGAAAACGACTCTGGGAGAGATGCTGCCAGAGAATAAATTCTACCTTAGGGTTTAATCGCATCTGAGAGTCCTGAGAAAGTTGAGGACAGCAAGAAAGGGAAAATTATTATCTCGCATTAAGGAAAAGGAGTGGGAGAATCATTACAGAACCCTCCTAAGTGAAAATAGACCTCGGTTTGCGTCCCAGGAAAATGACCCTGAGCATGTAGAAGCGGAGGAACCGGTAGAAGTGGAAGAGAGCGATGTTCACCGGGCCCTATCAAAGGCTAAGACTTGCACTTCTTCCGGACCGGGCGGAATTGTTATGGAGCTACTGAAAGCTGGTAGCGTGAAATTGATAACGCTTTAGACGTAGGTGATAAACCTTGATGATATCCCGGATGACCTGAGGAGTGGCTACATATCATCAATATATAAGGAGGGTGACAGAAAAGTTTGCCGAAATTATCGCGGGATCTGCGTACAAAGTTCGATTGCCAGGATTATTGGTAGATTGCTCTGGGACAAGTTAGAACAAGCGCAATCTACCCCTCAGGAACAAGCGGGATTCACGGCTGAATGGTAAAGTACGGACAATATCTTTGTTGTTCGTCAACTAATTGAGAAGTCCCAGAAAAGGAAGCAGGAACTTCACATGGCCTTATAGACCTAGAACAAACTTATGACAATGTGCCAAGAGAGAGGTTATGAATAGCACTTGTAGAACCAGGCATTAGTAGAGCTATGATAAAGGCGGTGAGACACTTATACAGCAACGACATGTATCAGATAAAATGGGGTAACCACCTTTCGGGCCCTTTAATGGTACTAAGGGATTGAAGCAAGGGTGTAGCATGTCACCCACTCTCTTCAAGATATACATTCACGAAGCAGCGAAACTGTGGTACAAGCAATGTGGGGGTGTTGGACCGTTCATTGATGACGAACAGCTACTATCTTTGTTCTTCGCTGACCACCAGGTCGTGTTTGCGAGACTGAAGGTCTACCTTGAAATGATGGTGTATGTCCTAAAGATGTGCTACGAAACGGCAAGCTTAAGAATTAACTTCGAGAAGAACGAATATATGGTCGTTGGATATCCGGATACAAATGCGCTTCTGATGGAAAGGGAGGCTTGTAAGAAAGTTAATATTTAAGTACTTGGGATCTTATTTGGATACTACCGGGCCGTCTAAGAGCAAGCCCGAAAAGCTGCTAGAATACTACATTCGGTCCTATGGAATACAGAGATATCCACAGATAATAAACGCCGTATTTTCACAACCATTGTCGAATCTATTCTGACTTATTCTTCGGAAACCAAATTTGTATTAGAAATTAAAACTCAATCTTAACTTAGGCAACTCGCGCCTATCTTTAGTTCCGTGACTATTAGGCCTCTCACTTCTTAACCCTACCCTTACCAAACAATCCATTCACAGTGCACCACGCCATTTTATTTTCCGAAGGTTCAAGGTTCAATCATATCATTACGTCGCTATTTGGCTTACCTCTGACCCTCAGATTCGATGTTGAAACAATCAAATATTATTTTCTATAGAGATTTTTACTAGAGCAGCGTACTCACGCTTCACAAAATCTTACTGCCTAGTAGGGGTTAATAAGTTAATATCGATATATCGATAGGGCGTGTCTATCGATGGTCACTATCGATAGTGTCGACTATCAATGGATCTTTTTTACCCTCAAGTTTTGAAACTCTCGGGATTATGCTGATCTGTCTTTGTCCAGTGTCAAGTTCTTTTGAAATTGGACTCGGAATTCCTAGAGCTCAATGGTACTCTTCTTTATAACTTAAATGCCGCACCGGACGTGTCATTATTTAATTCTCCAAAATTACTAATTACATTATGTTGGGTAGCAAACCTAGTCTCTCACTTGTGCAAACAAACCAAATTCGCGGTATTGAGCATTGGATCTTCTAGGTTTTTATAACCTCCTCTTTAATAAGGGATCTTTCTCAACAGTTAAATGTTCAACTGGAAATGCTAGTTTTTTTTTCCCGTAAATATGTGGCTCAAGGAGCACACTTGAATCTTGAAATTACTAATTTCGTTATTTTTCTTTTCTGAAGATTTGATCTGTTCATTGTTACTGTAAACATGTAAATTTAAAAAATACTTTTTTAAAAATCAAATAAACTAGGGTTTTTTCTCATCTTTATGATATAATCTTATAATTTATAATCTTACAAATTTCAGATACCTAGTAGGTAGGTAATTGAATTTAATTAAATTTGTTGAAATTCTATCGACATCAATTATCACAAACCACAAATCAGTATTCAGTGTAGAACTACCTCAAACACCAGAAAAAACTTACAAAAAAAATTAAAATTGTTAATAGATGGATTCGAATACAAAACAACGTAAGGGAAAAACAGCAGCTATCGAAAAACTATCGATAGCATTCGATAGTTTTATGTCTATCAATAGTGCTGACTATCGACTATCGCCCAACCCTACTGCCTACGTCCTCGTCAATAAATCTCAGTCACTGTTCCATATTGTTATATTGATTAATAATTTTTCAACTCGTCAGATTTACAGAATTTTTTTCAATAAGTATGTTCCCAAATGGTGCGGTGGAAAGTTAGCTAACGAAATTCTTCGTATACTGAAATGGTATTTCTTCGTTCTTGCTATGTAATAAAGTATCATTTAGCATTCGTGATGTACCTCAAGGAGATATATTGCTGGGAAGAAATCAAGGTAAAAATTCAGCGAAGTGGCCAAATGTAAATAACTTTGCGGTACTTTAGCCGGTATTTATGTCATTATTTATTTTCTATTGCATAATTTGTTTTGGTGCCAATAAAATAGACTACGTGTCAGAAATTGCGAAAGGGGCCTAATGCTGTGGGAGTGTAAAGAAGATTATTTAAAAACGGAAGTAGTCAGCCTATAATTTGAAAGGTACGGTAAATGAGGTTGAATGCCCTGTCCCCAACACGCTACATGAAAATTACTAATTGTCTTTGACGGCTATTTAAAGTCGAAAGTACTAATTATACCAATGAGGCTTAGCAAACCCGAAGGCTCGATGCCGATGCCACTAATACCAGCTTACAAACTTCCACAGACCATCACACAACCCAAATTCGTTACATTTAAACCAATCCAACCTCTGACGTCGCGGTCTATGCCTCGGGTGTTTACCAGTCAGCTCACCACTGATTAACTTTTTAGGAACTTGTTAGTTACTAAGCCCAACAATCTTACGATTCCCCATCTGAACCTTCGCAACACTATCACTTCAGTCTTTTGTAAACTGAAACATTTAACTGTATATAATAGTTTTTTTTAACACGAATCTTCTGATACTCCGCGTTTAATCTTATAAATTCTCTGGCAGTCTCATCCTTATTAGACCAAATATTCTACGCGTTCATTCTTTAATGCCCACGTTTATCTCCCGTTAAGAAAAGTTGCAATAAGGGTAGTTTTAGAAATTTCAATTTTTAAATTTCGAGACATCAAGCGCGCGAGCTTAGTAATATCGAGACCGAAAAGTAGCTCTTTATGACTATTTAGTAGGCTGGCGAATAAGGGATATTTTTTTTGGTTATCCCATTTGTTCAATTAATAAAGAATGGAATAATCGAGTGTGAGTTATAGTTAGTCAAATGGTCATTGAATTATGTTCGTATATCTTCTGAACGGACGTATTAGCTTTCAAAGTTCGAACGATAAAAGGAATAGGTGGTACGAAAATTTTCCGAATTTTTCATTCCCTTTACTTTAACAACTGGTTAACGGCTGGATGGATTTTCGCTGTTCAAAATCAAGCTTGTGAAATGTCAAAAGAACCAAACGATTGACGGGCACTCTTGCTTGTCGACCGAGAGGCTTCAGAATTGCTATCAAACAAGAATAGGATGATCCTTTAACTCTATTAAATATTAAAAGTTATTGATTAGAAAAGTTCAGTTCGTTTGCTGCTACGAAGGGTCTAAAATACCGGTTCTTTAGATATCAGCTGTAAAATAAAAAAGTACACTTTGTATCAGATTGTTATTGACTTTTTTTTTTTTAAGAACAACACAAATGTGTAGGTAAAACAGAAACAATATCTGACCTAAAACTAGATTATACAAATCCATTTTTATCGCCTCAATAGCAATACAACTTGTAAAATACCAAATTTTTAAAAAATTAGAATTCTGTATTTTAAACTATATTTTCCCTGATATCCATTTTATGATTTATGTAAGGCATTACTTTTGGTTTGGCAAATCAAACCAAAATTTATTATTTATTTTATATTAATTAATATATTTTCATACCAAATTTGTAATCCATTTAATACATTAATGATTAATACGTGTTATATCCTACAAGTAAGTATCACCTAGTAGTCACTAAAAATATAGGTGCACAATTGTTTTCCTAAATTCTTTCGTTCGGGTCTTGTGAACGAAAGAATTTAGAGATTTACAATATATACGCATATGTACATATTATTCATACATATTTTATGTATATTGTATAATGTATTAATATTATGTATAATACTCACTAATATTAGTATTATACAAGATTGACACCTTCTAATTATATAAATAATATAAACCCTTGTATCTAATAAATAAGTTTCACTACTACAGGAATTATTTTTTTACCTCCATCCGAGCCATTTTCTTCTTTATATTTATACGGTGAAATAATTATCATTCAAGAAAAAGCATGCATGTAGGGCGAAATTAAACAAAATGGGTTCAGGGATGGTCGAAATTGGTATTTCCATAGAATTCTTAAAATCGGAAATTATCACGATTGCAATGAACACTTTACAGGAAATTATTCATTATTCATTTGGGAATTATTTTTATATTCTTAATTCAGTTTTATCAGATAATCAGATCAGGTATTAGCTTGTCACGAGTATTTAACTAGTAGAAATAAAGTGAATTAACCCTGGTTACTAACTTGTTTACTGCAAATGATGAGCCCGGAGGGAGTAAATAAATCGATAAAAACTGCATTTGCAGATTGGTTTTTCTGCTGCTGTTGGATACATCAAAGCAGTCACGTATTGGCAGTCGAAGGGGGCGTCAGATGTGTCACTCACAAGGTGTGAAGCCAGCGCACAACACATCCCTTCAAAATAACACTCCGTTAAATTGATATATATGTTATGTTTCTTTCCCTTACGTCGTTTTGTATTCGAATCTATCTATTAACAATTATAATTTTTTTTGTAAGTTTTTTCTGGTATTTAAGGTAGTTCCACACTTAATACCGATTTGTGGTTTGTGATAATTGATTTTAGATGATACAAAACTTTGTGCTGTTTGTTATAGTTTTAAACGGGATAGCTCAATAGGTAGAGCGCTTATTTCCTATGCTGAAGGTTACGGGCTCTAATCCAACTGTATTAAATTATTTAAACTGTTAAAAGTCGTGGTTGACCCTGTGGCGACCCTCCTGTGGCCTCGCTATGAATCGCGTATCCTTAATTGGAGAAAAATCACCTCCCTGCACTACCATTGTCATAGTCACCACGACAATACAGTCACTACCATGTACTGAACGCAAGAAACTTCATGGGTTGTAGTAGTACTTTTTTTATTATAACCTCTTTAGTTTTGTTTATGTACTGTTAAAACTCTAGAAGGGATTGGGTTTCGAGTTCATATTAGAAATTGTACGATTTCTGAGCAAAACTGTTATGCAGGGAGATGATTCGTTTGTTCAGCAATCACTCCGCTTCACCACTACATTTTACTCCAATTAAGGGTACCCCCTTCACAGAGTTTAGTGGAGCTCTGTTCTCTCTATGGCTGAAATTTAAATGTCATCATCGGATTATTATTTTTAGTATAAAAAAAGAACCATAAAACAAAATAAATAATAATGCGGGATATTTATTAAATAAGGATGTCCTTTGTTCTTAAATAAGAAACTCCTAGGATTGATAATTTAAAATAAAAATAGTAAAATGACAAGCAAACAATAACACGACTTGTTCTTAAGGCGGTTAAATCAGTTATTTATATGATTCTTCTCTATTATTATCTTAAATGTTCTGTTCTATTAAAAATTGTATTTCTGTCTTCCTGAATTGAAATATTTTAGAAGATTGAAAATAATTGTTTAACATTGATAGTGTTACGGTCACAGAGAGGAAGACGGAAGCAAGGGATTAGCGTCTTGAGCCGTCGGCGGGAGAAGTTAAAATAGGATTAGGACCTTCTCGATCGCCTCCTTTTGTCGGAAGTCATTAAGACGATTCTAGACATTCCCAGAATTTCTTCCCTTACTTCCGTGTTCTAGAATGTTCGGCCTTACCTATTTAAATACTTCCCTCGCCTCGTGCGAGTCAGTCTGAGAGTAGACCAAGTGAGTGTCAGTGTGATAAACTAGTCAGTGTTGAACCGGCCAGTGTAATAAGTGTATCAGTGAACTGTGACAGTCTCGCGAGTGTAATAAACTGTTTCTGTTTGTCACTGTGTGTCAGTTTGTCATACTTGGAGAATCTTACGGTCGGTGGACTAGTGAACTGTAAGTGTTAATTAGTGGTTATAAATTGTGGTGTAATTCATACAAATTTGTCAATAGTTAAGTCATTTAGAATTAGTAATAACTTATATTATTGTAATAATTAAATAGAGTTAGGCCTAGATAATAAATATTTAGAATATTGTTATTTTATGGTTATATTAGTTTAATAATTGATTTGTTAATAGTTTAATTGTATCCTTTTTATCACTTTTGTTAATAAATATTAGTATCTTTAATTTATTTTAACATCCAGTAGCCAGTAACAATAGCATTGTTATTGTAAATTTTATTTATCGCTATTTGCGATCGCAGGTTTTTCTACAATCACTACGATGACTATATAAATTAAAAATAATATAGAATAAATAATAATTATGAAAAATCATATTCGGATATTAAGACCAATAGTACTACTCTTTTTCTGTATTTATGTACCGGTATAACATCCAATTAATTCGAAAATAAAACATTTAGATAGTCTTGTGCGACAAATTCTTAAATTTTTATGTCCAAATAAATTTTTCATATTTTTCGTTGAAAATAAAAAATTATTAAGAATAGAATTAATGTTAATTATGTAGGCTTTAAAAAAATCCTTACAACTAATAAGAGAAATATTTACCGAGTATGTTTTAATTTTTTTTTTAAATCGAGGCAATATGTTTTAGTCCAAAGTTATAATAATAATAGCATTGTTTGTCTAATAAATTTAATTAAACGTCAAAATCTGAAAGAATTATCAGCATAAACAAGATTGAAGGCTAGTCCCTTTAATGGAGTTCTTTAGACGTTGACAAGGTCGCATTTATTCTTGTCCTAGCTTTCCTACCAAATTTATTACAGACTATCCGAAATAACGTATATGAAGTCTGTTGATGTCCTAACTTTACAAACATGTTTCGATCCACATGGCATAAATAACTATTATTTGGCATTAATAAGATTTTTAAAAATATTCCTACAATCCATAAAGGTCTCAGCACTTAATAAGGAACTAACTGTTTCAAGGTCAACGGTTGAGCATGGAGGTAATTTGGTCATGAAGACTCAATCGCAAAATTTATCTTCTAGGAGAGGATACTTCTTGAGATTGATCTACAACTCATAATTGAGTAAATATCTCCCCCAGCCAGTTTCAAAGTATGTAGTAAAACATCCGTTGGAATTACTGCGTTTCCCTAAAGGCCCCCATCCAAAAAATTTGCGCCAATTAGGTGTTTGTGGAAATGCCTGTTTGCACCAACGTGAGCCCATCCACGTTGCAACCCGTTGTGCAAACATCAGCTTCGTTTTCAACATCTTGTGAGCATGTCAAACACGGACAATTGTTGTGCCGCGATTAATCTTGCACTGGGGACAGAAAAACGTGCTAAAAAAAGAAGAAAGCCAAACATGTGGGTGAAGAGATGGCTTTTGAAGAGGAAAAACTTTGGTCATAGAGCTCAGGCTAACCTCATCTGCGGACTACAGAAACTACTTTCGAATGAACACAATACTACCGAATCCGAGGAAGAGGCGAAAAGGCGTCTGTTGACGAAGGGGAAAAGGCGTAGACTGGTCCGAAATTTGCACAATACTACCATCCACGGTCAAACAGGTAGTCAAACAAGGGTCGTTTGCGCAAAAGATTTCGATCCAGATCGATTTTACTCCAACAGTTTGCACAACCATCCCGACAACAGCACCATCGACGATCAAATTATTTGCACAAACCCAGAATTTGCGCAAATTGTTTGACCGTGGATGGGGGCCTTTAAAATGTTACAATGTTATTTAGACAGAAATCTGTAATGTTTATTGACACACATTATTAATTATTTTAATAATGATTATATTTATGACACATTATGAATATATTTATATTTTTTTTCTTATTTTTGAATGTGTACATTTTTTTATTTATTTGTTTTTTATCTAGACTTTATTTTATCATGTTTGCATCTATTTCCTTTTATTACTGCATGTACATATTTTTCCACATGTATTATTTTGTTACATTCACTTATTTTATTTTGTTTATATCATTTTTTGTTTTGTTATGGAATGGTTGTAGCTACATAGCACCATTACTCATTGCCCAAAAGAGGCAGATTGTAATGTTTTTAAATAAAGTGTTTAAAAAATATAAAATAAAATTTTTTTTCTTCATCATATTCATAATTAATATTTAGAAAAAAATATTTTGGTATATTACTTCTAAAAAATAGCTCAGAATGAGAAAAGGAATCTTTAATTGAGACAGTATCGTGAGTGGAAAATACCATAAATCCATAAATGTAATAACGAGGGTTCAGCATTTTTATATTCATTTCATTTTATTTTAGGTCAATTTCCTTTTTTAGGTTTCTTAACATTTTAGAAAATTAAAATACATTAATTAATTGGAAAATTGATGTTATGAAAATTAAATTTCGGTTAATCATACAACAATGCAGTAGGCTATAATAGTTTTGGTATAAATGTCAAAACTTATAGTCAATTAATTAATTCAAGAATATAAATTAATTATAATCATCATTAATTGATATTTTTAAACGTTTTTATACTTGTATAATCTCGATATAAATGAAAAATAAAATGTAATCTTTTCTCCTGGGGATAACTCAATATGGGGTCAAAACATGGACAATGAGAAGACAAGATGCCTGTAAACTGTTTCCTCTTGAGATGTTTTTTCTAAGACGTAGCTGCGGCTCTCAAGGTTCCAACACTGTAATAGTGTTATAAGAGAAACTATAGGGTAAGTAGAAGAGTATTTCGTATGAAATAGATACAAGGAGACTTCAATGGTTTGGCCATCTGATGAGAATGAGCGACAATAGATGGCCAAAGAACCTCTTCCTATATAAACCAAA
This sequence comes from Arma custos, assembly GCA_037127475.1. Classification (NCBI taxonomy): domain Eukaryota; kingdom Metazoa; phylum Arthropoda; class Insecta; order Hemiptera; family Pentatomidae; genus Arma; species Arma custos. The sequence continues at coordinate 112,006,574 of CM073764.1, forward strand.
TTATAGAAGAAAGAGAGGAAGACATAGATGGATGATGCAAGAGAAGGAATGACAGCACGAGAGCTGCGAGAGGAAGAAGAAGAATGACCTGATAGGAAGAATTAGCAAGCAACATTTTGTGTATCGGTGTACATTGATTAAAAAAAAAACGAATAAATAAAAAATATATATTTGTAAAATTTTAATTTTTGTCAACTTTATTTTTTGATAGGCTTATTCGCTTTATTAGAATCATTTTATGAAGTTAAAATTCATCGATTAAATAGAAAATAGATTTTCTGAAAATGAGATCAAAATCAATCATTCATAAATCTAGTAAATGTTAAATTAAGGAAGTTTTTTATGACATGAACTGTAGGTATTACTATCCTAGAACTGTTATGTAGGTAATTTGTAATCAGGTTGGAGTCTTTATGGTTTTTTTGTATTCAATACTTCCTACAGTTTCTTCAGACAACACAATATAAATAACATTGCCAAGGCGAAACTATCACCAAACGTTTGTTTACGAGGTTCCAAAGACGCCCTAAGGAGACAAAGCTTGTTCATTTCCCTTTGGCCTAGAAGTGTGGAAACTTTTACTAGTTTATTTATGGGTCCCCATCAACTTCTAGCAACTTCGTTAAGTTTTGAGCTCGATGTTTATATCCGCTAGCGAATCATCTTTAGTTTAGTTCCAAAGTTAATCCACTGTTAACTGTGACCTTAAGTAACTTTAGAGATAATCAATTTATTCGACTTTTCAAGTTAAAGGAATGTTTAATCAGATCTTTCAAAGGAATAAAATGGAATCTATTACTTATTAATTGGCACTATACATCTGTATGGTTTGATATTCTAGAATAGTCTTAATTTTAATTTTTAAACTTGATTAATCTACAGGAAAAACCTAAAACTTTCCATATAAGATATAAAATAAGTGTGATTTATTTAAAAATAAATCACACCCGATCATCTTCCAATGAGTCTGAAAAGAAGATGGCCTCGTGGCTTTCTAAGTTGAATAAGTTATTTGAGTATTACTAATAGGTAGTTTCTCTACTTGTCTTTATCCATGCCATTATGTATCACTAATTATATTATTTATACTGATCATACTTGTAGTATTGTTATAATACAGTTGTAAATATAAATAAATACATTTTTAAAACGTAACTAAAAAAGAAAATTTTCATTTTATTTCAATAATTTCATATAAAATTATAAAAAATTATTATTTATTTTGCAAGGCATACACCATGTTTTATTATTGTTGAAATAATAGCAATATAGACAATCGAGAAGGGTTGTAAAGCTTGTAAGGCTTTGTAATAAACGAATCCCTACAAAGGAAATAAGAGATAAGCCGACTGATAAATGTCATAGGGGTATACCAAGGCGTAGGTGGGAGTATTCCGTGAGAGCGAAAATTTGGGTTTCGATGGTAATCAGTGAACGGAATTTTTTAAGCAGAGATTATTAGTATCGGCATCGAACCATCAGGCCTATTTAAGCCTTATTATCAGCATCATATCTAACTGTATTGACAACTATGCTGTTGCCGGATGTGATTAGAACAACCTCCAGTTTCGAAAAACTAAGTTTGTTCGAATAATCCATATTTATTTAAGTAGGTATTCAAATAATTTTAAAGCGTGTGTAAATGATGAGTCTCTTATCATATGTGCAAAAATAATGGTCTATTTTTCTAGGATGTTATAATCTCCATGTTTTCGCAGCTAAACGCGAATAAGAAAATAAGAAAAAATCATTGTGCCAGCTCCTGCCCATCAATCTAGCCCTGAAGAAGACCTGTTATGTGGTTCAAAACGTTGGCCTATCGAAACGGACCATTTTCTTCCTAAATATGTTTAATATTCTCTCAAGATTTTTCACAATCTTTCAATATGGTATTATAATATTTATTTTTTTCGTGTTATTGGCGTAACTTTTATCCCCATCCATTTCCTACTGCATTTAAAATAAATTGGAAATGGAAATGTATCTCTAGTTGGAAGGAAGGCCGTCATTATTAAAAAATAATCAGAGCCTTAAAATGTGCAATATGTAATTTCTTTCTTGTTAAACGTTTGTGCACGAAATACACGTGAGCCTGGTTAATAATAAGTTCGAATGGAATGTTCTAGGCACGTGAAAAAGTCCAACTTAACAGGTCACAGTAAAATCTTTTCCAGAATACTAAACTTTTAATTTAGATGACTTGACAGCCAAGCTAAATTTAAAAGGTCAAACATTAAAACACAATATCCAGATGAAACCTAGATTAAATATTTATTTGGAGTGGATACGAAATAGTTTTAAATGCTTAAATATTTACTTCGAAGCTTGGTCTCTTTCCAGTTTCAATGAGTGCAAGAATAGTTCTTGTCTTAAATTAAATCCGGAATTCGTTTGATTTAAATATCTGTTAGGAAACTTGTCTGAACTAGTTTTTAGTATCTAGTTGAAATGGGATTTTTAACATTCTTGTAATGAAATTTAAATCCGGATTATAATAATACAAGTAAATTGAATGAATGGTACGTAATTACATGAGATAAAGGCAACTAGAGAAATGGGTCTTATAATAATCAGCTATACGAGTCTTTAGCAATCAATCGGGAGCATTGAGCGTTTGTCTAGTAATAGTGGGCGTTGCCTGAAACGGTGAGCAGTTTATTGGTCGTTTCAGTTTAGTATGTGGATTCCAAGTTAAGTGTCTGTCAAGATGAAATCCTATGTATCCGATCTGCTTCACAGGAATCAGTGGGATGTTATTATACGATACAGGGCATTTGTTTGTTACATGTTACACATTTGTTTATGATTAAAGGTGATTTTACGGAATTTATTTTCACCCTCTAGTTTTTACACCATTCTTCGAGGTTAGTGATATGGGATTGAAGAGTATGGGAAGCTACAACTGGATTGGTATTGACCTATATCACACAGGTATCATCAGCATACATGGTAAGAATATTATTAGGATGGGTTGGGATATTAGAAAATGCGATTTTAAATCCATATTTTAAAGTAATAATGTATTCATAAAAAATAAAATGGAGATTTAATTTATAGATTACGCGTATTCATTAGATACGAAATAAAACTAGTGATTTAGCTGAATTACAAGAATTAAAGGATCAAGAGGGCCTCTAGAATATAAATAGCCACTATGAACTTGATACCATGAGGTACGGAATAAACGAAGCAGTTAAGCATGAATGATGACTACTTCCTTACATAATCTTTGGTTAACAAGCAGTATGTCCGTACATATATAATTAACACATTTGCTGAAATTCTAATGTTTATATTTTTTCAAATTAGCATAATAATAACAACAAAACAGGTAAACTGTCAGACCCTTGAATGAGTTTATTTTATTGAAAAACAATAACTCAACAAAGCTCTTGGTTAGAGAAATATAAACCTGAGATTGTACAGGTCAGCAAATATTAACTCATTCCATTAAATAATTAAAATTACTTAGCAGGTACACAGTATAGGCAATATAAACAAGCTCATATTTTAATATATATTATTTGCTAAGAAACATTCCTGATTAAATTATATAATAACTGATTATTAAATCCTTTACTCAAGCTAAATCAATACTGCCAAGTTACTTAAGAGTAATTGACCAATTCAATCCAATTGTATTACTTAATGACATTACGCTATTAATTAACGAATAACTGGAAATCTCTTATAAAGTATTTTGTTATAAATTTAGGTAGTGATGGGAATTTTCATGACTTATTTTATATTTTTACTTATACAGCCTTATTTGTTATTATTATCATAATATACACTCTAAAGTTTAAATATTATACAATTTAACCTTGAAAGTATTCATTTAATAGTTGCATCACTATTGTCCATATAGAAATAATTGTTGTTCACTATGTCACGAATTAAGCTTGTGTACAATGCTGCTCCATTAGAATTTATAGCTCAATTGGAGTTTATATCCGATGAAAACCTTAGAATAATTCACTGAATGGAAACTGTTATGACTGTTTTTATTGTTTACTTTATTTTTATGTTCAGGTTTTAACTGAAATTCTCAACACTTGGAATAAATCATAAGACTGTATAAAATTTAAAAAAATCAAGAAATTAAATTAATTAAAAATGAAAGAAATTATAAAAAATGGGCATGACAATAAAGGTAATAATTTATAGCATAAAAAGCTAATAAGACAAGCTTGACATTCAATTGTACGGTTTTAATTTATCATCCTTATAATAGCGAATTTATACAATTAAAAATTTAGTTTAAATTGTTAATGATCATGAACGTAAAATAAATAAGATTTATCAAATACGTAATGCTTTCTGTTTAATAATTTTCACATAATTTGATAATTGAAATATTAACATACTATATTGCACATTAAGATATTATAATAAGTAATAATAAAATAAAAATTTCGACTCATTCAAAATTTATCAAAAAAGGAAAATAAATATTGGAATAAAATTTACAAGAAGATTGTTCTGTAATGAATACTCATTATAATTATATATGTTACAATTTTTTCTACATGTTTACTCGAACCATTCAATAACATTTAAATTCATCAATAAAAAAATCATAAGTGCATTATTTTTTTGTTGATGATTAACCAACTACTCTTATATTAAAAATAGTTAACTGTTTAAAATAAAAATAATTACTCCAGAATTTATTTAATGTAAATTATTTAGAAAAATGTATATTCAATGTATTCATATTTTTCCGAGATAACGTTTCCTCACATTCCTCAGACTATCTCGGCATGTCTAAAATATTTCATTAAAAAGATTAAAACATTTCTGGGAACGTAAATTGCAATAAAAAATGCGTAACATGAAACGTATTTTTCCTTGTAAGTTATTTTGAATGAAAATATTAGTAAACAAAAGATACTTCATTAATACAAAATTAAAGCTTGGGCTACAAAATAATCAATTGGGTACAAAAATAAATTGGGTTAGTTTTATTCTTTATGTGGAAAAAACCCACAGAAATAAGAATATTTATTTGAAAAAATAATGTTCTGATTTTTTTTTCCATTTATTCTTTGTATATTTTTATGGAGAACTTTGAAATTCAATGGATTGTTATAACTATTTTTAAATTGATTGATTTTAGTTATCATGAGGGAGTAAAACTAGATTTACCTACTGACTATGAGTGACAATATTTTTTATCAGATCTCAGTATTTTGCAATATATTGATTCCATTATTAAGATTATAGGGAAATATATATCATCATTTAAATAGGTTCAGAATTATAAAGTAGTGGTGATGAGGTAAAGTTGACGGTTGTGGATGAGCAGTGCAATTGAAGTCAGCAATGAGCCGCCCAATTTAAAGTAGTTATGATCGGTTCCGCTCAACGAGCTGGGGCGCTCCCGCCACTTCCAACCACTTACAGCACAATTGCCTAAGAAATTGCTGCGAATAAATAGCATGCTATTGTTGAGTGGATCGTGTAACCTTCTTTGGAATTACAGTCAATAAACGTCAATCCTTCATTCAGTCACGCATCACAATGACTACAGTATTACAGTTTTTTATCGATACAAATAAATGTAGTTTGTTCTTTATTTATCGAAAACACTTTATGCCACAATAGCTAATAATAGTGGTATTGAATTTTGCCTGCACACAGGCTCAATTAGGATACAAATCTTTAACGTGTGTCATATGCCGTACAGGCTCAAGGCAACCATTTTATGTTCATTACGATGGACGGCATCACCAAGTATATTATACTATCTTTTATTTATTTTTAGCCAAAGGTGTCCCCAAATAAATCTATTTAAATGATAAAACATTCAAGAAGTGAATGAGAACTCCAGAGTATTGGGGAACTATTGAAGCTCATGACTACAAATTTGGTCACCACAGGAGGCCGAATCCATAAGAAAATAAAAGGTATAGGGACCCCGAAGGAAGAATGACGATACCACCAATCGTTCCATGCAAACTTTCATCAACCATTTACAATTCAAACCCAAACCCGTAATAACACCATTCACGTAATCCTCTTATCTACGCCTCGGTTTGCTTCTTAGACCTTATGCCAGTTGTTTCAGCTCTAATAAGCTTTTTAGGGATTCATTCGTTACTAAGTCCAACAACTTTACTAGCTCGTTTTCATTCCACGTCACTATCACTTCAATTAAACGAAACGAATACACGGTCAGCCATTCCCCGCTGTATTATCTCCTATATTCTCCAATGGTCTCATACTTTCCTGTACTGAATAGATTTAGTGATATAGAATAGAATAGAAAAATAATTTTAATCTGGGACCAGGTCCCTTTAGAGTAACAGAGATGAACAAATTTGAATAAATATTTATCTATTTATTCTATATACATATATTCAGTGATTAGTTTATATATCTGCACAGAATATATATATATATATATATATATATATATATATATATATATATATATATATATATATATATATATTCATTTACATATGTATATATATATATATATATATATATATATATATATATATATATATATATATATATATATAGAAATTTATCAGATGTAATGACAAAAAAGAGAGTTATATTTTTGGAACTCAATATCGAAGGGGGGTCAGTACATGGAACAATAAGATTTTTCAATATTTGTGGTATAAGAAGACAATAACAAGCCGGTTTAACGGAGTGAAAACAAAATTAAAGAGAAAAATACATAAAACATAATAAATAAAATAAATAGGGTATTGAAAATGGATTTATTCCAAGGTAGAGGAGTGAAAAGAGAGATTCAGAGATGTCTCAGGATGAGAGAAGCGTACTGGATGTATGAGGAATATTAGAAGAAAATAATGGAAAGAGAAATTGAAATTGGAACGTGGTCTTAGATGGCCTATTCGTGGAGGAAAACATAATAGTTATTTTATATTTTTTGTAGAATCATTTTTTTTAACCGAACTAAGCTTTCTTCAATTTGATAAAAAAAGTATGCAGACTTTTTTCGTGGAAGATGCGACAACCATTAGTTTTCTTCTTTGATATTTTATACATTCCATAATGACCTCGAGGCTAGAGAAAAAAGTTCAAGAAACGTTATACAACAAACTTTTTTTATTAACTGTCGCTCGCAGATCGTGTACTTCAACGACAAAGCTTAAATTAACTTTTCTTTTTAACCTTTTATTAGAGGAAGGAAAGAATGCAGGAACAAAATACATTTAAACTTGTCTCTTAGTTACTTGGTCTATTCATTCTTTAAAATATGTTTTCTGTTCTTGTTAAGAAAATGATTTAATATATGTTACGTGAATGACAGGATATATTGAGTAATTTATGAAACGATAATTGAAACATTTTAAATGTTATAGCCTTAAAAAATTTCTCAACTAAAAATAATTAGAATATAGACGTTAACTATAAGAGTTGTCTCATTATGCTCATATTAGCATATAGGTATTTAATAAATGCGATAATTTTACTTTTTTTTATTAAATGTATATTTTTCCAAGTATATTTATTTCTATTTATGCTGCACTAAATAAAAAAATTAAATAAAAATTAGAAGTTGGCATTTTCACGCTCCCGCATTTACCAATGCAACTTCAGTTAGATATTTAAGCTCTTAAAATCAATATTGTTATTCTATAATTGTTTTAAATTATCAAAAATCAATACAGGGTGTCTTTAATGAATACTAACTGAACCTCTACTATTACTGCGATTATATCAACCTCCTTTAAGATATGAGATGGTTTCGAAAATTTAATTGTATTGGTACAATTGAGCAAAAGGGTGTTGGCTCATGTCCAGGGTCGTGGATTCGCATCCCGAAAGTTGTCCCTAGTTCAAGAATTTATCATCCAAACAATCTTAAAGCTATTAAATTCATTGAGCAACTTAATTAAAATGTTTAATTATTGACTACAGAAATTGAGATGAGAGGTGCACAGTGATTCGCTATAATCTAAAAAGGCAGTGGTTCGAGAACTGCTGTTATTCTTTTATCAGTAAGATCGATCCTTTGATCGATCCACGGATATTTCCGTGGGCTCATCCTGTTTTGGTATAAGTACGCTTAATTGGTGGAAAACATGGTGGTTGTGCGTGATCTCTGCAAAACCAATACCTTTCTTGGGTTTTGGTTGCGAAGGATTTGTTTTGTTCGGATCTGTACCTTCTGCTCTTGTTTGATTATTGCAAAATGGTGTGCTTATTTATTAGTCACTTTCAATTTAAAACTGCAAGATGTATTCCAATACTCTTATACTAAAGTTCATTAAAAATGAATGAATGAAATTAAAATAATATTTATTGGACTTCCAACGGCCATACCACGTTGAACAGTCCGGTTCTCGTCCGATCAAGGAAACAATGTCGGGCGTGGTCAGTACTTGGATGGGAGACCGCCTGGGAAAACCGCATGCTACTGGACTATGATGATAATAGTTATTGGCCTTATTATCGCTTTACTTATGATACCATTAATAAGGACTGTCATTAACACATAGTGTACCCGAGGCCTTTCGTTGTAATGGCAGTTTTTTCAACAACAGCCATTCATTAATTTATGCTCTAGAAGAGCTTAATAATACTGCTCCGTTAAATGTAATTAATGAAAATATAATTAAATATTAGGAACACGAAATTTCAAAGTTTTCCTGAATACGACGGGCAATATTTCATCTGAGCATGAGAGAAACTGCACAATGGACAACTACCACACTAACCGTCAGTTAGTTCCGTAATTATGTCAGAAGAACTGTCACTGGATGCAGAGCCACAATCTAAACTTGTGAAGTCGGAAGGAACAAGTCGTCGGAAGGAAAGTTGAAGAACATCGCCGTTGCTAATTAGAAGTCGGACAGCCGACCTTTACAACTCCTAGCTCAAGAGGCACTGATATTGCACAACTTCGTGACATGTAGGAATGAATACAGAAAAAACCCACCTCATAAATTGAATAGCACAACGTAGCACAAATCAGGCAATACATAATGTAAGAGACACTGTAGGAGTGCGAAAACATTTTTAGCCACCTAATGAATATCATAAAATATATAACATAACCGTACCACTACAACCCATCAAGGAACCACCGCTTCCAGGACAACGGTTGTACAGGGAAGTTATTTGGCATTGATCAGGATTTCCTCGCAGTTTTGAGTACCCACTTTAGAGAGACAGGTTGAGCCTTTAAGAGGATCTCCAAACCCCTCAAGGTCCACTCCCGGCGGGTAACATTAAATAAACTATCTTCCATAGCCAGATACCTTCGGCACAGCAACTCCGCACTCTCTTCTCTCAGCTATCCCGTTATATATATATATATATATATATATATATATATATATATATATATATATGAGGAGTTGCATTATATCATGAGAATTCCTTATGATGCACAGGTATATTTCATTCACATTGATTTCAATCAAATATAAAAATATAAATAATGATAGACCATTAATAAATATGCTTTTCTTCAGTTATTCCACCAATCCTCAATTACTTTTTTTTTAGTTAGAGTGCTATTAGATCACATCATTAAAACTAATTAAAATTGAAACATTTATGTTATTTTAGTAAACAATGCTTTATTTTGAAATTTTCGCTGTAAGGCTATTTTAATAATAAAATTAGTCTTAAATATTTAAATTATCTTGAGGCTTGGTAATACATTATTCAATATTTTAAATTCATCTTGTTTTAAAACTTTAATTGTTTTATAAGTAAGATTAAAAAAAAATGCAATGTTTTGATCTCATGTCAAATGTCATACATATAACATTCTTAGAACAATCCTTAGAATATTGTTCATATTCTAAATTCATCTTCCTTATTAATGGAAAGGCATTAGAAGATGAAGAGTCGTTTTATTTTTTTTACCCATCCTTAACATTTTCATGAATTATTGCTTATATTATATAGAGTTATTTGCTAAAATCGAACTAATCAGGATATAATGCATAAATATTTTAATGATTGTTCGGATGTAAAATAAGCAGATGGTAAAAATACAACGAATATCGGGGAACAAAAAAATACAAATGTGTGACGCTTCCGGTGTTTGAACATGGTGTTGATACAGCTCAGAGTTGAAGGGTTCTCCTGAGTGAGGATTTGTTCTACACACAACTCCAGCTACAATCGTTATGAAAATTTTAAAAATCAAACGTTACAATGAAAGCTAAATTTTTGCTAAATACGAAACGAATTTATTGAAAACTCGATACGGGAAATTGATGTCTTCAGGAATGACTATTTGTAAATAAATAAGGAGCATTAAGGATTATTTAAGCTTATATTTTGTTTAGATATTTTAATTTATTTAGCGATAAATTTTAGAATTAATTGGGTAGTGGAGTGGCTCAGTGGTAGATCGCTGAGTTGCCATGCCGAAAAGCTTGGTTCAAATCCCGCTGCTGGCAAGACTTAGTATATATGTATATATATATATATATATATATATATATATATATATACATATATCGTATATATGTATATATATATATATATATATAGCCTGTTATAGTCTAGATATAGTCTGTTAGCAGCCGGATGTGGATTATTTGGGATCTAGGAATCTCCTGGGGCTCGCCCAGCCTCTATAAACTGGGCACCCAAAATAAGGAGTAAAATCAGGTGGTTGAGTGTGATCTAGGTGAAAACACCACCCTGCACATCCGTTGTCCATATAACAGTACAGACCCTACCATGTTCTGAACCCCAGACATAGTAGTGGTACAGATTTTACAAATAATTAGATAATTATTTATACTATTTAGATAATATGCCACATATTTTTCATTCGGTTCTAGTAAGTAACCAATAATGTTTTAGAGGGAAATATACGATTTTTTTATTCTTCTTTTAACCATTTAATCGATTAGTAAAGGTGACAAATCGTTAAAAGGATACTGGAGTCCCCGGAGGCTAAGAAAGGACATTAAACCTGAGAATTAATGACAAGCCCAATCCATCTATATTCCAAGCGCCAGAGCCCAGGATAAACCTTAGATTTAAAGTCTTTGCGAGCTTTAGGGTATCGAATACTATCTATGTTTATCACGTAGTGCAAAACGTGATTCAAAAAACACTTAAGTTGCTCTTTACAGTTTCTAGGGATGTCGTCAAGGGGGATATGGAAAGACGTCGGCCTCCTTTGATAATTTGAAGCCCCATAAAATCAGGAAAAATCCATATTTGAAATCGTAATTGAAAATACGAGGCAACTGGTGTGTTGGTCATCATATCAACCTAATATTCAAACGATCTTGGTTTCGCAGCCAACCCGTACAAAATCCTTACAGTAAAGAATCTATAGCTATGGTTTCACATCCTTCGGAAGTGAAACGGGGCAACGAGCCTGTACTGTCAGTTACTCGTTTAAGATCCCTGTTCTAATTACTCTTGTTTAGGAAAAATTAAGTACCTAAAAATTAGAAGTGCTACATGTAATTTATAATTGTAACAAATAAATTTACCTATCCTCTACTTTTGAAAGCTAACAGTACTGCACAGGCGCATTTATAGAGAAGCTTTCGACCGGGTATGGCATGCCGGTTTGCTGTTCAAGCTCAAAACCCAGTTACCTCAATCCTTATTCTTATTCCTTCGATCCTACCTCTCTGATCGCTTCCAATCGCTTACAAGTGCGCTATGGTAACGAATATTCTAATCTTTACCAAACTCAAGCTGAAGTCCCCCAGGGCAGCATCTTGGGTCCTATCCTATACATATTGTACACAGCTGATACCCCAACTACTCTTGAAACCTTCCTTGCAACATTCGCCAAAAACACAGCCATCCTATCATCTCATCCAAATCCTAAAATAGCTTCCTCGAACCTCACTCATTGAAAATCGGTGTAACCAATGGCGGATCAAAGTCAACGAGGAAAAATGCGAACACGTGACTTCTACGCTTCGATGGGGAACATGTCCTTCTGTCCAATTCAATGAAACCGTCCTGCCTATTTCCGACCTTGGCTTCTTCCTAGACAAAAGACATACATGGAATCCTCATACCACACTCAAACGACAAGAACTTAACAGACGATTCAGCCAACTATACAGATTGCTAAGTAGGGCCTCCCATCTTTCACTAGACAATAAACTACTAATATACAAGACGATCATCAAACCTATCTGGAACTATGGACTGGAACTGTGGGGACCGCAAAAAAATTGAATATCAGATGCATTCAATCCTTCCAATCCAAAGTCCTGAGAACTGTTGTCAACGCTCCTTATTATGTCTCCAACAAAACCCTCCATAATGATCTCAACATTCCTTTCGTCCTCGACCTCATCTCTACTAAATTTTCAATTTTTCACCAAAACCTTGCCTGTCGACCAAACCCCCTGGCTCAGTCATTATCCAGTTCCACACATCCATACAATCAACCCCGCCGTCTAAACCGGCAATGGCCCCGAGAATTGTTATAATAATGTTATTTGGAGTACTGGCACTGGCCAGATTTTTCCACTCACGACATGTGTGTGTGAAGCGCCCTTAACCAGCTTCTATTGGCGTTTAATTCCAGTGACGCGGCTGGGAAAGGGGGCTGGGGCCTCCCGGACTCCCGCTTTGCCCTCATTCCTGGGGAAGAAGCTAAGTTCGGGGGCCCAGGCAAATTGTAAATAGGATTTGAATGTGTTAATTTAGTTATTATTTTTTTTTTATATTTTATTTTATTATCATTTTTGCATTCATTTCTTTTTATTACCGCCTGTATATATTTTATTGCATTCACTTATTTTAGTTTGTTTATATCGCTTTTTGTTTTTTTATGGAATTGTTGTAGCTACATAGCACCATTACTTATTGCCCACAAGAGGCAGATTGTTTCAATAAAGTGTTTAATAAAAAAAAAATCTTATTACAGGAGCTTCTGTACATATGAATAACCAAATTCTTCATATCGAATTGCATTAACCAACACATACTAACTTTTACGTTTATTAACAATTCATGGACTTACTAACAGATTAATTGAAGATATGTCTTCGGCTGGCACATCCATTAATACAAAGCGACGAAAAAGGACCTGGTTGAAGAATCTTCTATCACTAATTGAGTTATTAATATTTAAACCAGAAATTTTAATGGGTTGGTGACCTTCCTGTGCTTAGCAAGTTACTTTCTATCTTAAGCCGATTAGCTGATTTGTCACAACAAAAGCGAATTAAGCATTAAAATAAAATAATAAATGAATAGGATAACGAGAATAGCTTGTTTTTCAGAGCTCTTTCACCATTTAAACTTTTCTTTAAATAAAAACACAACAGCTAAGCTACTATGAAAAAATAAGAAAATAAATATTAAAAAGCATTCACTTTTTCTTAATTAGAGTTAATGCTTAAACTTTTGAACGGTACATAGAAGAAATTAGCACTTCAACTAATTACAAGATAAAATTATTGTATTATAAAAATTGTAATTATGTTAGTAAGTTTTAAGAATTTGGTTAATTTTGAATAATTGTGTGTAGTATTAAACGGAATAAATGAGATACTATTGAATAAATACCGTAATAATAATAATTATTTTTAATATCTATCTATATGATATTAATAATACATATGTACGTGGTTTAAATTCCACACACTCACATATATAAATACATAATAACACACACAAATGTACATCAAAAAACATCATTCATTCATCGAATAAAGAGAACATTAAGTCAAAACTGATCCCCTACTGTTTTCGATGTTTTAGGAATTGTAGGGATAATAGGTGTTGGAATATACGGTACATATAATAATCTGTACAATTTGTATTTTTACAGATGTGCTCAACATATTCCAATTTTTTATGTGTCTGTCTGTCCACAAATATATACATAATGATGAAATTGTGAGTCACTAGAGACGTTTTTTATAAAGTATAAATTTTGAAGATATACATAATGATGAAATTGTGAGTCACTAGAGACGTTTTTTATAAAGTATAAATTTTGAAGATATTTCTTTTTTTTCATAAGAAATCGAAAGTTCCTTATTTAAATTCATATGTTTGGAAATTTCAAAACGCCTTCAAAATACCTTCTTTCCAGTTTGGAAATTTCAAAACGCCTTCAAAATACCTTCTTTCCAGATATCTTTTTAAATATAAGAAGTATTCGCTATATTATTAAGCTAAATTCGCTGTATTGGTAAATTAATGATTATGTAGTATTACCGAATAGTGGAACTTTGTTTTGTTCCATTTTTTTTAAATAGCTTTTTATTTATATTGTAATTTCACTTATTTTATTTACTTAACAGGATCTTATCCTCAGATAGTGTTTAGTAAGCGAGTTTATGGAGTATCAACTTGGGATGTAGCACCAATAAATAATCGGATCTTATAAGAGCAGAATTGGTCGACTGTATCTTCTAATATAAGGAAGAAATAGTTGGGGGTGCAGTCAATAAAAACACGTAAATAAGTGTAACTTATTTATTGTGTGCCGACGTTTCGGCCTACAATGTAGGCCATCTTCAGGGCTTTTTATATATTTCTGTTTGTTTCTCTGTCTTAGCCCTGAAGATGGCCTACATTACAACGTCGGTACACAATAAATAAGTTACACTTATTTACGTGATTTTATTGACTGCACCCCCAACTATTTCTTCCTTATATAATCGGATCTTAATTCTTTATCTGATAATGCCTAAAATAATTGAAAGGGTCTTTAGATCTCACAGGGTACATCCGTAAATGTTAACAGATGAAATACATAATCTGCAACAACCTATTTGAACCCAAAACCTGCAAGCATAGCAGTTCAGTACTCAGCCCTTGAGAAACCACGATAATGAGAAAGTTTAGCGTTTGAGTTTATCGATGTTTCTAGGACTGTTATGAAATTCGGTCTTTTGTCACCCTTGTATTTTACTTTACAGAATTTAGAATTTAAATTTTCCAAAATGTGAATATAATAAAGTCACTATCGATATAAGTTGTATTTCTGATAAAATTTTAATGTTTTGCCAGTAGAAAAATTACACATAGCAGTATTGAATATCGATATTGAACTAGCAAAGAGCACTACTATCAAAACATTATATATAACGTTGGAATAGAAGATCCGTTTGTATACACTAATGGAATGAATTAGAAAGACCCTAAGTGTTCGTACATGTTTTGGACGGATGGAACAAATGTTATGATTCTAAGCCCACGAGGGAAGACAGGCTTGGATTTATGGAAGAGAAATCTGATCGGAGAGAATTGAGCCGTGATGGAGTGGTTGTACCATCGAAGCTGTAATGATCCTCTCTCCCTATCCCTCTCCATTATCCCTCTCACCCTCTTCTTCTTCTACATAGTCTCATTCATCTCTAAGCTCATCTGTGAGCATCTCTTCATGGATTATTTAAATGAACAATATCAATTCTACTTAATTAATATAACTTATGTTTCGTTTAGCGGGGAAGCTAAGAAGTGGTGAGTTACTTTGGTAGATAAATTATTTAATCTGTCAATAGTCACGGTCAGGTCCTGTGGGATAATCAGACCCTCTCCCAGCCTGTGTAAAATGGGTACTCTTTATTGGGAAAAAAACTGTGAGTTTAGCGTGATCTCTGACAAATCAACTCCCTCCACAGCCGTTGTTGCTAGCAGTTGTAACGTCTCTACCATGTAAGGAACCTGAGACTCTACGTGGGTTGTAGTTATAGAAGTAATTTTATTTTTATCAAATGTGGCTAAAATGTATTTAATTTTTTTTATTTCAATCATATATTTTTTACTAGTATGAGAACTTTTAGTATATCTAAATGAGTCCGCTTTTGAATAAAAGAGGCGGGTTTAAGCAAGGTATGTTGTACATCCGGAGTTGACGATCGATGTGGCATTCCTTCCTCATTAAGTCAATATATTTTTCTAAACTAATTACATAATTATTTGTTTCATTTAACTTCACTTTATGCTGCTATGGCTCTTAGAGCAATGCTACTGTGGGAGTCCTATCCAGGTATAATTAGGATCGAAATCTTTAACGATTACCTGACACGGCAAAGTCTCGGGACATCCATTTGACGTAACATTCGAAAGGCAGCATAACCGAGAATATTTAACTCTGTTGTAAATATCGTAAGGCCACCTTCCGGGGTGCGAACCCATCTTGGATATATGAAGTCATTATGCTAATCACTAAGTCACGGGTGACACCAAATCGATTATTTTATCCATCTAATGAAATCAATCGAGAAGTTTAGCTATTTTTTATACAAACCGTCCATGGAAAGGTAAATGTACCTATTTTTCTCAATTCATTTTCTATAGCTGGTATAACAACTATATGATACCTCCCACCAACCTCGTTGCGTTTTTGCTGCCATCTTAATATGTTGCTAATTTGGCCCAAACCTATCCTTCCATGACAAGCTCCATACACACTTGAATCCACTAGTCTCTCAAGTTGCTTCCCATACTATTCCTGATAACCCTCCGAGGCGTCTGAAAAGAAGATGGCCTCAAGACCTTTTACTATAGAACTTTATTGGAGTGCTACCGATGGGTAGTTTCTCCACAAGTGTTTTTTTCATGTCATTTGCTCATATTAGCAGATTTACTTATGTTTTAAGCTGATTGTTGATAGGTAAAATAGTAAAAAAATCATTTATTTACTTAAAATATAAAAATATATTTAAAAAAACTGAAAACTTCTGTAAAATTATGCCAAAACTTTTACGTTGGTCGGAATCTGATTTATGTCTTGGATTGATCCTTATGACGACAGGGATATTTCCAAGATGTGGGCGGAACATTTTATTTCGTTAACCTGATTTATATGATTTGGTGGGTGAGGGGTGATTTTTGTAAATATCTAATTTTCCATCCCTGACGACCCCCTTAACTTATAGGGAAAGCGAATTTCCTTATGTTAGGAAGTCTCAAATAAATAAAAATTACAAATTACATAATTAAAACAATCATATTAAAATTTTAAAAACAAAAGGTATAACTAATTTGGTCCAAATATGAGTAGATGAAATTTTTGTTTCCAAATGAATTTTTTTTTTAAATTTAATTTATTGATATTTACAACTATAATAATATTACAATAAGTAAATCTGCTATATGTACAATTCGACTTGAAAAACACTTGAGGAGAAACTACCCATTGGTAGCACCCTAAAAAGTTCTATAGTAGATGGTCTCGAGGCCATCTTCTTTTCAGACGCCTCGGAGGGTTATCAGGAATAGTATGGGAAGCAAGTTGAGAGACTAGCGGATTCAAGTGTGTATGGAGCTTGTCATGGAAGGATAGGTATCTAGTTTGGGCCAAATCAGTAACATATGGGATAGTAAGATCATGATGGATGAGTTTATTTGTGACATAATAAGGAGCATTGAGGATTTTACGAAGGATTTTGGATTGCAAGGATTGGATACGAGATGAATTGGATGGTTTAGTAGAGCCCTTAAAATGAATTAAAATTGAACTTTTAACTCTATCCAAGTAAGTACTAAATATTCGAAAAATGTAGAGGTTCTTGAATTTCAGAGCAGCAATATTTTATTGTCAATAACAAAGAAAAATTAGTGTGAATAATTCCTTTTAGGATATCGCTTTTATATATGTAACAATCGTGGAACAAACAATATTTGCAATCCAATAACATATATTAGACTATTTATTTAAGATGTGGCGGTTTTTTTTTAACCTGGTAGAACCAAAAAAATCTTATTTATTGTTCTGATATATGTCTCATTTAATGCTGTTGACACCTACGATAGTTCCAATCTTCGTCCTCCAATATTTGTCCAATTCCAAATGTGCGAGATCGTACTGAACCATTTGCCTACGCCTCCTACCTCACGGGCCCTTACCAGTCGTCTCAGCAATAATAACTTTTCTGTGGTTCGTTCCTTACTAAAACCAGCATCCAAAAATATTACCAAGTACTACCAACTTAATTATATCCAATGTGTAATGGCTTTACAGTTTTTTTAAAATTCTCTCTACCCCTTTAGCCTAAATTCTCTAGTACCTTTTGCGATGGAATACGTTATTTTCAAGACCTTAAGATACCGTTCCAAATCCCATAGCGGCAGATATTTTATTTAATCTCTTAGATAATTTAAGAGATTATTAATCTCATGTTTGTCAATCTCAGAATAGCCGTTTCATGAAATCGACCGAATTTAGGAATCACAGTTTATAACTAGGAAAATGGCCCAGAACGAAAAGCTTATATAGCATTTCTAAGCCTATTCGAACCTTTTCTAAGTCAACTGTAACGTTTTACAAATCAAATGCTACCCTTTCCAAGTCACAAGCAACCCTTTCCTATTCAAATGTAACCCTTTCCAAATGAGTTGAAACCATTTCCAAAACAAATGTAACGCATTACCCTTGAAAATTTACTGTATTGGGGAATGGGCAAATTTAGGGCCTCAGAACTCTCCAGGATAAAATTATCACAACCTTTTTCTTCACAACTCTTGTTAGGACAAAGATGAGGGAAATAATTTTAAAAAAACAAACAGTTGATTTTTTGTTTCTGAGAAAATTTATTTAAAAAAAGTAACAACATGTAATCTGAACTTACAACAGTATCTTCATAGTTTTGCCAATTAAATAATAAACATAATAATATTTTTGTTTACAAAAAAAAAGGAAAATATTTAAAACAAAAAGTTGATTTTTTTTCTCAAGAAGTAAATCATAAAAACAAATAAAAAAATGTAAACTGTAATGCACAAAAAAAATTGCAAAATCGAAGAAAGAAACTGTTGTTTACTTAGTTTTACATTCTCAGGAAAAATGCATTTTTATTTACTTATTTTTTTAATGGTCCTTCAAAAAGGAATAATTATTTCTGTTTAACATTAAAATTAATTGCTTCTCGAAAATTGTATTAATTTAATTCGTTTGCACTTTTGCGCCAATAATAGTTTTGAAAATAACAAAATTAAAAATACTGTCATGATTTATCCCCGTTGAGGTCTGAGGCCTTAACTTCGCCCATTCCACAGTACATTAAATTTTAAACCATTTTCAAGGGTAAAATTGAAATGGAAACGGTTAAAATTGAAATAAAAAGGGTGACACTTGAGTTGTAAAGCGTTAAATTTGCTTTGGAAAGGGTTTCAACGCATTTGGATAGGGTTACATTTGAATTGGAATTGGTTCAAATAGACTTGGAAATGCTAACATAACATATGATAAGTGGAAGAAAGTAGTCCGAGTAGAGGTCACAATGAATTTCTCGTAGAATTTGAGAAAAACTTTATTGATTAGCCAACGTTTCGACCTACTTTGTAGGTCTTCTTCAGGGCTGTGGGGAGGCTGGGGGGATAGGTCCTCACTGGCTTGAAACACAGAAAACCAGTCTGTGTTTCAAGCCGGTGAGGACCTACCCCCCCGCTCCCCCAATAATCAATAAAGTTTTTCTCAAATTCTATGAGAAATTCATTGTGACCTCTACCCGGACCACTTTCTTCCACATATATTATCAAGGTCAACAATTATCATTCAACATATGTTATGCTAAGAAAATGCTAAGATAACATTAACAATGCATTCATCTTAAGAGATAGTTGAATGTTATCAAAACGAGTGTAGCCGTAAAGCAAGGAAAGGTGTTTAAATAAATGAAAAATTCTCTTGTCAGGAACGGATGGGATGTACAGATACAGAGAAGCTTCCCAGAATCTATAAAGACTTCATAATTAAGGTAAGAAACATAGCAGCTGTGTATGATCTCAGAATATCACCTCTCTGCACAACCGTTATCCTAGAAACAGTATAATCTGGTGGTACTGGTTATATATATATTTCGTATTCCGATTCCAATAGCATTAAAGAAGTTATCGAGGCGGTTGGAAGCTGTTTATAGCCTAGGGAAGAGCGGTCATGGCCATCCCCTAAAACGTCTGCGTCATCTCATTCTCAGTTTTATGCCAGCTTTAAAAACCCGTCCTCGGCCTCCCAGTGCCCACGGAATTTCAGGCCCAACCGGCTTCTATTCAAGCGCATTACCTTTTTATGAATCCCTTTGCCTTATTTCTTTTTTATTACCTTCAGTCTCTCATGTAAATTCCTCTTGCTCAGTTAGCTTCAGGAACCAGGATGGTCTTAGCAGTAGCACCAAGAATAATTCCTTTCATATCATGTCACTTTTATCTTCATTTGTGTCTGGGGAATAAATGAAGGAATACGTTCAGACTGGGAGTCTTGGATTGTCTCTGATTTTAACTTTTTTTTTAGTAATTTTAAAAAAATTGTTTATGTCCGTATTACTTTCCTACTTTCCTTGGCCTTAGAACATTTGATTTTTATTCACCTTTTAACTGCTATTATATTAAAGAGATTAATGAGAAGGTGAGGACATCTCGTTATTAGTGAACCAAAAAAAAAACTCTTCAATAAATGAAACGATTATTAATACGGAAGCTCCGAACAGCATTTGTATGAAAAATGGTATTAATCCGCAGGTTTTCGCTTCGAGTTGAGTCACATGGTTAAACTTATCGTTCCCCTTTTAATATTTTCCTAAAATACAAGTTATCGTGAGCTAATATGGAATAGATAATGTAATTATCAGAAATGTGTACACTTAAGTAATCATTTCATCTAGAAATGATTATTTCAACGAATAATTCAACTATACTTCGAAATGTTAGTTGAAATTTTTTTTTATTAATGAAATGATTACTGAAATCTACTCATTACCCATAATTATATTCTACTTTCCATACTACAGGTCATGATGATAACTTGTAATTTTGAAAAATATTAATAACGAAAGGAAGAACAGTTAAAACTTATAGTAACTCAACCTGAAGCCACAACTTGCGGAACAAATACCAGAAACAAATTACTTTATTTCATTTGCATTTTTTAAACCAAATTTATACACAAATTATTATTAGGTCCATGTGTGGGTGACTTTAGTCTTAATCAAGACTATTAATGTTTATTATTACATGATGTATCTGTGGAGGAAGATAGAAATTTCGTTAAATTAAATTTATGATTTAATTTATTTATAAAACAAAATGGTGATATTGAATTAATAAACTAATAATATGAATTAATAGTTTATTAATATTGAACCATTAAAATATCGTAGCTTATAGAGTTAAAGTTATAATAGATATAATAAAATAACTTTAAAAAAAAATTAAATGCCTTAAATATAATTAAGTCTTTAAAATTAATAACTTAAGAAAATAGAAATCAATTATAATTTTGAAAATTACCAACTGTGATATATCATGTATTCAATGAAATGTTGAATTATGTATAACGTGAGAACTTCAGCTTATCAAATAGTAAATTAACGCATTTCTTAACAGGCTATATTTTAAACGACGTATGAACATATTTTTCTTACACGGCACACACGCAATAAAAGAAAATGTAAACGTCATGTAGCGTGTAATTGAAAGTCATTTTTCATCAAACCCATTCACTGCGGGCGGAAGATTTTTTGTTGTGAACATTTTATTTAGTTAATAAAAAGAAAAACTATTCTGGCTTCTGGTACTAAGCAGACCTGTACAAATTTTGGTTTGGCTTAGTCAATTCGCTCTTACACTTTCACGGTGAAACCGTAACTTAAGATTGTTCTAATTATCCCACTTGCGATTATCAGTCATTAGTAAACAAATAAACAGGGCTGTTGGTGCAAGCTCTAAAAACGTTGTCTTGGAATACATCCGAAAATGAGATTCTTCGACGCCCGTCCTAACACTGATTTATTTATTATTACACGGATTAACTTCATATAACATCAGAGAAATGTTTAATTGCTAGCATTCTTATATAATTAGATATATATACAACAATGTAGTGGTGGAAGTATAGTTGATCGGATGCTTGGTTAGGAATAAAATTATTGAAAAATACATTACTAAGAATACTTTAATATTTTTGGTTTCGGCCTAACTTTTACGGTGAAGAAATTAATTCATATTTATTTCTCATGAACAACAATAGCGAAAATACCAATTCCAATAACAAAAAGCAATTTTAATATTGCTAATAATGTCCCATTTGTTTCTGATTTCGCTCGAATCATATTATAAATTCTTTCCTGACAAACTTTATTCCCACTCAAACCTAGCAACATCATCAATTCCTGATAATCCTCCGAGTCATTTGAAAAGAAGATGGCCTAGTGGCAATTAAACGTGAATTTGTTATTCAAGTTCTAGCAGTGGGTAGTTTCTTGTGGGTAGTACTTCCCTTTATATCATACCATTAAGTATCAATCTATTTACTTGATGTATTATTACTATACAGTTGTAAATTTCTTTAAAAAATTGCAACTCATCATATTTTTCACATTAATTAATCAATACTTGTTTGCTTACGATAAATACTATTACTATTTGCATATATATATATATATATATATATATTACTATTGAATTCGTCATTAATACCCGATATTTCAAGCACATAATCTAAATCATTTAAGAAACTCGAATAGAATGTTAGGATAAAGCTTACCGTAAGTAAATCTTATTTCATTGATTCGTGTTTGAAAATTAAATAAAAAATAAATAAGAAGGTGAGACACGTCTTCAACAATTTACGTTGAATCTCTGGAACAGTATTTCATAAATCAATTTGATCGAGAGATAGCAGGTTTTTAACGAAGTATTTTTGAGCTTGTGCCAACCGGAATTTGGTGGGGGACCGCCGGTAGCTTAAGCAACTTAACTGCTTCGTCCTAAGCATATTTCTTAAGCAACTTAACTGCTTCGTCCTAAGCATATTTCTTAAGCAGCTTAACCATAAATCCTGTAAACAAACTGAGCGAAAAAGTTATTAATTTTTTCCATAAGAGGAAAGAGAACGAAATATTCTCCCTTTTTTTCTTTCATTTTTTTCAAATTATTTATGTTCTTACAAGTTACAGAATAAGTTAAATATATAGATATTGAAATTATTACATACCAATTTTCTACATTAAGAAATAAAACAGTTTTATAAAATGGCTATATATGAAATAAATAATAGTTTAAAAAACTATAATTCACTATGGTATAGAAAACCAAACTATAAATAAAATTATTTTCAATAAGTTTAAAATAAGAAATAGAGTGATGAACAAAAGAATCCATTTTATGTTGATTACTGTAATGTATTAAAAAAAAAGATGTCTTTTACGATAAAATTAATATTTTGTTTATTACTTTATACTTATTTTAATGTATTTTCTTCCTGGTCAGGATATTGAGATCACTTATTGTTCTAATTATATCAGTTCTTCAGATGTGAGTTTCAAAGTTCCAGTTTTACTCGGTGTCTTGAGTCGCCCGAAAATCCTGTTCAAAGATTCCGTTACATAAATGAGTGCATATAGGCGAAGGTAATAAAGGCGTGTTAAAAATGTTTAAAGGAATGTGTGTGTACTATCATTAACAACAAAACAACATTTATAGTATACGTCCTATTGAGTCTAGAATAATTATTCATAATCAAATAAATGAAGGAGAATAAATAGTTACTTATATAAAATATACTTCTCCATTGATTGAATTAACAAAAATTAGATCAAAATTTACATGATTTATTAACCTATTAACGACATTTTCATTATTTTAGAGAGTTATAATTATAATATTTACGTTAAGTGGTGACAAGAATTGCTTTAAGAGCAGGGAAATCTAGAGTCGACCCTCGTCAATGTCTTTATCCTTTAGTAATTCAAAGGTCAATGTTCTCAGCTATGTTAATGCCCCGGAACCTGAAAATTGTTCGTTTTGATACTAACACTAAAGCAAAATCAATTAACCAGAATAAACGTGTGTGTGTGTGTGTGTGTGTGCGTTTCTCTCAACTGTTTTTAATTTTCAGGTTCTTCAAGTACATAAATATGCTATAAGTTGTATATCAATATTCAATATGAAGGATGGGTATAATCTATTTCACATGGCCTATGATTTTGTTGTAAGACATAAATATTTGTTTAAAATTATTAGATTATAACCATGCTCTGAAAAAAAAAATGAATGGCGAAGGTTACACCCCAAGAGTAAGGTGGAAGATAATATAGATTGGGAGGGTACCGCTTAAGACTCTTGAGTGCTTAGAGCTCTGTTTGCCATCCTCTCTCCTACGCCCCATCTTTCCATCTCATATCCTACATAAGTCGTTAGTGGTTGACCGCTTAACATCCGGCTCCACTAAAAGTGGTCCTTATTTGTTCAATTCTAAAGCGATCCTGTCTTAAAGGTCTATGACCCTAAAAAAGTTCAGAACAAATTTCAAAGGCGTCCATAAAAGAAATCAATAAACTGATGGGTTATAAGACATAGGCCTCAAAAACATATTAATTTTTTTTATTGACTTATTATTTTTCTTCGTTAGGTTAACAAGCAAACTTGACTTCTAATAACGAATTCTATTTATTGTCAAATGGAATAATATAGCTTAGCTGTACAAAGAGACTTTCTGATTAGAACTAGATTGATTACTAACTATTTATGGACTAATATTATGAATTATCAACTAACAGTGAGTATTATAATATCTTATCAATATTCTATCCATTCAATACTCTGCCATGCCACCTTTGCTCTCTTCAATAGAAAATAATACTTGGCAAACAGTTGTTGCTTTCAAGTTTTTTCCCCTTTTTAAATAGGTTCCATGATGTGCCCATTAGCATAATGACGCGTGAAGAAACAATAAGGTGTTTTTTATTTCTTTGTAGAGTTGTGTTAAGGCCGGATAGTTGAATGGTCTTGAGGAAGAGTGCATATTTATTTTAATCAAAAGGAATCGGGAAAATATTTTGTAAAAGAAAGATTATTTTCCTTTTATTCATTTTCACATTTATTTTAGCATAATAATTTAAACTTTGTTTATTAATTGTATATATTAATTTAATTAACTTATAATAATTGTTTAATAGATTAGTAGTTATTTGTTTAGTTGTAAGTCTGATATTTCTCATAAGTTTGAAGACATATGTTATAAAAGTGAAGTGAGAAAAAAAAAGGCAGTCGACCGGCTTTTGTTCGCTCCAGCTATACCAAGTGGGACAGTACTGGCACGAGCCTCTTTACGTGCACATCGATTACTGTAGATCTCAGAGTTTTTATTGTGGATTTGAACTTTACTAATTCGTTGCCCTACTGCAGTTGGGACTTAGTTTAAGTACAGTCAAAGTCGCCACAGCGCATTGACCCGAACATTTTATGGACATTTCCTCTCACTTTGCTGAGAAAAATTGCTTTGAGGTTTCGCCCGTCCTGCTGAGGAGAATTCCATTGACATCTTCGATCGCCCCGCCGTCGAACTCTACAAGTCAGATAAGGAAGATTTTGTTTTTTATTATTATTCCAATTGGCCAAAACGACAAACATTATTAGTTAGTGTCTTGATAAACATTAATTTAATTTTACAATTGATCAATTGAACATTTTTTATTTATAGTCAAAATAGTTTAGATTTACCTTCATAAGAGAAAGTTATTTTTGTTTAGTGTAATTGTAACTTTCAGCAAAAGTAATTTATTTTCATTGCATAACGTTTAAGTTTTTAATTTAATTGATAATTAGTTAATATCAAAGTTTGTTTTTATTATTTTATATATGTGTACATAATAATTTTTATTTTTAATTCAATAAACGGTTTCATAAGAATGACATGCGATCTGGTGTTTTGAATTCAGCTTTATTTTCCCATACATATTTTCGGAGCTCTCATCGAGAGGTCCTACTGTCTTGCGAGAGCTCAAACAAGGTGAATTTAGAACGAATATTAACAATAAATTTCTACATGCCATGATGGCGAAAAATCAGTCAGTTTTTTTTTCTGTGCATAAAAAAAGCCACGTGTTTCAATGTTATTCATCTTTAGTTCTATGCCGTTTAACTGCCTAAGCGTTGGAGGCAAATAAATGTAATCATTGGAAATGGTTAAAATTATCTGTTTCGACCAACGATTCTGTTTAAACTATTGAACGAAATTAGTATTTAAAAATATATTTGAAAGAATATTTAATCAAATGTTATTGAGATCAGAATGCACTTTTTTCCTGACAAAACTTGTATTATTAAACAAAAAAGAAGCCAACATTTTTTGTTATTTTCACTTATTTAGCCTTAGTCCCCAAGTTTGACCCAGTTAACAACATCCAGACTTTCCACATTCGTTCTCAGCTTAATCGAAACGAAATTTCTGTTTTTTAATCAAGGTTCCTTTATAAGGAGTGACTGCTGTCTGTATTGTAATTTTTACTACCATTTTCGCTCAGTTCTGTTTTGAAATATCCATTTTTTCAAACTACTTTCAGGTATATTGTTGGATGAGTGACCTAAATCTGCCAGTGAAACGAGTGCTATAAGCTTTGTCTGCATGGATTATCTTGTTTAATGGACAGTTCCCGGATCCACTCAAATTTAAATAAACGTATTAAATTAATCAGACAACTGCCTGTCAATTTAACACGATCAGTGCTTCGCCAGTCATGTCCAGGTGACTCAATCTGTCTATGGGTATTTCAAATTGCTTAGTTATAAATCAAAACGATAAACCAACTATTATTGCAGAATAAAATTAGATGGAAAATATTATAATGCAATTGAAAAAAAAGGCTTAAACCTCTAAAACTATCGTTGGCATTACAATATACTCGTGCAGTTAGAACGTTTGGCTTTATCATTTATTCCCGTTTTCATAAAAAAATATCATTAATTCTACATATGGATACAACTTACTTGTGTATTAGAATAATTAAAAGAATTTGAATGAGAGGAATCAGGCGCTAGTCAAAACCTTCAAAAAGGTAGCGATGGGTAGGTACTACTATCTTTCATATGACTAAAATTATATGATTATTTTTTCAGCGTCATATTGCCACCCTCTTAGTAAGTTCCAATAAAAAAAAAATTCAAATAAATATCAACTAATAAAAAAAATATTTTATATTTTAGATGTGTAAATGAAAAAATAAACATGTCATTGGAAAAATAGTTCCTATCAGAATCTCTTTCATGTTTTGAATAAAGCCTAAGTTCTCTTATTCAACTTTTTTTAATTTTTCTCTTAATACTTAAACCAGCTATTGCTACAGCTTTTTCTGTATTCTGTAATAACCATGAAAGATTTTATGTATATGGAAATATGTTTTGGTTTAATAACACACATTACTATACAATGGTAAGTATGTAGAGTTTTATTGTTCACTTACATTTCATTTAATAATAATCTGATGCTATTTTTAATACCATAATAATAAATCTCCACAATGCCGAATGCTATTTAAACTAATTCAAAATTATCTTGTAAGTGCGATGGAAATGGTCCTTTCTTGGGATTTTCCTTGTTCCATTTAGTGGGAGACTTTCCTGGTTTCCTTTATTTCCTTTTAATCATAAATTTAATCTATTTTTGATATTCCGATGACTATATTTTATTATGTAGGTCATAAAATTCAACGGTAACTGAGTATGTACCAATATATATAAGTCGTACTTCAACAAAAAAAAAGGAAAAACTGCTTTTCTAAGTTGTTTTTTTTCCAATTTTCTTTTACTCCAGAATTGACTAAAATATAACAAACATAAAAAAGTTGTTAGTTAAGAATTATTAACTTGTCCATTTAAGATTTTACTTATCTAGCAATGCTCCCTACAAAAAAATTATATTAAATATACCCCACAAAAAAAATTGAAAACATTATTCACCATTAATTTATTAAACTATTTTGAATTATATAGAAGTAACTGTTAACGGCTCTATCTACAATATAAACAGTTTCAATATATGTCTTTCTTTGCCTCACACAGCATTTATTAAGTGTGTACCCTTAATTGGTGGAAAACTTGGCAGCTGAATGTGATCTCAGTAAATCGCCTCGCTGCACAACCGTTGGGTTAGAAATAAGTATCTAATGTGTACTGAACCTAAGACCCTTCATGGCTTGTGGTTGTGTAGGTTTTCTTGAAGTCTTTAAATGAGTGATCAGTTATGTTATTACAGACTTTACGTAGCTCAATATCAACATAAGAAGATCTATCTCGTATATAAATATTTATTTAACTTTTCACTCATATGGTATTGAAGTGGGTAGGTACCTGGATGTTATGTGTGATCTTAGCCAAGTCGCTTCCCTGCACAATCATTGTAAACTGTCATGGATTTTAGTGTTATATTTTTTACTTTCTATTTTACTGTAATCAACATAATAGCTAAGAACTATCAGTTATTGATAATAGTTTTATTTTTTCTTTAACTCCCATAAGCTGTTATTCTTGTTATTTTATAGAAGGTTTTAAGAATGGACTTAATATAACCTATGATGAATAAACAATCAATAAGAATTATTGATCTTCTTAAAAAATAACTACAATAAATATCGAAAACCTGCCAGAATATTACTTCAGACGATAATTGGCTTTACCCCCAGAGCTATCAGTATCAACTCATCTTTATATCCTCACCCCAGCTAATGTTTTATACTTGTAGCTCTTTGTCAAACATCACCGGAAAAGCGTTTCCTTGTTAAGGAAAATCCTACCACCCCTATTAGATCCTATTATCTATCATACTTTTCTTGAGGCACCCCTCAATTTTTCCCTGGAAAAAGGGGTCTTCCCCATATTTTATCTCAATTTCGGTATAAGTTATTTATTACCACATTTATATTAACAAGTAAAGAAATTGGTTAAGACCATAACACCAAAGGTTTATAAATAAAATGGCTTAGTGAGCTTTATCAGTTGCCACTGATAGCTTTTTCAATCAAATTAATCATTCAGTTAACCTGGTAAATTGATTCTCTTATTTTCTCTTTCAGTTAAACTAACTATAAAGTTTTTCTTAGCTTTCATTTACTTATTTTATTACTACTAACAATTAGAGTTAGTTAATTAGTTCAAATAAACTAAATTAAAAGTTTTAAAATTCTGGTTTTGTTTAATGAATTAATTTTATTGTTAATAAAATTCATCCAGTAGTACCAAGATAAATTTAAGGAAGCTATTTTGTTTATTTGCTATCAGATTACTTTAATATTATTTACATATAAACTTAGATAAGTATGGTATTTACGTACACACGACTTTAAAAATAAGATTTATTTTATGTCTTATCTGACACAAACCCTCAGCATAAAGGGTTTAACCTAATTTTTAACGATTACCTAATCTCTGTAATTACCTATTTCCTTCTTTAAGTACGAAAAGTCCTTCATGTGTTCTTGAACTCTTCATACAACGTTATTTCATTCACCTCTTAAACGCAAGATCCCAGCCTGCTGATGTTTTTATACAATCTCTTAGAATTGCTCCCTTTGAAAAACCTTTTATTTTACCTCGTTTTGGGATTGCTTACCTATCTCCGTTCTCCACTCCTTTCTAACCTCATTTAAAAACCATTTATTTCTTCTTAAAGACCAATCTTCTTACGTGTAAAAAATAAATGTGTATATATAATTGTACAATAATATACACATGCAGTCATTGCGGATTATTATTATATTTTATTTACATAATTATTTTGTTTATCTTTTTATTAGAAATTTAATTTTTTTCTATTTTAATTCTAAAAAGTACTTAATATCAAATAAAGAGCCAGGCGAATACTGCCTGTCTATCTGTGTTATTCTTGAAGGACTAGTGCCTCAGTATGAAATTAATTTTATTTAATGGACACGACACTCATAAACATCATGTTTGCAGTCTCGGTAATTTCGGTTCAAGAGATCTTAAAACGTTAATTATTTTGGAGCCCAAAATAGTTTTACTTCCTGATTTTATAGGATGTAAAAAATGCATCGAAATTTTATAAATTATTTCGATTTTCAGTGTTGAGTCGGTGACGCCACAGTTTTATACCGAGAATAAATATTCACCATATTATATAATACCAAACAGTATGTTTTTCATTTTAATTCTCATTAATTTAACTTCAAGCTATACCATTAGAATTGTAAGCACTGTATCTCTCCTTTTTAAAAATATATTATGAAGCTGTTTTTTTATTTTTTCTCCCGTCTTTCGTCTGGCTGCACGTGTGTACCAGTTGCTATATATAGCATGAACACAATGCGTTACTACTCCATCTTGAAAACTTTAATATAATATACAATCTTTTATAGGACTCAGCATCGTTTTCGATTTTCTGTGACTCTTAAATTCAATAATAGGAATATTCTTAATTAGATTGTTTACATATAGGAAACTATGATTATAAATTTATAACTGTAGATTTTTAAATGAAATATTACCTTGAAAAAATCGAAGAAGTCGCGCTGAATCAAGTTTTGTTTATATTTTTTAAAGGAAGTTGATAACCAGATAACATGATTAATATAGTGTATTAATAAGAATGAAATATTTATTTAAGAAATTACACAAATGCCATTTGGCACTTGTATTTGCGATCTTCTTTTGAAAACCTCCTCTTAGGGATTCACGTGGAATCGTGGATGGAGAATTTGAAGGTACTTCTAGCGTATTTTATCTCTGTATAGTAGATTCTAGTCCCCTGATCGGATTCTGTGGTAATGTTTCCTTCAGTTATGATTTTACCAGTATGTTTGGGAGTCGAGAAAGTGATTCGGGCCTTTTTTTATAGTATTTCTTGTAGTGTCCGTCATGAGTGGTATGTTAAGATTTTTGATTAAAAGATTTGAATGATCTTTAAAAAGATTTTTTGCATGAGGCCCACACTTGTGAGGCATAGGCCTTATCGGTTTAAGTTGCATGCTGTATATAATAATTTTGTTGGTTGATTACATTAACTTATTAATGATAATAAGTTTATTATTCATGTAAAGTAGTCTTCGTAGGATTGAGTGTCGGCGATTTAACCTTTGCTTTATTATTCTTGTATGATTTCCAATATAACTAAATAAATGTATATATTATATATAGGTATTAATAACGATAGCAATGTATTAAAAAGTGACACCAAAGTTAGTTGGAAACAAAAGGAACAATATTCTTAATATTTCTAGATTCATTGAAATAATGGTGGAATAAAAAATAAATAAATAAAAATTCCTTTGCATTGCCATCCCCTGGGCTGGGGTTCCCTTAATCTCGTTATTATATCCCTTAACGCAGCAGGCGAGCTTCTTCAACATCTTTATGAATATTTTTCTTTTTAAAAATCTCTAAGAGGAGCACTTAGCATAATAATCTGAGGAAGAAGAGTTGACAATGGGAGCTTGAATTTAATCTTCTTAGCCGAGGGAGAGGAACGTCCCTGCGGTTGCTGGGTGTAACCACAAGATAATGCTCGCCATGTTTCGGTCCGTGGAATGCTGTAAATAAATAAACATCTTGCCTTTTCAGGCCTTCATCAACTCCTTGTTTATTTGTTTAACAATTTTCAGAAGTTATAATGTATAGTTTTATATAAATATAATTCAATTTATAATTTTCCTGCTTTCATCTCTTTCAAAGTCTCTTCGCATGTGTCCAGCGAAAGCAATCAGTGCAGGCTATAAACGCATAGTAGCGTTACTCATTTATTTTAGGTTCTTGATGTAATAATTATATTTAATTTTAATTAAAAAATTACATATAGGATAAAGGAAGATTGAACGAAATAAGGAGGTTTATAGAAAAAGAAATAAAAGTAAGTCAGAATATAAAAAGTTCAAATTAGCTAAAATACCCAGGCATTCCTAATGAATTTGATAGCAGGTATAATTGATTGTTCATAATCCTCCGAGTTTATAGTTGAGAAGGCATTACAGATTTATTTTCTTTTTTTATGTAGCCATATAAATTTTGCTCATTTTAATAGATGTACATTTAATCAAGCAATAGAGCTGTTATGAGCTAAAAGTATTGAGTCCAAGCGATCGTAAGCGCTGAGTGCTCGCAGTCTCCCTGGGCCGCATCGGCAGTTCTTGAAACTTCAAAAAATAAAAATAATTCATAGTTTATAAGAAATTGTGTTAATCTTATTTCACTGCATTTTATGTACTGAAATAACAGCCCTAAAATAGAAATATCGGAGTAAGGTTTAGCTTGTTTTTTAATTGATACAATCATTTATGCGGCTTAAGAAAGTTAGGAATAGTAGTTTTGTGATTAGCCAATTTTTAAAAATATTAATGATTTAAATAATCGAGCCGGCTAATGTTATTTTCATCTTTGTTTCACTTATCTGAAACAGGTTTCATAGGAGTGACGTTTTTAATTAAATCTGAATCGGCTTATTATTCAGAATTCCTGTAGTATTGGAATAATTAAGTTTCGAAACAAAATCTGAGTAGGGGGAGATAAAGGTGGGATAACGATAGGGCATTAATGAAACTAATCACAAGTTGGAGAATGTTTAATGACGTACGCCAGGGGCAGCTTTTGGGCCGGGGAACGTACGTTGGGTTCTGAATAAGGTCATTCCGAGATATCTCTCCTATCGGCTGGCTCATCTTGCTTCTCAGTCTTCAACTTTCATCAACTCGGATTGTTGAATTCCCTACATTAGTGTGAATGAATAACAATATTAGTAACGAAATATGTGTAAAATAATATATAATAACTTTCTTATTTTAATATAGTCAATGAAGCGAATGAATCGAGCTTTAGACCGATATATAAAAATCTATTAAAACCTTTTCTGCGATAATGATCTATAAATATAATATTACAATTCATTTTTTTTATTTAACTGTTAACTGTTATAATTTTTTCAATATTTTTAAATATTT
Source organism: Arma custos (assembly GCA_037127475.1). NCBI lineage: Eukaryota > Metazoa > Arthropoda > Insecta > Hemiptera > Pentatomidae > Arma > Arma custos. The sequence continues at coordinate 112,039,192 of CM073764.1, forward strand.
TATTTGAAAAGAATAGATATGACCAGAACCAGGACTCGAACCCGGGTCTTACAAGTATCCGTCGTGGTACTTAGCCACCTCAGCCATCCTGATTCACTTCTCGGTCAGACATATCTTTTCCTTCTCCGTGTTCTCGCAACTTATATCTTTATGTCATATCTTTTCTTTTAAAATAAAATATTTAAAAAATTATAACATCTAACGATAAAATAAAAAAAATGAATTGTAATAATGTATAATGACGTAAGTTAACAAGATCCGATAATAAAAGTAATGTTTAATGAACATTCTACCCGGGTGTACATCGCAAGTTGCGAGAACACGGAGATATAGTTTCAGTGAAAGGAAAAGATATGTCTGACCAAGAATCGAACCAGGATGGCTGAGGTGGCTAAGTACCACGACGGATACGTGAGAGACCCGGGTTCGAGTCCCGGTCCTGGTCATATATTTTCTTTTCAAATAAAATATTTATAAATATAATAAAATTTTAGGGTTTTTTAATTGATTTTTTATTTTTTTATTGCAATCAACAATGAAAATCTGCTTGATATATATATCTTAAGACATTAATGAAATAATCTTACCTTACATATCTAAAGTAAAACAGGAAACAAAAATGCCTGTCAATGTTATTATTATTTTTATCTGTTGTACTTTTTGCAGGCCTATGAGAGTATTTTTTTATAAGAAGCCTCGATCCTTCGTTTACCACAAACTAAAATGGAATCAAAAGTTGCTGTATTCGAGTTAACATTTCCCCCTAACCACACGCACTCTTCATAATCATCGACGCTAACAAAGAAGCACTAATACAATAGAATACAAGCAGTATAAATGATTTTGAGGAAGATTGAAGGAAAAACAAGAAACCGGAACACCACTATCAGATCGAAGCCGAGTGTTAAGTTAGCAAACGAGGTGATAAACGAAAACCGACTAAGATGGCTAGGACATCTCATGGATGGAACCTAACTGAATTGATAGCGAAACTTATCATGTCAACGTGAAAGGAAAACGAGGGAGAGGACGACTTCGAGAAGTAAGGACTCCAGTGTAACAGAAGCGCACAGTTGGTGAAACGCCGGCCGAGCTGGAGAAGGTTGTGCAGAATTCCTCCTCACACTGCAAAAGAGGTTGAAGAGGGATCTGGAAACCTTCCTAAAGATTTGGCAGTTGCTCTTGGACCTTGATGGTGGTGGGATATTTCCATTGGTTGATGTCTTGGTGCATTATGAGGTTGGGATGACCTTTATTTATTACCTTTATTATCTTTCTGTCCTAAAGATTCCCGAATAGGCGAAATATGACAGATATTTTTGTTTTCTGTTCTCAATCTCTGTCTTAAGGATTTCTGGTAGGAATTAGTATACTAATTTTATGTCTCTTCTAAGATTTTGCTCTTCAATAATTATACAATTTTTATTTTGTTACTTTTTTAATGAAATTTCTATATACATTATAAAATCAATAGCAGCAAAAAATACATAAATATCCATGATTACGTGCATAATTTAATGCGTTCCCTTATCCACTCTTGTTCATTGTTCTACAGAGATCAAGTTCTTAAAAAATCCAAATCTAGAATGAGAGGATTTATTCACGGATAGCGAAACGTAACTCCTGTTAGCTGCATCGGACTTATGATGACGGCTTGATGATTTTTTTAAAAGTCTTTGGAAAATTCTTAAGGGTCTTAAGTAGATCACATTGATTCTAAAAGAGGAGCTAGAAAAAATAAATACGCAGGTAACGAAATAAAAATCAAAGTAATGATGATGAGATTTTTATAAATCTAAAATTTATAGAAACTTATAACAGTATGAAAGAAAATAAACTTTTCAACACTTCAGGTCTGGATTAAATAGAGCGTGACTGTAAAGATATCTTTGAAGGCTTATTTAGGGAATTGTTAGTGGCAAACGCGTAGGACCTTTGGGTTTATTTTCTTTTGAACTTGAAACTTGTTGTTGATAATTATATTTTTATATCTAACATGAACCTGTAGTGCTTTCTGCACTCGGAATGGAGACGATACATAAACGTCAATTGATAACTGATAACACAATTCCTATCCGTTAATGAGAAAAGTTGGTGGTGTTGACAAAAGGAGCTTAGGGAATGTAGGGAGAAGCGATAGGAATGGTTAGATATGCATTAGATGTGCTACATTCTGCTTCGCTAAACTACTCTAAAGTAATCTAACTAGGGTTGAGTGCTGCTCTTGTAGCTACTCTAGCCCACACATTGAATACTTGCCCATCAAAGCTCCCATTCAAGTTCAATCAGATGGATGGGCAATGAACCCAAAGGTTCAATGCCGAGCTTCAGACAAAAGAGCACCGTCTACGTTTAGAATTCCTGTTTGAATAGGATGAAGTAATTGTTAGCAGTTATGAATATTTTAGAGAAATATTATCATTTGAAAATTATCTATTTATTATAAATTTATTTCTAAAACCTTTATAAATAAATGATGATGCCTTATACTCTGCAATTCATTACATCTTTAGGTATTCCATGAATTATGTAAGCTGATTTTAATTCAAAATTAATATGATTGCTATAAAATAATGAATTTAAGAATGTATTACCGAACAATGAAGTCATGATAAGTGAACAAACAGTAAATATGATGTGGAACTTTTTTTTTTTTTATTTAATGAATACTTTGTTTTTCAGAAACAACATTTATTCATAGGAAATTAAACTAAAAAATATCTAAAATTAAATTAATAATTTGTTTAAAAAATTTAATGGTAAAGGCAATTAATTTTCATTTTATCTTTTAATTCCTTTTCTACCTCGAGATCATTAATCAACTTTCATCATTATCATTAGTATTAAATCTCATATTAATCAATCATATTAATAAAATTAGATAATGATGAATAAACATGAATGATTTAAGAATATGCTGTAAAATAAGGTCATTAATTAAATATCCTTATAGGGTCAGGTTTTTTATAGAACATTTTAAAATTCACATAAAAAATCCATACACCGATAAAATGAAAAATCGTCGCAGCTCAGTAGTAGAGCACTTAGTTTCCTTATCGAAAGTCACAGATTCGAATCCGGCTGCGGCAAAAAATTTATCTAAACCACTAAAGGCCGGAGATAAATCCTGTGCAATCTGAACACACTCTTGGGGCTCGCCTAGCCACTGTAAAGTGGGTACTCTTAGTTGAGGAAAAACCGGGCGGTTGAGCATGATATGAGGCAAATCACTTTCCAACACAATCGTCAGTACACAACAGTCTAATCTCTCTACCACGTACTGAAGTACTTTTTTAATTTAAAAAATACCTAAGTACCTTTTTTAATTAAAAAAAATATCGTAGATAATAATCCGAAATAGAAACTTTTCTTGGACAGTTTTTGAACTACCATAAATAATAAATAAATAGAATGTTGGCTCAAAAACTGATTCCATCCAGTCTTATGCTCCGCATCAAGTATATCAAGAGAGCGCTAATTAATTAACAGTGAATAAGCATACGAGTATAAAAGGTAACATGTACGATCTCTATAGAAAAAAATATTCATTGCAGTTTCTAACGCGACTTCATTCTCTTGCTGAGTGGAAGTAGGTAAAAAAATGTTTAAAATTTCATGTAAAGTTAAGATTTAAAACTATAATGGTGCGTAGATAATCCGAAATAATATCGGGTGTGGATTGAATAATAAAAAAGTTCAGATAATAGAAATTCAATTTGGAAAAAATAAAATGAAAATCACCAAGTTTGTAAATATTATGACAAATTTTATCGTGTAGTACACACGTCCCATAATCAGACACGTAACAGTTTTTAGAACCTAAAATATCGACTCTGTCTCATCAAACAGTTGTCATTGAAAAACTCATTTGTTTAAGAATTGTTTATATCATATCATGCTTCAAATGTAATATTATAGGCTGAAGTTTCATTATAATCATTGTAGAAAATCTATTTTTAAATAAAATACTCATTGTAATATAGTTATAAATATCAATAAATAAATTTAGGGTAAGAGAAATAAAACTGTTTTCCAGTTGTTGTTTATTCATTAATTGTCACTCTTTAGAGACGTTTCGACACTATAGTGTCATTCTCAATCTTTTCTTCTCCTGCATCTTTTTTAAAAAAAGAAAAAAAATTATAAGAATGAAAAATAAATAAAATAAAATACTCTTCAATCTTAATTTTCTAGAAATCGCCATGTCGATCCTCTTTTTGTCTTTTCCGCGTACCCAGTTCAGATAATTGACGTTTGGATAATTGAAATTCTGCTGAATATCTAAAAACTAATGCTATTTCCCTACGTACAAACCCGTGAAGTAATTCTATAACAATTAAAACTATAATAGAGAGAATTGAAAACTCATTCCCTTTATCACATTCACACATTCATGTGTAGAGTTTGATTAAGTTTTTTGTTAGGGGATACAATTCTGTAACAAACAAACTATTTTAGATTGCTAGAAAACAAATATATTCAAAATCTTGAAAACAGCTGGTGTTATGAAATGAGTTGAAATTCAACAAACAAGTAATGCTAACAATAAAGACTAAAGACATTATTATGATCTATTTTAAGAGTTATTTATAGTTTCTGTCCGGACTATATGAAATAATTAATGTTACCGGAACCACTCCAAAGTGTACTTGGGGAAAATATGATTCATGAAGTGGAAGACCCTCTTGAGACTGCACTACACTTTAAAGTTTACATCCCATTAAACTAGGTAATAAATCTTCGACAATTCTCATTTTTCAAAATTATATTTATTCTAGGTTCTTGGTTTTGCGATCTAATTCTTACAGTGAATCGATATATGCTAAGTTACATATACGGAATCCGAAGAATTCAACGAGTAAAAAAAAATCCATTTCCATGATGTTTTGTAGTCTCATAACAGAAAATCAAGGTGGTAAATTTTATTACTTTTAACCCCAGTATATTTCCCATTAAAAATTATGAAAAACAAACGATGTTGACTTGATCAACAATGGCCCTTTTATCATGCCTTACCAATGGCATCGTAAAAAATACTTCCCCACTATCCAATTATGATTAATTTTATGACTAATTTTCTATGTAAATTCTTTTTAAACTGAAATCTCCTTCCTACAGATATTCGGTTTTTTATAAGAGCATAATAATTGCAAAATATAATCTTAACAATTAAAAAATAAAACATTATGTATTAAATATTAGATTATGACCTAATATTACTTGTAATAGATGGCATATACTTATTTGAATAAATTATTTTCATTGTAAAATCTATATTTTTTATTATATTTACCAAAATTATTTTATTTTTACTTTTGGGAATTTAATAAACAGAATTAAAATTATCTTCTTGTTTATTATTTATTTAATAAAACCCAGGTAGCCTCTAGTTCCTAGTTTAGATTATAATAAATTCTTTCGTTTGTGGCAATCTAATAAAACCAATCTACTATAATTTTGATTAGAACATAGAAATAAATACAGAATACCTGATATTCAACAAAAAAATTATTTCCATGTCTATATCTTCTTTTTCTATTGATAATTAAACTTATTTAGTTGGCTTTCTATTTTTGCTATCCTAGGAACACCAAAATACTTATTAATTTTTTAAATAAATTTAATTATTAAATGTGCATGTGTTAAATAGAGAATAACACGTTTTTTCATTGTTAAGATATATATATTACGCGAAAACTTGTTACTTTATTTATATTGGGTTGGTATGATTTTTATTTAATAAAATATTTGCTCTCACAACATAATTATAAAAACTAAAATTATTGCTGTTTAACGAAATTCTATAAATGTATAAGGCAATTCTTAGTCCATATTTTAGTTATTTCTTTAGAATAATTAGTATTACAACTTTAGTAGTTCTTTTAAGGAACAAATATATAAAAAAAAAGCAGAAGAAATCCGAAATTTAGTAAGCTTTGCACTAACAAAGCAGGTGTATGGGTATATTTTTGTTATGGCACGGTTAAATAGAAGTAGTACGTTAGATTTTACAAAATATTGGTATATATTGTAAAGTGTTCAACACGATTCAAACAGTTGAGTTTGAACTGCGCCTAATGATGTAGACCAACCATTTTGCCATCCCGGACGGTTATACGGGCTTAGCCGACTAACGGATGGGAAGGCGCTAGGCAAGATACGCAACTTAACGTTGAATCAAATAATGACTCACCCAAAATTTTAAACGTTTCAGAACTTTACTTAAAAAAAAAGTTCAATATTGGTTAATGAAACAATATCAAACGACATAGCGGTTTTTTCAGATTGTTGAACAAAAAATCGTGACGTAAGCTTGAAGACGGAAGTAATTTTTTGTTCAATATTAGAGTTATTATATCACAATATTTATGGGTATTTTCTTGCTTGATTACAAATGTTCATTTGATGCTTTGAATTTATTAAAAAAATAATTTTGATTGACTTTGGGATTTCTTAAAGACGTCATAATGACCCTAAAACATTTTCCGACTATTATATAATTTGTCTAATGCTGATTTAACTGTCTAACTAAATCATCAACTTACCGCAACTTTTAAACGAATCAACACATAGTTATGCCGATTCAAAAGGACTATTCTGGAATGACTTTGGCAATTAATAATACTCAATTCATTGGTCTCGTATAAAAAGCCTTACGGATTGTCTTTTCTTATTTTATTGAATCCAACTAAAACGTATTTTTGCTTTAGTTGATACATAGCAATCTAAATAAAATAACCGACTACTAATAATGCCATATGATTATATGGTTCTTTCCCTACTTAATAAAGGCGATGAAGCAGATATTTACGACTACTGTGGCATTTCCCTTCTGTGCTGTGACTACTGTAATCGTCGATGAATATAATTTATTAATGATAAACAATTAATAAGAAAAAATAATTAAACATAAATATGAAAACTTCAATAAAATAATACAACACAGATGTAACGTGGATTTATTTTATTTACTGATCAAAATGTTAATGAAGAATACATCATTATTCTCTCTCTCTCTCTCTCTCCTCTCTCTCTCTCTCTCTCTCTCTCTCTCTCTCTCTCTCTCTCTCGTCTCTCTCTCCTCTCTCTCTCTCCTCTCTCTCTCTCTCTCTCTCTCTCTTCTCTCTCTCTTCTCTCTCTCTCTCTCTCTCTCTCTCTCCTCTCTCTCTCTCTCTCTCTCTCTCTCTCTCCTCTCTCTCTCTCTCTCTCTCTCTCTCTCTCTCTCTATCTATCTATCAATCTATCTATCTATCTCTCTCTCTCTCTCTCTCTCTCTCTCTCTCTCTCTATCTATCTATCTATCTATCTATCTATCTCTCTCACTCTCACTCTCTCTCTCTCTCTCTCTCTCTCTCTCTCTCTCTCTCTCTCTCGGCACTCTCTCTCTCTCTCACTCTCTCTCTCACTCTCACTCTCTCTCACTCTCTCTCTCTCTATCTCGTTCTCTCTCTCTCTCTCTCTCTCTCTCACTCTCTCTCTCTCTCTATATATATATATATATATACTATATATATATATATATATATCAGGTTCATTTCAAGATTCAGGTTTGCTTGCACATATCCCGGCCAACCTATATTGCAGGCAATCCACGTGCCAGATACTTCCTTCAAATTGAATATTTTACAAAAGAGTCTTTATATATATAAAAAAAATAAATATTTAAAAATGCTCCTTTAGAGTATGACAATTATGAATATGAAAAAATATGAATAAGGAAGAAAAAGTGCTGTTTATTTTTAAATATTTTTTAGACTTATAACAACATTTTGTTAACGAACGTTACCGTGTAAGTTGATTCGAAGAAACAAGCCAACAGACAGACAGTAACAGATAAAATAGAAGGAACAAAATATACACTGAAAAAAAGAATAACAATATCCTTGGTCACGCCGTCCTTCGGAAGATTCATAAAATTGGGGCCCTGGGCCTGAATAGTGTCAGGTACTCATTAAAGATTATACCAATTATACATACGGATAGGCAAAATGTAGGACAGAAAAAAGTTACGTTATTTAATGGGAAGGAATCGGAAAGCATCCTACTAAACGTTATCACGGTAATTTTTTATGTGAAAAGATAAATATTGGTTACATAACTATAGATATTAATTAATTTATATTAATTAATCCTTTAAATATTTTCATCCCAATATAGCCTAATTTTATATTTATATCTCTCTCTTTCTATATATATATATAATTTACGAAAAGAGCTAATATTGGAGACAAAAATGATACAGTACTAAGTTTCAAGTAATAATATAATATTAGAAGCTATTGGCCAACAGTAACTCAATAGGGCCGGTGCTTTTGCCACGTGGCCGAAGTAACCTTAAACGAAATTAGTTGTTCGTGAACTGAGTTTTCACCCTTGTCCATAGTATGGCTTTTATCGCCGTAGAAATGGAGAAATAAACTTATTTTTTGGGGGGGGCTTAAAAATGCCATATATATGTAATATATAAATTATAAAGTATAGTATTTATCAACTGTATGCTAAGTTAATAAGCTAAGCATATATTATATATGGATGCTATAATAACTCATACTCATGATATGCACTTGTGTTTCTTAATAAAAGATGTTCTTGTAAATAAAGTAAACAATATTAAATTTTGCTAATGAAAAATGTATTTTAGGAATGTACAGATATGAAAGCAATGAAAGGACCATTTTTTAAAATATTAAGTGCCTTCGGGATCCCTCATATATCATGTAGCAATAGGAAGAAAAAAGAAATCCAATAGAGGGACCATTTATAAAGATTTATTGCGAAGCAAAAACCATCGTAATGTATAGTTCGCTGAAAGAACATCCATTCATACTGTTTCACATCCAGTCGACGACAATTCATGGGTTTGCTATATAATGTAGACTATTTATACAAAACTATATTTACTTATTCACTACTATTAAGCAACCAATGAATTTTCCGGCTCATATATTTTGTTCATTTATTAGTCTCGAGTGTTCTTACTTTTTCATTGGGGGAATTTTCAATGCAATACCTTATTTACAATTATGTTATGTCAACTATATAAAGTAAATTGTTTATAAAATGGATAAGTAACAAGGAAGTCTCATCAATGCTTCCGTAATGTCAGAAATGTAAACTTCCCTGTCCTCTCCTCTACTTTTACATATATATTTTGTAAATAAATATATATATCTATATATATTAGGAAGAGAAGGCAGCAGGTAGAAGGTAAGAGAGTAGACAGTAGAGATAGTTTATAGTGTATAAGCGAGTAGTCTCTAAGTTAGATGTAGTCCATAGTCAATAACAATAAATCACCTAGTTAGTTTATATATATCCTAGTTAGTCTCTTTTATATCCTGGTATTATCTCTGTTAAATATCTCAATAAACCTATATATTCCTTCCTAGTCGTCCACCGTTTGTTTTACGAATAACTCAAGGCGTTCTACGTCAATAATATTGGCCATGTTTCCTACCGATACATTATTGTCTTATAAATCCTAATTCTACGTTTATGTCTTTTATATATAGGCTAAGACTTAATCAAATAAGTCATTTCCAGGCCAAGTATTGTCGATACAAACAAAACCTACAATATATTTGAACCAGAATTAAAAAAAATCTGCCATTAAAAAAGATAATTAAATTAATAATAAAATAAGTAACTTTCATAAACAGAAAGTTTATGAACCCTGATTCTAAATCGGGTGTGCTATCATTTAACAATCCAGATATATTTAGGATAGGAATCTTTAACCAGTACATGATGCCGTACAAGCTTAGGACTCCCTTCCGCAGGGCGCCATATTCAAGAGTTCTTACTTTAAATCCTAGAGCCTCCTGCCAAGCTGCGAACGTATACAGGAGTCTAAACCTTCATAGGGAATCTGGCTCCTAAATGTTTAAAGAATATAATCAAAAATTAAATTCTCCTCTTTGTTAGTTTGTGTTTATGTAATTAGTGACCTATTAAATATAATATTTACCACATGCACCAGGCAACCAATTTTTTTTTTAGGTTTTAGCTATACTTCTTTTTATTAACAATGGATTGAATTTTTCAGGAAGAGCAGTCAAAGATAACACACAATGAGCAAAACTTCTGTTGATTTTGAGTTCAGTTGATAGTATGAGGCTTAAGTTAGTATAAGGCCGTATGTCTTATGTCTAATGTCTTAGGTCGAAACATGGGCACATTTTAATAAGTTTTGCTTGTTTTGTGTTATCTTTCATTGCACTTCCTGACCAATTCAATCCACTGTTTGTATTATGCAGTCAACTATTTTCCACTCAAACTTTTTTTTTTTAGTAGTATCAGCTTTTTCTGTAAAAACAATTAAGATTTTAGTGATACCAAGAATTAATTTAGTAGAACATTGCAAATATTTTATTTATGTTTAACCTTATTGTTTTATGTTAATGAACCGAAGATGTGAAAATACTAAATTTGGTGTTTTTTATTAAAAAATCAGTAAATCTTATATTTATTAATGGTATTATCTTTTGATCATCACATATATAATTAATTAAGGGTATTAATCAGTACTGGTATAAGTACATGTGTAGTTTCATACTAAATTTTTGTAAATATATATTTTCGTTCTACATTTTTTCTTATACTTGATATTATTTTTAAGCTTATTTTACACTAGTACAGTTTAAAAGACGAAATAAAAAAATCTTATTGCATATAATGTTGTAAAGATCGCTTTGTTGAAAACGCTGGCAACTTGTCTGTTGAGGAAAATGTTCCTGAAAATTTAAAGATGGCAGTTCTTTGTTGGTGATATGCTAATGCGATTTATAATGGTTAGTTACCGCCATTGTGAGCGGGCGGCTTCCATGGCCATTTTTTTACTTCCTGATGTACCGCAGATGCCCAAGCTCGCGTTGAATAATTCATTTAGATAAAAATATGTTCCATTTCTAGCTGGTAAGACAGAAAAAGTTACAGGAAAAACAGAAGATTAGGAATAGGAATTACAAGACATTATTCCTATACATTTATTTAGTATTGTTTGTCCTCTGAAATTTTTAAGGCATTAAAGGATACGTGAAATATCTTGTGCAACATTAAAAGTCGGTATTAACTATTAGCATTATATCCGAACCGAAATTCTTTCATTTGAACTACCAGTATTACCTCAATCTTATTCAGAATGCTTTGGGATTATAACCGTATGAAAAACCTCTTAAAAATGTACTAAGCAAAAAAAAAAACAATTATTTTAGAATTTATTGGAAAAATATTTTTGATTTCTTCACTTCTTTATTAAAATACGAGTTTTATAAATTGAATTTCCTCCCATTATGAGGTTTTTGGTATAAAAAAATTGCGTTTTTACTCCATTAACTGACCTGTTTTTTAATTTCATGTAAATTAAGAAGATACGCGTTAGTGCACTAAGTGCCGTAAAGAAGGTCCCTGGTTGTGGCAGATAACTTTTTTAATCCGCTAGAGGCCGAGGAAGTATCCTACGGGATGTAGGGACACATTGGGCTCACACAGTCTCTATAAAGTGGGTACCCTTAATAAGGGTCAAAATATACGGTTGTGCGTGATGTAGGACACATCACCTGAAGCAGTACAGTCTATACTATGTGCTGAACCCAAGAGCCTGTGTGAGTTGTATAGGTTTAAACTATAGGTTTAAACTAAGAAAGAAGAAAAAAACTAAAAAAGATTTACAGACTTTTTAAGAAATGACTAAGAGATTAATCACTTTATTAGATTGGTGGATTTATAAGGATATATTTAGATCACATTTGAATAAAATCAGAAAACTCGGTTTTGTATAGTTTTCCAATAAATTTCTTTTATTTCATTTTCAACTCTATGGAATTTTCCTCAAATGATAATAAAAGTTCCACTGCAAGGATGTTTATTGAATAAATTAAATGATCATAATCATAACTTTACTTTAGGGTTTCTAAAATCTTACTGTCAGGAAAACTATTACCTACAGACCTTTCCGCTTTGAGTGGTAGAATTTAGTATCTGTTAAACTTTTAAAACTACTTAAAAGAACTGGAACCCGTGTTCTTTATTTAGATACGAGTTGGTTCAGAAGTTTTTTTGTGATGCTTTGCATTATAAAGAATAAAAAACATGCATGTTTTAGCACAAAATGTCAAAATCTAGAACAATAATAATTAGAGCTTCCAAAAACCATTCATAACAGAATAAAAAAACAAAAATGCTAGAAATCACTAACGTAATGTATCCCAGATTTATAAACTACTATTAAATTCATCATATATAATTAAATAGTAAAATAAGTTAACAATGATACAATGATACAAAATATCTGTTTTTAATATTTAAATTCTTCTAAAGTAACTCTAAATCAAGATTTTTTCAATATTAATACCGACTCCGCCCTCCTTATTATGGTAGTAAAATATGCAGTAGTTTACGACACAAAGTTTATCTTCAAATGATGTAGTTATTTTCAAAAGTACTTTTAAACCTTGTACCAGATCTTGTTTAAGACTTGGTAGAATGCAGTGCAGTTCCAATTAGGCATTCATTAGTTTAAAAAATGTATCTATTATCTATAAATTGCAAAAGTAATTGTACAGATCGTCCAGGTTGTAGTTTGTAGTTATGATTATGACATTCTGCCCAACTGTGGAATAATAATACAATCAAGATTAAGTAACAATTATTGGTGACATCCAGATCGAATCAGATGGTTCATAATGTTTTTTATTAGCATATGAAACTTCAATAATTGGTTATATAAATATTTAACAATTTAGCATTTAGAAGTAAATTTATTTCGGTTTTTTTTTTAAATTGCCTAAGCAGTTATTCTATAACCTTCATTCAAGACATAATTAATCTTTTTTTTTTGTTTCTTTAGGTATATATCGTTTGGTTGCATGTGAAGCACTTCAAATCAAAATTATCAATTTTTGGATTTTCTTTCAGGTTTACTTGACTGCGAAATCGAGATGATTCGTAATCACACTAAGTTCTTTAGCCTTTTCATCTGCGTTTTCTTAAAATCGTGTTTATGACTTAGTATAATCCACGTATAACTCCACGGTATTTAGATATCATTTCTTCAAAAGTACAAGACAAGTCAAAAATTTGCTTTTTCCAGCTAAGCCTGTAATAGCTATTGTATTGGTTGGAGCTTTTCAATTCAGGAAAGACGTATCTGATATTCAATTCCCAGGAAAATAAAGTCATATGTTGAGCTGTATCATATTTGAATCTGAAGTTTTATGTGAATATTGATTAATTTCAAAACTATCATTCCAATGGGAATTTTTTGTTCAAACAATACCCAATTTTTAACTCATCTGGTTTAATTTAGACAATACATTGGACTTTTAAATACCTCTATTATTCCGGAAATTATTTTCATATTCCGGATACTTATTGATTGAACTATGGACGGGCTATGTAGAATATAGAGTGTATGTATGTAGAATAGGCAGCACAGTTGTATAGCATAGAGTTACCATGCCAAAAATCCTGGTTCATGTCCCGCTGCTAGCCTTTTATTTAATCTGTTAGCAGCCGGAGATGGGATCTAGGACATGGGACAGAACACATGGGATACAGGAACCTCTTAGGGGTCACCCAGCCTCTATAAAGTGGATACTCAAAATTAGGGAGAAAATCTGCCGGTTGACCGTGATCTAGGACATAGGACCTCTCTGCACAACCGTTGTATGAAACAGCACAGTCTCTACTATGTACTGAACCTCAGGCCAATGAACGGGATGTAATGGTACAGATTTTTTAAAATTTTGAATATAACATTCACGAGACTGAACAAGTCCTTGATGGGTATAGATTAATATTTTTTTAATATAAAAACCCAGTGACGATGGAATATTATGTGAGGTCCCCATTGACGGAACACGTCCGCGTGTTTTCCCCTAGCAGCTCTATATTCCAGCGGCGCAACCGGCTGACAGATTTTCTGGAGCCGTTTTCCCAATTTTCCCCCAGGAAGATAAACCATCGACTGTACAAACAAGGCAGCGACCAGGCCGTCACAACCCCAGTTAATCTTGTTGCCCCAGATCGGGACCCTGTAACATCTCATTAACTTCTGTTCTTCTACATTTCTTTTTGCGATAACTTTCAAGGTTTCTCTACTCCTCGACTCGGCCAACTGCTGCTTGATAAACCGGACGTTTAAAAGTTTATTTCCTAATCTTCTCGGGGAACTTTAAATAAACTTATAATTATATAAAGAAGTACTCATAACACAATAGCTAACGCTTCTATTACATTAGCCTAATCACTATACATATTGCCATTTATATTTAAATATTTATATTTCTCCGATTTATCATTCAAAAGAATATAATAGTAAACAAAAAAGAAGAGCTCTTTCCACTAAATGTCCACTTACACTAAACAGAGTAAGCATCTAAATTATTTATTTATATATCGGAGGAAATCTGGACGAAAAGGGTTTTTCCAGGAAGCCATAAAAAAAAATTAACTTAAATTTAGTATGCATTAGGCTGCAAAAGTACCTTAAACGATAATTTCTTCATTAAAATAAAGAACTCGTGACAGAATAGCTATGACATCCATTACATTAGCCTAATTACTAAACACATTGCCATTTTTATTTAAATATTTATACTTCGCAGATATTTTATTAACGTTATTCTTAATTCGAAATAATAATGCTCAGAGAATCTGGAGGAAAAGGATTTTTCCAGGAACCAATAAAATAAAAAAAAGAACTTAACTTAAATTTAGTACGCATTAGGCTGTAAAATAACACTAAGCGAACATTTTTTCATACATTTTTCTTAGTAGTAATCTAATTTGAATTATACTTCCAAAATCCATGCTTTGCTTTTTTTGAGGGAATTTATATTTTAAAATTAAATATATTTTCGTCAGAAAAAAGAGGAAGAAAATTTGTTTTTATATAATAAACTTTTAGCTTTCTCTATCAAAACATTTAACTTAGACATTCTTTGTACGATAAATTGATTTTTTTTTTTTTATCCAAGTTGATCTAAAGGTTTTATTTTTACACTACACATTATTGGGATATTACATCTCCGTTTTATGTAGCACGTAAAAATGAAAATAATTCTAATTTTTAAATCTGATATATTTTTTAAAAAAAATTCGTACAGAAATTAAAATATAGATCAATAATTATCAAATCAAAAATTATTTACGTACAGAACAATGATTAAATGTACTCGCGATATTTCAGTTAACAGATTTAGGCCAACCTAGACTCTTATAAAATTATTAACTTTTATATCTCAACTCTGAGTTTTAATATTTGTTTTTTTTCTTGTTTTCATGGGTTTAGAGCGTAAAACATCTAGGTCATCAACGCCCGTTGGTTATTAAGTTATGGTAACCATGGGTTTTAATATTTTACAATGTTAAATAGTTTCGATAAAATTAATATACATTTCATTTTCATTATAATAACCGTGAACATACACCTTTGATTGTAGTTTGGGAAGCTTAGAGATAAAATTGGCACTTTGAAAGTATTAGGAAAGTAAAGAAAAAAAAAAGGAGAATATTTTGAAATTCCATTCATTCCGTACGCACGATTTATCATTTTTTCCTAATGATCTTTTTCCAATAAAAGCATTTAGGCCATTAGAGATGTTTCTTAATCGGTTTCCTTGCCGCTTTTAGTCTGATTGGAAACTGTTTTTTATCTTCCTCTGTTTGTTGATTTATTTTTTAACAATACGCATATTTCTTTTCATTTATATTTAGATTGTTCATAATTTGGTTTATTTTATGCAATGTATTATAAATAAATATTCGATGATACTAATGATTTTTATCAATTTTAAACTTTTTAAAAAATTCTTTATTTATTCCTGATAACAATTTACTTTTCATATTAATAATGTTTCATTTCATTATGTATGCATTTAATTTATCACTTATTAAATAATATTGCATGACCATGATTGAACATTCGAAAAATTAATATTCAGATATTGTGGGTCATTTAATTAATTTATAGCCTATCATATATTTTTGTTTTAGTATATTTTCGGTTTTTTTTTTTTTTCGTGTTTTTCCTTCATATAAAAATTCAGATATATATATATATATATATATATATATATATATATATATATATATATATATATATATATATATATATATATAGATCGAATTTGCGGACCCGACAGTCACCGTTTTAAAATCTAAAATTATAAAAAAAAAGAAGTTTTTTGTAAGTAATGGGACCGTTTCGATGAAAACATCCTTCAAAAGAAGAACTTCGTGACTCAAAAAAACTAATTTTTCAATAGAGCTATATGAAAGTTTCATCTGAGTTAATAAATTAAAATTTAAAGTAAAGCATTCCTTTTTTAATAATTTAATGAAATTCTTTATTAACATAAGAAAGCTGTGATAGGCTTGAAACTTTTTTTTATTTGAACTTATAGTTATACCCTTAAAAATTCCATTTCAAACATGACACAACTAAAATATAACTTAAATAAAAACAAAAAAGTTTGAAACGGAACATCAGATTTGTCATTCCTGAATTAAAAAACCTATTAACAATAAAAATGTTACTGAAGGACTAACTCAAAACTGCCAAATTTTTAGTTATGCCGTCGTTCTTTTGAAGGAGGGATATGTTAATGCGATATTTAAATACCTGACGTCATCATGCGTACAGTTATCAAAACTTGTCCTATTAGTTACTTATGAGTATGTCTGTATAATATAAGCTTAACTGTGTGGAATATAAACTTCAAAATATTGTAATTAATAGCAAGAAAGAAATAACTCTTACAATGTTTAAGACTGGTATACCATATTTAAAAAGTATCTACCGGATATATAGATAGTTAGGATAATCTTGTAGCCTTAATACCTATGATATTTTTATATTGATTATGTCTGATAAGTTTTTGAGGTCTTTTCATTATAAAACGTCAAGATTAATACATTTTTTTTTGTTTCTTGTTACTTGCAATTTTTCTTCTATTATTCAGTTGGTCAATGGCCTAACTACACAAACAACTTAATTAACCTACCAGTTACAATTGATTTGATTATTTCAATATTTCTCATCGGTTATATAATGGAGAGTTAATTAGGATAATGGGCCCTGAATACTAAATAAATCCGTGATTTACTGGAGACAGTCACGATTGCCATTTACATTTGAGATCCCCACGCCAGCTCCTTTCCGTTGGCTTATATTGTTTCATCCCCCGCCGCCTGGTTTGGGACACGAAAACAATGAGCTTCCTAACGTTGTAGTGGTCGGGTCATTAAATCTCCCCGAATCTTGGGAATTAATTCCGGTCGAGTTTGAATGCTCTTTGGTGCTGACTTGCTTTCACTACAATCTCTTAACGTGGCAAACTGGTTGGGGAAATTCTGTTTATCAATGAGTTCAGATTTATTGTTCTAAGCAATCGGATGCTATTTTCAATGCTTGCAGTAATAATAATTATTCGAAAACTAATTTTTAGTTATTGTATTTTAGATGAAATAAAAAAAATCCGAATACGTCAAGAACTCTAAATTAAACTTCGAAACCTAAAAATGGCGAGTTAATTATAAAGTGTTTTGGCTCATTAATAGCAGAGATTGGTGGTATCAGCATAGAGCCTTCGGGTACGCTAAACCTTATTGTTACTATTATTTGGCTTTCGTTATGAAAATGATGATTTTTTTTTTCGTACGACTCATATTCAAATAAGCATTATTTATCATATATTTACATAATTTAGAGTTTATAATTATTAGAACGTAATGTTTAAGTTAGTAATATTTTTTTTATATATTCACGAAACGGTCTTTAAGACCATTTTAATATCACTACTTTTCTTTTCGTCTTTCTTTTCTTCTCATCATATCTGCGTGCCTTTTCTTCCTCTCTTCTACTCACGCAGTACCCTCCTGTCTTTGTATATTTTCTGCAAAATCATTGATTTCTTATAATTTCTTTCCGCATTGTTTTTTATCTAGACAGTCTTTGTTACTTTGAATTTGTCTGCTTCCTCCCTCATTTGCTTTACATACACTCTAGTATACACGGAATTTGTCAACTATTTTCTTTATATGTCTCCTTTGGTCCATTCGTACCCTGTGCCCGTAGAATCTTAGTCTTCTGATTCTTATTTCGTTTCCAGGTCTTTCATCTCCCTGTATATTTCCTGATTCGATAATAATATTATTATTATAAACAGTTAATCAGAACTTAGCTAATTGATAATCGTTCGAAGGGAATAAGGAAATCGAGTGTGGGATGTAAAATTTTGTTGATTGCGATTTAATGGATTTGGATATATTTACATGGTTGTCTGATGGATTAATGAGTCTGGCAGGGCGATAGTCTTAACCAAGTACTATTTATACGTTTTATGGGTGAGATCCATAAAATATGCAAGAGGAGATCATCATCAACGCTGCTAATTATGCTGAGAACATTGTCTTTTGGTAGACTCCTGGATGATGGACAAGTAGAAAGAAAAGAAACTAATTAGTAAACTAATTAGTCGAAAACCTATTTTTCAAAATTCCTTAATTAAATTTTCTCCTAGAAAAAAATTAATAATACCTAATAGATATTAATGAAGTTTTTTATAATAAAGAAATGCCAGGCAAAATAAATAAAACATAATTAGCTATATCCCTATTCATTTTCGCGTAGTTTAAATATCACAAATAATATCAGGGAGGAATCTTCCAAACTATAGATTATATAGGTGGCTAACTGATCTGTTTTATTCCTAATTAACAGTTACAGCCAATTAACAGTTACGCTTAATTAGAAGTTACAGATAATTAACGGTTACAGCTAATTGCTCAGGAGAAGGCTAATTAGTAGGTAGCTGTTACAATAGATCCAGAGGAGAATAGGGCACTTCTCATCTCTTTCACTGCCGAATACCTGAACCAAGTCAAGTTTCATCGAGAAATATTGGGGAAAAAAACCTGCCCACTAAACTACCTAATTAAGCACTCTTGAACATCAGCTCTGCATCAAGTAGAAGTCGACTCCCGGCCATATTCGAAATTTTTAAAAAATAAAAAAAAAAAAAAAAAGTTCCTAACTATGAGAAAATTCTGAACTGCACCAGAAAGTCATCATCCCTCTTCTCAAGTATTCTGAATATGATGAAAATTGAAGGAAGAGAAATACTCCCTGTCTTAGGAAGGTGGTTTGAATTTCCTAGATGATACCTTCAATAGTAAATGGTAAATGCAATTTAACATATTTACGTAGAATGTGAACATTATGTTGGGGGATATGGTAGCCTCCGAAATTAGGTCGATTTCCAGAAAATAGGTTTTGATGTTTGTTGTTTTACAGCAGACAATATTTTAAAAGCAATCTATTAATCGTAAATGTATGTATAAATGTAAAACACACCACGATATTAAAAAAATGATAAAAAACCTAGGAGGAGTAGATTAATTATTTAGTATTTTGCCTTATTAATAAAAGGATGATTTTTTAGTTTTCGTAGCCCTCATATTTTAATTAGCACTAGGTAATAAATCACGGACAGTTTTACGTAATTTTGAGTTTATAATCATTTGAAATTTTGCATTAAGATCACTAAAGTAAAAAAAATTATTGACTGGTGAAAAATCGTCAAATTAATTGTTATCAAAGTAGATTTTTAAAACCCCTATTAGAACATTAATCTGTACAGTAGTTGTTACCAGTACCAATGTCTGTACTACAAATTTTTAAATATTTTAAATATTGCTTTTGCCTGTAAACCTTATTGTATAAGAGCTAGATATAACTTCTATAGAAACACGCCATCCTTTAATACTCCCAATGATAAAGAAAGCATAAGTCGCTTATTTTTAGTCATTTTTTTCCATCTCAAAATTCAGTTTCACAGTTTTTTCTTTATTTTTAGAGATGTTTTTGCTTAAAGCGCAGTTCAATAAAGCTTCTCTTTAACAAAAAAATATGTTAAACAAATTATTTGTTATTGAACATTATTTGATATTCCTTTTTTATTTAAGAATTTTAGTCGTAAATCTGTTTATGCTTGACATTAACACATATCTTGACATGAATTAACTCTTTGGCATACAATGACGCCATTCAATGCATGTCCATTGATGACTTCGACGTCTGCGAGACATCAGGGGTGTCTCCGGTGAATTAAATTATTCATTTTTTAAAATTTCTTTGTCAATGCTGTTTTGTTTAAAATCATTATACCGATGATGAATTAAGCGATGCTCATTGATTTTTAAGGCGCGCCAAAGTTATTTGTATGCCAACGCGTTAATCGAATATCCGTGATAAAAATTTGATTATAAAATATAATAACAGTTAATAATTCCGTGATTGGTTCAAAAACCGAGTCATTAAGAGTTTGATATTACATAGGTACATAATAAAACTATAGTATAATGACTAATAGATTTAATGAAATACTAGTTCTTTTTAACTTCCTACTCATCGTAAAAAAAAATGGCTACAAACATCTCGAACATCAGCGAAAACATGCTTAGCATATTTTACTTGCCCAAATTAATAAAATATAAATAAATACATTTCAAATAACCTATGTGAAATGTTCTTAAAATTTTATATTTTATTAATTAAAACCAGAAATGGGTTATTTTTATATTTTTTACGCGTTTTTATTATTTAGGCTAAGCCTCCTTCATTTTTATGGAAATCAATTCACAGGTTTTGAATGAAGAATGTATCAAATTTACGAGTATCTCTGGCATTATAAATATTGGGTGTTTAAAGCGAATAGGGCCAGTAGACCAGAAGATAAAAGCACCGCTAAAAGGATTATAGATGCTTGGACGGTAGGGGGGCATTCTGACGAAACTGGAAGCACATATCAAAGGAACTCGCAACAATGCATGTTAAAAGTTTATAAATAATTTTATTTGCATATTTTATAATTTTGAACAGAAGTGTATAGGTAAAACATATACATACAGCATATAGGTAAAACATATACAGTATTGGATCAGTAGGAATGTTTTATATTGAATGGAACAAAAACACGATACCAACACCATACAACAATAAAAACCCTATCTTAAATTCTATTATTTTTCCTAATACCATCGCCCTGATAGAAAAATAGCACAACAGATTAAAGTGAATTAGTCCGCCATTGTTGTCAGAGACAGATTGTGCATGTTGAGGGGGGGGGGGAATGTAGCAATAGATGTAAACTAGGGAGTAGTTGAGTCGCATTGTTGGGAAAATAGAGGATTTGTGTTTTCCCAAATCAAATCAACATTCCCACATCCGTTGGGTATTCGCGTTATATAAGAAGCAAGAATATCTATTCAAGTGTATTTTACCTTGGAATCCGCATTTAATATTTTATTTGTTCTACCTACCAAATAAAATGTTTAAAAAGACACTTAAAAATAATTTCCAAAAATTATTCTTGCGAAGTTTTCATTGGTAACAATAATGTTTTATAGAAATGTTAGGAACATCAATTTAAATCAATGTCTTTTCCGTAAAATTTGCCAAGCTCTTATGTTTAAGGTGTATTTAAATACACATATGAAAGGCCATAAAGTGACCATACTTCTCGTTTTAAACGGGACTGTCTATGTTCTCGGTCACCTGTGCCGTTGTCCCCGAAAAAACTCGGTGAGGCAAAATTTCAGAATTTGCCGAAACCGAGCCATAAATTAAAATCGTGGAACTCGTCAGACCAGTTGAAGTCTTTTCACTAAAGAAGATATTGCGGGCGTCCGAAAAAACATACTTGCAGGTTCCAGTTAACAAAGAAGAAAAACGTGCAAGTATTTAATTCTTATTTAAAATAATCACCAATTTTATAAAAGCAAATCCGTTCCTCAGGCAGACATAAATATAAATTCAAAATATGTTGCATATAATTTAATAATAACTGTCAGAGGAGCGTTGGTTTAATAGATCTATTGCAGCAGTGATTAATTTATATTTTTTAGGATTTGTTATATTTAAAATGCGATTTTTTATAATAAACCTATGAATTTCTTGTGTTGCGTACATAGTGACAAAGAAAAACCAAAATAATAGTTTATATAATTAAAAGCAGAATAGATTACCTCAATTTTGTCTGTTTAGTGAGTTATCTAAGTTATAATATATAAGTAGTTATCAGCTAAATACACAATCCAACTCCTAATATAAAGCAATGCCTCAAAAAATTATTAAAATACGTAATGTACAATGAAAGAGAGTGCGGAAGAAACAACATTTGTATAAGATTTTCAAGGTTTAAGTCATAAATCAATCATAGTGAACATTATTTATATTAATTTACACTTTTTCCAAACAAAGGACATTAAAAAGTTGTGCTTAATTTCATTGTAGACCTGCTAACTGAAATATGTATATATAATGACCAGGTTGTGGGGTTTTCGGTCCATTAAATACAAATTTAATTTAATTATTGAAAATTATTAATTTAAATTGATTAAATAAAAAGTCCAAAAAAGTAGGTTGTATTCATAATAAAGTTAACATAATCATTACATCAAGCGGTAATACCAACGACATAATCATAACACCAACTAAAAATCATAGATAAATAATTTAGAAAAAAACTCGTTACAATATATATATATATATATATATATATATATATATATATATATATATATATATATATATATATATATACTAATGCCCCATTTTGAGTTATAGATATATTGTCAGTTAATTATCATTATCATTTATTATCACCATACTTATCATACCTATATCCCACTGATTTATATACAATTAATAAATGTCTTATATTTTAATGATGTTCGGATAAAGGATGTTTTAGCCATTCCAAACAACACGATAAGGATATTCATGACTCCAATCGCTCCTGTGTTTCCGATCAAAAAGTGACTGCTCTCTTTCCATCACAGATCGATTCCAACAGATTACCATTCCTTTGGCTACTTGGTTATGTCTCGTCCTTTGGAATTAAGTCCAGGTCATCCATAAAATACGATTCCACCCAACCCCTTACGTTTGATCGTATTTCCAACTTACAATATTGGCACAGGGAGAAATGTCGGTACTCATATCTTGCTTTAAGCTCTTAGACTTATACTAGAAGGTTTATTTCATCTTTCTGTGGGCAAGTAGGGGCCCCTTATCTTTATTTCATCAAACTGCTCCCAAAATAGGCGTTGGCAAATATACCGAACATAAATAAATAATTTTTTTTTATAAAAACATTCTACTAAATGAATTGGCATATTTAATGTTAATATAAAACTTAAAAAGATCTGCTAAATAAATCGAGAGTTGAACAAAAAAAATTGAAAATTACTTCTTTGAAAATTATAAAACAATTTCAAATATACCAAATAAGAGATATGCTAAACTCATCTAAGTACATACATTGGAAATATAAATAGCTCTTAAACATTTAATTAAGCTCATACATGGCACAAAATATTATTTAAAAAAAGCCCTATATTCAAGAATTTAATTTTTTTGGAGCAGCTAAAGTAATATCTTAAGATCCTAAAATAAACTGATTGATGAATTATAATCGGAATAAACTTCAAATATTTCGGTTTTCATTGGAATTAAATTTAAATCAATATAATACAGTACTTTGTACTTCAGTACTATGGTGTGCCAGACATTTGCAAACTTCAAATACTTAATTTCAGTTTCTTACATTCCTCTTTTTTCGAGTTATACTTGCCAAACAGAAATACACGCTGTTTCTTTAAATACGTTTCTGTTAAGAATTATTATAAAATTTTCGCGATTCCTTACTAGATATTTTTACCTTTAGTTAATTTATATATTTACTCAGAAAAAAGATACAATGAGATTTTTCATATAACCCATCCAAAGACAGTAGTCTATCGACTATTATGTGGAGACTGTTCGTACATTATAAAGTTATACTTGCTACACAAGTCTAACATAGGCTAAAACTTCTCTCTCCTCTATATACGCTCCCTCTATTACAATATTTAATAGGCAATATACGAGTATATACATATCAAAGAGGGGGTGATGTTAAGGGAGTTCATAATGATAATTACAAGAAAGCAATTCCATAGTTTCATGTGTTCATAACTGTATTACACATATAATTTCTAATTTCAAGGAAACATTAGTAAGTGTTAAATGGAGATTCATTGTTAATAAATTCGCTTATCAATGTTTATTTATTTATTCATATTTTTCTTATGAGAAATTTTCTTTGTTGCTCTGAACGATATTACTCTAAGCAACAAAAGATAATAAATGAATGATAGAAAATAAGCTATAAAATGATGTAATAACTTCTTCACATAATATTTGTCTTCTTTACAAAAAATACAAAACAACAAAAACCATTATTTAATTCTGATGCATTTAAAAAAAAGAATGAGCATGCTCTCTAAGCATGCTCATTAATCATCTGGAAATTCATCTGGAGATGATGGAAAAGCTATGGTTTAAATGAGGAAATGGAAGAAGAATGGAGGATATTAGGAGGAACTTAATTCCAGATGCGCGCTAACACGACGCTCGAACGTGCTAAAACGAAACGCTCTAATGTTTTGGTTCTCTTGGAATGAGTATAGAGTTCGGAAAGGCGAGATCTTGTTTCATGGGGTTGAACTGAGGATTCGAATTTACCCAATGGCTCATGTGTCACTTGTGTTACCAATTTGACCAGCTAGAAATATCAGGAAATGTAATGAAGGATCTAATCAACATATCAATCTCGGAGTTGGCTATACTTTTAGCTTTAATTAATGCCACACTTGAATTTCATAATATTCAACAACACGTTTCATCGTTTTAGAATTTAGAATTTATTTCACTGAGTAGCTGATATTCATTTTTCTTTAAATAATGTGCATCATTCCTTTGTACTGATAATATAGCAATGCTTCATAATTAAGAAATACGCACGCATAAAACAATCACAATCACTTTTTTAAGCGTTGCTTTTCTACTATTTGTTACAATTATCTGACGTAACACAATTAGCTAACACCCTTTAGCCCTATTGAGAGGATTAGGCTTCAGATTATGATGGATTGAATGTGCAGCGGAGGGTGAAAAAAGTGGAGCAGATGTGTCGGAGCTGGGGCGGAATAATTAAGAGCTAGTACTCTCCATCACCCTGACACGTCCGCGTACAGTTCTGGTCCCACATTTTCCACACCAATCTAAACTGTACATCATAAAAAATATTGTAAACACTTAACCGTTAATATTACTTTATTTACTACTGCGTGAGAAACAAATTAAAAAGTACAAACACTTTAGTTACTGATTGAAATAAGGATATGGTTAATTGAAATTTCACAAAACTATTTGATAAGAACTTTCACTACTAAATTACAACTTGAATACAAAAAAAAAAATATTTTGATCATTTTCTTAGGCATACATAAAAATTAGACTTATCCATCGAAGCGAAGATTAGCCACTAAATTATAATGTTATTATCAGTTATTAGGACACAACTAACATATTGATCAGAGTGCTTAGCACCGAAGAAGAAAGGTGAACCAAGAGAACTAGAGAAAAGAGAGAGAAAATACTAAGAAAAATTCTAGGGCCTGAAAAAAACCTTGAAACTATGTGGATTAAAAGAAGAAAGGAAAATTTGTATAAAACATAGAAAAACTCATAGATACAATGAGGAAGGGACGGCTATATGGACATTTAAAAAAGAATGGAAGAAATACGGATTACAAAGAAGATTTTACGTTAAAGAAAACAGTCGGATGGGTAGAATCAGCGAAGGAAAATGACAACAAAATAGGTGTTGAGAAGAAATAATACGTGACAGGAACCGCTTCAGGCTACTATAAAGAAGTCAAGCCTAAGCCTCAACCAAAGAGACCGTGGGATAATGATCAGAGACGAGGAGTTGGAGAGAGAATGAAGATGCACTGGGAAGAAAGGAAGAAAATGAAACTCCATAAGTCTTCAGTCCTTAAATGTGGTCCATAAATGGCCAGATTTATAAATTTATAAAAATAATTGAGTAAAATTTACGCTAGAAAATAAAGTATAATAGAATATTTTATTGTCTTAGAATAAGCTTGCTGTTTCTGATAGTTGGAACAGTTTTAATTCGCATATGCTGCACTTTATCTTCAGTGATTTGGATATTTCATGTTCATGTCATGATGATGTATCAATCTGCGAAACGTTTACTAGTTACTTATTTCCCAGTACTTTAGAGCTTTATAGCTTTGTTTTTAATTTCATTCTACTAAAGTATTTTGGGATAAATTGTACAATATAGAGTTTTTTAAATCGGAACCAAGGGTTAACTGCGACATTACTTCTTTGGATTGACTAAAATTTTCAAAATTAATAGTAACTTTAGTTAAATACTTCATTATCTATATGAGATCAGTCCAATAAATAGCACCCGATATTTTCCTAGGTGTCGCCTAAACAACTATACAAACTGACTTGAATCGAGAAAGTTGCCCTGCCAACTGGGACTATTGTTCACTAAATTAGCGAGGATGATAATTCCAACTTAGGGAAACAACAATCCAATCAAGTGTATAAGTTTATTGTCCGGCGATAGATAACTAGGTTAGTCCTCCAGTTGCAAACCGCTCATTCCAAAAGCACTCAACTACGGTTTGTCTAACTCTGTATTGTCGGGAGTGGAGATGATAAATGTATAGCTCTCAAACGTTACCACTGTAAGGATTGTGTTGGAAAAGTCAGTTCTTTGTGCATCTTACCTTTAACAACATTTAAAAATTTATTTATTTATTGAAAAATGCCTAAGGCTAACTAAGGCACTTTCAAATACGGTTATCGAAAAATTAAGTTTTTTTAATGACAATGTTTTTTTAAGTAACTTTACATAATGAAATGAAATAAGAAGTGCTTGCACTTATATTAAGGGCCTGTCAGAATGTGTTAGGGATATATTTAAAGAGTACGATGTTTACGAGATTAGGCTTGCGAATAGGATTACAAACAAGATGAGTAAATTTTACCTAACACAGCATTGGCATACATATCATAACATACATACCAAAACCTGTAAGCATCAATTTGATTTTGAGAATGCTAAAGTTATTTACAAAGAGAGAGATGGCTCTAGAAGGAAGTTGTTCGAGGCCATGCAGATTGCGCAAAAGATTGACATTTCGGTTAATTATAAAAAATTGTAGAAATTTGAACCAATATTATTCGGAAACGTTAAATATTTTAAAAGAAAAATTTGCTAATATGTATAAATTTATATAGGTTAGTATTACGTCAGCTGATTCTATAACCTTCCCAGCTGGTTGCATACGTGTTACCTTCTTTTCAGTTGTATGTTGAACGTCTTGGTGGTGGGGTGCTCTCTCATGTTTGGAGTCTGTTTGGGCTGTTGATGTTGATCGTTGGGATGTATTGCACCTTTTTCTTCGAAATGTGATTCACATAACCCCCTTTTTTGTTTTTGTGTCTTGATAATGCCTGAATAGGTGAAACGTCGACTGGTAAGTGGGTGTATTACTGGATTTGAAACATAAGGCTTTGCATTGTGGTTTTTCCCAATTGCATTATAAGAAATGAAATAAGAATTGTTATCAATAGAACAAACCGTTAACTCTTTCATAGTAGTTATGAACCAACCAAATTTACCATTAAATGCTATAAACTAAAATAAATGTTTGTGTAATATAATGTGCAATGAGTAAAAGCGAAAAATAAAATATTTGTGCAGAAAAAAAATCTGTATGGGAGCGGATTGGCTCTGTGTTACTGTTGTCACTCTACTGAGTTGCCATTCCGAAGGTTTCAATCCTCCTGGGTTCAAATCTCACTGCAGGCAAGACTTTTATTTAATTTGTTATTTAATCCAATGGACCCTATGGCACTTGAACCCTCCTGAGGCTCATCCAGCCTCTATGAAGTGGGTACTCAAACAAGGGAAATAATTTGGTGGTTTGAGCGTGATCTAGGACAAATCACACAACCGTTGTCCAAGAAACAATACAGACTCTACCATGTACTGAACCCCAGAAACATCGCGGGTTGTAGTGGTGCAAGTATTAATTTATGAATTATAGTAATATTGAAAAAAATATTAGTTCTTAAATTAATAAATAGTGCAAGCTTAACTCTTAAAGTATACTAATTAATTTGTTATGCCATCCATTTTGATTCTTCAGTTATTCTAATACCGAATAATATCATAGAGTGAAAAATTGATTTATAGGAATAATGCAGGCAAGATAAAGTAAGATCTATGAAAAATGGCCGGCAATCTGTCATTGGCTGGAGCGGCTCTGTTCATCAGCGGTAGTGCTATTCAAAGCCCTTTCAGAGGGAGCTACTCAAAGCATCAATTCTCCCTCATTTACTTGCCAATTTTTCACCACCCCTTGTTAGAGAATATCCATCCATCGCTGTTCTTCGATGTACTGTTAATTGTTCATTAGTTGTATTGTTAAGAGTGTATTTCAATTGTTGTAATTGACAAAGTTTTACGAATTTTACATATCGCTCCTTTAAAAGAACGATTCGATTATTTGAAGAATTAAAGGGAATTTGGATAAATCAACTATAATATTTTATTAGTTTATGAACTAATATTATTTGCTGTACGAATGCTTCGCTTGCAACTGTTGCACATTATACAACGCAGATTTGATTCGTAACTACTATCAATGAGTTGACGGACAATTGATAATAATTCTAATATTGTTTCTTGATTTTAAACCTTAAGGGGACTTAGTCCTGACTTAAGGGGAGCGGAGTGGCTCAGTGGTAGAGCACTGAGTTGCCATGTCGGAAATCCTGATTCGAATCCCGCTGCAGGCCAAGACTTTTATTTAGTCTGTTTGCAGCGAGAGATGGATCATATGGGATCTAGGACCCTCCTTGGGCTCACCCAGCCTCTATAAAATGTTATAAAAATAGGGTACCCAAAATAAGGGGGGTATCTGGCGGTTGAGCGTGACCTAGAACAAGTCACCTCTTTGCAGAACCGTTGTCCATGAAACAGTACAGTCTCTACTATGTACCGAACCCCGGACCCGTTCACGGATTGTGGTGGATTAGGGTATGAGACATTAGATATCGATCCTCAAAACGAACAAAATTATAATTCAAAAAACCTAATATTGCAATATAGGTTTTTGAAAGTACCATGTAAGTTATAAAAATGACCACACATCTCCCATCAACAACTAAATATCTTGAATAAATACATATTATTACGAAAACTAATTATCTAACATTTTTTTTTCATTATTTCGTGTAATTTGTTTATTGAATCGGAAGGAAAACTTATTCTTTTAGGGCATACGGCCAACGTCTTTATCGTTGGTTTTCCACCTCAGAAAGGGAGTAATACATTTTTCAAGCAGTAACCTCTTGCATACACGTTATGGTAATACTCTGGCCGAAATAGTTTTCTTTTATCCTCCCATAAACTCGGAACAGCAATAACAACAGAAACCCCTAAGCAGTAAACATGCGGTCGGATTATATTACTTAATATTCGAGGAAGGTCAAAAATAGTTGTAAAACTTTATTCACTTAGTAACTATTGTGTCGTTCCTGATTTAAAATGTTGCAACCAATATAATTGCTACTGAAGGCTGAACTTAAATATGTAGTTGCTCTTTTGAAGGGGCGATATTCCCTTTTTCCCTGTACCACTACAAGCCGTGAACGGGTCTGGGTTCAGTACATGGTACAACGGTTCAGACTTGTCTTAGGTCACGCTCTACCGCCAGATTTTCCCCCTTATTTTGGGTATTTATAACATTTTATAGAGGCTAGGTGAGCCCCAGTATATAGATATTTGGATCCTATAGTATATGATCCATCCCCGCTGCAAACAGACTAAATAAAAGTGGCCTACAGCGGGATTTGAACCACGATTTCCGGCACGGCAACTCAGTGCTATACCACTGAGCCACTCCGCTCCTCGAAGGGGCGATAATACTAAATTAAATTTCAATAATATCTTTCAAATTCATATACAATTTTGTATATGTTAGTGATTATAAATAATTACCTGACAAAAAAGTAGGATAACATCTTCAACCATCATAGTTCCTATACACTGGGTCAGCCTAGACATACTCTTCACTGCTGTTTCTAGGATTTGTCAAGGACTTTTGCCTTAGAGCTTGTTAACTTTCTAGCCTTCATAAGTTCATCTTTGATCTAATAATTTAGTTTGTCCATTCGAAAATTTATTTAATTAAAAATTAAAAATCTTAGGTAGTTGATTAGAGAGAGTGTGGGAGATAGAGAGGAAGAGACAGTTAGAGAGGGGTACGTTACTAGGCTAATATACTAATATAGTATGATTTAGGCATGATTTAGAGTGTTTTTATGAAATGTTTAATGACGAAGATATATAAGCTAAGGAGTTGAACATAAACTTTCCGAAAGAAGGAAAGTATTTCGAAGTGAATATTGTGTTTAGTATTCAGAAAAGTTTTACGGAGGAAGCCGTTCTCTTTCCTTGAAAGTTTTAGTTCCCTATACGATGGCGTCAATATATGTAGCTTTGAAATGTATACTTCTTACTTTTCTTTCTTTATTATTCCACAAAGGGACTTGGAACGGAGCATATTTAGCGACGATCCCAAGCAATAAAATGTTTATACCCTTCTTAGCTTCGAATGGTTGTAATTCTGTGAATAATTTATTTAGTTACGTCCTACAGTAACAAAAACAAGCAGAACTTTCCAATCTAAGATCTGGAATTTACAATTTTCAAGTGCCCTAGTTTTCCGAGCGTTTATTCCACTTAAATCAGAATACCGGCTTTATGCAAATCCACTGCGATGCATATGCAACACGGTGGAATCCCTTTCGTAACCCTTCTACAATATCCATATTAATATTTTTTTAAAGTGTTTGAACTATCTGTTAGCGATCCAAATCTTCGAGTGTTCAACTGCCGTTATTCTGTTTATATATTTTAACCTAGAAAACTACATCGATAAATTTACCTTTATGGTGATTTTATTCAAACCGGTTGATGTCGATAAATAAAAAGTGAAGTCTAACTTAAGCTAGGGGGACTTCCTTAAAAAATATAACACATATATACACGTGTCCTTGTTTAACTACTAAACTGTAAATCATAGGTTCAAAAAGTAAATCTGAATCGAAATAAAGTTTGCGAATACAACGTTGAGCATTTTGAAATTATCATTTGTACTGATATTTAAATATTAGTTAATATTTGTAGAAAAAAATGGACTACCAGTGAAAAAGAACAAATCTAAGTGAAAAGTGTTTACAAACCTATGCGTATTTTTTGTTTTCATTCGTAATTTTTATTTATTTTGAGATGTATGTAGGTATATGTACATCCTGGATTTATTACATAGGCCGCATATTTATTAATCACTCTTAATAAATAACTAATTTAAATCCATTCTAGAAGCAGATGTTTTGTTAAATAACCTTAGGCAATTAAATATGCAGGATTATTTTTGATTATATGGTTTTATATTTATTTTTCTCCAATATTAATAGTTTTGTAATGAAACAACAGATTAAAATACGCATAAATAATTGATAAGAAGGTTAAGAAAGGCTTGACCAAAAACCACTAATGATACCTACCTATTATTATTGTTTACTATCAACCCTTGTTTTGTTTAATTAAAATAATCAAATGTATAAGCGACAAATAGATACCTTTTAATAATTCCACAACACAAATTAATGTTCATTTAAACAAATATTTTCCCAGGCTGATAACTAACTTAATTGGCTAATAAATGA
This sequence comes from Arma custos, assembly GCA_037127475.1. Lineage (NCBI taxonomy): Eukaryota > Metazoa > Arthropoda > Insecta > Hemiptera > Pentatomidae > Arma > Arma custos. The sequence goes on from CM073764.1 coordinate 112,070,867, forward strand.
TGAAAACTGGTGTCGTACAAGAGATTTCACGATTATTTTTAAAAATACTGAAAAACAAGCTTATTTACATAAATAATTGTGTCAGAAAATTAAGGTTGTGGAAGGGCGATGCTGAACACTTTTTTTCCCTCTTGCCTTAAGTGTCATTTTTAGCATAAAGATTATGCTGCCTCATACTCATTTTTTTCTCCCCAATTTTTTTTCTTATAATCTGAATAATGTATAAGCGCATAAAATAAACGCTGAATAATTAATATTTGATCTTAATTTTAAAAACAACACTAAATCTCGAACGTCGCGAATCATATAACATATGATTAATGAAGCAGCACAATGATATATCAGCTGATTTAGAATGAAAAATGAAATTTTTAATATTGATATAATTTAGTAAATATTGGATACTGGCATTTGACCCGGAGATTAGCATGTATTTTGTTTTTGTCACTTCGAATGCTGGGGCCAATATCGATGATGACATAGATTGTATACACAGAAGATTGAAAGGCAATTAATTAAAAAAATAATGAATTTTTTATGTTTTGTATTTTTTTAATACCAGAAGTTTCAGAAAAAACACGCAATACTGGGGCTTGTTAATGAAATAATTTTTAAAATCATAGGGGAATACCCATTTCCACTCTTTCTATCCCAAAACATCTTCACAGCATTTCTCTCCTATCAAAATGATTTTTTACAGTCCATTTTAATTATATCCCACCTTATATATATATTTATAAATTGATTATACGTCGGTTTTTATATAATAGATGGAATGCTATGTTTACTACCGATACTAAAGATATCGTATAAATAAATTAATATGATGTTTCCTTAATACTTCTATTACCATTATTTTAAAATAATAATATACTAATGTAAAGTTCAATGTAGTTATAATTATTAATTTTAATAAATAGTGGGAGGAATGACTTTTGAAAAATATAAAGAACGAAATTAATATTGTTTCTTTTTTTTCAACCCCCTATTCAGTAGAATATTATTTTTTATTTTGCGAGTAGCTGGTTTATTTCCGTGTCTTTGTATTGCAACTGATTGCATTTAAGTTATGAAATGATTTTTTTTTTATTTGGCCGAAATTCATTCAATGGGAAAAAGTTAAATTTGATTTTAAATACACTTTATTTGAGTTTTAGTACCGAGATAAAAAGGGAAGGGGCATTGAGGTGCCTTCAGGTAGTTAAGTCTGACTTAGGGAACCTTAAGAGCGACAGTTGTCGGGAAGGCGCGGTAAACTCAAAATGCAAGGAACTGGATGAATCAGTGTTCGAGAAATAGTCAGTCACAAATAGGCATACTCCTTCCTTTGTAAGTAGTTTTATAAGACATCTTGTTACCATGATCAGCACAAATAAATACAATGTAATTTAATTAAATTAACAGGGGTTTTTATTTGATAAACAACTGCTAGTCAGTCAACCACGTCAACCTTTGCAGAAGAGAAGGATATGTCTCTTATTTATTAATGATATGGAATTAATATATTAAGTATAGCAATCCCAGGGCGGCATCCCATTTTATTATTCAAATATAATTCAGATCACAGGATCTGACTTTTCCTTGAGATCATAGCATGGGGAGTGAAGCCAATATAGCAGTTCATTGTGATTTACCTTTTCCTTTAGTATTTTTGCATTAATATTTTACTGGTGGTAGCACAAATGGCGGTGAAATAAGGGTTTATTTTGAAACCTTAATAAGTCCGGGAATTTCACGTACATGAATTCCAGGAAAATTTAATTAATTCTTACAAATCATAAATAAATAAATCAATTCTGACGAATAAGGCGAATTTATACAATATTATATAGTAGAATTATTAACAGATTTTATCATTAGCGGCAGAAAATTCCACGATGAACGATACCACTTCCAGCAACTCGAAGAGACAGGCTGAACCCATGTCCTTTTTAATCAAAGGTTGATTAAAAATATTTAAAAGCACAATAACTGTTATTAGTGTCCTTCTATGGCTGGCATTCAAAGATTCATTATTTCGCCGGGAAAGGGCTCAAAATTAGATTTCCCCTTGAATGGTCTGAAGCAGGCTTAATATAATTAGGCAGGGAGGGGGCACCTGACTAAAATTCTCAACCCTCCTCCCCTCAAATCATTTTCACAAGCATAAAAATGATAAATTGTTTATTTATTGAATGTAGTATTAATAATTGCCAAATGACCCTCCACTCTTTTAATTTAATGGTTCGTCTAACAGAATAGTATTAAAAATTTGAATTAAATAATGAGCATTACTTGGGAGCGGAGTAGCTTAGTGTATAGAGCGCTGAATCGCTATGCTTGAATCCGAATCCAGCTGGGGCATAAAAATTAATTAATCTACGCATTGTGCCTGTAAAGTGGGTACTCTTAATTGGGTGGAAAACTTGGCGGTTGAGTAGATCTCGGATAAATTACTCCTTTGCACAACCGTTGCCCTAAAAACAATACCGATTCTACCATATACTGAATCGAAGACCATTTATAGGTGTTAGCGATTATGGAAAACTTATCACATTCAATTTTTTCTAGAAATCTCAAATTTATATCCGTATCTGACAAGAAATGATTAGGAAATTTATATAGTATTTTACAAAAAATAGGACCACTTTGCTTATTTAAACTTATTCATTTATTATACCTGCAGCTCCAGTGAATAAGTGGTCAAATCGAATTTTGTCCTTAATGGGTTTATGGGAAGCGTAATCTTGTCATTCGCAATTGGAATGGAGTTATAATATGAATGTAAGCAATAACTCCATTTTAAGCCAAAGCCTGACCTTACCACAAATATGGCAATATTAACTCATTTAGGAAAATTCGAGTTAACTACTTATTTGCCAGGGCTATTGATATACTCTTATCCATTGCTAAAATTATTTGCCTTCACTGTAAATAAATAAACAATCATTTCATATTTTTTTATTTGTTCTAAATTTATTTGTTTAAATTTACAACTGTGTAGTATTACAACAAGTAAATAGAATTATTGATACGTAATGGCATGAGATAAAGGCAAGTAGTGTAACTACCCACTGGCAGTACTAATATAAAAAGTTTAACTTAAAAGGTCACAAGGCCATCTTCTTTCCAGACGCGTCTGAGGATTACCGAGAAATGAAGAGAAAATTAAGCTTGAAACTAGTGGTTTTAAGTAGGAAAAAGTTTTTTTAGCAGGATTGATTTCGGGTTCCGACTAAATCTGCACCAAATGGGACCTGAGGGGTCATTATGGATGAACCTATTACAACGTTACAAACTAAGGAGATAACGTTTATTACAATGATTATCTTCACTGTATAGCATTCAATTTAAAATGACTCTATCTTCATAACATTTTCTGGTCTTCTGCTTGTATGGTAAATTGTGATGTAACTGATAAAATAAGCAAACAGGGAAAATGAAGATAACAGTTTAAATAAATTCTAGATAAATACAAACGGGACGGTAGCCATAACATTCGACAACAGTGTCAATTACGGGTTACTAATTAACACATGTCAGCTAATATCAAAAGTTAATGGAAACATGGAGGGTATGTCGTCACAAAGTGCAATTTAGTGGAGCGAATATTGGTAATACTGAGCTCCTCATTGTATTTCCTTGATATCGTGATTAAAGTGCTCCATGTAATCATTTAATATGTTAGTGATCTAAATAATGGCTATTTGAAGAAATATTTTTTCTTAATTATTTTTTTTGCGTATAGAGAAGCTCACATGACTTGATTTTGAGGCGTTTATTTTGATTTGCCATTTATAGAACCACTTTTCTAAATCAAATAAATGATAGTGTCCAGCAGTCAAAATTGACAACGACGATACTTGGACAAAAGACTTACATGGAACGTACATACAAAATTAAAAAGACAAGAACTGACTAGACGGTACAAACAACTATCACGTCTTCTGGACTACAGATCTTCACTTGACTTGAGGAACAAACAACTTATCTATAATAGTATACTAAAACCTATTTAGGCATATGGAGCAGAACTTTGGGGTTTAGCAAAAAAAGTTCACATACACAAGATACAAACAACACAATCCAAAATTCTCAGAAAAATTATTAATGCACCATGGTATGTTTCGTTTTTTTTCCAAATAACTGGATGATCATGGAAAAAAGCGAAGATAAAGACACTTCAATCAAATTTGCTGGATGCACAATTGCGCAGGTGCAAACGAAAATTAAATAATTAATAAATAAATAATTATTTTTTTTTCATTTAAAGTCACTTTATGCTGCAGTGGCCTCTCAGATAAAGTTACAGTGGGAATCCTAAATTTTGCTTATCCAGCTGTCATTAGGATTGGGATCTTTAACGAGTAGCTGGTACCGCACAGGCTCGGTATCCACATTTGACGTCCCTTCCGAAAGACGACATAAATAGAGATGTTTATTCCCTTTACAAAATCCTAAGGTCATCTGCTGGGATGCTAAGCTGCAATCTTGGGAACAGTAGGTTTTTATGACTACCCACTTCACCATAAGAGACCCTTCTTTTTCTTAATAAAAACTTATTTAATTACTATTTGTGAAGTAATATGAAGATATCATACATATTGTGTGTATATGTAAATAGTGTTGTTGAACTCATTTATAGATATAAGTACTTTATCGGTAGTATATTCTTTAATAAATTATCATTTGATACGAAGAGACAAGAGAAAATCAGACGTATCAAATATGTATTTATTCAGCTGTCAATCAAAGATTTCTTTTTCCTAAACTTGAAACTTTATGGTGAATTTACATATAAAATTCTCTGCCCAAAAATATTGCAAACTTTTAATCAATCCAACATAAAAGCTACAAAACATTTATATACAATTAAACTAAGTTTATATGAATGTATGTATATGATAATATAGTATGCTACGTCAGGTTTACCAAAAGGCTTTCTTTTCACCGTGTTAGTCTCATGTCATAATTCTATTCTCTTGTTGTGCCCCTTTCCATTCAAATTCAACATTTTTTATTTTTTTTTTCCTTTTCGAATTCTTTGCAGCGTTACACATCATTGAGTTAATACTGATTTCTCTAACAAGGCCAATCCCATCTCATGATCTATAATTTCTATATTTCATGATTAATTTCGTGAATGGCATAACTGTATCAGAACATTCTAATTATCGCCATAGCTCCTGGTGGTCTGTACGATCGTAATCAATTTTAAAATCAATACGAAGCTAGTCAACACTGATTCAACGACCAACGACCGACTTATTCGCTATTTGCCAGAGGGACACGATTTGGAGAGTAGTTGATAGGTTCCGCCTGAATCCATATTGATACTACACAGTAATTTCCTAGCCGTATCCACTGGTTCGAATCGTTGAAATTATCGATTCAGATTCAAATTCACAGTTAAATTGAAATTGCTATCTTTATAAACGCCTCCGTTGTATTAAGATAATTGAATGTTTGAAGGACAGACCCATTTTTAGAAAATTATGCAGGAAAATTAGGTTACTATATTTTTATTTTGACACCAATATGAATAAGTGGTTAGGTCGAATTTTCTCCAAAATTAGTATCTTGTACTTAAGGAACTGGAATCGTGTTTTTTAAAGGGCTAAGTAAGGCATTGGCGTACTTATTAATGGTATTGACTAACTTATTACTTTATAATAAGGAGTTATTGCTTATGTTAAAACGTTATTTACAGTCAAAAACTACGATAATGATAGGATTCCGCTTTCCTCAATACAAGATATTCTCGCTGGACGAAATTCGACTCTATCGCCTATTCACATGGGCTGCAGACATAATATTGGTTATATATATTTTTTCTATTAGAACATAATCTTCCTAGATAAATTTTATTAAATCCATTAATTATTAAATTTTAATAAAATCCATCTGGTTGTATGTATTATTATTTTTTAATAATAATAATAAATAAACCTTTATTTACAGTTTTACATATACAAGTAGCAATAAGTGTACATACATGTTCCGGACTTCCTTTACATGTTCAGACAACAGTGATTTTAATTAATTTAAGTTTTCTTTTATAAGTAAATTTTACAATAGCAGGAAAAATGTAGAAAAAACCCGCTTAAAAAAAAAAAAAATAAAAATAAATAAATAAATAAAATAGTTAAAAAGAAAAGAAAAATTAACCATAATAGTAATTGTAATTTAAAATACATAAAAATAATACTAAATAAAGTAAGTAAATATAATAATAATAATAATAATTAAATAGAAAATGAATACACAATTAAAAATAAATATAAAATAAATACAGATAACTAGATTATGTTACCTACGAATAGTGATTTGTTAAGTGAGAAGTATATGTTTTGTTCTTTTGTGTGTGTACCGTCGTAGTGAATGTTTATCATAGTTACCGATTTCTCGGATTAATGGGTTTTCGGAAGCTGGAGTTTTTTCGAAGTATGCTTTTGTTTGGGCTGAAACATATTGTTTTACCGTGGGAAGTTCAAGATCTCTGAGCATAGTCGATATTTTCGTGTAGCGGGGATAATTATTAATAATTCTCATGCATAGGTTTTGTACCCTTTCCAACTTTCTATAATTTGTAGCGCAGGTTGAACTCCAGACAGGTGAGGCGTAGGTCAGCACTGAGCGGATTGCTGTTTTGTAAAGGATTAGCTTGTTTTTGGGGCATAGTCTGGATTTTTTATTAAAATAGGGAAACATTTTGTAGATCGTTTTTTTCGCTTTTTCTGTTTTCCTGTTGATGTGCTCAGTGAATGTTAAGGACCTATCTAGAATTAAACCGAGGTATGTTACGGATTTAGACCAGTGGATGTGCTCGGAATTTAAGATGATATGCTGATCTATGTTGGGTCTGCGTTTTGTGAAGATTATGGCGGCCGATTTTGTTGGGTTGATTTTTAGTTTCCACTTTTGACAGAATTTATGGATTTTATTAAAAGCTTGTTGTAATCGGTTTACTTTTGTATCGATTCGGTATGATGCTGTGTACAAAGCGGTGTCATCTGCGTAAAGCGATGTGGTTACTTTTGGGTGTTTTGGGAGATCTGATATGAACAGATTGAATAGGATTGGGGATAGGCAAGAGCCTTGAGGAAGTCCAGCTGGTAGGGAAAGTGTTTTGGAGCTAGCAGTGTTTATTTGAACATAGAATTGTCTATTGGAGAGGAAAGAATATATGACATGTATTAGGTATGAAGGAAAATTGTACAAGATTAATTTATAAATAAGACCGTAATGCCATACTGTATCGAAAGCTTTTTCCAGATCTAACATAAGCATGCCTGTATGTTTTTTATTATTGAATTCTTGTGTTATGAAGTCGGTAAGACGAGCTAGTTGGTCTACAGTGGAGTGGTGTTCTCTAAAACCGAATTGTTCATCTTTGATCAGTTTGTTCTCCTTTACATGCTTAACAATTCTTTTTAAAAGCAAGCGTTCCAGGATTTTGGATAAAATGTTTAGGAGGCTAATTGGTCTGTAACTTGTAAAACTGTTAGGATTTTTATTTGGTTTAGGAATAGCGATTGTTTTGGAAATTTTCCAAGCGGAGGGAAAGTAATTGAGCCTTAATATTGAGTTAAACGTTTTCGTTATATGGCAGATGGTTTTCCTGCTCAGGTTTTTTATAACCTGTACAGGGATGCCATCGTCCCCTGAGGCTTTCTTTGTTTTTAATTTGTTTATAATCTTTCCGGTTTCTTTGGGTGAAATGGCGGGAAAATTAATTTTGTATGGCGTTTTTAAGTAGTTCCGAACAGATTTGTTTATTTTTTTATTGTTATGATTAGAGCCAAAATTCGAAGTGGTAGAGTTCGTGAGTTGGAAATTACGGGCTAATAAATCGGCTTTGTCTTTGTCCGTGTAGACGTAACTATTGTTCTGTTTCAGTGGGGGAATTTTAGTAGAATTTTTGGTTAGAATTTTATGTATTTTCCACATTTTATTTTCACCAGGTTTACATGACTTTAAAGTTGTTTCCCAGTTATCATTTCTCCATTGATTGATACGGAATCTAACGAAGTTGTTGAAATTATAAAAAATTTTCTTTATATGCATGCTTTTGTTACGTTGGTATTTTTTTCTAAGTCTATTTTTAATTTGTATGAGCGCTAGTAGAGAAGGAGGTAAATTATAGTTAAGGTAAGACTGTGAGGAATGTTGAGGGATAGTTTCTGTCATGGCTTGTTTAATTAGTAGATTTAAATTATTTATATTTCGGTCAATCTCGTGAGAGTTATTAATTATTGGGTTGTGGTTTATTTTAGAATCTATTATTTTCCGAAATTTTTGCCAGTCAGCCTGTTTGAATGCAAACTTACTTCTTTTCGGGCTATTAGATAAAGATGACCCTAAACAAAAAATCACGGGGTTGTGGTCCGAGTTAAGGCATGATAATGCGATGAGTGGGGATAAGTTATGTATATTTTTGGTGAGAGCTAGGTCTATTATGCTTGGTTTGTAATCGCGTTGCGTGGGAATGTGGGTTGGTTCGTAAGGGCTGTGCAATTCTATTTGGTTGTTTACTATATAGTTTAATAAGAGTTTACCATTTTTGTTTGTGCTATGGCAGTTCCACTGTAAGCTTTTGGCGTTCAGATCACCGTATATTAATATATTTTTATTTAACCTAAACAATTTAGCAATATCATTAATATTTAATTTGTTTGGAGGTATATAGACTGATATGATTGTAGTAAGTTTATTATTTATTGTTGTATTAATGGCTACTGCTTCGTTAAATTCTAATTTTGGCACTTGCATGAAGTGGTGTTGAATATCGGAACGCACTAACAGCATGACGCCCCCTCCCGCCCTGTTACGATCTTTACGATAAATGTCATATCCCGGAACTGAAAATCTATCCTGCTGAGCCAGCCGGGTTTCACTTACTGAAACAAAGTGAGGTTTATTTTGTTCTAGAAATATTTTAAATTCCACATCGTTACCACGAATAGTTTGTGCGTTCCACATCATTAATTTAATTTTTTCTTTATTAATTATCATATTATTCTTGGTTTTAAAAATAAATAATCGAGATAAAACAGCAGTAAAGAAACTAGTATAAGAGTTTGTTTACTATGTACTTTACTATGATTTACTATGATATATATTGTTATATTATATATCATATGAAAATATTTATTTACTATGATAAAGAGCGGAGACTGTAAGCAGTTTGTTTTGAGGGAGATGTAAACTAGTGGGGCCTTGGCCTTCGAGATGAGAGCAACGAGAAAAATTCTACTGATAAAGTATTTATTGTCAAGTTCGTGATTGTGCGAGATTGGTGAAATGTTGTTGTTGTGCCAATTGTGAGTAGAATTAGAGAAGTCCAAGTACGTACGTAATTCTACTTCGCTACAGTTTATGAAATGTAAATACATGTAATTATTATATATATTTATATCATTTATCATGATTATTAGTCTATTAAAGAGAGTAATCCCTCTATTAGAATAAATACTTTGGACATACCGTCATCTGCATTTTTTAGTTGTACTAAAGTGTTTTTAAATTTAGTAATTATCTTACCTATGTTAAAAGAGCTAAAAAAGTTTTTTATTTCTTTGAAGCAGTCTGTAAATGAAGGTTCACTATTATTCTGATTTTGATTTCCTGAGAAGGTGTTTTGAGGCCATTGTGATTTCGGTGTTGGTAGTGAGGGAAATTCCTGTTCGGTTGTTTTGAAATTTTTTCGAGGAGCTGCCTTTAGAATAGGTTTCTTTTTGCTTAACTGCAAGTCTAAATTTCTTCTATACTTGATGCATTGTGGTGAATTGGAGAAGTGTGCTTCGGAGCAATTACAGCATTTCGGGGTGAATCCGTCGATTAAAGAATTTGGACAGTTTTTGGATAGGTGTTCTTCCGAGCATTTTAAGCACTTAGGTTTTTTGAAGCAATTTCGTGCTACGTGATTAAATTCTTGACAGATGAAACATTGTGTTATTTCTTTGTTTGATCTGTATTTTTCCCATTTTATAACTATGTTACAGCAGTAATTTATTTTATTTATTTTGTTCAATTGTTCTTTATTTTCCAGGATGACAACTGCTAGTGGTAATTTTATGGGCCCATTTTCAGATTTTTTTTCCATAGTATATATTTTGAAGATTTCCAAACCTTGATTCCGTAGATCGGCTGTAATCTCTTCTGCCGTGGTTTCTGGTGGCATTCCTTTTATAATCACTTTAGGCTTAACTTCATTTTTAGGAGTATAGGAATGAAATCCGAGGTTTTTTTCTTTCAATATATTTTTGATTGTTGTGAAGTCTTCGCTGTTGTATACATAGAATGATGTTTTATTACCATAACATTTCATATGTACTTCACTGATTTTTGATTTTATTTTATTTATGCTTTCTTTGATGCTATTGTAAGTGCCACTGACTATTATAGGTGGAAATTGATTGTTCTTAATGCTCCTAATGTTGGCGGCTGGTACGTCGGTGATCATTTCTTCTTCATCTAAATCTGAAAAAATGTCGTAACTGTTTGAAACGTCTATATTGTATTTAATGCGGTCACTCCTTTTTCTTTTTGGATTGTTAACACCTGATGGACCTGGTGTGGCCGCATCCATATCGGTTTCTGCCCCCCCTAGGGGCATTGTTTAGGATTTCTTAGTCCACTTATAAATAGTGAGTAATCACTTGTTGAGGTTACAAAAAAAAAAAATAACGAAAAAGAAATATACAAGACTAAAATAATGAAAAACTGTGAAAGAAACTTTTAGTTGATTAAGACACTCCCGTACACTGCGGCTGCTACTGAGAGACTGTGTATTATTATTATTGCGTAGACTATAAGATGAAATACACCCTTAAAGGTTTTAATTTTTTTTATGTTATTTTTTTTAATATGTTATCTATTAATCCAATAATGTTATCTGATTCCAGGTGAGTGAATCCAAACCTACAAACTATTCCTGATGCTAGTTAAGGTAAAATATATTCAAAGTTTTCTAAATGTTTAAAACACTTGATTTTATAATTAAATTATTGTTGTTTAAAAATTAAAAAGAAATAATGTAATAATTATTAATTTATTTTAAAGTTATCTTTAACTATCTTTGTCCGTTATGGTATTGATAATACGCAAGCTACTGAAATATAATTTAAATTAAATATTAACACCAACTAGTAATATTTTTAAAGAGCGATCTCCATAAAAATAAAATTATCTACTGATTTACATATTATAAGATCACGTGTATAAATTATAATATATAATAAAAACTGGACATTTAAAATAGCTAGATGTTTCAAAATTTATGTAGATGTATTATATTTATTATTTAACTTTGGAGCAGCCCTTCTACAACTAGAATTTGGTAGTCACGTACTTATAATGAAATATAATATGATATATAAAGAAAACTGAGCCTGTTACTGTACTACATATTTTAAAATATAATTGCTACATATTTAAAAATAGGCTACATTAAACCACAGCATAATTATTGAAATAAGATAGTAAGAAAAACAAATAGACATTCCGTTAATAATATTTAGAAGTCATGTCCTTATGTTTAATTTTGAGTTTTAGGCTAATATACACAAATATCAATTTTAGATTTATTCTAGGAATTTAATAAGGGGCTATATTGTTCCATTTGGTCTTAAAACTAATTCTGTCATCACAGATACGTACGACAAATATATTGAGAATGTTAGCAATCATCTAATGTAGTTATTTTAAGAGAAGGGAATAGCTTCTTAAATATTTGTGTATATCGAATGTGTTTTTGTATGTATTGACATTATTTCCATGATTGCATTTATCCCAGAAAGCCTCAGTCGAATAAATAACAAGATAATCTTAAAGATAACTGTACATAAGGATCTTTTTAATAAAAACTCAATTGTACTAATAGTAGTGGAGGTCTTGTAGTGATAGTGATGTTGTAGCGAGACGTTAGATTGTTCAAAGATAGAATCTTCAAGAGTAATTAGCTATACATTTTAGAGGTATTAATTAGAAAAACTATGAGGTAAATACGTCTTCAATTTTGAAGCTTTTGATTAAACCATAAAGAAAATGTAAAGAATGTGTTATCCTATTAGTTGTAACTTTCTTCTAATCGTTTAACAGAATATTTTACAATGCTTCGTCTAGCTAAAATAATATTGGTATCAGTTCCGTTGTCGCTTTCGAATTAAGTCACAAATAGTTTTAAATTTTCATTCGTTTCATTTTAAAAGTAAAAATAATTTTATTACTGATTGTCTATGCTCATTATTGCTAACTGTATATAGATTAAAAAATCGATATTCAAATATTGTTTAGGATATATCATCATCTGTACAACGAAATGTTTGTTTAAATGTTCATTAAAAAAAAAAAAAAGGCTTAGAAACTATGTTAGGGTGGGAAGGCTAAGGTTCTATGGACACATAATGAGGATAAATCCTGAAAGACTAAACCATAAAAATTTTCTGTGTATCCACTTTCACAAAAATTCAACAGGATATTTCAAATAACTTAAGGATGATATGGACAAAGTGGGACCTAGATTGTTTTGACAGAGATGAATACAGAAGGACGCTCAAGGTAATAAAGGTTCTTGTGGGGGGAAAAGCGCCCCAAAAAGGGTCTGTAAAGCGGGTTTGCAAAGGCATGCAAAGCTCATGAAGGACATATGAGAAAAGAGGAAACATATGAAGAAGAAGCATTAGAGTTATGATATTCACTTGGTCTTTAAAGCCTTTTCGTGGGAAAAAAACCTGTACCACGTCAACCCGTCAAGGGTCTGGGGTTCAGAACATGTTGGAGACAGTACTGTTTATTCGACAAAAGTTGCACGGGGAAGTGAAAAGATCATTTCTTGATTAAATTAAACCGAAATATACACATTTCCCAAAATTCAAATATTGTTTTTCATACAATAGCTTACGATTATTTTTATTTTGGAAAAAATTAAGAAGGAAACGAATTAAACGTTAAAACACATATTATATGTGCGTGTGTTTTTCTAGCCCGAATAATGCATTGTACCAGCTAAACAATGCAAATATAGGAAATATAGGACGGTAATAACAAATATAACGGCGATTTATAAATAGTTTAAATAATGTACATTTCCCGATCTTACATCCCATAATATACCAAAAGGATAATTATAATAACATCTATGATGGGTCTATAAAAATGAAAGCAAATTAAAGCTTCGAAGGATGCCCCTTGGTCTGCTTAGGATCAGCAGCCAAATTGAATACGGAAAAAAAATATTCATTCCTAAAAATAATAAATATACCTATTGTATTCGAAGCAAACATTCAATATATTTCCGATATCGAAATAAATCTCAATTTGCTTCGGCCTAGCTGAACCCCCATAAGCTTCGCAACCTTCTCCACACCTCCAGGCAATTTCTGCCTGCGTTCCCTCAAATCCAACGCTATCTTAACTGAATGCATTATACTTGGAAAGCAGTCCGAAATATGTGACACTAGACGTCCGAGTCAGTTGGATGAAATGATATTTAATGGCTTTATATATAAATTATTCAAAATATATAAGTTGATATTTATTAGAGAATTATAACAATGAGCACTGCTTTAAAAAAAAGCTTGTTCTTAAAATGTATTAAGACCAGTGTAGGTAAGTTTGTTTCCATACAAAATGTTATATATTATATAATTATTATATTTGTAATTACATAAATTGATATCATGTCATACTTTGAAATTTGAAATTGAAATGATAAGTTTTAATAAACATGAACCTATAAAAAAAAAGGGTGTGTATTTAGTATACTTATGGATCTCTTAACAGTTAAATAACTATCCCAATAGAAGATATACCCTCAACATTAATTACTTTTTATTTGTGAAATAAAGAATAATAATTAAGAAAAAATAGAGCATCTCTTACCCCGTAAGTTTTATGATACTAAGAGATATAAATTGGATAAATTTTGTATGGAGAAAGGTCGATTTAACATGTACGTAGCTAAATCGCTTTCCCGCACGAAGACAAGAACAAAAAAACAACAAACCCAAGGATCTTCATGGATTGTGAGATTTACATAGATTTTTATGCAAAACCCTTTCCCATTCCGTAATTTATACTTTGTTAGGTCATGGGTTCACTGCCAGGCAGGTGGTTTTAGGATTTTTTAAATGAGTTAAAAATTATTTGGTAATGAATTCGGAGGGGGTGTACAATAGAGGTCCCAATGCTGTGCGGTGGCAGGTACTATTTAAAGATCCCTATCCTACTTATGCATGTATAAACAAAATTTAAGACTCTAACTCTAGCATCGTCCTATTAGCTATAGTTTCATTAAGTGGCGTTAAATAAAAATAAACAACTAAATATTAATCGATAGATATTAAGCGATGAAAATTATAATAAAAATTAATTAGCTTCATGGTGTTAGGTTGACCTTATCTATACTCGGAAGTGGGATTGAAATGGTAAACAAGATCTGGGAGAGGCGACAAGGGGAAGTCATAGCTGATGAATAATTATTAGCCCAGTCGATCTCCTGGCATTGTCGGAGGAGCAGGACTTAGGTCGGCTATCAGTATGGCTTTGTCGGCTCTTGTTAGCCATTAGCTCTGGAGAACTGGAGAATTAATTGGTGAGAACGAGCTGGAGAACGTGCCCACTCTGCCAGCCGCAGAGCCCGCATCTCTAAATAAGGCGGGCGGGCGGTTATCAGGCAGCCCTTGGTCCATGCGATCTCCATAGAGGTCTCAGTTATGGCTAAATATACAGCGTGATATTGTATTCGTGTATACAGCAACAACTCGCTAACCAGAACTAATTAAAACCAAGGAGCTTGGATAAGAGATTAATTCGGACTATCGCATAAAAAGTTTACCTTTAAAAACAAATAAATAAAGTAGGTACTAATGAATTCCAACACTTGACTAGAATGATAGGGTTAGTACATTTGAACCACTTCTTTATTTTACTTTTATTTTACTTTACTAGAAATATAGATTTTATATATTCCGCTTCCATACTACCGAATATAAGTGAGAATTGTTTACATGCAGGAAAAAAAAAGATTTATTTTTTATGTTTTTGCGAATGTAGTCATGGTTAGGGGGAGGTCATGTGTAAGATTTTATATTTATTTAAGTGTTTAAATTAATTCAATCCAATTCAATGCTTATTGTACTTAATTTAGGTAGTTTCCATTCTTTTTTAATTTAAAAAATAATATTAAACTTATGCATTTAAATTTTATATCTATGCATATTAACATCATCACGTTTGTAAAATATTATGAAAATGGTTAAAGAATTATTATATTATATTAAGCATTTTATTGAATTTTGAAAAATAATAAATACAAATAAGTGAATTTAAGCAAAAACGCATTCCTCTAGCTTATAAATAGTTTTAAAAAATATGAGATTATCTTTTATGAAGTAGGTTCCTACTCTAGATAAAAAATTTGTTGGAGAACCTGCCAACTTAACCTAAAATATACCGACATCCTCGATTTTATTTACAGATTCTCTGTGTGATTTATGAGATTGGGGGCTTTGGCTCGTTTAATAATAATTTTAATCTGCCCTTCCTATAAAGATACAAATAGTTCATCTCCTTCCTTGCGGGTTAGGGGAACAAGATGGGACAATATCTCGGCCTTATGAAAACCTGCCAAGGATGCTATTACGGAAGCCGGGCGAACTCTAAGCTATATGGGCATAAAGGTGAGCCAACTTAGCGAATAATAAAATGACATGGTCCTGTTATTAAACTAGATTTTTTCCACACACACAAGATTAGCAGCAATAACGGGTCCTTAGTGTTCGTGTTCTATGTTTTTAATAAAACCGCAAACTCGCTACAAAGCTATTGTTATCCCCTTCCAAATTGCAGTGTTACGGTTTCATATGAAGGCTCTTCTCCGCTACCTGGTTACTGCACCCTTATGGCAAAAGCTTCTAATTGTGTTAGTATGTTATCAAGATTTCGGGCAATGGAATGCTTTAACATAAGTTTATAATATTTTAATTTTTATTAATTAAATTATCACCTCTGGTATAATGAATAAATGATTAAAAAGATGAGCCCAAATTATCATAAAATCAAATTATTTATAAAAAAAAAAAACAGAAATAACAGTGAAGGATTAATAAAGATTTCCTCAAAATGAATTTTCTGAAAATGGATTTCTCAAGGCAATTAAGTTCTCCTTATTCTCCTATGGGGGCTGAACTAATTAAAAAACAATAGATTTTACGGTTTAATTTAAAAACAATTTTAACACTCTGACATTAATTTAAAAATTTTAAAAAGCTATACATACCAACATTTTTTTTCTAATTTGGGCTTAACGTCCTTCCCTATGACTGTTATGGCCAATGGACTAATTTTACAGGATGGATTTTTACTAAAGGCAATCATATTGGTGTGTGGTCATTCTCAACACAATCGTTCCACCTTCGTCTTGGTCTACCCTACCACTAGGCTAGCTGCCATGTTTTACATCCGTATAGTAGAGTTGGAAGAATAATAGTTTATTAGAAGTTATTAATTATTAATTTATTAATAGAATAATAATTATTAAATTTCGGGTCAAAAGGCTCGTCCTTAGTAATTTCGAGACCAAGAAAATGAACTAATATTCCAACCTTCAACCACGCCTTCATTCTCACGTTCTTATAAGGGTTTATAGTTATTATCTGTATTCTGCAAGGGATTAGACACGACATAATTAGCTGAAACCCGCCCTTTACAGAGTCCCTGCTTACAAAGTATCTTCATATTTTGTCTCTCTTTATCTATCTGGATAAAAGGGTATTCTTAGTAATGTAAGACCAAAGTCAAAATGTCAAGTAATTCCGGCATTTGTTTATCTTGCATATAGTTTTTGGAAGATGTAGGTACTGTTTTCATTATTATTGTTGCAGTGAAAACTTCATCAGCCTTGTTGATAGAGGAAAACTATTGGGTTCATTTCCCTTTTCGTTTCCTTCAAAATATCTTATTAGTCATAGTCAAAAACGTTCTTTTATTAAATGATTTAAACTATTGTAGAACTAAAGATCTTAGAGAAGATCTAAGTATTTTGAACCTAAAGATGATAATAATCCTAAAAATGAAAATAAAGTTCTTTAGCATTTATATAAATACAACTGTAATGTTTAAATAATAGAACTATATACTGACTATTTCAATTAAGTTATTTATATTATGTATTATGTAATTATGTATCGAACTCGTGCAGACCAGGATATCTCTTGATTAATAGATAAACTATTTGAACCTTAGGAGTACCTAGATAAATAGGGTAACGGGCAATAAATCAGGTAGCGGTCAGTTAGCAATAAGTATTCTTTGGGGCCGGTGCCTTTACTCTTAAGACACAGAACAGGCAGTCGAAGGCAAGGAAAAAAAAAAAGTGCTAGGCAAGGAGCATCTAGCAACCTTTTCGTTACTTGTTAGTATTTTTATTAAACATAATTTTATTCAAGAAAATTAATCTTTATTTAATAACCAACTCTTGGCCAGTCAATCACGTCCACCTTTGGAGAAGAGAGGGATATGTCTCTTATTCATTAATGATACGGAATTACTTTACGATCTCAGGATGGCATCCCATTTTATTATTTAAATATTATTTAGATCAAAGGATCTAACTTTTCCTTGAGATCATCGCTTGGGCAGTGAAGCCAATATATCAGTATATAATTTTTGTTCGGACTGTCAATATATATGAAAAAAGTCCAATATTTAAAATTTAAATTTACAAATTTGAAATTTTAATAATTCAGACTATTATTGACTTGGAAAAGAATACAGTTATTCCAAAGTTTTGAGCTTTCACTTTTTCACACTTGCTCTAGCAGTACTCATGGCCTATTCAAAATCTTTATTGATTAAAGATTCGAGTCCATTATGTAAATGAAGAAAAGAATTATTGGAAGCTGTCAAAGCTTTGCTCAGATGCAAAAGGAGAGAGTGAATTTCAGGTCTGGCCTGGCCGTTTGCTCGTAAAATTTACTACTAATAGCCATCAAAACACCATTTGATCACCGGCTTTATGTCATCCAGGCCTGTTATCGGGGAAGTTATTAACAGATGTCCATTGGCTAAACGGGGGTGACAAAACTAATATTATATATATTTTTATTTTATTTCATGTCTAGGATAACACTTTTAAGCTACCCTACTTCACTTTGTTCTTTAATAAATTGCGTTAGGTAAACTTTTCATGTCCCATTTAGCTCATTTTTATACAAAAACTCATTATAATATTGGAATCTGTGAACCTTAATTTCATTATTATATAAACACCCTTAAGAAAATAACTATTATTTAATAAAATCCTATTATAAAAGTATGCAATAATTAACAGACAAGTATTAAAAAACTACTAAACATAATAAAATAGTTCATCATTTATAAAAACATTAAACACCTTAAATACTGGTGTATATATAAAGTAAGAAAATATGAAGATAAAGGAAATCTGATAATCCCTTATTATTACTCAGTTGATCATAATGACGAGTACCGAGGTACGTCGTCCTGGGATTATATTGGTGCGACATGTTAAGAAAATCGTTTCAGTAATCCTTGAGAAAAGCATCGGATGGCAGATTCTTTATTCGATACTTGGATATTATGGATACGTAAAAACTCTTAATTTGGGGAAGATTTACATTTATTATCTTCGACCGATTACAAAGTGTTTTTATAGTTTATTTTTTTTTAATATTTCCTGATGCTTTGTGCTTTGAGTATGAATTCCGGTAAGAACATTCCATAGCTCAACCACATCATTATGTCGGTGATCATGAACCTTTTACACTTTGAAGCTGGCAAAACTAGTCTTTCTGGAAGGTTTTCATTTGGAAGACTTGTTTTTTTTCTCAAACTCCTGGTACTCATAAAGTTTTATTTAATTTAAACCTTCGAGATTAAACCATTCATTTAAACATTAACGGAGGTTGAAGTGGTAGTCACCAAAAGTCATTTAGTGCTTATTAATTTGGAAGTTATGCCAGTTCAGAGCTTAAGCGACTCGTTTTCCAATAGTATTTATTCCCGATGAGCGAAAGAGATACTTGAAGAAACGCATTGTAACATACAAGCTAATGCGAATCTTAGTTTGGAGCTTCTTAACTTATAAATGCATTGTATTTTACCTTAGAACAATGAATGATCCATTACCTTGGTTGTTTACTGTTTCGTCTCTTGATTTTATATCTAAAATGTGCAAAAATTTATTTTTTATATTATTTTAAATTGATTTACTTTAATTACATTTATTTTCTTTGTGACTTTGATTTGTGATACTTAGTGACTTGTGTTATACCTTACCTACCCCCTAGACTCTACATGTCTTTGTGACCCTTAGCCTGTATTTCTCCCTTGGTCATGGTCCTCCATTCGTCGTTCTTACAGCTGGCCTTTGGTCTACCTCCTTGATGATTGTCATATCATTTGATAAACTATGTCCAGCATTTTTTACTCTAACCTCTCTTCATTCATGCTTGTGATGTGATATTTCATCTAGCGATGACGGCCTGTATGTCAAGACCGGTTTCATAAGGTTATTGTTCAGCAATTTTGGCAGACTTTTATCGACTTTGAAGAGCTTGGTGTTCCTGGTCATTGTTCTATTACGAATATTAGGGCTAATATTATTCAATATTCATCGAGGAGCATAAGGGTGACCCGCTGACTTAGCTACGCTCGACTCCGCTATTGATGGTCAGTCTCTCAAAATTGATGAATAAGCTTTTAAAACTAAAAAAAGAGGATTACAGAATTATATTCCTGTATTATGCTTTCAGAAAAAAAATATATTTATGATCCAATCAGCGAAATAGCGTCAAGTTCGTGTAACACCGTTGGTCATTAGATAACTTTATGTTTGACTCCATTAAGTAGAGAGGAAAGAGGTTTAGGGCGAAAGCTGTTCAGTTAACTTAATTACAGGGCGGCTTATTGTTAGCCGAGTCCTCACGATGTAGGAGCGAGAGGGGAGGTGGGTGGAGGCTACACAGATTTAATGTAATCATCTCCGAGAATGTTCGTTCCACTCCTTTCATAATTGTATTAATGGAGTTTATAAAAACGGTCATCAACTCAGATTAAATAAAAAACGATCGTTTAGACGTTCTCTTTTTTTGTGTCTCCTCCTCTTCTATAACCCTTTTATATATGTGACTTTACACGTCAAGCGATGTCTATATTTTTATCACAAACTGAATGAGTTACTGTTTATTAACTCGCTAATTTTATGTACAACCTGTCTTATTTTAAAAAATATATATTTATATTGAATTGGGCATTAACAGAGGAAGGTATGATGCTTGGAAGCATCGCACTACAGAATCCAAACGTACACTAATTTTGTTCATAAGTACATACGTTCACATTTACAGGTACATAAGTTTGTGGGTTGATTATTATGATGGAATCTATTTTTCTCCGCACTTCCCTATATTTTATTTTATATCATAATGTATTTATGTTATATACTAAAAACGAATAAAATGATATTTGGAAATGGAATGAATTTTAACAAAAGTGTAGGAAAATCTTAGTAAAAACTTGTATTAGGTGTCATTTTAGTTTTTTTTTCTTTTCTTTTTCTTAGTCCCTTTAGGTTCCAAGATTTCTAAGCTGGATTAGGATTAGGCTGGAGAGGATCTCTTTTACTGTACTGCCTACATTTTAAGAGGAGGATGAGAAAATGGAAGGCTCTAATTTCTTTATTAATTTATTAAATGTAGATTTTTCCGGAGATGGGGCTCACCGTGTCCTTTTCCTTTCATTTGTTTATTTTATAAATTTCTCAGTTCACTCTGAGACTTTGTACTTGATCTTGCCACCTTTGTGGCCATCCTGCTAGGGTGAGTGTCCTGAAAATAGGGTTTGTACTGTATTTCAGACTATAGAAAAATTTAATGTGTCTGCGCTTTATGAAGTTTGTAACTGTCGGTAAGTCGAGAGTAGTGTGTATTGGGTCCGTTATGGTTTTATTTAATGTCGTGTGTTTTACTGTGCGTTGCAGTACACCATTCTGGAACTGTTGGAGCTTTTTCGCCGTTGTAGGCGAGATGTTGCCTAACAATGCTCCGTATAGGAGCGACGATCTTAGGATGCTCTTATAGATTGTCAGCTGAAAGGAGAAAATTATGCAGTCGGTCTTTCTATGATTTACTGAGATATATTGTTATTATATGAGATACTATTGTTATCAGAAAAATAGATAACGAAAAACTATCCTACTAACTAACCGAGAGGATAGCCCCACTTTCATTAAACATGACAAATTTAAATATAAAGATATATTTATAATAATATATGGATCATCTGTAATGTAGTGATTAATATAACATCTTACTGTGCCCAATATAGCGCAGCCCAAAAGGTGGTCTGGTTTGAGTTTTTTAAAGCGAGTAAAAAATACCGTCCCTCAGACGAGACATAAAACAGCGGTCCCAAGCATTTGCGGTGTTAGTAATTCCTTGTCCAAATTAAACCTGGATCAGCAATATTAGACTCTCGCTGTACCATATATTGACGTTAAACGAATACACAAATAATTGTAATTATTTATTTATACATATTTTATTATGATTATTTTCTCTCTTTAACAAAATACTCAAGTTTTCTTTATCATGAAATTTACTAACCTGGAAATGAATTATTGAAAGCCCACGATTCACTTAACATTCAACGATATTACTTGTTAATAATTAAATTCGAGGAAATCATATGCAGGCAGTTGAAGATTCGTTTATTTTTATAATTAAAAAATCTGCAACCCGTGAAAGGGTCTGGGGTTAAGTACATGGTAGAAACTCTACTGTTACAAGGACAATGGTTGTGCAGGGAGGTGATCTGTCCTAGATCACGCGAAACCACCAGATTCCCCCTCCCCTTATTTTTGTTACCCACTTTATAGAGGCCGGGTGAGCCCCAGGAGGGGTAATTGATATATAATTAAGCAGATACCCAAGAAGTTCTCTAAATTTTGAATTGATAAAAAATAAAATCTAAATAATATATGGTTTTTACGAAATTTAAATTAAACCTCTTTTCTTTTTCTTTTTTTTATTCTATGAACGACCCTGGTTCCAAATTCCTTTAAATCAAGAAAAACAAAGGTTATCAATGTTTTATAACGTTCGGAGAAAGGCAATACATCTACAAGAATAGGCCCCCGGGAGAGAGATTCGGATGCTGTCATAGTGAAATATGGAACAAAAGAGGCCGAGCACTCGGACAAAACGAGAAGGCACAACCTCTCGCTCCGAGATTTGACAAGAGCCGGGCCTGGAAATTGAACCCACTCCCCTCCCCCCCCCCCCAGGAATGGCTGAGGAGCACGTACTTAATCATCTCTCCCATCTCTTAGCGGATATCCTGCGAATGAATAAATTCAAAACAGTAAAGAGCCCTTAATTTCTCAGTAAAGGCTGCCAGCTACTTGTTCATCCTACTCAATTGAACAAATCATTATTATTACACTTGTAAAATATTTTCCAAAAATATCAGATGGTTTCCAAGAATATTTGGTCAATTTTGCAATCGTAGCGCGCTAAGTTGTTGTGGAGAAGGACCCGGGATAAATCCGGCCGAGGCAGATAATTTATTTCATCTCTTAACATCCATTGATTGGGCCTATGGGTTCTACAGAGCATTGTGAGACTCATACAGCCTCTATTAAGTGGGAACTCGGGAGTTGCGTGTGCTCTCGGACAAATCACATCCCTGCACAACCGTAGTCTAAGAAACAATACTGTCTCTACCATCCAAAGACTTCCACCAATCCAAGTACTCCAATCCAAGACTTAAGTACTATCCTGAACCATCAAACGAACTTTTTGACTGAACCTGATGTTTGAGAAAATGTTTATCAATGGGTTCACTTAGGTATCTGTTCTAGTACACGCGTCAAATTCAAAAGTAGTGTTAAATTTTTGCTCAGACCGTTGTGTGATAAATCATCCTACTGTTTTCAAATCAATTCAATAGTTCAATCATTCATTAATTCAATAGTTGATTGGATGATCTATTGGAGGATTGAAATAGTTGGGGGGTACAGTCATAAATTACCACCAAATAGGTGGAAACTTATTTGGTGTTAATTTATGACTGAATCCCCAAACTATTTACATCCTCAATATAAATATATTATTTGTTTGTAACTCCATGCAATTTATTAATAAAAATATTAATGTTCCAAAAGAACGTCCTGAGCTCATAAATCCAAAGAAATACTACAATAGCCAACAAATTTAATATCCGACAGCTGAATATAAAGTATTAAAAAACAGGGCTTAATAAACCCTACCGCATTCCATTCACGCCACAGAATAGAGTTGCTTCCAGCCGGTTTGCCCTGATTAAAACCTTGTTGTTAACGGAAACCTTAATTGCCGACCAGGGAAGGTATAGAAACGTAATGTAATCGTGAGCAACCCGTTGTATAACAATAATCATTTATAAAATAACAAAAAGAGGATGTGCAGATTTTTTTTTTAATTTCCCCTTTTTTAATTTGATATGTTCCTCGGGAAATTTTGTGTTAGTCGTTACATTCAGTTCATTGAAATACACCAAGAGTCATTGACATTTTCAGTTATTGTAGGCGGTGTAATATAACTGGGGTGGCCATAGCATGACACGCGGGCCGTGTGCGGCTGTTCAACCCAAGATTTGAGTAAAAACAATAATGATTATTTAAAAGGATAATAATTAAATTAATATTCTGTCCTACCTGACAAAGCATTACTTTTTTCATGACCAGACAAGGTGACTTGTTCAGGCACCATTTTGTTTCTAGTTAATCTAATGATGTTATACCGTTTCCACGCGCAATTTTTGTTGACGTTGTAGGCACAAAAAGGAAGAAACGAGTTTTGTCATATTTTGAGACAGATTTTCAATCGATCGATAGATGTTAGTCGATAGAATGGCTCCGATGCAACGCATCACCGTATAGAGGCCATCCTGCATATGTCTATATTAACATAGAGGAAATTAAAACATATAATAACCTAATTTTGTCCTAATAAAGGAGTGTTTGAAGATTCAAGGTGAGAAGTGTCTTGATCTAAGCTGAACAATGATAGACTCTAGAATATAGGAGTATTTTTCCTGACTATATTCTGGGTGTATCATGATAGTAGTTTCATTAGATGATAGAGTCTAGCAGTTATGCCAACCGAATATATTTGTTTCTACTCATACACCAGATCGGATTGTGAATTTTGTTAATTGAGTGTTAAGTGGTACTTATTATTGTTATTAGTGATCTTATAATTATTATAATTGGCAGATATTGGGTCTATATTTTTTATATTTAAATATATATATATATATATATTTTTTTTTTTTTGTTCGATGATGTTTTGGATTTGTTTCTTTTCCCAACTTTACCATATGTACCCTTGACTGTACTTTGTTTCGCTTCCTTTCCTGGTGCCCATGAGGTCTACAAGAAAAGCCATAGGCAACTAAATATCGACCCGAATCAACTGATAAGGATTAAGTTAAACTGTGCTTACCGGTTATCAGTCGAATTTCAAACAAGTAATAGCCAACATGAACACTCGTTAAATTACTTCTCGAAAGCTAATTGTTATTTCTTGTTGTACAATTTAACTTTAATGTTATAAGTAGAGTAAAAAAAATAAATTTTAATTCATTTATAAAATAAAAAGTGTGTTTTTTATTAAACCGTCATTTAATCTTCAAACAGTTATTTAAAACCCGCGGTACGCTTTAAAACAGTTTTATAAATTTGCAGCTCCATAAGTTATGGTTATTGGCAACACACACCTTTTATGTAGTACGTTTTATGCATTATGTATTACGTTCGTATCTGTCAATACATTTCACTGCTAAATATTATTACTTATCTTATATTTATGTAATCTATATTCAAAAAAATACCTCGTATTATTTTTCCTATTCAGGAAAAAACATGGGCATTAGTAAGAATACTTAAACCTTACAATCCTAAGCTTAGCCTTACAATCAATTGATTAACCATACAATCCATTAGCAGGAGCTCTGTCCATGCTTTTTTTGTTTAATAAAAAATCCATTTCCTTACAAACAAAACAGCGTGTACGAGCTATGCACACGTGTAGTAGCTCTTCGTTTAATTTTACACTAAATCAACATACTAATTAGTATAACATATGTTGTTTGGTCACGGTAATTTATTAATAGCTAAATATTGGCCAGAGGTCCAATATATGCATATTCGGTCTGGAAATGAATAAATAATGGGAGGGCATTCTGTTAATTTGAAATTTAATGTAGGACCCAGTTAAACATTAAATTATATCAGTAAAATTAAGGGAATCAAAATGAAGCAGAAGAATACTAATATAATCAATAATATAATCAAAATTTCCTTTTTTGTGATTAAAAAAATATTAAATTATTTCTTCCTCTCCCCATCCTTCTCTGATATTTTCTATTTACTTTTACAATGATTAAATATATTTATAAGTATTCTATATTCATACAAATGTTTATGAGTGTATATTAAATAACAGGTCAGATCTTTGTTCATTTTGAGCCAATTATGATTAGCGCCTCGTGAAGGTGGTATGATTGCATGATAAAAAACCCTCATGACCGTAATGTAATGCGGGTAGTGTATAACTTAGTAGCCGTATCGACCCAGTAAATTTATCGGCTACAGAAATTAATGAATACTTATTGTAATACTAACTTAATATTTCCGTTTAATGATTATTAAGGAAATTCTTTATTTCCCTAAACACGTTTCTTACATATATTGCTGTGAAAATCGTTTATAATTTTAATTTTCTTTAATTTGCATGTATGTAGTTTCGCATAAAGATATTTATACTTTTTTTTTCAACTACATAATGCAAATATGTAGTATCAGAGATGAACTTTATTCTACGGATAATTTTTTATTTATTTGCATTATAAAGCGAACTCTTAATAATAGATATTATTTACTTCCATCTAATAATACACAAGTGAGGTTTATAAAGTAAATGTTTGGTTTATTCAATATGTGATAGTTGTTTACGGTCAGAAAAAACAAGTGTCCTTCTAAGTATATTATAAGGAAGGTATATTTACAAAATTATCATATTTTTTTATTCAAAAGTAACACGTAATAATTTCATAAAACGTAAAAATTAACATTATTTTGTTCTAATCTATAATACTAAGATACAGATAAATAGAATATTGTATACCTACTGTTGTTGTTTGTTCATTTAACCTCATTTTATACTGCTACGGCTATTCGGACATTCCTACAATGGGGGCCCTTAAATTTTGCCTACCCAGGTTTAATTAGGATAGGGATTTTTAACGAATACCTGACATCGTACAGGCTCAGGACCCCCGTTTAACTTCTCTTCCGGTAGACCATAACCAAGGATTTTTTTGTTTCCTATATACGTACATACTGTGCTATCAGTAAATATATATCACGAATGCTTAAACTGCCATTTATCTTATTTGTACTACCAACTAAATAAAACGAATTGTAGCAGCCGAATTCATTTATTTCTTTCAATACAAAAACATAAAAAGCAACTAGCTGGAATGTAATTTGTACTTAAAGATTCGATATTTTACAGACTAGAAATTGCAAGCAATAATTATAGTCACAATTTCGCTCACAAATCTTTAAAAAAATTCTAGGAGGCGAACATTTTGTGGAACTGTTTAATAAATATTTTAATTATTGAAAATCCCGCATTAAGCAATCGTGTAAATTTAAAAATATCTCAAATTAGTTTAAATTACTAGGCAATAATTATTTTGGGGGATTTCAAGGGCTGGGTGCGGCAAATTTATCTGCCGTGTCCTTGGACGGTATTACTACCAATTAGCTCTTCAAGCTCTAATTCAAAGTTAAAACCATGCTTCGGTAATGAGTGTAACGTGGTTGTGTAATATCTTTGACTGGTACAAAAGAATGAGAAGTAAGCCTTATAAGAAGAGGACCAACCTAAGTGCGATTTCGGAATTCACCTTCGAGTTATTTACGACGAGGTTGTAGAGTCCCTCGCCAAGAATATTTATCGCTGTCCCTCCTCTATTGATACCATGACCGCGGCGGTAAAAAAAATTTCCTACTTTTCCAGAGTTTTCCCTTCCCGTCTTCGCCGCTCTTGTGACAATACCGATGTCAATACTCGGTGGATATATAGTTTCCTCCGTTCTGCTGAGCAGGGGCCTTACCGTAGGTTAAGTTCTTCTTTCCTTCTTAGAATGAAAAATAACAGATTTAACTCCATTAGCCTTTACATTACGTGTTCAGTCTGTTTTTCCACTATCCTTTAAAAAAACCTGTACTATTACAACCAATGAAGGGTCTGGGGTTCAGTATGTGTGTATATATATATATATATATATATATATATATATATATATATATATATACATATATATATATATATATATATATATATATATATATATATATACATATACAAACATAGGACTGTAATGTTTCTTGTGCAGCAGTTCCTAAAACCTGCCTGTTCCTCTTCTAGGTCTTCTTCCACTAATTTCCATAATCTTTGGAAATTATCGCATACACTTTGGCTTCAATTCTAATGAATTTGGATAATGGTGTTGTTTTCCTGTTCTATTGGTATCCTTTTGAGATCCCAAACCTTTTGGAACAATGTTTGGAGATACTTGACAAGATCATATTCCCAATTTTCTGTAAATTCGGGTGCCATCCCATCTGGCCTAGACGCTTTAACCATCTTGACTTTAGCAATGGCTGCTTTTAACTTCCTCCTCTTCTATGGTGTCATCCATGTCGGGGACTTCTGGTTCAGATATTCTACCTCTTCTAAGGAAATATCGAAAATTCCACCACCTATATTCCGTTCTTAATTATTCTTGAAAGTATTTCCTCCAAATCTCCAGTATGTCCTTGTCTGGCCACACGCATAAGGAAGAAAGTAATGAGAGAGGGCGTCGAAAATAATGTGTCCTAAAATGGGTCAACGGGGAAAAATAAAGCGGAATTTATATATATATATATATATATATATATATATATATATATATATATAAGTAATTTCTACAAGCTATTTTAATTATAGCGCTAATATATATATATATATGTATATATATATATATATATATATATATATATATATATATATATATATATATATATATTAGCTATAATTAAAATAGCTTGTAGAAATTATGGAACTCCATAACAAGTTAGGAAAGTTTAACATAAGCATTTAAAAAAAAAATTCGATTCAAACACAAAAAATTACTAATGGAGAGCTAACGTCTGAAATAGCGTGTTATTTGACCTGTAGAAGTAAAGCTTTGGGTTTGAAGAAGTATTTAAAAAGCTATTAGTGGCGTCAGCATCATACCTACTGGTTCGCTAAACCTTTTATTATTACTTTAATAGCATCATAAGTTTTAAGTAATTTATTAAATATGAAATAAAATTATTAATAATTATATTATGCATTTTTATACATTTTTTCTAAGTGTAATGGCATGTTACATGTTGGATATTTAACCAACCAGA
Organism: Arma custos; assembly: GCA_037127475.1. Taxonomy (NCBI): domain Eukaryota; kingdom Metazoa; phylum Arthropoda; class Insecta; order Hemiptera; family Pentatomidae; genus Arma; species Arma custos. The sequence continues at coordinate 112,099,365 of CM073764.1, forward strand.
CTACAAAAAGGCTGGATGATGTTATGCTTCCGTCCTGTACTTAAACAAATTTGTTGAATAGCTAAAAGAAACAAAATATTTCCCTAATAGAAGTTCTTATATCTGGAGAAATATGAATGCATGTTACGCGTGTGAAAAACAAACATAAACACACAGCTAAAAATTGGTATCTGAGAGCTGAAATGTTGTTATTGTTGGCAGAGTTCCAAACGTGAAGCTTTCAACGCCTGAAGACTTGTTTGGCCATCCTACCTGTTTTGTTTAGGAAAGCAATGTTTACCCAACTTGCAAAATACCTTGTATATTGTTGATTGAGTTCGCAAATTGTCAATTTGACAGATTGTGGACCAATAGCTATAAAATCAACATTCATCGGGTACATGATGTTGATTTTATACCTGATATTTGTTACATAACATTCCGTAGCATAACAAAAATTATTTGTTTTTCAACCTCCCTTCGTTTAATAAATCTGGCGAAATTAAACCTTTCTGTTAATTATTAAAAAAGTGTAAGTCAAATATCAAATATATGACATTTAGTAAAGTGTAGGTCACATTTTAATTAATTACAAATTGTATCATTTCTAAAATGTCAATTAAAATTTAATAGTTGGAGGTAATTAGAACCTAATAGCTTATAGCGTCACTCATAAGATAACATTATAGCATTAATACATTAATTAATAATTAATATATCACGATTATACTTAATCTATATACAATTTATAGAATTTATTTAAATTCATTTTTCATTACCATATTTCCTTTTATTAGACCATGTTGTGGTTTTTTTATACTCTAAAATGATATAAATTCAAAAGTTCAAGAAAAAGTCCTAACTCGTATGGTCTTAGCAGCATAGCTGAACGTTAAAATAGTTTGCTCTAATGGTTAAAGTATTGTATGTTTATTTGTTCAAAAATCTTCTAAAACACATTAGCATAATTCCATTCCACTAAATAACATTCCACTACATGCATTAAACACTCTTTGTACAGAATTGTATTTACAAAAAATAATATTTATAATATATTTTCTCATCGGTCTTATATAGATTGTAGTTGATATTATCCATAGAAATCTCTTAATTACCAATTAAAACCATTGTTTTATTTGTTAGTATTATAATGTAATTTTGTACATTAAATAAATAACTAAAAGGCTTAACGAACCCAAAGGCTCGATGCCGATACCACCAATCTCCGTTTAAAAACCTCCGACCACGGAGCACCACCCAAACCCAAACCCACCAGATCAGTCTTAGTGCAATCCTCCCACCTACGCCTCGGTCTACCTCTCAGACGCTTCCTAGTTGGTAAAGTGCCTATTAATATCTTAGGAAATTCGTTCGTTACTAAGCCCAGCAATTTGTGCATTAAAAGAAAAAAAATATACACACTTTATTTTCATCAACGCTACTAGCTCTTTTGTGTATCCTTTCTTCACTGGTTTATTAAAGATTCTAATTAATTATAAACTACCATTCATAAATACTGGGGAAATCTCGCCTTTATTTGTCAAGAGGCCTATTTGTTAGTTTACAGTTACAACAGAGCAGAGAAAATTACATTAGTGTATCCAATCGGGAACAAAATCACAAAAATGTAGGAAATAATAAAATAAAAAAAGTGCATTTAGTATCAAGTGTCAGGTGATTTCAAATTGAGCCTTTTGAAGAGTTTGAGACAAATATTTACCGAACGTGAGGAATGCCATGTTACAGCTCTTAAATCCAACCGATCAAATCTTTCTTTTACAAGTGTGAGAAGAGTTTTTTCTGAAAAAAAGATGGTTATATTGTTTTTAAAACACTGTACCGAACTAAACCAACTAACGATCAATTGGAATTATACTCGTATATCTCATTCTTAGACAATTCAGCATTATATAAGAAAGGCAGTCGTCCATTAACACGGGTCAACGACTTGAAAAGGGTAGGCATTTATTTAGAAGCATTTTCAGGAATTCATTGTAAATTTGTATTATATTGTAAATAAAATCTTGGAGGATGCGAAAAAAAATTCGGTTCATTCAATATATTTAATTTTATGTAGTCCTTCAGTCATCGTCACAAGCTTAACTACACTCTAAGCCACCAGAAAAAATTAGTAGACTGCCGACAGATGTCATGCTGAGTACTAGTAGGGGTCCAGCGTCGAGTGTTGGATTTAATACGTTTATCGTTCAAAGTGGCGAACCTATATCCAAAAATATTGTTAAAGACAAAATTCTGCATCAGCTATTAAATGCGGAAAGATGCCGCAGATATCGTCAGAAATGCAAGGGGCTGAAATCGGGCGCCAGTTCTAATCAAGGCATGAGCGGCAGTGATACGAGTACGAGTCGAAATACAATATCTATATCCCAGATTTAAATAAATATTGCTCTTACTTGTTAATATGCGTTCATCATCTAAATGATTGTATTAATTATGTATTCCGTACTTTAATCTGCAAATTGATATTAAATTTTATAATTGAATATTTTGTCTACTATTGATTTCTCATTATCATTACCAGTTTTCAATAATTAAGTTAGGATTAAAAACGCAATTTTAATACCCTAAATCGAATAATTTTCCAAACATTTTTATTTAAATGCATAAAAATCGAAAAAAAGTTTCACTTGCATCGTGGTTTCATAAAACCACACAACTTTTTTAATATAAAATTCTGCTTCTCTGTAGAGTATGAGGCGTTGGAAAAGTACATTAGGTAAGTAAATAAGGTAATGTTATATTCACAAAAGAAAAAGAGACATCCTTGTAATTATGACACTGGATTTTTCCACTAGAAAATCGGCCATATGATTTACTTTTCCCAATCGTTCGGCATAGCTTGTTCTTCCCAGGTGACTAAGACCTTATCCAGAAATCCGTGCTCATATCATTCATTATTTTCCATATTATAATCTTATATGTCAGAGTTAACCTGGAAAGTAATCAGACCAAGTTCCTTCATTACTCTTTAACTGTTCAATGGTGCTCATTAGTTCTTTATCATAAAGTTGTTCCAGATTAGATTCTTGGTTCCTGACTTTCAAGTCTTCTTTTGTTTCCGATTCACACGGAGTTGATAACCCCCTTTATATGACCTATCTATCCATTGCAACAAAACGTCATCGATTCTGTTCCTATCCTTATTATCTCAACAGGATTCATGCACAGTTGTTAGCAGTTGTTTGGTGTCTTCTCATTCTATTGGCGCTCCTAAAATTCTCTTGATTCTTTCTTTTTCCAGTATCTTTATGTATTCCGATCTAGCCGCTTGTACAGCTCTGATAGCTTTCTAAGATTTATGGTTTATGGGTCTCCTTGCCTATTAAGGAGATATAAGAACTAATATATAAAGGAAAAATCTTAATCCATTTTAACGCTTTGTGAAGTTCTCGGATGGCTGCCAAATACGTTTTGTTTTAGGAATCTATTTCTGTTATTAATTAAGTACCAATTTAAACAAAAACTGAATCTTAATGTTAATACCTTCTGGTACATAATTTGGGGTAATGTAGAGCAAATGGTTCTAATTTTTTAATGTAATACCGTATATTATAAATTCCACATTACTACTATTGTTGTTGTAAAAACATCATCAAGAAGTAAAACTCTCATAGAGATAGCACTAAAACCTTTAAAAAAATGCACCCATTTCAACACTGATTCAAAGATAAAATTAAATTTAGCTCTCTGTTTCGTTAAACACGATCCATGAGAAACCTAATTAAAATAGATACAAGGTCCCTTGAAAGCAAGATCCAAGTTCAAATGAATAATTTAATGAAGTCCTTTCATCAAAAAGTCACCAAGGAAACTTCAATATTTTCAGGATAGCTATCCACGCCTTTTAGAATAAAATATTATAAAATAAGCGTAGCTAGTTGCATAATAGCGTCGAGAATCTGTTGAATGTTTTATTTTTTGTATAATTTTTTCTTTCGTTGTGTATGTGATTCTATATACAATTAAATTTGTCAACATTTTTTGAAGTTTTAGAATGGTCTGTTTGGTACAGCATAATACTTTCGTGAATTGTAGCAAATTATACAAGGAATAAATATAAAAAAATAAAAAATATCGAGAAAGTATATTGTGTAATAGACTAAATTCGTGAACTAATTTCAATTAAAACACTAATCACCTTTCTGTATCTTTTAATTACAACATTTTAAATATTTTCAGTTATTTTCAACTGTGTTTATTACACTGAAATTATTCATAATAAGATGAAATTGTTAATAATCCAGAGATCAAAGGAGCTATATGAAGAGGGTTTGGTAAGTGTAAATCAGCGGGACTGATCACAGCCGAAATTTGTCAAATTTAGTTCAACCACGTTCCATCTTGCGAACGATTCTTTAAAATATATTATTATATATTTAATAAAGAGTTGAAAATGGATAAATTCTTCTCCTGCTTATTATTATTAATCTTCGACTCAACCGTGACCAGTGATGAGATTCTCGTTTGTAAAGACTGATCCATGTATATCTGTCCTAGATCAGCTGACTCCGCCTGCTCCAACCCATGCCTATTTTCTCGTAAGGCTTTCTAGCTTTTCTCTTCATTCTTTTTAAAACCTTCTCATGTGTTTTCGTGACCCTTCCTTTAGTCCTTCTTCCTTCCACTGTTTTCTCGTACACAGTTCTGGTCATCCTCTCACCCTGCCTTTATTTCACGTACCCAAACCAGCGTAATACTTCTTTCTCTATTTTCAACGTTGACCCTAATGCTGCTTCCAATTATGTTTTTTTTTATTCCGTCACTCCTTGCATTCATCCCAGGAACCTCATCTCCACGAAAACGGAGAAGGAATGATTACAAATCATGAAAAAATTTATGAATAATCGACCATCAGTTCACATAGTAATTATTATCTGGGCATAGTGAAAAAAAATCTTCTTCATCTGTTATTTTACTAAATAGTTATTCCAAATAATGATCATTAATGAAAACACTTTATTGTATTATAAAAAGAATTCGCAATATTTTTAAGGAATAGATTTTTTTTAAAACTGAACCACTACAACCCGTGAAGGGTCTTGTGGCAGATAAAGAAACATAATATATCATACAGGTATATATTATATTATTTGTATGCTATATCATCAAATCATCAAACAGAGAAGAGAATTAATAAATAAAAAATAAATAGATGAGATATATATAAAATACAACTCATGGTGGGTCTGGGGTTCACTAAGTAGTTTCTAGAACAAAGGTTGTGCAGAGAGGTCATTTACACTGGACAACGCTCGACCACCAGGATTTCTCATAATAATGAATACCCACGTTATAGAGGTTGGTTGAGCTACAGGAGGTACATATCAATATCCCACAATCTACATCGCCATCTGTTAAAATATTAAATAAATTTTATGCCACAGCCGGATTTGAACCGAGGGCATTTGCCGTGCCGGATGGCATATAAAAAAGGGATTTTTATAACTAAGCTTCCCCGCTCCTTAAGGGATTTCGAAAGTTTATTCTTAAATAAATAAAAAGGTTTATCATTTTATATTTTCAAAGAAAAAATATTTTTCTCGTGTCAGTATGGACGGATTTGTTTATACATAGTAAATACTTGTGACAGGAAGGCCAATGAAAATTCCTGGAAACCAGGCAAGTAAATTGTGCTTCAATATTTTGGGAGGATTATATAAAACAGTATTTTTTCAGATTAAGTAATATTTTATTTAAACCCATAAAATATAAAAGAGGTTGCAGAATCTAAGAGAAATAAAATCAGAGTTCTCACTCTATAAGTGGGCATTTTTAAATAATGATTTCTATCATTACTTTTTTATTCACTGCGTGCTTTTATATACTTCTTATTATTTAAACATAGAAAATATAAAAGAAGATGCGGAATATAAGAGAAATAAAGATCGCTTTTATCTTTCTATCGCATCCCTTTGATGATAGTCTATATTAGCTCGGGAAAACCTCTTGGACAATAATAAGGCCCGAAGGGATTCAGTAAGGATGCCATTGGTTCATCTCAATATCCGACTGCCCTAGGAGAAGCGGATTTAATAACTTCTAATAAGTTTAAACTCGGCGGTAATCGGGAATCAATGGTTTCGAACCCTTCAAAGTAAGGTGATTAATAATTAAGAAATTTAGTATTTAATTATTTTTAGCAAATATTAAGATGCAAATTTTAATGACGACTTTATGACAGAACTGCTGTTAATAAAGTCTTCGAACGAAATTATTGTTTATATAAACACATAATTAAACATTTTCTGAACTCGGCATTACTTTGATAAGCGATACGGAGAAGACAACATTAATAAAAAATAGCAAATTAACACAACTATAATATAAAAATAGGATGTATATAAATTAAGTGAAGTTTATAATAATATGCTAGTGTGATTTGGCACATTCAATTTTAAATAATCGAAGAGAAATTAGTACAAAATTTTCTGATACTTAAATTTTTAAATGTATCTTATAATTGAATGTAGGTATTGATCAATAATACCTACATTAATCTATTTATATCGACATTAATCAATATTGCCTACATTAATCAATAATATAACAATAATAATAAAATTAAAACAATAATGGCTACACATTGAATTATTATATTTATAAAGCAGTATTCTAAGAAAAAAGTTTACTAGTTTACGCGGAACTTTTAATAACAGATAAATTTAGAAATGGGATATGCTGACCTATATCGTGTATAATGAATATAATAATACAATCTTATTTTATTGTAATACATCTTTATTTTTACAATTATATTGCGAATCTTTAATGGAATAGTTGTGCTTGGTAATGAAATAATTCTTGAAATATCAATCAACCCTCGAAGTCTCCCCGAAATGTGACGACGAACGATGAAGGATGAACAACTTCCCAAAACATTGGGAAAAAAGGAATTAAATAGAATAGAATCGGTTTGAAAATTATGAAACCACTCTGTTCCGGGAATATCATTAAGATTATAGAGGAGATTGAGATGAGCTTGTAAAGTTTTTGGGCTTGATAAGAAATGAATTCCTAAAAAGTTAATAAGCTTTGAACCGAATGGTAAAACTCCGAGGTGTTGACAAAAGCGGAGATGACTTGGGATTGCATTAAAAATAATCCTACGAATTCGGATCGTGAACGACCTAAGAATAATAATGAAGAGTTGACTACTAAAGTAAACAATGACAAACTTTTTTGACAGTTATTGTCTTGTAACACAAATTTATAAAATGTCATGCCATTATTAAATCATTGAGGTATATTAAATTAATACTCTAAAACATCTGACTAACTGATCATACTAGCGTAGGTTATTATTAACGAATAATTTCTAGAGACATTCTCATGAGGAAGATGTTTTGAAATCTACTGTATTTGAAATCGGTCGTGTTTATTTGGGACGTCCCTGTATAGATTGTTTTGTTTTGATAGAAAGGTATTCGCAGTAAAATGGGGCTCTTAAAAAAAGGAATTTTACTTGTCCAGCAAAGTAATCAGGATTTGTTGTCATAAATTTAATCCTCTATAAGAATATATTACACCACGAGTGTGTTCGGCTACTTTTTAGCCCAACTCACCTATAATAATATAATATAATATTATATTAAGGTAATATAATTTTGAAAATGATATGACGATATATCGGCCAAATCGATATTTTTATATATATCGAATGATAGAATATAAAGAAAAACACAGAGGAAAATGAGTTATCTATTCAGCAGGTTGTCCATTCGAGTGAAATTACAAGTTCTAACCGTTTATTCTTCTCGTTTTTAATATTTTCCAAAAATACAAATTATTGTGAGCTTCAGGATGGAAAATAGAATGTAATTATGGAAAATGTGTATACTTTGGTAATAAGAAATGAACGTTTCAACAAATATATTATTATCTATATTACGAAACATTAATTGAGATTTTTATTTCTTGATGAAATTATTACCGAAATCTACTCATTAGCTTTAATTACATTCTCTTTTCCATGTTAAAGTTTCCACATTAACTTGTATTTTTTGAAAATATTATAAATGATACCAAAAAACAGTTTAAAATGTTTGTATCCTGCGGAAGAGATACCTAATTGTAGACAAGAATAAGGATATAACAGATCTGAAATGTCAAATGCATCCGTTTAAAAAAAACTGACCTTGGAATGTTTTAAAAGTAATGAAAGTAAAACAGCATCCTTTATAAATACAACAACAAAAAAAAACCTTTAGGTCTAGGGAACCAAACCGGCTGCAATATCCAACTAGGGTTAGAGCTTATATTTTGGACAAAAAACGTTTGATAGGCATCACGATAACTGGAGAAAAAAAAGTATAGAGAGAGTGAAGGTGATCCATTCCTGTTGGATCCAGTGTAAGAGAAGGAATACCCTTCCCTATATTTGATGTACCTTAGCCTGTCCAATAAGAAACGGCCGCTAAACTCTCTAGAGGCCCAACGGATCGGTTGCGATATTGGGTTTTTATCTTGAAACCTTAGGATAGCCTTCCTGGAAATAAATTCCTTCCTTCAAGGTTAAAATGATCTTGAGCACCATTGCAGTGGGGATGGATCCGATAGTTAATTAATGGAGCGGAAATTGATTGAACGGGAGACAAAACATGAGTTCTACACTTTGTATTGCATTGGATTGCACCAGTAATCGGTTAATGGTTGTTTTTATTTTTGTTTCATGTTAATGATAAATATAATTCATTACCAGGGTGAGGATATATAATGGTTCAGTATATGGTGGAGATTTTTAATTTTGAATTTTTAAAATTTTAGATGTAGAATTTGTTAAGTGTCATCTAAGGAAAAGGCGGACATACCCGTTTTTTTCTTACTTATTTACAAATTGCATATGTACTATATATGTGTATATATACAATTATATACATCCTTTACCTTGTGGTATAAGGATATGGATATACCCGTGAAAACTTGTTGTGTGTGGTTGACGAAGTACATAAATATTACGAGAAGGCAATTACGCCTATGCGAATCAAAACATGTCTATAAGGCATTTTTATATGGTTCGCAAACTGTCCTGGTCCGGTACTACAATTCTTGCAATGGAGTAAAAACCTAATTTTACTCTAAGAATTCAATGTATGACGACTGCCTTGAGGCAGTAGCTACCTTAATCAAACACTCAAGTCTCAGATGCACAAACGATCAGAAACGAAACTTTTGGTTTGAAAACTTCTAAACATATTTATAAGAACGGCGGATGCTGATTTTTCTTTTTCAATGCCACAATTTGTGTGGAGAGGAGTAGCTCATTTCCCAGCAATTAGCCGTGCCGAAGGTCCTGATCCTTAATCTGTTATCGGATGGAGATGGATCCTGTGGGATCTAGGACTCTCCTTTGGCTCACCCAGCCTCTCTATAACAATGCCTTTTTATATTAGTAAATGATTGTGTAAGATTTATATGAAATTTTCAGATCACAGTAAAGTGAATAGTTTACCCTGCTGATAGGTTAAGAAGTTTGAGGATTCTGTTAATTGAAATATGCATTACGGAATAAAATAAATTTTAAATAAAGATTTCTTATAAATTTTTTTTTTACTTTATGTGCTTTTTATCTCAAAGGAAGCTTAACTCCTATTATTGAAACATAGAAAATATAAAAGGGAATGCAGAATATAAGAGAAAAAATAATCAGTTTTATCTTTATATCGGATCCCTTAGGCGAGAGAGCCTTTATTAGCTCGAGAAGGCCTATTGGGCAATAATAGGGCCCGATGGGATTCAATGAGGATGCCATTGGTTCATCTCTGTAACCAACTGCCCTGGGAGAAGTATCTTTAATAACCTCTAATGATTTTAACCATAACTCCTCCTCTCTGAAAGATTAGAACTCTGCGAAATTCAATCGGGGATCAATCGTTTCGAACCCTTCAAAGTAAGGTGATTAATAAATAGTAAACTTAGTAATTAATTATTTTTATTTGGCAAATAATAAGATGCAATTTTGAATCACGATTTTTAAAAAATGTTTAAGTTAAATAAAATATTTGAATACTGCTATTGTATTTATATTGTTATCAGGCAAATATTAAAATAAATATTAAATGAATATTACAATTTTCTAGAAAACATTTTTCTGTTACATATACAAAATTTTCAAATACGTTATATATTGTTTATATAAAACTTTACGTTACAATTATTCTGAATTTATTATTTATTTCAGAAGTGCTACAGAAAAGGCGCAATAGTTTCATATATTTAAATAGGGTACAATGGAAATGAATTTATTACTTACTTTAATTTTATTTTGTGATAACATAATGCATAAGAACTAAATTATTAGTATTGAAATTTCAATTACAATTGATAACTACACTAAAAAGCATAAAATGCGGTTGCTACTTCATAATTTATATTTTTTATTTAATTCTCCAATTTTTGAAGATTTCATTAGTTGGATCTGCTGATTGGTTACCTTATTTTAGATGAAAACGGCTTAAGTTCAAACAGCTAATATATATTAATCATATCAATAATGATTCCGCAGATAAATATCTGTTTATACCTATGGAACCACTTAGTTTCACGGATGTAAAAAATATCTTCAAAATACTAAACCGTTTAACCAACACCTTAAACAAAAAAAAATCAGGAATGATCTAGATATTTCTTGTCCATCAAATATGTAATTTAATCAAAATTAAATACTGTGCGATAAATTGAATATAAAATAGACAGCTTGATATACTGACAAATTCCATTATAGACCTTCGACCCGACAATATCGGGAGAATCTAATAAGAGTGATAGGACCGCTACTGAATGGAAAGTAGCTGCCCTTAGTTATAGATCATCGCCCGTAGTAGGGGGGAATGTCTGCATTTCTTGGGTTTATTAGTCAACAGTTGCGTAAGTCACAAGTCTATGTAAATGCCTGTTTAAAAAGCCTAATATCAATTAAAAACCGGGGTCTAGTCTATGATCAATGTGATTCTGGTGTTATCCGTAGATATTCTGTTTTCCAAACTAGGATTAGAAAAATAAAGCTGCACCAGTACGACCCATGAATGGTCTTTGGGTTCAAGCCCAGACTGTACTGTTTCTAGAACAATGGTTGTGAAGGGAGGTGATTTGTCAGAGAGCACCCTCAACCGGTAGAATTTTATCCGCTTTAGAGACTGTATGTGACCCAGGAGAGTCTGCAATATCCTACAGGGTCTATCTATCCGTGGCTTCTGACAGAGTTATAGTTTATATAGTTTATCTGCTAAAATCGTATTTGAACACGGAAAGTTCAGCAAAGTATCTCTACGCACTCTACACACTGAGTTACCCCGCTCTCTATCATTAGAAAAAAACGACGGTATTCTAACTTTATTTCTTCATCTTCTTTATCTTCCACCTCCTACCATAATTCTGTTAGTCATGCATCAAGATCCCGAGAAGTGCACCCATGGAACTTAGACTCTTTCTTTTCTTCAATCCATCTCTGTACATTAAATCAACTCATCTCGGCCTTTCTCGCACGCGAAGTACAGATAGAAATCGGCCAAACCCTCCCTTGAAATTTTCTATTTCAGCGATCTAATCCTGTTTAGTTCAGCTATCTTCCAGAAAGACCCAGTTTTCGCTTCCATAAAAAAATATAGACACTGTTTTACTAAAAACTATTCCAAAATAAGTGTAGTAAGCTTCTTTATATACTTCATGAAAAGAACAATCACCCGTTCTTTTTCTATGTAAATTCTTCACATTTTCAATACTAGGATTTAGTGACGTGCCTTTTTTTTTTAGCTCGGCTTTCCACTCAACATCCTGTTGAAGGTTTTCATTTGTATCGGCGATGAGGAGAATATTGCCAGCGCAAACCATTAAGATTTCTGGTTTTCCAGAAATTCCTCATTCCTACGATTATCCGTGTCGTTCTTCACTTACTTATTTATCATCCACAAATCTTAACAAGACTAAGATAGCCGGTTTTTTTTACCCCTTTACCAATATATGAACTCCACATACTTACGATTTTATGTGGAAACGCTAAATAATGCATCGTGCCATCAGTATGATACTCAGTGTCAGTATGATTTATTGATATATTCAGTACCAATTGTATATAAGCCAATTTTTATCATAATAAGAATAATTTTTCAACAGAATTGTTCCGATTATATTAATGTTCCAAAAATAATATCTACTCGTTTCGACAAAAAGATATATATAAGATTTTCAAAAATAAGTAAGTGAAAAGTGATGGTTCTCATTGATTTAATGTCCGTTCATTAAAATTTCCAAATTGCTAATTTTTATCAGAACTTAGTTCAAGGACGGTGTTTTCAGGTTAATAGTAGGAAAATTTATCGAAATAGGGAATGTTTATTAGCTTTAGAAATCTCGCCGGGAAGCCTTCCAATAGGTAAACTTTTGTGTCTATTCTCCTAGGCCATTCGGAAATAACAAAGAGAGCAAACATCCGGGATAGTTTATTAGAAGTATACGGCAAAAACAAACTAGAAACCTTGTACATAATTACTTGAAAGGCCAGTATGATATACTGTGGTACATAAAAAACTGTACCACTACAAACCATGAAGGGTCTAGGATTCAGTACTTGGTAGAGATTGTACTGTTTCTTGAACAACGAATCTGCAGAGAGGTGATTTGTCCGCGGTCATGCCTAGCCCCCAGGTTTTCCCTCTCTTTAGGGTGCCGACTTTATATCTACTAGGTGAGCCCCAGGATGGTCTCCAGATACCACAAGATTCATAAAAAATTGAATACATTATCCGCCTCAGCCGGATTTTAAGCCGAAACTATAATATAATATTTTTAAAAACTATTTTGCAAATAGATCAGTATAGCTTTATAGAACATTTTCAGCGGCTGCCAAAGAAAAAGTAAAACCAATATTAAGACCGTGGAAAAAATTCCAACGAAAAGCCCCTAAGTCTCCAAACTAAAACAGAAATTGAAATTATCTGTCCTAGATAATTTAAGGACAGATAATTTCAATTTCTGTTTTAGTTTGGAGCCCTTAAGTCCACTAAGTCTTTTCGTTGAAATTTTTTCCACGGTCTTAACATTCATGTAAGGTCTCTTTTTATTTTTCAATATTAAAACCAATATCATTTAAAATTTCCTATGCCAATGAATTCGAAAAAATGAAAAATTAATTTCTTCAGTTCATTTCATATCGATATTAATCAAATCCAAAAACCTAAGGAATGATCTCGCCGAACAGCACTTATAAAAAAATATAAAAAATTGAACAAATATTATAACAAGTTGAAATAACCTCTTGTTATTAATCATGTAACGTATAACGAAAACAAGTCAACATTATTTCTAAAAAAAAAAATATTAATTATTGAATTATTGAAAGAAATTCTATTCCAATTACATTAATATAAATTGGTAAGGGACATTTATGAAAACAATAATGGAACATTTTCCATCAATGGTGACGTGAAATTTTCTCCAATATCAGAACCAATAAAATTGGGGCGTTTTAGCAATATAGGTGTGCTGCAAAAAACATTAGAGAAATAATTTCTTAAACTGGGTTTAACTATTTATTTGAAAGCAAAGGTTTTGACCCACATTGCAGGTTTCTTTAGGGCTAGATATACATAATACAAAATACTTAAAGCGATACTTAAAAATATCGTAAAGAATAACAATTAAATATATAAATCATATATATAAGAGGAAAAAACATATAAAAAAGTGGGGATGGTTTATGCACGTGGGGTCAAAACGTTGGCTTTCAAATAAATATTTCGACCCTGTTTGAGAAATTATTTCTCAGACCTTCACCCAGACCATTTTCTTCCCCATATATATAAGGTCAAATAATATTATTCAACAGAAAAATATTAATTTTAAATGTTTACAATGAAATCTAGTTAGCTAATTTTTTTGACTAATTGGAAATGAGGTTTAAAAACATAAAATGTAATGGAAAACGTTTGTAACGTAGGCATGAGGGAATATTTTTTGAAATGAGGGAGGCTGAATTTAATAAAATCGATTTAAAGGGTCTGTGTGATCGACTATTTATTTGAAAGCAAAGTTTTTGACCCACATTGCAGGTTTCTTTAGGGCTAGATATACATAATGCAAACTACTTAAAGCGATACTTAAAAGTATTGTGAAGAATAAAAATTAAATATATTTAGGAGAAAAAACATATAAAAAGTGGGGATGGTTTATGCACGTGGGGCCAAATATTCAAATATTCCAGCCCTGTTTAAGAAATTATTTCTCAGACCTTCACCCGGACCATTTTCTTCCCCATATATATATAAGATCAAATAATATTCAACAGAAATATATTATTTTTAAATGTTTACAATGAATTCTAGTTAGCTATTTTTTTTGACTAATTGGAAATGAGGTTTAAAAACATAAAATGTAATGGAAAACGTTTGTAACGTAGGCATGAGAGAATCTTTTTTGAAATTAAGGAGGCTGAATTTAATAAAATCGATTTAAAGGGTCTGTGTGCTCGAGGTTTAATTAAAATTTAATTATTTGTAGCAGGAATAGATTTGGCTGAAGACAGACAGGAAGGAGGCAACATCTGTTCTTATATATCTAAAAAATATTAAACAAAATAACGAATAGAAATTATGAAACCCCCAACATGATTTGTTTTATTAACCTTTATGAATACAACGTTCATAAAGGTTAATAAAAACGTTAATAAGAACATTCTAACCTTCCCCAGTACGTAGAAAAAAGAAAAAACAAACGAAACTTTAAGTGTTTCATAGGCAATTAATTCTACGAGGTGTCTTGTGTTAATACACACACACACACACACACACACACACACACACACACACACACACACATATTTAATAATATATATAATATTTAATAATATTGGATAATATTTATTTTACAAATTATTTCAAATAACGATTTATTAAAAATTATATAGTTTTATGTAGAGTTCGATACCAATGAAAATGATGAAACATTCTTTCACATTTCCTAGTATCTACCATTCATTCATTATCTAATAAATTATCTGTCTACGTAACTTAATTATGTAATGAAGTTATTTTTTTCCTTTTTTTTCATCATGAAGTGTACATTAAGAAAACATTATCAAAGATATGTTAATATAATTTTCTAAGTTCCCATCGTCCTTGGAAAAAGAAGTTAATAATATAAAGTCGAAAGTAGTAGCAAAGTAAGCCGGGGTTGTAAGTTGGTAAAAGTGATCAATAACTGTATTTAATTCCTCAAATAAATACATTCCAAGAAGATTTAAAGTTAATTTAAGAAAAATCCATTAAGAATTATACTCCTCTTAATAGTGTTTTATTTCTCAGCTAAGCCCTGAGTTAGTTTCTATATTTGTACTCTGCTGATGCATATAGAGCCGTCAATATAAAGCTTAGCAAATATGGATTATTATAAATAACATAATAATTTTTATTTTGTAATTATTCTATGCCACTCTTTTTGAATTTAATATAATATTACATATTAAAATAAATTAATTTACTGCTAACAAAAAAAAAATAGAAATGTTTTCACGAAGTACAACCTCTGAGAAAAACTAAAATGTCGTCCTCTATACTGGTAGTGTTACTTTTTTCTGAAATAAATTCATAGGTGTGAGAATGAAGTCTACCATGAAGTATACCGAGATCTTTAGTGATTAAACAAAAATAATGAAGTTCACGGGTGAAAAATACAAATTTAATGAGTATGAAAAGGTAATTCTCATATACAAAAGAGCGAGGAAAGGGTAGGATACCATCTGTAAAATAAGACATTTTGAAATTTTAATTGGCAAAAGAGAAAATTGGAATAGCTTTATAATTTATTTTTAATAATAACTCCAGTAATTGTCACCACGTGCGAAAAAATATAACTATCAAGACAATTAGTCACTCTATTAATTGTCCTTATAATTAAAACTATATGAACTATTATAATTAAAAAAATGAACATCGACTTTTATCTCATATAATGAGATCTATATCTATAACTATCTGGAAGGATCTATATTGAAAAATTAAGTTTTTGGGCTATAAATGGGAAGCGGAGCTGAAGAGTAAAGGCATGATAATAAATGCAAATAAAAGCAAAGTCATGGAAATAGGACGAGAACCTGAAGATGTACAGATCACTTGCGGAGGAGAAATCATAGAGACAGCTGAAGACTACACGTATCTCGGTACAGTTCTCAGCAAAAATGGTAAAACTCAACAAGAAATATCCAACAGGATTAAAAAAGTGAACAATATTTATTACCAAATCAGCACCACTGTTGTTGGGAAACGTGAAGTTGAGAAAAAGGTAAAACTTCACATTCTTAATGCAATTTACCTTCCATCCCTACTATACGGAAGTGAGAGCCCTTCTCTGTGCCCTTCTCGACAGATTGAATAACAGAAGCACTGCCTCACAGATGAAATACCTCAGAGGAGTGGCTGGCCGAATTCGGAAGGAACTTATCAGGAACGCCAGAATAAGAATAGAGGAGCTAGGGGTGAAACCACTAACTGAAATTCTAGAGAAGAGGCAGTTGAAGTGGTTCGGACATGTGTGCCGAATGGACGAAGATCGCGAATCAAGTCCCTCGAAGCTAGACAAACAGGTGAAAGACCAAGAGACTGGCCAAGAATTTCATGATTGGATACTTCGGCTAGAACAGGGGAGAAAAGAGGAAGACCATTGGATTCCATGAAAGCATTGGCGAAAGACCGAGGCAGATGGAACGCTTGGATCGAGGAACCTGCTGAGGGGCACTGAAGAGGAGAGAAAAGAAGAAAGAAGAAGAAGAGCTATAACGTTGTTGCATTGAAGGAGCGATGTTTATATTCGATTTATGTTGCAATATTTGCGAATAACTTTCTCATAATATTTACTAAGTGAATAAAGTTTTACGGCTATTGGCGACCTTATTCGAATATTGCACATGTAAATTATTAAGTGATATAATCCAACCACATGTTTTCTGGTTAGGGGTTGCTGTTATTGCTGTACTGAGTTTATGGGAGGATAAAAGAAAACTATTTCGGCCATAACTTCGATCCAAGAGATTACTGCTTGCAAAATGTATAACTCCCTGTCAGAGGTGGAAAACTAAAGATGATATAAAGATGTTGGCCGTACGCCCTATAAAAAGCAAGTTTTCCTTCCGATTCGATAAACAAATTATAAGAAATTAATAAAAATAAAAAATTATCATATTTAAGAATGTTAGAGCATTAGTTTAGTTCCTTTAGAATGGTGTAATAATCCGTTTTATCCAAGTTTTTTTAGTTACTAAGGAAAGTGTGTGGTCATTACTCAGCAATGTAATCGGTGCAATGGTATCGGCATCGAGCCTTCGGGTTCTCTAAGCCTTATTATTACTATTGTTATTTTTTTTTTTGTTGTCCTAAAATTTGGTTGGAGAAAACTACCAATAAAAAAAATTCCTGACGTCCTTCACATATAACAATTTTCCTTAATGCCAAAGTGAGCCTAGATAATGTATAGGCTTGATAGCAACAATTACGTTGATGATGTAGATTGTTGATTCAATACCTCTTACACATTTTGTTGTAAATATAATTAAATATAATATATATATATATGTATATCTGATATAATTACTAAGGAGAATTTTTTAGTTTTTCAATATTATTAATTATTATTTATGAATAATTATTAATCTCCGTAATGATTTTAATGTTTATTTTATTTTGCCTAAGCTCGAAACACGCTTTTCATTTTTCCACCTCTTCTATACTTTTTCCCTTTAATAATATCCTCCTCCTTAGAATAGCCTGAAGCAATTTGTGAAAGCCATTTCAGCTCTTTTAACATCTTCAATTCTTTTTTCCAGAGTCGGATCATATTTTTCCTTCCAATGAAAGCATGATAATAAAGCTCATTGTAAAATTATTATTTCTCCGAAATCATACAGCCGAAATATTCCTCTGTAAAAGAAAAAGAAAAAGAAAAAAAAGGAAGAACGGAGAATCATGAGCTTAGCTCTCGATCACGACAAGGCTTTTAATTATCGGGCTGAACTGTTTATCAGTTGTATCAAATAAATGAAGAGACATCTTGAAGAGAGATGGAATGAATTCCGAATATAAATGATTCCATTTCGTATTCTGCTGATGAATTGCCCTAGCGAAGATGAAACACGGACACGTTTCAAAGCAGTAAAACTAATTAGCAGAATTACTTTCATAATTTACAGCCTAGGAGTGAAAATTATAAATATTTATATATATATTGTACTTAATAGTTTCAAAATAAATTTGGTCCTTTTTAAAACCAAAACAAATACATGTATATCCTTATTTTTACAATACTAAAAAACCTGTACTTCCCATCAAGGGTCTTGTGTTCAGTAGGTATATGGTAGGTGGTCTATATGGTAGAGATTGTACTGTCCCTTGGAAAACGGTTGGGCAGGGAGGAGATTTGTTGGAAATCACGCTCAACCTCCAAATTTTTCCTCAATTAAGGGTACTCACTTCTTAGAGGAAGGATAAGCTCCAGGACGGTCTAAAGATCTTACATGGTCTATCTATGGCTATGCACGGATTATATCAGGATTTTTGAATTTAGATGGTATTCACTATTTCAATAAATAAATCTAAAATTTATATATATATATATATATATATATATATATATATATATATATATATGTATATATATAAATTATTGTATGGAATATATATATATATATATATATATATATATATATATATATATATATATATATATTCTACTAAAAAGACCGATATTGCTAGCACGATACACTACAGTTTCATTCTTTGGCAGTGCGTTACTAAAGGAAATTAAAATAGAATTATACTAGTTCCAAGAAATATACACATAGGAAGATACCTTAGCATTTTACATCTTTTTTTTTTTTCTTAGCCCCTATAAGTTTGAAGATTTCTAATATGGATTAGGATTAGGTTGGAGAGGAATGTCTTTTACTGTACTGCGCACATTTTAAGAGGAGGATGAGAAAATGGAAGGCTCTAATTTATTTCTTCATTTATTAACTTTAGATTTTTCGGGTGATGGGGCACACCGTGTCCTTTTATTTGTTTATTTTATTTATTTCTCAGTTCAGGCTGAGACTTTGTACGTGATATTGCCACGTTTGTGGCCGTCCTGCTGGGGTGAGTGTCCTGAAAAGAGGGTTAGTACTGTATTTCAGACTGTCAAAAAATTTAATGTGTCTGCGTTTTTTGAAGTCTGTAACTATCGGTAAGTTGAGAGTAGTGTGTAGGAGGTCCATTTTTGTTTTGTTTAATGTTGTGTGTCTCACTATGCGCTTCAGTACGCCATTGTGAAACTGTTGGAGCTTTTTTGCTGTTGCCGGTGTGATGGTACTTAATAGTGGTGCTCCGTGGAGGAGCGCCGGTCTTAAGATGCTCTTGTAGATGGTCAGCTTAAGGCGGAGGGATAAGTTAGGAGATGTAAGCAGGTGGTTAAGTCTGTAAGACTTGGTCCTAACCGACCTGAGCTTCTTTCTGCAGTGGTAGGCTAGTTTCAGGGGTCGCTCAAGTGTGACACCTAAGTAGACTATGCTGCTCGCTGGTCTGTTCTCGCGTCCCGCTACCCTATAGACCTTAGGGAGAGGGCGGCGCTTTTTTCCCTGAAATGAGAAAATTATGCAGTCCGTCTTTTTAGGATTCACTGTTATGTCGAGTCCTTCTAGCTTCTGTGTGATGCTCGCACAGACCTCCTCCGCCTGCCGTACAGCTCTCTCTGCGCTGATCGAGCTGCTGTAGATCGCTATGTCATCGGCATAGGCTGCTACAGCAGCTTTTTTATAGTTGGCTCCAACAGTTTCAGTCGTGTATAACGAGAAAAGTACTGGAGATAGCACAGACCCCTGAGGTACTCCGCAGGTGAATGCGATGGCTTCCGATGATGTTTCACCGATGCGGACTGAATAAGCATTTTACATCTTAAGGAACGAAGTCGTGTCATATCTGTCAAGTCATATCGATGTGGCGGGAATGAGACCAATCGGGGTTAATTGGAATTTGATGTCATTTTCTCCGATTGATGCATATGTGGCTACATACCAATTTGAACAGAGCCCATCTATTATGTTACAGTGCCTATGAGAAAACCCATTTTAGCATGATAAGCATTTTTGGTTAACACAACTCCTGGTCGCTTTATTTCTCATGGTTTCAGTCCTGCTCTGAATCTGAAGTTTCGGAATCATAAAATTGCTTGACCAGGAAAAGTTTTGAAAAAGTTTTTTTTTTAATTTAGGGTGTTACCCGCTTTTGATCCTCAAAATATCATATACAGACGTTTTAACACCTTTAAATCGATTTAAATAATTCTGAGCGCGGTAATATAAAAGAAATATTTTTGAAGGAGCAATAATTGTTTTTATTTAAATAGATTTATTCCTTAATTACAAAATATATTTACTCAACAGTATAAATGTTTATTTATTCAAATCAAGAAAAATATTGTATCACTTTAATTACTTCAAAACATAAACTTTAATTCATTTCCTATGCGAATAAAAAAAATATTAGGTTTGACTTTTGGGCGGAACAAATAAATGAGTGTAGCTACTCCTGGCTAAAATAAAATAGGAAAGGTAGAATTAATCATAAAACTTTTTTAATTAGAGAGTTAAGGGTCAAATACCTCGTTTTGAAAAGTATACAAAAGACGATAAAGAATATTCAAGCGCCTCTAAATATTATTATTCTGTATTAAACTTGAAAGGAAAGTTGCTTCTGGTTTTCCTTTATTTAAGATAAAGGCATCTATTTTTTTTTAATGATATTTTTATAACTCGGCGAAATAGAGGATTTATATACGAGCATAGAGTAAAGTCGACTACACGCCCGTTCAAAAACTCGCTTCGCGGAAAAGTTAAAAGCGTGGATCGGGATTGTTATTCCTAGAAAACAAGTTTGAAGAGTATTTTCTATAAAATTGGGTTTCCCAGAACTATTACTTAATACCCACTACTACATACGTCTTAAAAAAAGTAAATACTTAGCTTTATAAAAAAGACTTATCATGACGAAGTCAAGATTGAAGCAAACCTTTCTTTCTTTATTTCACAGCCTTGATAAATCTTATTATAAGCATACTTATTTTATTGACGTTTATTTTTTATATAGAAATATGTAATTTTTTGACATGCTTACTCAACAATAAAGTAAAGACTTTGTTTATACATTTTTTGTGATATTTTCCTACTTTTTTTTTAAAGTGATTTTCTAAATTCCACTATATTACTACCTAACTACATTATTTTTATACAGTTATATGTATATAGATTCGCCCACTTCAATCAGTTTAGCCCCAATAAATTTATCATTTTATTGTAAGAAGGGTTTCAATCAAATCAAACTTCAAAAAAAGTATCCTTCGGTTATTTCACACATAACACAAAATTTTGCTACCGTACTTTGAGGAGTAGAAACTATTTTCTGCCCAGGAGATTCTTGTGAAATTTTAATAGCTATTAAATCCATTTGTAATATAATTAATAGTAGTATATATAGTATTATATACATATATATTAATAAATAAAGTAGTATATATAGTATTATATAATAAATAATATGAATGAATCAATCAATTAAGCCTTTATTATAAATAGAATTATAAAACAAGATGGTTTACAAAAAACTACTAATAATTACAAAAACATATACATACTTGTATAGTACCTAATATTGTAACTGAAATAACAATAATAAAATAACTATAATAAATAATAATATTTCGATTTACTATATTTAACTGATTTAAGTTTAAGAAAATAATATATAATTTATTAAATCTAGGTTGTAATAAGCACATTAAGCGGTTTTTATCACTATAAATGGCACTTCATGGCTTTATTTCCGATGGTTTTGTTTTGAGTATCACGCATATTTTCAATTTATAGAACTCTCTGATAGTTGATATTTTACTGATCCTACTTACTTGCTACTAGCTCTGTATAGACTATTCCATATTGATCGACGAGATCGACATTTTTTAATTACCTTTCAGGTCACAGTAAACTTTGCAACATACATCAAGAGTTAATTAAAACTTAGATCTAGAGTTGAAGAACTGTGTTGAATTTTTTTCTATTTAATGAAAATTATTTAACATATCGCAACTCCAAAAGAACAAAGTCCATTTCAAAGGTATTTGAAAATTCCATGTGAGTAAAAAAATAAAAATTTGGGTATTGGTAATACAATCCTATTATAAAGATGGTATTCAAATTCTTCAATTAACCATTAGAGCATTTTATTCATTTAGAGAGCTTGAAACTTTTTTGATTTTAACATATGCCACTATTCCCATAAAACATGATACAATTCAAAAGATTTCTCAACCAAAAATTCAAAAGATTTCATTCCTGAAGTAAAAATATTAAGCCAATTGCTACTGAAGGCTTAAAATAATGTTTAGTTATATTGTTTCTTTGAAGTAGCGATATAAGATAAATATTCGATATTAATGTTTGAAATTCATATATATATTATATATATATATATATATAAACTACATATAATTAAATATGTAATTTTGAAATCCCGATAGAAGCCCCGGTGAACCGATTTTATGAAGAGCTGAAGTGGCTTTACCCTTCCTATCACCATATTCTTTACCAAGTTTCTTTATCCGATCCCGCCGAACATCATACATTTTCGATCTCCTTTAATTCAAAACCGCACTCCTCTCCCGCAACACCCGGTCTCGGCTCTCCGATCTATATAAAGAGCAGTTTTGAAAGAGCTTCCCTTATCCGGTCCTCCTCCCTTTGGAACTCTATACCTTCTTCCATTCGTCGTTCCAATAATATCACAACCTTCAAATCCCGTATATTCCATCACCTATCCTTACGATTCCCCAAAAATCGGAAATAGTAGGATCAGTTTTGAGTTATTATTCTCTCATTAAATGAATGAATGATGTTTTTTTAATGTACACTTGAATGTGTGTTTATGTATGTATATATATATATATATATATATATATATATATATATATATATATATATATATTAGTGTGTGGAATATAAACCAAGTACATATATACTAATGTCATCTAGTTAGACATTTTAAAGAAGGAGAAATGAATGATTAAGTGTAAATCACTGATAGTATTTCTTGAATTTTTCTTCATTATTTTTGTATTTTGCTTGGCATAAATTTGAAATATATATATATATATATATATATATATATATATATATATATATATATATATATATATATATGTAAATATAAAAAATATGTATACATAATTATTGTTAACTTATTTTAATTTTATTCTTTCTGTTCTTCTAATCTATCTCACTTACTAAATTATTTGTAATAATTAATTAATTGTAATTATTTTACACTCAAAGGCTTAATAGATTACAATACCTGTTATTCTAAAGGGACTTGTCCCAGAATAAAGACATTATTATTATATGTGCAGCTTAATTTTATATTATAAACAAAAGCTTCTTTATTATTATTTTGAGTATGGTTCCATAGATACATTCATTTCATTAGATGATAAAACCGACTAAGCATACTATTTATGAATAATATAATATAGTGAAATTATATTATCAATAAATCAGACGGAAATATTTACTAATAAACAAGAAATTGATCAATTTTTTTTCTATATCTGTATTTTCCTCTGTCGGAACCTACTCTACAAAGAGAGTTTCATTTCATTTTAATCGCTGTTTCATTCTCTCCCCTCCTTCTTCACTGAATTCCTTAGTCTTAATTAAAGAACAGCAAGAAGAGCTTGTAAATTATTTTTTCCTCCTGTAGTATTGTCCTCAAGCTTTCACCACCTTTATTAACACATTTATTGGGCGGGTATTCTAAAGTGAATTGTAATTGGATGACTTGTTATAATCTGTTAATTTTATTTAACTATCTTATCCCTTTTCTACCTTTAGCTACAGAGCTGGATGATGTCAAATTAAAACGACAGGTGCCCGATGGGACATTGTTTCGCAGGAACAAGCCTAGCAAATTAAGCTAGCTATGTTGGACAACTGGGACATCACCGAATCTGGCACCACACTCGAACCATTTTCGTTCTCTCTTCCTAGGCGTTGTCAAATATTGGGAATATGGCCCTATTGCTCTAGAACCGACACCAAGACGGGACCCCGATACGATGGTGTGTAGCATTTGACTCAGAATTATATCTAACATATCCATTAAACCTCGATGGTATTTAAACGTATTAATAATTATAGTTATCTATTAAAGAAACAATTTATTCTATCGAAAATAATATTAATAATAATAATATTTTTATTTAATTTTTAAATTATATAAAGCAGAAAACTATCTGGTTGTGTACCGCAGAGCAGATGAAAATTGTTTTCGATGAACCTCAGCCCTAGAGAATCTATGTTCATGATACTATCATACTACAGTATATTCGTGCATACATATTTGAAATATAAAAAATAATTCAAAAACTGTGCTACAACAACCTATGAAGGATTTTTGGTTCTGTACATGGTAGAAACGTACTGTGCATATCACGCTCAACCGTCATTTTCCTCCAAAATAATAACTTAATACACGCTACAGGAGGGTCTGCAGATCTCAAAGGGTCCATTCGAGGCTATGAACAGATTATATATTTTCAATAATTTTAGCATATTCCGTGATCTTGTTGGTCATTTCTTCTGTTTACCAAAGCTTTTTTAATTTATTCGGTATTCAACTGCGTACGCGAACTCAGTGCCTCCGATAGTATTCCTTAAAGTGAGCCATCTTATTTTTTCATGTCCAGATAAATGCGGATTCAACCAATAATCTCTCACATGAAGGTAGTCTAGGAGAGTAAGATCTGTTAGTAAAGAAAGGCTAAGTTTACGAACTGAATTATCGTTGGCGTTGTGAACGGCGTGGATTCAAATCCAGCTTGAGTTAGAAATAAATTGCTTTTTAGAAATATGCTATCGGAATAAACCTTATTATTGAAACTATAAGCAGAAAAAGGACGTACTCTGGTTTATGGACCTTAGAACGTGAGACATTACAATATAAAGATATAGAATCTTATGAGAATATATCTTATGAGATATTTAATTCATTTAAGGGATAGAGGCTGAAGTTAGAAACTCAAGAATTGAGTAGACAACGGCTAACCATCAATTAGTTCTCGTGACCGGCAAATCCCCGCAAGGTAGAAACTAATAGTTTGTGGTTATCTTGGTCGAGTTTCGGTTCAGTTCCCAAATCACGCTTAGTTAAACTAATGAGTATCGTTAATGGCAAGTCGTCAATCAATCGCATGTGCCTAAAATTCATGAAAGTAAACGTGTCATAACATTAAAGAAAATATACAATAAATACGAAACTATGCCAAAAACTATACCCAAATCCTTAGGTCCTGGAACGTATTTAAAATAATGTCCATGATTATTTACAAACAAGTGATATAAGGCATTATTAAACTTGAGCTCAACAAATATAAGAAAATATTAAAAATAATATTTTAAAAATGGAAAATAATATTTTCCAACTGTTCAATGATAACAATTAAAATTTTAATAAATTATAGAATGATTTGAATAATACTTAAAAGACATTTAAATAATCTTATAGTTATTATAAATACATTATGCAAGGCATTGAAAACTTACCAATAAAAACTGGACTTAAGAATGTAATCAATGTTCAACTTGTGATGGGACTGGTGTGCTCCAGTATTGTTACAGTATTTGATACTTATAAATAGTGTCTTTAGGAACTGAAAACGCTAATGGAAAATCGATTTTAGGAATACACATTATAGAGGCTGGGTGAGCCACAGGTCCCTTCCAAACCCTCAGCTGTGAACAGAATAAATAAATGATCTGAAACTTCCGGATTTCAACACAGGACCTTTAGCACGGCAACTCAGCGTTCTACTACTGAGCCACCCCCCTCCCATAGCCACCCTGTCCTCTTTTGAACTGGAAAATACAATTTCTACCTGATTACATTACGTCTACTTCCTAGGAACAGTAATCATTGTACTATTGTTCTAGTAAGAGTAAGAAGCCATCTGTATGTATAGAACATCGCTCCTATTTCTACTCTCTACTCTGTCTACTCTCTACAAGGTAGAGAAAACTACCTTGTAGCTCTTGCACGTTTATGTCCGAGAAAACGCTTTGCAATAAAAACAGAACGTAGGAAAGGAAGCAATTTTCAACTTAGCCAACGTTGTGAGTGAAGATTGTCTAAGCGCTTCAGTGCAAACTAATAATGTTACTATTATTTTCAAAATTTAAAATTTACAAATTTGCTTGCCAAGTATTTCTTCTT
Source organism: Arma custos (assembly GCA_037127475.1). Classification (NCBI taxonomy): domain Eukaryota; kingdom Metazoa; phylum Arthropoda; class Insecta; order Hemiptera; family Pentatomidae; genus Arma; species Arma custos. The sequence goes on from CM073764.1 coordinate 112,125,632, forward strand.
AACCTTTAAAGTTTTAATATATATAGTGTAAATTAAAAAAAAATAGCGCATTAACATATATTGTCTTAAATAAAATTTAAATTCAAAACAAAACTAGGACAAATAATATATATTTATAATTAATGGAGAATGGAGATAGTTGGGGAGTGCAGTCTAAACAACACCAAACAAGTCAAGACTTATTTTTATAAAAATAAGTCCTGACTTCTTTGGTGTTTTTTTGACTGCACCCCCCAACTATCTCTATTCTCCATTATATCATCCAGTCAACTATTTTCATCTCTAATATTTATAATTAAATTTAAATGAGATAAAACTTCAATAGAACTATATCTGAAATATGTGAATTTAATATGGCATCATTCATTAAGGAAACAAATAAACACGATAGAATTTAATTAACACCGATATTGGAAATGTACGGAATATTTCCAAAATATATATAATTAAATTTTAATATGGTAAAATTGGATCAAGTTTTGTTTTAATGTATGGGATTAATCAGGCATTATTCATTAGCGAAACAAAGAGACACAATAGAGTTAAACGAACCCCGATATTGGAAATATCTTTTTGAGCTCATCAACTCATGGGACCGAATATCATGGGTTAAATGTTGTGGAACAATGAACAACGAAGGAGAATGATAACTACACATTATGATATGCTCGTTTAATTATAGAAATACTTATTTACAGGATTATTAGAAAATTTTAATTTCATCATTTCCTTACTTTGTTACGAACCAAGTAATCCATAATGACCTTAATGTCCAATTTGTTACTGATTTGACACGAATCCGATATCAATTTTTTCATCACAAACTTTATTCTCACTCAAGCCCATTAATTAGTATCAAACCTAACAACCTATTTAATTCCTGATAATCCTCCAAACGGGTGAAAAGAAGATGACCTCGTGACCTTCCAAGCTGAATATTTATTCCAGTACAACCATTTGGTTCTACTTCTATTCTACTTGCCTTTATCCCATGCCATTATTTATCTTACATTATCTTTACTCGACGTATTACTATTATACAGTGGTAAATTTTTATAAATAAATTTTATAAAAATTCAACATTACACAACTATTCAATTGCTTACGAACAATAATTAGAAGAGAAAAAACTTGTAAATTCATTAAAGCCTGTCGAGTAATTAGTAAAAATAGTAAAACTGTTTTTTCTCAAAGTCAATGAGGATTTAGTCGTTGTTGAATAACACGTCAAAAAAGGCGATGTTCGAAATGGATTTGAACAAAGCCCAATAGTATCCCTTATTTGTATGGTTATTATTTTAATAGTAGCAATAATTATAGCCTATATTTACTAATCATATTTCATATCCTTAATTAGATAATTACTTTGTCTGTTAATGTTTACGACTAAGAAGGTAGTTATAGTTTCAGGTTGAAAATTTATATTCTGGTCAATATTTATCGCGAAAATTCCATCGTGGAAGGTTAGAGGTAAGTTAAGGAAGACGATAGAGAGCCGGTCCTCTGGAGCATATACGTCTGGAAGATAAAAGCCTCCATGTCCGACAACAAAAAAATTACATTACGCTACTAGTTCTATAGCAACTACAAAACCTGAGTTTCCTAAGCATCGCTATTATGCAAGTAATACAGTTTACGTCATATAATAATTTAACCTATCTATATAAAACATAGCTCCCCATGTTTTTCCTAGATATTTAAAAATTTGTTCAACGAAAAATATCAAAATCGTCTCTTCGCATACATTAAATTAAACCAACAAAAAATCTCTAATGTTTCGATATTAATAATATTTGCATACAAAAACGAATAGTAACCACTAGCTGTGATGTAATAACTTACAAAAACGAGTTACAAAACTCGATGAGAAAAAAAAATGTCAATAGATCATATTCTGTGGTGGAATCTATAACTGATAACTGCAAACAAACCATTATAGGTTTGTTTTTTTGTTTTTTGCTTATTATTCTGTCTCTATTCATCTCCATGAAATTGCATTTCCTATGTCTTAGGTTAGGTATTTTTGATAATTTTAGTTTTATATATTACAAATTTGAAGCGTTGACATAGAAATAAATAAAAAGTAAAATATAAATCATTTTTCCTTTTTTTCATAAAAAAAAAGTTTGTATTTAAACATATCAGTAGAGGAGTAAGCCAAACTGGGAGTGTTCTATGAACGGTGGTAGTTATCATTTTCTAGTTGAAACTTTCATTACTACTTGTCGAAAACTAAATTATAAACAGTGTTTTGCTTCACCGGTAAAATTTCGGTTTATTGACTGACTTCCTCAATTGTGAAAAGTTTATAAAATACGTGTTATAAATATTATGGAAATAAAGTAGGCAATAATTATATCTACCGGTTTGTAATAATGATTTTCTTACAGTGCAGTCAATATCATGGCAGGATCCTCAAGGACTGTTTGTAGATAACAAAATATAGCAGATATACCACGACTTACGTCAGCAGTTTAAAAAATATCAGGCAATTAAAGTTACTAAAATTAAAGATAAATCAGTCAATGATGGTTAACATAACTTTAATGATGATTAATGATTTTCTTCAATTCTATAACACAAAAATAAAAAATAGAACTGATGGCTCAGATTAGATAGTATATTCAAGATTCTTCTAATATGTTAGTAAATTTTGAAATTATGAATGGCAAATATGTGAAAACAAAATTGGTCATCCATTAGTTTGTCTAGTATATTTTTATATTTGCAAATATCAGTGTTGTGATGTCCACAATAAGTTTCAACCTCTATTTACACACTGCAAAATATTCCAGCCAATATTTATATGGGGGTTAGTATATGTCCATACATGTACATCCATGAAGCCCTCTTTTAAAATAAATATACCAATAAATAAGGAATTCGAAATTCAGTTTTGATTAAATACCGAAATTATGCTTCGTATGAATTCCTAAGATTAATCTATTGCTCTGCAAAAATTAAGTTTCACAAAGTAAAAAAATAATATCCGTTAGGGAAAATAATTTCATAAATATTTTCTTCGTATTTCGCCCTTGTCAGTTTTCCTGACACACGTCTTTAGCAGGAAAAAAAAAGAACGAAAATGCATTCCGTTTCTCAAACATTTTTCACATATTAAATCTTTCAGAACCAAGCTTATATTTACTAATATAGGAAGATACCCGTTATTTAAAAATTTATAAAACAATGTAAAAGTTAAAAAACAAGGTTATTGTGTATACAACTGCAGCACAGATAAAATGGTTTGCTCCCTTCCAGAAGAGGGAATGACCACTCTAAATGCAGCATTTTTTTTCCTTGCGTTTCTTTTTTTTGGCTTTGTTTTATTTGTTTTAGAGGGCCAGGGTCCAATTTATTTTTTCAATGCACTTTACACAGATTTTTATTTTAACATATTCTTTATAATCGCTTCTTAATAAAAATTTCTATCAATACCTTTAAACAATTATCCATGTTATGATAAATATTTATCAGAACAATATAGTATAACATAATAATATTCATCATCACTTTATTCATAAAAATTTAGCTGATACCTACACCAAATTAAAATTGAATGGATCAGAATGTAATACTGCATATATTTTTCACAACAAATATTTTATGTTCTATTCCGAAGTTTTTATTATATCTGGGTGCTCAAAAAGAAGCTTACATTTATATTTGATAGAATTAAACCAAATGAGTGGGTAGATTTTATAAACATTTTTGAAAAAATAATATCTCATATTACAGAGAGATAAATGAATTAAATAATAACAAGGAGCTTTTCTATGAGACAATTGGTTGGTTTATTGTGTAAGCTATGTTGAAGGAAATTATTTATATTGATGTACAGTATTTAAGTCATATGGGATATGTCGCTAAGAATGTTGAATAATTACAACCTAGTCGTGCGCTCGTACCCGCAAAACCCGCACGACCGTTCGGTATTGCAGGTAGTGTATTCCTCGCCGCGATTTTAATTATTTATTTGCTAATTAACACGTATTAATTACTCAAAATTGTCAGAAAATTGGCTCAATCTAAATATTTACGACCTATAAGACAAAGTTTTTAGTAAGCAAACAATAAAACTAAAGGTGACGACCAATAACACCAACTATCGACCAACACTTCTTCTTTGATAATAGCTTTAGGAGACATGGCTACCTCTAAACATAGCTATCAGAAAAGTAGCTGTATAAGAAATCTCCTAAATTAAGAGAATAACCCAATTCTGAAAGGTGTTATCATTTTCTATGTCTAAAATATCTTCAACATCATTTTTCATTAACATCGTCTTTTTGAAAAGTGTGAATTGTGATTTGAGAGTATAAAAAGTTACCAAATACAAAAAAATAAAATTAATACAAAAATGAAGTAAATAAATATTTGTTTTACTTGATCATTATAATCGACTTAGGAAGGATCTCTTTTATCAAATGCCTTTAAAAATTCAAAAGGCATTAAAATACTAAAATCCCGATGTCTTATAAATATTTTGCATACATTTATTTATTATAATTAAATATAATTATAAATTAAAATTTTAATGCTCTTGATATGAGTTATTCATCCTAACAATCTAAGGTGTAGTCACAGATATTGATCCCTTGTATTTCTTCTTGAATTTTAATTTTTTTAGTCACAATAGACACTAAATAATTCCTTTTCTCAAAGTCTTAAAACATATTCCATCTCATATCTGGATCATACAGTTGTCATTTTTTTATCACTGCTATCCGCATTTACATCGAACCCTACTTACCGTATTTGTTTACGTTGCTGTATTTAATTATTTTAATACCGCTTCACTACTTACAAGACGAATAATCTATAAATTGGGACAAGGATATTTCACAGCTCGGATTATTACTTTTTAAGCTGCGTTTCATCTTTCTATCCAGTGAAATAGTCTAGTACTGAACTACATAGGGCAGATGGAAAATGGGATGAGATTCATCTTGTTTTAAACACGATAGAACCACAAATATCTCCAGAAAGTAATTACTAATTCTAACTTTAGTGAATGTTTTAGTCATGCACATTCCTCCTTGATTTACAAACTTCTTCGGTATGTCCAATTCAACCAAAATGTTTCACAGACTTCTAGGGTACTAAATTTGCAACTCTATAAAATTTGGTGTTTAATTATTTAATATTTAAAATTTAATGTTAAGACATTAGTGGAATAATTCCAACCAAAACTTTTAGTCAACTAAAACAGGAAACTAAAAATGACTAAGGTGTTTAAGGAATAAGGTATTTTTGTTTCCTTTTGTAGTTTTGAGGCTTAAGGCTTTTTTTGCATGAATTTTTTAAACTAATGTCTTAACATATATTTTAAGTCACATTTAGCTTTTGCTCTTCAAGTTCAGTTATGGTTTTAATTTTAATTTACAAATTAACCATTATTTTTTATATATTATAATTTATATGATTTTTAATAACGATTTATTAAAAGTAGATGATACGCTGTGACCTGCATTTGTAACAATTTTGTTTATCTTTATGTTTTTATAATTTACTTCATCGAGTTGTTCATCGTCGATTTGTTCACCTATTTTTCCACCCATGCCTTAATAATCGTTGACATGGTGAGTATTTGCACTCCGTGAATGGATCATATCATTTACTTTAGGATAATTTATCTTTTCTCAAATTAAGCTAAGTGAATATTAGATATTTACTACTATATTTCACACCAGAGGGTTGTATATTATGATTAAATTATTCGATGGTAGAGAAATAAGCCGGAACTTAGTAACATTTAGCAGACCGATCCTCTGAGATATGAGCTCTCCATTATTAATGTCATGTTGCAGATGTTTTGATCTGTGGCTTTCTGCGCATTACAATTTTGTGAACAATGTCCTGAGCTTTGAGATTTATGCCAGGCCATAAATTCCTATGTCAAGAAAGAAATTAATTTAATAGTTACTACTGTAAAGTGCCCTATCTGATATAATAAATGTTAAGTAATATTATTTAAGCGAAATTCAAAATCATTGCTATAATGTTTCTTTCAAAACTAAAACGACCAAATTAAATATTATAATGACTACTTTAAATTAAAATTTCTATATGACAGGCTATTGATTTTCAAAATGACCAATTATTAGGTAATTTTCCTCCTAAAATTTCTAAGTCTTTACCTATGATGATTATTTTTCGAACGAAACTAGGCTTTAATAACAATCTTTCTTCAGAAAGATGGGGAACAATTCAATTATTTTCTCGGTGTAAAGTTGTATTAGTATCATTTTTAAATACTCAAGCATATTGTCTAAAAAAGTTTATTATTACCATTTACTACTATTTTATTATACTGCATTGTATATAGTACTATATTACTTAAAAAGTTTCCAAGAAATGCTAAGATATCTTCAAGTACATCCTAAACAATGATTAAAGATGAAGTAACAGGGCAAATTAAACAACTAATGTCATTTGTCCATATCCATAATTATACTCTACAAAATTAATTTTACATTGTTTGTGTATTTTGCTTATTATATTTACTTAATTTTAAGTATATTTTATTTCTCTTTTTATTTAGAAAAGTGTAGTACTTTTATACAGAGATAATGATAAAAGTTATTTTAATTTAACTTTAAATCTTAATCAATTTAAAAAACTTAGTTAAATAACTGTCATTAGTAGGAATCCCGTATCGAGGTCGTAATGATAGAACAAGCTGATGTGAAATTCAGCGTTTAGATTCATCTTCCAAGTAGGACCGATTCCTAAGTTGGGCACTTAAAAGTTATTTGGGGCAGATCCAACCCCGGTGAATTTCAATGTGCTAAATCTAAATCACGGTTACCTTTGAATTTTAGAACTTTAATGCTAGAAAGTTTGATAAAAATGTGCTAAATAACAAATAATATTATTAAAAATCGTTTTATTTGTGATTTATCGGTTTTTACAATCCTGAACGACTTAGTAGCTCAGTCTCTAAAGTGCTAACTTGTTATGTCAAATGCCCTAGTTCAAATTCGGTTGTTACAGTGTGGGACCCGGAATCCCACAGTGCTCACCAGGCCTCTACAACTTTTAATAAATCACCGTCCTGCACAAATGTTGTTCTAGGGACAGTACAGACCCTGGGGATACATTTTGAATAATGGGTCACTGCGGTACAGGTTTTTTATTAGCCTACTTCTAAGAGGAAATAAAGATTTTCTATCTAAATTTAACATTAGTATGTTAAAGTATTGTTCTTCACCAATAACTGCAACCGACATCATAAAACGATACATAAATTGTGAAGGCACTATGAGATAGAACTCACCCAGCATATTTTAAATAATGAAACTATTAATCTCCAAAAAAGTTTACTACTGCTTGATCGATGAGAAAATTATGTATTGAAAATGACCGAATTGGGTCGAAACATATAACAAATAGATGAGATGAAATAAATTTTTGGGCTAAAGGTATTTTAACACCCCAAGGAAAAATATTGTGAAGGCAGTAATTCGCTTCGCCGTTTTGTTGTGTAATACGGCTATTTCACCAAAGTTTACTGATTCTATAGTTGTTCCATTATTATTTAGTGGGTAACATATGCTCTACTACCATTTAAATGAAACTCTGAAAAGGTTTTATCTGGTATTAAATTGAAGTGGAGTAGATTGAAGTAAACCACAGCTTAGATTGATTAATTTGAAAACTTCATTCATAAATCCCGAAATAAATTACGGTATTAAAAAAATAATTAAATTTCTTTAAAAAACCTTCAATTTAATAACAACTAAATGAAAATAATCAAGATTTAAGAAGATCTGCATTACTGAAAATCTTAATAGGCCAACACGAATGTAATGAATTTACATATCTTAAATAAATATATAATCGCGTGTTAAGTATTTATTTAAGTAAGCAATTATTTAAATACTTTTTTATCGCGTCAGTTCATCCAAGAAGAAAAGCTACAACGTGGCTCAAAACGTCGGTTTCTAATACATTTTTATCGCTATGTAAAGAATTATTTCTTTAACTCAGCCCGGACCATTTTCTTATTCATGTTTATAAGGTCGATTAATGATTATTGAATAATAAAAATAAACGTCTATAAATTTCTTTGTTATTTTCTTCTTGAGTTTAATCTCAGTCGTATTGAGGGTTTGTAAATGGGAGAATGGGGAGTGAAACCCAACAGTGCGTCATCATGGTCTACCGCAAATGGAAAGTAAAATCCAATCTTGTGGGGTTGAGAAACTGATTACTCAGAGTTATGAAAGGGTTTGCGAATCAGATCTGATTCTATTTTTATATTTCATTGAAAAGATCGCCTTCACAACAGAAAGTTTATTCAGGTTTAAAACGGAGTAAGCATCTAAGAGGGAAGCAGATACCATTCCTGTAGCTTGGGAGAGAATGCTCAGTATATATTCAATTAAAAAATATAATACAAAGCCAGTAACTTTTTCATGATATATATTGGTTGGTTTTTAGCCATTCTATATTATTTAATGAAAATTATCTCATTAGTGAAGATAAATGAATGAAGAGCTGATAATATAAAAAAATTAACTTATTACAAATCAAATTTCGATTGTTGAAATAAAGTTTTAATATAAAGGAATAAATTTGGAATAAATTTCCTAGTATTTCTCTGATCACGCCTAAACACCGTTCCACCTTAACACTTTCTTTAGATTTCTTTTTTAGATAGCATCGTAATATAAACTTTTGGCTCAATATGTTTTTAAGTGAAACTATAGCCTAGTTAAACAGTAGACTACGCATTACTTTGAATTACTAAGACCTTTCTATTATAATTACTTAATAAAAAATTCTAACTTAAAGAAGTCTAATTACTAACTTTTAGAAATTAAAGAGACTTGGAACATAAGGCGATCGCCCCAGAACGTATATAACGAATTCAGTAAATTAAGAGCTTAGTTCCCTCATTCGGTTTCTTGATTAAAGGATTGATTTTACGAGACTTGTTACACTAAAACCAGTAACGAATAATTTGGAGTACATTTAATTTATAGTTATTCATTTATTATTTATAATTATTTTATTTACTTTGATGTATAGTGTTTTAGTCAAATGAGATAAGTCAGGAAGAATATTGAATGATGGTGACCACCCAGTCAGGCGCAACAAAACCCTCACGACTGTCTGGTATTGCAGGTAATGTATTGTCAACGCCGTGTACTTAATTGCAAAGAAATGAATTTATTGAATGAAAACGTTCAATTTGCTTAAAAAATGTATGAACAAAACAGAAAAAATATTAAACATCTTTGCAACCTAAATATTTACGACCTATAAGCAAAAGTGTTTTGTACGTAAACATTAAACTCAACATAGCAACTACGAACAACCTACCATCGGCCAACACTTCAGTTTTTATAATAGTATATAATAAACATACACTGACACTCTAGTAGGCTGGTAGAAATGGCTAACGTTGTACTTGCCTATCAGAAAATTAGGTGAATGAGAAATCTCTTAAATTAAGAGACTTGCCCAAGTGTGAAAAGTGTTTTTATTTCCTATGCCTACTATATCTTCTGCATCATTTTCCTTTATATTAATTATTTTGAAAAGTGTGAATTATGGTTTGAGTGCTTTAAAAATAACCAAGCATAAAAAAAAATAATATTAATAAAATTATAACAAAAATAAGTATTTTTCACATGATAATTATAATCGTCTGATATATTTTATTAGACATCTAAAACAAAAATCAAAAGATTTATAAATAATAAAATTTCAATGTCTTATGAATATGTTGTTAATATTTATCTACCAAAAATAAATCTTTTGTAAAAACAATCGATGCAACGATAACACACTCGATTGACCTTTGGCTCCGGAAATTCAAAGATGAAAATTATATATTATGTCACATTATGGTTTTATGAAGTACAATAATATTTAAAAATGTTAATGTTAGGAAACATTTAGGTATCAGTTCCGCCGGTTGTCGCTTTCAGTTTTGAAGAGTGTAATTATAGGAAATGTATTTATTTCAGTAATCATTTCTTGAACTAATGAACGAACAGTATTTCAAATTGTGGTAGAAGATATAATCTAAACAGTAAGTAGAATTCGTTTGATTATTAACTATTATATTTATGCATAATTATAAATTTGTTCATACTAAAACGCATGATTATTTTTATTGAGCAGAAATTATGTAACAGTGAGATTGCTAATTTGGGCTTTAACTGGAAGCGACCACAAGCGGTGCTAATACAACATTTACTAATGTTCTTACTAAATGTATATAAAATCATTCTCTGTGTTTCAGAGCTACTTATTTATTTAATAATATTAAATGCTTTCGGGTTGAAATTTTCTCTTAATTACAAGGGATAATGATCTCTGGAATCGGGAATTTCCTCGCCCGCACAGCTATCCCCATTATTTACACGAGTAGGATTAACAAGTAAGTAATTGGACGGTTAAAACGATTATTCCGTAACATGTTAAGTTTAACTTAAACATAACTAATTCGGAAACGCTCTGAGGAAAAATGATATTTGTAGAGAGCGGCTCTGATGGGGACTTGAATATTTTCTCTACTTATCTCCCCAACCCCCCACCAAGGAGGGGCTTAGCGGGCCAAATGCTGAAAATAAATAGGCAGCTTTTGTCCTTACACTGGGATTATCCTTTGTTTTTTATTCTGTTTATCCTCCCCCCCCCTCTCCCTAGGCAACTTTATCCTTATTCTTACCTCCTAATCCTCCAATTCTATCAGTTTGGCCGTCCTCTCTAGTCCTCTTCATCCGGCCATTTGAATGCAAATTTATTCTTCGCAAGAAAACAATAATTTCATATCAGCCTTGTTGTTTTCAACTAGTTTACTTGAAAATATAATGCTGTGCGTTCTTTGCGGGAGTGTTTAACTAAAAACCTAATTAGACATAACGATCGATTGATCAATTTTTAAACTATCAAGATTTTATAATGCTCAAAGATGGCGACTTTTTTCAAAAATGTATTTTTTGAAAATTATTACTGTAGTATAATAATACAACAAGTAAAACGAACGAATGATACTCAAAATATATCAAGAGATAAAGCAAAGTAGAGAAACTACACATTTGCACCATGTACTGAAATAACAATTTAAACTTAGAATTTATAATTAACCATTTAAACGTCGTATCTTCTTTTCAGCCTCCAAATAGATCCTGGTTTGATACGGAGTACGATGAAGCCATCAAGGCTCGCAATATACTAAGAACCAAGAGCTGGGTAAGGACATACGACGGAATAGAAAAGATTTTATGACGCTAGAGGCCATGCTAAAAGAATCATCAGGTCTAAGAAGAGAAACTGGATGAGTGACAAGGTTAGAGAAATAGAAGAAGCCAGAAGCAACAATGAGACGGGAAAATTCTACAAGGAGGTCCAGCAGCAGAAAACAGTTAACCTGGTTATAAGGGGTGAATATTGACCTATTGGTCGCAGACGTAGAGGTGCAAGACCAATGGAAGAAATACTTTCAAACACTCCTGAGATCTGAGCATGATGTTGTAGCCACGAGACCAGGTAATTAGGCGAGCGTTGGCGATGACGACGAACAGATCCCACCAGATAAAGAGGATATCGTAGCTATTGTGGAGAAGTTAAAAAGTAAGAAGGCTCCTGGTTCGGATGGAATTTATGCAGAATTTTTAAAAGTGGCAAATGGGTCATTAGTTAGTGAGATGCTTGGACTTATTTCACACATTTGGCAAGTAGATAGGATGCCGAAAGAGTTGTCAGAAGCAACAGTCGTTCCACTCTATAAAAAAAGGGGGATAGGACAGATTGTAAGAACTATAGAGGCATTAACTTGCTGAACACAGGGTACAAAATTTTGTCTATAGCCCTCTACAACCACCTACTGCCATAGGTCGAGCGCAAGCTGGGAGGTTTTAGGCCCAACAGATCAACCATCGATCAAATCTTCTCCTTGCGACTGATGTGTGAGAAAATGAAGGAGTTTCAGAACACTATGTGGCTGCTGTTCATTGATTATAAGGCGGCATATGATTCAGTTTTGAGAGAAGAATTGTTCCAGGAAATGAAAGAGATGAATATTCCCTTTAAAATTATCAGACTCTTATATGCACAATGAACAATACAAGCTGCAAAGTTAGAGCCAATGGCAAGTTAACCAGCGCATTTCAGGTAAACGATGGACTCAGGCAGGGTGATTCTCTAGTCCCGCTACTTTTCAACATCATATGACAAACTATAGTAGCAGGAGCCGGTTTGGAAGTGGGAGGTAATATCTTCTACAAAGGGGCCCAATTATTAGCATATGCCTATGATGTGATGATAGCTGGAATCTTTCCTTAATGTCAAAGATGCTTTTGGAAAGCTGGAAAGGAGGGCCAGGAGATTTGGCCTAGAAATTAATGAAGAGAAGACAAAAATTATGATCTTGAGGAAAAAGAAACCCATGCGACACCAGATGTGCTACACAATTGGAAACTACACATTCCAACGTGTTGTTAGTTTTAAGTATCTTGGTGCACAGTTTAATGAAGCATTGGAGGAGGAGGAGGAGATTCAGGCACGCATTATCTCGGCCAATAAAGCTTTTTTCTCTACAGCTCACTTTACGAGAAGTAGAATAGTTAGCCGCTTGACCAAGTTAAGGCTATATAAGACCATTCAGTCATTACACCAGTCGCATGCATGTGAGACATGGGTACTTAAAAAATCAGCAGCTGAAAAGATGGACATCTTTGAACGCAAAATATTAAGGCGCATTCTGGGACCCGTGAAAGAAAATGGGGTGTACCGTCTTAGAAAGAATAGAGAGGTGTATCCCCTATATGACGATGTGGAGCTTTCCGACTATGTCAGAATAAATCGTCTAAAGTGGTTGAATCATCTCCATAGAATGGATGATGGCAGAACCGTCAAAGGGCTGTATAAGGATTGTCCAGAAGGAGTGAGAGCTCGAGGGAGGCCACGATGCATATGGAAGGACAGCGTCTCAGAGGACCTCCGAAATCTCAGCGTGTCTCTAAGGCTTGTTACAGACCTACAAGACTGGGCAAGAGTGATTGAGCAGGCCAAGAACCGCCTTGAGCGTCTGTCGTGCCTGTAAGGAGATGAACTTCTTTTCAGACACCTCGAAGGTTTATCGGGAATAGAATAAGATTTGAAACTAGTGGGTTTGAATGTGAATCAATTTTGTCATGAAAGGTTTAATATCAGGAACAATACGATCATTGTGGATGATTTTATTCGTTACTAAGTAAGAGGCCTAGAGAATTTTACTTAGAAATTTTACTAAGAGAAATGTTGAATGCATTTCTTGATAAAATTATTTGTTAAAAATACTGTATTTCTTTTTATAAATAATAAATAATAACAAAGTTTACTTTGTTATTATTAATTATTGATCTGGGTTTGTTTAGTTTAGATTTAACAAGGACGATATGATTTTGACTGAAGGTAGAGAGATTGTAGAATTCTCACAGTCATTGATCAATTCCTCTTACACTCATTTATTTTTCATATCATTACTTTTAGGAAAAAGTTTATTTATTTTTAGATAATAAAGAATGTTATACTACCAACATTCATTGCTTCTTAGGGTCATTACTTCCTAATGAAGGTACTGTTTTTATTCAAACCTTTATTCAAGGAGAATAAATAGAGAAATTACAAACATCAGGTATTTCCCCCAATCACTAAGTCTGACATCCGCTTAGGAACATTTTACTATTATTTTATTATTTTACTATTAAAGTAATATTATTAAAACTAAAATAATGATTTACAACTTTTATTACTAATAACTGAATAAATACATCATAAATAAATAACTGATTTGCAAATACATCATATTCCTTTTTTTAAAGTTTTATATGGATAATATTTTCAGGCCCGCTTGAACTCTTGATGTACTTTTCGTCTAAGAATGTGGTTCTTAACTTCCCAAACCAACTCTTGTCATATTTCAATTCACCGTTATGCTTTCCTAATTTCAATTTTTGTTTCTCCTAGATAGAAAAATGGATGGAAAGACGTTTGTGGCAGCTGAGTGTCCATTCCGCTGTGAACTAATCGAACCGATTGATTCGTCAACATTGCATGATCACCAGAAAAATAAGGTCAAACACTGAAAGCTTGGATGGCAGTCAAACATTCAAAACGCATTAGAGGTTCTGTTATCTACTTTACGATATCCAATGTGTCGACTTTATCTTCTTGTAGAGGGAATTTAAAATTTGTCAGCGGTTTTTAAAGTTCTATATATGTTACTGGTAGTCATATGTGGCGAATCAATGTATTGAAACTATACCACGAAAGGTTTTGAGTTTGATTACGTGGTTAAGGCATGTTTGTGTGTTTTGCAGAAACATGATTTGTAAAATATGCTCAACCGCAATAACACAAATTGGAGAGGCTGTTATCAACCCCTATTCCACAGGGTCGATCCACTGCTGATAACTGAATAACTAATTAGTCACAGCCGGTCTCGGATCTTAAGTTATCCGTTCCAAAAAGGAAACAGTTTAATAATAAAAAAAATTACAATCCTTCAGATTTCCACGAATATATTTGACCATACCTGATTCCTTTTTTTTTCAGTTTATTCAATTACCTAAACTAATATTTTAATATATTTTCCAATGTGTCCCAATATGTTCTGTAAAAATTGACTAATGATGTTTTAGTAATACTTAATTAATAAAACTAATTGTTATACTAGCAGACATTAATTTCATTAATGATTCAGGACATTGCGTTAAAGTACCAATTTGCAGTGAAATAGACAAATACACTTTTCATTTTATACAACCCACTATTCAATTTCACTCTTCCGATATATTTAAATATCCCAAACAATTAATTAATTAAAGTAGACTGAGAAGAAAACTACGATTTTATAATTTTTATACCTGAATCTTAAAAACAAGGATGAATAGCCTGGCACTCAAAGATAGTATTAGTTCATAACATCAGGTATAATGATAAAAAATTAATTAGCTTTGATCATAATATTAAGTGTTACTCTTGATATTTATATAAAACCAATGTTGATTAATGTAAACTTAATGTACTACATAGCATCTTTTGATGTTATTCTGTCATACCAGAATGAACAGGGCTTCTTGAGCTTGGAATGTCTAAAATACCAACACGGTGGATTCCGTCTCTTTCAGGTACTATTCTCCCTCTACCTGAAAATTCTATTTATTCGTTCTGATAGAAAGTATAAAGAAATAAATCACCGATCTCACCGAACCCAATCGACTGAAACGTGCTGATAAAACACGAGGTTTTTTTTTACGTATTTTAAGTGTCACGCTCAGTGTGGAACAAGAGGGGTATCTATACTAAAAAATGATTCCCAAAAATGTATAATATTATATAAATTAATCCTTATCAAATAAATTTTATGCTTTGTAGGATTAAATAGTTAAATATAGATATAATGTATCTTTTTCTAATATAAAAACGGTTTGTTTAACTTGATCAACTCTAATTTGGAGTTTGATCAAGAATAAATCACTTTACACTATGGCTTCATCTTATCAAATGAAAGTGAACTCCCAATCTATTTCGATCAGCTCAGTCAACCTTGAAGGCTATAACGTTGTAACGATATATTTACTGAGTACATAATTTTTTTATTCGCACCATCGGTAGGTGATAACCGTCTCATAAATCTTAAAAAATCAAGTACAATTTAGTTTAAAAATTTTTACGTTTTTCAAATCCACCTGTGATAGATTCTATGTAATCTGTTAGAAACCGGAGATGGATCCTTTAGGATCTGGGGCTCTCCCAGCCTCCACGAAGAAAAACTATCATCAAATTACCTCCTTATATTCTTAGAAACAATAAAGTCTCTACCATGTAATGAGCCGAGATCCTTCATGGCTCGCAGTGGCACAGGTCGTTTCATGACAATCTCTATCCAGAGAAACAAATCATCCAGTTACCCATTCATATATAAATCCTATTTTCCGCTTATTATCGCTTATCATAGTAAAATATTAAATTAAAATATTCAATTTTAATCGCTTATTCCTTGGTCACATGAGGGAATTCACTACCAAAAACGATAGTATATATATATATATATCCCGGAAGCTGCTCGTATCATCCATCTTCCCCACTTCGACTATTGTAGTGTGGTATACGGGGGCCTCTCGAAAATGCTTGAGAGCCGCTTAAAAAGAATAATGAACTGCGCTTTAAGATTTGTTCTTGGTGCACCGAGGCGACACCCGGGGTCACATTACTATGTTGAGTTAAATTTGCTCTTTCCTCCCATCTGTAGACAATATTTCCTTATAATACAATATTTTTCTATACCAATCCATCAACTCGCAACACCCTTCATATATCTATAGTCTCCTCCCATTCAAATCCTCTGTCCAGCACCTCAAAACAAGATCTCGCCGTTCCGATCTCTACATTCCTTCCCACAGAACTAAGGCATTCGAGCGTTCCTTCCTCGCCTGCTCCACCACTGTGTGGAACTCAATCCCTCCTTTCATCCGTCATTCTTCTTTACAGGCTTCATTTAAATCCCTGCATTTCCATCATCTCTTGGCATCCCAAAAAAGTCGCGCTCCAAGCAGGTCAAACTTCCGCTTGAACAAATTAGTATTATAAAGTCGATCTCGCTACCCTTGTGTTTAGTTTATTTTTCCAACAAAAAAGAAGATTACGACTTTGTAAATACTTTATCGCATGCTATGCTATTCATTTATTTTAGTTAGCAATTTCGTTATTAACTGTTGTAATAATAATGTTAATATCAATATATTTATTTTCGACAATTAGTTAAAATCCTGTCAAGTTCGTACTTTATTTATTTTCTTATCTATTTATCTGTTTTGTCACTCTTGATTATTTCATGATTTGTATTATTATGTAGCCTTCTGGCCAGATGAATATTATGTTTTTTTTTTATTTGTTCATTATTGTTATTCTAAAGGGACTTGGTCCCAGAATAAAGTTTGTTTTCTATTCTATTTTATATATATATATATATATATATATATATATATATATATATATATATATAAACCTTAAATAAACCAGTAAATCTTACGAAAATTACTAATTAATCTAATTCGATTTAACAAGGCAAAAATAAGATGGTACTCTAAGATTCAGAGATGAAATAAGAACCTGAGGTCCAGAACATTTATTATTACGATGCTAGTCATTATAATAATATATATTAATCAATGGAATGTGGTTATTCCATTCTTTTCCAAGTGACTAGTGCTAATATCGGGAAATTTTTCAATATTAATAAATGAATGAATAGAAAACTAAAATATATTTTAACATTATAGGAAAATAGGTTTAACGATTTATCAGTTATTATATTACTATAATAAGTATATTAACATGTTATCTAAGTAAATATCCCTGTTTCGCTATATATCTCTACACATCTCTCCACACACCTGATTGCTTTCCACAGGTGTCTCTACTCCTAGATCTTCACACTTTTCTCTGGGGCTAAAGTGCTCTTTCCTCTTCGCTTTCTACGTTTTTTTAGGAAATGTTCCAGGGTAATTTGATAAGGCCCCAATACCCGTACAGTTTTTCCGTATTTTCTTGATTCAAATACAGCCTGATTTATTTTTTCACTAATCCAAGAACCTATTCGATAATAATGAACAAAATTCCTTGACAAGTAATTATGCTGTTAATTAACTAAGGGTGCACCTAGTGCTTCAACTCCCTCTCTCATACCCCGATGGATTTCATTACCGGTGAAGCAGCCATTGGAGAAGCAATGGGATACCATGGAGTCCAATTTAGTTCTCCACACGTGGACTGCTTCCGGGCTCTCTACGCTATTGAGAAATGGGATTTCTCAGTAAAGGTGTAATAGTATGTTACGGTAATTTGTTTTAACATTTAATTATATTTAATTCTAAATCATTGTTTTTGTTGCTTTTTATTTTTTACATAAATAAGATGGTTTCAATGATATAGATATTGGTCTAATTCTGCGGTCCTTAAAATTTACTTGATATATGTGCATACATTTACATGTATATAATGTACGTTATATATGTTAATTGATGTTTATAATAATGTATAATATTTGTATATAATGAATAATTATTTAATAAAACAGGTTATCTCTTTACAAAAAAAATTAAAAAACTCAAATATTGGCTTATAAGTACCAAAGAGAATTATGAGCATTTATATATAATAGAAGAAACAGTAAAAAAGATAGTATTAAGAATTTTGGTCATATTTATAGAATGGATTAAATTCGAATAAAACATATCAATCTACGAGTATTTCGTTAAAAGAAAAAAACAAATATAAACGGTTCACAAGTGTTTATAAAATGAAAAAATCTTGAAAGGTTAGGAATCACAAAAGGTGCAAAACATGATAGAGATACATTTCAATAGTCCGAAAATTCAGAATGAAAATATCATGGGGAAAACAAATATCCAACCATGATCGTTAATGGTCTGAACATGAGAAACAAGTATATTGTAATTGACATTTTTATTTTTTACAATATGCTATTAAAAGCATTATTGGAATAATGAAATTTCGTAAAAGTACTAAAAGGGTACTATATAAACAATATAGCTGGTTGCAGCAGTGGCCAAATTAAAGAAAAAAAAGGATCATATGGTTCAAAGATCAAGGTTTGGTTATGTAATGCAATATAATTTTTGACTATGGAGGACTAGAGATCTCCTTAAAAATTATTTTTAAAAGTATTGACTTTCCAGGTATTTGTACTTATAGTATGTTATCTTTTTGGACATTTATGTTAACAAATTTTATAGTATTGTAATTATTGTTATTTTATTTAAAGTTAAGGAATGCAGAAAAAGAAATAATTGAAAATGACACCATAGTGTCGAAACGTTTTGTTTTATAAAACAATAAAATAATTGACTGGAAGCAGATTTTTTTTCTCGAAGATGAAATTTACAATAAATCCAGTTTAAAAAAAAAAAGGATAAAAATTATAAGAAAGAAAAAAATGTCTGAAATATTTTAAATTACATATTCTTAGTATTGAAGTGTAATCACGCTATATACTAAATATTAACAAAATAAATAAATACGGTTTTAAAAGTCCCGCGAGTTAATTTATCTCTACCTACCACACATCGGCTTACGAATATTTTTTTGTAATGTATTTATTGAAGTTTACAACTTCAATAAAAATGCATCAAGTAAAAATAATGAAAGATATACAATATCATCAGATAAAGGCAAGTAGAGAAACTACCCACTGGCTGTAATCGAATACGAATATATAAAATATATATTCCCTTCGATTTTCTTTATATATTCGTTATATATGAAAAACATATTCATATATTAGTACCTTACTCGTGTACGTTAATTACTTCTTGATTATCTGATATTGATATTGTATTAATAACTGACGATTTTAAAGATAATATTCACAATTGTCATTAGAATTTATGCATTGAAAGAATCTCGGAGGCATATTGAATGTGGACGGGAGAGAAGGAAGAGATGGGGGAAGATAATTCCAAAAAAAATAAGGTTTGAATGATAAAATTCTTCTGTCTGCTTAGTTAAGAAAATAAATATGATATAACGATGGGAATGGGTAAGCAAAATAAATGAAAGAAGAATCGAAAAAAAACGTTCGTATAAGATTCACGTCGAGATTGAATAAAGATGATAGAGATTGGATAAAAAAAAAAACACCTGCGGTGGATGGAAGGAGAGACGCTATTCAATTGTGCATACAAGCGAGAAATGGGAAGCTTTTTAAATATTCTACTATAGATGCAGAGCGTCAAAATACTAATACAAGTGCTTTTCAATGAACGAGGTACATATTACGTTTATTTTTATACATAATAAATAAATAAATAGTAACAAGATAGGTTAGAACCAATGTTTTATACATAAAAACGGTTAATATGCTTTATTTTTTTTTTATTTTAATATATATATTTTATTTTAAGTTAATAAATTAAAATTAACATGAAACAACTGGGATGTTGATATTTGTACATTTCTATTTTTTTGCTACAATGCAGTAAAATGACTCATCCTTAAAATGTTTCATCACTGCAGCCAAAGCTGAAGGGATAATGATTACTGGCTTGTGATGGAGAAGTTCTCGAGAAAGGTAAAAATCACAGCTATGTTTTTTGGTTGGGTCCGAAAAAATATACCAAGAAGTGAATAATAGTATAAAGAAATCTCGTTATACTGCATTCCAGTATATTTACATTACGGCAGCAGAAGTTGTGTATACTACCTATACAGGGTAACGGTTGCAGAACTGTAATTTTATCTAGTCCTATTTTGAAGAATCTGACTAGACTGAATAAGAAATGAGAGAAGTCCTGATTGTGATGATAAAATGAATATCCTTTGGTTTATTATTTTCAATTAACAATGATCGACATCAGATTACAGAAAAATTAGATAATCAACCGGTTAAAGTGAAGTCATCAACCGCAGTAGGCAGGAGTTTGACGAAGAAGAGTAGAAGAGAAAACACCTTCGAAATATGTTGCCATTTGTGTAGTAACAATAAAAAGATACAGCATTATTAATTAATGGTTTGGAGCTGAGGTCTAATTCATCTCTTGCTTATATTCTTTAGCTAAGTACTTTAGTTGTGTACAGTCCTTACAGTTGTTAAAACAAGGCACCCCGTCCTTAATTGTAATAGTCTTATTCCAGTTTGTTAATTATTGACGTCACATATTCAGTTATTGTTTACTATGTATCACAAAAAATACAGATCCTAAAAAAGTTATAAGCAGGACCACAAAATAGATAAAAACTTACAGAAAACAAACTTCAATATTTCATAGACAAAAAATTAGGATTAGTTATTAATTTTATTTTGGATTTCACGTTTCTTAAAATATAACATCTAAAACTGTGATTAGGGAAAATCGCGTTCCACCACTTTAAAAACGACGCTATGTTGTTAAATGTATATATGTATAATATGATATCCTATTGGCTGGTTTGTTCTGAAGTATGGAATATATATACATTTAATTAACATATTTGTGGATTGATTGTGATATAATTTGTGATTATGTTTATATAAAATCTTTACGTAATAAGTATCTACAAGATCTGAGTTCTGAATGTGGAATACCTTTCAAATTGTGAGATAATCAATTTTTTTTATCATTTTTGTGAAAATGGAACTGACAACTCCATGAAAGTTTTTCTTTTTGCATATGGAGCAAATCATCTTCCTACTTTCAAATTTTCCTTACCATGAAAAGAGTTATACAAGCCTACACGATGGAACTTGTTCACTTGACCCTGATTTTTATTTTGGATTTTACCTATCTTAAAATATATCATCTAAAACCGTGATTGAAAAAAACGCGTTCCCCATTTTAAAAACGACGATATGTTGTTAAATTTATAAAAAAGAAAGAAAGTAAATCGTAATTATTAATTATTTGTATTTATTCTAAAATTGCAGCACAGTGCACACACAGTGCACATCACAGTACTTTGCAGAGTACGTTTTTTAAAATTATTTCTATAGTTTTAACATTTTTCTGGTTGTTTATATGGACTAATATGTAACGTATATTAGTACTAAACTTAGAATTTCAGTTAATATGATCATTTACAGAACATAATACTTGAAGTTATCTTCGAATAGGCTTTATACTTTTGATGCGAAACGAAGCCAAGGAAAGAAAGATTGATGAATGGGGTCGGAGTTTGATGGATTCGCTACCAAACTCTGAAAGGAGAGTTTCAAGAACAGTAGAGTTCCTTCTGGAGTACGGCCATCAATAGGGTAATCGCTCAACCAAAGTATTTTCAAAAAAAAACAAGTTCGAGGTATTTTATAGGTTTCTGTATAAACCCCAACTTACAGGGGCAGTTTTCAAGTTTCGAATCTAGAAACTTGGGTAATACCTACTTTCATTTTCAAAACTTATGGAATAACATGCCGCTTATATAATAAACGTAACGATATTAACCAGTGTATTTATTACATTTTAATTGTATTAAATGAAATTAAAAACATACTTCCTCTTTTCCCTTCTCCAAACTTTCCTTTGGTTGTGTTCTGTATTAGCTAAATAGTTTTTGAGCCGCCGACAGTTTAAGAAGGCTTACAGAGAAATAAGATGGTGTAAATATCAGATTGGATGTTACTGAACATATTTTTTTCAAGAAACTTTTTTAATTACATAAATAATTATTTTCCATACCAAACCTAAAGGATTTTATATTTCCATCTAATATAAATAAAAATTCAGTGTGCTTGACCTGTTACGGACAAAATATTTTGCGCACTACCTTATTTTCTAGTAAATCAGTTCCTTTTATGTTAGCGGCATATATTTTCAAAACTTATGGAATAACATGCCATTAGTGTTATTAGTCCTAATACCTGTGTTGGGAAAATTGTTATTTCGAATAAAATTGCTATTATTTACCATGTATTTAACTTCGTATATTGGGCAGTATAGCAGTATCGCAACGACGAATCATAATACTGGTATATTAGACATTCTTCACAATACATACATGGTAACTAAATGGAATTTTATTTCGAAATTACCTTATAGCCAACTCTACCTGATATTGACATTATATCTACAGCCCTGGTGAATAGATGGTAAAATCATATTTTGTAATTGTAGGGTAAATGGAAGCGGAATCATGTCATTACCATACTCTCTGACTTGAAATGGAGGTTATAAACAATAACTTCATTTCGAGCCAATGTCTGATTTAGCCAAGATTCCTAATTTCGAATAAAGCTAAGTCTGACTTATCCAAGATTCTCTTAGTATAATTTACACATTTTTGAAGAAATTCGACTTAAGCGCGTATTCTCCGGGGCTGCAGATGTATTTCGTGGTATGAAATCAACATTTTCTAAAAGAGCATCTGCACAATAACTGGAATTTCCAGGAAACAAATAAAAGACAAGTTGTTAAGTTGTAGACAAAGTACTTATTTTTTTTTTCAAAAATCTATATAAACAATGAAATATCAAATTAAAATATAAATATGGTTTCATCCTCAAGGTAGTATCCTTGCTCCAATCCTTTATACAGTTTATACAGCTGACATCCCAATTCATCCTAATACTATTCTTACCACGTATGCTGATGATACATGTGTATTATCAGTCAACACCAATTCAGTTATTGCATCCCAAAGCCTCCAATCCCATATCACTGATCTTGAAGAATGGTGTCAAAACTGGAGAATTAAAATAAATTCTCAAAACTCGCATTAAATCACTTTTACCTTACGTCGTAAACCAATGACTTCCTGCCCTTCAGTATCCTTTAATAATATCCCTCTGGTGCCTGTACAGCAGATCCGATACTTAGGGTTGCACCTTGACAAACGATTAACCTGGAATCCTCATACAAGACAGAAAAGACAAGAAACCGGACGCTGTTCCAGGCTACTTCAACACTTACTAGACAAACGCTCTAAACTCCCAATTAACTACAAAAGACTCATTTACATGACCATCATACGACCTATTTGGACTTACGGAGTAGAGCTTTCGAATTCCTCTTCTATCCAATCCTTACAGTCAAAAATCCTTGGTAAAATCCTCAATGCTCCTTATTTTGTTAAGAATAAAGTCATTCATAACGACCTTAATGTCCCTTTTGTTGCTGATTTGGTCCGAACCCGGTATCTATCCTTTCATAACAAACTTCATTACCACTCAAACCCTCTTGTTTCAAACCTAGCTTCCTCTTCAATTCCCGATAATCCTCCGAGGCGTCTGAAAAGAAGATGGCCAAGTGACCTTTATAGTTGAACTTTGATTTGAGTACTACCAATGGGTAGCTTCTCTACTTGTCATTATCATATCATCATATATCACTTAGCCTATTTACTTGTTGTATTATTGTAATACAGTTGTAGATATCAATAAATAAATATTTAAAAAAATGGTTTCTTATCGTCTAAACAATGCTTTTTTGGCCACTAATCTCAAATGATAATTAACAACTTGGTTTACTAATTAGTGTTGTCAAACATTTAAAAATTATGAAGGAATTGACTACATTTTTAATAAGATACCAAGTATCGGTTATATCACTAGGACTGACGCTGAATTCAGTTACGTAATGTTTAGAAGTAACTCATCTCTACATTTACATAATCATGAATTTGCAATTGTGAATTCTCAGAATGAGCACAATGGTGTAATCTAGGTATTGTAGTATCCATTATCATATCTGAATAATAAAATGGCCCTCTATTCTCATCAGCAGCATTTGTTATGTATGTAACAAGTTAACTAAAAATGTATATCACCCTGTTCCATATTCACTTTAATATGGAACCTCAAGACTAACAGTAATTTATATATGTAGCATACATTAATGTTGGCCAAAAGCACATTTCGACAATATTTGAGAGACTGAAGGGTTTTCTTTTTGGGATTCTTCATATTGCATTCTGATAGTTAACAAACGGAGGATGGCTGGTAAGAAATATATAGATTTATTGAGTTATTGAACATATATAAGATGGATATGCAAGGGACTTTTTTATGAATTAAATAGATGATTAATTGACTATTTTCATTATAACGTATTGATTATAGACTACAGATAACTTAGAGACTACTCTCTTACATATATTTATTTATTGTTCTTTTTGATTATTTAAATATTTTTTTTTATTTTGGAGAGGAAAGAATATGCCTTGGTCCGGATTCGAACCGTTATATTATAATATATAAACCTTGATTCATTGATGTACTTTATTTTTAAGGGCAAAAATGTCTTATGGTTATTATTGCCTTTAGAACTATCTAAAGGGTATTTTGTTATAAATTATTCAATAACTATCATAAGGAAATAAATTTGATAAAGATAAAAACCTGAGCTGATGAAGGAAAATCTGAAGATATTTGGAATCACTGATGAGAACTGCCTGTAGAGAAAGAGATTTAAGAACCGACTCTACCGACTCTACATCTGGGTTCTTGTGGAAGAAATAAGGAGGCATAGGAGATGGACCGATGATTTTCGGAAGAGAAGAAAGAATGAGCGTGTAAAAACATGATAACTGCGTGGTCCTTTGTTGGTTGGTTGGCATAAAAACTCCGATCACGAATTTTTATATCTTTAAACCATATTCTTCCTGAAGTATTTTTTACCTCTATTTCCTTGTCTTCTATTATTTTGTCGAAAATAACATATTAAATAAATCGGATCTCTTTTACTGAACCAGTTGCATTTTAAGAGAGGAGTGTGAATAGGATTTTCATGAGATCAATTAGATGGTAGGAATGATAGGTCTAGTGATGGGGCTCACTAGTATTTTCTGATTGGAGATATTTAGTAGTTTACTCAGTCCATGTTGTGTCTTTACATGTGTTTGCCAGCGCTGAGGTCGGCCTGTCGGTGTAAATGTGTTGAATAGTGGGTTCTTGCAGTGTTGGAGGCTATCAAAGAATTTGATATGCCTCCGTGTGATAAAGTCAGTTACCGTCGGGAATCCGAGGGTCTCGTGTATTATGTCTGATTTCGTCCTTTGTAGAGAAGTGTGCCTTACTATACGCATCAATATACGGTTTTAAAATTGTTGGAGTCTTTTTGAAGTTGTAGGCGAAATATTATTAAACATAGGCCCCTCCCCGTATTGAAACGTATTGAACCCCGTAAAGGAGTGCCTGCCTAATAACTGCCTTATAGATCATTAGTTTGAGGCGAAGTGATAAGTTCCGTGAAGTTAAGAGGTAATTTAGTCTATAAGATTTGGTTCAAACCGACCTTACCTTATTACGATGTTGGGATAACGTCAAGTTACGGGCGAGGGTGACACTGAGACATGATATTCTATTGGCTGGTTTGTCCTAGTATGGAATATATTCACATTTAAGAATTAATATTAACACATTCTTGTTTTGTCAATTAACATATTTGTGGATTGATTGTTGCATAATTTGTGATTATTTTTATATATATTATTATTACCGCATTAATTTCTTTCTGTTACCGCATGTATATATTTTTCCGCATGTATATATTTTTCCGCATGTATATATTTATTTATTTTATTTTATTTTATTTTGTTTATATTATTGTTTTGTTATGGAATGACTGTAAGCTACACAGCACTATTACTTATTGCCCATAAGTGGCAGATTGTAATATTTCAATAAAGTGTTAATATAAAAAAAAAAAAAAATATTTTATATAAAATCTTGACGTAATGCGTATCTACAAGATCTGAGTTTTGAATGTGGAATACCTTTCAAATTGTGAGATAATCTATTTTTTTTTATCATTTTTGTGAAAATGAAACTGACAACTCCATGAAAGTTTTCCTTTTTGCATATGGAACAAATCATCTTCCTACTTTCAAATTTTCCTTACCATGAAAAGAGTTATAAAAGTCTGCATGATTAAACTTGTTTTCAACATCTTTTACCAGCGAGTCAAATCAAACACTTGGCCCTGATTACATCAGAAAACTTCAGGACTTCATTACGGAATTTTCCTGCAGCCAAAAGTTAGAAGGTACTAGCTCAGCATCCAAACTCACCGCTGTACTCCCTAAAAGCTCCATCACCCTGATTCAGGAATAGGTAAAAATCTAATAAATATAATACATATATTTTTTAAATGATAACTTGTGATGCCTAAGTATTTTATTTTTGTTCATACAACTATAATATATTACATATTGACTGATTTCTTAATTAAATCAAAATGTTGAACTATATATTTGATAAATTATTAAATATTATTACAAACCCTGCAACATCAACTCCATTAACAAAATAAGTTAGACATTGTTTTCTTTGTGCGGTTAGATTCCTGCCCTGGACCGATCCTGAAAGGAACTCCAATTAATATTGTTTATACGAAATTAACTTGTAATTATACAGTTTGAGATTCATCCGATTCTTTCTACTCCTTTTGGCGACGTTTCGAGACTCTGCTGGTTCTATCAAGCCTTAACAGTGAAAAAATCAGCTTTTAGTCATTTACATTAACAACACAGTATTGATATTAACACATCAATCAACCAAGTGCCGTTATGATCAATGAACTCAGTAATGTTTGATTATCAGCAGTTTTATTTTGATCGTTAAATCAATGGATTTATTGGTTTCTATTACTAATTTTATCAAGTTTTTATTAAATTTGCATTACACGAACTTAGACTTTTACACAACCGATTTTTTGCTCACTGCGCGATTTTTATACTTCTGTAGGGTTATAACTTATTTTATATTTCGTTTAATATAATTCACTAAAAGCACTATTCACTAGGAATAGGATAGACTGAATCTCGAGAACCTAAGTTAACATTATTTATTACAGTCAATGCAACTAGATAGCGATTTATATATATATACTCGGTCTGCGCTATTTACCATGCAGATATATGGCCAAGCGATGTAGTCATCACCCAGACTTATTTGGCTTGCAGGAGCACAAATAGCTTGAAAATATCCCAGTCTCACATGGCTGCGTATCATGGCTTCGTTAACCATTCACATTGGGGGCCGATTAACTAGTCCTTCTACTACTTGTTCAAGTAAACTGAAAAATCGGTCAGAATCCAAAAAATATAGATGTTTGGGGTCAGGAAGCGCACGAAGACCTATATATTTCCCTGAAAAACACCGTCCATAGACATAAACCTATAAACATAATGGCTTTATAATCTATATATGTATAATGTTATTCCTGATGGATGTACAAAGGGTAATGGACAGCAGTCCTTCGCACTCCTCCCTGTCTTAGTTAGTTGCCACCAGAAAGCTCATAGGCCTCACAAACCGAGGGATGATTGACGAATCCCGGGAACGTTTGGGTTTGTAAGCAGGTGGTATTTTAAGAAGAATTTCATTTAGTCTAAAGGGGATAGGATAAATGAAATCCGTTAATTAAAATGTGTTAAATAATTTATAAGGTAGATGAAGAAATTTATAAAAGTAACCAAGTGTCTATAAAGGGATAATCATAATGCCACCATCTATCGTTGGTCTTTATTGCCATTGCTAAATGAAAACCAATCTGGAAAACCTGGACGGTGACATGATTAGACAAGCATAGCCACTCATGACGACCATTAGATTACTACTACTCACTCTTGTGGCAAATGGGACCGCAAGCGGTGTGCATTAGTGGTACCATGTCGGGACCCGGCAACGGAGATTCGAATGGAAATGGATTTGACTGAGTGATTTAGGACGGTGATGAGTGATGTTCGTCCAAGGGGCTTCATTATTGGCAGGTAAGCCCCCTCCCCTACCCAGAATGGGTATCGATCCTTTCGGCTTTTGTGAACCCAGCCAAGAAATTACCATCTTCATATCGGTATCATTTTAGGATTAACCATTTCAAATTCCATTTGATGGTCAAAGATCTGATAAAATACGCAGCTAAATTCAAAAAAGCCATAATGAAATTTATTAAATCCATACTTTGCGTACTAAAAATATTTACGAAATATAATTATATTTAGCATACTCATAAATTATAATGACATTAATTAATATGTATATTTATCCCTTAAAGTGCGGGCGACTCTTAGGCGATGCGTTCCAGAGGGACTACGCGCGTAGGGCTTACCATCGCTGTTGACGGAATATTTTTCTCTAGTTCTAAGCTGAATTACAGTTGTTCCCAATCTTTTATGTACAACGCCTTCCCTGTCCAAATGAAAGCCTCCCATGCACTCCTTGCGCAAAAATTGTATAGACGTATGAAAGAAACAACTAGTGTTACATTGAAAACCAAACATTTAGTTTTTCTATCAAAAGATCAACCTTATAAGTTTCAATTTCATATTTTAAAAAAAAGTAATTGTAACGGGGAAAAAAACAAAACTAAGTGAGAATTTTTCTTATTTTTAACTGGTCTCGCATCTCCCAGGTTGTAAGCGACTAATATATGATTATAGCATTTCTGTTGGACCAGGTTTGATAATAACAACGTTATTTTCAAGCATCAATAATATTTTAAGAAGAGTAAAATTTATATTGTTACATCATAAAAATAAGAAACATAATCAGGAGTACATGCGCAGCGATTCAGAGTCTCGAGAAACCACGAGCTGCTTATAAACAATACCATAAGATTTGTTAAATATCTGGATATTTAGTTAATTTTAAATCTTTAATAATTTGACCTTATTTTTTTTTCAATAAACCCGATTGTTTCATTATCTGCCTTTCTTTAATGCCGTAGCTTAAGTCATACTTATATATCCGTCTCATGTAAATTTATAAGTAATGTTTTTATCATAATTTTATGTAAATTTACCTAAATAAACCTAAAAAATGGTGACATTCAACATACTATATACTATAAGCGCTTCTAGCACCTACCGAATGCATCTATAGCACTTTAAGGGTTAAATAATAGATAAATATAAATAGATTATGAGACCTTAAGTATATATAATAAACGTAACGATATTAACCAGTGTATTTATTACATTTTAATTGTATTAAATGAAATTAAAAACATACTTCCTCTTTTCCCTTCACCAAACTTTCCTTTGGTTGTGTTCTGTATTAGCTAAATAGTTTTTGAGCCTCCGACAGTTTAAGAAGGCTTACTGAGAAATAAGATGGTGTAAATATCAGATTGGATGTTACTGAACATATTTCTTTTAAGAAACTTTTTTAATTACATAAATAATTATTTTCCATACCAAACCTAAAGGATTTTATATTTCTATCTAATATAAATAAAAATTCAGTGTGCTTGACCTGTTACGGACAAAATATTTTGCGCACTACCTTATTTTCTAGTAAATCAGTTCCTTCTATGTTAGCGGCATATATATGAATAAATACGACAACAAGTTTGAATAAATAAATTTTTAAATATAGAAAATTTAAATTGCTTACGTAATATAACGCGACCAGTCATAATATAAAGATAAAATTCGAAGTTAGAACTCTTTGCTTATTAATATTTTAGATTGTTTTCTTCAAACTTTTGAATAATTCTTCATTAAAACACTTTGAATATTGGCATACGGAATAGTTTATAACTTTTTTTAAAGGTTTTTATTATAAAGGCTAAAAATGGAAGGGCAAGCTGTAAACTGAAAATGTAATATGCAGCAGTAATAACTTAATAGTACTATTTTTTCACAATAGTTTTATTGGCACAATTAAAATAATAATAAAAGATCCTATTCCTCCCCATCTGGCCAAGTTTTCAAAATCATTAAAACATTAAGTGAAAAAGTTCCTGAAGTATATCAATAACAGTGGAAGTTTACTAGCAAAATAATAACAATATAACAGGCGGGGGTTGTTTGTTCATTTAACGTCACTTTATGCTGCTATGGCTGATCGGACGATGCTACATTGGGAGCTCTAAATTTTACCTATCCAGTTTTAATCGGGATAGGGATTTTTAACGAGTACCTGACATCGTACAGGCTCGGGACCCCGTTTAAAGTCCCTTCCGAAGGACGGCGTAACTAAGGATTTTTTACTCCCTTTAAAAAATCCTAGGGCCACCTGCAGGGCTATGAACCCCCGATCTTAGGCTTAGTAGTTTGTTACGCTAACCACTTGGGCAAAGGTCGTCCCTTAACAACAGATGCGGATTAAATAATGGCTATATGAAATTTATCTATGTTAAACGTCTATGATTTCTTCAAATTGTGTAATCTACACAGCTGGTTTCTCTCAGCCTAACTTCTTACACTAGTAGGGGGATTAACAAAATTCCACTGCGAAATTTAAATTCTTAACAACATTAGTATCCAATAATCAAAGACCCGATCTTCACTCTATGACGGACGAAGCCGAGATATTTCTAATCAACATCCTTTCATAATTATATACTAATTACGGCTTAATTATAACTCATTTAGCTGTTTATTATAAATCAAAAAGAAGCTATATACAAAGTTGATGGTAAAGAAATTTAGAAATTATGCATGAAATTTTTTCTTTCTATTTTTATTTTTTTGGGGTGTGTGCTACGAGTCATGAGCAAATGCTAAAAAAAGAAAATTGAATCATCTTGAAGCGACATAGAGAGCAGAACTGAGACAATAGAGGAAGAAGGAACAGGTAGTTTAGTACCAACTGCTTTCCAACTGAAATATTCAGCTCTTCGCAATTTATGTATCAGGGAAATTTATTTAAACTAAAATTATTTCTACTTTATTTTATTTAAAGGGAAATAAATATTTTGGTCTTTCCCTTTATAAATTACGCTGCAACCTTAACCTCCACACTTCAGATTTGCATTATTTATTCAGAGTGCCCAAACTGCAAAGCTGAGTGAGCCCCAATTGGGTATGCGTTCACAAAAGAATCAATCAATGGATGTTATCGATTTAAATAATTTATTTGTCGCAGCTTGATTATAACCGGAATATATAATACATCAATTCAGAAAAGCGGCTACCACGCTTCAGTAATAAAATATTGGGTCGTTTCATATAAAATGTCTTTATTATTGAGTTTTTATTATTCCTACAATTCGAAGTTGACTTCCACTGACTACTAAGTTTATTTTTACAGATTGTAACGAGTGTTTTTAACCCCCTCTTTTTTATAATATTTACTACCACTACAATTGAACAAAGTTTGTTCATTGTGCCATCAAATATGACCATGGAAAGATTCAATATTCATTTAAGTTTAAACTTGGACACCCGGTGGTCAAAACTGCCAAAAAGTATCACCACGTTCGGGAAAGGGTGTTGTAACGAATAAAGTATACATATTATATTTTTGAGCAATCCACATCGTAGTACAGGGGTATGGACACTATACGGTTATTTAACAAAGGAATATTGACATACTGCAAAAAACTTATCAAAAATCATCCCACATTCGTTAATCGGACGCACCCTATACTCATAAACGACAACGCATGACCTCATGTGTGGCAGTGAAGAAACTAAACCAGCTGGGTTAAAAAATCGTAATCCAAAAACAAACAGTAAACCTGATTATGGCCCAATCATTCATGTACTATTTGAATGACTTCTTTTTAAGATTTTTTCATAACGGCGCATAGGATTAGATTTATGATATATGATATGACATCATTTCATGTAATGGTGGAATTCGCCCCCTAATGGTTAAACAAGGGTACTAAATCCGCTCAACTCATCATATTGCTTGGCTTGGTTCATTTAATGGCACGAGCGTGCGGGCGGTGGAAGAGCAGAGAGAGAAGAGCAATTTGGAGACTGATGAATGTTGCTCACTATCTTATCAGGGCCAGTCCTAGCTCTCGAACCTCTCCAACCTCCACAGCCTCCTTGCTACTGTCTCTCTAATGAAGTGTCACTCAGCGAGATCCCCTGTCGCATCTCTTTTCCGATCCTATCGCTACTAGCCTATCCTATACTAACCCGCTCAATAGAAAAACACTATCAGTCTTATCCGAAACGACAACTTTTAACGTTTAAAAGTCACTTACAACAAACAGACCACGTTATCTCTCTAAAATCTCTCTCTCACTCTGTGTGTGTGATACCGGTGGCTCTTAGACTTCATATGCACCTGGAAGATCTGGGTGGAAAACAAGATTAAGGGCACATAAGGGAAACTTGGGAAAGAAACAAACCCAAAACATCTTCAATCTAAAAAAAAAAAAGATACACCCAACAACTGTCAATAATAATATTCATAATACCACTAATAACTAGAATCTAGTACTCAATTAACTTCTTCTTCTTCTTTCGCGTCAACCTTATGGTGCCTTTCAGCGTGGGGGAGCGTTTAACCAGGACTTTCCGAGGGTATTCGCTAATTTACTTTGAACCGATTATACTCCCTTGCGGGTGATTAGCCCAGCAAGAAAGGCCTCGTATCCTCGGGACAACTGGTTGTTTGGCTAAACCCCCAAACATGGGTCTTCCCAGGGAAGGTAGCCCTGAGGTGGATACTGTATGTGACCTTATGTCTGAATCAGTGTTGAGTGTACTGTTCTGTGCTGTGTGCTTGCCCTGTACTGAACTCGGTTACCCGGGGGGTCGTTAAATCCCCGCTAGCCTGGCTTTTGGACTAGTCCTTTCGGGTAGTACTCAATTAACTAGATTCACAATTCAACTAATTACTAAAATCAAATATAGTGATCTAGTCGTTACAAGTTAAAAAAATATTTGATTGTAGATAGGCTCTATAATAAACTGAAATTAATGCCTTGTACCACCTTGAATATAGTCAGACAATATTAAAAAGAAAGACCTTTTAACACCTGAAGAGTTCATCTTTGTTTAGCTTGTAACCAAAGTTGACAACATTGGGGTAGCGGGGATAGGAAAACCTGTCTATTGCCTCTATTCTTTATATCTTAATGCTTGGCTAAAAGCCTGGCGCTCTATGCAATTATCTGAAGACTTATTTTCCCTCTCCATATAGTCATAAGCTAATATAGGAACACTTCTCGCCCGGAGTACCAGTCTTTTTAATCATTTTATTGAATTGTACATCTGTAATATATACATCTAGTGCAATGGCTATAAGAATAAATAATACATAACAGGACATGAAGAGAAACTACCCACTGGCAGCACTCTAATAACATTTCTATGATAGAACGTCCCGTGGTCATCTTCTCTTCAGACGCCTAGGAGGATTGTCCGGGGTGGAATTGGATGCAAGGATGGAAACTAGTGGGTTTGGATGGGCCTGGAGTTTATTATGGAATGAGAGGTATCTGGAATGGGCTAAACGTAACATATGGAACGTTAAGGTCATTATGGATGGTTTTATTTGTGAAAAAAAAAGGGGCGTTTAGGATTTTGGATTGCAAGGATTGGATACGAGAGGAATTCGATGGTTTGGTGGAGCCCCATACTTCAATTACGTAAGTCCATATAGGTCTTATAACAGCTTCACAAATAAGTCTTTTTTAATTGATCTGAAGCTTTGAGCATTTGTCTAGTACGTGTTGAAGTATTCGGAAGCGTCTAGCTGTTCTTGTCTTTTCAGTCTTGAGTGAGGGTTCCAAGTAAGTCGTTTGTCTATGTTGAGTCCTAGGTAGCGAATCTTTTCAACAGGGATAAGTAAAGTACTATTAAAGGAGTGGTTATCATTCTCAAAAAATTACAAAAGTTCTTTCTTCTAGCAACCCCTAGATCGCTGAAGAGATTTGTTTTCTTACTACCATTTATTCTTTACTACAATGTATCTTAATCTAATTATCACCATCCTACTTATACGAGTGCTTTCACATCATAACATGTAAATAAATAAATACTTGCGATAAGAAAAGCTAGAGAATAAAATGAAATCAGAAATTTTCTTGAGACTATACTTAACTGAACTATAATAAACTGATATTACATTTTTATATTTGTCTTTTATGATTTAGATAGGTAGTTACCAAGATTACTATAATCCTTATCTACGTTCCCTAAACGTGCAAATTCAACAATTTAAGCCTAATTATCAACATTTGTAACTTGTCAAACAAAAAAACTAATTTAGATTTATCTACTCCCTTGACCTTAATCGATATCACTGAGCAAATTGAAGAAAAAATTACCTCATTGTTCAAGTAATTCAGGGAAGTTCGCTTTTGTCTATAAACCTAAGCAATAAAAAATAATTGATTCATTTTTTAATTAGATTTCGAGTGCTTTCATTGAACGTTGAATATTCATGTCTTTTTCAATTTCAATACTCCTTTTAATTAAGAATAATATAAACAAATATTATTATTTAATTAAGGTAGGCAGTAAATTTATGACACGAGAGCTGAATTTCTAGCGAATAATGATAATAATAATAATGAGTAATTAAACAAAAGGGACGAACTCTTAAACCGTAATAACATTTATGTTACTCCACGAGTTATGTCTCAGGTCAGTTTTATGTTCTCCTCCTATTAATTATCGAATCCCTTTCTATGAATTAATGAATCGTATTTCACAGAAGAAAAAAAAAATTTTTGATGGAAAATAAAAAATATTTAATAATATTCCTATTTAACTGAATCGCTGAAGTTTATTATATTGAAATACATGCAACGAGTGCTTGGTATATATTTTAACAACGCTTCTAAAAGCACTTGAAACCGTCACATTGATTTCCGTGGAAACATTTATTTCCATATTAAGCTCGGTGAATTTTGTCTATAATTTTTCCTAAAATCTTAATTTTTTGGAAGGTATATAGTACCCTCTATGGTACTATTCTTATTTCAGTTTATTGGTTTTTAATTTGTAGGATTTTATTTTCCTTTTTTTTTTCTTCTCCAGTTAATTTTAAAACTATATAATATTTATAAGCATTTATTTTTTAATAGACCACATTATATAAATGAGAAATCGCTTACTTATTTCTGCCTTTAATACATTGAATTATCATTGAATGAATATAGTTGCAAAGGTATTACAGTGTGTTAACGTAATGAATTCGTATCCTGTATAGAATAAATTACTAATCCCACTAAGAACAGACAGGGATTAACTAGTTAAAAAATAGCCAAGAGAAAAAAAAGGTCGGAACAAATAGGTGCTCCTCCTACTTAAGTAACCTTTCAACTTAACTAACTAATTACCGAGGGTCTGTTTGTAATTCCCACCAATTAGCACATGACCGCTGTTTCAGCACAAATGGTTTTTAATTAAGAATTCAATTAAATAACAGTTTATATTAGAGAACTGGGAATGGAAAATATAAAATCAAAACTTAACGTGTTTAAAGTTACCTTTAATTTTAAAAACTTTTTACTCTGAATCGTGCAAAGAACTATTTAATCGGCGGATTGACACACATATTAGAAAAAAAGACATACAAATTAAAATATTTAGCATTAACACAAATTATGAAACAGAAATGATCTTAATTTGTAGTTTCATTTTAAAACTAATGATTTAAAAAAAAATCGGAATTTTCCTAGTTTATCGTCCTATTTTCCCCGCGTTTTATACCTTTTATAGAATGGAAGTTCTGTAGATCTTTTATTTACACACGCATGTGAAATGTATGTACACACACACATCTACTTACAATTCAAAATTTTAAGCGTTTAATCCTGGTCTCAGGGTTTCTCCTGCATCCACATATCTTTCAGTGGTTGAGGCCCGTAAGCCTGCTAGAGGCAATTAACAACGACCGTAAGAGTTATTATGGTTCAGGAAAGGAAAGATAGATCCTCGTGGGCCTACTGACCCTGAACTGCCATAATCCTTGGATCAAGACCACTGCCCTTAAATCCGAGTCTTACCTACATCATGCATCTGCATCATTGAACCCATTACACAGGTAAACGATGAAAACACTTTTGTATTGAAAATACCTTATTCCTATAGTTTTCATGGTGCTGAATGCAAATATGATATTAAAAAAGCTATATCACCCACAATTTCTTCACATTGTATAGTTAAAATTTATAAAACTGAGCCATTTTTAAAGAATTGAACAGCTTTAATATTTAAAATAAATAACTGAAAAACTAGATCTATTGGTATGGATGAAGTTGGTAGCACTGCTGAAACACATTTGCTGGCCAAAAAAGATTGATTGTTTTTTCTGTTAACAGCTGATGTTTTGTTTACTGTCAACCTAACCTCACTTTCACGTTTCCTGTACATGTGCTCAGTACAATGTCTAATCGCGGTTGTATCTGCTGACAGTTTTTGTTATATTTGTGGCGAGTTTTTGTCACATTTGTGACGAATTGGTGATTAAAAAACACCAAAGAAACATAATATACTTTGTCAAAAAGGTTTATCTATCATACTTTGGAACTAAACTTGATGATCAAGATAAATCTTGGGCCCGCATAAAGTATGTTATGTATGTGTCGAAGATCTAAGAAAATGGTCGAAAAAGGAGAAATCATCCGACCAATAGGTGATGATGGGAATGATTTAAATTCTATTCCAACGGAAGTATTTTCTGACGTACAATCGGAGTTAGATGAACAAGTTGATGAAGAATTTCAATGTTTTGCAGAAAATGTAGAGCCAAACTGTTTACTCAAATCGAGCTTAACGAACGACTTGGTTAGAGATCTTGGGGTTAGGGATCTTAACGAAAGAAAAAGCTGAATTGCCTGGCTCTAGACTAAAAGAAAAGAATTTGTTAGCGGTTGGAACCAGCATTTATGTGTACAGGAAGAGAGAGCAACAATTTTCCAAGTTTTTTGAACAAGAAGGTGATTTAGTGTACTACTCTCAAACTATGGGTGATACAAAAAAACTATGACCAGATTTAGATTCAGCAAACATAAGATCAACTATTAAAGTTTAATTTTTTTTTTGTTGGCCTGTATTATTTGTAGCAAAGTGAGATAGGCGACCCTCTCCATATATCCTGTCCTCCTACAAACGACATATGCCTGCAAGATAATCTCATTGCGCAGCCTATGATGGAGTTATTTTCTAGTACAACAGATAGAGTATTATATTGAATGGTCTATGCCTCATTTCTATGAACTGTTGTAAGATGTACTATAATTGATCTTCAGTGATATTAATTTTTTGGCAAAATGTTAACTGATCAATTAGTGTCTATAGTTTCAGAGACATTGTATTTCGGGTTTTTGCAATTGCATTCTAATATTTATTTTCTGTCTCTTTTTATTATATTTTTTCTTAAATCTATGACGAGAAACTGTGATACTGAATTGTTTTTATTTAACTATAATCCAATATTCATTTCTTATACAAAAATCAATTTAAGTGATTACACGCTGCATTATAAAACAGACACATCCAAATTAGGTACAGTTTAAAAAAACATTGTTATATATTAAACAGTAGTGGCAATAACACACCCTATATCTAGTAATCTTCTTAATTTTTTTCAATTAATAAAAATAAAATAATATTTAATATAAAAAACTCCAAGGTTGGGTGAAATAAAAATATAAACAAATACAATTAACTTCTGTCTGCTTATCGCACCATGAAGGAAACTATTAATAGTTTTTCAATTCAGAAAGGTGGTGTGATTAATAGCTCACCTGTTAATTGCAGACAACGGTAAGTTTCAGTTTGACCCAAACCCAGCATAATGGATTACACTTCAACACCACCAGAAAAAAATAATTGATGAACTATTGTAGTAACTATAATAACTGGCTATAACTATATTTAATTGATAAACCAAACCATTAAAATATACTATATTAAATGAGAATACATAAAAAATAAACCTGTACCACTCACATCCCTTGAAGGGTCTTGGGTTCAGTATGTGCTCGGGACTGTATTGTTTCTAGGAGAACGGTTGTATAGAGAAGCGATTTTTTCACTATTGCACTCAACCGCCAGGTTTTCAATGTATAGAGTGCCAACTTTAAAGTAGCTTGGTGAGCCCTAGGTCCTGACTCCACTGGATCCATCATTGGCTGTATAAAAAAAAATTGAATAAATTATCTGTACAACCGGATTTCTGGGTCTTCGGTACGACAACTTAGCGCTCTACCACTGAGCTACCACGCTCCCTTGGATTAATAGACAAAATTACGCCTTTGTTACTACATCTTCTATTCAAAGGAGTTGAAAGGCTTCTTCTATTATAAAGGAAACAACTTTAAAAAAACGTAATATTATTGTGTTTTGCCGTCACAACATATTCTATATATTTTATAGTTTGTGGAACACTGAGCTACACTACTCCCTCACATTTGATTAAATATTCCGCAATTATTCCGTTAAAACGTTTAAAAATACTTTACAACCCTATTCGCGGTTTCAGTTCTTCCATCGGACCCTTTTAATGCTGGAAGCCCCATCCATTTGTACAGAACCCCTCCGACAAATAACCACTTTGGGAGGCAAAGTCTTGGCTAATATCGAAGTTGCCGGCCTT
This sequence comes from Arma custos, assembly GCA_037127475.1. Lineage (NCBI taxonomy): Eukaryota > Metazoa > Arthropoda > Insecta > Hemiptera > Pentatomidae > Arma > Arma custos. Next base: position 112,164,366 of record CM073764.1, read on the forward strand.
GACGGCATTGTCGCCTCCCAAGTTACAAACAAAGTTTAAGATACTGTTTTCTCGTAGTTTCAGCGTTGAAAGGACCTGCAAGTGACTAAGTATAGAGACGTATCGGATGTTTCGGGTTACATACGTCTGAGGTACTATTTAAACCTCTACGTCGGTTCTCATGTTCAATTACGATCGTTACTAATAAAATTAACATTATTAGAGGATACTAAATCAAATTTATATATTTTTTTCAAAATGTATGTACTGTACCGAATACCTGTCATGGGTTGTAGGAGCAAAGGTTTTTTAAAAATTCCATATGCACTCAAAGTATCTTTGCACTTGGGAACACATCCACTTAGGATTCTGAAATTAATCACTGTTGTTTACATAATTTCTTCTACGTAAAATTAATTGGATGGTTACTTAGGGAAGTTTACTATAGGGTAAGGACTGCGTAGTGTAGGGTGTTGTAATGTGCTGTTTAAATGTAGATGTGTGTGTCAGAGTGCTGTTCCATGCCCGTTGGTCTATCTGGATTTTTCAAAAAAATTACTAACTTTTCCAAGGACATGCTCCGCTCAGGCTGGATGGTGTGAAGGAGGACCTAAAGCGGCTGGTTGTAAGCCCAGGATCGCGGAGTTTATTTGTCTGGGGAGGAGGCCCGGGTTCTTGCGGCACCGTAGTGCCATAATGATAATAATTATAGATGCTAGATGGGCATAGAAGACAAGAGTTCCTCAGAATCACACGATCGGTCTACAGATTATAACAGAATAAATGTTCTAGCATGTTGCTCTCACACGCTAAAACAACTAAGATTCCATAACAACTTCAAAAATGAAAAAATATTAAATCTCGCCTAAGATTTAAAAACGTATGATTCCACAGTACTATCAACTCAACTCTACACATACCTGCATTTTGTTCTGAAAAAAATTATCTTTAGTTTATGTTGAATAATAATAGCTAACCTAATGCAATTATGAGAAAGAAAATGGAAACTTTGGAATGGAAATAAAGGAAAAAAACGTTAGCTTATCAATAAAATGTTCTTCCTATATAAAAGAATTCTCTTGACCTCTATCCGTACCATTTTTTTCCTCATATCTTTAGTTTAGTTAAACAAAGCACTTTTAAAATTTGGGTAGAGGATAAAACTATTTTTAAAATCACCTTTAAACGCAGTAGAGGCTTTCTAAAACAAAAAAATTAAGCACATCTTGAAAAAATATTTTTGATCAGTAATTATAAACTATTTTATTTATTTTGGTTTAATATATGAGGAAATCCTGAGGGATAAACCGTTGGGGATTCACCCTGTTTGGTATAAGGGAGAATATTGGGCGTGTAGGTCTGATTAGGCTTGTGGCGTAGATGTTGTTCTTCCCCGAGTCTCTCTTGTAACTGAATGTCAAGCTCTCCTGTTATTTGCATTCGGGGAACACGTACAACACCACTCCTCATATCCTGCTGTTTCTCCAACGTGACTCAACTCTCTAACAACAGATAGAGATTTCATAAAGGATTTTCCATCTAGAAGGAAAAACCAAGCAACAGGAGGAAAAAGTTTTCAACGTTCCGAACTCCAAGAAAATGGTTTTAATTGAATTATTCGAGTATAGTTATCTGAATAACAACCTTTTGGAGCCATAAGTATCATCCTCAGGGATTAAATCGTCGATACAAATGCAAGGTATGTAATGTGAAAGGTATGTTTTCGTTTTCGATCTATATCTTTAGGATTGACAAATATTATAACTAATTCTTTAACCAGAAATCACTTTGTAAAGGGAAAGAATAACCCTATCAAAATGTCGAATACGCAACTATCTTGATGATTTTCATAAACAAAGTAACGAATAATAAAAATCGTTATTCTGCATTCGTTATTGCGATTTTTTTTTTAACTCCGAGTTAAAAATGTACCCCATTCGCGTGTTTAAACTGGTCCATATGATGGAAAAATCACATTTCTTGCATCGCAAAATATTGAATATGTCATGTTCGTCTGTTTGATGTAAATTCAATGAGATGCGATAAAGCAAGCTTAATCGAGCTCGATAAATAGATACAAAAAAACTGTTTAAAGGTTCATTCAAGATCAGTTTATATAGCCAAATTTAGAGATGGGAAAGGAAAATCCTCCGTACGATAACCGTAGTGGTACGGGATCAGAGTCAAAACTCGTGGAGGAGAAGAACGAATAAGGAATTTCTAACGGAAAGTGGTCAGTCGATATCTTATGATATGAAGGCAAGAGACCAAATGGGAGGCCAAAGACCACATGGATAGACAAGATCAACAAAGATGCTGAGCTTCAAGTAGCAGATTGACCACTGAATCAGTGGCCAAGGATTGCTCGATTAATCTTGCTTTATCGCATCTCATTGAATTTACATCAAACAGACGAACATGACATATTCAATATTTTGCGATGCAAGAAATGTGATTTTTCCATCATATGGACCAGTTTAAACACGCGAATGGGGTACATTTTTAACTCGGAGTTAAAAAAAAAATCGCAATAACGAATGCAGAATAACGATTTTTATTATTCGTTACTATGTTTATGAAAATCATCAAGATAGTTGCGTATTCGACATTTTGATAGGGTTATTCTTTCCCTTTACAAAGTGATTTCTGGTTAAAGAATTAGTTATAATATTTGTCAATCCTAAAGATATAGATCGAAAACGAAAAATGCGATTTTCACATTACATACCTTGCATTTGTATCGACGATTTAATCCCTGAGGATGATACTTACTTAGGTGGAGAAGGCTGGTAACTGCGGCCAAAGATCTACCAGGCCTGCATGGCCAACCGAAATTATTTACAGCTTTTATTTAATAAATTATGTAATGCATAGCACACACAAAAAGTTTGACATTCGCTCAAAATAGCCTTGAAATTCGTAATTTAGGAGATTCATGCTATAAAATATGCAATAAAAATAATAAAAAAGCTGTCCTTTTTATGATGGAAGTTACTTTTTTATAAGACCTTAAAGATAAAATTGTGCAATTCTTTTATCTATATTTTTATCAGTTCTATCATTTTATGTCCAACTTGAGGCGGGGCCATGTGGCTCATCCTCAGAGGTTATATCTTAATATCTTTTTTCGCATTTATGAATTTTTTTTTTACTTAGGTATTAGTTTACATGTAATAACCCTATTTAGTCATTTTTCATTCAAATATTAAATATTATACAAGAAACAATAATACTTTCATCATTTTATTTATCATTCATCATTACGGTATTCGCTGTAACTGTTGTATTATAGAATAGATTAAAATTAATAAATGATACGAAATATCTTTTTAGAGGAAATAAAATGATAGTGATAAGTTTTACATTTTCAAGTCCATTGTGTTTTAATTACTAAACCTTGTAAAATGGTTTACGTACGTATTTGGTATACTTATGTTAACGATATTCCTAACATGTCATAGCAACTTATTTACACTTACAAATTTACAAAAAAAATTATTTGTTTTTCTTTTTTCTATTGGCTTTTTGAAATGACATAATTTATTTGCTTGTATAATAGAATGACTAAATTGAATGAAACTTCCCATTTCGAACTAATGCTGAGGTCGCGTGATCAGAAGTTATTCATTACATTCATTTCTAACGAAACATGATTAACTACTTTTGTGTTATGGTTTATGTTTTTGTAAAACTAAATGATAGATGTCAACATGATTGATTAAAATAAACGAGAAACATGAGTTAGCTAAATTGGACAATTGGAAGCTCTACAATACAAAGAAATTCACAAAACAGTTTTGATACAGTTTACGCTTTGAGTTATAAATAATAAAGTTTCGAATTAACTCAGCAAACAAAAATGATTATAGGCTAATAATAGTAATGTTTAAATTAATATTAAGGGGTAAATTAGAATATAAAAATGTATTATATGACAAAACCGCATCTTGCTATCATTTAGTGAAAATGGGAATAGTTACTTCCTTTAATTACTTCCTTCGACGGATGAAGGGTCTTGGGCTTATTACAGTTCAGAGACAGTACTAATACAACGGTTGTGCAGGAATGTGATTTGTCGGAGATCAAGCTCAAGCGCCAGGTTTTTCCCTCATTTAAGGACACCCGCTTTACAGAAACTGGAGGAGCTCCCGGTGGTTCTGCAAATCCTGCAGGGTCCATCAATGGAGTTAAAGATTAAATGATTTATCTGTTACTGCTGGATTTGAACTTGGAACCTTTAGCACAGCAACTCAGCTCTCTACCCTTACGCTACCTCATTCCCTTGAATGATTACAATAAAGTTTAATTCTTATATATAACATCATGAGAACATATGATACAAAAAGTTTTTGTTTTGCAAAAACTATTTACAAATTCAGGAATTCTATCAATATTATGAAAACCATAAAAGTGCAGGTTTTATCATAATTTTAATTATTTAAATTTAACGAACAATGCAATCTCCATTCTAGTTCGAATAGAACTTTACACGTAAAAAGTCCCAAGTAAAATTGCACTCTACGTTATTTTAATTAGAAAATTAATTAATATCCTTTGAAATTCTAGAAAGAATAAAACTATATTAAAATACCCAATTTTGGCTTATTGCTCCATTTAGCGTTCATGATTCAAAACGAGTATTTTTATTTTTAATTTATAACATCAAAACAATTATTTGATAAATCTGAAGCAGTTAATTTTCGACTACATTTATATTATTAAAAAATACCTTCAGAGTAAATTATAAAATAAACTTGGTTTATAATTATTATCCTATTTTTCTACGATGTAGACCGCTATTGATTTTTGTTTCTTACTTTACTTACTGAGAGTAGCAGCTCGTTCTAAATTACACATTCTTCAAATAATTACTCTACAGCTTTTACAGCCGACCGGAGATGAGAGTCCTCGCAGAAGAGACAACCAGTTGCACCGCCATTGCAATCCTCCTTCTGCTGGGGATAGACTTTACGATGAAGAGGAGTAGCGAGTAACCCTAGATGGTCTAACCACTCCGCTAAATGGAACCTTCGCTCTGAAAACGTGTCCCTCCGGGATTACTCGTCAACTAATGGCCCTTTACTAAAGGGCTTCATGTACTAGCGGTTTACATCTAATTGTTTTTAATTTCCATTTATTAAGTAGATGTATTTAAAATATGTGTAAAAATTAATTGGGTAAATAATGATACTTATGTAAGTAAATAATAGTTAACTTACTATTAAGTTGAGCACAACTGAATCACTATGTGCAGACAAGGAACCGGTCAATTTTTACAAATTTTAAAAACAGACAAAAAAGGGAGCTTGCCTTGTATTAGCTATCTATCTGCAGTAAAAAATATATTGAAGGCGTTGTGATGACTGTGCTGTCTTACGGACAAGTGACTTCTGTAACTGGTAAAAGTTAAAAGTTCTTTAAATTTTAAGCCATAAATAAACAAATGACAAATTATTCTACTCACGCAATGAGACGCAAAGCAACGAAAGAATCTCCAACACAATGAGGGAAAGAAGGATTAATTTCTATGGGCATATTTGAATTCCTTTTAAATAAAAAAAACTAAACCGAACTGGTTTAGTGAGAAATCGGGGTTACGGTGCGTGTTGCAGACAAGAGGTTGACGTACGAGGCGATAACGAAGCAAACGATCAAAGTAGAAATGAAAGGAATATCAGAGAAGATATACTGGGTGGAGCGAAAGGCACACCTACTAGTGATTTGTCTGGAGTACTCCTAAGTTGGGTGAAATTAAATTATATATACTCGACTTGTTGCGTCACTCCAGTTACTGATTCAACTGTATTACAAATATATTAGGAATTAAATAGAACCCCCACCACCTACATTGTTTCGAACATTTCTTATGGCATAAACAATAACAATGCACGTTTACCGTTCACCTGTTATATTTCAACCATAATCTGTATCAACCGTAAAACCTAATATTACTATTTAAAAGTAAATTTACTGCTAAGAACAATTTTTCAAATTGATATCAGATTATTTTTTTAATTTCTATCTATAGGCCTCTAAACTCTTGACGCACTTGTGGAGAATACGAAATTGTAGGACTGTATCATCCTACCTATTTTTTTCCAGTGATACGGAAATTTCTCCATCACTATTGTTATAAATATGCTCTTTTCGTTTGTGATTTGTCATTTTTGCACTCTAGTTGGATCATACACGTATTTAAGTAAACAAACTTAAATCATACACTACCTAACCTGCTTACCTGATCCAATAGATCCGTTTTCAGCGAAAGCTTCAAACATATTTTTGTGGTTCGTGAGAAAACTAAACTTCCTGACATGTGGTTTATAATTGTTATTATTTATCATCATTACTTTCTTTTCTCCCTGTCGACAGAGCGAAGTCTGATCTACGAGCCTTTACTTAGGTAGAATTCGAAGGAACTCAGAACTGTTATCGAAAGACCTTCCTCATCACATAGTATAATTAATTAGTTGATCGCTACGAACAAGGTTCTGATGGATTTAGTGGCGTAACGGGATGCAAAATCCTGCCTCGTTCTCCTGTCGGAAGGACTCAACAGGTGGGGCACTGAGGGTCAATATCGTTTCCCGTAGCTTTTCCCAGGTCTTCCCTTTTCTGTCATAATACTAACCCTTTCATAACAAAAGTGTCAAAATAAAATTAAATGTGTCTTTTTCTGTTAAAAATAGCCTAAATAACCATTAAAAACTGTTTTTCAATTTTTTTTCGCCATTTAAAAAAAAATCTAATAATCCGTCAAAACTGAGGTTAGAAAGAACTTGCCTGTGCTGCAATCTGTGACATATTCTGGAACTATTAATGTAGAATGCTGGATACACTGAGCATTAAAACACTAACAGGAGTACATAACAGATGTTGTAGCCAAACTGCTACATTAGGCTTGAAAGGGCATATATGATTCCTAAATTATTACTTATAATATCCAATTTGTTGCCTAATCAAGATCCGTCTTATTTTAGCTATGAAGCTGTAGGCCTCAATAAACAACAAATAACAAACGGAAAATCAATATGTAGTAAATAAATGTAAATTCAGATAATTAAATATCCCTTCTCGCTATCATTATTTTAAAAAACGCTTCTAAAATTTTCACTACCGTGGTTTCTCACCGTCTTGCTAAAATCAGACTATTCAGACTCTTTAAATTTTTTTAATATTCTTTATAACTCATGTTTAGACAAACTAGGTATTAACTGTGGTGGTAATTCTATTCCATAGATCCTTCACGAAATAAATCTTAACCAGCCCTCAACGGATACGAAACGTCAATGTAGGAGTTGCCAGGTTTCTAAGGTTACAACACATTTTAAGGAATTTTGACTCCGCATAGCGCCACAAACTTCGAGTTGTAGCACCTTAGTAATAATGGCTCCTCATAAAACTAACTAATTTTCTTCTAAACCCGCATTTTATCACCTTACTTGCTTCCTATTTATAATTATTCTTATTTCTTTACTAACTAATTATATAATTAGTAAAGAAAGTTTTTAATTAAGAATTCAACTTTCCATTCTGGCAGATTTGGGTCAGAATTAATAACTATCGTTTCACCATTAATACCATATGAAACCCACATTTTCTAAATTCCTAAATCTATTCTAGGCAATTCATCTTAATTATTCACCTTAGCACCTCAATTATTTTCAGAAAAGTACCAATTAAAATATTATTTAACCAAATGAGCTGATGTTTAGTAAATAATTTTACTAAAGCTATTACTATATTTATTTTTAAAAATATTGAGGTTATTTTACGGTTAGCTTAAAATCTTAAATTATTCAATAAATATTGAAAACCAAAAAGTGATAATTATTTTATTGACAAAACAATTTTAGATGTAATAATCTTAAAGAATCAACTAAAAACTTCACTGAGAATTAATATTTTTACCACAGATCATGTATGATCATTCAAATAGTTAATTTCAATGTTGCACAATTCATTAATTTCATTTTTTTCGATGTACACAAAAAATACTCGGGGTGGAGAGTTATGATTGTTATAATACATAAACATAGGTAAAAAATATATAAAATTAAATACATATATAGAAAGATTATTAATTATTTAAGACAATACAAAGATATCAACATTTTTCTATAATAGCAAATTTAAAAAAATAATAATCAATCGTGAAGGAAAAGAAATATGAGGCTTTTTATTTCTTTGGACAGTCTCTAACATAACCGTGTTATGGCGCTCTTCCATGACAGTACCTAATATCTTCTAAAACTCGTACAAAGTTTACTAGAACTCATTTACTCACAAAGCTACGAGAAAACCCAATTTCCATCAGAGCTAAAACAACAGAAAGCAAACTGTGTTGTTTATGTCTTCTAGTAAACTTTCAGGGCAACTACACATTACCTGTGTAATGTATTAATTCTGAAATAACTTTTAGGAATTATTTTAATTCACAGGGGATGTCGAGTTAGAACCAGTTTCTCTGAGTGCACAGATTTTTTACCACAGTTACAAATTTAATAAAATTGCCAGAGGCGGTCTCGTGTGCCCACATTTATGAAAAGTTAAATCAGTTTTTCCCCTCCATCCGTAGACAATATTTCCTCGGTTCATTAATTTACCAATCCCTTAAACTCTCTACATCCTTACCACATCAACAGTATCCTTCGATTCCAACCCTCAAACCACTTCTCGCGTTTCTGTCCTTTATTTGAGCATGATGACACAAAACATTCTGTTTCATAAACAAATTATCGAACGTCTTTAAATTAACTAAAAAAATGTGGTATATCGGATATCGATTGTCGATTACATACGTTTGATTCGATGTTTCTATTATGAGTGTTGAAGAGGAAAAGCAATGTGGTTACCGGGGGAACCCAGGTTATATTTACTTTTACACACACATGTTTGTTCCTGTATTTAAATTGCGATGCTGTGATTAATACATGTTTTCTCGAGTTAAATACTGAGGTGTATTATTTTTTTGTTAGGACATTACCAAAACATCTTATGTTACGTTCAAATCCAATATGGATTCGGCAATTCGTTTTTTTATCTATGTGTAAATCTACGTTTACTGCTAGGAACATTGTAGAAAGACGTGTGTATGTTGTTTGTTTGTCTTATAAAAATGTACATTTTTAATTTATTGAGATGGCATTTTTAGATGAGTTAATGTTACGTGAACTGTCTTTAGTTTTATTGGATTAGGTACCTTGGTCCAATATTAGTAGTAACTCGGCTATAGTAAAACTTTTTATATATTTTTAAGATTGAATAATTGTTTGTTGAACTAATAAATCAAATAGAGGAGAAAATGTTTTAGGTGGTGATCAAAATAAATTTTCATATAGTTATTTACCAATATTCATAACCAATATAGCATTCATATAGTTATTTACCAATTATTTATATTTTACCAATATATTTATTTATTTATATTTTACCAATATATATATTTTACCAATTATTTATATTTACCAATATAACATTCATATAGTTATTTACCAACTATGAGTATTTATCTCTCATAATTTACAGTGGATCTTTTTCTCTTCCATATATTTTAAATAAATATAATACTACAAAAACAATGCCTAAAGAAGTAAATAAATATAAGAATTGATCTTATATTATCATATCGTTTTTTTTTTTGTTTTTTTTATACAAATGTCGACAAGGGAAATATATTGAAATCAATAAACATCCCCATAAACCAGACTTGAGTACTCAACTATAACTAGGAAGCAGCTCATGTACCACAGCAATGCTCATATATAAAATGTGTAATGGAGGACTCTAGACAGTTCTCTTGGGAATAAATAAAAATTATATGAACGGTAATAATTTAAGTGGCCTGGTTATATATATGTATTTATGAGAGATAGGAAGAGGAAGGGGGGGTGGAAATTTCTAGAGCTCATTAAATTGTTAATAAAATATGTTTTATTCCTAATTTTATTATTAGCCACTTATACCCATTATAATAGTCAATGCTTCATTTGCTCCCATCTAAAATGATCAGTTATGGACTGAATAAAGAGCTAGAATACACTTTATCTTTTGACTCACTGAAATTGACTCTTATTTATATTGAAACTCTAGTCACGCAGTTGTTTAGTGTGGTATTAGGAATTGGGTTCCTGCTGAATTGAAATACACCTACCCAGCTATTTCTAATTTCATCTAGCCGACCAGATAGATAAGGAGTGATTGGTGAGGATGGTCTGTACCGCCTCCTGATAACTTTCCTATTAGGCGAGTAATGGTCTGTAAAGGATGAGGTGTCTTATCCGGGGAAGACCAATCAGCTAATGGAATATCTTCTTCAAGATGGCCCCATCACGTCCGAGAATACGAAACATTAATGAATGTCAGCGCACTATGTGCTACCATAATAAACGTTAATATGGTTTATACGATAAATCATAACTAATTTAAGCTTTATTTTTATTATTTATTTATATTAATAAAAAACAGAAGAAACCTGTAGGCACTAAGACCCGTGACTCTTAGTGGGTCTTAACTCCTACAGGTAACTGTTCTGTTTCTAAAACAACGGTTATGCAGTTGCTTGAATCTGTGATCAACGTCAACCTCCAGGTTTTCCACTCTATTTTGGGTTCCCATTTTATAGATGCTTCGTGAGCCCCAAGAGGGTCTTCAGATCCGATAGGATTATTTCCGGCTGGAAACAGATTAAATAAATTATCTGCCACAACCGAATTTGAAGCCGAAACTTTCGGCTGAGTTGCAGTGACTCAGTGCTCTTCTACTCAACCATCTAGCTCCCTAATACCAAACATTTATGATTTTCTGTGCTCTATTACTTTGAACATTAAGGTGTTATTCATAAATAATTTGTTTTATTTTTATTAGGATATTTGATCATGCCATGCCAAAATAGGCAACGAAATTCGGAGTAAAGGAATTCAATGATTTTTCATATATATTTAGTACTTTTTTAAATCTTTCTAAAAGTAGTAGTTCCGACTCTCTGGGATCTATAGGCCTTCCCGGAGCACATCCAGCCCATGAATCGACGGCATAATTATTGCAATTTTTTTTTTATAACTTCTTTAGTATGAGGAACTCAGACACGATTTAAACGAGTTCTCAATATAAATGTCTTATAATTATTGTTGATAAAGTAAGACCTTGATTTATGAAAAGTATAAACTCGTACTACCTATGCTAAAGGAAAGAAGTAACTCATAAAGTGGGGTCCTGTGCATAATCTGGAAGTCACGAGCTTAAGCTTAAACTTAAACTTTTGAAAAATTAATCATTCATTCTGTTAACTTCCATGGAATCGACTCTGTGGGCTATGAAAACCTTCCTGGGGTTCTTCCAGGCTCTATAATAAGGGTTCATTTAATAGGGAGGAAAATAGGCGGTTGACCTTGATCTCAAAGTTAACTCCCTGCACAACCGTTGTCTTAGAAATGGTACAGTTTCAATCATGAACAGAAACCAAGACCATTTGCGAATTATATAGTGGCATAGGTTATGTTGTAGGCGTAGGAAGTGGCGACTCCACCGCCCAGTTGCCGGACTGCAGCCACTGGACCTCCAGGTTGGGGGAACAACAACTCTGACACCACAACAGTACACCATATACAGCACACTTCACTCACCCCATAGCAGTGATATGCCCCATACACAGGAAAGGCAACAAGCTAGTATGTAACAATTACAGAGGGATGTCACTCCTGAACACAGCGTATAAGGTTCTCTCAGTGATACTTAACAGGGGGCTCGTAGCATGTCCTGAACTGATAGCGGGCCACTACCAGTGTGGTTTCCGGCCCGGGAGATGAACCATCGACCAGATTTTTTTCCCTGAGACAGATCCTGGAAAGAGGACATGAGTTTAACGTTGACCTCTGAGGTCTGTTCATCGATTTCAAGCAGGCATGCGACAGCAACGATCGACAGCAATTACTACAGATAATGCTCGATTTGGGTATTCCATGGAAGCTTACTAAGCTTGCAAATATGACCATGCATGATAGCAGGATGAAAATAAAAATGCAAGGGATGCTGTCAGAGGAATTTGCAGTAAATAGTGGCCTGAGGCAGGGAGATTAATTAAGCCTTTTTAATTTAGCGTTGGATCAACCAATAAGGGCAATACGAACCAACCATAACGGGACAATCAACGATCGATTAACACAGCACTTGGTATATGCGGACGACGTACTAGAAGCACGGCAGTGCTTGGAGGAGCTTTTGAAGAGTTTATAAAGGAAGCGGCAGAAGTGGGGCTTAACGTAAACGAAGGAAAAACAAAATACTCGTATTTAAAAACACCCAAGATGGTTCCAGCATTTGCAGTTTGGCGAACGAACTTTTGAAAGGACAGGCACTTTTAAGTAACTTGGATATATCATAACAAATAACAACATAATGAAAGAAGAAGTGAATGCGAGGCTGTCTGCAGCTAATAAGTGCCTCCATTCCTTTCAAAAAACTTTGAACTTCAAAGCTCTATCTATACAAGCTAAAATAACTATTTATGAGACTGTCCTGAGACCCATAGTTACATATGGCAGTGAATCCTGGGTATTGACTGACAAAGTTAAAGAAAACTCAATGTCTGGGAAAGGAAAATACTCATGAAGATTTATGGGCCAATAAGAGAGAAAGGTACGTGGTGATCAAGGAAGAATCTGAGCTCCGCACAATATTCTTTTGCAATGGAAATTTAAATATTTCACGCCAGGAAAATCGTTTGTAAGAAAATCCCGCCTCAGGGACACGTGGAACGGATGCCAGAAACAAGGATGCCAAGACGCCTGTTGTACGGAAGCATTGGAAGGAAACGGGTCTGGGGAAGGCCTAGGTTGAGATGGTTGGTCCTCGTAGCGCCGATTAGTAAGTTGGTAGGTATAGGTAATAAAACATTTTATCAGTAAGATATTACAAATTAAACCAACAAAACAACTTTTTCCTACTTTCTCTTAGTTTTTAAGTGATAAATTATAAAAATAACTAACTATTTTTTTGACACGTCCGTGCAATTGAAAAGCTTATATACCCAAAACCTTCAATTCGAAAAAACTAAAAATAAATTATCTTTTAGGTTTCTACGGCCACTATCATTACAAAAGAATTTGTTGGTTCCTTCTGGCTTAGATCGTGTTGATAAATTTTTCGCCAACGTTTCGCCAGCCATGCTGCTGACTTCTTCAGGGCTGACGTATGAAGTACAAATCTCATTGAGAAATTCATCTCAGCCCTGAAGAAGTCAGCAGCATGGCTGGCGAAACGTTTGCGAAAAAATTATCAACACGATCTAAACCAGAACAAATCAACAATTCTTTTGTAAAAATAAATTGTTTTTCCAATTTCCCAAGCTTTAATTTGTTATTTTTATTAATCAAACCGATATTTAAATGTTCGAACATTCCCCAATAAATATTTTTTAATATAAAATCTTTTCTTTTTTAATTTATTTCATTTACAAGTTGGTCAAATCTACGGGGCGATTTTCAATAAGACTTTACTAGTGGTATTAATTTTGAAGAATTGTCTTATGTTTTTAAGCTATTTTTGCAAATTATAGTTGATATATTTCGCTCGTAAAAAATGGGATTCAAACAAAGACTAAATTTAATTGATCAATTGCAGAGAACAAATCAATACCCGGTAGCGTTAAATGGTCTATTGAATCAGAAGTTGAGATAAACTTAGATGATTGGCTCTTAAATTAAAAAAAAATAATAATTAAAAAACTGTTTAGGAGCAAAACAATTTCGAAAATAAACAGAAAGTAAAGTAATATAAAGTTCATTAATAATGTATAAACGAGTCGAACTTTACCGAAGCATTACTTTTAAAACACTCTCTCTGAAAGCTATCTATTGAAGTAAGGCATTCGTATATTTAACAGAATATATTAAAATGTTAATTCAACAAATAAAGTTATGTTAAACAAAATAAATGAAGTAATTGCATCATAATAATATAAATATGCGTTAAGATAAATATCATTAAAAGGAGCCTTGCGTGATTAAAATTATTCTTTTGTATTATTAGGAAAATATTTCGAAATATTTAAATAGCGAGTAATTTAGTATAAGTAGTTGTAAATAAGTAAGTATAAGGATGAGTTTTGAAAAGTTTCATATTTTAAATAAAGCATTATTTTAACTACAGAAATTATCCATTGGCAGTACACAAATAACAGATTTATCTTAGAAAGTCACGAGGACGCCTTCATTTCAGATTATTGGGAAGAGGAAGCTAGGCTGAAATTAGTGTGTTGTAAGTGGAAATAAAGTTCGTCATGAAAGGATTGATATCGGGTTCGTGACAAATCAGCAACAAATGGTTGAGGTCGTTATGGATGGTTATATTCATCATAAAAAAGTTAGGAGCATTAAATATTTTACGAAAGATGTTGGACAATAAAGATTAGATACGAGAGGTGTTCAATGGCTGTGAAAACCGAGTTGTGTTGATTATAATAATAATAAACTGTAATAAAAATTTCTGTTAACGTTTTTGTTTTTACTATTTTTTCTATAATTCTCATTTATTTTCGTACGTTCGATCATTGTTAGAAAATCGATAGTTGTTTCACAAGTTTAGTTAGTTGGCCAACAATTTTTTGGCCAGTAAAGGACACACTACCAAACTACTTACTTCACATTTTGAAAAATCAAGCAGAGTATTTTTTCAGTTAAGACACTCAGATAAAAGAAAATTCGTTTGGGCGCATAGATAGATAACGCTAAAGATAATTTTCAAGATATTCTACAGGTGCCGAATATCCAAAACCTGAATAATTAACACACATCATTCTTCCAGCATACTAATAAGTCATTAGTAAATTAATGTGCGGTTTGTCATTTTTAGTTATTTGTTGGCTGTATTCATGCAGTGTTTTCTTTATTATTTTTCACCTTATTGTAGGTACAATAGATGTAAAACGCCATTCAAAAAATACGATTAAATTCGTTATTTGACATTTCATATTCGAGTTTCTGATCGAAATTTTGACGTATAAAATATAAATTTCTAAAGTTGTCGCTGATCGCAAAACTTTTTATTTTTACAGCGCTTAGCGATAATCATTTTGTCCGAGATTTTTTGGTGTTCGCGATTTCTTGCCTGTTTTTACTGGGCCTAGATATGTAGGTAACCTGAGTTGTAGGTAACAAGTAACAAAACGTATTGAACTCAAGCTTTTTCACATGATCGCTTTTTAACCAACTGCTTCGTTAAACTTCCTTAAAGGTCTCACCCTAGGTCTAGCTTGGAAGGCCTGCTTCGTAACTGCCTGAGTGTGCACTGAATATTATATGGAGTTCCAAGCTTAGTAAGAAAGTTTCTTGGTGAGCGAATTAAAAACGTATTTGTTTTCTTAACAATCTGATTTCTTCTAATTGATTTTTCTGAAGATTTATGTTGTTTTTGTGTGTTATTTAGCTATTTCATTCATTTATCAGCATATTGATGAGTATTGATCGCCAGTTGTGTTTAATAATTTTCTTTCTAAAAAATACAAAAAAATTTAAAATTAAAATTAAAAATTATTGACCTTGGCTCAATCAAAATATAATTTAAAAAATGTCTTATGCTTTCAATTTATGTCCATGTACAATATTATGTATATTGAAATTATTTATAGAAAATTTCTAGGAGGATGAGAAAAAAAAAAAAATTAGATAAAAAATAATTTCATTAACTACAACTGTGGGAACTAAAATGGATTGTGCCAAATCAGTAAATCCAGCGAGAATGAAAATTTAAGAATCTATGTTCATTATTATTTTTGATTTCTCAGCTTATGACGGATAAATAAGCCAACCCGGACCATGCTCAAGGTTGTTTCATTTTAGGATTGATTTTGAATATTGAAGAATTTTCTGACTCAGTTCATCAGTTCTCAGCAAAACTGTTTTCTGCACTTCTTGAAGTTCCCAACTTATTTCAAGTATCTTCATAGATTTAATTTCTTCTTCATAAATCAAACCATTGATGGGTACAATAATCGGCAGTACTTTTACTTCCACCACTTGGTAAAGATGCCTTAATTCCTCACACAACTCTTGGTACTTACGATTTTTTTCGCCCAATGTTCTAAAAACATTATCATTAGAAGAACCCCAACTTTGATAATATTGGCTTTCTTTTTTTTTTTTTATCAATGAGCAGCATGTCTGGCCTGTTGGGGAAGCATTTAGGATCAGGCATCAGGTTTGAAATGGAGTTATTACTTATATTGTAACTACATTCCAAGAAAATAATACGAGAATGACAAGATTAATACGATCAGCTCGTACTAAGGTTATGCGACTTAATCACTTATTCACCGAGGCTGTAAATATATCATATAAAATATATTTAAATTTAATTGGCAATAATCGTATAATGTTACTATTGAGATCAAAATTATTTTATTAAATGAACAGAATGAAATAAAAACCAAGGAAAAAAAATAATAAAAACTGATTAAATATCGATTTAAATTATTCAATCACCATAGCTTCCTTAACCAATTGTTCTTTGTCCTCAAGCAATTGATGGCTCCTTTGAAGGTTTTCATTCTGAACACGTACAGCTTCATGTCTATTCAGGTAGCATCAGTCTTTGTCAAGTGACTTATCTATAATCAGTTGCGATTACTTATTGAAAATAAGGTATTGAACGGCGAGGTCTATTGAAAATATTATCTCTTCCCCGATCCAACCATCATAAATCCTTTAGAAAATCCTGAATCCTTTTATGTCAACCTCTCAAGTCTGTTATGTCACGATATTATTAGCAAAATCCTGAATAGACCTTACCATATAAAATATAATATATAAAATATATCTTGAATTATTTAAACACTTTAATAAAAAGCGAAAGTTAATGACTAAATCTCTATTTAAGTAATTTTGTTTTATATTTTTAGAAATGTATGCTTAAATTATAAATCCTAACATTATAGGGTTGTTACAATGAAGTTATAAGTTATTAACTTAGTGTAACTATGCATTAGAGAGACTCCTATTATAGGTAATTTATTTTAAATTATTACATGCAATCATATAGTTTTACAATAATCATTATTGTTATGATATACTTATGACAAATAGTGAAACAAACTTGAAAATTACTTTACGCAACATTATAGTACTCATAAATATGGGAAAATTCTGTCCATAGAAATAAATAAGGTACTGCACTTTCACGTTTTATAATTAGGATTATTAGAAAAAAAAATTGTACTCAACTAACATTCATCATCTAAGGTTGGTAATTATTCTCCGGTTGTGTTATAACATTTATAAAATACAAATGTTTAAAAAAAAGGAAATTTGATTAAATAAATATCATGAATAGATACAAAAATATTAAAAACTTTGTTGTCATTTAATAATTTTATTATTTTAAACAGATTACATGTTGAAAATAAGTCTATTGTCAGCTTATAAGAGGTATATACATAGAGGGTATGGTGTGCGCTATTTTGTTGGAAATGGTTCGATACGTTTCACTTACAAACCGCTAACAGAAGCCTTTTAAGATGAAACGATTTCTCGAGCAATTTATCATCATCCATTTCCTCGAACGTCACAACTATCAAATTCTTCATCATTGAGTGATAAATGAAAAGTATCATTGAACTATATCAGATTCCCGGCTTGATTTTAACATGCCATAGTATCGGTAAGCTATTAGATTATGTTGTAATAGCATTTACGTCTTCAATTGAATCTTTATTTAGTTTACAAAAAGTACTTAACTGAAGTGATTAGTCTAGAAGCAATCAATATAAATTTATGTATCTGAAAAATACATGGGACCGGAGTGGCTCAATGGTAGAGTTGCCATGCCGGAAATCCTGGTTCAAATCCCGCTGCAGGCCATGATTATTGTTTAGTCTTTTTGCAGCGGGAGATGGATCGTATGGGATCTAGGACCCTCCTGGGGCCCACCCAGCCTCTATAAAATATTATAAAAATAGGGTACCCAAAATAAGGGTTAAAAATCTGGTGGTTGAGCATGACCTAGAACAAGTCACCTCCTTGCAGAACCGTTGTCCATGAAACAGTACAGTCTCTGCCATGTACTGAACCCCAAACCCTTCATGGGTTGTAGTGGTACAGGTTAAAATCTGGAAATACGTTTTTCCCCAAACTAAAGTAACTCGAGAAGTCGGCCGCTAGATAATAGCAGTTGTATCAGTGTCGATTATCATTCTCAATAATTCGGAGAACAAGTTGTTTGTTCATTTAACGTCACTTTTTGCTGCTATGTCTAATCGGACGATGCTATATTGGGAGCTCTAAATTTTGCCTATCCAGGTTTAATAAGGATAGGGATTTTTAACAAGTACCTGACATCGTACAGGCTCGGGACCCCCGGTTAACGTCCCTTCCGAAGGATGGCGTAACTAAGGATTTTTTACTCCCTTTAAAAATCCTAGGGCCACCTGCTGGGCTATGAACCCACGATCTTGGCTTTAGTAGTTTGTTACGCTAACCACTAGACCACAGGTCGCCAAGGAGAACAAGTTTTCTGTTAACTTGTAATTTTGAGTTGTCCCGGTTTTCTTCAAAAGGAGTGATTTATATCTGCAATGATAATGTAAAAGTGGAATTAAAACAAATGAAAACGCGGAGGAAAACGTGAAGTGGAAGGAAAACCTTGATGGCTACAGACAATATACTTTGTGTCTTGCGGTTATTCCAGAACTATAATACTATAGAAATAGTTTTTCATTTATTTTTAAACTGAAATAATTCATAATACGGCTCCTTCAATAGAATTAAGACATCACTCAAAAATTGGCACTTTATAGTCAAGCCTTCAGTCGCAATTGTATTGGTTGAAGGTTTTTTAATTCAGGAACGACTTATTTTATATTTTATTTCCAACATGAGTTTTTTAATAAAATCATACTTTGAGTTGAATCTTGTTTGAATTTGAAGTTTTATGAGAATAATGACATAAGTTAAAATCTAAAAATTTTAATACCATCATTACAATAGGAATGCTTTGCTTTACAAATACCCATATATATTTTTTTTTAATGGAACTTTCAAAGGCCTTACTTATTATAACAACTAGGTAAAAAAGTAATGTTTAGTTAACAATTAATCTATTGCTCTGTGCACAATATTGATCTGTTTTGCCTAATCATTATTGTTGTTATTATTTCACCCCTATCCTAACCGTTTTCTTCTCCAAAGAATTATTTATATATACCTTCCTGACTATAAGATATATTTTTATTAAATTTTGTACACATCTGTTATTCTTAAGGCCTCTGGTCTCAGAATAATTCTATTCTATAAAGTAAGCTGCTCTGTGCGTGGAAGTAAGAGCCCTGTAACGGAAGAAGATATATGGGCTGAGGAAATGCCACTTGATTGATCCTACTAGAGCCCTCCCTCCCTTCATCTTCATACAGTGGGCAAATCCAGGCGGTTGCTGGCATTGAGATCTTTCACCAACCTCGTTCGTCTTCCTATCGTGTACGATTGACAGGTTCATCCATTTATCGTTTCCTCCAGTATTAGGAGTTGAACAGGATTTGGGCTCCTTTCAGTCATCACTTATTTACAGCACATCCTGGAATTTCGAAAAGGAATACTGTTACATGTTTATATTAAACGTAAAATTTATTTATTTTGTATTACCACCAAGTGTTTAGGATAATCAATCCTTATAGACATTCTTTCTTTAATATCTTATTTTACAAATCACATCTTACGATATTTCGGACCGAAAAATGTTTTATGAAGGGATAAACATGTTTTTTAATATAAATAGATGTGCATTTTATTACTTTATTATGCTGTATGTAGCTGAGTGGCATGAGCAGAGATAAAATGAGTCAGAAATGCTCTCTTGGATGATTAATAAATAAAAAGCCCTATCATATCCTAAATATATCGTCGACACAAATGCTAAGTATTGAATGTGAAAAAAAAAACATTTTTGTTTTTCAGATCTGTAACCATTGCTTTAAAATTAATAAATGATAATGATGGTATAATCATTTTAAAAAGTATGTTTGATGGTACCCACTAATTTCGAATGAACTTGGACAGTTTGAATGAAACCAGAACACCAAAAACACCTTTTTCACTTTGGAAAAGTGGTATTTTTCACATTCAATAATTTTCATGATTAATGTAATTTTAATGATTTTATCATTAATTTAGTGGTAACTGAAATTAATTTAAAAAAATTATTTAAAGAAAGAAAGATTTCTTCTTTTTTGTTTCTTTATACGATTCTTTTGTATAGATCGCTATTATCCTGATTTATTCATTGACCCATACATCATTCGGGGTACTTTTCTTTCGCACAACTTAGTATTTTTGCCGTTTTCCTTAGTCTGGAGCAAGAAAACGAGTACCTAAAAAACCGCAAGAACATGTATTAAAATCGCCAGTTATCCAATGTTACCACTATGTATACATTATTATTAACAAGGTGATTATGAGGTTATTAAACATGAAACATTGACTCAGAACAAGTGGAGATGGGCTCACAAAAAAGAATTGTTGTTCAATTTGAAATTATGGGATTAAATAAATTTAAGGAGCCCTTTTATGTATCTAACGCATTTAATGAATTGAAATATTTTATATATATTCTTTAATTTTTTGGATATCAGATTTCTCTCTAAGTACCTGTCATTTAGAATTTATGGTCAATTTGTAATCAAGCTCATTGACATTAAACAACCTATAACGACATATGATATTTTAAAAATGTTTACGTAATTATAGCGGTTTGTAAACATGTAAAAGATAAATTAGTTTAGGTTTTATCATAATAAGAGTTTTTTCCCTCGAGCTCATCTTTCGGGACAATTAGCTGGATGAGAACACCCTTTCATACTGACTGATGATGTTTGCTCGCCGGAAGTTGAATAAACCGCGAAAAATGGTCTTTGATCTTTTCAGGGGTATGCGATGACCTAATTCTCCTACTAATTAAAACTCCTTTTATTTAAAATAGTTTTTAATTAATGAAATTATAAACTTTGATACAAAAGCAAGAGCTCGACAGAGGTATCAAATATTTGTAAAGAAAAGGAAAAATGGAAAATATCCCGAACAAAGATCTTAATGAGTAACTCTCTCTATTACTGTCTCTATTACAGTAACCTACAGTAACAGTAACAAAAAAATCCGCCAATATTTTGCCGACATTTCGACTTTAAAGGTTCTATAAAGTAGTTTAGGAGTGCCTAGTAATCTAATAAGGATATGTGTTTTTCATTGAACATAACAGAATTCATGCAATTACTTGTCGTAGAGTTTTATTGGGAAACAGTGGGTCCTTCTTGCCCTCAATATCCCCTCCTTTGGGAAAGTGAGATTCAATGTGGGTCTCACTCGCCCCAGATTTATTCACATAGCACCACTGGAAGCTTAAGAGAGTAGGTATTAACCTGTTGTTTCTTTTTTAAGTTGGTGTTCCCTAGCTATGATACAGAGAGAGAAAAGCTGTAAAATATTTAAAATCTGTGAGAAAATTGTTAAAACATGACATTTTTCATGAAATAAGCTTAAAAATTGGTTAGAGAATACGCATGAGAAACGAACCTATTGCAATCTGCTTCTAAAGTAGATTTAACAAGTGTAATTCCCAGAACTTTCCCAAGAGAATAGTTATTTTGCCGTGTTGTCTGTCCAATTGTATAGAATACTGAAAACAACATTATTCAATAGACTAAAAAGTAACAGAGGTGAAAAAGTTCGATCCACGACGATTGCATATGTTTTAAAAACAGAATTAGCAGATAATCTGCGCAGAATGAAAAATGGGCATTCGGTACGACCGAACTTGCAACCCCCAATCAAAGAAAACTTTCTGGGTGGTTGGTTTCTACAATTCAAAAATAGACATCGTAACTTGAAGAAGCCTATTCGGTAGAAACCCCAATAAAAAATCGAATCCATTTTCAGTCAATAGAGGCAGCTATAACGGATAACTCTTTTTATTACAACTTTTATAGGAAGCGGTGTGGCTCAGAGGTAGATCGCTGAATTTCCCAGTCGAAGTTGCTGGGTTCAAATACCGCTACTTAGGAGATTAGGAGCCTGAGATAGATCCTGTGGGACCTAGGAGGGGTCTAGGACGCTCCTGGGGATCACCCAGCCTCTTTAAAGTGAGGAGAAAATCCGACGGTTGATCTAGGACAAATCACCAAGAAACAGTACTTTTTCTACCATGTACTGAACCAAGATTCTTGGGTTCAGTACGACTAAGGGTATTAGTGGTACAGGTTTTATTACAATTGTTTATTAATTTTAAAATCAATAATTTGTTTTTGTTGCTAATATTTGATAAAGGTGCGTATAGCGAATTACCTATTGGGGGGTAAGTTACTGCTTATAACTCTCCTCAGAAAACCTATTTTAGATTAGATTGTCACAAAGGCAGAGAGTGAATGGAGATTTGTGCAATAATGGGTGTTAACGGAATCGAACCTTCGGGTCTGACCAACCTTTTATTTTTGTACTAATATTATTATTTACAAGAGGATGAGGAAACGTGAGGCCGAGATAGGTGACTGAATGGAGAGATGAGGGCCGGAACGGTGAAGACCTATATTAAGGGCAGCCTGCATTATGTATGCCCTTCTCAATAAAACCCTTCTCCCATCACGAGGAAGGCTACCAACATTTTTATAGGCCCTAACTCCCACGTTTGTACGATACGTTACCATTACAGATGTAGATTTAACTCTCGCAATCACCGAATCAATAACTGGAGCAGTAAAAACGAAATTGTAGTCTCCGGGTCGCTGGGATCGTTAAGGCTCAATTGGCTGTTACGTTATTCAATCCTTCTCTTATGATGTTTTCGGGTTTTATACCTGGATTTTTACTAGGAATAATTTTAAAGAGTCGTAATAAAACATATTTTACTAATCCATTGCAACTTCCTATTTCCTATTGACCTTCATATAGTTAGTAAACGATGGATGACTTAAAGTAAATTTTTTATTACATGGATTTGTAACCAGGGAGTGAATAGCAATTCTTCCGTTGCTTGGACTCCCCTCCTATCTATAAGCTCCACAAGATAGAAATATAGACAGATGAGAGGTAGTGAAGATGGCATGTCCAGAACAGTCTTCTAAGAGAGTAGCCAATAAGTAAGTTCTAGAGTAGTCACTGAGTTGTAATGTTAATCCATAGTCAATAGAAAGTTACTTTTATATATATATATGTTACATTATTCCATGTCACAATAAATATAATTGTCACTTACAAGGCGTCTAATGTGTTAATTATATTAACAATTAAATATTAAATCGTATTATCTATCAAAGGAAATTAATAATTAATCTAATTCCGAATTCTGAACCTAATTACCGTTACCATTAATACGAAATTAATTAATTATTCGGTGTTAATATTACTTATTTAGCAAATGAATTTTTTGATAAAATTGGAATTTAATACAGGTTTGTTTTCCATTAGTCCTTTCTCGGTTAGTGTTAGTGTGCCCCTTATTCTCATTATTTAATAATAATAACAACAACAGTCTACTATATAATAATAATCTACCGTATGGAAAGCGTGTTGGTAACACAAATTATAATTTCCACAATGGGACTATGGGATTATAATTTCCCTAAATCCACAGTGGGAGGCACTAAACGTCTGAGACTACCACTTCTTGTCTTAAGGGAGGCGCAACAAGTTTTCTTGGTCACAGCCAGGATTGTAAGAAATTTCTGAATATTCGTTAGTTTTGTGATTGCATAATATTAAAAAAATATCAACCCATTTCTTATTAGTACATCTTCTCTTCCTAGATGAATTTTCGGTACATAATTTCTGACATTGTTCAAATGATTGCTATTAACTAATATTGTATGTAAATATTTATTAAAGACACTTTGGATTAACTGCAATTAAATTTGGATTATCAGTGCTCTACACCAGATCTTTTATTTTATAGTACTTACTCATCAAGTGATAAGTGAATAGATAATGTAATAATATAGCTTGGTAATAATGAAGGAAAGCCTCTCATTATATCCTCCCCGTTTTCCTAGCTTCATTACATAATTGTATATAAAAAACGAATATCGCTAAAAACAATAAACTATTATTTATTATAGCGCCTCAGTTATGACGTCGTATAAAATAAAGAGGTTTTATGAATAGTCATAATGAATGACCTCTAAAGAATACTATTTTCTCGGTAACTGCTTTTTTAACAGCCCCTCTGAACAATTAAAGAAGCTCTTTCGCATTCCAATTAAATAGTTTAATTAAAAAACTCTAAATGATTTTTGTATACTTTACCTTTCTTTACATCCCTTCTAGAAATTTATTTTCAAAAATTAAATTTAGTTGCTTTGAAAAATAAATTTAATTTTCTGGTAATTGGTAGCCAACGCCTTTTTGTTCCATTAATTGGGGCATTGACATTGACATGGTAAAG
The DNA here is from genome assembly GCA_037127475.1 of Arma custos. Lineage (NCBI taxonomy): Eukaryota > Metazoa > Arthropoda > Insecta > Hemiptera > Pentatomidae > Arma > Arma custos. The sequence continues at coordinate 112,188,756 of CM073764.1, forward strand.
GTAATAAAAAAAATAACTGATTTCTCAGTTTTTTTCATAGAAAAGTTAGTTAATCAAGCCTATAGAAAGATAAGTAGGTAAGAACTTAGTTGGTGCTTTAGTATCAATTAACGGAGGTAGTTACCATTTTACAATTTAAACTTTCATTATTAGTTGTCAAAACATTTTCATTGCTTACCTGTAAAATTCTTTTTTCATGACCTAGTATACTTTCCATCTCAAGGCCTCAATTGTCGATTATTGTCGCATTATAATTGTTTTCAAACATCTCGAATGTATTTTTTTTTTTACATCAATCGGCCAGCAAGCATCACGCGAATATTACTTAATAATCTTCTTCACACTCTCCGCTTTCCTTCTACTCCAATACTCTCTCATCTTCCTGGACTGTTTCTCTCGCTCTTCCTTAGTACATTTTCTCCCTCGTCTCCTTCCTTCCTTCAAGAACCCCAATTTCTTTTAGTTATTTTTCCGAAAAGCTCTCTATCCAAGCAGTCCTTATCCTTGATTTTTAGCCTATCCAGCTCCTCTTTTATTTGTTTCACATATCCACCTATACTCTTATAGTCTTTATCGAACATTTTTTTTGTTCAGCCTCTTATTGTTCATTCAGACCATGTGGCTGTGAACCTCAGTCTCCTGGTCCTGATGACTGTTTCAAGATCTTCCAAATTTCTGTATATATCTTCGTTGGGTTTTTCGCCTACACCCCTCTTGTGTTACTTTGGGTCCATGAATCCTCCTCGAAAATTTTCTATGTATCTTCAGGACTTTCTCCAGACTCGGAAGGCTGGCTGTCTCCATACCGTACATTACTACTGGTCTTACTACTGTACAGCAGTGCCTTATTTTTGCATTGGAGAACAAATTTTTCTTGCTGTACATGTTTCTAGTGACAAAGTTCAGTCTTTCCAGTTTGGCTATTCTTTCTTCTACGTTTGCCCTATCTTTTCCGTTTTTACATGTTATCTCCCCTAGGTATTGAACCTTTTTTGTGGCTTTTATTTCCCCAAATTTTGTGTTCAATATTTCCTTGCTAAAGCTGGCCTCCGTTGTCACAACCTCTTGCCTTTTCATACGAAATCTGCAGTCCCTTTTTCTCAACTATTTAATTCAGGGTGTTATCTTTTTTATAGCTTCTTCCTCTCTTTCTGCTAGCAAGGCTAGATCGTCTGAAAAATCCAAAAACTTTCACATTATCCCTTTTTTTTCATATTACTGCATCGTCATTTTGCCAGAAAATTCTCATGATCTTGTCCAGCACAACATTAAACAGAATCGGTGACCGGCCATAGCCTTGTCTAAGCTCCGTCTTTATTTGGAACGGTAATTATTAGTCCCTGGAATTTTTATCTTTGAAATGGAAATATTTATATATATTATGATAATATTTAATATACGAATAATAATATAAGCAATGCATGAACCCATTATTGTCTCCTACTTTCAATAAAAGAAAATGTTCTGTTTCTGTTGGACATAGAACTAACTTCTGGCAGTACAAATGAGTTGGCCCTTCCACAGGCTTCTAAAAGTTTACTGCATTGTAAAGTTAAAATAAATTCAAAACTTGTAATTACGCTGTAATATACAGCGTTAATCAAACTTTTTCGTTGGTAAATTATTCTGTTTCAAATTATTAATGTTAAAATATCATTTTAAATTTGCATATTTAGACTTACGGAGTAGAGCTTTAGGGCTCCACTAAGCCATCGAATTCCTCTCGTATCCAATCCTTGCAATCCAAAATCCTTCGCAAAATCCTAAACGCTCCTTATTTTGTCACAAATAAAACCATCCATAATGACCTTAAGGTTCCATATGTTACCGATTTAGCCCATTCCAGATACCTATCATTCCATAATAAACTCCAGGCCCATCCAAACCCTCAAGTTTCGAACCTAGCTTCCTCTTCAATTCCCGATAATCCTCCGAGGCGTCTGAAAAGAAGATGGCCACGTGACCTTCTCAGTTGAACTTTGATTCGAGTACTACCAGTGGGTAGTTTCTCTACTTGTCATTATCATGTCATTATGTATCACTCAGCCTATTTACTTGTTGTATTATAGCAATACACTTGTAAATATCAATAAATAATTTTTTTTTAAATGCTAATCATAATTAATAATGAGATATAAAAAGTAATTGGTTTCATTAATTATGTCTGTGTGTTTTCCAGGCGTATTTCACAGTCACCCTCGTTGTGATGGGGAAGTTTCTGCACCAAGAAAGGCACTACTGGACGGGCAATGTGACAGAACCTCTAAGTGAATCCATGCTGGAAGAAACCATATCACCGAGTAAGTTAAAATTAAAATTTGATTACCTTGTTTACAGTATGATTTGAAACATAGTTTAAATAATTTAAGATACATTTTTCGAGAAAAGTATCTGTAGGAAGATTCAGATTATACGTGCTTTGTTTTTTCAATCGATGATAATACCTGTATTCCGTTATATTATAAGACTTCAATTATAAGTAACTATTCTAACCTGTTCGACAGGGATCTGTGGAATATCATTAAAGGATACAGGAGGGCAGGAATTGGTATGTTTACGACGAAGAGTGAAGGTAATTTGATGGGATTTGTTAGGATTTAGTTTAATTCTTCAATTTTGACACCATTCTTGAAAGTTTGAGATATTGGATTGAAGAGATTGGGATGCAACAAATGGATCCTTATTTACTGATAACACACATGTGTCATCAGCGTACGTAGTGAGGACAGTGCTTGGATGAGTTGGGTTGTATATATCGTGTATAGGATGGGACCCAGGATACTACCTTGAGGAACATCGGTAGACTGGGTAAAGAGGGAAGAGTAGAAAAATTATGATTTACTTTAAAGGTTCTATTACTGAGGTAGGAACTGATAATAAGGAAGTAAGCAGAAGGTAAGAATTTACGGAGTTTGTATAGCAGACTCAGATGCCAGACTCGATCCTGCTCTACATCGAGAAAAGCTTCCATGCAGTACATTCCGCGCTCTAATGCGAATGAGACAACGTCCACCACACGATGACATTGCTGGATTCTGGAGTGCGATGTTCTGAAACCAAATTGGTGATCTGGGATTATTTGGTTGGATTCTATGATAGGATGAAGACGTTTCAGAATGAGCTTTTCAAGTATTTTGCCCATTATGAACAGGAGAGATATAGGACGGTAAGAAGATGGGAGGGATTTCAGGTGGTTTTTTAGGTTTTGGTTGATACGATTCTTAACTATGGATAATTTCCAGGAATCAAGAAAGTATTTGGTGCGGAGTACGGCATAGTATATACATAAATATATATATATATATATATATATATATATATATGTGTGTGTGTGTGTGTGTGTGTGTGTGTGTGTGTGTGTAAGGAGTAGGATCGCTTTCCGAGGAAGGCGTTTTAGAATGTGGGATGTGATTAGGTCGTGCCCAGAGTTTGGTTGGCGGGTAATCTGTGAATAATGTTTGATATTTCGGAAGGATGGAATGCTTTAGGAGGAGGGGACAACTGAAAAGGAATGCATTCAGAGTGGGCATCTTAAGGATGGTTAGGGATAAGTTAAAAAAAAGTTAAGTTAACTTAAGTACTAAAAAGTTATAATGAATCTATGAAGAATGGTGGGTATAATATCAATCAGAATTAAAACAAATGAGATTTTAGGATCCTCTGTTCACTAATTGTATTATTGAAAATTTTATTGAACATACTATTAATCTTTTCTATGGAGTTTTTATGGTTTAATGCTGTAAAACTGCATTCAAATACAACATTTAAAAGCCATTTATTTAATTTATAGTATTTCGGATAATAATGTTCGTTCACTCAAGTTTTAACTCAGATTTTATATATATATATATATGTATCTGAGGATATAAATTTATAAGTATTTATTACACAAAAACGGCTGTCAATATAGCCTTCTGACTCCTAAAGCACATAGATTCGCCATGCTCTATTCTCTAATTATCAGCCAGCATACCGAGAATCATCTTGATAAAATCTTTTTACTGCCGTGAAATCATAACTTCGCTACTTCACCACAGATTATTATCGGAGTGATAAAGATAATAAGTACATTAAGTTGATACGGACTTGATACCTTCAAGTTCGTCGGATTCTTATCTCTCTGTAGGATCTGGCTGAAGCAGTTACTGAGTCAGCACGACTGGTAACTTGCCATGATCACTGCTCGGATCTGTTCCAGTCAGTACATTAGTCTGATGGGTTGCTACTTCTTGGTGGCATTTTTTTCCCATGATAATTATTTAATATGTATTTTAATAAATAATAATAAAGTCTTTATTTAATCTAGAACAAGACCATTTAAAATAATAACACAAAAGAAATAAAATATGAGTTATAACGTCTTAGAGTAGAATACAATTCCAATTAAAAGAAATAAAATAGGCCTATAAAGAAGATAACGATAATTATAAATAAACAAAACAATTAGTATTTACGCTAACCACCAGACCACAGGTGACCTGATCATATAGCGGTCTAGAAATTCAAAATTAAATATCCATTTACTATTACAACTAACACTTCGAATTATGTTTTTATTAATTATTAAAAATTTAGAAAATATTTACTAATATGCAAAGGTAAACACTCCTCCATTTAATAGTTTTTGAATTAATCAAGTTTTTAAACAATTTTCTGAGTAAATGCATAGCAATGCCAAATTCATTTACATAAATTAAAGGTCACCTGTGGTCTAGTGGTTAGCTACTAAGCCCAAGATCGTGGGTTCGTAGCCCGGCAGGTGGCCCTGGGATTTTTTTAAGGGAGTAAAAAATGCTTAGTTACGCCGTCCTTCAGAAGGGGCGTTAAACGGGGGTCCCGAGCCTGTACGATGTCAGGTACTCGTTAAAAATCCCAATCCTAATTAAACCTGGATAGGCAAAATTTAGAGCTCCCACTGTAGCATCGTCCGATTAGCCATAGCAGCATAAAGTGACGTTAAATGAACAAACAAACAATTAGTATTTAGAAATATACAAATTCTACGAGAAAAAAAAGATTAATGAAAGAAAAATAAAACAGCTGTATTTAAAAAATCTTTTATATTTTCAGTTTTAGTCTAATAACTGTACCTTGGCTTTTTGTTTTTAAATTCAAATTGTTATATAAATTTTAGTAAGAGTTAATGAGACTAATTAAATAATAATTACTGCAGTGTATTAGGAAATTTTATAATCCGTACCTAACATTAAATTTAAATTAGTCCGGATTTCAGGCTTTTATAGGTATTGACTACTTAATGACTGAATCCTAATTGATATGGTATTGATCTGATTTTTTCATAATAAAAAAAAAATATTACAGCCATTTTACCTCAAGATTGTGGATAATAGTATGATGTATCTATAAACTAGTTTTGGAAATCTATAGTGCTTATAATGTCTTGATTGGCTCCATTGGACCTGCGACATTACAGAGTAAGAGTCGCTGGGAAATCCTATAGTCGTGCATTTCCATTTGTGAAAGCGAGAGTGATATTGAAAGCTGTAGTGAAAATGAAAAAAAGAGTGAGGGTGAAAGCGAGAGTAAAACGAAAGTGAAATGGAGAGTAAAAAAAGAGTTTGAAAATGAGAGTAATATCGAAAATGAAACTGAGAGTGATAGTAAAATGAAAGGGATAGTGCAATAGTTCTGAAAAAGAGAGCGAACATAAGAGTGAAATTGAAATCCAAAATGAGAGCGAAAGTGAGAGTGGAAATGAGAGCGAAGGTGGTGTCGAAAATGAAACTGAATGTGAAAGTCATAGAGCGTGAACATGTGAGTGAAATTGAGAGTGAAAATGAGAGTTAAAGTGAAAGCGAAATGGAAATTAGAGTGAAACTGAGTGAAAGTCGGAGCGAAATGAAAGAGAAAGTGAGAGTGAAAATGAGAATGATGTTGAAAGCTGTAGCGAAAATGAAAGAGAATCTGATGAGAGTGAAAGTACCGAAAATTAAAATGAGAGAGAAAGTGAGAGCGAAAATGAGAGTGTGGAGTGGTGCTCTGTTCCAGGATAGGTCAGTTGGTAGAGCACCACAACGGTTATTTTAAAGTAAACATAAAATTCTTTAACGGACACCCCAATATATGATCTAATTGCAATAACCAGATCTTGAATAGCCATCAAAAACTTTTTTGTCTCCGAGAATAACTTTTCAGGTTTTAATTATTATAATGAACTATTTTAAAACAACAAAATTTGTTCATTTTTCCATTTTAATGTATACTGATAAGATAAACCTATTTTGGAGTCCCCAGGCTGTTTGTAAATAGCCTGCATTGATAATACAGTGTTTACAATGTTATGGCTATTTTATTTCGTTTTAGTTAAATTTAATTGTTAAATTGAATTAATATTTCATTTTACCTTATTTTTTTCGTGTTTATGATATTATTTGATCTAAGAAATATTGTTATTTGGATTCAAACCTACATCAAATTTATGGATAGTTTGCGAGTCCATCCTGGAAGAACTCATCAACAAGAGATCAGAACGAGTAATCTCAAATTTATATGTACATTCTTTTAAAATTGTAAAGTAAAATACTGAACATTCATTTAATGTATTTTGAAATAACGTTATTATTTCTATTCAAAATTTTGAATTTGTATCTAACTTTTTGTCACGAATATTCATTATTTCACTTTAAAAAAAAATCAATTATTTATCCCAGTTATTTTGAGGGGAGGGAGGAACGAAGTATCTCAGTGTGGTCCTTGGTCAAATCCGGTAGCGGCACATGAATTATTAAATCTTATAACAGCCGTACAGGGACCTTGTGAAATCTGCAGCTCTTTAACACTAGAACTACGATAATTTGCAACTTGCAACTATACACGGCAAGCAAGAATACTACATAGAAATTTGATATATTACATACACACAAATTTACGCATAATAAATTGAAAACGTAGAATTATTGAATTCCGGGAATTTCCCAGCATTGTAGATGTATAGAAATTCCGGAAATACACAACATGTATTAATGATATTTCATGTACGTAATTTAAGTATAACACAGATATCTCTGAAAATTAGAAGCGTAAGAACGAAAGAATTTATAGGAGGATGGAGATAGTTGGGGGTGCAGTCAAAAAAACACCAAATAAGTCAAGACTTATTTTTTATTTGTGCCGAGGTTTCGACCTACTTTGTAGGTCATCTTCAGGGCTAATGGGAGAGGCGGCTGGGTGAACTGTGTAACTGACCTTAAATTATTTATAATATTATTTTATACACAACTTTAATAAAAATCATGACATTATCGTATAACATTAAATATTAAAGAGGAAATGTTATAAATAAATCATGCAACCAGCCATTTTGACCGGTTCGTAGTTCTAATGTTAAAGTGGGTGCATTTAGTTGGGATGAAGAACTGGTGTTTGAATGTGATCTTAGCCAAATCACTTCCATGCATAACCATTGGATTAGTAAATGGTACAGCCTTTACCATGTACTAACCCCAATACAGCGGTACATTTTTTTTTCGTTCCACCGAACCGCGATGTCCAAGGTGTTGAAAGTCTTATTTAAAAGGTAGTACAGATTTTTCAGATGAATTTATAATATAGCTAAGACCTTACATCTTCCATAATATACACAAGATTTAATAACATTTCCCTGGCTAGATGGATGAGTGTGTACTGCAGCGGGAGCCACTGACGTCAGGGAAGGAGAGATTGACCCGAGCGGCTTAATCAAGGAACAGTGGAGGGCCAATATCGGAGCCGCTCCAATCCCCAGGGGGTCTTAGCCCTTCCGCTGAATATCTCCCACCTTCTCTTACAAAGGGTTTAGTTGTCCCTTGAGTCGTTCAATTGTGTTCAATATTCAGGTACTGTGCCCTATTGGTGCATGATGTTCTACTGTTAAATATACCATAATAATAGAATCAACAGTCATGGTGGAGTAAATGTAAATCCATTATTCTGAAAGCCGAGCAGTCAGCCCAAACTTATGAGCAATCACCAAGACTGAAATTAAATAAAGATAAAAGATAGTGATCAATAGAAGAGAGTAGCATATAAGTAATGAAAAATGTATAACCGAAGAATATCTCAAGGAAGCTGCACATTAAGATCGAATAAAGGAAACAACTGCGAGGAGAATACGACTAGGTTACTACGGGAACATGGACAGGATGGGTCACAAAAGTTTGAATAAGCAAATATTTGAGAAAAATTCCAACCTGAAAAGCCAAAGCCCAAGGTTATTCTAAGCAGGTGAAAGAATAACTTTAAAAACTTGGCATTACTGATGACTACTTGAACAGAGACAGATTTTTCTGATTCATAAATTTCGCTTTTGGAGGAGATAATGGGGCACGGGTAAGGTAAACGGATGCAGGAGAGACGAATGCAACCAACTGAGAGAAACTTAAAAAGTGATATAAACTGTTATTTGTAACATAGTTATAATGATATAAATAATTTTTAAGAACTGTTGCACTATAGCCCAGTAAAAGGCATTTGGCTTAGTAAATGGTAGATGTTTGTTCATTTAATGTCACCTTGTGCTGCTAAGGCTAATCGGACGATGCTACAGTGGGAGCTCTAAATTTCGCCTATCCAGGTTTAATTAGGATAGAGATTTTTAACGAGTACCTGACATCGTACAGGCTCGGGACCCCCGTTTGACGTCCCTTCCGAAGGACGGCGTAACTAAGGATTTTTTACTCCCTTAAAAAAATCCTAGGGTCACCTGCCGGGCTACGAATCCGTGATCTTGGGCTTAGTAGTTTGTTACTCTAACCAAACCGGTAGTAGTTTGTTACTCTAACCGGACTGTTTCTAAGCCAAAGGTTCTGCAGGGAGGCGATTTGACCAAGATCAAACTCAACTTGATGCCTTTCCCACAACTAATGGTACCCAAATTAAAGAGGCTATATTTGTCTGCAGATCTATAGCTGATATCATTTGTATCTGCCGGATTCGAATCCTTCAACCCCGCAACTCAACTTATCAATAATAATCAAAATAAAAATTGAATTAATAGAAACACCGTAGGATACTGTGGAAATGAAACAGTTTTACAATATGCCAAACAATAGTGCCTACCTGCTCCAGATCTGGGGAAGGTGATTAAAAAGTACAATACATAGCAAAAAATACGATGAAGGGAATTTTAACTGATAATCCTATTTATTCCATCATTCAGATCATGAAATGATCCTATCAAGGAATGAAATAAATATTCCATCAAGTAAGTAGGAAGTGGGTAAATCCATTAGCAGTTTTATTGATTATATGCTTTGCATTGTTTCATACTTGATAAGTTTGCTTGAGTGATATTCCATGTCGAAATATCAGAATGGTTTATTTTTATTTTATATCACAATAATCTTATTAAAGTCGTGATCTTTAATTGAATTCTTTAGTAGTTCTTTTTTTGGAGTTTCGTTCATTACTGTCCTTAAGAGTGAATGAATGTGGATTTATGCCAGCCCAGAAAATAGTGCCGACTGTAATAAATATTATCCAGGCTTTAGCATTTTTATTGATTATATGCTTTGCATTGTTTCATTCTTCATAAGTTTGCTTCAGTGATATTCCATGTCGAAATATCAGAATGGTTTATTACTCTCCCACCTGTGCTATAAAATATTCTCCTTAATCATTACTAGCCCAATCGCACAGAGAAAATTATTGGAGGTTACCAATAAGCGTTTACCGAAACCTTTCAACTATTGATTGATAAGTATATTTCGTTAGCCAAATACTAGATAAAATATTTAATACAAAAGAATAATAATTCCATTGTCCATCAGATTGAGCATGAAATAACGAAGTTGTAAAAAAAAGGGTTATTTGTTTCCATGGATGGTACAATATCTGTGCTTGTGTTTACAAATGATCTGCAACTGCCTTCCATAGAAGTGAATTACTAAACTAAATGCTGACACGTTGAAGAAAATCAATAAAGAAGTAAAATTCGAATAAGTATATGCCTTAAGATATAGATATAAATAGGAAGAAATACTTGGGCTCTATGATAACAAAACAAATAAATTAAAGATGATTCAAGGATTAAGAGACAGGATATGCTTGTTATTTTTTGGTTTCGGCATTATTTAGCGTGGTAAATAAAGATGAAACTTATAAATTACAAAAATATTACCCTCCCAACTGTTAAGTAAAGTCTAATCACTACTTGTTGAGAGTTCGCAAAACAGAGAGGTGTGAACGAGTTAATCCTCAGTTCCAGGGCGGCACAGATCAAAGGTTCCATTAGCCCCGTCGACGAAGAGAGTATTAAGCATCTGTCCATAGCGGATACAAAACAAAGCTTGATAAACTAAGTGAAAAAGAGAATGTCAGTGTCACACATCAATCCAACCGGATAACAGAGACAAAGCATATACCAATATCTCAAAACAACAATAAATATCGCGCATTGAAGAGATAGAGTTGGGTCTACCCAAAACATTTCATATCCACAACAGCTATAGCTCATTCTCTAGGTAATTGAAGTTGAATTGGAAGTTGTATTTATTTTCATTTTTTTAATATGACAATAGCAATTTCAATTACTAGAAATCATGACAAACTTCTCTTAATTCTGTATGACCAATTAAAATGAGATCTCATTGTTGCAGTTGACTTCTTCTGGTTCATGTTGAGTGCTGTTGTACTAACAGTAGAGTGATAAGGCTCCAGCTATGACTTATTTCTAAGTAGATCAAAATACTTTAGATTGCCAAAAGAAACGAGGTCTAGTTTTTATTGTTCTACTTTCAGTGGCGCGACAGATGCTTAAATCGATCCTTGGCCTGCTTAATATCCAAGCTCCATCTGCTTCGTCCTGGGCATGTGAGGAACTCATTCTCAGTTTCTTGAGATCTCCCAGGACGCTATCCTTCCAACTGCCCCTGGGCCTCCCTCTACGCCTCACTCCATCAGGGCAGATTTCGTACACTCTTCTAGCGGTTCTTTCTTCTCCCATTCTCAGCAAGTGACCCACTAGCTTTTATTAGTTCTGATAATTTCGTACCTTTGATTTTTTTTTTAATTTAACAATAGCTTTATAGTTGAAACACTGGAAGAATCAAGTTACTATTTTAATTTCCCCACAGTTTGTAAATTCATTCCATAAGATTTAATCGAAGATTTCTGAACAAATTGCAACAGTTTAACAAATGGCAGGATTCGAGAGAACTGTCGAGTGAATAAGAAAACGATGCCCTGGAAAAGTGAAAGCTAAGATGGTTTCAGGCACATTTGCAGAATGGACGTTATCCCATGGAGATACAATAATCAATACATCTGGAGATAACGGCGAAGACCCCGTGATTGACGGAGCCTCGAATGTGGTGGTAACATTTGGTAATATGATTGATCGACTAAGTACTTAGGCCGATGTTGTAGTAATTACCAAGGGCGAATCTGTCATCTTGACAGTTTCGGGTATGATTGAAGTGGCATTGGATATAATCGTTGCTAAAAAAAAAAATAATATTTTTTTATTTGGATATATCAAATATCCAATTAATTTGATGCTTATTTATTTCAAAGAACCCATGCCTTCAAGGTTTAAATTAAAAACCAATGCAGAAAGTTAAGTTATAAAATTAGTCTGTTGCTTATGAAAGCATAGGATGTTGCCTTCTATAACTAAAATTTCGGCTGACGCTATAATGTACAATTGATAGTCAATTATAAGGAATTTATTCTGTTGGAAATAGTAATATGCCAGAATGTTCCTATTTCTATGTGTAAGGTAACAATATGTTATGATTGTAATGTAACAATTGTTTAAAATTTATTATTAGGTTATGTTATATTAATACAAATTTATGTTTTTTAAATATATTAATTTCAGTACGTGTATCATTCCATTGTATTTCTGTTTCTTTAGCAATAGCTGTCAGGAAAGCATTTCTCTCTTACCTAAATATTCTCTACGGCAGAGAAGTTCATTTTAAGTAAAAAGTAAATCACACCATACATTTGTGCTCATTTTTCAACTAATTTTATCGTATCTCTTCATACATTAATATTAGTTGTCCGAATAAAAAAATAAGTTTTCGTGGCATGAAACTATTATAAATACATACATAACATTATAAATTGGTTCTTCTTCTTAATCTTAGCCTCTTCTACCGCATGATAAACCCAAAAATGAACTATAAACATCAACAATAAATCAACAAGACAATTTTATTATTAATTAAAATACTTTTTAAAAAACATTAATTCACTTTTTTCTGAAAGATTTGAATTTTGTGTTCTTCCATTTGATAAGTGGTCTATTTTATTTTAATCGAATGTGTTGTTTTTTATTTTATTTTTTTTTAAAAGGAGTTTATCCCTCATATTGGTTGAAGGTTGGAAGCGACAACGCACAAGAGAACAAGTTAGATTGCAATTTAAAAGTATCACCAACAATCTGGGCAACGCAGTAGGACCAGAAGACAGAGAAGTGATAGCTTTTCTCGAGTTTATTAAAAGTAGTTTTTCTGTATGTTTCACCATTACTAGTAAAGTAACCAAAATTGTCAAACTCAGTATCAAACGCAAATTTTTCATTTTGGCGAAACAAACCCTATTAGCGGCATAAATCACTACTTCAATAGTTGTATGTTATGCTATTATGCTATTATATTTGGATGGAACAACATAAGCCTCCATATATATCATATATTTTTCTTTGATGTTGTTTGTTTATTCATTTAACGTCTCGTTATGCTGTTATGGCTTATCGGACTATGCTACAATGGGAGCCCTAAATTTTGCCTATCCAGGTTTTATTAGGATAGGGATTTTTAACGAGTACCTGACATCTTGCAGGTTCGGAACCCCCGCTTAACATCCCTTCCGAAGGACGGCATGACCAAGGATTTTTTACTCCCTTTAAAAAATCCTAGGGCCACCTGCCGGGCTCCAAACCCGCGATCTTGGGTTTAGAAGTTTGTTATGCTAACCACCAGACCACTGGTCGCCCCTATTTTTCTTTAATTTACACATCCATATTAAATTATAACTTTAAAAATTAAATCTTTAAGGGACATACTGTTTTCTTATAAACTAAAGAAAAAAGCTGTACCTCTACGACCCATGAAAGGTATTTGATTTAGTACAAGGTAGGGACTGACCTGTTGGAAAGCTAACGTTTCTGGAGGTGTTGGCTGAAATCACACCCAACCGCCAGGTTTTTCCATCAATTATGATCACCCGCTTTATAGAGGATTGGTAAACCGAAGGAGGGTCCTCAGACACCACAGGGACGTTAACATATCAAATAATTCATATGCCATTGAACCCGGAACCTTCGGCATATAAACTCAGCGCTCTACCCACTGAGGTCTCCATTCTTCTTATAAATTACAGAAGCAGAAATTGGCGCTTGAAAAAGTGACAACATGGAATAAAATTCAAGGGAAAATTCGACATTACCCCACATCTTGGATACGTCCGAATATGGTGACCTTCTATCCCCCTTAATGGACTGACGAAAATAGGGAGTGCATAGTAAGAATCTGAGATACTACTATAGTTGTCTCTAAGCGAGTTGTGAAACAAATATTTTCACATATTAAAATTGGTTTTACCTACAAATGAGTTAAAACTGGGGCAAATATATCAATGTAATTTAAGACATATATATTTTTCTAGAATACCTAACATTTTCCTGAACAGAATGTTAAAATAAATTATGTGTATCTAGTCGTGGTACATCGATAGATCCATATTTTTGGATATTATATGCAGACATTATATGTACATATTATGTACTCAAGCTGGGGTATTTTACAGGAACGTATTAACCTATTAAAAACTCATTAAGTAATCTTTATTATAACTTGATGGGCTTGATCTGATTTCAAGCTACAACACCTCAATACGCCGATTAGTCGAAAAGAAGTTATTGAGGCTAAGTGATTAATTCTTAACAGGATCCCGCCCATATAGCTGGAATCGAATGATTCCATTCCTAGTAAAACAGCTTAAGAAAGGAGTTTATGTAAATTATCTATTAACTATTTGAAGTATGAATTGTATAATGTAATAAACGGAAGGTCTGCGATAAAAACTATTTATATTTATTCGAATTTTACTTTATATTCACATCTCTGCGGCTATTTTCTTGTATCTAAAATTAACCTCTTAAATCAAAGAGAACCGCGTTCAATCATAAGAGCCGTGCTTTTATTATAAGTTGTACTGGAGAGTGTATGGGCAAGAATCATGAAACCTCTTCATAGCCTCACTACACGGCATCAAACAAAGCACGCTTCACGCTTGAGGAGATCTCTGCTTTATGTAGCCGTAGGATGTATGTGTCATCTGGAGCATGTTTGATTAAGAATTAAACATAGTCAACCGTCCATAAGGCAAATGGAATATCATTAGAATGGAACGTGCTCATTGTTCCTGGCTAGCAGGCATGAGCAAGAAACTTTTATTATTTCATTAAATCATATCATAATTTTATGTGTTAATAGTTCATTTAATGATAATAAAATTCTAGTTCAGTTATTGTCACATAATTTGTTTGTAAAAGATATATCTCCTTAACGAAGTAGCTCAGTTCGTTGGTTGCGGAGCTGCAATGCCGATGATTCGGGTTCAAATCCGGATGTCGCATATATATTATTTAATCTGTTAAGAGCTACGGATGGATCCTGTGGGACCTGCAGTCCCTCCTGGGGCTCGCCCAGCCACTTTAATGTGGCACCCTTAATTGGGGGGAAACCTAACTTCGGAACAATCATTTCTGCGTAACCGTTGTCTTTCAAACTCATGGACCCTTCATGGATTGTAGTGGTACATTTTTTTAGTATTTCCTTAATTTTATTCTCTTAGTACTTTTGTTATTGTGCCTCATAATAAGAAATACTAACTAAGTATTACCTTTCTGCTGTGTGCTAGTGAGTAAACTTTAAAAAAATTAAAGTTGAAATATTTGCACAAAAACTAAATCTAAACGTATCATTCTTCGCTTCTAACGTAACTTCTTCGCTGGTTTAAAATAATTTCAACTATGGAAAAATGTATTCATATTTCATTGGAAATAGAGAATTACGTATTTTCTTATGATTTCCCAACGCTAGTTATCGAAAGTCAGTGTGTTATAATTGTTGCAGACTTTTACTTTCCACAGTTCTTTGAAATAAAAAGTTTAATGTACTCCGCTTTTGTAAATGTCTGAAATGGGTGATTTTCAAAATTAAAATTTTTATTTCATAATTGGCTGAAATTCATCTTTATAATTTGAGAACATCCTCTGCATGCGAGTCATCTTCATTAGAAATGTTCGTCAGTTCCGGTAGATGTTTACCATTCTATAGAAATTCGTAGCTTGTCAAAAATATTTCTTGAATATTTAGTGTGCTTGGAGGTACCAATTTCTAAAGAATAGTAAATACAAATGGTGTTGTATAAAAAAACCTTAAAGTTTAGTTGCAAACTGTTTGCTGTATACAAGTCCTGAAATGAATATTCCTCCGAGGATGGGGCTTTCGAGATCAGGACCGAAGAGTAGCAAACATAAAAATGAAATGCACTACTGAAGCAAATTGAATTTCATTCCGAACAATACAACTTTTCTGAAGATAAATTTTTGACTTGATCTCCCACCCACAGGAAAACTTTTATTGGTATCACTGTAAGTTCCGTTAGTTTTATTATTTCAACGAAAAGGAAGGGTGGCTTGTAAAACTGGGTTGTCCTGGACTTCCTCCACGAGAGAGGATTGCTTGTGTTTCCTCTCAGTCGCAGATTTCAAACAACCTTTGACGTTTAAGGATAACAAGATAATCCTTTTAGCATTCGGGTTCCGGAGCGAGGATCAGGAGGGGGACTTTTCTAGTTTAACTAAAACGAAGAATAACTTCTGTTTCTTCAATAACAACAAAATGTATATGCTGAAGTATTCACATAAGAATAGTAGTGAAACGTCCAAATGCTCAGATTAAAATTATATGTTTACTCTTATATTTTGACGATCAGCAGTAAATATTTAGGAAGAAACAATTATATTAAGACAAAATAAATGATTAGTAATAGAAAAGGCCTCTACTTTAGTGATGTAAAGTGGAAATAAGTTTAAATAAGTATTTTTGGATTGACCTATAACAAAAAAAATCAGAGATAATACGGAATGTAGGCAAAGTTAAACAATACCTAGTTCACGCCTCTTTCTAAAGCTTAACAATTTCTTTCCAACTGTTTAGTACGGATGTGCAAGCATGACTGTTAGATTCAAAAGGTTGTGTAAGAGGTTACGCAATGCGGCATCACTGATATTTTGTATATACTTAATGTTATTGCTAATGTTAAGACCGTGGAAATAATTTCAACGAAAAGCCCTTAAGTCTCCTAACTAAAACAGAAATTTTTTAAATATTTTATTTGAAAAGAAAAGATATGGCCAGGACCGAGACTCGAACCCGGGACCTTCACCTCTCCGTGGTGACGCCTCAACCATCTCGGCTATCCTGGCTTCGCTTCACGGCCAGCCATATCCCCCCTTTTCAATTGACCTTTCACCTGGCCATATCTTTTCTTTTCAAATAAAATATTTAAAAAATTATATAACATAAAGATAAAATAAATTATAAAACAGAAATTGTACAATATTTCGCCTATTCAGGCATCCTCAGGGTAGATAGAGGAAAAAAACAAAAAAAAACATGAATAATGTATCCAAGAAGCATCCCACCACCTCCAAGGCTCAAATGCAACTAATGAATCCTAAGGAAGGTTACTCGACACACCTTATGATTCATTGATGTAGTAATGCAAACAAACGAGAGTTATTAATCATTAAACACTTAAAATAATTAGTTATTGTATAAAATAAATAGGAAAAACTTATTAGGAATTCAGCAAACTATTACACGACTTAGCCTTGCATTAACATGTTGATAAGCTTTTGCATACGGAATTAGGGAAAGATAAGCGTGCAAACTATATGGCCTCATTACCGTCGCATTTATTTTCTGGGACTTTAATGCGGATAATATTTTATTCATGGAGTTGTGTAGGAGAATAATTTTGTATTTTAAATTAAAATAATAAGCACATGCATTTCATTCCCTTGTTGAATTCTAAGTCTTGAGAGAATCATTATATAAAAACTGCAACCATAATCTCTTACAATTCATTAGAATGAAACAAACATTTTGTATGTAAGTATATTTTTGTCGAAGTTTGCATTGGTGTCAGTATGCCCTTCTGACCTCCGGTTAGTTGAGATCAATAAGAGTTCACTCAAAGCAAATAACATTCAGTCATAAAATTGTATTGCAGCTTTTAATAATTATTAGGATGAAGAAAAGTGTATTCGATCTAAGTCGGCGATTTCGTTAATCATTCATAAAGAAAAGGAGAAATAAACATAAAATCCATTTTAATTAATTGAAATATTCAATGATTCATCAGGCAATCATATTAGTCCGCTGGTGGAATCATAAACCTAAACCTGGTAGGTTATAAACCTAAACATTTACGATACCTTTGGACAAAGTTCGACATAGCCACTTATTCTCCGGGACTGAGGTAACTCTGCATTAATAAGAGCTAACGTTTGAAATCTAGAGTGAATTTTTACGTTGCTTTGTTTTTTTAACATGAGTATGAAAGATTGGCATAGTTAATGGAAAGTTATTGCTTGTTTTTTTCTGACTGATCGCGCTTTTTGTTCCAAAAAAAAATTTTTTTTAAATTTATTTATTGATATTATCAACTGTAATACAATGTAAGTAAATAGGCTAAGTGTTACGTAATGACATAAAATAATGACAAGTAGAGAAACTACCCACTGGTAGTACTCAAATCACAAGTTCAACTAAGGTCACTTGGCCATCTTCTTTTCAGACGCCTCGGAGGATTATCGGAAATTGAAGAGGAAGCTAGGTTTGAAACTAGAGGGTTTGAGTGGTTATGAAGTTTGCTACGAAAGGATAGATACCGGCTTCGGACCAAATCAGCAACAAATGGGACATTAAGGTCGTTATGGATGACTTTACTTAACAAAATAAAGAGCATTTTACGAAGGATTTTGGATCGTAGGGATTGGATACGGGAGGAATTCCATGGCTTAGTGGAGCCCCAAAGCTCTACTCCGTAAGTCCAAATAGGTTGTATGATGGTCATGTAGATGAGTCTTTTGTAGTTAATTGGAAGTTTTGAGCGTTTGTCTAATAAATGTAGTATTAGGATGAGTTGGAATGTCAGCTGTATAAACTCTATAAAGGATTGGGTCAAGGATTCCATACCTTTAGGATTCCAAAAATTAAAATTTCAAATAAAAATAAAACTGTGTTATCAGGTTACTGTTACTTTAGTTTATCAAGGTTAAACAACCTTCCAGCTGTTCCTTATGAATAAGAAATGTTACAGCTAACTTTGAAGGATTAACATCTCAAAGTATTCGAGGATGATGAACTGTATTGAAGATTCAGTCCAAAAATGGAGGAGCATTTAACAGGTTACATAATGCGAAATCATAGAGCTTATACCATGTTATTATAATGGAAGAGGATCACAAAGATTGAAATAGAGTTGTAGAGCTTAGTAACGAATGAATATCCAAAATGATAATAAACGCTGATGCGATCGGTAAATATCAAATGGGCTGGTGGGACGAATGCTTTAAAGGTGATCTTTGTAAACAGTGATCGGTGGTTCTAGATGGCTAAGCCTTTTATTATTAAATAAACTGCCATTGAAAACTAAAATGAAAAGAACCTAAAATGAAGATTTATACAGTTTCCATCGCCTACCTCCCAACCCCCAATCCGTTTTGATCTTTCTGTTCGCTACCTCTCCAACCCGTCGCATTCGTCACGTTGATATTGTTGAATTTAATTTATATAGTTTGCTTGTCCTAACGTCAGAGTTGTTGAAGCCCAAACAGGGTAATGCACACAAATGCTATCAGATTTACGAATCAAAAAATAATGCTAAACCCAAATAAGATTGTATGTAATTACTGTCAAACTTATTCATTCACAACCATTCTAACAATTTATTAATATTATGATAAAATTATTTTCCCAACAATATCCCTTGTGTAAGAGTGGCTTAAAACGCGCCTTAAAAGTAGGATAACTTTTTATTTATAAATGTTGTGTATTCTAATATTTTTGAAATGTCCTCTTGAAATTGTTTCATATTCAATGAAATATTTAAAAAATGTTTAATTGTTTAAACTTAATTTATCTAATTAATGTTCTGTTTTCAGCTACCATGGTGTTCAACCTAATTATTCTAGCGTGCTCTTCCCTGGGCATCATAACGTCGGCAATTTTGACGTACGGTCTCTACTATGTAAGTATTAATTTTTTTTTTAATATTTTTATGATTTGTTTATTTAATATTATTTTTCAACTAACAACCCATTAGCACTTTAAGCAAATTGATTCTACAAGCCACAAAACTATGTATGTACTTTATACTAGATTTGTAGTATCTTTCATTAATTATTATTTGTTAAAAACATTACTGTCTACACTAGCAAAAGTAATTTATTTCAATATAGTAATGTATGGAGAACAGCTTCATCACCAAGTTCTTATTTTAATTGTCTATATTTAATGTTGAGTGGAAAAAAAAGTGAGTGGTTGGGAAAAAAACAGTTAGATTTAGAAAAATCTGTTCCCTCACTCCAACCTAATTCTTACACTGGTTTTTAAATCGCACATTCGGAGGGATATCAGCTGTGACGTAAGCCTGAAGACAATTCTCGAACACTCAATCAACTTACAAACCTAATTTTATTTTGAAGCGTTTAACTTAATTGTGACAAGATGTAAGGTGCATATAAAAAAAAAAAACAAGTGGAAATATTGACATTACATCCAGGATGTATATAATACCTAACAAATGAAATCTGAAGGTTATTTGTGGTTATATGTGTTCCACACCATTAGTCGGTATGAAATTGAATAGTAGTACAGTATTGTGATTATTTAAATATTTCTACCCTGAAAATGTGACGTTGGATTTGTGTGATTATTGGATTTTTGTGAACTCAATACTTTTTTTAAATCATTACACCTCAGACTCAATAACAGATACAATATTAATTGTTCATTATATTTTAATTTGATTCACTTAATAGTATTTTGTATGATTAAAATTAATACATCGAGGTTATACGTTGGAACTAGAGTTTCATCAATCTAAATTCGTTTATACTTCTCTCCATATTAATAAAAAAAATATTAAATTCAAGTATCAACAATCTTTTTTTTTATCAAAACTGTTTTTTCATTTTAGTAGTGTATGTCTACAAAATATCCAACTATTATAAATTCAACCCAAAAACATCGTATTATAATATCCAATTAAATATTAAAATAGTTTTTTTATTAGATTTTAAAAAATTTACATAAAGATGAAGTAAAAATCTGTAATTATCTTTCGGAGAAGTTCAAGGTTTGCTCAGATTTAAAACAAGGAAATTAGCTTCCACCTGTACTATTTAATTTAACACATGAGTACATAACAAAGGTGATACAGAAAATGGGTTTATAACATGGTTTATAAACTTATTATAAATTTGAAAAGCTTTCTTCATTTGTTCCGAAATTTCAAAATTAGAATTTATAAAAATTCCAAGTGTTCTACATGGAAGTGAAACGTGGCCGTTAATTAATTAAGGTATTCGAAAATAAGGAATTGCGTAGAATATTCGGTCCGAAAAAAGAAGGGGAACACTTCAAAATTTAGATCACTCAACCCAGAATTGCAGAGCATGTATGTACCTGGATAATATAAGTAGTGTAGGAGAGGTTGATATGGGTTCGCAAAGCTATTGAGCTTTGTAACGAACAAATTACTAAAAAGCTAACATGCATCTCCCGGCTGGTAAATGTCTAAGGCGTAGGTGGGAGGATTATGTTAAAATTGATTTAACCGATTTGGCTATGGATAGCCCATGGATGGAAGTTAGTAATCAGCGATTGGCAATAACCGCCATATAGCCTTCGGCTTCGTTAACCCTCATAATTTTTTTTTATTATAAATGCTACCAATCCAACAATAAAATTATTAAAAGAAGTTAATTAATAAAAAACTGTTAAGGCAAACAACGAGTTATTTTATTTCGAGTTATCCTAGATCCTGAAAATGGAATAAAATAATAACAAAAGAGCATAAACTGGAAGATGGAATCAAAACAGTCAAGAATAAGTTTCATCCAAGTTCTTAACAAGGCGTCATAGTGGATATGGTTTTCTAAACTTCTATCAAATTCTCCAAGCATCGTTTTAATTCAAATTTAAATTCCTTCCGCTAATTCTAAATGTAGTTAAAACTTTTGAATAGTCCTTCATTTCAGGAATTAGTATGAAAAACTTGCTCGAAGTTTCTCTCAATGTGAGTAGTTTAAAAACTCAATTAAATGTTTGTTTTAAAAAACAACTTTTATGAATGTGAAAACTCAAAAAAAAGTTTTAAAAGACAATATTAAATAACGAAACTAAAGCCTAGCAAAATAAGTAGCCTACAAGTTGAGGTATCATCGGGACAGAAGAAAATAAATAATAATGAAACACTTTTAAACTAACTTATGTTGTATCTCGAGTGTGGAAAATAATATCGAATTTGTGTTCCTACTAAAAAAAAAGATGGTTTTGTTTTATTTAATTTATTAAAGTAAAAATAAAGCTCGAAGTACTCAAAGAATACTGGGTCGACCAGAAAACCAGGACGCTGTAGGACTGACCCGGTCGGATACCAAGTCGAAAGTCAAATACCAAGAACACATCAGCAAACCGTTCCGGATCAAAACGGGACTCAGGCAGGGAGATGGATTATCACCGTTTCTGTTCAATGTAGTATTGGATATGATCATGAGAGAACTGTGGAAGGAAACTTATCCATCAAAGCCAAAGTCCGACACTATAACACAGTGAAATCGCAGAATGAAAAATCGCTCAAAAAAAAAGTAAAAATACAAACTTTAAATTATTTATTATTAATTATTTTTAGAAGTTCGAGGCTCACTCAAGTTGAAAACAATTTTCTTTCACATGTATGTTTAATATACATCTTAATAGATCAGATTCTTTTTAAATAAATTGGTCTTTTGTAGTTCATTGACTAATAGATATGGTCTCGGTAAGATGATTTAAAAATTAAATTTAAGCCAAAGGGAACAATTGCCGAGGATCATGAAGCCGGCGATATTTTTCTTTCGAATGTATTAAATGAAAATTATTCTTTTAAAAAAAAAATTAGATGAAATCTAATAAACTTGTTGTCTATGAAGCCAACTAGGAGTTATTTAGGATATTTAGGAATAGGGATCCTCAGAGAAGGGATAATATCAAATAGAAAATTATTGAAAGGATAACAACTTTTTGATGGTTTGGATATAAATGTCAAGCTCCTCGTCAATTGTTTCCTTTGGCTTAAATTTAATTTTTAAATTTATTTATATCCAAACCATCAAAAAGTTCTTATCCTTTCAATAATTTTCTATTTGATATCATCCCTTCTCTGAGGATCTCTATTCCTAAATAACTCCTAGTTGGCTTCATAGACAACAAGTCTATTAGATTTCATCTATTTTTTTTTAAAAAGTATAATTTTCATTTAATACATTCGAAAGAAAAATATCGCCGGCTTCATTCAAGAGGTTAAGAAGTATTAGGAAAAGAATAAGGTAAAAAACAGTAAACAGTAATCTATTGTAAGATAGATTTTTAAAAATAAAGTGTTAATAATGAAATATGTAACTTCTAGGAAAAGCGGAAAGGAATACCAGTCCGATTTTTTATCAGGAATGATGAATTGATGCAGACTGAAATGCTAGAATAAATGGGAGAGAAAACAAGGAAAAGGAATTAAAATTTTCACGTGGACTAAAAAAAAAAAAGCAGTATAAATTCAACAATTGATATTTCTCAATTCTAAATATAACATATTTTGTATTCAATTCTCAGAAGATTTTTAGTATATAAAACATATTGATAAATTCAAATTAGTATAGAGTGAATTAACTATTTAATTGTTATTTCGGACGGTTATAAAATAAATCTTGATGATGATTATATTAAATATTGAAATAGTTTTTTTATTAAAATAATAAAAAATGATGAAGTTAAAATCAGTAATTATCTTTCGGAGAAGTCCGAGGCTCGCCCAGATTTGGGTTGGGAGAAAAGCAGTCACGTTCTGATTTTAAAATATATCTATAATAAATACTCTTTTAGGTTTCCACGGCCACTATTATTACAAGAGACATTTTCCTACTGAGTTGCCTTTTCAGTTGAAAAGAGTACAGTTTCCTCTGAAAACAGCATTTGCAATAACAATAAATCAAGCTCAAGGACAGACGCTTAAAGTTGCTGGTGTTCATTTAAATGGCATATGGCATGCTGACGTGTATCAAACCCACAAAATCTCTGTTTTGGCAAAAGATGGAAAAACAAAAAACGCTGTTTGTTACGGCCGCTCAATTGTAATTATAAAAAAAAACGTATGTTCATAGTTGATATTTTGTTTGTTTTTTTCAATTAATGTATATTTTGTATTATTTTAATTTTCATTAGAAAATAAATGTTTTTTTTGTTTTTTTAAATTACGTAATGTATACCAATGAAACAGCTGTTTCAAAAACTTTTGTCGGTGTGAGTCAAGTGAACATCGCCCCAGTCTTGTTTTGGATAGCGGCCCGAGCAGTCCATCTGTTTTTTCACAGTTTTTCGTGAAGTCTACTTTTCGATAGCGGCCCGAGCGGTCCATCTGTTTTTCACAGTTATTCGTGAGTCTAGTTTGATTTCGAAAGCGGCCCGAGCGTCATCTTTATCTTCACCACTATTGCCGTCTTGGCTAGCGTACCTTCAGGACCTACCTTACGGCAGTCAGTGTAATCGTTTTCGTGAGTGCGACCTTGATTGTCCACCTTCAACCATAAATCATCATGGCTTTGTCTTCTTCGACTTCACTCCAGCACATCTAAATCTAAAGGGTATTTAGACATTTATTTATTTTAATTGCGCAATTAAATAACCATCATTTAGTTCATTTGAAAAATATCATTTATTTTGTTTCATGTTCGAATTATTTTGTTTAGTAACTTTAATCATTTCACTCAACTGCTTATTTTGATTTAATTTACTTGTTTTGTTCTTTTATATTGTAACAAATCAAAAAGGTTTAATTTTCGTTTATTATTTAATTATTCACTGTTGGAAACAATTATTGTATTAATTGTATTTTAATTTAATTAAAATACAATATAAAGTCTTTATTTATCAATATAAAGTTTCAAAAAAAATAAGCGTTCGGTACTATCTGACATCCCATTTATTCATTTGAACTTACAATTCAAATATAATTTTTAAATGGTTAATATATCAGATAATTTTCTGTAAAGAAAATTGTTTGATCAGATTAAGGCAGCAGCCTATCAGAGTTTTTTTAGTACAATAGGGAAAGGTGGTTCAAGGGTGCAATCTCTGTTACCCTTACGACGCCCTAACAGCTGTTTATAAAAATGTACTTAAATAAATTATTTGCAGTAAAACACTTATTTTAATGTATGTATGTATATGATTTCCAAAAAAATTAGCGTAAAAAATTAAAAATGCTGCTCATAGTCACTATTCCCCGCGGACGAAGTAGCGGGCACAGCTAGTTTCTATATAATAAAGTACATTAGCTGAGATGGGAAGAAAGAAGATCAAGACTCCCAAAGAAGCCTAACTTTATATGATATTCGCGTGGTCCTTAGTGGCTGTTACGTGATAAAAAAAAAAAATACATTACACAGACAAATTATACAGGCATAATATGCTTTATTACCCGAGCAAAGCTGGGGTGGGTCGCTAGTACTACATTTATACGGTAACATAGATTTTCGTTTTAACTGTAAATAATAGAGAAATTTATAGTCAGATATATATAAATTATTTTTAAGAAAAAAGTAATAAAAACATGTACACATGAAATCTGATGGTAAGAAAAGGCTTACATTTATCAGTTGTTAAAGACCATTAATTTAAGGGTATAGTTGGAGGTTTCAGAGATTAGTGGTTTATGGAATCTTTGAAAGGGTGGCTCAATAATTGGTTTTTGTAAAGTATTAAAGGTGACATGCATAAACAAATTAAAATAAGTGTATGTTTGAGAGTAGAATAGCTAAATGTGTAGAGCGCTGAGTTGCAGTGCCAAAGGTACAAATAGGTATGTGGAATTTTATCTTTAACAGCCACGGGTGGGGCCTATCGGGTCTTAAGATGCGGATACTTTTGAGGGAGGGAGTAAAACATGGCGGTTGAGCGTGAACACGGCTGAATCACCTCCCTGCCTAACCGTTATCCTAGAAACAATTCTATAGACACTATCATGTGTTAAATCCAAGACCCTTCATGGGTTTTAGTGTTGCAGGGTTTGTTTTTTTACGACTTTATTACAATTGTCATATGTCGTAAGCTGACAATGATTTTTTCCACTTTTACCGGTCCTGTAAGCCCTCTGCTGCCATTCCTTCCTGCAATCCATCGTACCATTTCTTTGCCGGACGTCCTCTTCTCCTCATCTCCTTAGGAACATAATTTATTATTCTCTTGAGCCATCGATTTTCTGACATTCTCATTACATGGCCGTACCAGTTCAGCTTTTTGGTACCGATAGTTAGGGATGTGCTGGAGTTTCGATATGCCACCCCTACGTCTCCAGAAGTCCATCTCCATCGCTAGGAGTTTCTTTTCTAAGTTGGTAGTGATGGCCCATGTTTCTGAGTTCCCATGAACACGTTTGACAAAGGAGTGGTAAAGTCTTTTCTTTGTAGACAATTGAAGTTCCTTACTCCATAATATAGAATTTAAAGTTCTTATTGTCTTTCTTCCCTTAGTGACCTTTTCCCTTCAATTTTTATATCAATTTTTAGCTTTTTTAGTCCACCAACCTCTTTTCTCTTTGTTCTAATTCCCTGCAAATTTCCACGTTCCTATTCGTATAGTCCGTTTCCGTAGCAGTTGTCGTTGTCGGTTTTCCGAGGCTGTTTTGTCAGTTTTGGAAGCAGGTTTATATTTTTTATGATGATGAGGTGCTGGCCCAACATCAAGCCCCAACCTGAAGGACCAGGGATCTTGATTTTAGGGTACCCTACCCCTAGACGGGTGGCCTTCACTGAGGCTCGGAGCCACACCTGCCATCGAAATGCCATTTCCTGCAATTCGTGATGGTTATACCGCCATGGCTCGGTACCGCCTCCGTTAGCGTTAACCAGGGAGCACCACGTGGAGGTTGAGGACGGATTTTGCTCCCCAAAAATGTGGAACGTTGCATGTCATCCTGCGCAGGGGCCATGCTAATCTTCTCTGCATCGTTCCAATTATAGTATATTTATCGCCGAAGCAAGTAAAATAATGTAGCCATTTGGCCAGATATATTTATATTGATTTCTGTACAATTATATTATTGCTAATGGACCTGGTCCCAGAATAAAAATATTTTTCTAGTCTATTTCACTCCCGTTACAAATAAATGTTTTAATTTATTATAACCGTGATTTTTATTTTCATTTATAACCGTGTTGTTGTTTTTTTTTTCCATAAAACCATACATTTTTTGGAAAGTTATACCAATATAACATGTAAATAAAATTCAAGCCAAAATTTACTATACCGTAACACACAGAACTGAAGTGTTTTCAACCAAAAGTTGTGTATCCATATTCCCTTGCCAAGCCTAATAACAACAGTGTCTTATAACAACAATTAAAATAAGTGTATGTTTGAGAGTAGAATAGCTAAATGTGTAGAGCGCTGAGTTGCAGTGCCAAAGGTACAAATAGGTATGTGGAATTTTATCTTTAACAGCCACGGGTGGGGCCTATCGGGTCTTAAGATGCGGATACTTTTGAGGGAGGGAGTAAAACATGGCGGTTGAGCGTGATCACGGCTGAATCACCTCCCTGCCTAACCGTTATCCTAGAAACAATTCTATAGACACTATCATGTGTTAAATCCAAGACCCTTCATGGGTTTTAGTGTTGCAGGGTTTGTTTTTTTACGACTTTATTACAATTGTCATATGTCGTAAGCTGACAATGATTTTTTCCACTTTTACCGGTCCTGTAAGCCCTCTGCTCTCATTCCTTCCTGCAATCCATTGTACCACTTCTTTGCCGGCCGTCCTGTTCTCCTCCTCTCCTTAGGAACATAATTTATTATTCTCTTAGGCCATCGATTTTCTGACATTCCCATTACATGGCCGTACCTGCTCAGCTTTTTGGTACCCATAGTGTACAAGATATTGTGGGGTTCCTGTACTTTTTCTCTGATCACGTGATTAGGGATGTGCTGGAGTTTCGATATGCCACCATTACGTCTCCGTCCTGTCAACATTTGTGTGATGTAGAAGTCAGTTATAATTTTATTATTCCTATAATATTCTTGTAAGTCAGTTATGTATAACTTTAGATGTTGTCTTTTAATTGTCATATTCTATGTGTCTTTCCACTGATCCATGTTTGTAACTGTTTGTCTGTGTTTCAAGTAAGTCTTAGTCAATTTACTGTAAACTATCGGAAGTGAGGCGTCTCTCGCAGCAGACTTAGCAGCCTTATCAGCTAATTCGTTACCCACGTTACTAGAGTGCGCTTTCACCCACCTGAAGTTAATGCTGTATTCTTTATTTTGTTAGTGTTCCAAAGTAAGTCTAGTTTCTTCAATCAATGGTTCATGTATTGTACGATTGATGAGTTTGTACAACGTAGTTTGGCTGTCAGTCAGTATGCAAATAGATGTCCTGTGGAAATTAAATGTCTGTATATAATCTAGTATTTTCAGTATAGCGTATTGTTCAGCTTGATTGTTTGTGCAATTAGGACTGTATTTCTTTAGGTCGGTCAGTACACCATCTTCAAAAATTACCGCTGCACATCCCACATTTTCACAGTTTTTACTACCGTCTGTGCAGATCTCTACTTCAGCCTGACCTTATTTTGTAAGTTGATTGATTTCTGGGAAATGTGCAGGGTGCTTCCAATGCCTTTAGTTAATAGGTCGTTCAACATCATCAGCAAGTATCCCATCACAATCTTCGTTGGTCCGAAGTAAGGTATATTGTGTATCGTATTATACGTATTGTTTTATATGTATTTTATTATTATCATAAATGTGTGTGTGTGTGTGTGTGTGTGTGTGTGTGTGTGTGCAGACACTTGTGATCACAAATGATAGTGTCTTACTCTTATAAAGTCCCCATCCAAAAAATTCGCTGATTAAAAGATTAGTTAAAGCAAATGCCTAAATACTTATAAATTAAAAATTTTTTTACTTACGTGAATTAGCTTCGTGATGGATTTTTAACTTCTTCTGTAATGCTTAACTCAAAAATACTCTTCAACCATTGGCGCTAAGGATTCTTTGATATTTCCAAAATTTCGCTTATACTCGTACTAATTTTCTTGTTTTAAATTTGACTATTCCATCAGAAACTCAGTTGACAAATAAAAAAAAATTTCGTTCTTTCTTTTATCTAAATACACTCAAGTATCTTAACAGCAGAATAATCTTTATTACATCGTTATTCTAAAATCTATGTTGCTTAGCAGAATATAATAAACGAGTAAGGAGTAATTTGCCTAAAAAAAATGTTATTTGCTATACTTTTCCAAACATTTCCGACAATTCTCGTTGTATTCTAAACTATTTACACCAAACTCTTCTTCTTCTTTCGCTACCTCTTTTGTGCCATTCAGCGTAGAGAGGCCTCAATCCATTGGAGCCATTCCTCCCGATCCCGACAACTCCTCTTCATTTGAGCCAGGGTTTTTCCTCTTTTTCCTCCTGTTCTTTGGACATAATCCTCATAGATATTCTCGGGCGTACACGGGGTCCGCCTATCGGGCGGGCTTCCATAACCTTTCTAGGAAGCCATTCTTCGTCCATGCGACAGACATGGCCGAACCATTTGAGCTGTCTTTTTTCAATGGAGGTCTTCAGTTCTGTTACCTGCAGCTGATCCCTTATGTTTATATTCCGCACTCGGTCCCTCCTTGTTTTACCGACCATTCTGCGAAGGTACTTCATTTCAGCTCCTGTTGTCCGGCTGATGTGCATGTCAAACATGTATTGGGAGGTATATTGCTTTAAATATATGTAGTTTCGTCGCCTTCCTACATTTCGGTGGCCAACTATGCTCTTACAGATCTGTTAATATATCTGATTTGCTTTATTGATCTATTACTTACTTCTTGGTCTACTTTACCAGACCTGCTAATGATTGTTCCTAAGTAGGGAAAGTGGTCCACCACTTCGAGAACTTCACCGTAGCATTGCAAACGAACACCTTCCTATTCCTGTCTAGATATAAAAAGAACTTTGCTTTTGGCAATATTTATTGCCATTCCCTTATGTTGGAGCTCCTCTTTCCATTCCACAAGGGCTTGCTGCAGCTTCTCCTTAGAGTCCGCCAGAAGAACGATGTCATCAGCGTAGAGAAGGCTCTGGACGACGACAGAACGCATATTCCATCTACCGATTAGAGTTGGTGATGTTCTCCTCTTGCATATTTTATGGATCTCATCCATAAAAACTATGAATAGTAGGGGGCTGAGGCTATCACTCTGCCTAACTCCTTTATCCATGTGGAATGCATCGGTCTCTCACCCATTGATCCGAACTACCTCTTTTGCATTTTTATAAATTGCTTTTATTGCATTGATAAGATCCCCTGGAACGTTTTTATTCACCAAAGCATTCCATATCTCCTGGTGTGGAACAGAGTCGAAAGCAGACTTCAAGTCAAGAAGGGCTAGGAAAATGTCTTTGTCTCGGTCCCATGCTCCCTCTAATACTTTTCTAAGAACAAAAATGTGGTCCTGAGTCTGTCTACCAGGTCTAAATCCAGCTTGCTCCGGTTCGAGCTGTTCCTCCACGATTCGCCGTAGTCTCTTTTCGAGAATGCATGTGTATATCTTATATACGACAGAGAGTAAACTAATCGGCCTATAGTTTTTACATTCTGTACTGTCTCTTCTTCTTCTATTGACTCCATTGGCAATAATTTGAGGGACCGCATATTCCTCTTTCTTAAAGAGTTCTTCAAAGTGGGTTTTCCATCTGTCGAGGATTCCTTCCGTCTCCGAGAGTATGCTCTTATTTTGGTCTTTTATGTTTCTAAAAGGCTTTTTATATTTACCTTTTAGGTCCTTAACTGTTCTCCAAAACTTCCTAATATTATCCCGATGGTCTTCATCCAAACTTCTACCAAATTCTTCCCAAGTCTTCTTTTTGGTCGCTTGAACTGCTATTTTACATTCAGATCTTACCCTGCGATACTCGATGAGGTTTTCCCGGGATTTATCTTGGAGATATGATTTCCAGGCTTGTTTCTTCTTGCCGACAATTTCCTTTATGCTGTCATCCCACCACTTGGTACGTTTACCTTTTCCTGTCACCCTGTGCATGCCACCGATTTCCTTAGATGTTTCTAAGATTGCTTGTTTCAAGTTACCCTACTGGGTCTCAACGTTATCCTCTAGGTTTAAATCATTGATCCTTTCTCCCAGTTTTTCTGCATATTCCATTCTTTTCACACGGTCATCCAGTGCATGAACCTTAATGTTTTCGTACTTTTTGGGTTGAGGGCAGCGTCCTTTTATAATTCTGGTATCTGCTACTAATGACAGATGGTCGGTTCCTAACTCTAACTTTCATATCTGTGAAGTATCTTCTAATACAGCGATCGTATATTATATAATGCTGTTTCGGCCTTCGCTGGAGAATGTGAATGTGTTTGTTACACCAAACTCGAAAAATTATATGCTTAAACCTTTCTGGTGAATCTCTGTCTATTGGTGAAAACCCCATGAAAATCCGTGCAGTAATTATTGAGATTACCGTGAACAGACAGGCAGACACAGCCTAGGGTTTTGTTTTATAATATGTATAGATAGATAAGAGATGTTAGGCAGCGTCTTCGGTGAAATCACCTCACGGCTATACATTTCCCAACATTTCCGACAATTATCGTTATATTCTAAACTATTTACACAAAAAAAATTATATGCCTAAACCTAAAAAAAATTATATATCTATTGGTGAAAACCGCATGAAAATCCGTGCAGTAGTTATTGCCGCGAACAGACGCGGCTGGAGTTTCGATATACCACAACTACGTCTCCAAAAGTCCATCTCCATTGCTAGAAGTTTTTTTTTCTAAGTTGGTAGTGATGGCCCATGTTTCTGAGTCTTATAATGCCACACCTTTGTCAAAGGAGTAGTAAATCTTTTGTTGTTTGTTTGAACTTCCTTACTCCATTATATAGAATTTAAAGTTCTTATTGTCTTTCTTCCTTTAGTGACCTTTTCCCTTATGTCAAGATCGCAGCCAGTTCTATTGGAGAGCCACCTACCAAGATATTTAAAATTTTCACTTTGGGTAAGACTCCAATTTTCTAGTGTGAGGGTAGCATAATCCATATTCAAAGCCAAATATTCTGTTTTTTGTTTGCTGATTTGTATGCTTCTAACAGTTTTCTTATCATATAGGAAGCATCCTCCTTATCAATGGCTATTACCAAAGGCATTCATTTCCTACCCATCTTCTGACATTTCCTTTTCCACTCACACAGTACACTTTCAACATATAAAATGAAAAGTGTAGGGGATAAGGAGCAGCCCTGTTTAAGTCCTTTGTTTATTTCAAATTCTTTGCATAAACCATTCTTGAGTTTACTCTGGCTTTGGAACCCTTACACATCCCTTTTATTGCGTTGATAATTTATCCGCTCACTCCTCTTTTTTTCAGAACCTCCCAAAGATTGCTTAGGGGTACCTTGTCGTATGCTTTCTGTAGGTCGACAAATACTAATACATCTTCTCCATTGCAGGTTTTCTTCTTTTCAAGAAGCTGTGGAAGAGTAAAGATGTGGTCTATACAGGATCTACCTGTTCGAAAACCGGCTTGTTCTTCGGGCAACACCTCTTTACACTCTTCCATTAGTCTTCTGGTTAGTAATCTGCCGTATAACCTACTTATACTGCTCGCTACAGAGATTCCTCTGTAGTTAGAACAATCCTTTTTATTTCCATTTTTATAAATGGGAGTGATATGAGCTTCCTTCCATTCCTTGGGAATTGTGCCTTGCTCCATACTCCTTGTTATAAGGTTTGCCAGAACTTTGTCCAATTCGACTGGACCATATTTGGTCAGCTCAATTGGTATACCACCAGGACCAGGCGACTTTCCATTTTTCATTATTTTTAAGGCTGCTGTTAATTCCTCAACTGATATGGTGGCTGGGGTATCTCCTTCATATGTGTCCTTCTGCATCCTTTCTGAAACAAATTCTAGTCGGTCCTCCTGCAGTATTTTGGCAAAATGTTCCACCCATTGATTTTCATGTATTAGAGGTAGGTTATTTTTTCCTTTTTCGGATTCTTAATGGGCCTAAGCTGCTTCCAAGCCTCAGTGGATTTTTGACCATGCCTACATACATCGATTTGCTCGAATTTTTTCATCCTTATAAATAGTCATTTATGGATTTTTCTTCTCTTTTTCTTTACCTCTCTATTTCTTCTCTTGTATTCTTGCATTGCATTGGGATCATAGGTCGAGAGCCACTTGTGGTAGGCATTTTTCTTTTCTTTCACTGCTACTTCCATTTCTTAATTCCACCAACACTTATTTTTCCGCCCTTTTTCTTCATTTTCCCCAGTGCTTCTTTGGCAGCTTAATGAATGAGCTTTTTTATTTCTTCGTATTGTTTTTCCAAACATTTAGAATCGATAGTTGGATTTTCCTCTAATTTGATTTTCAATCTATTTTGTTATAACAATTTTACAGATTCATCCCGCAGCCTGTCTAATAAATATTTGTCTGGTTGTGTAGTTGTTCGATTTTCTATTTGCATTGTTCCATTGGTGAAGGCATTTGCTATAGCCTTGAATCTAATATAACTACATAAAAGATGATGGTCAGTTCCACATTCAACACCACTCATAACTCTCACATCTTGTGGTATGACCATATTATTTTTCCTTAATATGATATAGTCTATTATTGACTTAAGATTTCCTGTTGGCTGATTCCAGGTATACTTATGAATGTCTTTATGTTTGAAGAATCCATTTAATATACGCATATCCATTTCTTCGCATAAATCGATCAACCTAGTCCCATTTCCATTTATTGTTTTTTCTCCATGTCTTCCTAACGTCCAACTGTTTGCATTTTTACCAACCCTTGTATTGAGATCTCCTATCCAGAGTAATATATTCCGATCAGCTATACTCTCCGACATTTCCCTCAAACTGTTAAAAAACTTTTCTATATCTGGGGCAAGTGCATTATCTTTTTAAAAAATAAAACTATTCCCTCTCCTTTCTTAAGTTTGAACATTAAAGGATTTTATCTTACAATAATGTGTCCCAAAAAATCACTATCCGTCGTTATACATATTGTATACATAGTCAAACGTTTTCGTATAAAAAGCACATTCAACTATGTTCAATAGTGTTCTTGGCGTATTCTGTGATTCGACTATTTAGAATTAGCGAAAATATTTTATAGCTAGCCGATAAGAATGATATTTTATATTTTTTTCTCTAGTATTTAGCGTGTATATTAAAGATATATGGTGTTTAGGCGTAGTAATGAAGGCAAGAATATAGAGCGGTTAAAAATGTTATCGGACACTTAAAAAAGTTTTTCAAAATGGAGATAAATCACTCAATCTCAAAATAAATTTATAAGACGATACTTCGTCCAGTTGTCATGTATGGTGGGGAGATATGAACCCTAACCAAGCACGATGATGGATTACTGAGTAGTTGGCAGATAAACATTGTTAGATACAACCTAACCATTGAAGGCAATCGTTTCCGTAATTGCACGAATAAAGAATTTAAGGACCTAAATAAGGAATCTGACATCGTGTTTTATATTATTAAAACGAAAATATGACAGTTGGGCCATGTACATAAATAGAAAAAGGTTCCCAAAGCAGATCTTCGAGGGACGTCCAAAATGAGAAAGAGGAACAGGCAGGCGTACACTGCGATGGCTGGACGATGTTATTGCAGACCTTAGTCTCCTGGGGGTGAGAACATGGAGAGGATCCGTGGAAGATCGATCAAATAATAATTTGGCGTATGGAAAACATTTCATCGATTTTATTTTTATTACATTTTTGTTTTTGTTTTTTGCTTGTTGGGCAATTAAGAAGACAGAATCTGTTACATTTC
Source organism: Arma custos (assembly GCA_037127475.1). Taxonomy (NCBI): domain Eukaryota; kingdom Metazoa; phylum Arthropoda; class Insecta; order Hemiptera; family Pentatomidae; genus Arma; species Arma custos. The sequence goes on from CM073764.1 coordinate 112,222,913, forward strand.
TGTCTAAGTCCAATCTGTTTTCTGTCCTTAATACCCCATGGAAACTATGGGAAGAACAAAAAAAGTATTATCATTTCTGTTTCAAATAGACCGTTTTAATTCGATTCGAAGCAGGTGAACATCTAACGGAATAGCGAATCAGGTAACATGCCCGCTTTGCCTGCGTACGAGCAACATAGCGACAGAGGAGAGGTGAAAATTTCCCCCTTAAGAACCACTCTGCAATTAATATGTAAATTGCCGAGGGGTGGAGTAAAAGGAAGATATCCTTACTCTGGCCTATATTTCAGGCCTCTCTTTTCTCTATGAATGCTAAAGTATCTATTAAATAGAGTATGAAAGTCATTAACTTGAGTTAAACGATTCTTGTATCGATGGATGCACAATATCCATGATATTCCAACAACAATGACAAATACTCCGCTTTCCGACCAATTCATTTTTTTTTCAATAATGATATCCTTTTCGGAGATTTGTCGGAATGAAAATGTAAAAGAAATCAAGTACCTGATAGAGACTATACTGGAGAATGGATTAGAAAAAGCCGATCGATTAGAAGAAGGAGATCGAAGTCTAAAAATGAAACGACATATGAATTTAAACAAAAAAATACCTACAACAAGAACTGCAAACCTCAGAATGCCGAATTAAAATATTATAACGCTAAAAACGAAATGCCTCTCGATAGACTCAAGGCTCTCGATAGACTCAAGGCTCAGAAAACTGGAAAGTCCTGAAAAGAGGAAAACTAACAAAAATCATGAGCCTGTCAAACTGACAAACTAATCCTCGTTTACTTTTCCCTCCTGGTCTTACATAAAGCTTATTCTTGGGATGCTACTGAGGCTTTGAGTTGATGGGGTGGTCAGTCCCGTCCAGTAACTTGGGAAGGATATGGTAATCCCTCGGTGTTTACTTCATTTTTCCTTCGTATGTAGTGTTAGAGTTTGTGTAGTATGCTGTTAGTAGTGTGTATGTGTGGATTTCAATGTACAGTTTTCCCAACCTGGAGGGCCAGTAGTTCTTTTCAGTACAATGACCAGGATCGGCAACTCCTTGTGCCTATAAAACAAATGAAACGTAAGGAAAATAAATATATTGGTCTCTTACCTATTTAAAAGAAACAAAAACAATAATAAGGAACTATCAAAAGGGCAAAAAGTTTAAGTAAATTTAAATGCATCTATAACTAACTCACTGCTCGGTGCAGCAGTCCTTGCAGGACCTAGGCCTCCCTTACGAGCTTCCTCCCCAAATCTCGGTCCATCGCCTTCTCCCTCCACCTTCGCACTCCCATGTTTCTCAGATCTTGTCCTAGGTCCTCAACCTTTAAGTTACCAAAGCAAAAAAATTAAACAATAAATAAATAAAACATAATAAAAAATAAATATATACTTCGCGTTTCTCTCTTGAGTCAGGCTTGATCTCTAAGACAAATAATCAGGCAAGAGGAGGCAGAAGACATTAATTGGCCTTTAAGATGGAGGGAGGAAGGTTAAGAGAGAATGAAGGGAGAAGAGATCAGAAAGGGCCGAGGAGGAGGTTGTTTGTCCGGCTGATGGAATCGGATCCCTCGCTCCGGCCGGCCGCTTCCAGGGTATGTTTTCCGCTCCAACGGAATGGAAAGGAATAAAAAGATAAAAGGCTTGGTTATTCCGTCTTATCCGCCGTTCCATCTCCCTAACTTGCTGATAGTGAGGCTAAGCGCTACGGTTTAATGCTCTTCTCCCGGTTATACGGCTTAAATATTCAACAGAGGGCCATTCTCCTTCTTCCTATACGGTTCTACTCTTAGCCTCCAGCGCTTCGTCAGACCATCTTTCCCGATCATCGAAGCAGTTCCTGGCTACAGGGTTAGATTCTCAAACAGGAACAGGAGTAAAAAACAATAAATGTCCAAGCTTGGTAATGTTAAATAACCAGTGTACAAGTACAATACAATTGAAAAAACACTATGACCCAAGAAGGGTATCAGGGTCAGGGATGGTAGGAACTATATTTATTCCAAGCAAACAGTTGTGCAAGGAAGTGATTTGCCTGAGATCACGATCACCCACCAGATTTTAGCTTTAATTTATTTAACTTAGTTGATTCACACACACACACAACATATATACTTGTTAATTGTTTTTCTGTAATTATATAATGTCAATCAGAGAACTTGGTACGTAATGAAGTAATGAACTACACATGGACAATAGCCCCTTAAATTAAATTTGTTATGAAAATATATTTAATAAATACGTAATATTAAACCAGGCATAAACAAATTATTTGTTCTTGACATTCTTGATCTATTCCAGTGTGAGTTTTGAGTGGTTATTTATTTTCCAGTACTTTAGAAACCAAAATCATTTTATATTCTAATCAATATTTTATAGTTTTTTGGGCTTTAGCTTAAAATATAAGCTTTATTTAATAAAATTAAAAATATCTGTGTATAAAATCACCCAGACCAATGAATACAATTTAGTAACCACCCGGAAAGTAATGTCTTACATCTTTAGGAAATATTTTAAGGAAATAATTATTAAGAAGCTCTTGCTCGCATCAGGGTCCGACGGCCTATCCGAGGGGCCGACTTACCTGACGAAGAACTAGAAAAGGAATCCTAAAGATAAGTTTTAATTTCATAATTCAAAATGGTATCCCTTACCTATATATATATATATATATATATATATATATATATATATATATATATATATACCCGTTCAAGATTCTAACGGGTAAGAAATTGAGCATCAATTAAAAAAAAACTTAAAGAGCTCTTGTAAAGTTGAGGTTGAGATTCGGAATTTAAATAGGGTTGCGAACTAATGTATTTTCCTTCTGGGAAGCTCAAATGCACTTTCCGCTCGGTTAGCCCGCGCTTTTTGAACGACGAAAAACTTATTCAGACGGTAGAAATGAGAGGGAGGAAGAGAGAGAGAGTGAGGGGGAGAGAAAGTGGAAGAGAGGCAGAGGAACAGGGGGGGGGGGGGAGTGAGCCTTTATTAGGCAACTAACTGACCCACTTGGAAATGTAAAAAGGTGCCCTCGACTGGAAATCCGATTATTTCCCAAGTTAAATTGACCCCCAGCGGGCGGGCTACCTATGGTTCCTCCACCCCTACTTCCTCCATCCCTACTTCCCCCACTCCTTTGACCACCGCCTCTCTCATTACCCCCTCCCTTTGAACATTTTTAATTATACTTGGCCTAATGGGAACCTTTACCAAGGGCAATCAAGTTAATGACCCAAAATACACGGCGAGCGCCTTTGAGAATTTGCAGGCGATTCTCCGAATTTTAGGGGTGCAAACATGCGTTTCATTGAAAAAAAAAGATACACAAAGAATGTTGTTAAAAAAAAATGAGGTTCCGAATAATAAAGGAACCTTAATAGTACAAAGCTTAATCGTTTCCGTTTTACAAGAAGTTTAATTTAAATTAAGCTAGATAGTTAATTGGTGGTTAGATTAGTTCATTATATAGATAAACTAATCTACTATTGACTGATCTATATACTTGTTGATAGATTGCATAAAACAATAAAGAAGTATTGTCGATTCCTTTCAACAAGAGGTTTTAAGAAAACCTTTTTAAAGTTTCCTCAATTCCTTCAAACAACCATTTATTCAACTAAGATATTCTTTTATTTCCTTTTTCATATCATTCTATGCTTTGTACCTCTTACAGACCTTGCATGACCTTACATCCTTTCCTCAACTCCTCTATCAACCTTGTCCGTGGTCTTCCTCACCGTTTTCTCCCTTCAGAATTCTAATTGAAAAGTAAATTGGACAACAATTCTTCCTTCATTTTCTGAAAAGTTCACATCATTCCAATCTCTTATAAGGGTTTGCATTTGCTCTCTAATTTTAACATTAGTTCCTCTTTTTAGCCTGGACACACTGGCAGCTCTCCTCCAATAGTCCTTCTCAGAAGCAACTTTCTTAATAAAGCAGCACTTATTGTCCGTGTCTCTGCTCCATAGAGCGATATGCTTTCAATAGTGGACTTGTAAATAAGCTTCTTGATACTTTTCATCACGTTACTGCTCCAAAGGATCACTAAAATTTCTTTTTCGGACTTTCCGTTTCTTTCCATTAAAGAGCCCTACTAGTTTAATTCTGGTTTTTCTACTTATCAGGGACTGAACTGCTTTTAACTCAACAGTTGTGCAAACAAGTGCTTTGGTCGAAATCATGCTCAACCGCAACATATTTTCCCAATGTGAGTACCCATTTTATACTGATATGCCCAAGTTGAGTCATAAAGCTCAATATGGTTGATTCACAGTTGAAATCAGAATAAACATTTATCCAGCGCACCTGGTCTTTAACTCTTCTATCCCTTAAATTTTTTATAAATTTGTAACTTTATGAAAATGACTTAATACACCTGGCTGAAAATGTTTGTATTTATGTCATGAGCACAATTACAAAATATATTCGTATCGATCTAAACATTTTCTAATGTGATGATTTTTATAATGAGCTTGTTAATCTGTAATTGACTCCTAAATATTTGTTTTAATTTTCTAATAAAAAGGGAATTTGAAGAAAACTGCATTATATTTATTTAGCAAGATAATGGAATGTTATTACTTACAATAATGGAATCTTCCCTATTTATATTTTCAGATAATTGCGAAAAGAACCATTTGCCATCAAACTAAGGAGTTCCTTGCGTGACCCCTCAAATTGTGAAACAACAGCCAATTTTCGCCATCACTAGTTTGTCAGAAATTACATATTCTTCGTCTGAAGTTGAGAGTTTGCTCTGTTAGGTTTGTGAAAACACTTGTTATTATTCTGCAATCAAAATGACTGCTGCCCCATTTTGTTTCCCTGGTTTATTTTTATTTTCTCAACAAACCTTGTTTCGTTTCAAGGTAAAGAGAGCTAAAGGAAACATTATTTTACTGTCATATAATTCCATATTCATTGTATTTTAATATGGTTTCTGTATTATTTTATTATCTGTTTGCTATCGCCACCATGTTGGCCTGTGAATTTCAAAAATATCCATTGCCTCCAGTTTAATCCCGTTTAAGGAAATACAACATTGTTACTTTAATGTATTAAATAGTCAGAAACTAATGTCTAAAAAGGATAACTTTAACCAACCATCAATTTTTGATACTTATCATGCACATTTCACATTTAAATTATTCTGCATTCATTAATTTGGAAAAAAAAATTGGCCTAAGGAATTAATTTCCTGCCGATTTAATTAAATCAATAAAAAACAGAGAATTCGAAATGTTGAGGAGGTTTATTGCAATATATTGAAGAGGTTTATTTCAGAGTTGTGTAGGTATTAATCTAATAAGTGTAATAGAGAAAACAATGAAAATAATAAAACATTGTGACCGAATTATAAATGAGATACATTATTATTAATTTGTAATTTATTATTTTTAATAACAACTCACCGGTTGCAATGATTTTGTAATTTAGAACAAGAAGGTAATTTAATAATAACAAAAAGGCTTAGCGATAAGCTCGATACCGATATTACCAATCTCTCCTTACACAACTCTTGAAATTCGTTTTTTCTAATTACCATAGACACAACGTACATAAACCTTTCGGCATGTTCAAAGTTATTCCCTCCTAAAATAATATCCCCAAAATAGGAGGTAATGTATAATATCATCTATAGATTAATTATTGTTACTTTTAAAAAAAGGGAGGCATATAAGTAATAATTTGAGTACTCATCCTAAATTAGACTCTGGCATCCCAAAATATCAACCAACACATTCAAAATATATTTAAGAGTAGAAACATAGCATTATATAAATCTTAATCTTAATTGGGTTCCTTTCCAAAGGTCTGTTCTTGTGTTTATCAATTTACTCATCTATTACATCTTCAATATATTATTTATAAATAAGTAGTGTATCTGGAGTATGTAAGCACCAAAAGAATTACAATAAGAATCGTTTATTTATTCAATTTTAAACAAGGTTAATAATTCAGATGCTACTATATAAGAAGGATTGCCATAAAATACGTTATAGGAAATAAATTAAACTTATCCGTGGACAGGGGTAGATTGGGTTACAGGTCGGTCTTCGCTTTCGACATCTTCTCCGTCCGCTTCGTTCGCCGGATCTCCTTCCTTGCTTCTCCGGCCTCGTCTCAAGACTGCCTCCTTCCTTTTCTGTGTCTATCCCAATATATATTTGCTTCCCTATTACTTTATGGTTGTTAATTATGTTGTTATTACTAATATTCGATATTGCATGTATAATTATATTGGTTATTACTTATGTCAGGATTTAATATTGTAAAAAAATAATTTTTAGGCGCATACACATATAGAATGTGCCATAAAATAAACAGATGAGTTTCCGCTGAATAAATAGAAACTGCACTGGTTTTAAAAATGGCTCCATAAGATTAAATGATTTTGCAGATACCCTAGTGTATAATTTCGAATTTAATTCTAAGAAAAGTAAATTATTCTAATTATCTTTTTGTTTTACAAAGAAAGAAGCAGTGAACGACCAGATATATTGGCTTGAATTTTTCAGAGCCGTTATTCGGAGAGAACTATTTAGCCGGATTATTGTTTTAAAATGCAAAATGCGATGCTTTGTTTTTAGTTCTCATTTGCATGATAACGACCAACGAATCCGAGCTAACTATTTCCGGTATTAGGTTTCGGGTTAACTATCCCGGTAATTGGGTCGTGAAAAAAGTTATAAAAAAATAAAACCAATTATAAGACACTTGGGCATAAAAGTAGTAATATTAGAGAAAAATCTAGCTAGAGAGCTCTGTTATCTATAATTGCCAGATTCTATCCGAGCTGTTGTATTTTCTGTGTAATTTTTAGTTTCGTTTTTTGAAAATAATTTAAATATTCATGTTTCATTTGAACGGGAAGTATGAATAATTATCGATAATTCCTCAAATCATTTTGGCATGAACATATAGAGTTTGAATTTGACTAAAATATTGCTAAAAAGTAGGATTATAGTTATTATATTAAATTCTTAATTTTTTTTTCTCTCTGTTGAAAGTTTTTTTTTGTAAACCTTTTTTTCTTTCATTGTATTTGTGATTTTGTATAGATACATTTAAATTTGTGCAAGTTTTTGAAGTTTGAGACTGGTCTGTATGGTACAGCATATTACTTTTGTGAATTGCAGCAAATTATACTGGAAATAAATATATCAACAAAAATATAATAGCATTCATTATATGCTATATAATAACAATATCAGAAGATACGAACCCGGGTAATGTAGGCAGAGAATCCTGTTGCCAAAAGCCTCTTAACTCCTTGGTGGCTCAATCAGTGAAAACTGTTTAAAAGGAGAATCGAACCCTCACATTGTGTATAGAGGCAGAGCTCAGGGCTGAGTGCGGGCTAATCTGATTAGTGTACTCCCGGAGCACTCCATCTGTCAGCGGCCTCTGGATGGATCCCAACTTCCAACTGCGCCCGACTGTTTCATTACTGGTTTGAGTGGGTATTGTGTATTGGTCGAGTCGCGTTATTTATTCTTTACATAAAATTTACATATTCAATGGATTTTTGAATATATATATATATATATATATATATATATCGAAATTGAAGTTAATTTGGTCCATGTTTTATAGGTTCGTTACGACACCTTTCCCCGAACGCGGTGGTTTACTCATATGGCTTTGTTCATGTTTTATAGCTTATTAAACAATGTTCGTTCAATTCTAGTGATAGTAAATATTATTTAAAAGATTGATGATTTATAAAAGCTCATTACAATATGTAATTAACTAAAAGTTAAATTTATAATATACTGTATTGATAATGAAAAAAATCTCATTATTGATTGAGGCTTTGCAACCAAATCAGTTCCCATGCGCAGTTTCTGTAAACAATCCAGACTCGTGCACCGGAAATATTTTGTAAATTATTTCCCTCGTGATAGAAAGAAATTATCCAAATGTTTCCTCTAGGGCGCAGCACCTTACAGGAGAGTGCTGAAAATGTTCACGCTAGCGGAAATTAACCTTTTTAAAGAGCAGATTTTCCCCAATAAGTCTGAGTTCGAAGACAGGTACTCCCGTTGAGAAAAGTTATGATCCGACTGGAATATTATGACATCTAATTTTTTTTTTTTGAAATGATTCGATCACTAAACATATTGGAGAGCGAATATTATGTTGCGGTTATTATTGTTATTAGTTCCAGTATGGTTATTATTGTTAGTTGTTGGGTGTATCCTTATTTCTTATATAGAGTTTTGTTTTTGATATGAGCATGTTTCGGGCTGTTTATTTCTTTCCCAAGTTTTCCATAGGTGCCCTTGACTATACCCTCATTTCCAAACAGCACTTCCCAGGTGTCCAAGAGAGAAGTCGCCGGTAACAAATATGTACATAAATGTTATTCACTAAATTTGCCTATTTCATCTAAAACTACCAAATAACACACCTCTACCGAAAACTCATCCATTACAGACAGACAATAGATATAGATATTGTTGAAGTTGTCGTAGGATACCTATTAAACTCTGTGAGGACTTGCTGACCCCACTATGGAGGCCACTACCTTCCGCTAAGTGGCCCAGTCGAGGAGAACAGTCAACGAGAAATAATTGCGAGAGGAGAAGGGGGAGTGGAGGGGAGAGGAATAGGCCGGAATCGGAGTTATTTGTCCGCCTTCCCCTCATTAATCCTCCCACTCCCCCCCTCCGCCGAGCGCGCAATGATTAATGTTGCGCTTTAGGCCTCGCCTTGTTTTTGCCGCCTTTTGTGCCCTCGCATTCACCGCAACGATCTGACATTTATCGTCCGATGGGTTTGTTCAGTTCTATTCCTACCTGTTCTTTGTTCAATGGAGAAACTATTTATACATATAACTAACTATCTTTTCATTGCAGTGATCCGTCCCTCGTTCAATAATGCAATATATTGTACAGGCCATGTTAGGTTTTAAAATTAATAAGTCAAAATAAGAATGGGAGCGACCTCTGGTCTAGTGGTTAGCGTAACAAACTACTAAGCGCAAGATCGCGAAGGTTCGTAGCCCGGCAGGTGGCCCTAGGATTTTTTAAAGGGAGTAAAAAAATCCTTTGTTGCGCCGGTCATATGAAGGAAACTAAACGGGGGCGGTCCCGAGCCTGTACGATGTCAGATAATCGTTAAAAAGCATTTATGTGTTAACATCGTCCGATCAGCCATAGCAGCATAAAGTGACATTAAATGAGCAAACAGCAACAAAGTAAGAATGGTCAAAACTGACGGTTATAAAAATCAAGTCACAGAGAAAAAACGGGGTCGAAGCGGTTACATCTTAAAGAAAGTCCGGCAGTGGAGGCTGGCTGGCTGCCCACCCAACTGACCAAGAACCTGATATTTACCCATGTTATTCTGTTGTATCCTTGTTGTACAACCTTAACAAAGTACAATATTTCTTTTCTAACGGAGCATTGTATTGCAATACCTGAATAACTATCTTACAAACAATTACCACAGTCAAAAGTTGATAGTTCAACAAGTAGTTATAAGAAAAGTCGGATAGCAGTGCTTATAACCTTCCGTCCATTAATGATTTTGTATTATTTGCATATGAAGACTCATGATTTTGTTGTACATAGGAAAGAGGAACCGTGTTATTTTCGTTGTATACACGAGGCTAAGTCAGGCTTAGGGTTGAAATGGAGTTTTGCTTATATTCCAACTCAGTTCAAGCCAAAACCTACGAGGACCGAATGATTCCGCTTCTCTCAATACAATTAACTCACTCAGGACAAAATTCGACTTAAACACATATACATGCGGGACTTCCTAGCAACAAGGAGTCTGCGAAATGAAACAAAAGCTACCAACAGCCATGTCCAACTTTGCTATGGCATACTGCCAATGCATAATGCCATTTTTATTACTAATAGTAAAGGAATTGAAAATGGTTAGGTTTGCAATGAAATTGAATTAGCTAGTAGACATAAACAAAATAATATGATTGCCCGATGAATCAGACATGTTTATTTCTTTTTGGTTCATTAATGATATAAAATACTTAATCCGAATACATTTTTCTTCATCTCTCTATTGTAGATTTCAACCACATGATCTATTCTAGATTGCTGCCTCATGCGAAATTTCTAAAGTAGTAATCTTACGAAACAATAGATTCTGTACATCCGATTACATACGCTATTGCATTATCAGAAGTAAACATCGGACGCCTCGGTAGCCTAGAGACGGAAGTAGACCGTAACTTACGAGGAAGGGTAATCGCTAGGATGTAATGACAGTTTACTGCCGGCCCCAGAGCAACATCTGGGCCTTCAAGTGATCCTCCGAACTTACTCCCTTAAATCTTACGCTCCAATACTTAGCGTCCCATCCTCCTTGTCATGTTTATCGTCTGAGTAATAACATCCATTCGGTTCTCCGGTAAAATTAATGGCACGTAAATAACACATGTGTTTTCCCATCAACAAATATAGAATATTTTACAATACTCCTCATACCATAGAGATCTTTAGGTGCCATTACAGTGCATCACTTATTATTTAAAAATAATTAATAATTTTAGTTAAGAATGCATTTAAATTAAGATTCGACAAGGTTTAATTCGAATTATATAATTTTGAAATCGGTTAGGACAGACAAATAGTTTTGTTGTTTATTCACTTTTTGCTGGTATGGCTAATCGGATGATGCTACAGTGGGAGAACTCCGTTTCACCTATCCAGGTATATTTAGGATAGGAATCTTTATATTATATATTTATAAAGAGTTTCTGGCACCGCAAGCTATGGATCACCATCTTACGTTCCTTCTAAAGAACTGCATAACCATTTTTACTCCCTTTTAAAAAATATTAAAAAAAGTGCTATCTGCCGGGTTGTGAACCCTCAGTGATTTTGCTCACAGAAAGTTCCTATGCTAATCACTGCACCATCGGTGACCCCCGTCAGAGAAATAATTTATTCTGTTATAAGGGGTAGTCCCACCCTGTGGGGTTTTGGCACCTTCACACAGCCTCTCATAAAATTCATCATCATAATCCTTCCCTCTCTACCACTGCAAAGTGTTGGGATGCCCTCTATAGAGCTTCAGTGCAGCCCTCGCTTCCTGAACGCCTCCCGCGAGCCTTCTTCCCAGGTGATCCGTGCTCTTCCTCTTGGTCTTTTTCGTCTACTCTCTTCTCATATGTTCTCTCCGTGCTCATCTTCAGGAGGTGTTCAAACCATCTTAGTATATTTTCTTCAACACTGGTTCCTACCTCTTCTAATAAAAATACCCTCACATAAAATTAGAGGGGAAAACCTGGTTGTTGCCGTGTTCTCGTCCAAATCTACTGTATGGTGATTGAGATAGAAACAGTACAGTCCTAACCAAATACTAAGCCCAAAACCCTTCAGAGACTATAGTAGTACAAGTTTATAAAAATAATATTTGAAGGAATCCTTTCAACCTTAATTTAAACGTAAAAAGTACCAACTGGAAACCGGAAAGGGTCTTTAGAAAAATATTTTATGCTTTTCTTCAGAAACGTCTATGGTTTCTGTCGTATTTATTTCTCGTTTATTTTTTATGTTATATTAATAATAACAATATTTGAAAATCCAATTATTTTTTCTTTATATTATTCATTAACTCCTAAAGAAGAATCACAACCTATATTTTAAAAGATATATTTTTCTTTAACCCCCATTCTGACCATGCTATACTTCAGATTTTAAAAATATTGAAAATAAAAAATATTCTCTACCTTCTACATAATCCCGTTGAAGGAGATATAAATGATATCTCTAATGTATTTTTAATGTAGAACTTATTGTCTAAAAAACACTATTTTAACGGACGTTTAATTTTTGTTATTTTTCCTTTAACGTTTCACTGTGAAAGTATTCCGCTTTCTGTAATTTGAAAAGGAAAAAATTGGCGTATGTAGTTACACAACACAAAAATCGCAATGTGACGCCAACTGTAAACTATGTAACATACTAGTATGATTGGATCTTATATTAAATTAATAGCTTGCTTAGAAGAATTTGTTTATAATAAATTGAAGAAGTTTAGTTAATAATAAATTGAAGAAAATAAAATTTGATAATAATAAATTGAAGTTTTTTTTTTTTTTTGTTTTTTTTTTCCTTTCAAAGTAACCCTTTGAAAGGACCGTTTATTTGTTAGCACATTCCATACGTGAGTATACTATGTGCATTATAAATTCATTTTACAAATAGTTAACTACAGTTGGACAATTCTAAAATATATGCAAAAGACATTATTATATACATGCTGTTACAACTTAACATAATTAACTAATTTAACAACTATAAATTTAACAATTAACATTTTTTTTTTTTAATTTAAAATTACAATACTTACACAATGATTATCTTTTTTTTTTTTTTTTTTTCCTAGTATAGTACAGGGAGTTTCTTATATGGATGTCAACTTTTCAAAATCAATACTATAAATAAATTTAGTGAGTTCGGGACGAAAGTGATTGTATAGGTCATGTTCAGCAACTGGCCAAACTTTCCCTCTTAATATTGTGGAGATAATTAATTTTGATCTTTGTCCTTCATACAATTGGCAGTCATATATTATGTGTTTAAATGTCTGTTCTTCTTTGTCTATCGAGCAAGTACTATCGTTGGTTATGTGAAATCTGTGTAAGTATGATTTGGTATGTCCATGTTCAGTTAAAACCTGAGTTAGTTTGTAGTTAGTGGATTTTATTAATTTGTAGTTATTGTTTGTTAGTTTTGGAATGAACCTATGCAAACTAGGAGATTTATTTGAAATAGTCCACCGTTCATTCCACCTCATAATTGATTCTTCCCTAATTTTGAATTTTATGAACGAAATTGGTGTTTTTTGAAAAGATGGAGACATATCACTTTGTGCTGCCTCTTTTGCTAATTTATCCGCTATCTCATTGCCCTCGATACCAGAGTGACCCTTTACCCATATTATTTTTACCGAGAAATTTAGAAGCCTAAGTGTGCACAAGTTCATTCTGATATTTTCGGTAAGCTCGTCATGTACGTCTGTGTTGAGAACTGATTGTATCAAGATTTTGTTATCTGTGTGTATGACTATGTCTGTATGTATGTTGTTTGGAAGGTCAAGAAGGAATTCTGTCGCTTTTACGACTGCGTACTCCGTTCCGTTATGTTGTGTCAAGTGCGTGTAAAGTTTGGCAAATGTTGATGGGTGTAACCAATCAAAAGGTTCAGATTCCCTTTCTATCATGTTCTGTTCGATTTCTCTAAAGTTATCGTTACGCAATTTAATCGATGAGAGTTGTACGATTTCACTAATTTTAAGATCGATGGGTACAATTCCTGCTAAGACACAAGCTGCGTCATATGATATAGTTTTATATGCCTTGACAATCCTGATACCTATGATTCTTTGCAGTCTCTGAAGTTTCCGTAGATGGCATTTTTTCTCAATTGCTCTATGCCAAATCCACACCGCGTAAAGCATTTTGGGAATCAATGCCCCCTCGTATATTGTCTTCAAACATTCAGCCCCGAGGCCCCAGGTTGTTCTTGCAGCAATAGTCAGGGAGTTAACTGTTTGCATAGTCCTGACGTATACTCTTTCTATGTGTTTCGACCAACTCATTTTTCTATCGAACTCTACGCCAAGAAAGGTCAATGTTTGAGTGCTCTCCAATTGCTCATTGCCAATGACAATGTCTAAATCCGGTAAATACCTTTTTCTGCTAAAAATAATGTATTTGCTTTTTCTTGTGTTGAGTTCTAACTTGCATGTTTTTGTCCACTCATGTTAAATTGAATAAATTGAAGTTTATTGAATATTAATTTGTTTGAGTACTTGTAGTGATTTGAATATTGTGTTGTTTTTTAATTACGGTTCATATAATTGAGTGTTTTATTAAACACATATAATGAGCGTTTATCCGAACTTACAATATTTCAACGTTTGTTTATTTCAATACCGCCAATTTATCTCGACATAAACAAGGCGGACCCAAGTATATGGGAGACATTTAGTTCCCTCATTCCTACATCTCTAGGATATATGCTTCGCTGCTCTCGAAGAACCCATCTGGAAATATCGGGGAAATATTAAGTCTACCCTGTTCAATTCGATGCATTTTCTTGCTCCTTCACGTTCCTGTAATATATATAACCAATTTTCACTAAATTAAAATCCTACGTTTAACCGTGTAATATCTCGTTGTATAATGTATATTCAAATTGAAAACCGCCTTCAACGGACTCATTCCATTGTAAAGCCTTAAAATACCGAAAGATAACAGAAGGCTTTTGGTTTATATAGAAGCATTTTCAGATATTTGTTGTAAATTAGTATTATATTGTAAATAAAATCTTGGAGGATGTGAAAAAAAAACAAAAAAAAACTTTGTTGCCGTTCCAATTTATTTAATTTTATTATATTTATTTAAATTAGTTATTAATATTCAAAATAGAAACAGATAGGAGTAATTTTAACCGGAAGATATACTATGAAATAATAGTTCTAACGAACCTAAACCATTGTTATATCCATCACTCAAGGCTGTACTGTAGAAATTACGATAAAGCCCATTATAATTACAATTTACCGCCAGGGTTTTTTATGGAAATAGTTAAAAATAAAATTTCTTGTTTATTGTTTCAAAAATAAATTTTCAAGGTATTCAACTTACGAGTACAAAACAGAACTCTACATACTAACCTAAAACCCAAGTCAAGTACCCCGACAAACATATACAGTTTACTATTTGAAGTGTTATTTTAAAGAAAACATTAAACCCTGCATTATTTTCCGCACAACCAACTGGAATATGAAATAATGTCCATCACACATTTACATCTTAAAATAAATGATGAACGATGATCACATATTAATGATGTGATAACTATGTATGGTAATATGTATTAGAGATATTACGAATAATAATTATATCAACAAATAATTATTATTTTTAAGACCGTGGAAAAATTCCAACGAAAAGCCCTTAAGTCTCTAAACTAAAACAGAAATTGAAACCTGTCCAATATTTCGCCTATTCAGGCATCCTCAGGGTAGAAAGAGAATTACAGCAAAACAAAACATGAATAATGCACCCAAGAAACATCCCATGTTTCATGAATGGTATGTTTGTCAAATAGTTTCAATTTCTGTTTTAGTTTGGAGACTTAAGGGCTTTTCGTTGGAATTTTTCCACGGTCTTAACATTTATATAAGGTCTCTTTTTACTTTTCAATATTAATTATTATTTTTCTTTTGTCCATACAGGATAACAAGATCTTGCTAATCCCATGGATATTGACTGTCATGGTAACTTCTATGGTGGATCTTGCCCACTCTTTCTTCCTCTTCACAACTGAAAAGGTGAGTAATATTGTTCATATAAATAAAACTATTAATTTTAAATACCGATAATTTATGTCAATTTGTGTAATGTCTGTAGTAATATAGTGTCTAGTTATTTTAAAATATGTATTATTATTAGCAAATATTTCCGAAATGAAGAACGAAAACAGGCGATTTCATTCTTTCTTCTTTCTTTCTTCCTTCCACTTTGGTTGAAATGTTTTTGATTCCGCTTTCTCTGGAGTGAATTTCCACTTATTAATACTTTTTCTGACTGTAAATATTTCTTAAATATCAATTTTTAATTTGACCAAATTCTTCCTTCTTAGCCTCAATCATTCAGAGTATTGATGTTTGAAGAAAAGTCGCATTGCTCGATAGGCGTTTAGTTAGTTATTCGGTTTTTATGTAGCATTAGGTGTCCTTAGAACATTAGTCACCTCTTTCTAATATCAACTTCCGTTTTTGATATATTTCGATCGTATTAAAAAATATATAAATTTTTTTAGTTTTATTTTTCTAGTATAATTTCATAGATGTTAAAACCCTGAAACCATCGGAGTAGTAACTTTCAAAGAGGGTTGTTTCTGGTTTACTGTTTTCATGAATGAACCATTGTATTCGACCAACAAAAAATAATACCCCTCCATCAAACATAGAGATTTAATCTTTCAAAATTCACATAATTCAAATATGGAATTACGAATACAACGTTCGGGCGCGGATTATCTCGGAGACCACTGGACCGACTTCTTTGGCATCAAAGTCAAAGGTCATACTGGTATGGTCTTCAGAAATCTTACAGCCATATAGATTAAGTATTTCAAAGCCTTAAAAAATAACAATAATGAATACATATTATGTATATTAGTATGTATGTATATATATATATATACATATATATATATATATATATATATACATACAACATATCAATCAATATCAAATATATACATTTTATCCTTCATTTTTATTTTATATGTTGTTGTCCGTTCAATTCCTTCTTGTTTTGATACATTTCTTTTTAACAATGTTATTTTACGGAAATCATTTTTCCGAATCATTCTTCATTGCTTAGACAGCAGTTGAGATCTGACGCTTGTTTTGGAAAAAATAAGCCAATATGTAATAATAATCTGTTGAGGTCCTAAATGTCCAATATAATTCTTTTTAATAAATGTATATATTATTTTCCAAGCTATTAATATAACTTACTCTCAATTTGTGTGTAATTGAGTCAGGACTTTCGTTTTTTCCCTCGAAACCAATAACTTTTTTAAACTTCTTGTTTATAAGTAAGGCACATTTTTTTTTTTTTTTTGCAAGGTCAAATATTTCTATATTATTGTGTTAGATTTATTTTATTTTGGGTAGTTTCGTGAAACGAAATATCTGCCTACCTAAATGCTGTTTTTTTTTTATTAAACATTATTCTGTTTTAAGTTTCAGAGAATTATTACAGTTATCCCTCATATTTAGGACAAACCTTAATCAGTGTTCATTTCAACGAGATAATTTTGTTAACAATAACAAATTATTTTAAAACAGAGGTGCCCGACCCCTGCAGTCAGCAGCTGATGCGATTACTCAAGACTGTTAGGTGTTGCGAGTAGTGTAGAATCAGTGCGCCGTGTCGATTCTTCTACTGCTATGGTTTAATTATGGTAGTAAGGTTTAATCATGAATTCTTTCTTCGTAATCTTAACACCAATCATTTTATCAGTTAAATTTAATTTGAAAAAAATAAAAAGAGAAAAAATTAAATTGAATTCAAATTTGCAGTAGTTTAAAGTTAAAAAAAAAATGAAAATTTTTAATTTTGTGATCAGTTTGAATGAGTTTTTTTTTTTTTTTTTTTTTTTTTCCCTTTCAAAGTAACCCTTTGAAAGGACCGTTTATTTGTTAGCACATTCCATACGTGAGTATACTATGTGCATTATAAATTCATTTTACAAATAGTTAACTACAGTTGGACGATTCTAAAATATATGCAAAAGACATTATTATATACATGCTGTTACAACTTAACATAATTAACTAATTTAACAACTATAAATTTAACAATTAACATTTTTTTTTTTTTAATTTAAAATTACAATACTTACAAAATGATTATCTTTTTTTTTTTCCTAGTATAGTACAGGGAGTTTCTTATATGGATGTCAACTTTTCAAAATCAATACTATAAATAAATTTAGTGAGTTCGGGTCGAAAGTGATTGTATAGGTCATGTTCAGCAACTGGCCAAACTTTCCCTCTTAATATTGTGGAGATAATTAATTTTGATCTTTGTCCTTCATACAATTGGCAGTCATATATTATGTGTTTAAATGTCTGTTCTTCTTTGTCTATCGAGCAAGTACTATCGTTGGTTATGTGAAATCTGTGTAAGTATGATTTGGTATGTCCATGTTCAGTTAAAACCTGAGTTAGTTTGTAGTTAGTGGATTTTATTAATTTGTAGTTATTGTTTGTTAGTTTTGGAATGAACCTATGCAAACTAAGAGATTTATTTGAATTAGTCCACCGTTCATTCCACCTCATAATTGATTCTTCCCTAATTTTGAATTTTATGAACGAAATTGGTGTTTTTTGAAAAGATGGAGACATATCACTTTGTGCTGCCTCTTTTGCTAATTTATCCGCTATCTCATTGCCCTCGATACCAGAGTGACCCTTTACCCATATTATTTTTACCGAGAAATTTAGAAGCCTAAGTGTGCACAAGTTCATTCTGATATTTTCGGTAAGCTCGTCATGTACGTCTGTGTTGAGAACTGATTGTATCAAGATTTTGTTATCTGTGTGTATGACTATGTCTGTATGTATGTTGTTTGGAAGGTCAAGAAGGAATTCTGTCGCTTTTACGACTGCGTACTTCTCAGCTTGGTTGTTGGAACTTGTAGAGCCTAGTTTGTACTGGGCACATAGCATCTTCCCATTCGTGTCCCAAAGTAGCCAAGCACAGCCTACATTATTGCCTTCTTTACTCCCGTCTGTGTATATGTTAGTGATTTCTGTACCCGTTCCGTTATGTTGTGTCAAGTGCGTGTAAAGTTTGGCAAATGTTGATGGGTGTAACCAATCAAAAGGTTCAGATTCCCTTTCTATCATGTTATGTTCGATTTCTCTAAAGTTATCGTTACGCAATTTAATCGATGAGAGTTGTACGATTTCACTAATTTTAAGATCGATGGGTACAATTCCTGCTAAGACACAAGCTGCGTCATATGATATAGTTTTATATGCCTTGACAATCCTGATACCTATGATTCTTTGCAGTCTCTGAAGTTTCCGTAGATGGCATTTTTTCTCAATTGCTCTATGCCAAATCCACACCGCGTAAAGCATTTTGGGAATCAATGCCCCCTCGTATATTGTCTTCAAACATTCAGCCCCGAGGCCCCAGGTTGTTCTTGCAGCAATAGTCAGGGAGTTAACTGTTTGCATAGTCCTGACGTATACTCTTTCTATGTGTTTCGACCAACTCATTTTTCTATCGAACTCTACGCCAAGAAAGGTCAATGTTTGAGTGCTCTCCAATTGCTCATTGCCAATGACAATGTCTAAATCCGGTAAATACCTTTTTCTGCTAAAAATAATGTATTTGCTTTTTCTTGTGTTGAGTTCTAACTTGCATGTTTTTGTCCACTCATGTATTTTGATTAAAGTTGTGTTTGCTATCTGTTTTAAATTTTGAAAACAATTTCCTCTGATTAAAATTAATATATCGTCGGCGTAAATAATTAATTTTGAGTCAGTTGGTAAGTCAATGTCGAAAATTGTATTAACTAAAATGTTCCAAAGAATGGGCGATAGAGATGATCCTTGTGGTGTTCCTAGCGTTAGAGTTTTTAAGCAGGAAATGGTATTCGTTGTAAAAAGTAACCGTCTATTTTCAAGGAAATTTCTAATCAATAAATATAAATTCTTTGGACATCTATATTTTTTGAGATTATTTAATATAGCAGGCCACCAAGCATTGTCAAAAGCCCCTTTTATGTCAAGGCTGATAACTAGAAGTTGATCTTTTTTATTTAGAGCTTCGCTGATATTGGTGGTCAGTGAATGTAATGCGTTTAATGTTCCAGTCTTCGGCATAAATGCAAATTGATTTTTGTTTACAGTTTTGGTTTTAACAAGAAAATTAATTAGTCTGTTTTTAACGATTTTCTCGATAATTTTGCTCATGATCGGAAGCATACTAATTGGTCTAAGCTTAGTGCTAGAGGGTTTCGGTACTAAGACTAATAGACCAATTTTCCAGTTGTCTGGAAATTCGTTTCTTCTGAAGAGCAATTTGTACCAATGTAGTATTAAATTTGGTACAAATTCGAAGACTTTTTGGAAAATTATAGGAGTAATCCCGTCGTAACCCGGAGATTTTTTTGTTTTTAACGATTTGATTGCGATCGAAATTTCATGGTCCTCTATTGGTAAGTCATCAGTTGTATCCGGAGGTATCATAACATTCGATCTAATTATAGTATGTCTGCTGTCATCTGATTCAGGAGTATCTACATTTATTAGGTCGGTCATTACCTGGTTCAAAGTCTCCTTTAGATTGTTGGTATACTGGTTGTTAGTCGATGTTTGTATGGTTTTTAAAAGCATTTGATTTTTTACTTTTCCTGCAGCCCATTTATAAGTCCAGTCCCATGGTTTAGCGTTAGTGCAGTACGATTTCCAAGATTCCATTTTGGATTGCCTAATTAATTTCTGGTAAAGATGGCGACTTTCCAGATAGCTGTCTCTAGCTTTATTTCTGAGTTCTTGGTTGTTTTTAATCTTCTGATATTGCTGCCTGAGCTTGTTCGTTCTTTTACGTAGGGCTGACAGTTCATCATTCCACCAAGGAACAGACTTATATTGTTTTATACGGGGGCTATTACTTGATTTTTTAAACGTCATATTTGAAGCTTTAATTATTATTTTAGTCATCATTCTGGAAATTAAATTTGTGCTCATATACTGTAGTGATTCAATAATATAGTTTTGTAGTTCTTCAGCTGTAAATTTGTTTTCAGTACGCGGTATAAATTCTTTTTCAAGTTGTGTTAGTAAGTTAGTCTCAAATTTATTCCAATCAGCATTTGAGGTAAAGTATTTTCTTGTTTTATTTGTATTTTCAAAAGGCCTATTACATTTAATTTCAAATAAAATACAGTTGTGGTCTGTAAGATTAGTTTCGTTTGAAATGGTCCAGTTTTTTATTCGTCCTGTAGCTTGTATATTAGACAGAGTTAAATCAATATTACTCTTCCCTTGATGCCCATCAAAAGTAGGAATATTTGACTTCATGTTCATTATTAATAACTCATTAGTTACGATGAACTCTTCCAAAAGTAATCCCCTTGTATTAGAAATCTTATCATGCCACACTTTGGATCTGCTGTTCGAATCAACGCCTATCACTATATTATAACCTCTATAGCTTGTGATAAATTTATTAAGCTTATTTAAATCGATATTTATGTCCCTAGTAATATCGAAATAACAGCTAGCAAGGATATATTTGTCTCTCCCTGTAATAACCTCCACTGTTATCATATCTCGATCTGAAAATTGTGTTATCAAACAGCTGTCTAGGTTAGGATTTGCAATTACTATTGCTGCTCTAGGGATGTCGTCATAGGTTTGATAAATTTTGTATCCTCTGTAGCCTGTGATATCTTTGTTGTAGGAGTATGGTTCCTGAATCAGTAAAATGTCTAATTGTTTCTTGTTTATAATTTGTTGCAGTAAATTTGTACAGTATTTAGAATGTTTAGTATTTAGTTGTAAAACTTTCATGTTTATATTACTAGAACAAGTCACTTGAAAACATATGTTTACTTATACACATTTTCCTATTCATTTCAGTACAACTCAAAAGTGATATCTTATAAGTATTAACTGGATACAGCAAGTTCCAGATGATAGCAGTTGAAAGTTGTTGGTTAATTTCTGCTATTGATGACTTTATAAATGTATTTGTTGTATTTAGATATGATTTAATTATAAATGTTCCACTATTCTTAATATTTTTAATATTGATTAGCATATAACTTACTATCAAATTTATACTATTTACTTTTAAACAATTTATTAGTAAATTGCTTTTTATATAGTTAAAAGTTTTACAGGCTAACGATAATCTACCGTTGTTGTAGTTATTTAGTTTGTCAGTCATAGTCTGTATTTGCAATTATTCTATCTACAGCCGCCTTGTAAGAAGGACAATTTCTAGATAATGCAGGGTGATTAGAATCTACTTTCCTCTTAATATTTACTCTATTATTATGACTCACACAATTGATGCATTTGTGTGCCTCAGATCGGCACTCCCTCAGGCTGTGGGGCTCCGAGCAGAGCGGGCACGTAGGCTGGACGGCCGTGCAGAACTTCTTGGTATGACCTATCCTGGAGCAGACGTAGCACCTCGGAGCCGAGTGATAATCTTCCACGGAGCAGGTCACCATGTCCACGAACGCCCTGCCAGCCAGCAACTTTCTCGCTTTGGGAGTTATCTCCACAATTGCGTGCTTCCATATTTTAATCACTGAACCTCCATCTGTGTTCCTGTGCTGGTTCGACAGAATTGTTTTTAGTTTCAAGTCCTCCTCTTGTAACCTATTTTGCTCAATAATTGTTGGAACTATTTCCTCTTTTTTTAAGTCTTGAGGAATATTTTTTATAATAACTATAGGGTTGTTTTTTTTCAGAGTTTTCACTATCAAATTGTTTCCATGCTTACTGACGATTTCATTTTTGATAAGGTTAAGATCGGCTTCTGCTTCTGAACCTATAATTAAACCTCCGTTCTTGGTCCCTCTTAATGTTTTTATCCCAACTCGTAACTTTCTGGGATTAATAGCGTTCTTGAAAAGGGTTTTTGTATCATCTGTACTATCCGGATTTACTTTTTCTATGAACACTTTAAATTCTTTAACTGTAGGTCTTTTGTTACCTGTTATTTCTGCATAAGAAGGGGCAACGGCAAAACGTGGTGTTGAGGTTAATTTCAAGATCTCTTTCCTTTCACTCTCCAACCGCTCGTTATCTCTTCGGAGATGCCCAAATATTAATTTCAAGGAGTCAATACGTCTATAAATACCTTCTTTTATAGAATCTTTTATCTTCAACTGCGTAAGACTATTTAAAAACTCGAGAGCTTCTAAGAAATCTGCCTCGTCCGAAGCCATGACAGTTGACATATGAGTTTGAATGAGTTTTCAAAGCTTTATCATTTCACCAGCTCAAAACAAAAGTATTTAACCGAACTCGATTAAAAAATAAGTTGGATCAATAACAAAATAATTTTATATTTTTTTAATTACTATCAATAAACTTTTTATAATTAAAAAAATTAAATATTTACTAAAGCTTTTGGACTTAAAGATATTATTCTTCCCTTTATGAGATCATTAGTAAAGTGTTTTTACCGTTAAACAAAAGTACCATTTTTTTTTTATTTTTTTTTTTTTTTTTTTTTTTTTTTAATTCCTATTTATATCTTTCGAATAAATAATTATTTATATAAATTATTTTTAAAAAATGAGATAGAATATTAATTGAAATTTATGTGTGTGTTTCCTATTTGTTAAACAGTGTCACTGTTTGAAAATCCATTCGTTCAGTAATACATTTGTGACAGCTCCACCAGGATAAAACTTCAAAGTGATATGTAAAATTGATTTGAATAAAAAAGCTATATAATCCTTTTTTTTTTTTTTTTAAACACAAAGTTTTAAAAGATACCAAAAACGTTGTGTCTTATACTTTCTGTATATAAGCCTCTAGTCAGTTATCGATAAAAAAAAAAAAAAAAAAAAAAAAAAAAAAAAAAAAAAAAAAAAAAAAAAAAAGTACATGTATGTGTGTGTAATTTAATACGTGAAACAAAAGTTAACTAAAACCTACTTTTACGAGTAGTAAAATATTTTATGGGCTTATTTATTATAAATTATAGAATGAACATTAATAAAGATGGGTACACATTAAATAAATTCATAATATAAATAATGGTACAACCGTCCCATATTCGGTAGAAATGCGCATGGTACGAATTTCGCATTCAAATTTATTTCACATTCTGTGGTTCGGGGGTTGCACTATTCGATCTAGCAATGAATCCAGAATAATGTTCTGGTCACGCTTCTTACTTTGTTATGTTTTCCTTTCATATTCACGAAAAGAAGAAGCTAACTAAGAAATAAAATGATAAAAAAAACGAGACTCGAGTAGCTTTCTATTTCGACCACTTTGGTTCATGTTAAAACTTTATTTTATTATCTTCTGTGGGAGTTTTCTCTGCTTCCAATATTCCTGCATGCGTTAACTAGCACGTTTCTTTTGATCCTATCTCCATCTAAACTTCATTATTATATTTATTTTTTATTATTTAGAAGATAGCCTCGAGACCTTCTACTAAATAAAAATTAAATAATCATAATAAAGAAAAATTATGGGGTGACTTGTAATATTAGTATTTTAGAACTAAATTTCCAATTCTTTGATTATTATTTCAAAAATTACTTTTATTAAAACCGTATTTTTATAGTTAGTGTTTTATAGCTATTGATACTTGGTGGAGTTCTAATATTTTGGCCTCTGAGTCTGCAAAATTAGAAATAGTTCAGAGTTTGCCATAAATTTGGAAACGGAGTGGCTCAGTGGCTGAGTTGCCATGCCGGAAATCCTGGTTCAAATCCCGGTGCGGGCAAGACTTTTATTTAGTCTGTTTGCAGCCTGAGATGAATCTAGGATCTAGGACACTCCTGGAACTCACCCAGTCTCTATAAAATATCATAAAAATAGGGTACCCAAAATAAGGGGAAAAATCTGGCGGTTGAGCGTGACCTAGAACAAGTCAACTTCTTGCAAAACCGTTGTCCATGAAACAGTATAGTCTCTACCATGTACTACCCCAGACCCGTTCACGGGTTCTAGTGGTATAGGTTTTTTTTTTCGGTTTGTCATAAATAATGTTCGTTGATCTTTTTATTAGATATAACAGCAATGATTTATTACAACATTATAATTTAATAAGTAACACTAGAAATATTACGGGCGGAATAAAGTGAAGGAAATAGGGATCACTCGCACTACTTATGTCAAATATGATTTACTGCTCTTTTAATGGTTTTTATTGATCAATAAGCTGTCAGACGCAGGGGCAATGGTATTAGGACTAATATACAACCAGTACGCTATAAAACCATTCACACCATATCTTCACTATATTATAGTGCAATAATATTGAAAGTAATGTTTTAAAATTAAAAACTATTATCGATGTCACGATGAACTCATCAGCATTTTAGTTTTAAAAAATAATTATTTATACATAATGTTAAGACCGTGGAAAAATTCCAACGAAAAGCCTTAAGTCTCCAAACTAAAACAGAAATATAAATTATCTGTCCAATATTTCGCCCATTCAGGCATCTTCAGGGTAGACTTAACATTTATGTAAGGTCTCTTTCTTACTTTTCAATATTAATATATTTTTTGGAATAGCCGTAGGTCCACTGGTTTCTTAATAATGATATTTTTTTTTCTTGCATTTTTACCTTCATTTTTTCATATGGTCTTTCGTCTTAAGTTTTGTGTTGTTTGCTATTATTTATTTTTCCTGTGGTGCTTTTTGAAGTTTTGTAAGTGTATATTGAATTTTGAATTTCTGAAGTATCTATCAGCTGTTTTTATCTAACCTTAACCAGCTGGGGTCGAGTAACCTTCCTTATGATTCATTAGTTGCATTTGAGCCTTCGAGGTGGTGGGATGTTTCTTGGGTGCATTATTCATGTTTTGTTTTGCTGTTATTCTCTTTCTACCCTGAAGATGCCTGAATGGGCGAAATATTGGACAGATAATTTCTATTTCTGTTTTAGTTTGTAGACTTACGGCTTTTCGTTGGAATTTTTCCACGGTCTTAACATTTATGTAAGGTCTCTTTCTTACTTTTCAATATTAATATTTTATATATAATATTTTTTTTCATTTTCTCACAATTCGGCCTCAAATGGTCTATGATAGGATAACATTTTACGCAAGCTTTAAAAGCCAATTAAAAAGTTAATATTTATGACTACCTCAGTTTAGATGATTCCTTACTGCCACTATTGATTTGAGACTTTTTTGTAATTATTTTTACTCATGAACCAATGTATGACCTGAAAATATTAGCATTCTCCTACTCAAATGTAAGCTTTAAAATAAAAACAATACGTCATTTTAATGGCCAGAGCGAACATACAGATAGACCATATGGATTATGAAATGTGAAGCTCAGTTTAGCGATATGGAAAACTAGGTAAATAGTATTGTAACAAGTACGAAAAAAAGGAATATAAGAAAATATAAGCAACCGAAGCACCATTACCTATTGAGTGAAAAAATTCTTTAAAAAGAAAGTTAACTTATTTATAAACCGTTTCCTGAAACCATTACTCTAAATGCGCTTAAATCATGGACCATATTAAATCTAAAATACTCCTTGAAATTCCAGCATTTTTATTGTTCAGAGCTACAAACCAAATCGTTATCAGTATGATGTTACTTATTTTTATATCTGAGTACGATGCAGAGTAATGGGATTTACGAAACAGTTTAACATATGTTTTGAGGATTTATTTATTTTTATTGGAGATTAAATATATATATATATACTGTTTAGATCTAGTGTATTATAACGTCTGTTTATACGAGGTTAATGTAGTTTTAATTACCACATTATTAATTTTCTTTTTCAGATGAAGTTCGAACCGACTACAGCTATCCTCTTCACGACAGATTTC
Organism: Arma custos; assembly: GCA_037127475.1. NCBI lineage: Eukaryota > Metazoa > Arthropoda > Insecta > Hemiptera > Pentatomidae > Arma > Arma custos. The sequence continues at coordinate 112,249,005 of CM073764.1, forward strand.
TTCCTCCTCAGTCTCAACGTAAGTAATCTTCACTTAAAAAGATTTCCTCTGAAATGGATGGAATCCATTAGATAAACCATTTGGGGCCGAAATCCATCTGCTTTTCTTGCTTTCAATCCTTTTAATCATGGGCTTTTTATCAGCCTCTTGGGAATTCAACCTCCTTTATCGTCTATTGACTAACTGTAAAACATAAAACAATTGAATAACATCCCTCCACTCCCTAATCCTGACATAATACGGTTCAGTTCATCAGGAACGGAATGGCTGCACTCCAGCAGAATTATATTGTCGCAAATCTTCCTGGATCGATATGTGTGTTTGTCTTGGACGTGGAACTTCACATTAATAGAGTGTTTTTCATCAGCTTCGATCATTCGGTATGGAATAATGGCTGTTCAGCAAAAACACCTCAATTCAGAAAGTGTCGGCAATAAAACAATCTGAATGCAAATAAAAAGTTCCACGCAGGAGGGGATGTTATCGTTTGATACTTTAATTTCAAATTTAATGGATTTTACGTTAATTTAGTTAAAAAATTAGAGCTTATTAAAACAATTTTAATTTATATCATAGTTTATTTATCCCTTAACAATGAGTGTAATAAAAATAAAAGTTCAATTTATTTAAGGAAATGGTCTATTTATGACTTTTTTTTAGGGCATTTCGTTGGAATTTTTTCACGGACATTTATGAAAGGTCTCTTTTTACTTTTCAATATTGATATATCATTTGATATAAGATAAATAAATAAATATCAATTAATTAGTGACTGGCATAAGATTCGGACTTACAAAACGTCAAACTTCCACGAAATACATAATACACAAAAAGAGCTTTAGGAAATCAGTCTATATTTACCCAGAATTAAATTAAATATTAAACATACTTAGTATTTCTTTGTCCTTGGCTGGCTGGATTTATATCAGAATTTGCCTTGTATAAAGCATCAGAATAATTATTTGAGTATTACTTCAGACATTTCCAAGTAATGTTGTAGCCCTCGGAAATTTCGTAACAAGGTAAAGCTGGTATACTGTCCCTTTTTATAAGCCTTTATAAGGAAGCCTGGTATTTTATGTTAATATTATGTAAGAAATGAACTTGTAAAACACCTGTTATCGCTGCTTTTCAGCGAAGATGGCTGATGAAAATTGAATGGTGTTATAGCTTCACATGATGGGTTTATGGCAACTAATACTGCTTCCCCCTTTACTAACCTATCAAGCTCTTATAGCTTACATAGTATATTAATAACAGAGGAAATTCTATTCAAATTGAATAGAATAACGAGAATATTAAAAAGAATAAAGTTAACGATCGGGCCCATTTATTTTACTTAATTTTAGATATATTTACGTAATTTTAGCTACAGACCCTGCTGGTGTCATCCAGCCTCTAGTAAGTGTATTGTATAGAGAGTATTATTGTATAGAGTAAGTGTATAGTGTATTATTGTAGAGAGTCTTGGGATTGAGCTTGGTCTCGAACAAACCACCCCTCTGCAGAACCGTTGTCTTAGAAATAATACAGTCTCTATCATGTATTGAACTGTAGACTCTTCATATAGGCTGTAGTGGTACAAAATTTTTTAAGTAGTTTAATAATTATTTACCATGGATATTTACTTACTTAGTCACTATTTCTTACTCTCTCTGTTTTCTTTTGTGATAAACATCATAATCCCTCCGTACTGCTGTGAAGTATAGGGATGTCTTTTATGAATCTTCCCTTAAAATATCAATAATTGAAAATGACAGAAGGGACAGAGCTTTGATATACGTCTCATATTTTGTGAGCTCGAATCCGCCGGTCTCGGGATACAGAAAGTATCCTCCACCCCTCGAGTAGGTGAGGCCCGTCGGATTTCCGGAATCAACTCACAAGGTGTAGGTGTACTACTTCTGTGTGATTTTCCAGGATGTCAGTAAAACAAGGTTCAAGGACGTTCTGCTTCAGAGAAAGAAATATAGGTCCTCGTGTGCCTGTTGAATCCGATTAGCTTACGGGGGGAGGGGGGGAAGTGAAGCTTTGGGGACCATTTTCGGCTTCTCAGGCTTTGCCCAAAAATGTTGCCAGGAGACCTGGACCCACATCTTCTTGCAAGCATCCCCAATATCAACTTTGACACGAGTTTCAAAGGCTATGTACCCTTTGCATCAATAGTGGCCAGGGTAAGCTCTCATATATTTATCTTCCTTGAACGTTGGATGATAGAACTGGAAACTGGGAACACTAGAGATTATGGTTATTAGGTTAAACACAACCTGCGGCCGAATATCATCATGGTCTATTAAAAACATTTAAACCTGTAACATGGAACATTAAAAGATCATAAATGATTAATTTGCAGTTTGTATATGAAGGTATGTATATGTTTAAAACCTTATTCAAAATATAAAATGCAATCATCGTCTTGTAAACAATAAAAAGGAAAAACTGAAGCTAAATGTTTCTACATTACAATATACTAATGCGGTACATACGCATATGTATATATCACTACAATACGATTAGACCTGATATAGATATTAAAGTATATGATGGTGTAGAGACCGAGTAGGTGTTTGATTCGTGTGGCAGGTCTCTACGTGACTTGCCTCCAGCCAGTTTCTTATTAGCTTCTTATGTTTACCGACTCCTTTCCTTTTATGACTTTCTTTAAACAACTCCTCTATTTTACAAGGTCTATATCCATAAGCATAGAAGTAGCTTCCTTTATTTTTCGCCTCCTCTTTACATCATGTTGTGTTATACTCAGGTTCATATTTTTAGATAAAACGATGATGGATCGAAATAGTGTTTGGATATGGTGATGTGGTTAAGGGGAATCTCATAAGAATAGACTAAAGATACGTACATTGTGAATAGGAAAACAATAATAAAGGATTTAATACAGTATCAGTTCGGCGGGTTGTCCCTTCTAGTCAAGTCCCAATTTTTCATTCGTTTTCTTTTTAATATTCACGAAAGTAAAAATAATTTTAACTTCCGCAAAATTATCATTTTTCACCTTGAAGAAAATGGGCCATGGACCCGATAAAAATAGTAATCCGATGGTGCGATGTGAGGACTATAAGGTGGATGAGGCAGGAGTTCGAACTCATGAAATTCTTTAAGCTTTTCTTTGGTTCGACTGGAGGTGTGAGGACGAGCATTATCTTGCTTGAATAAAACAACTTTTTGGTTGATCAAAGGAGAATATCGCTCTCACAACTTCGCTTACAATCTTTCCAGTTGTTCGCAGTAGAGTTCAGAACTCATAGAGGATCCATCTGGAACAAATTTGTGAAAAATAACACTTGCAAAATTCTAAAAACGCAAAGCATGGATTTGTTCAAACTGTCCCCTTGCAACAACCGGAAAAGCAGTTTGACAGCGATCTAGTCTTTGCTCACGGGTATTCGGATTTCGCCAGTAAACACACTTTTCATCACAGGTGCCAATCTTCCGATAAAATATTATTTTAGAAGGATTTTTCAAAATATGTTCACAAATTTCTAAGCTCTTAGCTGATTGCACTGGAATAAGTTCGTGAGGGACCAGTCTATAGCACTTTTTCCACCTTCCCTATGAAGCGTAGATGGTGACTAACAATATCTTTCGATATTGAGAACACCCTGGCAAGTTCGCGATTACTTGTGGATGGATTTGACTCAACAGCTTTCTGCAGAACTTCATCAATATCCATTAATGGTTACTCGGAGCCCTTCTTCCTTTCCCCACATCGTATCTCAACTTCTAAATTTTTGTAACTAACGCCTCAATCAACTGAATACATTCAGTATTACTGACATAAATGTATGTTGAACGTTCATTTCTAGATGAAAAGATTAACGAAGTGTACCCATTTCCCATAACTACACTCTTTTTTTCATACTAGAAATCAAGATTATTTTCATTTTTGACAATCTTAAAAAAAAACGAAAAAAAAATTTAAAACTCGAAGCGACTTTTTTAAGATTTGCTCTAATAAAATTTTTTTCAACTAATTCAATTTATTAAAAAATTAAAAGAACCAAATTTGATCAGTTTAGTAAATTACTTTCAAATTCCGATAACATTAAATCAGATTGGTTCTTTCATGGAACTAACAACTTTTCACAATCCCAGTTTGCTAATAAAGTTTAAAACGCGTGATTCCTGCATTCTTAGGATTATTTTGAACAAAACAACTTCCTTTCATCCAACAAACGGCTTAATTAAACAGAAAATTCTTCAAGTTGAAATTGAAATATTTGACGCCCGGGGCAGGAAAAGGAAACAGGAAACTTCTCTCACACACACTCACAAACACATACACACACATACTACTTATACATACAAATACTTATGGGATCTAGGACTCTCCTCTGCTCTCGCAGCCTCTATAAAATAGATACCCAAAATAAGGTGGGAAAATCTGGCGGTTGAGTGTGAACTAGGACAAATCACCTCCCTGCACAACCGTAGTTCGAAAAACAATTCAGTCTCTACCATGTACTAAACCCCGACCCTTCATGGGATGTAGTGGTACAGGTTTTATATGTATATATATATATATATATATATATATATATATATATATATATATATCCGTTTTATTGACAGGTGTGGATAAATATATAAAGAGGAACAAAATGTATATTATCAACTGATCAACGTTTATGTTGAATCACTGTATCCAAAACTTTTGGGTAAATAAACTGCAAAAATTCAATGTTTCTTAAGGGAATTTTATGATTCGTTTAGCTCCAATATTTTTCAATTTTTTCAAGAAAACAAAATCAATAAAGTCCTTATTAATTAACCTAATCTAATCATATTTTGCAGAAAAAAAAATAATAAATTTAATTATTATAAATAACGGATTTTTAAATCTCATCAAAATAAATGAGTTTAGCATAATCTTATTTATTTTTTATAGAATATTAATTACGTTTTGACACAGGAGTTTATATTGAAATTTATAATGAATGCCTTTTTTTCTTTTTTTTTTAATTAAATCGTACTAGATGCTCTCGCAGATGGTATCGCGAAACACTAGATTATTCCCAAACTAATCTGATATTAGGTACTTCAAAAAGTCGGTTAAAAAATAATATTTCTTATCTCATAAAGTTTATTTAAGTACAATAAAATTCAGAGGCATTTTAAATTGCAAATATAAGGAAATTAACCAGAGTTTAAGATAAACTAGTTTGTAGAAGTGAAGAAACCTGGTTGATGCCTGATATTACTTTCAAAGTTCTAAACTGAAATATGCCCAGAGTTCTGACATCAGGAAAACTTTTCAAGCCAATTCATACACATTTGGGCGCTTTCTCTGTCTTTACAATGTCCGAAAACCTTGATTTCTGGATTTATTTAACAGATTTTTAATCATTTTTCTGTTAAAATTTATGAAACATACTGTTGTAATAGGCATGTTTCATGAATTCTATCACCGCTTTATCATTTCTCCTAACTTTCCACAAAATAAGAAATAATAATAGAACTTATTTTCTTTGTTAATAACTTGTTCATCAGTAGGAGAAAATTGAACTGTTGGGTTGTCGAAAAAATATGCAGGATTTTATGTTTCTTTTAACATACTTCTGTGAATTGTAAACTATTTACGTTTGTTGGATTTTTAACTTTTATAAATGTAAATACTTATTAATCCTCGTACAAACAAAAAGTTTTTTCGTTCGATTTTTTTTAAGAGCTCAAACTCGGCAGAAACGGGGCTCAAAAAGGCAAAAATAATTATGAATTAATGATGTATGGGCGAAGGCATTACAAGTGAGTGCACTGTTCAACGGTGGTTTCAGAAATTTAGAGAGGGGATTGAGCCTTGAAGACTAAGGGTGCACCTACATTGGATCCGATGCGATGCGACGCGATCCTATTCTATCTCATAGTATGGTAAGCTGAAAAAACAAATAACTGAAATACGCAGTGAGTGCCTACAGTGGATCAGGTCCGACACGTTTCTATTCTTTTCAACCCGATAGTGAAACTAGTCACTGCCTTCCGAATAAAATAATATTAATTTTATTCTTTTATTTCTTATATTTTATATATATTATAGTGAAATATAAATATATTAAAAATAATTAATAAATAATCTTAATTTTATAAATTTAAAGAACCAAATGTTATAACAATGAGGTAATATTACTATATTAGAATATTTTTGTCTTGCTGTTTGACTATAAACAAATAATTTAGTTGTTTTTCAATTTCATAAAATAGAATTTATATTTTTTAGATATTCATGTTTTATATAATGATTCAATTTATTTATGGAATAGTAGTGATATTCTTAAATCTATTTAGTTTGTAATTAAATTAACGATTGCAATTAAATTAATAAATAGGAGCGATTGCCGTCGGATGGTTATACTTGAAACCTCCCCATAATATCAAATCTCAACAAGTGTTTACTTCTGTATTTTTGTCGATCATGGATCTTTAATTGATCTACTGGGTACTGACTTTTTTCAAAGGATTTAATGTGAAAATATTGAACAAGGTAAGTGTAATTACTTTTATAATACTGTTTGTGTGTAGTTGCTTCTTTATTCTAAAAACTATTGCGTTTTAAAATTTTCTTCATTAACAATTGTCATGAAATATGTTGATTCAATATGTATTTGTTGGTATGAACTGGCAAGAACCATTAATTAATCTTTCTCATGCTTTCTTTATAAGAATAATATGTAAAATAAATGGAAATAGTTGAAGTGATAAGTGATTTCAATTGTTAAAACTTTGGTATACAATCAGAATAATTGTTTGTAAGATGACCCCATATCATATAATTGTGCATGAACCAATTAGCCAGTAAATTAACTATTAAAATCAGGTGGACATTAGGTTTACTAATAATAACACCTATATTATACAATTACCTACATTTGAAAAAATCCATTATGGAACTAGAAATAGTATTAATTTAAATCTTTATTTCACCAAAGAACAGTTCCACAACAGAATAAATTTACCTCAGATTAAATAAATAAGTTTAGACTGAACAGAAATAATAAATATCAATTTTTAGCTTCTTTTGAAAAATGCTACAAAAGTGAAAAGTTCAACCTTTTGTTAGGTACCCAATAGATTTATTATGGAATACTTAAAACTAATTTTTATTTATCATTATATCAATGTCTATCTGAAAACATTGTTTTTTCCAGAAACAGAAAGGAAATATGTTGTCCAATCAGGAAGTGGCCCTGTTCAAATTTCCATTTTCAATGATTAGCAGATACTTCTACAAGTGAAAATAGATGGCGAAGATGACAATGGTTTTTGGGTTGTGTATATCAAGTATCAGAAGAAATTATGTGTATACTTTTCTATATGGATGCCTATGATAATCCAGCAAGATATGACAATTTGGGAGTAAATACTGTATAATTAATAGTGAATATTCAAGGCAATTTAAGCTAATATGTATTTGAAAACACTACAATCTAAATCTTCAGAGGATCTTCCTCAATCACCTTAATTTTATATATAATATTATATAATTGTATTATTAAGTATTATATATTATTGCTTTGTATTATCATATCATATTAATATGTTATTATCTTAAACGACAAATATTATTTATAAAATTTGTACTGTTTAATTCTTCTTGAATTGTATTTTGAAATACCTAATTATGTTATTCATTTATTTTTCTATTTAGTGCTAATATTATTGTTAAAAAATGATTATCCTAAATTTTATTCTTTTAATTTTATAAGAATTGCAAACTATTGTATATTATTGAATAAATGATTTATTTTCTTCTATATCTGATTTATTTTCTTCCTAAACAATATTCTGGTTTCCTCTTTTCTTTATTAAAACACAATTTAAATATGCGATGAACTTTGCAGGATGTTTCTACCAATATTGCAGATCTTCATCAGGGTTAAATTATCAAGATAAAAATATTAAATGCAAAATAATTGCATATTCATAAATAACATAAATGATAGAAATTTTATTAAAAAAAGGATTTAGATAAAAAGATTGATGTAATCATAACCATAAGATGATTATTATTTTAATCATATCACCTAATATTTTTAAAGTATTATTTGCATTATTACTGCTATTAATATGTATATTTTTTAGCATTATATTATTTGTTTGTACATTGTCTATTCAGCCCTGATGAAACCTGCAATGATGGTCGAAACATTGATAAGCTAATAAATATATCAATTGCTTACTATTCAAGAATTAATTTTGGCCCTCAATCAATAGACCTTCAACATACCTTTATCTGAATGTGTAAGTGATATAAATATAATAAACCCTAATTTTGTAGTATTGAATTAGAGCATCGATAAAACATTGGACATTATGAACAGAAGGAAAAAATAGAATGCTATTGTGAACCTATACTAAAGCTCCAAAATAACTGTATACTTTTATTGTTAATTGTTACAATATTTACTTAAATGAGTTCAAAATATTAATCGAAACAAATGTTTATTTATATCAATTAAATAATAATGGCAATAATAAAAGTCTTATATGAGTAATACCAGTAACCTATATATGACAGGATTGAATAGAACAATCAAGGATTGTAGAAATAAAACAAACAATGTTAGGTTAGAAAATAATCAAACTTTCATTTGCACCATTAACTATATTTTTAAATTTTTCTATATTTCCATGCTCACATAGTTAATTTATTAATAAACAATTTTCAAAAACTGGATATCTTGAGAATACTCAATGTAGTTAAAATGGGACTGAACTTTCATTAAAAAAATCACTGTTTATTGAACTAATAGATGATCAGATAATTACCTACTAATGTAAATCAAACAGAATTTGTAATATACATCCAATAAAGCTAAAATTATTCTGATAATTATGAAGGTGTAACGTATTTGATAAACTTGATCAGTTTGAATAACATTTTTTTAAACATATATTTTATTTCGGGATCAGAGCTGGTGTGATTCTATTCTATTCAAACCAATAGTGAAACTATAATATAAATATATTAAAAATAATGTTTTATAAATTTAAAGAACCAAATGTTATGAAAGTTAGGTAATATTACAATATTAGAATATTTTTGTCATGCTGTTTCAATATAAATAAATAATTTAGTTTAAAAAAAAAATAGAATTTATTGTTATTTTTTTATATATTCGTGTTTTATATAATGATTTAATTTTCTCGATTGTGATAATATTTGTTTGATCACAAAATCGAGGCTCGTTTGTTTCGAACTAATTCTTTGTCTATTTTGTTGTTTATCTTTGCAAACGAGTATCAAAAATCAGAAAAGCCCTTAGCTCCCAATGTTGCCAACTGTTTAGGAAATAAATTAAACATTACGATGATAATTTTATTAAAAGTTAATGTTTCCAATTTTATTTGACCAATTAAAATTTTGTGTAGGTATATTTTTTATGTACATTTCTGATAGATATAATTTTATTCGACGGAAAAATAACCTTCGCTACTATATTTAATGGTTCATGAAGAATGATAATAAAATATTTTAATGAGAATTAAGAATATTTAATTTTGATTTATGACGGATATTTATATAATAGTTGATTATTAAATTACAATGTACATTTTTTAATAAACATTTTAGACAATAAAGGTTTGTTGGCACACATGGTAACGGCTGGCTTATCGTATTGAAAACTAATGATTTTGAAATGTGAAAATCGCACCTGATAGTACAGTATCGCATCGGAACCAATGTAGGCGCTTCCGTATAAATAAACTATTTTGATTCCACGAGCGACTAAATCGGTCGGATTAGTCTGATAACAACGGACGGAGCCAATGTAAGCACTCTCGATATATTTCAGTCATTTGGTTTGCTTCCGAATTCTGATCGCATCGCTTCGGATCCAATGTAGGTGCACCCTAAGAAGGGCGTGGAAGTATTTTGCCAACTTTAAGGCCTTTTCACCTTACCCTGGTTAAATGGCTGATTTCCTGAATTATTACTTAATTATTAAGTAACACAATGTTGCAGACGTAAACGAACATTTTCGTTTGAATGAAGAATGATAAGTGATCACATTTATAAAAATCAAATGTGCAACAAAAATAAACAGCTTACTATTCGGAGGGGTATTTTAAAGAAAACATAAAATCCTGAATTATTTTCTGAACAACCCAATATTATCATATTTATGTTGGATTGGTTACCAGTTGTTATTTGAGCCACGGGGCTGCCAGCTAACTCATTTTCGTCTAAAAAAACTAAGTTCAACTGTTTTTAAACGTATAAAATGAATATTAAACTATACAAGAGCACATTGCTTGTTTAAGTACGATAGCATACGCATCTTTCCTGAATTCATATGTTATACTAACAGAACAGTTACGAAATTGCAAGTCAATCGATATGGGCACAAGCATGGCATTCACGAATTAATGCAGAAGCAAGGGAGATAGCACTCAACTGGAAATAAGATAACAGCTAGCCGAACCTTGGGAGACCCTCTGAGGCTGAGGATTCAATGCATGATTCAGTTGGAAAGGATTTACGTTTCCCCTCCAATACGCTATTCAAGCCCTTTACGGGAATTCCGTTCGTGGCCACGAACTTTAGCGATAAATTCGGAGCCATTCTATAGCATAGGACAATTAGCTAAATATTTATTCACCCTTTTGCTAAAGAATCAACAGCCCTCCAAGACTGAAAGGTAAATATAGTACAAAGATATTATTCAAACCTGGTCAAGTTTATTATATTTTATTGAATCGTTTCATATGAAATGTCCGTTTTCAAAGGAAAAGTTATTTAGTAAAACAATTTTATAAAATCAAAACATTTCTTATCAAAATACCTACCCTCATTTTCTATTAATGATCCCCAACATTTTATCAAATCAAAACCTCAGAACGGAAAAAATATTGGTTTCATGGTTATATTAAGTCTTAAAATGCAATTTCGAATTGAGAATCATTTTCAAAAATTTTATACTTGAGGAAAGTCCATATTTCCGAACAGATGGAAATCTGTTGGAGATAAATGAGGTAGGTCTTCATAACCCAGCTTGTTTAGTTTCTCCACTGTCAGTCGTAAAACATTAGGTATGACGTTGTCGTGGAAGACCCTGATAATAAAAAACCTTACACGGATTCCGCCCAAACTCATTGTCCCTAAGTTCATCTGTAACGCAATCTTCCAACATACACTTTGACCTACGTCCTCCCTTTACCCTTCGATTAAAGAAATAGATTATTTTTTTATTGATAAAAAGGTTTGAAATGTTAATCAAAGATTATTTGATTAAAAAATAATTCAGTAAAAACTTAAACAAACATAAACGTGGCCATGTCCATCATCGTAGCCATGGCCATACCCCAGCGGGCCATGCGGGGGGGCAGCGGGAGACGACTTCGGTGACGTGGTGAGGAGCGCCTCCACCAAATATGCGCTGCCCCCTAGTGCCAGAGTCTCGTCCTAGGAGGACAACTCCGAAGAAAAACCCGGTTGGATAGAACTCGTAAACCAGGTGATGGCAGTCTGTCTAAGGAAAGGAAACCCCTAGTCCTCCAGGTTGGGGGTTTTCGCTATGGTTAGCTGCTCAACGATATAAAAACTGCTTTGCAAAAAACAGTCAACAGTCAACTTAAACAATGAAAGAAAATTAATTGCAAACGATAAGATTTTCATTTTGTTTTCGTATTGGCCAACTTGGACCACGTTATTTCAACTGCCTTTTTTGGATTTATTTTTTATATTTACCAAGTACTCCCTCTTTCGTCGCCGGCACTGTTCACTTCTTTCTTCCGTCCGTTTCTTTCCCGTATTTAGCTTCAGTTTTTCTTGAAAACTCAAATGAGTATTCAGTTTCATCCTCTGATGGTTGCTTTCCAGATCCTCAGATGGTTGATCCTCGAAGGTAATCTCCATCTCTTGCAAACCTTTGTTTACCTCTTCGATGTCTCAGGTTTGGTTTTGCTATATTTAAAATACGAAAAAATCGATTCTTCAGATGAGGCACATTTCTTAATTATGTTATAGGTAATTGATACTATGAGGAACAAATGATTATTAACTTATGATATTTTACTTTTCTTCTTTTTTTTTAAATATGAACATTCAAAGCTTACGATTATTCAATAAATATTTCGCTATTTTTTACATATTGCTTTTATTATAGTTGGTTATCTCTTTTGCGATGAAATTGAATCGTATCATAGCGGCGGAAACAAGAGCGATTGAAAAAGCTGAAGGAACCCCAGGGGACTGAAAATCATTATCTAGTCTTTTCATTCTAAAAATCACAAACAAAGCCATTTCAGCTGTTTTTTGTTTTTTTTCCTCTTTCGCCCTCCAAGCTTATCACTTCTCATGAAAATGGATGGTGACTAATACAGATTCGACCCGTTTCTGTTATTTTTTCCTCCACTTTGTTTAAACAGAATGGCTAAACTCTCTTGTGCATGGACCTAATGTACAAGGGAGTGGGGGAGGAAAGCGACAAATATCAACGTCCCCAAACCATGACCTTTGCCTCGGCCGAAGTTGCGAAGCTACTTGAAGGTCACGGCCGCACTTCGTCAAGGACTCCGGTCGACTCATCCTCCGGATCGATAGTTACTATCAGAGTTCGCAAAAATTAAATTTTATTTTTGATTGATCAAAAAAGTTTTTTAAAAAAATGGATTTCTCGCAAAATTTATTTGTTTTTAAGAATGTAACCGTACAAATAAAATAGCCTAAATTCTTTAAAATATTGTAAATAAACCAGTCAACGTTCCGCCAATTCAAGCTCCATCTGGATATACAGAAATATTAATTCACTCAAAGTGGATTAAATATAGCATATCTCACATCAACATTACTAATAAACACGTCAATCAGAGATAAAAAGACGTTCAACAAAAACTCCAAAGTTTTTCGCACATACAAAAACAGTTGCTATGATAAAGATGCATTTCATCAAAAATGAGATTTACTATTTTATAATATTGTAGACAAAGCGAGACCTATGATTTAGCGAAAACCCCAACATTTATGGTGAAGTTCTTGGAGCGTGGTTGTTGTTCCTGTATTTTTTTATCAGTAAGGGATAGTTCCTAAGCTCTCCTATTCCTTAAAAAAAACCTCTACAACTACAACCCATGAAAGAATCTTGAGTTCAGTACATGGTAGAGACTGAATTGTTTCTTGGACAACGGGTCTGAAGGTAGTTAGTCCAAGATCACGTTCAACCGTCAAGTTTTCCCCCCAATTGAGGATACACACTTTATAGAAGCTGGGAGGCCACAAGGGGGTCTGTAGATCTCCTAGGACACATTAACCGAGTTAACCGATTAGGTAATTTATCTACCTCAGGCAAATCATCAAATTTTAATCATATCAACTCAGCACTCTACACAATGAGCTACCTCGCTCATTTTCCTTTATTAGCTTTTCCAAAAATATTTTCAAAATATTTAAAATCCCTAATGGCTTAGTGTGGTTTGCTATATCACTAGGTTTAAAAAAATATATGTTTTACATAAAATTCAGGGGTTGTTTACATAGATCAAAGTTCCGTCTTTTGATTTTAGAAGGAACCAAATGAAATTATAAACTTATCACTAAAGAAAATAAAAGGAAAATTGACCCTCGTAACAAAGGATAAAGATAAAGGGCTTAATTAAACTCTTATTTATTTCTCGAATCGATCAAAAGTCATGAAATTTTTATTTTTGGCATCGAAAAACAAATACGACTTAAGTATCATGATTTTTAGCTGACCTAAAAATATAAAATCCATTGCTTTATTTTAATTAATTATTTATTTTATTTTAATTTAGTAAAGAATAGCATCATAATTCATTTTTTTTACAACCTGAAAATGAATATATTTTTTAAAAAATAAATATACATCAAATATTTTTCATACTCGACTTCAATGTACAATACATTTTTACTCATATATAAAAAATAAGGGAACAGAATATCTGAGAATCGGAAGAGTTAAATTAATATGAGACGTGATAATAACATAAAAATATGATTTTGTTTTTTGCATCTATACTCAGACTATGTTTATAAATATTGTGACGAATTTTAGAAAAATTATTTCTTATTCCATTCAATAGCCGGAACAGTCTAAAGTAAATTATATATAGATGGATAGCAATCGGAAAAATACATACTATGAAATATTTATAAAGAGAAATAAAAGATGGAGCGAGCTGAGGTTGTGAAAAGATTCTACTTCATGAAATATGCATTGAAACTATTACCAAACTGTATATCTAGCCAAGGGGTGATAGAGTTTTCCGGGGGGGGGTCGAAAGGTATATCATATAGATTTATCATATTTTTTTTTCCTCCCTTTGACGTGGAGGGGTCTTTGTACGGGAGCTTTCTTCTGGCCTAGCGCAGCACAAGACTAATGAAGGATGCTCTTTCAGCCATGAATAACATTTATATCGCCGTGATCAGGTTGGAGTCACGCCGACGGAGCAGTTGATCTCTATCTCTCCTTAAGGTACAAAAAATATCGTGGGTGATAAATGACGCATCTGATGAACAAAGTTCTCGAAAACAGATATTTTTCTTGAGACACCAAATATTTCAAATTCATGGTAAATATACTACTTTATTCTGTGTCACCTCAATTTCTTTTTCAGTCTCCTTAATACATCTGTTCGCCATATTCAGCTTTTTATCCCATCGATTTAGAAAATAAAACATGCATAATCTTGTTCCAATATTTAGATTTTACAACTTTTATTTCAATACTCAGAATCCAGTGAATAAGATTAATAATAAGATATAAGATTATGACTTGTCTAATAAACTATAAATTATTTTTAGAATGTATAAAAGTGATCTAAAATAATAAAAGCAATTCATGACTATTTAATGCAAAATAGTCAATATCTCAAAACAATAATGAAGGACGTCCTGCTCGGCCATCGGGAGAGACCTCGAACACTTCAATGTTATTTTCAGTCTTCTAAATCAAATTAGTTGCCTAATTTGAGTTTTTTATTATAATATATATTTAATTATTTACTTAAAATTTTTAAAATCCATTAAATTCCGCAAGCAAAAAATGGACGGTAATACTTATAGTGGCCGAAAAACTTCGAAATTTCCCTTTTTGGCCTGTATCCAGTTAATCCAATCATATAAAAATTAACTGGAATCTAAGCTCTATCTAATATATAAAATTGTCGTGTCACAGTGTTTTTAATGAAACTCCTCTGAAACGAGTTGACCGAGTGTGAATATGAGTGTCTATATTAAGTAGGTCTGAGAATAGGATGTAAACTATTTTTCACACCCCTAAGTGATATGTGTCGGTCATTATTATTGATTATGTAAAATTTGAATCAACCAATTATGGAGTCTTAAACGTTTGGTCATCAAAAATATCACGGGGAATGTTATTGAAGCAGTAATGCTGACTGGAATCTTTAAAGGAGAAGTCGTCCTGTAGCCACGTATTCCGATGATACCATCAGAACACATAATACCGTTCAAAAGACTTGATTTGATATAAGCTTGGCTTTTGCTATGACCATCAATAAATCTCAAGGCCAGACAATGTCCATTTGCGGTTTGGACCTAGAACATTCAAGTTCCTCCCATGGGCAATTATATGTATAATTCCCACGTGTTAGTAAATAATCTAATCTATTTGTATTAACAAAGGACAGATTAAAAAAATATTCAAAATTTCCACTGCATTAACTTCTTCAGCCTATGGCGCACCATTTCCTCCTACTGAAGAAACGCCTACAGCTCCCTAGCAACGACTGCTATGATGAGCTTAAAACAAGGCCACCGACACTAAATGTAAATTAAGAATCCTATTTAGGGCTAATGCCTCGGGATGAAAACATTCGGATCGTTAGCCATGTTTTTAGTCGTGTTTAATGCAACTTTCATTAAGGTTCCACAAAGTAGCTAATATTTTATTGATAATGGGAATCAAAATTAAAATTTAATCAATGAGCAATAATTTCATTGCCTTTATGTAAAGGATTACACGTCATTTTTAAAAAATTAGTTATTGTTTATTTCTCTCCATTATATAAATAAGGTTTTCGTCATGTAATATGTTATCGGATTAGCAAAGGATCGAGTTCGTACATTTTGTCTTGTCTCTTGTTTTGCTCACTGTACACCAAAACTATACTAAGTTAAATAATAAATATTTGTTTAACTATTCCTCAATCTCCATTACCTTCTACTGATTTATACGTAAGCTATAATCTTCTCTATACTTTTTAGCTTCACATAGGCACAGCTATAATACTACTCAATTTTTTTTAAAATCATTTCCTACTTACAAAAATATATCTTGGATAAGATAATTATCCAATCGTTCGGTATTGCTTACAATAAGAAGCGATTAATTATTTTATTTATTACTATTTCAACGTTGACAAAGAAATTGAACGGTATAATTTCACATCTGTCGGGTATCTATAGTTATTTTTTTTATTCCAAACAAATATTTTTATATCATTAATTAAATGCCAGATATTTTGGTTTTATTAAATTCTTGCAATAGTAAAACTAGTTAAAAGGGGCATATACACGGTCAATATCACTGACAGTATAGTCAGAGACTATCAGTAATTCTGATCGTGTAATGGCAATACTGATGTACTGAAGTGGAATATGGTTCACTCCATCATTCCTCAGACCAACCTGGCGTAGGGGAGGGGATACTGACAGTATTACTGATCGTGTAGGCCCGTTTCTTTCATTCCTCAGTATTTTGTGCCTATTGAGTGCGCCGTATCCAACAGTTTCCGATGCAATGTTGAAAACATAGCCACCTTTTTCAAAAGTTTTAAATGATTTATGCACAACAGGGTGGAACTTAATTTTATATGTAAAGTTGTGTATTGTATATGGAAAATATATATTTTTTACTTCAATTTTATTTTTATTTACCTAAATATAGTTTTCCAGTGTCTATATGAGAGCTTCACAGGTTTCTATCACAATCTGGCAGATGGAGAAATTAGCGTTGAAAACTTTAAGTCCTCAAAATTTCGGCCTGTTGTGAAACAGCGTAGGGTAACTGTCAACCGCTTTGCCATCCGTAAAGACGTCGAGCTTTTTCAGCTTCCTTAATCAATTTATTTTGATCATTTCCACTTTTTTGGTCATACTGCTGATTTTTAATTCGTCCTGTTTAGGTGTTCGTTGGACTGAATTCTTCGTTTTCCTAATCTGTCTGTAATTATTTCTTATGTATAAATTCCAGTTATGGCGTAGTCTATGTTGGTCTGCTTATTTTATCGGCTAACAATTATTTTTATAACTAACGATATTTCCACTAACAAAGAAAATCAGTAAAGTCAACTTGTAAATACCTTTACAACTTCAGGACGGAAACAACGAGCTTTCCATCGAACTTTGAAAAATGATTAATTACCGCAATTGCTGACAATAGTACCTACAAGTACTATTGTAATTTCACCCATGTACAAAAGCGAAACCATTGGGTTTTGACAAGCATGGAACTTTTAACAACTTCTCCTAACAAGGAGCACTTCATTTAAACTTCAAAGAAAAAAATATCTTGTAGCAAAGTTTTAGGGATTAATTAAACTCAAAAGGCTTACGGATTTCTTTTATAAAAAGAACTTCCAAGGGAAAACATTGCTAAAGAAAAAGGAAAACGTCCATGATTGCCTCAAAATTATAAAATAGCGATTATTATTTGTTAATAACTTTAAGAAGTCATTCCCTTTCATTGAGTCAATAATATTGCAATAAGGGTTGTTTAAAAATTTTCTTAATAAAAAGTTATAAATATTGCATAAATATTTGTGAAATAGGTTGAATAGCAACTTATTGTTCAACGTGAAAATTAATATTGTTAAAATACTATACAATTTTATAAAATTTTAATAACTACTAAAATGTTAGCACAGGCTATCGGGCTTATAATGAAAATAAAAAGAACTTTATTCTGAGACAATGACAAGGTTGTGTTACAAAACAAAATGGCTCTAGGCAGATAAAAAAACATAAAAAATAAAATAATATAAGAATTATAAAGAAGGGTAATAGTTCGTGTTAAAAATTATAATTGAGTTACTGAAAAAAAGAGAAACAGAAAAAAAAGGTTCATCAAAAATTTAGTAATCATAATATATTCATCTCATTACATTCAACATCTTAAATCAAGAGAAGACAAATTATAATTAGGAACCTTGATGAGGAAGAAATGAGAACGAGCATACGAGTAGTTTACTTTAATAACCTAGCAGTAAAGTTGTGAGTGATATAGTTGAAAAACATTAAATATAGTAAAAAACTAGATATTTAGCTAAAAAAAATGTATATACAAGCTATCTTCAATGAGCATCTGGTTGACATTTGTAAAGGAAATGAAATAAGAGAGTTTTAAATGTTGGTAAGGAAGAAGCATGCTGGATATTAGGAGGAAGCAAATTAGACCACGACATTAAACCATTTGTGCATATCGGTATATAACTCCTCTAGCATTATTAAATAGAAAATATATTCTTTATAATAGTAAAAATAAATACAAAATTATTCGATATTGATTGAGCCTAGAGAACCAAAACCCCTATATATTAATATAGGCTACCCGGACAGTTGGTCCACTCATTACAATGAATGGTCTTGGTGTTTAGTTTTCGCGTAAGGGAAACTAACTCGACAGGGTAAACTGTCTCCTATCATTGCCTCGCTTCTATGCATCTGTCATTCTGAAGGTGGTGCATGGTTTTTGGCAATAGCTAATTTAATGTACAAATGTTTCATTTCCAATTCACATATGGTATTAATTTTGTCTACATCAATGAATGAAGTTTACTATAATGCCATTAATTAGAAAAAAAATATTATTTTTTTTATTTTTATAATATCTTCTATTCTAAATTAAAGAAATAAATAATCAGAAGTTATAATTTATTTAAAACACAAAAAAAAACCTTGTACAAAAAACTTTTAAATACACTTAACAATCGCTATATGAGCACTTCTTAATACCTAACCGTGGGGTGACCTGTAGTCTAGTGGAGAAACTATTTATACATATATCTAACTATCTTTTCATTGCAGTGATCCGCCTCGTACTTGTTTGAATATTTGTAATTATCCTCGTTCAATAATGCAATATATTGTACAGGCCTTGTTAGGTTTTACAAGTGATAATAGGAATGGGAGCGACCTTTGGTCTAGTTGTTAGCGTAACAAACTACTAAGCCCAAGATCGTGGGTTCGTAGCCCGGCAGGTGGCCCTAGGATTTTTTAAAGGAGTAAAAAATCCTTAGTTAAGCCATCCTTCGGAAAGGACGTTAAATGGGTCCCGAGCCTGTACGATGTCAGGTACTCGTTAAAAATCCCTATCCAAATTAAAACTGGATAGAAAAATTTTAGAGCTCCCACTGTAGCATCGCCCGATTAGCCATAGCAGTATAAAGTGACGATAAATGAGCAAACAAACAACAAAATACCTCCAACCCTACTCAGAAGTCACCTGTCAAATTGACTCTAACTATACATACCACAACATATTCTATATTATGTTTTAGAAATTTATCGTTTTATTATTTCTTTATTTCTTATTAAAATAAATTAAATATTTTTTTATAGTTTAAGAGAAAAAAGTTAAAGTTGTTAAAAATAAACAAATAAAGTTTGTCTTTTTTCATTGTTCCATTGTTTGTTGTAAGATACTTCTATATAGAAGAAACCATGCTGCAATGTCGCCTACATTGCTATATTCCCATTCTTCCCACTTCCAAACATTTTTGTTTTCAATCCTTTCTGCGAGGTTATTGTTTTTAGTTAAGCATTAATCACTATGCACAATTTTAGTAGTAATATTAAATGATCTCTCCTATGATCATTAAGCTGTGTTATATATCTAGAAAATAAAAATACGAGGATTGTCCAGAAAGGAAGTTTATGAAGTCCGTGCAGACCTGGGATTTTTTTTCTTAGTTGGCGTCACTTCCATGCAGAGTATTTCCTACAGGACAAAACAAACCATCGAACGCCTCAGTCCGTTACGAAATGTCTTCGAAGGTGTCAATTGCGTCAATCAGTTCATCATCTCTTCGCTCCACCTACAACAGTTGTGAGATTTGTTCAGGCATTTAATAATGTTCAGATGGCGCATTTTTCAGCTGTTTGTACTAAGCAGCGATAAGTACAGTCACGGGGAGCTGAGGAAAATTTGTAAACCACTGTTTCCATTATTCCGGCAATATTATCGTAAATAATAATACTCTGTTGTCATAACAGGCATTTCTGTAGGCCGCAATAAATGAAGTTATTTTCTTGTTTAGCAGGAGACCTTTTTGATTGAAAGTTTTCCTGTTATGACTTCACGAATCGCATGTTGGATGTCCTTGTTCTCTTAGGAAACGACTAGCCCTAACCACTGACTATTGGACCTATCACAGCTAAACGTTGTAGTAATGGCAGTAACGACGATGACGATGGTGATGATGATGATGATGATGATGATTATGATGGAAAGTGGATATTGGAGGTGGGGGTAGGCTTTGAGGGCCCCTGGATTGCTCATTAGCTCGACATGCTACGTAATCATTCCACTGCTAATTACGTTGCCCCCTCCCTATTTTCCCTCACCCTCCCCCCTTCATTCCAACCCCTCCCCTCACGGCTATCAGCTAAGCCCTGATGACCTATCTCGCGGATGAGGGCCTGCCAACTTGCGCTTCGCAATTCCAATCACTAAATGTCCGTCTTTCGCTAAACCTCCAAGCATCAACTAAACTCATTACTTATAACATATAATGACAATTTTTGTGATAATGAAACACTTAAAGATGATATTTTGAATTTTTAAAACTCATGAACTATAGGGTTATAGTTAAAATATAAAAGTTATATGCTTTTAAACAATAAAGACAGAGTCTAGTGGTTAGCATAGCAGTCTAATATGTCCAAATCGTAGGTTCGTGGCTCTTTACTCATTAAAGATTGTTATCCTGATTATATCTGGAGAGGCAAAATTTAGGACACCTAATGAAGCATCTTCCAATAGCCGTAGTTCCTTAAGTGAAGTTTAATAAATGATGAAACTACAATAAACACCTTCTCTTCACAATTGTTTTTACGAGGCAATAGTAGTAGACAGAGACAAATTCCAGTTCCTAGTTAAACACCAAGACGACAACCATTACAGTAACTAACTATATAATGATAAGGCTTAGCGAACTCAGAAGCTCCATTCCAATTCTACTATCCACTAACAAACTTCTGCCTGCGGTGTACTTTTTAAGAACCACTCTTTAACTCTGAACCGTTGGCTTAGTACTAGCATCACCTTGCACTAAGCCAAATACTCTTCATTGGTTTTAGTGGTCCATGTATGCTTCGATTCGCTACCGTTCAATAATTGTTAATGTTCAAGCGAATTAATACCTGATTAATTTAAAAAAATTAATTGTATGCGTATTCTCATAGCATTATATTCAATCAGCGATGTAGTAATAATAAGAAAGCCCGAAGGTTGGATTCCGATAAAATTAACTTTTGTCTATTAATTACCATACAAACCATCATCAGATCACTCTTAACGAAATTCTTCCACCTCCGGTTTGTTTATCCCTTGGACATATACCTGTAAGCTCAGCGATTATAGTCATTTTAGAAATTCATACATTACTAAACTAAATAACTTTATTAGCCTATTTCAACCTGCTCGGCACCGTGGCTTCAATTATATTAACCAAATGCATGATCTGCAATATTATTCTATAACTCGTTCTTTTTCGGACCGAATATTCTAGGCAATACCTTATTTTCGAATACGTTTAGGCGTCATTCATCCTTCAACGTTCATATCCATGAAGAACAGTCGGAAAGATGATGATGTTGGAAGGACACCTTTATTTCCTCAGTAATTTCGTTTTTTCTAGTTATTATAGACGCCAAGTATTTCTCGACATGTTGAAACTTATTCTCTCCAGCAACAATGTTGCCTATTATATTGTATTATCACCACCGTTTCTGTTAATTACTACATACTTGGTCTTATCCAAATTAACTTCGAACTCTATTTAATACTATATAACAACGAATTGTTTATCATATAAATATAAATTAATAACTGAAAATTAACAGTTAGAAAAAATTTTACTAATTTTTTTTTAACTTTATACAACCTGAGTAACTTCTATGCACCAACCGTGTGGTTAAAGCCACTACTAGAAAAAATATTCTTATCACCCCTCTCAAATGAAAATTATAGGATCAGCAGCCCTCATAGCGAAAGCTCTTTAATATTTTCGGGAGGTAAAATTCAACACTCTTTGAAAGGAAACTTTGTTAGTATTCGTTAGCAAAATTAATGAGATGAGGGAGGAAGAGGAGAATAACTTGAAGGAGGGAAGTAAACTCTGTTGAATAATAATAATTGAATAACAGAATAGAAGACCCCTGATAATATCCTGAATCAACAATCATCATATTATTGTTTATATTATCTAATCAATTTTCTCAAAAGCAACGAAATTTAAAAAAAAAAAAAAAGCTACTTGACGTTGTTATCACGCTAGTTGGAATATTTTTTTTTAATTTTCTCTTAATTTTTCTATGAAAAATTTCATGAATTACTTATTTAATTAATATAGCAACAACAATTATTAACCACAGTAAACACTTCAATTTATGCGTATTTCCTTTCTCTTTCTTCATTACCTTCTTTACCTTTTTAAATCCGGGATTATCATTTCTAACACCTTTAGCTTTATATATCTCCTAATAAAGTTTTTCAAAATTTGTTTTCAACTTACGAATATATTTCTTCTTCAGTCAATTTTCCAATTTTTCTTTATCCATTATTAATAATACTAACAATAGGAAATATTCAACTATTAACAAAATTCATGATTCAAATCCTTTCAGTCTGCTTTGAAAATAATATAGCCCTTAAAAACCTAGCATTGATAGATCCCATGGTTGTGTAAGGAGTTTATTTGTCCTAGATTACTCTCAACCGCCAAAAAATTTCGCGGTTGGGCGTGATCTAGGACAAATCACCTCCCTGTACAACCGTTGCCCAAGAAACAGTACAGTCTGTTCTGAACACCACGTTCTGAACCCCAGGCCCTTCATGGGTTCTAGTGGTACAGGGTTTTTTAAAAATGTATTAGCCTTTATTTTTATTTAGCCATTATCGAATGAAGATAGGTATAAATTAATGTCAGAACAAGACTAATAAGCAGATAAAATACGGTGCAGTAACATTAATCCTCTATCAACATTATTGCGGATACTGGAACCATAACTCATGTATCTCGTATATTTCGCAATATATAGCTCTTTGAGGTGACTGTCCCGCGATTGGGGCGATCTATATCCGTAATTGTAAAGTAGATGCAATTTCTTGCACTTATCTGAAATATATTGCCACATTGAGGCAATCATTCGGTCTAATAGTCAGTAATTTTCACATTACAATCTTATTTCTTACCCAGTATCCACTTATGAAGGAACAATTTACTGTTGATTCTGTGAGGTTACTTTACTGTTGTTTCGAGATTTGGGTGAACGTATCTGAAATTACAATTCGTTATTCATTGTTGCCTTACAGCCTGATCTGTTATGCTTGAGTTACGAATCTAATAGTGAAGTTTTAAGGGTTCTTTAAGTGCCTTCTCAAACTAGATTCAAAAAGTTTGATACCCAAATATAAAAATAGAATAGGTTTATATTTGTATCCTGTATTATTTTTAAGATGCTGGCTTATAACCTTGTAATTCGTTTTTTCAGGGGGGTTTTCTTATATTGCTTGTAAAGATTTAATATTGTCACACAATAATAGTTACCTGTCCTTTTAATAGCACTAATTTTTATTGACTAAATCGTACTTTCTTATTCTGATGATATTTAAATTTAGAAAAAAATAAAAGAAAAAATATCTGATGTGATGTATTCTAAAATTCGAAAAACCTTGTCATTTCTATTCTAGTTTGTGGTAGATAGCGGTATTCTTTTAAAGCAAATAAAATAATTAATCTTAATCTTATAAATTAATAATTCTAAAATGTTAAGTAATCACCTTAGTAGTGATGCATTTCCATGTCAATATATTTATCAATTGTCATGATATATATTTGTATATAATATATGTTTTTATATACATCTAGTATTTATCTATTCATTCATTCGGCGCTACAACTCGATTTTGAGTGTTGGCCTCCTGTACCAGCTTCTACCAATTGTCTCGGTCCTGTGCCGCCATCCTCACGCCCAACATGGACCTAGCATCACCAGCCACACCATCAATCCATCGAAGCCGAGTTCTCACTCTGCATCTTGTTCCATACATCGCCTCTGTCATTATTTTCTTTGGCAGGTCATTCTCGGCCATCCGAGCAACCTAACGAGTTTCATAAACTGAACCACGTCTGATTCTTTAAATAAATCTTTGAGCTCCTGATTTGTTCGGCTTCTTCAGAACTGATCCCCCTCACTGCTCCAAAGATTTTAAGCAGAATCTTCCTCTCAAAAATTTTCAAATTCTGCTCACCAGCTTTAGAAACCGTCAACATTTCTGATCCATTTAGGAGAATTGGCCGGTCAATTGTTTTATATAGAAGAATTTTGGTGTCCTTAGTCAAATCACGGCTCCTTAAGTATGAACTAAGGCCATAATAACAGCTAAGACTCTTCGTTTTATTTCAGCGTCTACTACATTGTCATGGGTTACGAGGGATCCGACACATACAAATTCAGAGACTTTCTCAACAGAGTATTCTCCTATTGTGATTTCCTCACCAGACCTGAGGATTTCCTTTGTGATCATGTACTTGGTCT
The DNA here is from genome assembly GCA_037127475.1 of Arma custos. Classification (NCBI taxonomy): domain Eukaryota; kingdom Metazoa; phylum Arthropoda; class Insecta; order Hemiptera; family Pentatomidae; genus Arma; species Arma custos. Next base: position 112,273,765 of record CM073764.1, read on the forward strand.
TTGCTGCATTTACATTCAGCCCTATGTTTCTTGCTGCTTCTGCTAGTTTTAGGAATCCATCGGAGACAGCCTGGAGTGAGCGTCCAGCAATGTCGATGTCATCAGCGTAAGCAAGAAGTTGCACTGTTCGGCTGAAAACCGTTTCACCAACTTGGATACCAGAGTTATTATTATTTAGTATTATCTATAGTGAACAAAAGTAATATTTGATAGATGCTTATTTAATGTAACGTACGGTAATTCGTATGAATACAACCAATTTAAATCAATTCATGTTTTATATATATTTGACAGTTGAAATCAATTAGTGGAAAAATTATGAAATATTTTTCAAGATAAAGAAAAGGTCAATGTTTAACAGATATTAATAATTGACTGTACATGTAAATTTGATATCAATTGTTTAGTAAAATAATACATAAAGCTCAAAAACGCCATCATCAGCTCTCGAGTATCGGAGTGGAGGGGATGACATGAGCTCTGAATATTCATGAGAATTAGATGACGCTCTGTTGGCTACTTTAACAGATTAATGTTCGATGGGATGCAATCATTTATGACCGATTTGGTGTAACACATTGCTAATAAATGCCCCTGTTATATTTGTGATATGCTCTAAAATGTGATTGAAACGAGCTCTCAAATGTATATCTCTACTTCATGCTTCGTATCTCTTTTGGGACTATCATCGAGTTTTAAATAAAATTTTATATCTTATATGTTATATATGTACCTCAGAGATAAACTATCGTAACTGACATTTTTCAAACTTTACAGGAGAGCAGTTCTAATGTAAAATTTTCCTTCTTATTGTTGTTCACGGTTTTCAATGATAATTAGAGGTCATCATTGATCTTGATCCGTGGAATGCCGTGGAAAATTTAACATTAAAACTGCTCTCCTGTAGAGTTTGAAAAATGTCAGTTACGATAGTTTACCTCTGAGGTTCAGATATTATCAATCTTATAACAAAAAATTATGGAAGATTGGAAATATGAAAAACCAGTTGAATATGGTTTCACCCGCGCCTTTGTTCTATATAACGTCACTTTATGATGATACGGCCCATTGACGGAGCTACATTGAGAGTCCTAAATTTGGCTGTTATTAGGTTAGAGATCTTTCACGAGTACCTGAGTACCTTACCGTTATATTACGTTTCCTCCCAAGGATGCCATTACTAAGGATTGTTTATACCCTTTAAAGACCATTTGACATGGGCATAGAAGGTTATTTATGCTAACCACTACACCATAGGTGACCCCTAGGTTTTTACTTTCTAATAGTATTAACAAATTATTATTCAAGATAAAATTGCCTTAACACAATATACACCAAGAAAATTTTTTCATAAATCTATTATCTGTTGTGAACAAATGTATTATTGACAGATACTTATTCAAAGCAATTAGTACAGTAATTAGAATTTAATGAATGTATCTTTTATATATTTTGTATACTATTAATTCATAATATTATTTATAATTTTAATACGTTTTCAGGTATACTGCCTGCTCTGCGTCGTATCACAGTACCAAGAATATAAAGCAGGGAGAGGCACAGCAGATTTCGAATACAGCAACAGGAGGGTAAATTATAATACCACTTTCAATTGTTTTCAACGTTAAATTTGCATACATAATTCTCTATTTTTAAAAAAAGGTATAAGGATAATACGCTTTAGTTAGGGAGATTAATGGAATAATGCATTAATTAAGAATCTAGAACTGTAATAAACAGTTGTTACAAATTTGAATTATACTTCATCACTTTTTAAATTTAAATTTTTAGAGAGAAATTAAAGTTTTAAAAATTATCGGACGCAAATGAGAGACTAGAGATTTTATTTAATGAAACATCAGCAAGGTTATTGTTTTTTGTTATTTTTGGGAGTATTTCTGAATTACATGCACAATGAAGACATTAGAAATCAGTTTTGTTATACTTTTAGCCTAAAATTAGGATAAATTAATACAAGTAAAAAACATGTAACACAATTACTCCCACAGGTACTTGGTTTCAATACTTGTTAGAGATTGAACTGTTTCTAAGACAATGGTAGCGTAGGGGATGATTTGTCCGAGATTACGCACAACGACGAGCCCCAGGAGGGCCTTTAGCTACCGCAGGGTCGATATAAGGCAGTAACAGATTAAATAAATAATTTATCTGCCACAACTAGATCAAACAAGCGACTTACGTTCTCCAGTGGATTAAATTTAAAATGGAAAGTAAGTAACGAATTAATAAATAACTTTTAAAAAAAAAAAAGTTAGATTATTAAACTGATGGTGAGATTATACAACATTTCGGGATTTTTCCTTGCTCTAAAACCCGATCTAAAACAAATCAATCCAGGCAATCTTTTTTTTACCTCGATCCCCCTTGTCCCAGATCAATCTGCTTCTGGGAAAATATTCACATCAATTCAAAGCCATGGATTACGGGTATAGTGGATTATCAGTATCGACAGGGCGTTTTAATCCCTTCCAGAGGATAGGCCCTTCTGGTGGAGAAAAAATAAAGGATTGCAGCATTATTATAAATAAGTAAATTTCAGTCAATTTCGATATAATGTTTAACGGATGGACATGCAAAATATCCGGTTATAATGATAAATAAGTATTATGTTAGAGAAGAATTGGTTGACTGTAACTTCTAATATAAGGAAGAAATAGTTGGGGGTTGCAGTCAATAAAAACACGTTAATAAGTGTAACTTATTAAGGGGGTTTTTATTGACTGCACCCCCCAACTATTTCTTCCTTATATTATAAATAAGTATTCATTGATTTCAAAACCGACTCGTATAATTTAAAAAAAAAATTCTGTATCAAACCTAATATTCTATCTTCGGATACCTTCAGGGATTTTTCCTCCTTCAAAGTTAAGAGCTATGTTTCATACCCATGCCGAATAGTGGAACGGTTATAGTTTTATTAAACAAATTTTTTTTATTTAAATTTATATATTGATATTTACAACTGTATTACAATAATACAAGTAAATAGGCTAAGTAGATACATAATGACATGGGAATGACAAGTAGAGAAATAACCCACTGGTAGTACTCAATCAAAAATTACTGGTTATACTCAAATCAAAATTCAACAATGAAGGTCACGTTGCCATATTCTTTTCAGACGCCTCGGAGGATTATCGCGAATGGAAGAGGAAGCTAGGTTTGAAACTAAATGGTTTGAGTGGTAATGAAGTTTGTTATGAAAGGATAGATAGCTGGTTCGGGCCAAATCAGAAACAAATGGGACATTAAGGTCGTTATGGATGGCATAATAAGGAGCATTGAGGATTTTACGAAGGATTTTGGATTGTAGGGATTGGATCCGAGAGGAATTCGATGTCTTAGTGGAGTCCCAAAGCCCTACTCCGTAAGTCCAAATAGGTCTTATGCTGGTCATGTAGATGAGTCTTGTAGTTAATTGGGAGCTTAGGGCGTTTTTCTAGTAAGTGTTGAAGTAGCCTGAAACGTCGAGCGATTTCTTGTCTTTTCAGTCTTAATCGTTTGTCGAGATGCAACCCTAAGTATCGGATCAAACATAGTTTTTAAGTTCAAAATGCAAAAGGCTCATAACGAAAGATAAGCAAGGTCAATAACGAAATCAAAAGTACTCGACCCTAAGTACTTAAACTTGTCAACATGTTCCAAATTATTCACTCCAATTCCAATATCATCTCAATCTTCCCCTTTTCTGTTACTCTCCTTGTTGATTTAGTCTTATTCAAATTTACTTCGAGCCCTTTTTCATTACAGGCTTTCATCAACTTTGTGGTATTTAGTTTTATAGTTTCTACATCTATATACCTACAATACTTTTCGGGTTTTTTCTAATAACATAATCTTATGCTTAATTAAATACTGTAAATGAGAGCGAATCATCTTACTTTAAAGCCAAGCGAATCTTGGACTGATCCGAAAAGTAAAACTTTAATGAATTTGAATATCAAGGTTATGCATATTCCAAATATATTTACTTGTTTTATCAGTATTTTCTGTCCAATAAATTTGTTATACAACCACTGAGGTTTAGTGGAATCACTAACCTTTTTGAAATCGATGTACATTTTTAATATAATATTCGGAATAACAAAAATGTTGGTAGTTTCCCATTATTTAGTCAGCTTATATTATGATTCGACTGATTAGTCGAAAGAGAATAGTTTATAGCATATTTTGGAGAAAACAGCATTTCACACGCATTGATTAGGTAAAACAATAGAGTGGTGCAGAATTATTAGAGAGCGTTGAGTTGCTGTGCTGAAGAATCTGCACACTCTCAAGTTCTGGCGATCATCCATCCTATATTTAAATTTAATAAGGGAGAAATTATAGTTGTTGAGCGCGATTCCGGACATATCTCCTCCCAGCACAACTGTTATCTTAGAAGCATTACAGTCTAGGTAAAAAAAAACACCTAAATAATTTCCTAATCATAAGAAACAATTTTAAATAGCAAATCCCAAGCAGATTCAGCTTCTATGCATATTGTGATATACAAGATACTTGAAGGAATCTGATAGCCCTTGAGAACTGATCCGGGCTTAGGGAAAGATATCACGTGTTGGGGATAATCCTGGGGACCTGAACATGATGGAGGCTACGGATCCCATGAGCCGTCTGTTATCATCCGCTAAGCAAACAGTGGTTTGGTGTCAGAGATGTTCGACGCGTTCTCTAGCCAAGCCCGTTCCAACATACGGTACAAGTTCTTAGTTAAACACTTACCAGGAAGGAAAATAATAATTTTAATAATAAATTTCAAATTTAACAAATAGATTTACTGCAAGAACAAGGTGAAAAAGTTGGATTTAAAATCTCCTTTGAGAAAACGAAGTTTATCACAAACATTAAGACAGCTCCTAAAAACTAAAGCCAGATTTGCAAAAGAAAAAAAAAAGCCTGTACCACTACAATCTAAGTAAGTTCTTGGGTAAAGTACGAGGTAAGACTGTACTGTTTCATAGACAACGGTTATGCAGGGAGGTGATATGCACTAGATCACGCTCAATCGACAGATTTTCCCCCTAAATTGGGTACCCACTATATAGAGGTTGGGTGACCTCCAAGGGGGTCGACAGATTCCATTAGGACAATTCCGGATGTTAACGGATTTAATGAATTTCTACCACAACCGGATTTAAACCCGGTACCTTCAGCACGGCAACTTAGCGCTCTACTACTGAGCCACTACGCTCCCATTATTGAGCATAAAGGGGGAAAAAATAGGCCATGTTGATCATAGTTTCGTTAATTTCTTTTTCTTATTTAATAATTTTCTCTTCAAAATGAAATTATAATAATATATAATGACGTAAGTCAACGAGATCCTAATTAAAGTAATGTTCAATGAACATTCTTCCCCTTGTATATATCGGAAAAATTGCGAGAACATGGGGATATAGGATCGCTGAAGAGAATGGATTTGACTGGCAGTGTTACGAGCCAGGTTAGCTCAGTTGGTTAAAGCCCCGCGCTAGGGTTCGATCCCGGCGTTGACAAATATTTTCTCTTCAAAATAAAAATATTTAAAAATTATCACCATCATAAGAATAATAAATATAAAATAAATTAAATATATTTTGCTTAAACATATATCTACTAACAAAATTCCTTTTTGATACATGTGGAAAGCCCTTCGGTAGATCCCTCACCATTCTGGATCTTCTCTCTTTTCCCTCTTGGATAAAACTGTCTTTTTCCTTCACTTTCTTCCTTCAACAGGTAAAATCCCTGGGAATCCCGATGAAGATTTACTCTATCTGTTTTTTTTCTCAGATTATTTCAATATTTCTATGTATAATATATAACTACCTACAGCATCCACATATATCAAGCCCTATTTGATCGGACGATTTTATGAGTATTAAAAAAATACCCATTGACGATATTGAAAAAACAATTGTAATTGATAAGTTTTTCTTTAATTTACTACTATTAAATATTGAATTTTCGGTAAATCGAAAATGGGCACTAACTCACATTGTAGAATAAAATTTTAACGCAATATTTCGACTGAGGAAGGCTACGTTGGAAATTGGAACCTGCGATTATGAATTCTGAATAATCAATTCTAGTTTCATTTCACGAAAAAGGCAGTTGTATGCATATCTGAGAAACGAAACCGATTTCAATAGGAATTATATTTCCTCCGGTTATTCGATTTCATTCCATTTTTAAATAAACGTAGCAAGAAATGGATTCGTTTCCGTCCCGAAGTCTTCGCCCCTTAAGCCGCGTATCCACAATGTTCGCGAATCAACGGAGCTCCCTCTTAATGGAGACGTGATTTGTGAACATGGCCGAACATGTTCAGGCGAATCTTGAAGAAGCTACATTTCGTCCGAGTAACTAGCATGTGCAGTCTATATTTTAACTAATTATTTGACAAAAACGACCTCCTCGTTTTTGTCGAGCTAAATTTTATTATGAGAGAGGAAACGCGAGTTACTGTTGGACCTATGATCTCAAAAATTGAGTGGCAACTACAAAAATGTATTCCTCCAACTTCAAATATCTTAATTGTTAATTTTAATAATTTATTCAAAATTATTTAATTTTTAACTTAGTGGCACTGTCCATTCAATGATTTCCGAATAATTGAAAAAAATAAGACATATGGATAAAGTTTAAAATTAACAGACGTGCATCTCTAATTTTTCTTAAATAAAATAAAATGATAAATGCAGATCAATACTGTTTTATATTGGCATTTGTTGTAATTGTTAAATTGGTATAAGGGAATGGTGTGGCTCATTGTGTAATGCGTTGTGTTGCTGTGTCGAACGTCCTGGGTTCAAATCCGTAACATTTGTAGCATATAAATTATTTAATTCAATAGTAGCCACAGACAGGCCCTTCTGTGTCTCACCCAGCCTCTGTACAATGGATACTCCTAATTGCGGAAAAAAAACCCAACGGTTGAGCGTGATCTGGGGCAAATCACCTTCCTACACAACCGTTGCCCCAGAAGCATTACACCATATACCATGTATTTTACCTAAATCCCTACCTGGGTTGCAGTGGTACAGATTTTTTTTTTTTTAGTAAAATGTTAATAATTTTCGTGTTTTGAGCAATAAATAATGAGATAAAAATAAAAGCAGATAGAATCCGAAGGCTGCTTTTGTAAAAAGCAGGTACCTCTACCTGCTTACCAGGTAACTTTATAAACTTACGTCCACATATCACCACAGCATCCAAACCTATAATATTAATTAAATAAAATATAAATACGATTAATTATTAATAAAAAAATTAAATAACAAAAGAAAAGTACGAACTTTTGTTGGGTAAACTACTTACCTTTAGGTAAGAAATTCATTAGAAATAAATAATAGCTTGAAAAAACACGCAGTGATGGGAAACAAAACTAAAAAATAGAAAATAATTTTAATTTAATAAGTTTTATCAAAAATTTCCAATATTACGGAATCCTAAGGATGTAAATTATAAGAATAAAAATTGTAAGTAAGATTATTGGAAGGAAATTAGATTTGCGATGAAAATTGTGCGGCTGATGTGTGTAAAAATAAAATGATAATTTTACTGTCTGGGTATCGGAAAAGTAAAAACTAGATAATAACTTTTACAAGTTTAAAATAAGAATCCGAAAAAATCCATTTTATGGCTAAAAAAAAACAAAAAAATATGGTGATTTTTAAGAAATTTTGATAATTACACTATGATTTTACCAATATCAGCCAATAAAATATTTACAACGATTAACATCAAGCACCCCACGCTAATTTACGATCAAATTAATTTTATTCTTATTTTAAACTTATTAAAACTTATATCCTACTTTTTATTTTCCGATATCCTGACTGGATTTTATCGGTATACATAACAGCAGATATTTTCATCGTAGATCCAATTTACTTCCAAGAATCTTATTTCAAATTTGTATTCTTATAAATTACATCCTTCCATAATTTATATCCAGGATTCCATAATATTGGATTTTTTTTATAAAATCCTATTAGAAGGAGATTTTATATTTACATAAGAATATTCGTCTGCCCACTCCAGTGCTCATGTTCATGTTCATGAACTGTCCACACTAGCCTGAACCCATCCACCAACCTATTGTGCTCCCCTTAGAGTCGCTCAAGAACCGTTCACAAGAACTTCTTGTTTACGCTTCTGATATTCTTTCGGAGATTCTAGGAATTAAAGGAGCCTTCTCGGCTGCTCCGGTATTTCATTTTCGCTTGGGTTCTGTGTAGGATTTGTAGGTGTTTCCAACGGAAACACGGTTACAAATAACTTTTCAGAAGCTCACTTGTTAAAATATGGAGGTGTTGTAACTAATATCTTATACACTTCTACTTATCCTATTACCATTCTCTCTTTGAAAATCAATCTAGATTTCCCCCGTTTAAGCTGTTGGGATCAGTGAATGGTACAAACTGTACTGTTTCAACGGTTATTCAGAAAGTTAAATTGGTCGAGTTTAACTCTTTCGCCAGTGTTTTCCTCCAATTAAGGGTACCAATTTTATAGAGGCTGTAAGTGTCCCTTGCGGGTCTGCAGATACCTCAGAGTCCGTGGCTGTTAACTGATATAATAATTTGCCTGCCACAGCCAGACTTGAATCCGGGATCTAGAACACAGCAACTAAACACTTTACACACTGAGCTATTCCGCTTTTCTCAAGTATATATATGTTTCCTGATTATTTGAATATCAAACACGATGAAAGAATACTGATCGGTATAGTATTAATATCAACAACGATACGAATTGTATTATTATTAAGTTGGTATTAATCTCTTTCTAACAATTATTTCAGTTTTTAATGACAATTCTTTGTTTTTATTTTAAATGACAATTCTTTTTTAATAATGGTTTACCGATCCCCATAGCATTAGGTATGGGATACTGAAGGGTTTGCGAGGAGGTTAGGAAGGGCTTCCTTTACAATATCTCAAGTATACGCGCAGAAATGTTGACTTCTTGTATAAAAGCGGCAATCAGACTAAGGACGACGATATTTTCGGATTGTTGGGAGGCCTACAAAGGACTGAAGGAAATCGAAGTTATACTATATAACATGAACACTATATAACATCACAATAAGCTATTATTATTACTCTAATAATCCAGACTGGACAAAGTCCCAGCTCTACTTATTAGTTGCAGTGTCTGACTATGGGTGGACCTCACCCAGCTTCCTTTAAATGTTAGTCTACAGGAAAAAAAAGGTATCTATGTACTATTGTAGGGACAACAATGATGTAAAAATTATAACATTAATATATTTTGATGATGCCATGTATAGTGGTGTGGCTGATATAAAGCAATAAAAAGAAATTTCATGTTTTTATATATAAAAAATTCTATAATGTTAAATTTTTTGTTTAGATGCTTTTTTGCAGATTGAGATGTTACTGACTAAATGGTGCTGTGAAGCGTACATTGAAAATGACCACTCGAGGGTCGAAACGTTTATAGAAAATGATACAATATATGAATTTGGACTAAAGGTTTTTTTGTATTATTATACACCCTTAGAATAAAATATAACATGAAAGTATGTCATAGCTCACACCCAGAGCATCGAATCCCTGTGGGCAGTAAAAGAAAGAATGCGGGACCAGGAGGGATATTTCCTATCTATGCGAATTCATATGGAAGAGGAAATATGAGAAGGAGTGCTTGTTTCAAAAGATATTGGAACACCGCTGAATTTTTTCCTTAGATTTGGATGAATTTATTGTTTAATTTTTGAGACTTATTAAAATATTGGGCTGTAACATATGAAATGTCAGTGAAGGTGCAAATTTAAATTATTAGCAAAAAAAATATTAAACAATACTTTTATTAATCAAAATAGGATCCTTCACTTTCAATACACTTCTCCCAATGTGAAACAAACATTTCTATCCCTGCTCTGTAGAAATTAGATGTCAAGGAAGAAGCGAAGTACTGGAAGGCCGATTTCAGGGCATTTTCGTTGTCGAATATTTTCTTTCTTAAAAAATTATCCAAACAAAGGAAAAAGTAATAATCAGTTGGAGAAAGGTACGGAGAATATGGTGGGTGTGGAAGGACCCGATACTTGTAAGGAGTTTATTGAAAGTGAAAGATCCTATTTTGATTAATAAAAGTATTGTTTAATAATTGTTTGCTACTAATTTAAATTTACACCTTCACTGACATTTCATATGTTACAACCCAATACATATACATTTTTTAAGTAATGTGTATTTTCTTTAACATGTAGCAGTTACAAAATATAACTGGCATGTCTTTTCGACAAATGATCCAATATATTGTGACATTTTAGAGATAATATAGCATTGTAAGTGCTTCTTCATTACCCTAAAGAATCAAGCAGGTGTGACGCTCAATCCATCCATTTATCTGAGCTAAAAAACACATTCCATTGTGAACTAATTTCATTATCTTCGTCACGAGTTAAAAGGGCGAATCTTATTGGCTTAGGAGCCCGTGGCATATCGAAATAAGGTTAGGTTTCATCCAATTGATCTTCCTGCAATACCTCTTCTAAAGGGATAACCCCCAAGTGGGAGAATTCAATACTTGTATTTTAACAAGAGTTTTAAACCAGCTAAGTTTTGAGGAAAAGAACTGAAATATATTTTTTAATTTAAAAAATACATAAAAACATATTACAATTTCAATTAAATATACATTACGTACATTATACATTTGATTTTTTTAGTTGTGTTTCCATTAAGAATAGATTGCTTTCGTCATTGTGGGAACACCATTTTTTTAGAGAAAGGATATCGGTAACTATAAACATACATTGTCCTACGGAAAATAGTGATGATAAAATAAAATACGATTTTCATGACAAACTGTTGTGTGTTCAATACCGCGAACTTGTATACCTTAAAAAAAATATTAGGGGATGCAAACGCAAACGTGGGAAGAGAAGTTAGTGATCCTACGTTCGATAAAGTATACATGAATTTAGTAGTAATAAAGGAATATGACTAATATACTTTATTACCCCCAAAACACTAATAATCAGATGAATATATTTAAATATAAGGATATTCATAAGTATGCGTGAACATTTTTTATAATAAATTCTACTTTTCATAAAAAATATTTATTTATTTAAATTACAAATTATAGTGTGTATATGATAATTCATTATAACAAGAGAGATTCATTATTTGGTTCTTATCTTCTCCTTAATAATAATTTAGTGGGGGGGAAACGATAGTTATTGATTAGGATATTATAGACTGTTCGACCTGAGACACGTTTTATTATTTATTTCTCTTTAGGCTAATTCTGATGGACATTCTCTAATTCCAAGAATATTAGAGAAACAATTTTAAAAGTATTGAAGGAGCGGAGTAGCTCAGTAGTAGAGCGCTGAGTTGCTGTGCCGAAGTTACCGTGTTCGAATTCAGCTGTGGCAGATAAATTATTTAATCTGATAATAGCTTAATAAACGTGGATAACTCTAATTGGAAAAAAATAAATCAGGCGGTTGAGCGTGGCCTCTAACTGATTACCTCCCTGCCCAGCCGTTGTATAAAGACCAGTAAAGTCCTTACCACATGCTGAACACAAAATCCTTCATGGTTTGTCGTAGTACAGTTGTTTTATATTTTATTTACCAGCCTTTATTTCTATTTAGCCGTTATTTAATAAAATAATTAATTATTATAATTTTTTTTTCTTTTTTTAAACTGGATTCATTCTTCATTTATTTAGGGTAAGAGAAATAAGACCGTTTTCCAGTTGTTGTTTATTCATTAACTTTCACTCTTTAGAGACGTTTCGACACTATGGTGTCATTCTCAATCTTTTCTTCTCCTGCATCTTTTAAATTATAAATAATTTAACATAAATGTCCAAAGATAACACACTATAAGTATAAATACCTGGAAAGTCATACTTTTAAAAATTCTTAGGAGATCATTATTCCTCCATGGTCAATAAATAATATAATAATAATAATTATAAAATATTTAAATTAATTCCAGAATAAACCTAGAATGCAGATGAAATACGGTGTAGTAACATTAATTCTCTGCCAACATTATTGCTGGCACTGCAACTATAACTCATGTATCTCGCATATTTCGCAATATACAGCTCTTTGAGGGTGACTGCTCCGCGATTGGGGTGATGTATATCCGTAATTCGATTCGGTCTAATAGTCTGTAATTTTCACATTACAATCTTATTTCATATCCAGTATCCACTTAAGAAGGCTTAAGACTCTGTAGGTTTTGTTTCTAGATTTAGGTGGACGGGTCTGAAATCACAATTCATTATTAATTTTTGCCTTACAGCCTCATCCATTCGAGTTGAGTTAGAGCGAATCTAATAAAGAGGAGTTTTGAGACTACAATGCTTTATTTTTTTTACGAGCATCATTAATGATTTTATTATAAAAATAAAAGAACATCCACCACCAACAAGAAGTAAATAAATAAATAAAACGTTTTTGCAGAATAACCGGAGGACGAGGTTAGGCCTCATATAACGTTAGTTAACTACCAACCCCCCCCCCACCATTTCCCCCACCTCTCAACAGCCGGACCAATTATCCTCAACACAGCCTCGCTCACCTACAGCTATATAAATTAGCTTTAACAGGCCGTAAGCCACAGCAATTTCAATCCGAGGAAATCGCACTGGACCGAGAATATAATAAGCTAAAGGATTTGGAAGGGCAAGGCAGCGGAAAATAGACTTTTAAGCCGATTTTAATACGAAGCCTGGTTCGTTAAAGCTAAATTTCACTTCATTTGTTATAATAGTGACACTTTTTTGCCTCCAGGCAGAGGCCTCATAAATTAGCATCCATGGGAACAAGTCTCATTAATCTAAGTCACTTGTTTTTTGCTCTCGCCTCTTAATGATCTACATCAGCATAATAAGCCATCACATAATATGGAATACTCTTATTATTTGTTACATCCTATCATGCGGTGAGTGACTACAATACATTTTTGAGGATCACTCCCTAATAAAGCAATCATTCTTTGAAGGCTTGTAGCGTGATGGATGGCAACGCATTTCACTCTTGTAAAATGGCTGCAGAGGCAGATGAAGTTTGACGAAGACGACCACCGACGAAAGAATGAGACAGTAGAATCAGAAAACTGAAAGGACAGAGTTTTCCTCAAATTAGGTGTAATCTCACCTGTATTTAGTGATCGCGCAGCAGACTGCACCATGATCTAAGTTTTTATCCCTAACAAGATAATAAAATAATAAGGAAGATCCAAAATAAAAACCTGTACCACTACAACCCGTGAACGGGTCTGGAGTTCAGCACATGGTAGAGACTGTACTGTTTCATGGACAACGGATCTGCAAGGAGGTGACTTGTCCTAGGTCACGCTCAACCGCCAGATTTTCCCCCTTATTTTGGGTGGCCTATTTTTATAATATTGTATAGAGGCTGGGTGAGTCCTAGAATAGAAGGTCCTAGATCCCATATGATCCATCCCCCGCTGCAAACAGACTAAATAAAAGTACTGCCGGCAGCGGGATTTGAACCAGGATTTCCAGTATGGCAACTCAATGCTCAACCCCTGAACCACTTGTCTCCCTAATAAGGAAGATACAAAATAATATATATACTGAGTTTTCGCGGCAACATTGGTATAAAACCTGTAGGCGCTCTCAGCGAAAGAAAAAACAAAAAACAAAGAAAGGAAAACAAAGAAGGATGGAATAGATGTAAACAACAAATTATCACAAGGTAGCATAATTTTTTTTTTAATTGTACCACTACAAATCATGAAGGTTCTTAAATTAGGAACATATGTCCGATGTATATGTAACATATTAGGATTTTTCCAAGAACACGCTGAAACAACTGCCAGGTGTTTTCCCTTAATGAAACGAGTACTTTTTAACCAATCCAGCTATATCTCTTAAGGGTTAAGGGTAATTATGTCCTTACATGGCGGAAGCTTATATAGGAGGCCAAGGTCTGCACAGAGCTGTAGCGCCACGGATGGATGGATGAAATGGAGGGTATTCATTTTATAGAGGATTTGTTAGTGTACGGAAAGTATGTTGATTCTAAAGATTCAATTTATGGCTGTCAATAAATTAAATAATTTATCTACAATAGCCGGATTTGAACCCCGTAAGATCAGCACAGCAATTCAGCGCTGCCCCGCTCCCCTTGTATTAAATAATGAATATAACTTTATTTATTTATCACAACAAACTAGTTTTCGGCTAAACCTTATTACAGGCCGTCTTCGGAGCTATTGGGTAGATACTAAACAAATAGCGTCACTAGCAAGCAAAAGCAAACTGATGTATACTGGTTGATATGAAGTAGAGGTGATAGTTGGCAGCAATAAGAAGATATTGAGGACAGTAGAGGACTCTTCTAATCAACTACCCTCCGTTGTGTCTGCGAGACAATCATGAAGGATAAATTAAATGTTATGTTGTTCTTCTTCAAATAAATATAATGACTTTTCTACATTTCGTATATTCGTTATACAATTTTGATTTGTATCGGAATGTTTTAATTTATTTATTCGGTTTCCCTTTACTCACATATAAAATATATATTATAAACAAATATACTTTATTTACTACAAGCAGTAAAATGTAATAAATTACATGAAAATAGGCTCCATCGATGGTATGTCAATACAGGCGAATTCCTCATAACATCTTATCTAATATACGTTACAAATCATAGAACTTCATAATATGGCGTAGTGAGCGTCGAATAGTTCAGTAGACGTAACGACGGATGTGCTACTCCGACCGGAAACTGCTCCCGATGGCAAGTTGTGAACAACAGGGTATTAGCAACAGTTGTGATCAATATGGCTTTGTAACCAAGGCGGCAATATTGGTCCTCCATCTCCTAATTAATTTACATCTCCATCGCTAATCCAGTCTTCGACAATACCAGCTCTAACTTTGGGAGCGATAAATCGTATCAGTCGTATTAAAACTTAATAATTAGGTGGATAATTCTCCATCACAGGCGTTCAGTTCCGCTTAATCTTACTAATATTATAAATGTGAAAGTTTGTATGTTTGTCTCTCTTTCACGCAAAAACTACTGAACGGATTGGGATGAAACTTTTTAGTAATATAGGTTATACATCAGAATAACACATGTGCTATAGCAAGCGCGGATTTATGGGGGAAGTACGGGGGCACGTGCCCCCCCGACAGTATTTTAGGTACTGTTGAGAATTCATTAAAGTAAATAATTAAAGGCAAATCAAATGATCATTGTTGTTATAATAACAGAAAGAACATGAGTGAAACTATTTGTTTTGATATCCTACTAATATTATAAATGCGAATGTTTGTATTTATGTTTGCTACTCATTCACGCAAAAATTACTGAACGGATTTGCATGAACAGAAAAGTTACAGCAAGCCGTGAATGAATGGGATGAAGAGCTCCGTAGGAAAGGCAGGCAGATCAGCACCGGCAAGAGCAAAATCTTGCAAGTAGGAAGGGTACAGGAAGAAATCCATATATACTGCAACGGAGGAGAGATGGAAGCAGTCACGGACTTCACCTACCTCGGAGCAGTAATGAACGGTACTGGGAAATTAGACTTTGAAATCTCAAACAGGATAAACAAAGCAAACTCGGTCTACTACCAGATCTGTAATGCTGTTGTTGGGAAGCGAGAAGTAGGAAGAAAAGTGAAGCTCAACATCTTCAAGTCGGTATATCTACCTGTGCTCTTGTATGGTGCCGAAAGTTGGATACTAACGGACAGGCTGGAGAGTAGAATCACGGCTGCAGAAATGAAATTTCTTCGAAGAATCTCAGGAAAAACAAGAAGAGATCGTATCCGCAATGAAACGATCAGGGAGGAACTCAGGATCGTGGCAATGAAGGAGATGCTCGAGGCCCGCCAATTAAAATGGTTTGGGCATGTTCTGAGGATGGAGGACTAAAGGGAACCATTGAAGACGATGGACTACATCCCTGAAGGAAGAACACCACGAGGTCGCCCTAGAATGTCCTATCTGGAATATGTCGAACGTTTGTGCAGGAAAAGAGGCAAAAATATCCGCCAGGCGAGGAACCTAGCTAGGAATAGGGAAGAGTGGCAGTCCTGGTTAAACGCTCCCCTACGCTGAAAGGCACCATAAGGGTGATGCGAAAGAAGAAGAAGAAGGAGGATTTGCATGAAACTTGTTGAGTAAAATAGGTTATACTTCATAGGCTACAGCAAGGGCAGATTTATGTGAGGGCACGGGGCATGCCCCTCCCCTCCGTTTTAGTACATAATTAAAGGCAAATCAGGAATTTAGCATCTTGAAATTTGTAAATTGGTTCTTTGTATAGTTTAAGAAAGAAATTTGGATAATTCCACCCCAAGGGTTTCTCCTTTAATATAATAGGGGTTTAAAGGTTGTATAGAATCCGTCAGTTTTGAGGTTAGACATCTGAAATTTTGGATGCACGATAACTTATATTTAAAAAAAATAATTTAACATTTATTTAAAATGATCTGTCACGGAACTTTATGTGGCAGACCAAATTCCACGCGAGTGAAACCGCGGGCAAAAGCTAGTGTTATTATAATGAGGCTCATAGATAATAATATTTCAAAATCAGAGTTGGCTTACGATCAAAGTGTTGTTTGTTTAATCATTTATTTATACATTTAAAGTAACTTTATATTGGCTAATCGTACGTCTACAGTCGGAGTCCTAAATTTTGCCTTTCCGTATGTAATTAGGATAGGTATCTTTAAAGAGTATCTGTCATCGTGCAGGCTCGGGCCAATATTACATCCCTTCCAAAAGTCAGCATAACCAAAAAGTTTTTCCTCCCTTTTAAAAATCCTAGAGCCACCAGTCGCAAACCCGCAACCTTGAGCATAGCAGAGTGTTATGCTAACCACTACACCACAGGTCAGTCATGATACGTGTTCTACTATAAGTGGAAGGTGTAGGCAATATCTGTATTTTATCGAATTATATTACATTTAAAAAAAGAATCACACCTTGAGAATGGTGATGGATCAGGTATAGTGAACAACCATCGGGTTTCCCAAGACAACCTGAAAAAGGAAGAAAGCGGAGGGAAAACGACAGTTAATCAGCTTAGAGATCCAGCTATCAATCCAGATCCAGATCCAGGTTGTAGAGACACCTCTACTGACTTTCCTGATATATTTAACTCTATCTACCAAACAAGTATTTTGTAAGTAGATATACGTTAAAGCAAAAACAGTAGAGCGTCGACCTTCCGAAATGTCATCAGATCAAACAAATCAAATATTAGTACTATTAATTGTATTTTCCCTTTGTTGTAGTAAGGCCTTGGTTTATGATTATATTACATTTTTATTTGCGAATAAACATTGGTTCAACAAAATCGGTATTTTAACCGGAACAAATAGATTACAAAGAAATTTAAACGGTCTATCGAGTAATAAGGATAACTTGTACTACTTACCAGAACAACATAGAACTTAATTTTTCCTCATTGTTGTTTTGGGAACCGAAGTAGCTCAGTGTGTAGAGTTACTGAGCTACAAGTCCCGGATTAGAAATTGGCTGTACCAGATTAAATATTCTCTTAACAGCAGTGGTTCGATCCTGTGGGATCAGACCCTCCGGGGGTTTATCCGATCTGTTTAGAGTTGTTACACTTAATTGGATGAAAACCTGGCGACTGAACGTGATTTTGGGCAAATCACCTCCCTGGACAACCGTTGTACAGTCCCTACCACATGCTGAACACAAAACCCTTCATGGGTTGTAGTAGTACAGTTGTTTTATATTTTATTTACCAGCCTTTATTTCTATTTAGCCGTTATTTATTAAAATAATTAAATTAATTCCAGAATAAACCTAATATGCAGATGAAATACGGTGTAGTAACATTAATTCTCTGCCAAGATTATTGCTGGTACTGCAACTATAACTCATGTATCTCGCATATTTCGCAATATACAGCTCTTTGAGGGTGACTGCTCCGCGATTGGGGTGATGTATATCCGTAATTCGATTCGGTCTAATAGTCTGTAATTTTCACATTACAATCTTATTTCATATCCAGTATCCACTTAAGAAGGAACAATTTACTGTTAAGACTCTGTAGGTTTTGTTTCTAGATTTAGGTGAACGGGTCTGAAATCACAATTCATTATTAATTTTTGCCTTACAGCCTTATCCGTTCGAGTTGAGTTAGAGCGAATCTAATAAAGTGGAGTTTTGAGAGTACAATGCCTTCTTTTTTTTACGAGCATCATTAATGATTTTATTATAAAAATAGAAGAACATCCACCACCAACAAAAAGTAAATTAAACGTTTTTGCAGAATAACCGGAGGACGAGGTTAGGCCTCACATAACGTTAGTTAACAACCAACTCCCCCCCCCCCATCATTTCCCCCACCTCTCAACACCCGGACCAATTATCCTCAACACAGCCTCGCTTACCTACAGCTATATAAATTAGCTTTAACAGGCCACAGCAATTTCAATCCGAGGAAATGGTACTGGACCGAGAATATAATAAGCTAAAGGATTTGGAAGGGCAAGGCAGCGGAAAATAGACTTTTAAGCCGATTTTAATACGAAGCCTGGTTCGTTAAAGCTAAATTTCACTTCGTTTGTATAAGTAGTGACACTTTTTGGTCACTGAACGTGATTTTGGCCAAATTTTGGCCCTGGACAACCATCCCTACCATGTACTGAACCTAAATTGGTTGTCATTTTTTTAAATGTTATTAAAAGAATACTACAATGTTATAAACAGCTGATTTGACTTCCAGATACCAGGCGTGAAGTACACACCCCAGCCCACGGGGACTTCTTTCCTAAGCACAAGACGAGCCGTGACGTACCACGAGACGAAGGCTTCACCTACAGGAAGTCCTCCGCGACCGACCCAGATAGGGAGGAAGCACGTCCAGTGGGGCGGCGAAGCACCTCAGCCTGCACCGCCCCCAGCCATCATCCACATGGAATCCCCCAAAGGTCAGGTTCTATACCTTTAAGATTATGTAAAATTAACATTAAAAAATCCGAAACTTGTAATATTTTAGTTCCAACTAATGGATTTATAAAAACAAATTGGAAAACTGTAAGTGTGAGGGGAAGTTATGGACAACGATCATCTAAAAGGCACCTCTTGGTATGAGCAAGCTTTCACACTGTCACAAGTATTTGTCATGTGATCTATCTTCCCAGGCTGAATAAAATAGGAGTAGATTTACTAGTCAAAGTCGAAAAAAAATTCTTCTCAGTACCTCTAATCGTAAGTTGATAAGCTAAGCCAGGATAAGCCATGCTGTCAACTATCAACTCCAAGTGTCTTATCTCAAGGTTATAAAGGCCTTAGTGTAACTAACTTATAAACACTTATATATTGTACATAAATTGTTGAACAATACATACACCGTTGATAAAAAGCCTGAGAACCCCCAGTCAAGTGCATCCTCTCACCAGACCTAGTCTCTGGCATTGAACCAGTGGTGCTGTAGCTACAGATCATGATACATACTTTGCCAGCATTCTAATATAAATACCTATACAAGGTTTCAGCGTCACTCTTATTTCAAATTTCTAAGAAGATTCTAGGGTTGGTTTAGGAGTTGGATAGATAGTACTAGAGGATTAGAATAGTTAGAAAGGTTCTGGCAAATTTTAACAATGCGGATGAAGTATGGTATAAAAAAAATTGGATGTTAAGGCTTGAAATATAAGTAAGAAAAGAAAAAAGATTTGTCCGTTCCATTTTGTGGAATCTCATTCACTATTCAGTGGAGTTTTCTCTCTGCAGGACAATATTCTATACCATACTTTATAATATAATAGCAATAGGTTATCACTAGCCATCACGCCTCCCACCAATAAATAACAATATGCAGCAGATTATAATTTTTAGCTGTCTAAGTATGCATAAGTCTTATGAATGCATTTTTCATTTTAGAAATAGTGCATTTTTTGCTTTTCACCTAAAGTTATTCCTTATATAGAGAGAAAAAACACAAATATTTTAATAATTGCTATGTTGGAATCTTGGGTCATATCTAGGCTTCAGGAGCATTAATGAATACCATTTAGTGAATATCAGCATGTTTTATTATTAGACTTTTTTTTGTTTTCTTTTTTCAGCCTATTTTATTATTATATTGTTAATTGAATTATCTAGAATGAAATAGTCATGAAATGGTGTATTTAGAGGATGAATAATAATTTAATACCATTATACAGTGAACAAGTACCATACAAATGAACTTTTTGATAATAGACAGCGTGTCTATTACGTCAAAGTTTAAGCAAAGATAATAGGACATGTATCTATTGGTCAGAGCTGCAGTAAAAATACATTAAAAGGTGTGACAAAACTTTACCAGGTAAAATGTTTCATGAAAACTTTGCGAAAAACCTTTTTGAATTAAAATAACATTGAATCGGTATTGCTGTTTCAGATTCTGTCTCGAGCGACTTAAACTGTAAGAGTGGCGGGAGTCCAAGTGAGGAAGGCGGTTCATCCGTGGATTGGCCGAACAATGGGAAGCCAGGGGTAGATACCCTTCCTCTCATCAACCCTCCGCCCTACGAAGAAGTAGTGTCCAGACCACTGTAGGCACAGATGCATCCTTGCAAACCGAAAACAGGGATTTTTATATGTGCTGATTTATGAATTACTCCATATGACCTCAATGTCGGCTAATGACTGGTTGTGTGATGTTAGAGGATTCGTAAGATTTACGACTGCACTGGGCCAAGTTAAAGTAAATTTATTGAAAAAAATATAGGAAGCCAAGTTTGATGATGGACGTGATAAATCGAAATTAAAACCCTATTTTTTAAAGTAACCTAATCTATGTAAATTAAGTTTTATTCTTATGCAGTTTTGTGTATTCGCATCAAAAGGCTGACTCACTACGAGATACTATATTTCCACACTATTATTGTAAATAAACTATCATTACTCGACTAGTTTATTGCCATTTCTAGTATATATGTGTTGTTTGTAATTGTCTTCTATTGGAGATAATCGACTCATTGGTCAATAAGATTATATATGTATAAATTGTGACCATGCACAGGTTTTAGCACACTTTCACTGAATATTTAAGGGTAAACATCAAAGGTATAAAAATAAATTATTAAGTACCATTATCTTTCCTTAATTTTAAATAAGCAGGTTTAATAGCATTACTTTTTAAAAAAATTGTATATGCAAATCTCTATACACAATTGTTCCTTGGAAAATATTTCATCTTATAAAAAAAACTACAACTCTTCATTTCAATGGTAGGAAACATGTATGAAAATAAAACAAGTTAAATAAATATTTTTGTTTATATGAAGCAACTATAATTTTTTATTACATTATTTTTAATTATTACTTTATCCAAAACAAAGATATTTTAAAACCACTTTATTTTAATGTTGTTTTCCTTAATTTTAATGTCTAGGTTTCGTAGAATTTCTTTTTAAAGAAGAATGTATGGTATATGATATATAATCTCTATACACAGAGGTTTCTCAAATATTATTCTTAGAGATGACCCAAGTTTTTCAAAGATAAATGTAGGTACATCTATATTATATATTATATATACAAACTATATTTTATAAGAATACCACTAGTAGATAAAAAATCTGTTTGGTAAATTTCTCTGAAGAGGTCATCCGGAACAGAAAGAAGAAGTATAAAAATTGCCTAATTATAATCTAACAAATGTAACATTTAACAATATTTAAATAGGTATCATTATATGCATCGATAAGAAAGAGCTATGTGCAGTCTTTTATAGCAATTTTTAAAGGACAAATGAACATAGTCATGAGTCGAGTCAAGATAATTTAAGAGGTCATCTGGTAAAAAGCAAAACCACGGGAATATACAGTGGTAAATTATAAATAAAAGCAAGAATAAAAAATTAAAGGTAAAATCAGAGAGGGTTTTAAAAAGTTAAACCTTAAATTAAACTTCATTGAGCCTGGTTCATTGAATTATATAATAACATCCTGAAATTTAAGATGGCAAAGATTCATATTTAACACTTGAAGAATTCACAGACATAAGAAATAGCCGAAACATACTAATATACTATCTTTCGTAATATACTATCTTTCGTAATATACTATCTTCGTCATATTTCCAAGTAACGAAATTAGGGAAACCTAACTATAAGATAATTAACCTACTATATATCTTACAAAATACATAAAGATTAATGATTTTTTTTTTAATTTTCAACATTCATTATTCCTATGGATTATGGTAATTAATGAACTAAATGGAATTCCTAATGAATTTAAATGCAAGCATTTATTTACTGTAATGGGATAGTCAAAGTTGAGTGATGGGTTTGCCAGATTTTTACAATGGTCTTTAACAACTTCAGACGCTTTAAAATTTTGATGATTTTTAGAAGAAATTAAGAGCTATAAACTAAAAAATGTACACAGTAAATAGATACAAAATGTATTAATTGTCCGGCATTGAATTAAAACATAATAAGGAAAATCATGTTTAAGAAAGGAGGAAAATTAAGGAGAAGAAATGCAGATAGGGAACTGGCACATCAAGATTTGTGATGAATTCAAGTACCTGGGCAGTTTGATAACGTATGAAAACAGTGTAGATAAGGATATTAAGGCACGAATAGTGGCGGGAAATAGATGTCTGTTGGTATACAGAAAATACTGTGCTGTAAAAGGATGTCTAAAAAGGCAAATTGTCTCATATATAAAACAATTGTGACTTACGGATGTGAGGCCTGGTCACTGAAAAAAGATTGCAAAAGGACCCTTAAAGTTTGGGAAAGACGTAAAATTCCTGCATAAAATTTTTGGACCTATCAGAGTGGAGGACCAGGTCCAATAAAGAGTTAAGGGACCTACACAAAGAGCCCGATAGAGTGAATGTCATCCAGCTCAAAAAACTAAGATGGTTGGGGCATGTGGAGAAGATGGACCCAACAAGAATTCCAAGAAGGATGATGTATGAGATACCGAATAATGGTTCAATATTAAGAGGGAAGCCCCATCTCAGGTGGCTCGACGATGTGGAGGGTGGCCTGAAGGCGATGGGTATAAACTGCTGGAGCCGGACAGAAGGTAATGGCAGAAGAAATTAGCATAGGCCTAGGTTCTCCAAGGACTGTAGAGCCCAGATATGAATAAAGGAAAATTGTAATTTTAAAATTATGATTTTGAGTTTTGTTGAAGTAAGGAAAGGAATTAGGTCTCATAGTAAATGAACAGAACACCAAATGCATGGATGCCAGTGGTAGTGCTGAAATCTGAATATCTCAAAGTTGCCCCCTATAAGTTTGAGAAAGTAGACTCATTCAAATATCGGGGATCTGAGGTGAACTCGCAGAATAGAGTGTCACAAGGAATGAGTAGGAGAATCACTGTTCTGTTGGCAACAGATGCTTCTTTAGCTCTGTAAACCACTTCAAATGCAAAAATTATTTCCACCATTACCAAAATAACCTCTAAAAGATTCCTATACATCCTACATACTCCGATACAGCTTTGTCGAATCAGGGGAGTGGGCGGGGCCAGAACAATATAGCTGGGTGGGATGGTGGAAGATGCTAGAACCCTGCTGGACACCCGAAATTGGATGGCTGCACCGCATGACAAGAGCGTTTGGCAAAAGGCTCCTAGAGGAGGCCCAAACACACTAAAGGGGTTGTTATGCCAACCATGATGATGACGATGATGTTAATGACAAGAATATTCTCTAGAACGTAATTAATTTTAATTCTTAATGAAGTCTTTATATTTTATATAATAAAAATATCTTATGAGTTTTATATTTAATTATTAATATCCAGTTCGAAAAGGATGAGTCCAATCGAGAACTTAGCAGGTTACACAATGTTGACAAAGATTAAGAAGGGGTTGTAAAGTATTAGTATTATTATTAAAGCTTATATTCTACTTTTTTAACATTTGTCCCCTTTACTAAAAATAAAAAGAATGTTTAAAATGTCATTATAAAATAATTAATCATAAATATTTGTAATTATATGTAAGCAATTTTTTAATTATTTATTTATGCTTTCAATCCTTATGAAACCAATTGAAATGTATCATTAATTTTTTGTATGTTCTTTATCAAAATATGTGTCAAGTACATATATTATGGAGATTGAAAGCATAAATATAGAATGCTAGATATCAGTAAAAGTATCATCTTATCAAGTGAAACACAACCGCAGTCACCAACCACTCCAGTGATGGCAGGTCTTGCCAAGCCTGAATGTTCTAAGTTCCAAGATTAAACAGATTTCAGACATAAACAAATTATTTGGAAGACATCATAAAACAACACAATGATATAACTACTAAAACAAAGAAACAAAACTGATTTATAAAAGCAAACAAAACCCAAGATTATTTTCTACTGACCCCATTTAGGTGGAACCCTTATTTCCTTAGATTAACAAGTGGCTTTTAAAATAAATAAAAAGTTTCAAGAACCATTAAAAACTTTTTAGAGAAAATTCTTATAAATTTGATAATGGCTAACAATATAACTCATAAAATAATGTGTTAATAATACTGTTAACATTGGTTGTGTTCAAAACACAACTAACAAAACTATTACTCAAACTTGACTTCATGTTTTTTTTTTTTAATGTAATTTAGTTTATACAATTAAAAAAGTAGTACATTAACTATGGACATAAAATCTAGAATAATAGGAAATAAGCATAACCTAAGACCAACAGGTCACTAGCACCATGTCATAACTAGAATAAGGTAGTTTTAAAAAGTGTTACATTAAAACAAAAGGAATTTAGAAAGTTGTTTGAATAAGTTGGCCCTTTTCCAATAACAATGATTTAAGGTGTTTAATTTCTTCATTCATATGATTGATTCATCTTTCAATCAACATATATTTTGAGTAAGATTGTATATTTCAAAGGAATATACTAAAAATAAAAGTAAAATAAAATTGAAGAATAAAATAAATGTATAATTTAAAAAATAACAATTTTAGTTTGGATGTATAGTTAAAGCAGAATATTAATGATTGAAAAAGAGTAATCTTAAAACAAAATAAAAAACGACTAAAAGTTCAGAGGGTAGTTTAATACTCTGTACAAGAATCATCCTTAGTTTACAGGGATTAATAGTGTACAAAAATCTAGGAATTAAATACCATAGAACATGAATATAGAAGAGGAGAGATTTGTTGAATGGATCCTATAAAACGCACAATTTGAAAATAACTGTCAATATATTAAAAATAATGTATAATAATTGAAAACAATTCTTAACAAAATTGAATTACTTTCACTTCATATTACTTCTCAATATATATACAAAACAATGAATAATATTAAAATCAATAATTATCACAATGCTAAAAATAAATATATACACAGAGAACGTCCCAACGTCTATGTTTATTTCATATACCCCTCTTGATAGGTTTAGGGACAACGTACAATTTCAGAGGTTTACAAAGCTCAAGGTAAGGGTCCACTCCATAGTGAGCTCTTTGTGTCATATCTCCTTCAGACAACTCAATG
The DNA here is from genome assembly GCA_037127475.1 of Arma custos. NCBI lineage: Eukaryota > Metazoa > Arthropoda > Insecta > Hemiptera > Pentatomidae > Arma > Arma custos. Next base: position 112,299,266 of record CM073764.1, read on the forward strand.
CACAAGGAAATCTCTACATAACATGCCTCTGACCAAACACTATGGCTCACCAAAGCTTGAGTCAATAAGCGGTAATCCCCTTCATCATTTACCGGTCTCAGATGCGAAGCAGCAGGCACCGAAAAGTGTGTCTGGTGGTCTGGATAATGCACTCGAAGCCTCAATGTTAATGGGTCCTTGAGACCAAATATTTCAGCATCGATCTGAACTGCCATAACAAGACCCGCTGTAAATTTTAATGGAGCATCAGGAGATGTTGTTGGACCATTAAGAGATGCATGACACATTCTTACTTTGATGTTAGGTTTAGGTGGTTGGATCATCGTTACATTAGCTAATAATGGCTGTAAACACCTCGCAACAGCACCTGGTTTTGCATCTTCTAATGTACTCATTACATTTAAAACACCTTTACAGAACTCATTTGGAACAACACGATTTTCAATCAAAAATTTTTGAGTTTGTTCAACTTTATTTACAAAATGGTCACACAAAGCTAAGGCAGAAAGATTTGATGCTTTTACAATATAAACCAAGTGAAGGGCAAGAGCTTTAAGTTGAAACTGTTTTACAGCAGCAAGCTCGTCTTTTTCTAGTCCTACAAAAAGATACTGCATTTTTAAACATAATGACAACAGTAGAGTTAGATTGTTCTTAATAGCATTTCCTTGAATTGTTGTTGCAGCATTTGAACACCATAATCTATCTTTTAAAATTTTTCCTAAAAGAACTTGGCACGATATAAACATCGTAATAAATTGTGCTGGACCTGCAATACTTGAATCTATCTTAGCTAAAGTATCGAGTTGAGGGAGTACATTTTGGATCATTCCAGGGCGAGCGACGGAAAGACTTTCCACCAATCGCCATAATAATTGCGCACCTGCATCAGTACTAGTAGGTTCCAAAAAGTCCACTGACTCGGGAAGAGTGAGATGTGGCACAAGAGAGGGTAAAGTAACTCTTAAATAACTGTAATGTTTAACAGTGTGTTCCTCAAACAATTGAAGCATTGTCGGACAATTCTGAGCTGCATTAAAAACTAAAATTAATAGTGTTATGTAATGGGGATCTTCAACATCCGGTTCTGGTGTATCAAAAAATGGATGTATACCAAGTAGTTTTGGAACCAATGGCAATGTCAAGTCAGAGTGCTTTCTACCTATTTCTTTAACACATCTCCAAGTAGATTTCTTGTCTTGTGGATATTTTTTCAAATTGTCTAATAAACTTTCAATACACATTAGAAGACAATCTTTGGTAGACAAAACACAGGCTGCTAGCATTCTATGAAGACCCTCTCTTACATCGATAGAAAAGTCTTCAAGTGCACCTAAAATAGTTTCTAACTGATGTTCACGAAGAACAATATGATGGGACATGGAGGTTAAACTGTCGATGGCTTTAATTCTTACTTCTTCAATCTCATCATTGAACATATCGACAAGGAAATCCAAGCTGAGGACAGCGAATTCAGGATGAGCAATAGCTAGAGCACACAAGGCATCAACAGAGGCACTTCTAACTTCCATAAATTCGTCTTCTAATCCCTGTACAAAGGCACCACAGGCTCCATTTGAGAAAACTGAAACTTCATCTTTATGCAATAATTCTTTTGGTGCATCATCAGCCCATTTTTTTCCTGTTGACCATTCTCCACTAGTTACAATTTCACTCGATCTTTCATGTAAAGATTTCTTTTTCCTCATATCAGACATTAATTTTTTATCTAATGTTTGTGTTAAGCAATCCATACTTACATCTATCATTGTACCCAATAGCTTCATTGCTGTATGTCTCACGCCCATACTCAAATCATTTACCGCCTGACATATTTTTGCAAAGGCATCATCGATTAGTCTACTTTTTTTGTCAGATTTGGGTACTTTCACCTGATTTTCGGCATAAGTATTGCCAAGATAGCAAACAATTTTCAATACTACATCTCTCACAATTTCATAGTCATCATCTAGAGCAGCACAAACATCAGAATACAATGAAACATCGAGTTTTTCTCCATTTTCATGAAGCATTACAAGGGTTTCCATAGCTGCACATCTCACCCTAGCATCTTGACTGTAAATGAAATCGGCGATCAGTCGTGTATTGTCGCCAACGTTTAAACTTCCAATTAATTGGAGACAAATTCGTTTAACATAGTGGTTGGTGTCTTTAAGAAATGTTTTAGCCATATTAAATATTTTTGTAATAGACAAACTTGTAGGTGGAAGCAATTTAGAAAGTGTCAATAGAGCCATAAGTCCCTGGGCTATAACTTTATGGGAGGATTCCTTCATTACAAGTTTCATAACATAATCAGTAATAAGCTCAACATCTGCATCAGGCATTTGGCCAATTGTACAAAATAAAGCCAAGACTTTCGCTCTAACAGCAGATTCGTTTTGTTGATTGAAATGGTCACATAACTTTTTAATTGTGGAGCCGAAATCTTCTGATTTTAACTGCAGAGAATCAGGGATCCGAAGTAAAACTTGAAGAGCCTCATTACTGGTTTTGCAATTTTCCAAAAGACCAACATAAACTGTGTCAGACGCTTGAGGAGTTTTCTTCAAAAGAGATAATTTTAATCTTTTTCCAGGAGGCTCTATTACTTGAACTTGAGAGCCATATTCAGCCAAAGCCCTTTTTTTAAGATGAGCAGCCATTATTCTTGCTTCTAAAAAAATATAGAATCCATATAAATATTATATAAATCTTATTCTCGAGCACTAAATAAAAATAAATCACTTACAAAACATTATAATTAAATTATGGAAACATTATCATTTGAAGAGACAACTCAATAAATTAAAATCAGTTGTTACTGATCATTTAACAGAATTAACTTAATCAATGATATTTATTAACGTAATATTGAAGCTGGAGGAGAATAGCTACTATAACTAGCCAAAGTATTAAAGTTATTGAGTACAGTAAAAACACAAGCAATATCGTTATAATATAATTATAAAAATATAGATATTCAAATCTTGGGCATGAAAAGTTTAAAATATCAGGTATCAGGTAGGTAAAAAACAATATGATGATAGATGAGAAATATTACTTTGTGAATATATAAGTACAATTGGAAGATGGAATCAAACTTTAAGAAACCTTTGATAAAATCAGATAGCTGAAGGAAATGGAATACATACAAATAAACAAATACATCAACTAAGATAGCATGATATTTTAAAATAAGTGGAACACTTAAATCTATTTTGTTAAATTAATGAGTAGGTATATAAGTTATATAAGTCAAAATGGTTTATACTGAACCAGATAAAGAATGAACCACATATCGCTCTTTGGGATGAAAATGTGTGTGTCACAAATGAAAAAAGGGTACTTGTGTCTTAACGCAGCCCTGGTTATTTTGGCCGACTTCTTCGCATGCGCGAGCAGTTACATTTTGTAACTGTTACATTTCTAACAATTACCTTCTATTTATTGGGGTTAAAAAATTATCAACAATTAGAAATCAAAAGAATTTATTGAAAAATTGAATATAATAATAAATAATTAATTAAACAACAATGAACAATTAAGAAATAAAAGTAATGAAAAGAAACGTTCACCACAATACAATTTCATTTCATGGAAATTGCTACATTTTCTTTGTTTTGATAAAATATTTCGCTCCTGCAAAAAAATAATAGCTTGTTCTTCTGATGTCGGCAAATCCCAAATACGCATTTTACACTAATTAAATAAATAACTAAAATAATAACAACGAAAAATCTATAACAAACTAGCAAACAAATAACGAACAATAAATAACTAACAATAAATCAGCAATAATAAAACTCAGTAAGCAAGAAGAAACATCAGCTGTTAGAAATATAACTGTTACAAAATGTAACTGCTCGAGCATGCGAAGAAGTAGGAAAAAATAACTAGGGCTGCGTTAAGACACAAGTACACAAAAAAGTGTTATTTTTTTACTGTCTTAAAAAACAAAACAAAAATATAGTATACACTTATGTGGAAAAGTATAACAAAAGCAACTTGAGTAGGCAGCCACTAGAGAGTAGTTATTGCAGTGCTAAATCATCAAAAGCTTTTCTAGAATTCGGGAGAGCAGGGACATTCAGGATTAGTTAATGTCTGAGTAGAACATTCATAAAAGGTACAAGTATGGGGAGTCAAGATAGTGATGTTCCAAAAAGACAGCAATTTAGTACTCTTACAGAAATAAAACTGTCAGATAGAGAGAAAAGACATTTAGGACAAGGGGGATAGTTGACAGAATAGTATTTTAGTTATAGTGAAAAATTAATATCTGGTATGATAAAATAATTTAATAAAAAAAATAGATTAAAAAAGATGATGTAAATTTTGGTTGAAGATTAAGAGAATTGGGAGCAAGAATAGTATTATTGATGGAAATAAATAACCTTGGAAATCTGATCGGAAGAAATAAAAACGAGGAAAGGTATAAAGATTGAAGGGGGCTTAAAATTGAAGACAGAAGTAAAAAGGAAATAGTGCTGTTAATGAATAAGAATATGAGGTGGTGCTTTGGACTGGATTATAATTTCTGTAGTTTTAATAAACAGAAAATGGTAAAATAGTTTGAGGGAATCTGTTGGTCGTAAGGATTGTCGTGAAGGGATTCTAACTGAATGAGATACTTCCTTAGAAAAGTTTACTGTCATGATAAGGGTAAGATAACTGTCATTACTGCAGATATTGGGCATTTTAAGAGTTAAAAAAAAGGTTATTGGAAGAACTAGAATGTGGCAGGCAATTCAATTTTTAAGCAGGTTTTTAGTTTTATCAATATAGCAACAGTTATAGATGGGAATATAAGGGGAGTATCCTACGTAGAAGCAATTTTGAAGAGCAATGGGATCTTTCACAAGCAAGCAGAGATTTGAAGGTTTGTCGATGATTTAAACAGCATTCTTCATAACAAAATATTTCATCTATCATAAAATATTACACTTGTTGTACAAATAGTATACCATTATAATTCTTGTAAATAATGACTTACATAATTTAATTTCAGAATCATTCAGAAAAAAAGATAAACGTATAAATACACTGCTAAAGGAAATACGTGCACATAGGAAAATTAGTTAATAATTAAATAACTAGTGAACTGGAAGGTTATATATACAAACCAATGAAGTACCAATTTTATGTTCATGTTTGTAATTTTATTTGCTGAAATAATTGCAATATTTCAGTAATCCAGTGGCAACTCAAAAAAATGAAACTATCCTTGAAAAAAATCAGTTATCTCTTAGAGAACAACTCAAATCTCAACTCTAACGACGTGTTAGAGTTAATCGATTGCAGGAATTCGGTTATGCTTTGCGAAAAATTGAGCGGGGAGCATACTTGGAATTGAAATTATTGAAAAAATAAATTGATTTATCGTGGAAATTTATGCGAATAGTGAACATTCCAATAATATTAACAAAATAAATCGAAGCATAATGGATTCGTAGCATGATAGTAAAAAATACATGATTATTCTTAGATCCAAAAACCGTTCCCGCCATCATCTGATCTACACTCTATATAAAATAGGTATATTAGGAGTTAAAAATTAGTAATCAGGATCGATCGATAGCTAATAAAAATCTTATTCATGGAATATTTCGAACAGAAACTTTGGAAACATCAAAACTAAAGCCGTATTCCTGTTTCCGCTATATGGATGATACAGTTGTTATTTGGCCACATGGTATGGAGACCATGAGGTCAAATAAAAAAAGATTTCTTCAACCACATAAAAAGCACCCACGAGAACATTAAGTTTAAGATGGAAGTTTAATCTGAAGGAAGTATCTCGTTCCTGGACGTGAGACTAGAGAAAAAAAGAAAATCCTTTGGGTTACTCAGTATATAGAAAATCGACCCATATAGACCGATATTTAAATGCCTCCTCACATCACCATCATGAACAAAATCATGGTGTATAAGAACATTAATGAAAAGAGTCATGAGGATTTCTGAACCGGCACATTAGAAAAAAGAAGAAAAATGTTTAAAAAAAGTGATGGTGAAAAATGATATCTTGGAAGAAATAACAAAAAAAAAAGAATTGAATTAAGCTCAAAAATCAAATAACTCGAAACAGAAGAAGATAGAGAAGAAATAAAGACAGCGGAGGCGGAGATTCCATATATCAAGGGCACTACGGAGAAATTCTTAAAGAATTACAAGATGAAGACAAGTAACCACTGACAGAAAAATAAGTCAGGTTCTGCGTAGTGCAAAATATGACAGTCCTAAAGACCCCAGGAATTTACAGCATTCCATGTCCCTGTGGAAAAGAGTACATTGGATAGACAAGAAGAGTAATTTGTACAAGACTGGTAGAACATATTAGAAGCGTAAAGAAGATGGATAGCAAGTCATCAGCATTGGCAGAACATTTTGTGAATACCAACCATGCTACCGAGTTTGACAAAATTAGAGTGGTCGAAAAGTGTTCTAACACGACAGAAAAAAATATATTAGAAGCAATCGAAATAGTAAATTTCAACAGTGAAGATGGTTATAAATTAAGAAAATTGTGGCTCCTAAACATACCAGTGGCCAAAAAGACCGAAAAACGTGAAAGGAAAGGCAAACCAATCAGAAGCCAGCCAGTCAAGGACCACCACACGGCCGGAATTCAGCCAATCAGGTGATTGGAGGAATAGGCACCGCTCACGGACTCAGAAACTATAAATACCGAAGTAGAGAAGAACATTTTCAGTCTATCAAATAGTCCGTTCTCACGCGACGTTCAATTAAGGTTCGCGTCGGCGAAGAGTTGTCCAACTCCTTTGATCTCACTCGCGGTGTGCCCCTGAGCTTTATGCTATCACCAGTCCTTTTTTCGATCTACACAGCGGAAACTGTTGGAGCAAAACAAGGGTACTGTCGCGGCTTATGCCAACGATATCGCAATTTACTGTAGCTCAATGAACGCTAAGAAAGCTCTACGACAGGCAGAGGCGGCCTGGAAGGAGATAACTGACAAGCTGGAGAGATTAAATATTACAGTCAATCCCAAGAAGACCTACTATATTGTATTTTCATTTCAGAGAAATAAGCTCCCTCTACCGAGGGTCTATAGAGTGGGGGATAGCGAGAATCATCCAGCCAATCGGATAGCGTATCTGGGCGTCACTCTATACAGGTACCTGACTTTGACCAGCACTGCATGAGAAAGATCAGACAGACTAAGCAAAGTTCCGCAAATACTTTATATACTTTAGTTCCGCAAAAAACAGGTTGAAACACCTTCTTACGTTACCGAATTTATCACTACGCCTCAAACTAATGATACATAAGGGGGCCCTCAGACCAGCCCTTCAATAATAAGCAAGCAATATAGGAGAATAAGAATTTGCATTTGATACAAAATAAATGACTTGGGATAATTTGATTTTAATCAAATCAACAAAGCTTTATTTATTACATGATTTTAAAATAGAACATAATGTAGCTCTTTATTTAGCTCAGATCATACATATAAAAACAAATGGATTAATTTATTTTTTTTAAGAGAGAGTTCCTGCCCAATACCCACTGAATCTAATTTCTTTATTATTTTGTGCAAAAAAAAAATAGTTATTTTTTAATTTTGAAAGCTTTCCCTTTCTCATTTATTTTGGACAGTCCATGGTTTCCATGCATTGTTATACCTAATAATCAATAACAACAATGAACTGTCACTAAATTTCTGCCACGCTTCAAGAGTTGTTATTGCTTTGAGTGCAGTACCCAAAACTGGCCCCTATTTTACCAGACGGTTTGTTTTGCTTCCATTTTTATAGATGTACAGAGTGTGGCTATTAAATAACAAGAATGACGTTGCAATAACTTTTTTTTTTATTTTATACATAATTACTTACTATCACCTTCAATACACACCCGCTTCTCTATCCCTACAACGCTCCATGCGAATTTTCCATTGTTGGAAACAGTGCTGGAAGTCAACTTCTGTCAGCTCCTTCAGGGCGTGTGCCGCTTTCTCTTTTACAGCTTCCACGGACTCAAATCTCGTCCCTTTTAATTAAGATTTCATCTTAGAGAACAGATAGAAGTCACATGGTGCAAGATCTGGTGAATAAGGTTGATGTTCTGACGCTGGGATGCTGTACTCAGCTAGGAACCTTTTGACATATAACTCGGAATGAGCTGGTGCATTGTCTTGGTGGAGAACCCATGATTTGTCCTTCCACATTTCGGGTCGTTTTTTCCTTACTCTTTCACGTAGTTTTGCAAGTTCCTCAAGATAGTAGTATTGATTAGTAGTAGACCTTCAGGAACCCAGTGAAGGTACACAATCCCATGAATATCGAAAAAAACAATTATCATTGCTTTAAATTTTGACTTGCTCATTCTAGCTTTTTTGGCTCTTGCTGAAGTTGGAGGTCTTCCAGTGCATGGATTGGCGCTTCGTTTCCGGATCACAAGTAAAAAACCACGTTTCATCACATGTTATTACCCTTTCCAATAAATTTGGGTCATTTTCAATGGCATCCAAAGTGCCAGTACAAACATTTTTGCGAGCTGCTTGTTGTTCAAACATGAGAGTTAAGCACCATTTTGGCACACACTTTTCGCATGTTAAAATTGTCATATAAAATTTGCTTTACTCATTCTTTATCAATGCCTACAGCTTCAGCAACTACACGAATACTTAATTGACGGTCACACTGAATCAAATTACCTACTTTTGTCACTAACGCGAATGTAGGCTCTGACTAAACGGTATTGTTTACAGAAGCGAGGCTAACTGCATACTAAAGAGAAAGCTTCACACTAAACAGCTGTCAGTCAATGGCGGTTGGCGCATGCATACGTGTTCTGCAGCGACGTCAATCTTGTTATTTAATAGCCACACCTCATAGGTTTTTTTCCTATCACACCAATACTTAATAAATATATTTTTTCTTTTTCCTATTGACAATATAACACTTCTCCATCATTTGGATATTACCAAGATCAAACAGGGCCCATTATATTTCTTTGAAACCTCTAGGATTTTCAAACTCATATATACTCTTTAGTAAAGGAGTTTAAACTAAGAATCTAACAAGGATTCTCAAAAAGAAAAGGTAACTTTTAAGAAATGAGGTATATAACTACATAATAATAAAAAAAAAATTCTACAAGTCTCATTTATTTCAAAGTAAAAAATGAAATATTTTGCATTGGCTTGAGCATTTATAATTTCTAAAAAAAATAGAAAGATAGTTTCATTTATAAAACGATCAAAAAACATAAATAGTATATCACACCTAATGATCAAATTCAAGTATATAGGGCAATAAAGAAAATATCTGGAAGGCATTGAGTAAAAAGAAACCAACTCTTATTACAAATCTTAGGAGTAAACTCAAATCAAAGTTTAATGACAGAAAATCTGAAGGGTTTCGAAGTTCATTTATTTTTGTCACATAGCAAATTATATTCTATAAAGTGAAAAAAATGTAATTGTTACAATGAAAATATTAAATAATTTAGCTCTTTTTTTTTTAATGAAATAAAAATGTTACATTCATTTCCAGCATTTTGTTCAGTTTTGCTTTTACATTCAAGAAATTTTAAATCAATAGAGAGTTCTTTTATACGAAATAGTAAACAATAATGCTATACCACATTAGACAATTTTAGGATTTATTTGTGGATTGGTTCCTTTCTGCAAAATGCTGGTCATTTTTAAGAAATTTGAATATGAAACATATATAGATATGTTTTTTCAAATGATTGTAATTGAAAAATTAAAAAGGAATTTAAAATGCATAGGCATTCAAACGGAATAAATTAATTTTAATTAAGAATACAGGAACAACAATGTTAGCAAAGTAATAATACCTGAAGGCACATGAATTATAAAACTGATTGGGCATCAAAATAGAATATATTCGTCTTTAACTGTAAGGAATTAAAACAAAATTTTAGAATGTCGCAAATAGTAAATGTAAATAAATGCAATAAATAGGATAAAAGCCTTAATCACTGAAAAACAACTATGATTGATTGGGAGAACTTTTGAATTTAAGAGGCCGCAACGACATAAATTGATCGACTAAGTCTTCAGTAACCTTTGCCCGTCTCTGCTGATGTTCTGTTACAATTGGTGTAAGAACATCGATCAAAACTTTCTTCAACTCGCCAGTCAGCATTTCACCCGACTCATAGCTCTAGAAAAATAATAATAAATAAAAGCTGATTTTAGATTTCTTACTCATCTGTCATTATTTAAAATAATATCATAAAAACAAAAAACATATTTAATTTGAACTTTTTCCTCCTTATTTGTAAATATTTTTTTTTTTTATTTTGAAACCAAAATCAACCTAAATAAAACTGAATATTTGCAAGGAAAAAAAAAGGTGCATGTATATTTAATTTACGGAATAAAAATATAAATAAAATATACCTTCTTGACTTCTTCAAGTTTGTTATCATCTTCCACAAAAAACCTCAAGTACTGATAAGATATGTCTACTTTTGTGTTACCTCCAAGTTTTCTGTGTTCTTCTATGGAAGCCTGGCCTCCAGAAAAAGCATACTTATTTATCTGAAATAAAAAAAAATATGATTCTTTCACCGATGTTGCTTCAGGAGTATGAGTACATTTTTAGGACTAGAATTTCCTATGAACTTATACATCATTTTGTACCTTATGAAGTATGAATATAAAATAATTAAAATTTAACATGTTATATTATAGTTCTCCATAATTTATCTTAAAGAATGCTTTATGTCACATTATTATTTTTTATAACTTCATGTTATTCCTTATTTGATATTTCTCTATAACTATTCCCTCTGTATTTTGGTATATCTACCTAAAGGGTTCCCCATTTTTGTTATATTTTTTATCACCTATATCCCTAGATGACTATACATTAGGGTGGCCATTAAAAGTCGATGTCGTAATTTTGTCATTCCGAACCCTTCAAATAGCTCAATCTATGCAAAAAATTAGATAGCCAATGTTTTAGCAAGATCGGAGTATGTTAACATGTGCCACTGGGCGGACAAATCTTCGAAAAGCACGATTTTTTGCCTGTTTGGCGGGGTCTTTTGGCCGTAACACCTGAACGACCAATACCTGTCATACAATCTATTCATCAAATTAATGGTACTGTTCCTCTCTTTAATTTTATGAATGGTCATTATTACCATTACTTTAAGTGCAACTGAGATATCGGAGCTTTTATCGTAAAAAAAATGTGACCTAGTGCCTTTTAGAACACACTTCCGAAATTATTCAATCATTTTATTGTAGTGGACAAACTACTGGTCCGATTTTAATGATTGAAAGCTCATTTTTCTCAGCAACATATCCCCATTCCATTGAGCTGAACAGAGGCCTTGCCTTAGCCGTGAAGAACGGATCTGATTTTGTTAGATAAATAATTTAATAGATTTACTTATAAAATGCCAATTATCATACTATTTTATTTTTATTTTAGAAATTATACGTACATTGTCATAAGTAATTATTACATCATATTCTTATATTCTAACTTTAGTTCATAGGTATACAATACATAATATACATCTACAAATAAATAATAATACCTACAATCAAATAAGTAGTTATGGATGGTCTAACTGTCTAAGGGTCTGTTCATAGTAGTCTGTGTAACATCAGGATACAATTTCCTACATTTGCTTACCACCTGAAGAACAAATTGCTTTCGCTCTTCATCTTTTGTTAAAAGCGTGTTGAAGTCAGTGATTAGGTTTACTCCTCTCTTTGCTACATCATTCACTACCTTTAGTGAATTGACGATTTTGAGTCCTCTGTGTACTGTGTGTTGTTAGACCACTCTCCGGGATCTTCTTTGAGGAACTGTCTTGATTCCAAAGCGTTTGAAAAAGCACATAGTTTTTTGTGTGACTAGGCCAGGCAATCCTTCATTCAAGACATGTTCTAGGTGCTCTTTTTTGAATTTCGGAATGATAACTCTTGGCGAATTCTCCACCTCGTCCTCGCTCTCAGGTAGAAGTTTTCTTGTCATTTCTGATTTTACTTCGTCTGATAATGTTTCATCAAAGAACGCTAGAGCCACTAACTATGGACTTAAATACCGCAAGTGATTTTGGAATTTGGTCAGTCCTTTGTTTGAGATCTCATCATCAATTGACTTGTACTGGACCAAACTTTGTAACAGTTCAAGATCTTGTTTGGGAGCCATATGAGCATTGGGTGCGTTGAATCAGCATTTACAATAAATTCTCACAAGGAAGGTACAGGTGCCTTCAATACCACTTCGTTCTTTGTCACTCAAGATGTACTGCCCCCGAAAAATGTATATTTTTAAACAATAGATAGCCTTTGCCATCCATCTTGCATGATGAATAGGCCCTGGAGATCTGAATCCAACAACTTGTCCATCCAGTGCTCCTAAAAATATCAGTACCAATTGTGGCAGTTCTTCATAATCATCTCTGGGTTTAGATTGTGAGAGTTTTGACTGAAAATCAGTTGTAATGTCAGAAACTTATTCCGGTGGCAAGTGCTTTCTCACAAGTTCGCAACAAAAATTCAAACAATATTACGACAAAAAGCAAATACTCACAATACTACTCACATTGTGGATGTTCAAAGGATACATTGGAACTAACTAAAATTAAGAAAGAATAAGAATTGTTTCACCAATGAACCGGTTTATTTAAACCCTCTATCCCACAGACCAAAGACCGTTGGAATCAGAAAGGAACTTGAAATCGACATTACATAACGTGTCCTCTTGTTATCATGAACCAAGGAACTCACTTGTCTAATAATAACCAAACAACCCTCTTTTAAAAAAAAAGACACCAAATAGGTACAAAGGTCGACCTATATCTACATTAAATAGACTTTATGATAGCATGAATAGAATTCCAAGAATAAATTACAAGAAACATTATTATTTGACTAAGTCCATTATTCCAAGTATTGGTTGACTGAGATATTTTTTGTAGGTATAATAGATAGTTATTTGAGCTCAATAGAATAAGGATAATTTGCAGAGAAATGAGCTTTCAATAATTTAAATTCGGACCAGTAGTTTTTCCACTACAACTAAATGATTGAATAATTTCGGAAGTGTGTTCTAAAAGGCACTAGGTCACGTTTTTTACTATAAAAACTCAAATATCTCAGTTGAACTTAAAGTAACGATAATACTGACCATACATAAAATTAAAGAGAGGAACATTACCATTAATTTGATGCATAGATCTTATGATAGGTATTGGTCGTTCAGGTGTTATGGCCAAAAGACACCGCCAAACAGGCAAAAAATAATACTTAACGAAACTTTGACCATCCAGTGGCACGTGTTAACGTACTCGGATCTTGCTAAAACTTCGGCTATCTAATTTTCTGCATAGATTGAACAATTTGGAGGGTTTGGAACAACAAAATTCCGACATTTTTTTTTCACCTATATGGTGAGTATCCACCCTACTATATATATTGTCATTCAATACTATATATTATGTTAATTTATATGTACCTCTTATATTTAGCCCTGAAGAAGACTGGCAATGTTGGTTGAACCGTTGTCTTTAAAATAAACTGTTCTTTTTACTAAAGATAATTTTTTCTGACCTCCACCCAGACCATTTTCTTCCTCATATACAAGGTCAACTAATATTATTCAAGATACATAGTAAAATACATTTAACACATTGACGCCCGGGAACGAGATTTTTCGTTTTCATTATACATTTGTTGGTGACATAGTAAAGCTCCGGTCACATAGTAAATTGATATAATATATATGATAAAAATTATATTGATATATGATAAAATCACTGATCTTATAGTAAATTTCAGCAAAACATTAGCGGGCGGCAATGTGTTAACTGTTTAGAAATATTACATTTTATATTTATCAAAAAATATGTATTAAAGTTCAATAAAATGATTTGTTTATTTCTGAGCAAATTGTGCAGATAGACTTTCTAGCCAATCGTCACAAATTTTAATAATACAAAGTTTTAAAAATTGACTGTAAACAATTCTTTTCTTTCTTCTCTCTATTGTTGACTATAATCTTTAGTTTTTTAAGCACCACTTACAAATTATATGATGTAACCTGCTAATGCAATGCTGCTGCTAAATGACGAATTATTTATACCTTAGTTTTTATTTGCTTTGGCGTATCCGTCAAAAATATAGCAGTATTCGAATCTGAGCCCGACATCTTTGTATGAGCACCTTGTAGGGCAGGAATGAATGTCGAATGCAAAAGGGCAGGCTTTGAGAAACCAAGTCTGGGAGCTACATCACGGGTCATACGGAAATATGGATCCTAAAAAAATAATTAGTAATTTTCAAAATCTGAATAATATTTTTATGATAAATATATATGTAACAGTATTGTCATACAGTTTTAACTAAATACTTTTATGACAAAAAATCTAATTATAATAAATATATAAATATTTATTGGTATGCAGATACAGAAATAAAAAATTATTATTAAATTATGTATTTCTCTTTTTTTTTTTATTTTAGAAAATTAAAACCAATATCAAGGAGGTCAGGAATGATATTTCCATTATATAAATTTAAATTAATTATAAGTTTTGGGATTAATTAATGTTTAATGTAATTTCAGTAACAAAATATAATAAAAATTTAATTATTAAACAGGTTTAAAATCCTATATAATAAATTACCTGATTAATTGAACTATATAATAAAATACCTGTAACTAAAGATAAAAATTAATTCATATTCATCAATTACCTGATCTATAGCACATGGAATCAAACATGGTATTTTATTATTTCCAAAGATAAAAGGAAAACTAGTTGAAATCGATGGTGCGGCTTGAAATGCTGGAAAACTTATTTTACCAATAACGTCACTGTCACCAAAACCAAATATACCTTTCACTTGATTGAAAGTAACACATTTTTCAATTCTTACTATATTTTCATAAAAGTTGGAACAACGCCTAAAACAAAACCTTGTTTAGAAGAGACGACTACTCACTGTTTCCAATTACTTATTTTTTTAATATCTAATTTAAAATGTAATATTATATTTGTATAAATAATAAATACAATTAATACACATAGTATAGATAATAATATTAATATTTATATCGGGACTATAGACTGATTCACAAACTTTTAAAAGATTTAGGGAAACTACCATTAGGTGATGTTTAACAACAAAAATACTGCAAAAAAATATAGCATAATGGTTTAAGGTGTTTTATTGATTAACAAATATTTTATAAGAATATATTAATTGGTATATCTTGAAGAACTTTTAAGTGTTGATTTCCTTTTCCACCTTTTAGAATAATCATTGTTCAACAAACAGTATTTTCAAATGAAGAACTGAATACTGAGCTCTTTATATGCAGCAATAATGAATATAATCTCTATTCGTAATTATGCTCTCTTACAATCTAGCACAGATAATATAATTATTCTATAAACTATTGTTGTTACCATAATATTAAACTGTGCTTATAAGTCTCAACTGCAAATTCAGGGATAGCATTGCTAGACATAATTTTCTAGCATAAAAGATACAGAAATAAATAAAGAATTGTCTGTTTGCATTATTTAATGCTGTTTTAAGCTGCTCTAGCTAATCGGACTACGCTACAGTGGGAGTCCTAAATTTTGCCTATCCAGGTATAAGGATAGGGATCTATAACAAGTTCCAGACACCCCGCAGGCTCAGGACCTCTGAAAAAAGTCTCCTCAGAAAGACAACATAACCAAGGGTTTTTTAGTCCCTTTAAAAAATCTTAAGACCACTTATCGAGCTGTGAACCCACGAGCTTGGTTATAATAGGTTGTTATGCTAACCATTTCACCACAAGAATAAAGAATTATTGGCCCACTAACTTTAATTCATTTGTAATAATTTCATTCTAAAATGAAGAATTAAATTAGTGGGTCAGGAAAATGAGTAGACTAATAAAAATAAACGAGACTAAGATCCTTTAAAAGAACAATTGCTTAGCATTAGTTTTCCTTAAGATTAGGTCATATATATCTTATAGATTGGGAACCAAAAGTATAAAGTATGGATAAAGCCAACTAAAAAATGTACAGGTTTAATTCTATATTTATTTTAATGACAGAATCTTTAACAAAAAATGATGAAAAATAAATAAAAAATGCAATAAGTTTCTTACCCCATATATGTTAAATTACTGAAAATGAAAGTCTTTTCTACATCAAAACCACAAGCTATGATGTCCTTAGCATTTTCTCTAGCTAACCTCTTGGTTTCTTCTATAGTAAGATCTTTCCACAGAAACTTTTCATCATCAGTTAATTGAATGACTAAAGGAACATCAAAAACATCTTGAAGCCACCTTTGAATTAAAAACATAGGGATCGCTGTCATAAAGAATATAAATAACATTATGAAAATACAATTCTGAAACTACATTACTTTGTGAAGATGAATGGAACTAAATGTCCTACATGCATAGACTCTGAAGATGGACCTCTCCCAGTGTATAAGTAAAAAGTCTTCCCTTGCTCTACAATATTCAAAATGCTGTGTACATCTCGATGAGAGAAAAATATACCTCTTTTCAAAAGATGGTGAATAGGTTTGCCAGTAACTTTTTCAAAACGAGCCAAGAGTTCCTGATCAACTTTGGAACTACCAAACCTTTCTGAAAATTGTAACCATATCTTCAATTTTTATGACAATATGCTAAACATGAAAGGTGTCTTTACCATAAGGCTTACTAATGAGCTTGTCATAATCAACTCCTTCTTGAGAATTACTCGTGACATTCCAAGGGTCAACTACATCATCCTCACCATTACTTATTTTTATTTTGGAAACGTCTTTCGCAATTTCGGAATCCATTTTAACAAAGCTGTCAAAATACCAACAGCACGTCCTAAGGTTTCACTAAGAAGGTTACAAAAGTCCGGTTATCCTGGAGGTAATAATAACATTACCTAAAGAGGTTATAATCTTATGGATGGAACATGGATAACTGCCAAATGAAACCGTCCACCACGATTGTTAGTCCTCAGTAATTTCCTCTTATTAACAACTTAACATTTCCAAAAAAATGTTGTAATTGCGGTTATGGAGAAGTGCGTTGCAACCAGGCTTATTACTACATTTCGTCTGGTGAGGATAATACCTCAAAGAAGTTAATCTTTTTCATTCAGTTTAAAAAAAAAATAATAATATCCCAATTTTTATGATGCTCTCACCTCAACTATGCATTAACTGGGTGCACGCTGTGCAGTTTCATGTTGTGCCATCTCCTAAGCTCACCAGTTGCTTTGTCCTTTTTCGGACACAATAGTTTCGGCAATACCTTCATCACGAAAACTTTAACACGACAGTCATTCTTTGTTAGTTAGGGGATGACCATCTTATATGACTTCCTACCTCGCTAAGGTCTGATCACTTATGGGCATTAAATAGTAAGTGGTTTTAACTTACATATACTCTTGAATGAACTGCTTTATTATAATTTTTTTTTTTTCATCAGCTAAGAATGTCTTGAACAGTTACCATTTTTAGATTAAATTTTAGGGAAATTAAATGCTGTAGTAGAATATTTAATGAAAATGCAATTTAGTTCAAAAATGTTTTTTGTTATTAATTTTAAATTCTTCATTATATAAACATTTGCTCATTTTTTCTTTAAGGGGACCAAAAAAAATGATTGCTTGTTTGTTCGTCTATTTAACGTTTCTTTATGCTGTCATGGCTAATCGGACAATGCTACAGTGGGCGTCATAAATTTCGCATACCCAGGTATATTTAGGATACGGGTTTTTAACGAGTACCTGACCCCTTATGGGTTCATGACCCCAATTTGTCGACCCTCTGGAAGTAATGCATAAACAAGAATTTAAGGAAGAAATAGTTGGGGGTGCAGTCAAAGAAAACACCAAAATAAGAAAAACTTATTTATTATGTGCCGACGTTTCGGCCTACAATGTAGGCCATCTTCAGGGCTAAGAGAGAGAAACAAACAAAAATATATAAAAACGTAGCAGTAACAAGAATATATAAAAAGTGGTACAGGAGTGAAAAAATAAAAATAGTGACTAGATATGATGAAATAGTGAAAAGATAAAATAGTGAATAGATAAAAATAGTGACTAGATATGATGAAATGGTGAATATATATATGATAAATAAGAAAGAATATAAGACTGGTTACAGAATATAAGAAAGAATAAAGAATAAATAAGAAAGAATATAAGACTGGTTACAGAATATAATAAACTTAAAAAAGTGATAGATAAAAATAAAATTGTAGATGATGAAAAGAAATTATAATGGTGACAGATATAAAAAACAAGGATCCATCTCTATCCCATCTGTCTATACTCCATCCTACCCCAGTTCCGTGACGATTTCATTTTCATTAAAAAATATGTGGACGACCTCCTACTTATCCTAAATCCTAACATCATTCCAGGTTTATTATCATCCTTAAATGCATAACATCCCCGCCTACATTTCACTGTTGAACTTGAACATAACAAATCACTACCTTTCCTTGACCTCCGTATCATTAGAAATCCCGATCACACCTTATCCACTGATTGGTATACTAAACCCACCTATTCTGGCAGACTCCTCAATTATTACTCCCAACATCCGCACCACCAAAAAATCAATGTCGCCAAAAATATCATCCACCGTGGTCTATCCCTCTCCGACGCTTGCTTCCATAACACCAACACCCAACGCATCAAAGAAATCCTATTAAAAAACAATTTTCCTCCCTATGTTATCAATAAACTCATCCATCACCATTATAACCCACCCACCCGCACCCGATCTCCACATCCGCCTTCTATCCCTATATACAGATCCTTGCCATATATACCCTCCCTCTCTAATAACATTCAAAAATCCCTACGTTCCGCGATCCCCAATTTACGCATCGCCTTTAAATCCCACAACAAACTCTCCAATATTTATACCCGAGTCAAAGATCCCATTCCTCTAAAACATCGCTCTCAGGTCGTCTATCGCATTCCGTGCTCTACTCCCAACTGCAACTCTTCCTACATCGGCGAAACCAAAAACCTACTTAAAGACCGCATTATCCAACACAAATATTCCATCTCCTCCCACAACCCAACCGCTTCTAAACTCTCCGAACACGCCCTATCCTTTAACCACATTTTTGACTTCGAAAATACGTCGATCCTGGCCTCCGTTCCTAATTATAATAAACGCATCCTCTCAGAAACCATTCACATCAATTTAGATTCCTCTACCGTTAATGCCAAGACCGACTCCCATCACCTATCCCTAACCTACTCCCAAATTTTTAATTTACTAAAATAACCTTACATTCTTAATTTTTTATACCATTCTTTTATTAATTACATGTTGAGCATTGACTTTTAATTTTTCACGCATTTTACATTATTTACGGTCACTTATATCCAGGCATCTGCATTTCTCCTTTTTAATTTTATTTAATTTTTAATTTTTCACGCTATTTACATTATTTACGGTCTCTTATTGCCTCTGCATCTGCATATCTCCTTCCCCCTTCTTTGTCATTATTTTTTTGGCCGTCAGAGATCGCCTGTATCGCTTCCGCCAGCCGGCCTAACGTATTATTATAACGTATTATTGCTCTCACTTCATTCTGAGCTCTCCTAGCTGCCAGAATAGGTGGGTTTAGTATACCAATCAGTGGATAAGGTGTGATCGGGATTTCTAATGATACGGAGGTCAAGGAAAGGTAGTGATTTGTTATGTTCAAGTTCAACAGTGAAATGTAGGCGGGGATGTTATGCATTTAAGGATGATAATAAACCTGGAATGATGTTAGGATTTAGGATAAGTAGGAGGTCGTCCACATATTTTTTAATGAAAATGAAATCGTCACGGAACTGGGGTAGGATGGAGTATAGACAGATGGGATAGAGATGGATCCTTGTTTTTTATATCTGTCACCATTATAATTTCTTTTCATCATCTACAATTTTATTTTTATCTATCACTTTTTTAAGTTTATTATATTCTGTAACCAGTCTTATATTCTTTCTTATTTATTCTTTATTCTTTCTTATATTCTGTAACCAGTCTTATATTCTTTCTTATTTATCATATATATATTCACCATTTCATCATATCTAGTCACTATTTTTATCTATTCACTATTTTATCTTTTCACTATTTCATCATATCTAGTCACTATTTTTATTTTTTCACTCCTGTACCACTTTTTATATATTCTTGTTACTGCTACGTTTTTATATATTTTTGTTTGTTTCTCTCTCTTAGCCCTGAAGATGGCCTACATTGTAGGCCGAAACGTCGGCACATAATAAATAAGTTTTTCTTATTTTGGTGTTTTCTTTGACTGCACCCCCAACTATTTCTTCCTTAAATTAGAAGATACAGTCGACCAATTCTTCTCTAACATAAACAAGAATATTTATCCCTTTAAAAAATCCTAAGGCTACCAGCCGGTGGCGAACTTGAGAATAAGTTGTTATGCTTACCACTACACCTCAATTGATCCTATACCTTTGTTATAATGATTTTGGTACACAAATTTTTAGTTTTCATCAATCTTCCTAAATGAAAGAGGTGTGGACGAATGAAGCTTTTACAATCACCAATTTTTGGAATAAAAAGGCCGAAGGTGATTGTGAGTTCCGAAAATAAAATTAGAGCTTTAATGTCAAATATAAAAAATAATTCCAGATATCCTAGATAAGAGACGCGGGCAGAGGGATGTTTTCAAGTTGATCTTTTAATTCTAATTTCCAACATTGATATTTCCAAAATTTAATTTACTAATATCATACACAAATATAATGAAACTATATTGAAATCATTGTACATCTATTCATTAATTAGAAAATAAATAGAACAGCCAAAAGTAACTTTACAAAATAACAACACAACGAGAATGGCAGAAATATCTCTATTTAAAAACATTTATATTTATAATATTTATATATATTTATAAATAAATCAAGAAGGTAAGAAAGGTTTAAAGATAGATATTATGGTACAGAGTTTGGCAAAATTTAATTCGAATAACAATCAGAGTTCCTACAAATTATTTTTTTTAAATACGTAAATTTGATTACTACCACTGGGTAAATTCTCTACTTGTCATTAGATCATGTCATTATGTATCACTTAGCCTATTTACTTGTATTATTATAATACAGTTGTAAATATCAATCAATAAATAATTTTTTTTTTAAATAGATAAATGGTAAGGAATCGCAATTGTAATTGAAATTTCGTTTAGCTTAACACTGCTATAAGAACGAGGTAGCTCAATGAAGAGAATGCTGAATTGCTCGCTGAAGATCCTCGACTCAAATCCGGCAGGGGCAGCTTAAATATTTTAACTATTAATCGCTACGGATGGACGCTGTGGGACCAACAGATTCTCATGGGAAGTTGATATGGATTGTAAAGTTGGTACCTGTACCTGGGGAAACTGGCGGTTGAGCATGATACTGGACAAATCACCTCCCTAGTAGGATTTGGAGGTGATTGTAGGGAGTCCCTACAATATACTGAACCTAAGACAAGTTTTTTTAGAGAAAAAAATTTGAGATTAACTTCCGTGAGGTGAAATGACTTCAATTGATAGGACTGTAGTATAGCTTATGTCCATCATTCATGATTTCTTCTGTTTTAGGTTTCTGAACGATCCAGTTTAATACAAAATACTAAAATATGACATTTTATTATTATTATATACATATAATCGTATAAATTTAAATAATAAATATAAAAAATCGATAATGATTATCATAATCGATAATAAAATTACGATGGCTTCGCCCCCTGTGATTCCCCCTCTCTTGTTCTCTCCACCTTGAACACGTTTAGGACGATACCGTTGTTGGAAGATTTCTAGTCTTTTGCAAATTGATTAATAAAATGGCCAACACCGAGAGAACTTTTATCATGGTTAAGCCCGATGGCGTTCAGAGGGGCTTGATCAGCAAAATAATCAAGCGTTTCGAAACCAAAGGCTTCAAATTAGTGGCCATGAAATTTATGTGGGTATGTTACTTGTATTTCTGATACTTCTTTCATGTTAGCTTTTTATCAGTGTGATTATTTTTACCATTAATTCAGTTTTTATTATCTGCTGTATATAATCTTGAGAATTTACTTTATTTTACAGGCTTCAGAGGATTTGTTGGAGAAACACTACCAAGACTTGGCTAAGTTGCCATTTTATCCCAAACTTATTAAGTACATGAATTCTGGACCAGTTGTTCCAATGGTAATTCAGTTTATGGCATTTTCTTTAAACTTATTATTCACTTTTATACTTTAAACTTTTTCTGATGTGATGTCCAGTGCCATATTTCATTGAACTGGGTTTTACTAGATTACATTTTAACTGCTCTCATAAGTTCTTGTCAGGTACTTTTTATTATGTCTAATTAATTTTTTTAAATATAAATTCATAAACTCCATGGCTTTGTGTTAATTTAAAATTTTACATACTGAATTGAGCTTAAGGATAAAGTGAGCTGTAATATTTTTGTCGTCATATTTAAATGTAACCTTTTTCAGTATTGACCTGTGATATTTCAGAAATGGACTGTTTTGATGTAATGATGTGATAAGCTGTATTGAATCAATATTTTCAATTATGTAAGATGCATGTTGATACTGTTTAGGAATTTCCAGAGAAAATATGAGTTTTTGAAATTTTATGTTAAGTCAATTATTATATTTGTCAAATTCACAATCAAGTGAATCTTAGTGATTCATTTTAAAAACATTAATTTATTTGTGTGTGGTAATTGAATTTTTTTTTAAATGGATTTATTTTGAACCATATTTATTTTAGTTTTTCACCTTGCTTCTACGTTTTGTCTGTTTTAAAGTTGATCTAGGGCTCAAGTTCTAAACTACCTGTCTTTAACTTAAAAATAATCACTTAAAAAAGTATTTTGTTGAATTTCTTGTTAGCCACTACTGTTTCCTTTTTTATGCTGTTAGTATTTTGGTATATAAGTGAAATTATTGAGAATTACTTTTATCTTTATGAAGAAAAAAGTTGCTGAAATCAGTTTTTGAAATTATTTTTTCTAGGTTTGGGAAGGTCTGAACGTTGTTAAAACTGGTCGCCAAATTCTTGGTGCTACCAATCCTCAGGATTCTGAAAGGGGGTCTATTCGTGGAGACTTGTGCATTCAAGTTGGAAGGTATCTTACTTTATGATTCTCATAATTTGTTAAAGTGTTTTGTTGAAAATAAATAATATTTTTTTATACTGTTTAATTGTCCCATTTTTAGGAATATCGCCCATGGATCAGACTCAGTAGATTCAGCAAAGAGAGAAATTGACCTCTGGTTCACACCTAAAGAGCAAATCGAGTGGACCCCAGCATTCCAAAATTGGGTCTACGAAGATTAGTTATTGTCTGTTCATAAAATATTTATTTGTGTACTCACATTTTGCTTGTGAAATACAATTCTCATACTAAATAAAACCTTAATTTTATACTTGGTATTTATTTTATAACCTTTTGTTATTATGAAGGTATTTTATATTAATCATTCTTAATGAATTTGGCATTTTTGTTCATTTCAACCTTTATTGCTGTACTAAAACATTCAGTGAGTTATTGGGTAACATTAAATGATATAAAACTGTAAATGTGCTTGTTATCTGCTTTATTATCTTGTTTTGTTTTAATTGCATTTTGGTTAGTTTTTGCTTTTCTTTGTTTCTGTATAATGAAATAAATTGCATTTTTTTAAATTAAAGATTAAGAACTCAGAAGGTTTATTAAATATTTAGTTTTTTATGCATATTGGAGTAATGATTACTTGTATAATAAATTTATTGAAGTAGCAAAATTATTTTATTTTGGCATATTAAGATACAGATGTAGTTAGTGCTTTTGCTGTAGGATGAATATGGAATATTCATGGTCCCATTTTTGAAAAATATTCTAAAACAGCTTTTTCTAAAATGCGTCTTTTTATTAGGTTTAAGTCACAAAACAGTTAATGAACAGCATTTAATAATTACAATCATAGTTGTGTAAAAGGTTTTATCCATAATTGAAAGCCAAGTATGCTTGAACTCTTTATTAACTAGCAAAGCTATTTCATGTGGCAGACCAAAATACAAACAAAGAAAAACAGGTTTGGAGTATGGTTGTAAACTTGTTGAGGGAGGTAAAACCTAAAAAATTAATGTTATTCATTGTGCCTTGAAAAAAGTTCAGTAAAATAACTCCATTGAATTATAATGTACCATAAAGTGCCTCAGAGAGAATATTCATCTGAAGCTTCCAAGTTAACTCCCTATATCTGTTCTAAAATTGAAGATTGGAGGAAAAATATTATGTGCTACATGAGAGCAGTTGGAAATCAGCATGCAAGATCATCCACTTCGCTTGGGAAACAATATGATCCTGGTGCAACTCCGTCTTAAAGTTCAGATCACTTTCATCTGAGAATCAATGAAATCATGAAAAGATGCAATCCGTAACTCACCAACAGTAAGTTACTTCCGAAATCGCCAGGATAAAATTATTTCCACACTTTGTTTCTTTGTTCATTAACACAAAGGTGCTTTTGTTTACTTCTTATTCTTTTTCTTCCGTCTTTAGTGTAATTGAAGCGCTTAAAAATCCGACTATCAAAGCAGGTACCCTAGCCGTTACAGGATCCGGAGAGAAAAAAAACTAACGGTAGTGAGGCTAATCGAAAACAAAAATACTTTCTTTGGCTAGAGAATAAATTAACAAGGCCATCAGCTTTGGGAAATTTTTTTAGGGTCAGACTGACGAAAGGCAATCTGGCGAAAGAGAATCGAGGAACTGAAGAAGATAAAACATTACAGTTGCTATGAAACATGGGAATAGGAATATATTGGTTTAAGGACGCGTATCATACAAAGGAGTAGGAAATCTTGCACCTATTAAGGGTATTATAAATACAGAAGGTAATGTGAGGATTTAATCAGTTATCAATAATTTAACCTCTTAGCAAGTGTAGCTAAATCGGGAATCCAGAAGCAGTTAATTTTCCAGCATGACAAAGATCCAATTCATTAAGCCAACAAAACTAAAGATTTATTAATATTTAATACTCGTCAACAAATGCGAACCCCTCCAGTCACTAGATTAGAATATAATTGAAAATTTAATGCACAAGATCGACTAAACTGTTTGAAAAAATCACGCAACCGTAAGGCATCACATCAAGTATCTTTGAGAACAAGAATGAGAACAAATCATTCCAGAATTAATTAAAATTCTAGTTCACTTAATAACTTGTCATTTACATGCGGTTATTAATGCTGACGGACTAGAATTGACAATTGACAATGTATTTAATTTTTTTAAGTGAAGAAAACGAGTGGTGTGCAAATAATTTTTTCCTAGTACATCGAACGATTTTCATTTCATTCAGCAAGACATTTTGTATTTCAATTATATATGTATTTATTAAGTTATATATATGTATTATTTATTTCCAAGGTAAATCGTATTTTGTTATTACCTAATTTCACAATTTAATTTTAAAAACTTGGTGTGCAAATACTCCCCCACCAGTGTATGTGTGCGTGGGCTAATAGTGAAGACCATAATAAATTATATCATGTCTGTATTTTTATTTAGTCCCAAAGAATTGTTGAATCTATAACCTATTTCATACAGGAGTGAAAAGGGGCAAGCAGTGAACGGTGATGTCTATACCTGGCTGCAATAAAACTATCCCTAGGTGCCCAGCTCAAGTCTATGAAGGAATGGTTTTGCCCTGAGGACATAGTCAATATACAACAACTATACTTTGATAAAATATGCCCTATGATGAGTAAAATATGGTAGTGAATATATCTATACAAATCCATCTTGACTTTATTTTGTTTTACGTTGATTTGAAATAAAGAATTAAGTCTTATTTAAAAAATCGTTTCACTGAACTCCACTCGGATTTTTTTTTCCCTATCCAAGTCGTGTTAATTGTATGTATTATATTATTTGCATTCACTGCATGGATAATGATGGGATTTTTTTTGTAATCTATATTACAAATTTATATTCTGGGTTTTAACAATTATATTACTGTAATAATTAATCCGTGTTTTGTATGATTTTTAAATAAATTTTTATGTGATTGCTCTCTGCTTGAATGCTTTATATTTATCACTAAATACCTTTTACTGTTGTTTGTTTAGTTTTCAATCAATTAGTTTTTTAAGTTTTTTCAATCAGTTAAGTTTTTTAAGTTAAATCTTCCATTAATGTTCGTTCTCTTTAATATTAAGGTGTAAGCAGTCCCAACCTATTTAATGCATTTCGCTGAAAAATTAAATTAGTAGACTTAAGTTCTTCAATTGCATAAAATATTAGTTTTTGGCCAATTGATACTGTTATATAGTACGTGAAAAATATTGAAAAACTTTTAGAAGGGGGAGGGGCAGGTATAGTGGACCCTAAGAGGGTTGTTTCGCGAGAGTTTACCTGAGAAAGGAGTAAGTAAAGGCAAAGGGACAGTTCTCAGTTCTGTTTAAGAGAGAAGAGAGTAAAGACAAAGGTTGTCGAGGCATCTCCTGAAGGGCTTTCCAGATATATTAAAAAAAGGTATTTTATAATTAGATATAAATTAAAGAAAATATGTACCATGATCAGTAAATCTTAAAACATTAATCCAAGTAAAGACTATTTTTATCTGATATTAAGTATATTTAATTCATATTCATTTCTTAATCACTATTACACAACTCCCTGAAAATCAAAACCTATAGCTTTGCAAAAGAAAGGGGCTCATATTTTTAATTAATAAATTTATATTATTATTATAATGTTTATAATTATTGGTCAGCTGTTTTGATTTTTAAATATTTTTATTATGAACTAGCTTATGCCTGCGGCTTCGGACGCGTGGAATTTGGTCTGTCACGTAAAGTTTCGTGAAAGATCATTTTAAATAAATAATTTAATTTTTTTTTTTAAATATAAGTTACTCGAACATCCGAAATTTCATATGTCTAACTTCAAAACTGACGGATTCCCTTGGAGTGGAATTATCCGAATTTCTTTCTTAAACTATACACAGAACCTAACTACAAATTTCAAGATGCTAAGTTCCTGATTTACCTTTAATTATGTACTATAACGGGGGGGGGCACATGCTCCCGTGCCCCCACATAGATCATCATGTGATTTGCCTTTATTTATGTACAATAATGGATTCTCCATAGTACCTAAAATACTGTCGGGAGGGGGGGGCACGTGCCCCCTTGCACCCTCCCATAAATCCGCGCTTGCTATAGCCTATGTGTTATTCTGATGTATAACCTATATTACTGTAAAGTTTCATCCAAATCCGTCCACTAGTTTTTGCGTGAAAGAGAGACAAACATACAAACATTCACATTTATAATATTAGTAAGATTGATATAATGCAAGTCACCTCCTCAGGGTGTCATCCGTGATTTCTAATATGAAAATTAATCTGATCATTGAATCTTTTGTTTGGTTGCGCTGGAGACAGCAAAGCATTTTTTATCATGATTTCTAAAACACTGACGTGCCACAAATCAGCGACATTTCGCTTAAGTTAAATCGTCCCTCTATTGCCCTCAGATTCTTACAAACGAATGGATCCGTTATAGTATCTTAGTTGATCCATTGGTGTAAATATCTTCTAGGAACCGTCTTCACCTTTAAATGTTATAAAATTTCACGTGGCTACTTGGCAGTAAGTTTCCAATCGTAAAAATTAACAGCTTCTGTGCAATTTCCTGACTGAAGCTTTTCTAGGGTCTATAAGACAGCATGAATTTCTCCATAAAGCTTGCTCCTAAAGCTTTCAACATCCGGTAAAAAAGACCTTTATGTCGAGTAAACACCCGATCTTCCGTTTCATCGTAATCCATCGGTAGACTCAACGGTTTGTTGTTTTTATCATTGTTTTTGTTGGAATTCGGAATGGTCCGTCTGTCTTTGAATGTTAATTATTCGGTTGAATAATATTGTTATTTTCAGAGAGGAATGATGAATTATAGTTAATTCAATAGGATTATGAAAAATAAAATACATGTGACTCTTTATGGTACAGTGAGCTGATTTTTAAGACTGAAGAAGCTTTTATTTGTTTAAATAAAACTCGTTTAACAGTATCTTAAATTTTAGAACAATGTCAGACCGAACAGGATCTTGATTTAATACGGTTGAACTTAAGTTGATGATTATTAAAACTACCTTCTCATCTGATGTTTGAAATACGATGGTTGTTGGAAGCTGTCCCTGGTGCAGTTTTCCAGGTTTGATTGATAAACATGCTAATCTTATTAGGTTTAATTATTTTATACCCCGTTGGGGATTTCAATTGCTATTTTTATTATAAAGATATTGTGTTTGTAATGGTCTATATTGTCTAGATTAAAAGTTCATAACGACGCACCAGCCATGAGCGTCATCGTAGTTTATTTCTGTTAGGTTTAAATAATTATTTCCATTGAATCGTAAATTTTCATTACATGATTAGGAAGTTTTGATCTTTATTGCTAGTTAGGAAGTGTACATTTTTTAACTTATTTAACTTAAAATAAACATTCCTAAACTAGGCCAGTCAACTTTTTACGTCCCTACCCTCACTCAATTTTTTTTCATTAATGTGGATTTTTAACTTTTAAAACGATAAAAAAAAATGTATCGAAAAATAAATAAGTAACTTTCTATTTTTTTCATGGTATTGAAATATAAATAGGTATTGGTTAAATTGACCTTATCAAAGAAGACAATTGTTCCAAAGTGATGTAAGAGGTACTGGCTATTCCTACGAGCTGTCTTCTTTAGCAGCTGTTTACTATTTAGTATGTCGCTAACTTGGATATTGCTTTGTGATCGGTGTTGCTGTCTCTTCTCTATCAATCCCTGTAATTGTTTATTTACAACGAAGATGTGCAAACGTTTCCCTATCGGTTTCCAAATTGGTTTTTAAAGTGAAATAACTTAAATTTGGATTTTTATTTATTCATAGATAGTGATGTAGTTTTGATTTGGTGAAAACCAACAAAGGTAAGTGATATGCTATATTAGTTCAAGATCAGTTAATAAATCAATTGAAATATGTTTTGAAATTTCAATTTCCTATTTTTGTTTAAACTTTATCATTTTGGTGTTTATAAGTAACAGTATGGGCTGTAGAACAGTGGTTTGAATGTTCTATTTGTATATTACCTTAAACATATCAATCTTTACTTTACTAGTGAAGTTATATTTAATTTATTTTCTCCTCTTTCATGGATTTAAATTTTATTAACTGAGCAACGATAATATTGGTATGTGGCAAGCATTATTGAAATCTTGTCTGATCTCTCATGTTATTCTCATTTGTGGTGACATGTTGCTGGTTTATTGTTGGTTCAAAGCATTAGTCAAGCAAACGATTTGTTATATCAATGAAGTTTGATATTAAATAATAAGTATCCTCCACTTTATCTTAAGAATTTAGTATTTACATACTTTCATTGTAGTCTTATTTGAAAATCTTAGTAATTTTACAAATTGTTAAAAGTAGTGCTAATTTATTACCTTATCGCTAAATGTAGCTTTATTATCTTACCCCAAAAGTATAGTTTTTTCATTAAGTTGTGTATTATCGATTGGCTCATGTTTGCATTTGATTTCTGGGAATGCATTATTTAATACATTATCGAGTCAATCTATTGCATTAAGTTCATATGTATCTTATAATTGAGTGTTGGCATTGATTTTGTCACGCTTATAGAAATGTACTGAATCTTTTATCATATTTATACCATTCAAATTGGTATAAACCATGTATGTTTATATGATTGTTCAGTTTATTATGTTCTACTATAATCAAAATCAATTTAACACATCTTAATCCAAAGTAAATAGGGTCTTGACCTGCAAATTTCTCTACAAGTTGAAAATTAAAACTCATGGTAGTGAAAAATAGAAAGTTGTACTGAACTCTCCCTACTATGTCAACCTCTCTGTAATTGTTTATAATTCCCTACAGTCATTTTTAAAAGCCAATGAAGACTCTATTTACATAATTTAAAAAAAAAAAATAGTTGAGATCATTTTCATTATTACAATGGCCCTCAAACAGTTGTAAGTTATAGTTATTGCAATCACGAAAAATGTTGTTCAATTTATAGAAATTAAATTTTGAAATTGATAATGGCCTGGGAACAATTCACAATATGGTCTTATCAGCGTAGGCTCCTTAACGTACCCGAAGGGGACAACATTTATGGAGTTTTCCATAATGGTTTTCTATCTCTATTTACAGTATTCAATGAATACTATTGTTTAGAGTAATTTACATAGAATCTGTCCATATATCTATCTATCTATATATATATATATATATATATATATATATATATATATATATATATATATGTATATATTCTATATATATATATATATATATATATATATATAGATAGATAGATAGATGGACAGATTCCAGATATATATATATATATCCCTTTCTCCCTTTCTATATATATATATATATATATATATATATATATATATATATATATATATATATTTCTATATATATATATATATATATATATATATATTTCTATATATATATATATATATATATATATATATATATATATATAGAAAGGGAGAAAGGGAATTTTTGGGTAGCAGTGTAAAATATTAAGTGGTTGTTGTTTTATATTATTTTATGAAAATTTAGAAAACTTTCAAATTATATTTATTGTATTTTAAAATATATATTTTACTTTCTTCTTCTTGTTTTAGCTACCTATCCAGTATATACCATGGTATTTAGCAGAAGTGACGTGAAAAGAAGGAACAAATATGCCCATGATCCCCTGGCAGATAATCCCAAAAGGTAAGTTGGTAAATTTTATTAGCTCAATGACGTTATTTTTTAGTGGTTGTGAATGTAATAGCAGTTCTGCTTGTTTGTCTTTGTTCTTTAAGTTGTTAAATTTCATTTTGATGTGAGATTTATTATTATGAAATTATTTAAATCCTGAGTTTCTACTTATCTTTAATTTTTATATTTTATTAATAATTTAAATTCTTTATATGTTTAGAATAAAAGTACATGCCCAGAGGAAGTTTGCTCAGGGCTCTGGCATGAATAGTCCAATTATGACTCCAATTAAGGAAAAAGAAAAAGAAAAAGAAAAAGCAAAGCCAAATGGTGCACCTTCGCCTCCTGAGCTTGTACCTGTTAAGCGACCTGCAACTGATGATTTTCTTACCTTTCTTTGCTTAAGAGGTAATTAATAATGGTGTCCATTATATTCAAACATTTAATATGTTGATAAGTTAATAGTAAATAATCTTTAGGTGATTGCATTACTTCCCTGGACATTTTTTAAACCAACAAGGTCATTAACCGTCTGCTTTTTACAATATAAAATTAATTACAAGTTTTATTTCAATAGCTTAAACCCTTAAGTTGACTACATTAAATAGTATATATTTATTTATTTTTATAGTTATTAGCTAAATTTGTAATAATTAAATCATGCTCATACTCTACATGTACAATATATTCTCAATATTGGATTTACATTGGTCTTGAAGATGGAGTTACATTTTTACATAACAACAAATGGTAATACAAAACAATATGTGTAGTATAAATTATTTAATGAAATTTGAAAAAGTAAAGTCATATACAAGTAAATACAAATAAAAATATTTGTTAATACTATAATTTGTACGGTAAATTCTTATCACTTAAAAAGTATTTATAATTAATTTCAGTAAGTCTGGTACTCCAAATATCAATAGGGTTAACAATAATTAAGATTGAATAGTCAATAAATGTGAAACATTACTTGTTTATTAACATCACTTTTATGATGATATGGCTAATCGGACGATGCTACAGTGGGAGGTCTATATTTTGCCAATTCAGGTTTAATTAGGATAGGGATTTTTAAAGAGTACCTTACATCGTACAGGTTCGTGATCCCTGTTTAACGTCTCTTTCGAAGGACGGTCTAAGGATTTTATACTCCCTTTAAAAAATCCTAAGTCCTGCCAGGCTACAAACTTATGATCTTGGGTTTAGTAGGTTGTTATGCTAACCACTAGACCACAGGTTGTTCATTGGTTATTTTAATAACGCTATTACCTATTAATATTTTTCCTTAATAAATCTAAATTCTGAATCTCTTGCATTTTACATTGAAATCCATATTATTGAAAGTTATAAATTTACAAAACTACTTACAAATTTAATTCTTAAAATGCAAAACTTGTTTATAAAGAAAAGTTATAGTGATGTAAAAAAGTTCTGTTATTGTCACGGAATGGTGCTTCTGTAATTTAATGAAATGTTTTATATTTCAGATACCAATGATCTATGAGACTTGACTTTTAATGATCTTTTGTGTTAGTTATAATCTTTTGATTATTATTTTATTGTTTATATTTTTATATATATAGAATTTTATTTTCTGAATGATTTATAAATTGAGATGACTCTCTTTATATGCATATAAAAGGCATTTGTATATTAAGTGTGTTAAATTGTAAAGAATCCTTTTATAAAGTGATAAAAATGCATTATGTTTCAGGAACTAATGTTCTGCCTCCGAGGCTGGATTTTTTTAATGATGCGTCTGTTGCTGAAAACCCCGAGCCATCTGGATCTGGTGCATCCAAACAAACATCATCTTCCAGTGGTGTATGTATTTTCATTGTAAATAATGTATTCGTAAGTTGGCTGGTATGTTTTAGCAGAATGTTTTCAGAAATTTTTAAATATTTTCATTATGATGGATTACTTCAGTCATATTGTAACACGAAAATTATTGAATATGGTAAATTGTTCAAATATATCGATTGGTTAGTAATGTAACAGTAGAACTAACTAATTTGGACTAACAAAATATAGATAGTGCAATTATATTACTTATATGAATGTTGTAATATTATATATTTTTAGGATAAAAAGAATAGCAGTAGGGACTGTTTATAAAATACAAATATGAAATTCATATCCCCTATTTAGTAGACATAATTAAAAAAAAATCCTTTTTATTTTTGCTTCTTGTTATCCTGTTTAACCCATCCCCTGAATTTTTATTTTCATAAACTTCAATGCTGATTTCTTAAGTATAAAGAGCATTGAACCCCCTTTAGTAAAACATTTTTGTTTCCTCATTTAGACATTTTTTTAATTTATATTTTAAATTTTATTTTTCTATTTTCAATCTGTAGTTTATAAATACATGTATTATAGAATCCTTTTCAGTCCTGGCCAGACCCCTCCCCTAGTGTTTTGTATGCCTGACTTAGCCTTCTTCCCAATTCTTTGACTCTAGTTACTTCATCCACATTCATATGATTCGAACCATTTTACATTTTTTGTACTACTGTCATGTTTATAATTATTTGTACTATTCATATTTACGCTTTTGCTGAAGCAAAGACCTGTAATATGAACTGAACCATTGTCATAAAAAACTAACAGCAATGGGCTATCGTGTTGTCATTAGATCTGGATGTTAATTAATATCTATGATGAAAAATTTCATTTATACAAAAAAAGAAAAACAGTTATCTGATTTTTGAATTAATTAAAATAACTCATTTTTGAATTAATCAGTAAATTTTATGAACCAAAGAAACTACTTAGTCAAGTATAGAGACTTTAAAATTACAATTTCTCTTCCATTTACTGTACTTATGTGTTGAAGGAATAAAATACTCGATAATCTAATATAATTGTGATTATGGACTTGCCTACAGTGGCTTACACATTTAGCTCCTAATTAGAATGAGGTCTGAAAGAAATTCGTCATAGTTTATTGCAAGTGTTTTTACTTCTCACTAATATATAAGGAACCTTATATATATATATATATATATATATATATATATATATATATATATACAGTAGAACGTTTTAATCCAGCACGTTTGGGACTCGACCCTTGCCGAATTGAAGAAAATTCCGGACTATGGAGGTTATTTATAAAAATACAAACAGGAGTCGTATAAAAAATAACACAACTGCACAAAAAACTTTTACTGTATGTATTTATTGTTTAAACATGGGTTATGTAAACAATATACCTAAATCAATATTTAAGTACAGGAGAAATATTAAAATGCATTTTTTAAGTACAGTACATGATGAAATATATTTGAATACAGTATGAAATACAGTACAGTACCGTACTATTCGTGCTTTTTAGCAAGAGCACTGGTAGATGGCTGGGAAAAAATATGTAATACCTACTTGCTTCTTACAACTATTTTTTTTTATTTAAAAAATTATTTTTTTTAATATGCAAGTTCATAACTTCGGCCATGTCGAGTTGCTCACTTTACAATGTTCATTATGAAGGCAATTCTATAATTTTTGCCTATTGCTGTTGATGCCGGATTATAGACAATTCCAGACTATAGAATGCCGGATTAAAGACGTTCTACTGTGTATATATATATATATATATATGTATTATTTTTATTACCTAAGCAAAGCTGGGGTGGGTCACTAGTATATATAAATAAAACCTGTACCACTACAACCCATGAAGGGCCTGGGGTTCAGCACATGGTAGAGACTGTACTGTTTCATGGACAACAGTTCTGCAAGGAGGTGACTTGTCCTAGATCACGCTCAACCACCAGATTTTTCCCCTTATTTTGGGTACCCTATTTTTATAATATTTTACAGACTAAATAAAAATCATGGCCTGCAGCGGGATTTGAACCAGGATTTCCGGCATGGCAACTCAGTGCTCTACCACTGAGCCACTCCGCTCCCCAATATATAAATAAATATATATATATATATATATATATATATACATATATTTATTTATTTATTTTATATATATATATTTATTTATTTTATATATATATATATATATATATATATATATATATATATATATATATATATATATATGTATATATATATATATATATGTATATGTATATACTAGCGACCCACCCCAGCTTTGGTTAGGTAATAAGGTATATTATGCCTTTATAATTTGTCTGTGTAATATTTTTTTTTCTTTCATCACGTACCGGCCACTAAGGACCACGTGAATATCATTGGTTAGGGTTCTTTGGGAGTCTTGATTTTCTTTCTTCCCATCTCAGCTAATGTACTTTTTAAATAGAAGTTATAAAAATAAAAACAAAACCAAGTATTTCTTTATTTACAAATTTATTATCTTGCACGTTAGATAATTGCACGGGATTAGGCAAGCAGCGTGTTCGGTGAAACCCATTGATATTCCAACCCATTTACACAAAACCTCGACAAATTATATCTAAACCTTCCTGGTGGATCTCTCTATCTATAGGTGAAAACCGCATGAAAATCGGTGCAGTAGTTATTGAGTTAACCGCGAACAAACGCGGCCGAGGACTTTGTTTTATAATAAGTATAGAGATATATATTCACTTTAGGTTTATACATTTATTGGTTCAAAAAAAAAAAAATAAATAAAGAAAAGAAATATCAATCCTTAAAGGCTTTATCTAGTTCTTTCTTCTTCCATTTGTAATTTGAACTTCTTATTTGAAATTAAATAGATTTCTTATTTTTATATGTTGTTCCAGGTTCAGAAAATCAAAACTAAAAATTCTAACCAGGAAATGAAAAAAAAAATACTTGACCGTCGCCACACTGTCACTAAAGGTAGGAATAAAAACTTAAAATCTATTTCTTTGTAGAAAATGTTAAATTTGTATTGGTTGCTTTTCCAATTTATTTTAGTATATATTAATTGGAATTAACTAGTGTTTTATTTGTTTATTAGATTTTTTTGTATTGATGTGACTATGTATATTTTCCTTAAGTTTTTGTTTCTTAGTTTTACGTAGAATATATGATTTATTGTACAATTGCATTTTTTTCTTTTGTAACAAAGTTTTAATTGAGGTGACACTGGTATGAGCTTTTATCTGTTCCTTTGGGTGGGGAGGTAAGATTTCTAGTGATAGGAGAGGGAGGGAGGGGTTCAAAGTGGGGGGAAAGTAGGTGAGAATTGGACCAGTGATGAAGTCAATTTTGTGTTAGAAACAGTATTGCTGAAATTTGTTCTAAGCAATGAGGTATGTTTATTAATTGTTTTGTAGATGTTTATTACTAATTCTGTCATCATTACTGCTTGTATTTGTTTGTAGAATTTGTTTTTGTTGTTCTTCTTATGTGTGTGAGCATTTCTGTGGTAGAAATTGGTTCATGGTTTTCATTTATTGTTCATAGTATTGTACTTATTTCTTTCATTTTTTTGTATTGGTGTTAACCATTAATTTAATTATTTTTGACTATTTCAATGCCAAATTTTAAATATTTATAACTTATAGCAAAATACAGTGTATTAGATTATATGTGTTGAGTATATTTTATTTTTGTTTAACCATAATATTTTAAATATTTATTTAAAATTTTACCTGTTATTAAACAAAATTATGTAAATATATATGCTATCAGATTTTTTTTTGTTTAAAAAACAGTTGTAAATTTAATATGTATCTAAAATATTTTTATATTCACGCAGTAAATGTTATTTTTAAGTAATATTTTTAGTGTGCAGTTTAAGTCACTCAACTTTTACCCATTGCATTGTAAATTGTTCCTGTTTATAAATAAACATCAGTGTATATTGGATAAATACAAAAGTCACCTATTTACCCTAGATACTATTCAATTAGCATTATAGAAGCAACTGTAAAAAAAAAAAAAAAAAAAAAAAAAATTGCTGAGAATTATTTACTTAAATCAAGTGTATTTCTTGTTACTCTTATTCCTTATAAAACATACTTTCTCATTTAAACTAGTTTGTTAAAATGAATCATTTTTTGATTTTTAAAATAGTTTTTGTTTGTAAAAAAGAGTCATATGTTATTTAAAACATTATATCATTTTACTGCAACTAAGATTATTTAATTACTTAAACAATATAAATTTCTATTATGTCTGTATGATTTATAATTTATTATAATTATAGTATATAATTTATAATCTTATGGGCAATGCTAGTAGAATGAATTGAACATTCAGTTGACGAAGTAACAGAAAATCTTAAATGCTAAAATCATAATAAATTTTCCTCGAACGGACAAAATATATAAGTCAAAATTAATTTGTCTTTGATTGAGTTTAAGTATTCAATTTTTTGTGAGTTGTTTCTAGATCATAATTCATGATATTGCTAGTACATTAAGACAATTGATTCAGAGGAAACAACTATAATCATACTTGGTTTACAAATTTTTCAATGCACAGCAAATAAGTGATTTGACTAACACTTAGTCATTTCTAATCTGATTAATTTTAAAATGAGTAATTTAAAAAGTTAAGCTGAAAGTTGTATAGGTTTATTGACTGTACCCCCAACCATTTTTTGAAAGTATTCATTATATATATGGTCAACTATTTCAACATCAATATCATTCTTAAAATAAGTTTTCGATATGATAAATACGAGAATATTTTATTGCATGTATTATTAATTTTTAGTTGTTTGTATTGATATATATTTTAAATTTATGTGGTATGAGTGAATGTTCTTGTTTAGTAATTGTTGAGTAAGATTAGTTTATACAAACTGCCTTTTCTAATTTGTGTCATGTTTTAAAGATGAAAGAGAGCGATTATTTGATTTAATTTATTTATTTTTTCTGATCTTCATTATATGCTTAGAAAAACGCTGGGGTCATTAAGTATACATATTTACTGTTGGTGTGAACTGTACCAATTCATTTTATTATGCACTTTATTATATGAATCAAATGTTTTTATTCCCGTTTTTTTTTGCAAGTATAGGTCTTTTACTAGTTGATTGTTTAGGCATATTTATTTGGTTTATAACAATTTGATAAGTTTTTTTATTATAATTTAACGATTAAGAACAAATAACAGCATTAATTATATGGTTTAAAAGTTACATTGTTCAATTTTGTAAACATTAAATTTTTTCAATGGTTTTTGTTCATTATCTCACTAACTATGAGAGGGTCAATTGTGTTCTGAATTTAATGAGTTTTTATTTATACACTTGTTTACATTTTTGTTTTATGTCCCAAAATGTTATAACTGATTTCACTCATTTAGTAAATCAATTGATTATCTCAAGTTTACTATAAAATTATAATTCCTTTTATAATTTATGAATTGCGTATTATGTAATTCATATGTATATACATAGTACATAGTGGGTGGTGAATTACATCATCATCATCATTGCTGTGACAGCCTGCTTAACGAGTCTGAGCCTCCTTAGCGAATTACATATTGTGTGCTTAGAAGAAAATAGTTAAAAAAACAGATATAAATAATATAACGTCAAAGAATAGGTATATTTATCACAGTATGCCTGCTTAGTTCCTTTACTAGCTGTTATAATATTAAATATTTTTTATTACTATTTCTACTATAAAAACTATAAATTAAAAATTTGATACAGCCACGAATGATTTGGAAAATTTTGATTTGAAATCCTCTCATCATCATCGTAGGCAGATTTTTTTTTTTCCGGTGAAGGAGAAGATTTAAATAAGAATAAGACAAACAATCACCTGATACTATGTTTCTATAATGCTTTGCTATTTGGATTTATTTTTCATTACTAGTTATTTTATTGTTTATGAGTGAGGGATACAAATATATCCCTTTAACATTCTCTTACAGACATTTCTGTGTAGTATGGCTATAAGTATTTTCAGAATATGTAACATTAGTAATTACTTTATTTTATGAAATGTTTTCTAATTATAAAACATTTGGCTTATGCATAATTTAATATTATAAGGAAGAAATAGTTGGGGGTGCAGTCAATAATTGACTGATTTATTGACTGCACCCCCAACTATTTCTTCCTTATATTAGAAGTTACAGTCAACAAATTCTTCTCTAACATAATTTAATATTATTGTTTATTTTTACAAATTTTAAATTGAGTAATTAATGCTCTCCTTAAATAATCCTTTCTTTTTTGATAATATTTAATATTACTATTGAAAAACATTGTATGCCAATGCCATGTTTGTATGCCATCAAATATGAACATGGAAGAACTAGTTTTCATATAATTCCGGGAGGGAAGGGTGTTGTAACGAAGGGACCATTTTCATTTGGTTTGAGAAATTTTCAGCTGATTGATTTATAAATAAATAATTATTCATAAATAATTCATTTCTTCGTTCTACCCAGAAATGAAACCATCAAATCATCACTGTAATGAAGGAATATTGATATACCATAACAAAAACATTTTAAAAAAATAAATAACCTGAATTGATAAATAGGAAGGGACCAATTATATTTGTATAACACCAGACCTCTGTTTTATGACAGACAGTGAAGAAACCAAACAGGCTGGGTTACCAAGTCCTCCCACACCTACCTTATTTTCCAGACTTAAATCCAACAAATTTCCAAATGTTCAGAAATTTGATAACTTCTATAAGGGTAAAATATTTATATTTTTAATATAGGTTGTTTTATATTTTAGAATTGTAGTGAGAACTGTTTACTGAGAGCTCTGCTTCTGATTAAGGTTTTTTGTTTTTAAATATCTATTGAGCCATTTAATATGAAATGTCCATTTTTCTTATTTCTAAAATTCTAAGTGGAATTTGTAGACTTCCGTTGCTTACTATGCTTATGGTTATAGATTGTTAGGAGCTGTTATTAATCCTCTCTTTTGTGGTTACATTTACTATAACTACTTTTGAAAGAACATTGTTAGTATGCCAATGAATGAACATTGTTATTGTTTTTTATATAATTTTTTTAAGGAGTTAACTTGGACACTCCGCAGCCTAAGTGGCGAGAAATTGAGTTTGAGAAGTATTTAGATGGTGACTGATTAATTCTCATTTCTCTATTCTACGCAGTGAAACCATCACATCCTGATCATATTGCAGGAATCTATACATAAAAAATGCTTTGTCCTGAATGACTGAGGGATCAATGCACAGCCTAAACCGCTGATCGTAAAGACCTGAAACTTGGAGATGTGTTCTTTGTATGATGTAGGCACCCGATAAGAAAGGATTTTCCCAAATTCTACCCCTAAGGGGGTGAAAAAGGGGAGGACAAAGTTTGTATGCTTGCTCATGTGTTTCTTACTCGCAAATATTTTCGCTGAGCAAAACAAATCAAGCATCATAGTTTATTTCTCGCTGCTGCTGTACGACAAGTGAAACCATCATTCTAAATAATCCTTTTCAATAACAGTACATAGTAATCCTTTACTGACACGAACAATAGTAAACTTCTGTCCGTCCCGTTTGTTAATCAGTGTCAATGTATGTTTGACGGCTGTGATGAAATTTGATATGGATAATCTCAAGCCTGGGGAAGGACATAGGCTACTTTTTATGAACACACCACACAGGTGAAGTTTATATAAAACTGTAACCTGATTGACTAACACACCAAGGAGTCAACGCACAGCGGAACCACTGAACTTAGCATCTTGAAATTCGCAAATAGGTTTTTTGTATGGCTTAAATGAGCATTAAGAAAGAAATTTGGACAATTCCGTCCCCAAGGGTTTCCCCCTTAATATAATAGGGGTTCAAAGATTGTATGGAATCCGTCAGTTTTGAAGTTAGACACCTGAAATTTCGGATGTATGAGTAACTTATAGTTTAAAAAAATTAAAATATTTATTTAAAATGATCTGTCACGAAACTTTATGTGGCAGCCCAAATTCCACATGAGCGAAGCCATGGGCAAATGCTAGTATTCATATATATAGGTACAAAATCACAAAAAAAAAAAAAAACCTGCATTGGTTAATTGGAGACGGTAAAAAAAAAACTGAACAAGCTGGTTAACAAAATTCTCCGTACTGACAGCTTATGCACCAGGCTTATCTCCAACAGATTTCTATCTGTTTAGAAATTATTTTTAAAAATGATTATCAAATCAAAAACACATTTTGAATATCATCAAATTTTTCAGTTCTGGGATTGACAATTTGATAACACCTTGGAAAGAGTGTATAGAAAATAATGATAAATATTTTGAATAAAAGTGTTTTGGTTTCATAAAGTTGTATTACTAAATTACTTTTCGTTTGAGTGGAAAATAGTTGACTAGATGATTCTACTGATGAGTTGAATGTGAAAAAGGACGTTTAATACGAAACAACACAATAATTATTTTTCACCTCAAGATAAAGCAATTTTCTTTGACTATTGAGAAAGTTGATTGCATTTTAATTGTTTTATTACTTCAAATTTGATTGAAAAATACTAACTTAATTCTTCCATTATTAATTATTTATTTGTACTGTTATTAAAACAAAGCATTCTTCATGTTATTGATATCAAAAGTTAAGAAATTTAACTTTGTTCGCAGGAAATGCAATGAGGGCACGCACTGCGAGTGATGAACGTCAGTCTATTAGAAAGAAGGCCATAGAATTACAAAGAATAGCTGCTCAGAGAAGGTCTAAGCCTGTCAGAAAAACGCATCCAGCCATTTTGAAAAGGTTAATAATTAAGTTACTTGGAGCATTATATGACTGATAGTGGAACTTAATGTTAATATTGTGTCAATAGCATTCCTAGTTATTATTTGCTTATACTTTTTTTTTTTTTAATTCTGTTAGCGGCTTCTATTTATCCTGATGTAGTGTAGATCCCATAAGTTATGATACATTACACTGTGAATATCTCAGAATTTATTAAAACTTATGTTTAAATTAAAATATTCTCTAGTGAATTGTTTAATAAACAATACAAACACGTAGCATTGAATAAAAATATTTCTGCCTTTAAAAGGAAATTAGTGCTTAATATAAACAATTAAAATTTATTATTTAAAATATTTTTTTGTTTGATTATCTGTTTGTTAAAGAAATGGCTACTTGATTTCTCTTATTTGTTCCACTAACTAATTATATGTGATCAAAGCCATATCAAAATCTTGTGATTATGCATTTCTGAAAACAATTGATTGCCTATTTTTTCTTTGTTATAAGAAGCTTTAATTCATTTGATCCAGCATGTTTATTTAAAAAATATTTTTTTGATTTTTATGATTCTCTCTAGCTGACTTTTTAAGGGATGAAAATTTAAAAATCGGATCTCATATTGTTTCAAAATAGCTTTTAAAAATAGTTAGCATTGAGAATGTTATGCTTGGGAAATATAATTTTTCCCAAATTTATATTTTCAGACCCTTAAACATTTTTTATATTTACGGAGCCAGGCATTGTTTGTTTGTTAGCTAAAAATTTCCAATATTGCAGTAAATCAAATCTCAGACCTTCAGAATTTTACCATAACCAGGCATATCTATCTTATAATCCATCTTATTTTTTCTCACTTACATAATTACACTCTCTCTTTGATGCCTATTCATTATCAATTATTTTTATTGATATAATATTAATCTTTTATAGTTTAAAAAAAAAATGTTTCTAATGGTTTTTATTAGTAATGCGATGGTGTCAGCTTTATCTTCCATTACTCATTAAATTTTTTAGTAGATAACAGCATTATCTGTAATAACTTTCTCCTATAAAATTAGAAGAAGATGAAATATGATCTATCAGCATTACAAGATATTCTTTAGGTTGATTAGATATTTAACACTCAGATTTCAATTAGAACACTTCAAATTGGCAGTAGAATTATGATCATACAAGGTTTCCACTGTTCTGTTAGTTATTCAGTTCAGTATAATATTATATTATAACAGTAATATTATATTATAGAATTGAGTATAATATAATTCTGCAAACTTTTTGCTTCTATTTTAATATTCTTTTCAGGAGTAGATATTTTCTCCATGCTTTCTGTTCTCGAGGACAAACATTCTTTTTAAAAAGCATTGTATGACTTATAAGTGCTTTAATATAGCTTTTTCTAAGTTAACTTGGTAAGTGTGGGAGTTCATTTATTCCATTGAAACTTATTTGATGTTAATAAATGTTAACCTATCCTTCTTGCATAGAAACAATTTTGCTTTATTTAAAAATCTTTATTTATTTGTTTAAATATAATAATTGTATCACTTAGCCTATTTAGTTGTTGTATTATTGTATTACAGTTGTAAATATCAATAAATAAATAATAAAAATTATCTTTTGTTTCAGACTGGGTGCTGCAAGGCTTCGAGCAGGCCTTCGCAGTGGGGGGCAACTTCCTCCTGGTAGTGATGCTGGAATTAAATCTGATAGGAAGCCAAGAAGAGGGAGACCTCCTCGAAGGAGGCGTAAGTATCTATAAGATAGCATTATTTTGTTATCACCGTCAGCTGAATATTTGTGTTTGTTAAGATCGTCAATTCATTGGTCAAAGCGAGTATCCAACAATTAAATGTATTGAGCATGCAGCATGTTTTTGACGCTGCCTTGCCCCTGTTTAAATACAGCTGACGATTATCTTAATTATTTTAAAAGTATAAAAATTCAGTTGCATAAAGATCATACAGTATAAAATGATTTTATACCGGAAAATTTTGAGCACAGCTCATATTACTGATGTAAACCCCTTTTCTGCAACATAGCTGATTATCATATAATGGTTAAAAATTATCTAAATAATCATTCTTTTAATTTTGGGACAATATGAAATTAGTTGTTGAATATTTTTTTAAACAATTTAGTATGCTCCCAGTTGTAGCTCCACCATTGGTGGAGCACCTGATGCTTATTTTTCTGATAATTGAATATCAATCAAATGCAAAAAATAAAATTTGTTCAGGATAAAATTCCTCCAAAATATTAAGTGCCACCTCCCACACTATTACCAACTTAATCCATGCTAATTTCAATAAATCATTTGCTATAATCACAAGCTTTACTCTTGAATCTTTTGTATGAAATTTGTTTGTAGGTATGAAGGTTGTTCACAAGGAATCAGTTGATGAATCTCCAGATCGGAAAGGTAAAACAGAAAGCGAAGAAAGTGACGAAGATTCAGATTTACAAGCTTCCAAAATGTCAACTATGAGACTTAGAACACGAGGAGCTAATTCTCCTGCTCAACCACCTAAAACATTAAAGTAAGCTTTTTATTTAAGTAAACTTTTTGTATTGATTCTTTATCACCCTATTGGCTAATTAACAGTTATTTAAATGTATCTCTACACGATCCATGAGCGTCTTATGTTCAATACTTGATAAGGTCTATCCAATTTATAAGCTGTTTGTTCAGGGAGGTGATTTGATCATGATCATGCTTTACTGTTTATCTTGATAGAGGCTGGGTCAAGCCCTGAGGTGGTCTCTAGATTCCACCTGGTCAATTCTTGGCTGATAACTAAATAAATTATTGATAAGACATAAACGTTCTCAAACCTGATACTTACAGATTAGTTGCATAGTGCCCCTATTCACTTAGTTAATTATCAATTTAAAAACAAAAATTATTAACAATATCTTAATTCATATTATAATGTTTGTGCCTTGTTCAAAGAGGAGTTTTCAGCCATAACCACTCCTGTTCCATGCTAGGCTCTGATCTGATTTTCACTTTCCTCTTGTGTTAACACTACATATTCCAGGTATTCATGGGTGACCATTGGTCTACCATTAGTAACTTAGTCCATCATTTTCAATATAGAATCCTTTAGTCGTCCATCTTCTGTATGGATTCCATCCCATACCTATTCTATTGCATAGAATAGTATCTTAGAATAGGATCTTGCTTTAATCAGTGCTAATCTGAATGTCTTTTCTATACTCTTTTCATACCATTCAGTGACTGCTCACTCCAGTTTTCTGTCCAATATCATCCACACAGAGGAAAAGGTAGATCACCAGTTTCAATATGCAATAATTTTCTTCAAGAATGCCCTTTCTGTTTGCATATTGCTTCTATTCAATGAATATTTAGTATGAATAGCAATTGGCTTAAACTGACATCTTGTTTTATCTTTCATGCTTCTTGAGAGGAGAAAAATGTGTCAGTTTCAGAGCTCTGTCAGAAGCTATTGAAAATTCCCTTCTTAACAAAGAAACGAACAAACAATTA
This sequence comes from Arma custos, assembly GCA_037127475.1. Taxonomy (NCBI): domain Eukaryota; kingdom Metazoa; phylum Arthropoda; class Insecta; order Hemiptera; family Pentatomidae; genus Arma; species Arma custos. The sequence continues at coordinate 112,344,194 of CM073764.1, forward strand.
TAAAAACACAAAAAATTGATTTCAATTATTTAGTTTTTTTATGATTTGCTTTTAACAGTTGTTGGATGATTTAATTGTTATTAAGATAAATACATGTCAGCTATTAAAATACAAGAGTCCATTATTTCCAATTATCTGATTCCCAAGCTGTTTAGTATTCTTATTTTTTAATTGATTATTGTTTAATCTAACCGTTAATTTTTAAGTTATCAAATAAAAATTACACGCTAAAAAATGTAATACTTCTTCATTATGTAAGTTTCCAAAATGGTTATTCCAATAATTGTCTGCAGTCTAGCTCTAAATTTTTTTTTTTTTTTTCAATCGATTGTTATTCCTTTCTGTATTCAGTTTGATAATGATTTACAAATGATTTAAATTCTAACTTGTTAGGTTCTTCTTTGTGTTTTTATTACATTATCTTCTCTCTTATTTTACAGTATTTCATCTCGACCTAGCAGAAAAACTAAAGAAGCTGCTACATTATATATGGAAATGTTAACAAAAGATTTAAGAAGCCCTGATGAAGACTTTGAAGGAGACTATATTAAGAATTCACCGGAATCTTCTAGTAATGCCAAGAAAGGTTTGTTAAGATTAAATAAAATATTTCAGAATACATTGTTATTAAATCATATAAATTTAATTTAATTTATTTTAATAGAGAAAGAAGAGGATTTTAAAGTGACACCCAAGAAAACTAGGCAGCAGGTAAAAGATGAAAAGAATAAGTCTGGAAAACTTCATAAAGAAGTATCTAAAATTAATATTAAGGAAGAGGAAGGCAGTGAACTCGATGAAGAAAATGAACCTCTTTTGACTAGAACTCAAAGAACTAGAAAAAAAGATACCTCTAAAGTAGTTACTGAAACAAATAGTAGAAAAAGAGATTCTTTAAATAGATCCGTTGACAGAAAAAAGACTGAAGATTCGCCAAAAAATTTAAAAAGAATCGCAGGAAAAAGAGAGCTTAGAACGCTAAAGGAAAGAAAAAATATGATTGATGACGATCATACTACTTCAGAGGAAGAGGAAGAAGTTAAAAAAGTTATTAATAAAAAAATTAAGGAAGAAAAAATTGAAAGCAAGAGTTCTGTAGAAACAGTTAGTAAACCAATTATTTCGAAGAGAGGTGACCAAAAGAAATCTGGAACTGTACAGCCAAGTCCAAAAGAGAAAGGGAAAAGGTTTTCAAGTTCTAAAAATTTAGTGGAAAGTAATGATGATACTGCCACTGCTAAGAAAACGAAAGGATCTGAGGATGTTAAGAAAAAAGTGGTAGAAAATGAAGAAACTGATGAAACCAGTAAATCCAAGGGTACTGATCGTAAAAAATCAAGAAGGCAGGTAGAAAATGAAGATCTTGCTGAAACAAAAAACAAAGCAGAAAAAAGGACCAGTTCCATAAGCAAAGAAGACAAATTTAAAATTGTTAAGTTATCTAAAGAGGCAACAGACAAAGTTCCAATAAAAGTAGAAAGAGAGAATGAAAGCGATCAGGATGAAGAAAATGAACCTTTGCTAAAAAGGAGTCAAAGAATGTTAAAAAAGGACAGTGTATCTTCTGAAAAAAAGACCATGCCAGGACGAACTTTAAGAAGCACTGAACCAAAAACTGAAATTAATACCAAAGATTCTCCCAAAAAAAGAGGTAGAAAAAGTTTAAAAGTCAGTAAAAATTTAGAAGAATTTGATATAGAAGATGAAGTGTCTATTAGTAAACCAAAAGATGTTCTCCCCAAAAAAGGGTTTGAAGAAAAAAATGAATCAAAGGATATTGTGAAAAAAGAAGTTCTAAAGACTGCTGTTGACAGTGAAAAGAAAGATACAAAGGACATTACTCCCAAGAGAGGAAGACGTGTTTCTAGTCTCAAAAATGTTAACAGCGAAAAAGAAGATTTGAAAGAACCAAACATTATTGAAATTTCGAATGCAGAAAAAAGCAATTCTGTTGTCGAAAAAGGGCTTGAGATTACTAATAGAGTTAACATTACAGAATTAAGGTCAAAGAAGTTTAACGATGATGTCTCAGATGATAATTATCCTGCCAAAGTGAGAACATCAAAAAAATCATTTGAGGATCGAAAAGATATGGATATCATCAACAAAGTCAAAATAGCAGATTTGAAAACAAAAAAAGTAGTTGAAGATGAGAAAGCTATTGATATCTCTTACAAAGTAAAAATTATGGATTCTAAAGTTTCAAAAAATGACACAGTAATGGACGATGGTAAAAAATCTGATGTTTCTGGAAAAAATAAAATTGCAGAACAAAGGCTGTCAAAAAAATCAATGGCAGAAAATAAAGGGATTGATGTTACTAATAAAGTTAAACTATGTGACCTTAAAACAACAAAAAAGACTGAAAATGAGAATGAAATAGACATTACTAATAGAGTGAAAATACCAGATGACAATTCATATAGAAAACTTGAGGATGATGAAAAAGAAGGGACTACCCAAAAATCTTTTAAGAAGAATGAAAGCTTTGACATAGAAGATAAAAATCTGATTAAGACTGAAACTGAAAATCTTAAAGAAAGTGAACCAAAAAGAAGAAAGAAATTTGTTTCGACAATTACTAATGCTTCAGACGAAAAAAAATTGAAAAGAGTTACACGGCAATCATCTGGAGGACCGTTAGAACCTGAGGAAGTTTTTAATGAAATCGAGGATACAAAATCATATGCTTCTGAAATGAAGCTGAGTGATGAGCCGAAGGAAGAACCTGAGAAGTTTCAAACAAGAAGATCAAGTTTGGGTTCTAAAACATCAAGTAAAAAAGACAAAGAAGGAAAATCTTTAGAAACTACAACAGTTGAAAAAGTCAAAGTTGCTTCAGTAGGAAAACGGAAATCTGCTAGTGATAGAGATAGTTGTGACACTATAAACAGTGAAGGTAGTGCAATCGTAGATTGTAAAGTTGTTTTAGAATCTTTGGAAGATGCCAGCAGGGAAGTTCAGAGGCCTTTGAAAAAGCTGAAAATATCAAAAGATATTAAAACTGAAAATCCACCAATTGAAGGTAGAGATGATAAACCACTGAAAAATAATGATTTTATAGCTGCTGACTATGGAAATAACATAGCAGTTGAAAATTCTGGTAGTAATGAAGTAGAACTCGCAGAGGACAAAAAAGATCATAAAGATGAGACACAAAAGCCTAAACAATCAATTAGTGAAACATGGAGGCAAGCATTCAAAAATGCAAAAATACCGAAACCTGGTCAGCTGAGCCCTGTACCTCATACGGTTAAACCATTTGTCAGGCAAAAGCTCTCAAATATTTCTCTTTTAAATCCATCATTCTCTAATAAACCTGCTGAAGTGCCAGATTCTAAGCCCATTGAGGCTAATAAATCACAGAAGCTAACATCTAACTTGTCACCTTTCAAAGCAATGTTAGCCAATCAGAATCAAAGGAGTGTGTCTCCAGACATAAAAAAAAATTCTTCTCCTGTTCATAAAATCAATTTCGGAGGACGAGACAGTCCCCTTAAAAGATGTGATGAAATAAAAAATGATTATAAGAAACAGGAAATCCCTGTTAAAACTTTCACTCAACTGCAATATGAAAAAAGAAGTTCTGAATTTATTAATAGCATTTCTGATTCTGTGCCTTCTATTTTACCAGCTTTCGATAGCATAAAGCCATTTAAAAAGGAAATAAAAAAAGAAGAATCCAAGGATTCAAAAGGAGATGCAAGTGATAATCTATCTACAGCATCTTCTGAGCCGATACCAAAACCACCTCCTGAAGGCAAGCATTTAAACCTACCATTAGCGGTTGAGCATACTTTGCGAAGAATGTCACCTGTGACAGTCAGCAAGAAGCCTGTGGTCAAACCTGTTATAACCTCATTAGAGCGGAAACACGACAATGCTATTTTAGCTAAACCAAAGCATGCACCAACTGAAATAAAAATTGAAAATCCATCGGATATTTCAGCTTCACCTTCTGTCAGTGCTAGTTGTTCCCTTCCATCGAGAGATTTGATGGTCAGAGAACCATCAGACATAAGTTTGATGGCTAAAAAAAAAGTCAGCATGACTACCGAAGAAATCAATAGATGGCTAAATGACAATACCAGTTCCGGAATAGAACATAAAAAGGACTGTGGGATCTTAGAAAACAATCAGTGTGAGTGTGGTTGCGGTTTTCGTTCCTGCAAAGAAGGCATGGAAAATTGTGTTGGAATGATTGAACTAGTCGCTAAAGATGATGGAAAGATAGACCATGGTGTTGTAGAACCTCCTGTTCAATTGAAAGAATTAGATCAAGCGCGCAAATATGAAGCGGAAACTATTTCTACCTGTAAAGTCGAAGATTATAAAGAAAAACTTCTTACCAAATCAACAAATTCCGAAAGTAAAATGGCGCCTCCTAAACCTCGAAAATCCTCAGGTCTTGAAAAGTTCAAAAGCAGTAGATCAATGACAGATGAAGAAATGTGCGATTTTGATTTTAGGTTTGATAGAACATCTACCAATTCTCCTAGAGAATCAATGTCAGATCTTTCATCTATAACTCCAAGGGATGATGGATCTAGCTCCTCTGAAGTTCCAGAAAGAAAGATTTTTCAGCAGAGACGGTTAGGTACAAAAAGACCATCATTATCAAAAAGTCCTAGTGCATTTTCTGCAGAAAATGAATCTAGTGTTTATGCCTTTAAACCTGACCCACCTCCAAATAAACCTTTTCGACGAGGTCGAGGAAAGAGTGGTGATAACGAAGACGGACCTTCTAGCTCATCGATAGCTGTTCAAGTCAATATTGAAACTGAAGCTGTCCTTGAGTGTTCAACGCAAACTGATCGTGAGAATGATGAGAGTGAGGGGCAGTTGTTCTATATACCAATTCCACTGGAGCAGGTGGAGAGGACTCGGGGTGTTGCATTAAAGTTGGACACTGAAGGACCAGACCAAACCCTCATCATGAGAGCTAAACTGGTCACAAAACAAGCTGACAACTATTCCCTGCCTTCAAGTTCGAGGTAAAGTAGAGCATGGTCGCTTGATTTGTTTCTTTATTTCAAATTTTTTTTTATTACTCACATGGTTTTTTAACTTGATAGTTTCTTGAAATAATAGGTAACTAGTATATAGAAATAATAGGTAAGAACTAAAAATATATAGTTTAAGATAAACAATATATTATTTTTAACAATATATTGTTTTTAAACAATTATTTTATTTTTGGTTGAATATTTATTATTAAACTAATAAGCAATAATTTGATTACTATTTAGGCTTACAGATATATAAAACTGTATAAAGATTTGCTTTAAAAGGTGATGATTATTGTTTCTACTTTTAGCTTATAAGTAACAAACTTGGTTTGAGCACGATATTTTTTTATTTAATTTGATTTATGCACGATAATGTCAATAACCAAAATTGCTGTACATTTATAATATCTGGTGGTATCACATGCATCGAAAGCATAAGCAATTCTATTTGGAATTTCTCTTATTGATGCTGTTAGAGCTGACTTATATATTAGTCATTTCAAATCTGAAAATGTTAAATCAGTTTTTTTTTTTTTTTCTTTTAAGTATTATTAAATAGATATGAAAAATTTAATTTACAAAATAAAGTAAACTGAAGTTTAGCAAAAATAATAATTTATTATTGGTTTTTACTTCTGTAATTAAGAATAGCAACTTAATTATTATTAACTTTAATAATTTAATAAAATATGGTAAAAATATATATGGGCTGCTTTATGAGTTTAATTCGCACTTAAGAATAAACTGTGTCTATGTTGGGCCAAGTGACCATTGACCTTAAATTCTTTTTACAATTAAATAACTAGTTGAATGGTACAGAACTCACAAGTGTTCTTCGATTTAACTGTGCAGTAGATGAATTTGCACTTAAAATCAACAGTCGTCTTAAATTGTTCAGCCAATATTGTGCCTTTAACTGATTCTTAAAAAAAGAAATATATTATTCCCTGTATCTGATTCGGGAGTGGAATAGCTCAGTGGATAGAGTGCTGATTTGCTATGCCAAAGGTCTGAGGTTCAAAATCCGGCTGTGGCAGATAAATTATTTAATCTGTTAACACCTGTTGAACCACTCTGCTAGACTGTGCACTATTCATATCAAAACAATTTAAACCAAATACTCGTTCCATGTTAATTAAAAATGAATCAGGTTGAGTCGAATTGTTCATATGCACTTTTTGATACTCAGAATTGACACTGCATTGTTGTCTAAGAATGTAATAGCAGTTCTTTCTGTTTAGGTCATAATGCTAGAAATCTTTCCTAGTCATTTTTAAAATTTTGTTTTGGTTTGTCATTTTTACTTTTTTAGGAAATGACAATCAATTATTAATGAGTTATCATATAGAAATCACTGATAAAAAATTCTCTGACTCAAATGCAAAGTTAACTCTAATTTTTTTTTTTTTTTGGATGCTACAAACACCGTTACAAGTGCTAATGTCTAATACAGTATCAATGGAAACAATCTCTTGCCGTATGTTTTATGTTGTGTATGCTTATCCTTCATTCACACTGAACCGTGAAGTTCATTCTTAGATGGTTTTGTGCTTATTATTTTATGGTATTTAAATTTGCTAGAAAAACTCTTTCTGTCCACAGTCTTGCTTTAAATTTTGATTCACAGTACCAGAGAGTATTCTTATATTTTCAATTACAATTTTTAATCTCCATAATTACATTTTTATAAAAAATTTCTTATTACTGGACTTCATTCTTCATAATTTATATATTGGGAAAGAGAAAAACCATTTTCCAGTCATTATACAGTAAAACCTCTATTATCCGTCACTCTATTTACCGTCACATCAGTTTGAGAAAAAAAGGAAAACAAAAATGATGTATATACATTGTTTGGTTGCAAAAGTCATAGACGCCGGCTAAGAATCAATCGTGTCTTGACAACTTCGTTTTCTAGAATCTGTTGTTTACTCAAAACTTAGGCATCCCGCACACATTTCTCAGAAATTAATCATCTTCTCATCTCTACCTAATGTAGTTTCCACAGTTTAACTACCTTCAGTCTTCATTCTTGTCTTACAGTTACTTGTCGTTTTCTTAAAAGTGCGTACAATAATGTCGGAAAAAAAGACAAAGGAAGAGTTTAGATCTCGCTACTAAGTTTTAAATTGTAAAACGTTTACGAAAAGGTGAAAGTGTAAATATAAATTTCTCTAGAGGGAAAAATTGGACATACAATGATTGTGCTTTTATCCATCGATGTACGTAATTATTATTATTTTTTAAAAACATTTTTACTACATATGTATACCTTATTAGTATGTAAACAAGTTAGGAGTACATATATAATGTCGAATGTTTGAAATATATTGTTCAACTTATGTGTGTGTGTATATATATATATATATATATGAGACATATAACTCACTCCCATATCCATCTATTTCCCAAATCCGTTACCATCTTGGTCCCATACCCTGACGGATAATCGAGGTTCTACTGTATATTCTTAATCTCTACAAATTATTCAAGACGTTTCGACAGCACTGTGTCATTTTCAATCTTTTAAATTTAGTTCTCTGCATCATTAACAATTCCTTTATATAACTTCATATCAGTTATAAGTCTAAAAATTCTGTGAAATAAACAATAATAACTATACTAAAATACATAATTTAATAAACTGCCCAAAATAACTAGCAATAATTTAAGTATAGATACCTCAAAGTCATATTTTCAATTTTCTATTAAATTCTGGGGGATCATTTATCATCCATGGTCAAAATAATATTACAATAAAATCCAAACTTTGGTCCTTGAAAGATTAGATCAATTTTAAGTCCTTATGAATATTTATTTATATAAATATATTAAAATATGTCTCTTAGTAAACATCTACAAAACAACATAATTTTTTTTTTTAAATATTTAACTATTAAAATATTACTCCATAATTACCGTAAAATAGGGTGAGAATGTGCCACTATTTTGCTTTATTAGGTTGTTATGAAAATATTGTTAGAAAAAAGTCAAGTATTTGACTACAAATAAAACACAACATAGCTCATGAATTATAGGACAAGAAAATATCATTATTATTTTAGTTTTTTCAAAAAATTGATATTTTTGTGGCGCATTTTCACCCCAGCCTATGGGGTGAGTATGTGCTACATCTGATTTTAATGAAAATTTAATAAGGAAATGCAACTGGCATATTCTAATCTTGGTATTCTGAAAAAAACAAATATTAAGTAAATTATGTAACTAAGTAAATTTAATCAATCCTGCACATGAAAAATCTTTTATTAGGAAAAAAATATGTATAAACTAAAAGCTAATTTATGTTTTAAGGATGATTATAACAAGCATTAGCAGAAAATAAACCAAATTCTGATAAGGTTGATATAGTAAGGTATAAAGGTAATTAAAATAATTCAGGAACTTTGAAAATTGTTTATGGGAAACCCATAACTGGATAGGCTGATGATGTGTGCCACTTCCTCTGATTCTTCCTCTTCAGATAAAAAAAAATTGCCCTCCACTCTTCTTAACATCATTGTTTTTTAATTTATTACTTAGCATATTTCTGTGAATATCATATTTTTCAAGCAGCTCCATGAACAGAAATTCTTTATCATCTAATTCCGGTTAAAATTTGTTCCAAAGTTACTTGATAATAGTTGTAATCCCTCGTTCCTGATTTTTAATTTAAACATATGCATCCTGAAATAAATAGGAAAAACTATATTTACCTTGCATGTAAAAAATCTGGTCTTAAAAATATTCCAACGAATGGCACATTTTCACCACGCAAACTTGCATTCTAGCCTATAAAATTGTATAACACAGAAAAACAAATGATTATCAAATTGGTATTAAGGCGTTACCAATATGAATAAATAGGCAATTAAAATTATTTACCTGGTTGTCTAAATTCATACCGCGAACTTCTCACGACCAGAAAGTTTACGGACTTTTCAGAAATTGCGAAAACACCAGCTTTCATTGAACGATAACCTCACAATAAACAGTGGTAGCCATGATGTTTGGAATATCGCCACCTAATGGCAAAACTAGTGTAGTTGTCATAACAAAGGTAGATTTTCAAAAAAAGAGCATCTCAAACATGTGAAATTCAATTAACTGTGCAAAAGTAGAGTGGCACATTTTCACCTCAGCTGGCATATTTTCACCCCATTTTTGGGTATCCAATAGGAAAATTCTGAAACCTCTGTAGGATATGTGTCATCTCGATTCCTCAGAATTACTGAACAATACACTATCTCAACTTTATTTCAATTTAGGGACAATGATAAGTGTGAAAGAACTTAAATTTTTCTGCTTTGCGGTTTTTGTATCACCAATTTTAGATTAACAACTTATTTACTGTGATATTGCCAGTTATTATTTTATTGTGTATAAATTGTCACCACTTTGCTTCATTATTAACACATTATGTTTGTTAATGTGTAGTTTTCTTATGAAATTTACTAACTAAAAAAAAAGTAAGATCGGCTATAACTTTTCAAAATTGAATGGGCTTTAAATAAGTTACAAATTATTATTTTTCTCTCTGGATTAACCAAAAATGTTGATATTCAACTAGCTCTCTTATATTCAACTAATTTTAACACAAGTTTTATGGGTTAAAAAAATTATCTGAATTAAAGTAATAAAAAATCAACAATTTTTTAATTGTTATTATATTTTTTTAAAGTTGGTATATTAGTAATTATGAACAAATATAGATTGACACAGAGTTTACCTTTAATATAATCTTTCCAGTTTTATTATGCAAAAACATAAACCAACAGAAGAAATAAAAAAAAGACAAGGCTAATCTTGATCCAATAGTCATACTAAGTGATCAGTCAACAATCATAAAGATACGAATTTTAAGTATTATTATAAAAAAAATAATCATATATAGCATACAAATTATTTTTAAATGGTCTGCTCATATATTTATTCTAGTTAATTACAAACAAAATATCCTTACCAATTATTGTTTTAAGATAATTAAATGAAATCTTAAATTCCAGAAAAATGAAAATTTTGAATAACTACCGAATTTTTCTCTTTTACAACTGAAAATATTTTTATATAAAGCTTTTGTTTAATGTTAAATGACCGATAAAATCAATTTAGAAGTCTCAATTACTAACTCATTATCTAAATAAGTTTTTTTCTTATGTAGTTCTTTCAAATTTGCAAATTAAATATCAAATATTGATTTTACAATGAGAGTTATTTTAATAACATTTTTCATCATAGCCTCTGTTCAATCATTGTCAGTATAATATTTTGTTTTCAGTGTTTGTTTTTTTTAATTGCATGATATTAGTTTTTGTAACTTAGCTAACCTATTTTGTTTATAACCAATTGTATAAATACTACTTGCAAAAATTGCCAACTCCAACATTTTTTTTTTCTGTAAAATGTACTTAGCTTTCTACTAAGTGTTAAAACAATCAGGGTAATACATTGTTGGTATTATGTCTGATTTATCCTGGTACTTAATTAGAATAATCTGTTTAGGTTTTGAGAAATAATTCTTATTAGTAAATTTAAAAAAGGGGTTAGTTACTGAATGGGAAATTTTCATTAAAATAAAAAAGATTAAACGAGAGAAATTAATTAATAGTTCATCAGGAATGTTCTGTCTGAAATGATAGATGCCAGGTTTTTCTGCTTGAATAAATTCAATTGAAAATTGTTTTCCTTGTGCAGAGCCCTTGTTACTTCTGGTCGCAATTCGAGCAAACAGAAGCCTGAACAGAAAGTTAGGCCGCTTTGGTCTGGTCGTGCCCCAGTTGGTACAGTTCAGCCAACCTTGAGAGAACAGCGAACTAGCGATCAAGGTACAGCAACCAGCCTCGAGAAAGGTCAACCCGTTCAATCTTCTCAATCCAATCAAACCACTCAAATCAATCACAACAGTCCAAAGGGTCCTGATAGTCCCAGGATAAAGAAGTGAGATTTTAAAGTATTAATTATTTTTAGTTAAGTGTTTTCCATGGTTAATGGTTGTTAATTTTATTTATTTTATAAACTAGCTGTGTACTAATATTTTCACTGTTGAGTAATATGTTGCTTCAGACTAGCACCATAGCATACAACTAACAGCATGTTTTTAGCTTTTACTTATGGGATCTTGAGGTGCTTATAACAATCTGTTTAATGCAATAATTAAACTATTTAAAAGCTAAAAGTTATGACTGACCATAGGAAATTCATATTCTTTTCACCAAAATTTAAGACAGGTTTTGGTTGTATATTATACAATTCTATCATGAGATTCCCTTTTTCCCTGTATCAGACCATGATATTAAATGAAAAGGGAAAGTGATAATTTTGTCATTAACTTTGATTAATATTGATGCTTATGTAATCCTTATTATTTAATAAGGTTTAGCAAACCCAATCACTGCATGCCGATACCACAATTATTGCTTACATATCTATATGCACTAAACACCATCCAACCTTAAATCTACAATTTAAGACAACACCACTTTTACTTGTTTCTATTGTTAAAAATATATTTCAGAGATTGGGTCATTATTCACCCTGAGGTTATTACTTCAGTCATATTTAACATTGCGAATCCCGCAATTCCATTTTGTTACCTCTGATTTCTCGATCCAACTTCTTTAAGAAGCACCTACATTTTAATCATTAAACAACATTAGTGAAAATGAATTACGCAATAAGAATAATTTTATCTTTCAGGTTACTGGACAGTAGAACTGAGTAATTTCCCACTTTTTACCTTGATTGTTTATAGCCTATTTTAAATTTTATAGACTTCAGTACTTCAACTACTCTATTGAAATAAATTCTTGATAAATTTTTATTTATGTAACCATTGCTACTACTTTTATGTTCTTAACTACTTTTTTCACAGTTGATCCTAGCTTTCTTTTTAAATCCACAATAGTTTTAGTATTTTTTTCTTGTTTTTTCCCACAAATCTGCCAGCAAGGACCACACGAATATCAATTAAATCTTCTTCACACTCTCTGCCTTCCTTCTACTCCAATACTCTCTCATCTTCCTGGACTGTTCCTCTTGCTCCTCCTCAATCCATTTTCTCCCTAGTCACTCTTTCCTCCCTGCAAGAACCCCAACTTCTTTTAGTTTTTTCCCGAAAAGTTCTCTATCCAAGCAGTCCTTATCCTCTCGATTTTTAGCCTATCCAGCTCCTCTTTTATTTGTTTCACCTACCCACCTATACCCTTATACCTTAAGACTTATGTTTTAGTTTTAGTGATATGTGGAAAAATATTTTGTTTTCTTATAACCATAATAATCTCCTCCCTATATTTATTATGCCATTGTAATTTGTCTTTTCTCTATAAAGGGATCAAATATTTAATTAGGTCAGTATTTTGATCTTCTGTTTTTAAATAGCCTCTGAAATACATTTTTGGCCCTCGGTTGGTGAATGCATATGTGTAAACTTGCCAAAAGTCTTTACTAATGGCTATTTGTAAGCTATATAAATTCCTTTTATTGGAGAAAAAAAATAATCTAAATAGTGAACAGGCATTAAAAAAAAAAGCTTTATAAAACTTGTATATTGAAATCAACATGCTATATTTTTCCAAATACTTCAGATTATTTTTTTTTACCGTTAACATTATTTTACAATTAATGAAATTCTAATCCATTAAATTGATAAATGCTGTATTGCTGACACTAGCAATAATGATGACTTTAGGAAGTAATTTACCTTTTCAATGCTAATGAATAATTATTATAAGTTAAACAAAGAAAAATTGTTCATTATGCTCATTAAAATGTTTTATTGATATATTTTTATCGAGACTCAAATCAACATAATAATTCATTATACGAGAATTCCATTTCATGTTTGTCATTAATATTTATAATTCAACTTTCATTTGTTATCAATGCCTATTTTTATTTTCCACCTTGCATAATATTTAATACTTAAAAATTGTTTACTCTGTTACTGTTCTATTTTTATCACAGATTTACATTAAGAATAGTCTAATTTTATTTATGCAATGTCTGCTAAGTGCAATTTGAAAACTATAATAGGTTTGATTTAATCTCTAATTATTTCAGTTTATCGAAACCACAGAAAGTAGATGAATTTCCGCAAAATGGTACTCCTGCCACACTGGTAGAGGCTCCAACATTCTATCCTACTGAAAAAGAATTTCAGGATCCTCTTGAATACATAGAACATCTGACACCACTTGCACAGTCTTTTGGGATTTGCAGGATAGTACCACCTTCGAGCTTTAAGGTAAAACAAAATCGGTAAAAATATTGATATTGCCGATATTTTTATTTATTAAAATATAATAATATATTTAGACAATTAGAATTAATCTTTTTTAACATACAAACCACATTACAAAATTATTGTTACATTGATATTATCTATGAGCTTTTATGTATATCAATTAACCATTCAAATCAATTTTGTATTTTTTCTTTCTTGAAGCCTGAGTGTAAGGTGGCCGATGAAATGAGATTCACAGCATACAATCAATATGTCCATAAAATGATGGAAAGGTGGGGTCCGAATGTGAGAGAAATGTCTGCCATCAGGAAATATTTAAGAACACAAAGTATTGCACTGGTCCAAGTACCATCAGTGAGTATTTATTATATATTTAAAGATATTATATATTTGTTACATATTAATAATATATTCTTTTATACATCTTACATAAATGATATAATTTTTCTTTCCTATATTAATAATTAAATTTCTTATTTTATCTAATAATGATATATTTGCCTTTGATTTATATATTTTTCTTAATTACTCATCCTAATAAAAGAAAACCAACGGGATTTCTAAATGTTAAATTAGTAATTAACCAAAAATTAAAAAAAAAAAGATATCATTTGTATTAAATAAATAAAATTTAAATAAATAAAATTTGTATTAAATAAAATTTAATTTTATTGATAAAATTCACATTCAAATTTAATTTAAAAATTTATGATCCATAAAAATTTGTTACATTTTAGCCATTCTTGCTTGGGCATTTTTAAAATTAAAGCCCTATTATACGGATCATTTTACCAATATCAAATCTGTCAATATATATTCATATTTATGTATTAGGAAGTACTCATTAAACATTTTAAATTATAAAAACATCCGGTCAACTAGTGGTAAAATTCTAGTGATGGTTCAATTCCTTATTTCAAAATTATCTATTCGTTTTATTACTTATGATTTAGTTTGTATTAAATTAGCAAAATCAGTGTAAATGAGTGATGAGGGATTTAATAATATAAAAGTTGAATTGGCCGTCTTAAAATAAAGATAATTAAAATCTTCTGACATTTATTTTAACATTTTAAAGTTATAAACAAGTACTTCTTTGTTTATAATAATTTATATGACTTGATTCAATGTTGCATAGTGGAACGTAAATTAGGATTTCTCTTTCAAAAATAGCCAAGGATGAATGGCTTAAAGATCAAAAATTATTTGTTGTTATAAAATAGGATAATACTCTGCAATTAAATCTAAATGGTGTTATCTATATAATTTGTTCTAGATTGGAAGTATGGAAGTAGACTTGCCGAGATTATACCAAACAGTCCAGCAATGTGGAGGATTAAAAGAAGTAATGGAGAAAAAGCGATGGGCTCGTGTTGCTGATGCAATGCGCATACCGAAGCTGGCTCAGGACAGAGTTACCAAGTTAGATGATATCTATTGCAAGTTCCTGTTGCCATATGATACACTTTCTCACGGTAAATAACTGTTTATTATCATGAAAGTTATGTATAAAAAAAATGCTATAATTTAAATAAAATGGAACTGATAGGGTTTTTATTGAGTGAGTTTGAATACTTCATTATTTTGAAATATTTATTGAATATAAGATTAAAATAAAAAAATATATGTTTTCAACAATGGAAACCATATCCTGTAAACATTCTCAGTTCATCTTACGATACTTTTTTTTTTAGACTACCCTAATATTGTTGATCAATAATCTAGAATTTTATCTATTTGTGATTAATTGATCTACATAATATGTTTCTATTTTATAGAAGAAAGAAATAAACTATTAGAAGAAGTTGAATATGAATGGAAAGAACGTCAAAAGAGGCTAGCTGCTGCCGATGAGGAATCAGGGAGTGCTGATAATAGTAGTGATGAGAGTGAAACTGATGAGAGGGAAGAATGTATTGCTAAGGTAACTACCAACATTTAATTTATACTTTTTTAATAAATTGAATTAATTAGTTGTATATATATAAAATAAAAAAATTGAAGAAGCTATAAAATATTTTGAATGGAATGGAAATACCAAATATGAGGCGTTGAGATGCAAAAGGGGATAAATCCAAATTTGAAAATTTTTCAGGACACACAAACATATGCATAATTCAGGATATTATGAAATGATTATTTATTTGAGACAATTATTTTTAGAAAATTAGATTGGCTTTGGCATGTTTTGTCTGATGAACCAAGTACCACCGCATAGAGTTGTGAAATTTGAGAAAAAAACATTTAAAAAATTAAAAATGATAAAATATGGAATTATTGCTTTTTTGCATCTCCACGCCTCATATGTTAGTAAATCTAGCAGGGATGTTCTTATCCGAAACATTCAATAAAGTTAGAATCAGGGTTCTTGATCCAGAGAAGTTTCAAGTTGATTTGGGTTTAAAACAAGGTGATTTTTCTTCAACCGTTCTAGTTAATTTTGCTCTAGAAATTTTCTATATTGTTGGTATTATTTTATTATATATCTGTATTATTTCAAAGACAGTTCCAGTAAATATCACTTATAAACATGAGTGTCCTTTGTTTTTATATTATTATACAATATATCCGATATGTCTTTTTGAACATTTCAAAATTGAAGATGTGCGATTAAAACTCATATAGGGTTAGGAGATAATATCTTAACCAGGCACTTAAAGATCAAAATCATTATGATATAGTTTAAATAATATTCATTAAAAATATGGATCAAGAAAATAACTGACATTATTTAATAGTTGCCATCGATTGTTCAAGAAGGTTCTGATTTAATTATTTGACAATGAACAAATTTGAGAATGAGCAAAGAGAAAAAATAGATAGATCTATGTGAGTTAGTTAAATATTGTTATATTTATAGTTAAATATTATATATTATAGAAGATTTAAGAAAGAGATAGAAGACTGATAGTAAACTGTAATTAATGTTTCCGATAATTTTGCTGTCTCAAGTGCAGTTTTTAGAAGTTTGCACCATTTCTGGTTTTAATTGCTTATTAAATACTTTCTACTAGTAAATAAATCACAGTTCAGTAAAACAACTTCATTAATTTTGACACAGACAAATAAATAAAGTTTCAGTATACTTTGAAATAGGGTAATGAATTGTTCCATTATTATAATATGTTTTAGCTGTAATTTTATGAACACTTCATGACAAATTTTATATAATAGAAATAATATAATGTATATAATCTCAAAAATTATGTAATTTTTATTTAGGGAAGAAGTATGCCACTATCTGCGTTTTTCCGTACAGCTAGAAATACAATGGCAATGTGGTTTAAAGACGGAGCTCCATCTGCTGCAGAAGTGGAAGCTGAGTATTGGAAGCATGTTTCTCAAAAAACATGCCACGTATGCGTTCACTCAGGCTCCATCGACTGCGCTACTTGGGGGTGTGGTTTCCCTACCACCAAATCATCTGCCACGTCGCGTCATCCTTGGAATCTGAAAGTCCTTACCAATAACCCTGGTAACATTCTACGCTCGCTTGGTCCTGTTATGGGTAATTATCATATTTTTAATTAACTTATTTATTGTAATAATAACTTCATTATGACATATACCTCATTAAATGAAAGCTTATTTTACATGTTCCCATCTCCTGAAAGGAGCTTCATTTCTCTTATGCTGAGACTTGGATTATCTTCAATATTTCTCAGATTCTTAAAGCTCTTTTTCCATCTTAAAACAGCTTTGATCGCTGATTCTACCTAGAGGATATCTTGATTCTCAATCTCTAGTGGGTCAAGATTCTTTGATCAATTAATTTCCTCTCCAATAAGATTTGTCTTTAAATGTAGCCAATTTCCTTGTAATTGAACTTGATGTACTATTTTAAGCCTAGAGGTTTCTTTCCCATAAGTTTGAGCTTTCTTTTAAATCTAGGAAGAGAAAAAGATGATATATTTTTTTGTATGAAATGGATAACAGAACAATTTTTCCTTAATAAGTTGTTAATAAATCTTAGGAAGTAAGTATAAATAGAATGTTATTCAGAGATGGCAATATATATATATATATTTAAAAAATGTGGAATTTTCATATTGATATTAAAAAGTACATACACCTCACCTAAATCTTATTTTACTTTATAGGTATAACAGTTCCAACACTCCATGTTGGAATGTTATTTTCTTCATGCTGTTGGTACCGAGACCCTCATGCTCTTCCATGGATTGAATATTTACACACTGGAGCAAGCAAGATATGGTACATCAGTCTTTTTAATTTATTTTTTGCACAAAAGTTCTAGTTTTTGAAGGAACTAAGTCCATGGAAAATTTTTTGTATTTCATTTTAAAAATTTATTTTTGGAAAATATTAAAATTTTCTGAAAATAGATTATCTGTCACTGAAGAGTTTTATTTAATAATAAATAAATTGTTATTCACTTGTTATGGGTTTGTTCACTTTATTCTCAAAATTGCAGTTCATTTTTCAAAATTTTGCATTACCCTAAGGACAGAAATCCCACACTTATATTTTCTATGACATTCCAAACAATTCGACATTTCTGTTCTCAACTTAACAATTAATGAAAATATGCTAAAAATGAAGTATTTGTGTATATATTTACACACTGGAGCAAGCAAAATATGATACATACACCTTTTTAATTTATTTCTTGCCCTCATTCATGTTCTCAACTTAACAATTAATGAAAATATGCTAAAAATGAAGTATTTGTGTATATATTTACACACTGGAGCAAGCAAAATATGATACATACACCTTTTTAATTTATTTCTTGCCCTCATTCATGTTCTCAACTTAACAATTAATGAAAATATGCTATAAAATGAAATATTTTTGTTTTAGTTTTAACTCATAAATATTTTTTATGGATAATATTAAATTTTAATCATTGAATACATTTGATTTATTTTACTTTAATGATTATTTAAGTTAACAAATTCATGTTTTAGGTATGGTGTACCTGATTCTTGGTGTAGTGAACTAAGACAGGCTATGTACCCACTCCTTCCACGCCATACAAGAGATCGTACTATATGGCTCCCCTCGGATACAATGATGGTACCACCAACTTACCTTATTGACGGTGGAGCTTCTGTTTGTCGGGTCGTTCAAGAACCAGGCCAATTCATACTTGTCTTTCCAAAATCCTTCACTTCCAGTATATCAACCGGCTATGTAGTTTCAGAAAGTGTCTATTTTGCCCAACCTTCTTGGCTCAACACGGCTGAACAAGTTTTTAAGGTAATTTATTATTTATCCATACCAATTCATTAGGCCTAAAGAAAAGAGATCTTAGTGAAAATGTTCATATCATTATAATTGGATACTTAACTTGTTAATCCAAAATATTCGTAGTAAATATCTCTACTTTTCTAGATTATATTTTATATATACTAATTCTACAGATATTAGCGTAGGGTTGTAAAGTTGTAAACAGTATGAGTTTGAGCAGGTGTAGGCATGCTCATGTCTGTGTGTACCTTTGTGTTCAACTAGGTGGTGCTTGGTTTATTTGAAACTATTTATTCATTTAACGTCACTTCGTACTGCAAAGGCTAATATGATAGCATGCTTTAGTGAGATTCCTAAATTTTGCCTTTCCAGGCATAATCATGATAGGGATGTATTTAAAGATCTCTACACTTTATGATTCAGGACTCCCATTTTATGTCCCTTTTTAAGGATGCCATATCTATGAGGTTTTTTTTTTTGCTCAAGCTTTAAACTCTTGCTACAAGGAAAATGGTAGTAATTTATAGTGCATATGCATCTTGTATGTTTGAAAAAAAATCATATTTAAATATCTACGAGAAATATATTATTTTTTCTCTTTTTAGGATATTCTTGACAGCTGTGAACCACCTGTTTTCTCGTTTCACAAACTTTTGTTCAATATTGCTAATGACGCAAGAGCCTCTGCTGAAACCCTACTCCAGGTAATTATATATTTTATTTAATAATGTTATTGCATCAGTGGTGTATTATAAGATGTTACCATTAGCAGCTCTTATCTGCTTTCTCTCTGCTGAACCCTTATGATCCAAATTTACGTTTCTTACACAACGCGATCTTCATACCTATGTCAGCTTGAACCTGTTCAGCATTAAATTCAGTCTTAAAATTGTTTGGATGTCGAGTCTGACAATGTACCATTATTATTCCAACCATACTAAAACTAACTTTACATATTGATTTGTTTATACTTATGATTAATTAATTAAATATTAAGTACAGTACTTGGAATTAAGCAGATTCTGTTCAAAGGTTTGTGATACAACAAGAAGTTATTAAAGTTTTTTTTTTTTTTGCTAAATGATATTTTGATTTGTCAGATGATATTTATCTAAGATAAAAGACATTTTAAGACATAGATTTACCTATTACTAGTATAAACCCTGGTTTATACAAAGTAAATACATTATTAAAGCATTATATCCTTATGATTTTCCATTTGTCCCAATAATATATTAAATTTTTCAAATTAGATAATTATTTGCTAATTAGTTTTATTTAGTTCTTTTTAATCATGTTTGCAATGAAGTTTTCATTAATAATAATTAATACTATTGTTATTTAGGTTTTACCGATGGTGAAGTCTGTTGTCGAACAAGAAGTTGAATCTAGAAAGAAACTAGAAAAGCTCGGCTTGACATCTTGGGAAAGAATCCCATCATCTAAAGGAAGAAGAAATAAGAAACAAGAAGAAGAACCAACTGACTTAGAATGTGATATTTGTCGTGGGGCATTCTTTTTGTCAATGGTATAACTAAAGATATATAAGATATAAAAGATTTATTTTCCTTTTAAAGTTCATTTTTATAATTGATAACTGTCTTTTCTCTTATCTATATGTTTAATTTATATTTTTCTTGTGCAATTAAATATAAAGGTAATGTGAACAACCCCCTTAAATTATACTTCATGCATTCATTGATAAATGTTAAACACAAACTATACCCTTAGTATTTCTCAGTGAAGCCTCCTATATTATGCATAAACTTTTACAATGGATTTTGATCCTTAGAGATTCTTTTGTTAATCTTTAAAATCCTTTGGGGTAGTTTTCTGCCAATGATAACCTACTCCAAGTGATTAAATTTTTTGTTTCAAAAAACTCGTTTTTTTTTTCTATTGTCAAGATTCTTTACTTCTAAAGAACTTAGATATCCTAAACCCTACTGTTGACTGTATTAGGGGGGGAGAGGAGATATTGTCTGAAAAAAAACATTATTTGATGAAGTGTTTAATTTTTTTTTAAAGTTTTGGAATATTATGTTACCTTGGGCTAGGAGAGCTGGTAGAGGGAATAGGGTATGATCGAGGGCACATGGGGAAACTTGGTGAAAAAATAAACCCCAAAACAATCAAACGCTAGTATATTGAAATTAAAATTCCATTTAGCATAATGAAATTAAAACTCTAATTTAACATAAAAATCACCCTCAATAATAGTACTTAATGATAACATATGAACGAGACTCATACACCTGATTCTCCGTCCATACTCATAGTCCCTAAAAACCACTAAAAATAATAATAAAACAAGTTCCATAATATATAACAATCATCAAACCCATTATCTATAACAATTATTCTATGCACTAATAATTACAACTTCAACATTCCCCATCAGTATTCATTATCTTATCACCATTAATAACATTATTAATTTCCAATTAAACCTCCATCCGTCATCTACAACAGTATCATTTCCATCATCTATAATCATCGGCACTAATCGTAATTACAACTTAAACATTTCACCCTCAGTACTCATTATCTCATAACTATTAATAATTTCCAAACAAAACTAGATCTATCATTTATAACAATAATCATATGGACTAATTACAACTTAAACATTAGCCCTCGATACTAATTATCTCATAACCATTAATAATTTCCTAACAAAACTATATCTATCATTTATAACAATAATCCTATGCACTAATAATATTTACATTCATTACCTCATAACCGCTAATAAACACCATAATTTTACCATAAAACATTTTCCATAATTCTATAAACACCGATGACAGTTACGATTTAATTATCCACCATCATTAATCCTTATCTCATAACCGCTAATAACATAATAACTCACCTTTAAAACAGTTCCCTCTTCTCCAACCATAATTCTATGTGCACTAATGCTTAAAGAAAGATTCCTATCAGTCTTGTGGCCAAACGGGACCAATGACAACAAAATAATTACTGGCTCTATCTTCAACTGACCACCCGCCGGCCTCACCCCAAGTCTAGTCCGACTACAGTACATAGAAAATCTAATATCTCTCTCTGATTTCTTGCTCCGGAACCAAGGCTTCTCGCTAGTACTTGCGTTCAACTCATCTTCAGCCCCATCTTCCTTCAGAAGACCCACCTGCCGTCAGCCAGGAAAGGAAAACCGTCAGGTACTTGTAGGCTTCTCTGAGCTGGTGTAAGCATTTTTTTTACTTCTTTGTCTGACAGGTGCTGCCCCAGGTGGTCATCATTATCCCGAAAATTCAATAATTATATTTAGCGTTTCCAAAGATTCGAACAGGGCCGGGGATTTTACGGTGAAAACTGCTGATTCGGTTCTGGCCTCATATTTGAATTGGACTCGTGAACTGCTTGGCTCAGCGTCTCCACAAACAGACGGCACCTTCCAGTTAGAATTAACTTTTAATAAAATATTATCAAAACTAAACGTTGAGGACCTACAATGCCTTTAACCAAAACCATATACAAAAAAAATTTATGTTAATAGTCACAAAAAGAAATAAACTTAGCAAATCTTATTTGGCATAGGATAACATATACCTACATAATAATGTACAAAATCCTTACAACCTAAAGTCTTTTTAAAACCTATTAATGAGAAGAAGCAAATAAATGCTAATCATTTTCTATAATACGTAAAACTAAAAATAAACTTTTGACTTCAAATGATAACATACTTCTTTTTGATCACAAAGATTAGAGTGCAATTTCTTAACACAGATTACTTTCCTTATATAAATATAAATTCACTAACATTTTTAGCATTGAGGTAAAGCTGTAATTAATGCACATAAACAAACTATATATATTTAAATACAATTTTTCTCAGCCTGTTACATTTACATAATTCATTAAACTTCATAAAAAGAGAAATTGTTAACTAATAAAATAAGTCAGTAATTGATTTGGAGATAACCAATTTTTATTTAATTAATATAACAATTTATTTTCAGGTAACAAATTCTAATGAAGATTGCAGTTATTGCATTGATCATGCAATTGATGTCCTTACAAAGGATCAGAGCCTTCTCAAGTATTGCAAATTAAAATTTGCCTATGATGAAGTAAGCTGTTTGTTTTTAAATTTAATTTTACCTATTTTTTATAACAAAAAAAATTACAATTCAGGAATAAATTTTATTTAAAAAAGTGATATTTGAATTAGAAATTATTTACATACTATTCATATAAAATATTCTGTAAATTTATTTTCTAATTTAGGAGTCTGTGACAGTCTTATAACAAACTTATGACTTAAGACTTAAATCTTTGTAAACAGATTTCTAAGTATATTAGACAGATGTTTTTGTTACATTATTCATAATCTGTCATTAATCCAGTGAATATGAACCTCAGATTATACAAACTGGTATGCAAAAAAAAAATTTAACGTTTCCTGTTGAATTTCAAACAATTCTAGTCAACTTTATCGTGATTTTCTTTCTTTTTGGGCTAACATCTTTATTCTAGCTATGAGTTATTAGTAAATAATTTTCTTTCATCTCTCATCTGGATCACATACTACTGTTTATTTTTCAGTAATTGTTGTTTCTGCCCTTGTTCTTAACAGGGCTTATCCATTTTTTAAAATAAATAAAAAGATCTATTAATCTTATAGGAATAATAATACGACTTAGTAAAACATGAAAGCTCTATGCTGAAACCATTAATCATTGCTTTAAACTTCCGTCAATGGAACACCACTCCAACCCAAATCTGTTAGATCATTCTTAACGCAATCCTCTCATCTACGTCTCGTCTATCCCTCAGATATTTACAAGTCACCTCAGTGCTGATTAAAATTTTAGGGATTCGTTCAATACTAGTCTAAACAACATTACAAGCTTATCTCAGCCTTTCTGACGCTTATAGTCGGAAACTTATATGCTGAAAGTGTCATGGTGTAGTAAATATGGCTTTAAAAAATATTTTTTCAGAGATCTAAAACATAAATCAGAAATGATAAGAAATTTTTATATTCTTAGATTCATTTTTAGAACAAAAAATTATGAATTTAATTATATCTTTGTGAAAATGTTTAGCTAAAATATTTTTTTTAGTTTGAGAATTATTCGAGTACTGCTGAGTTTCTCTACTTGGCTTTATCTCGTGCTATTATTAATGTTTCATTACATTTACTTGATGTATTCTATTATACAGTTGTAAATTTCAATAATTAACTTTAAAAAAAAAGTTTAAGAATTTTTTCAATTTGGTAAAAAGCCAGGAATTTTGTTCATGTTCAGCTGAAAAACACTATATTCTGCATAATTTTCTTAAGAATCACTTTCGAAAAATTTATTTTTGATGTGTTATTTTTTATAAATAGTAAATTATATATTTTTTTAAATTGTTTGCAGGAAGAAATGGAGGAACTTATAGATAAAGTGAAGAATAAAATAGAAACTAAAACTCAGAAGAAACAAGCTAAAGAAAAAGGGAGCTCTAGCGGATCTAAGAATTAATTTTTTTTAGAAACAAGTCTAGTAAACAACCAAAACTTTGACTCAGCCTAGTCCGTAATAGTCAATATTCACCATTTTATTTTAATAAAATATGATATTCCTATATAGGTTATGTCAGTATATCAACTCGTGTATAAAGATTTTAGTTAAGAAATTAAATATGTTTTGTAAATATTGTTGCCCCCTTTTGATAAACTGATGGATTTATCAATTAAAATGTAAATAAAACCTGGCTTGTTCTAAGAGTAACCAGTTAAAAGAATTATTATACCAAAGCATTCTTTTATATTAGTTCCTTAACTTAAAAAAAAAAGATATATGGATGATGGTAAGTTGAAAATTGGTGCTTAGAAAGATGTAAAATAAAAAAGCTTTATCTGACAATATCATAGAAAACATTTTTTTTTTTTAATTTATTCAGAAATTTCATTGTGTATCATGAAAGATATATGTTTTTTAAAATGAAATAATGAAATAAGTTTTCTATAATAATGCTTAGTTCTTCCCCAACTTTGCCTTAAATTAATCATATACCTGTAGAATGCTTTAAATGTAAAATAGATAAAACATTAGTAATTTATTTTTTATATTTGTATACCATAGACATGGTCTTTCATCACTAGTGGTTATTTAAATTCTGTATTAAAAATGCATTTTAAAAACTGTTAAATATTAAAAACATTTATTAAATATTTTTAATAGAGAGATTTATGTATATAAAGTATTGTTTTGCTTTTTATGAAAGTGCTTTTGCTTTTTTTTTTTTTAAATATGGTTCGGTAACTATTTCTTTATGAACTGAAAACTTGAAAAAGTTTTGGGTATCAGATGTTAACATATTTAGACATTTGTTTTTAAAACTGTCTATGTTAATAATGTATTATGACCATATTTTAATTAGTACTATATTTATAAAGAAATATAACATTTTTAACTGAGGAATTATAGATTAACTTGTAATAGTGAAATAAAAATGTAAATTTTATTTCGTGTCTGTTATACTTACAAAAGTATAACTCTTGTTCTCTTATTAACCTGTTAACTGGGCGGGACGTATAGATACGTCAAACATAATTTTGTATTTTCCTTTGTGCTATATATATATAAATAAATGAAAACATATATATTTCATAGTCTTTTCATTTATTTTAAGCATAAATGAAAAAAAAAAAATATTATATGAAATTACGTTCTCCGGGGGGTGATGTACTGACACGTCCGAGTGGAAGAGCTCGCGTAATATATGCTGCGTAATTAAAAAGGGAATTCCCCGGTTAACAGGTTAACTAACTCCATTTGCAACATAATAACAACCCCAAAATTAATTTATCTAGTATTGTTTGTAAATTATTTAAAATAAAAATTGTTTTAAGTATATATAAATTTTGTTCATTGTTTATTATGTACATTTTTGGCTTATTTTGATATTTATGTAAATTTATTTGTACACATACCATAAATTATAATTACCTATTTGATTTTACTTGAAGCTTTTATTAATATCCTGTTCTTATTCTTTTCGAGAGTTTTGAAACTTTTGTTTGTTAAAATAATTTTAATAAGGGTTACTGTTTATAAGGATCATGCAGAAAAAAGTTATTTTTGGATTAGCACTGCTATCTGTTTTGGACAATAGTTGAAACTTGGCTTTTCATTGTTTACCTCAATTAACTTTTTTAATGCAATAAAACATAGTTTGATAAGCTTTATAATCTAGAATATCAATAAAAAAAAGTTTTAATACTTATATAGGTTCATCAACTGGGTCCAAATTATTGACGATAACAAATGTATGAGAATATTTCATCTTATTTCATTAAATAGGTCGACTTGCTTGGTTGGGCCATTCTCCTTACAACCTCATTCCATAATTAAAATAATCACAATATTTGTTCTGATTCCAGAACCCTGTGGTAACTCTTCTTTTAAGTTATATAAGACTAATCAACAAATTGTAGTCAGGTGTTTTGTGCCAGTAAATTATAGCTGGAGTGGGTAATTTAAAGAAAAATATGCTTGATTTTTATTGTTATTAGAAAAAAATGTGATTTTAAAGTCTTTGATTATTTTTTTATTAAACTTTATTATTTTTCTAACCTAGAATATATTCTTCATCGTTATTATAAAAAATAAAAGCGCTTTGATCTTATTATCCGTTATTTTTGTATGCTTATACATCGATATTGTTTGTTTATTCATTAAACTTCACTTTATGCTGCTATTGCTAATGAACGAAAGTTTTTACTTCATAATACTATGTATGAGAAAGGGCCACTAAAAATGTTAGTGACTGTCATAGCTTTAGTTTGCTCATTCTACCATTCATCAATAAAAAATGTAAAACCAAATGACCTGTACTTTATTCAGTATGCCAAAAAAGTATTAGGTGTTCCAACCACAATGTGTTAATGAAACATTGATTCAAACTTCTCATTAAAGTTAATTTTACTAGACATACTTAAGGTTTTTTGTGGTAGTGTTTACAAAAGATTTGTAAATCCGATGTTGCAATTAGTGCTGGAACAAAAGTATTAATTTTTTTAGGATATGAAAAACCCATAAAAATATTTCTTTATTATGTTTGTGATGAATTGTGTAGACAATCTATTTTAAGAATGACTAGAAGGTATGTGATTTAAACAAGATGAAGTGATATATGCTATCAAAAAATTTTATTTTTTTTTTAAATATTAAATTTTATTAATATTAAATATTAAATTATTCTTCAAAATCTTAGAACCAAGTATTATGGCTAGTAATAGACTTCTTTGATTTAATGAAGTGTTAATTGACGCAGAAATAACGAAAAGAAAAATATGAAGGATGATAAAAAAAAATTGTAAATTGTGGTTAGACTTGTGTACTTGATTGGGCATTTAGATGTTTAAAAGCTAATAGAAGAAAAATATCAGAAACTTCTGTGACTAGAAAATTATCTATTAAAGGATACCAATTGAGGTTAGTCTCTAAATTTTAAATATATGTATATATATTAACCCTTAAGCGACCGAATACGGCCGGGTCAGAGCGGGCTGGCTGGACTGAGTGGTAGAAAAGTCAACCGTGCCCGCTGAACCGATTACTTTTTAACTCTGAAATCATGTTTTTTTATTTAATTCCTTATAGTTTCCCATCATCCTTTTTGATGCGGACTTGGAATGGTGAATGGACTGGCACTGGTGAATTTAAAAACATATTTAAAAAAATAATTTTTTTTAATTACTGTAAATTAATTTTAATTATTTAAAAAAATATACAATTATATACTTTATTTTTTTGAAATGTCTATATACAAATTTATACATATACTTTATTTTTTTGAAATGTCTATATACAAATTTATACAATTAAAAATTCTTTTGAGTGTGATAAATGCCGAAACACGACAGACACTTTATGAAAAATAATATAGCCAAAAGTGAATTTGTACATCTGTTGTCAAGAAAAAGTATTTCAGCTTGTCATGCGGACACCTAGATGGCTCTAGGAACTGAACTACTATTGTAGCTCACGGTCTAGAAACGCCGAAGAAGCAAAACTATTATAATAGTCCATGGTCCGTGGAGCCCACCTGACACCGAACTATTATAATAGTCCACGGTCCCACGGCACGGCGCGCTCGGACTATTATAGTAGTTCACGGTCGCTAAAGGGTTAAAGACATGAGGGTAGGGTTTCAATAAATAAGTAAATGAATACAACAAATGTATTTGTTATGTTGCAACATAACTGTTTTGTCTGAAGCATATTCAACACCTAGAAAAGATAAAATAATATTTAAAGAATAATGTAGCAGAACTCGGCTCTGTGGTCCCTATGGTGTATTACATTTACTAATTACAACCATTCGAGAATAATGTTAATGTAAACTCTATTCCAAAACATTAAATTGACTATTTTAGATTTACATAATTAATAACTAAACTATTTACGTTGAACAGATATTTAAACTTTTACAATACGTATACTAAATTAAGACTAGAATGTCAATTAATAGATATACAAAATTTAAAACAAATGCGTATTAATGTAAATAACTTAAGAAAGAGATCATAATTCGTTGTTCCAAAGTCAAACCGTAGTATCTGAAAATTTTGCTACTTTAGGGTTACATTTTAATTTAATTTTACATTATATAATATATGATGAAGTATATTCTCTCCACAATATTAAACATCTAGCTGTTTAATGTGCTTCATTGCTAATTAAGAATTCAAAATATGAATAATTCAATTTTGTATTCCCTTTCTTTTGCAAGTCTGAGTCAAATCTAGAGTAGGTTGTGCTGATTTTCAGTTTGACATTGGAATGAAAATATATACATTTATTTTTTATAAAAATTAATTTTCTGATTGTACCATATGAAAATTGAAGCGTAGAGATGCGAAAAGGGATAAATCCGTATTTTATAATTTTTAATTTTTTTCACAAATTTAGTGTCCTTTATGCGGTAGTACATGGTTCACCCCCATTCAAAACATGTCAAAGCCAATCTAATTTTTCTAAAAATAATTGTCTCAAATAAATAATCATTTCATAATAACCTAAATTATGCATATGTATGTGATTCCTGAAAAAATTTAAAATTTGGATTTATCCCATTTTGCATATATACGCCTCAATTCATTTTATTGGAAAATGAATGTAAATAAAATAATAGTTTAATAATTAGCATTTAGAATAGAACTTAAATAATTTAGTGGAAGCATAGGTCACTCCTTTAATATGATTGATGAATATCCAATTTAAACATAAATAAATCAACTAGTTATCTTTTTTCAAGACAGGCCTGAAAGATCCTTTATTTGCCTAATAAAAAAAAAAAAACCTGTAACCACTATGACCCGTGAACGAGTCTGGGGTTCAATACATGGTAGAAACTGTACTGTTTCATGGACAACGGTTCATTTGCCTAATCAAATAACACAAAACAAATTTTCTTCCTGACTGTAGGCTTTTGTGAAAGAAATGACAAACTGTGTTTTTATTCCTAAGGTGTAATATTTCCATATCGTCAAGCAGCAGATTTTGATTTTATTTAAAATACTATTTTAACCTAAAGCATTTACATTTCATAGGTATGATGCCTGCTAAAGATTATGTATCATAAATGATACTTAGGAATATGATTGAAGCACCAAGAACAAAGGAAGATAAGTGAAGGAGCAATATTTAATGTAAATTCATACAAAAAAAAAAAAAACTTATTCCCAGATTCATTAGTATTTCAATTAAAACCACAATATCCTGCCTGGCTTCTAAACAATATTTCCTGCGACTTATATCTTCTAACTTATTCAAAAACGGGTCACAAGAGTTTATACTATAAATAATAGATGATAAACTATAAGAAAGGCTATAATCGAAGACTGTGTTACCAAAATTGTTTCCCTTCAAACTAAGTTGAAAATAATAAAACAACTAAAAGAGTGACTGTGGTATGAATATAACAAAATAAGCCTACAATTAAGTAAAACCTATTAACTAACTAAAACCTATAGTTTATAGAAACACATAATTGCAATAATTATTACACTTGGTGGCAGATTGTAATATTTAAATAAAGTGTATGTATATATAAACAAAATTATTACACTAGACAAATTAATAACAAGTCAGTCATAAAAAAATTCTGGGATTTTGAAGAATAAGATTAAGCTTGAACATCTCCAATTTCTGTAATTACAATCAGTAATATACTTAAAAGTATGAATGCACTTAATATTTCATATTAAATATAATTAATATAATGAAATATTAATATTTCTCTTTTTAGGTTATTTTTCAATTACAGTATTTTAATTAAACTGTCAGCAATTAAAGTTTAATAATTAAACACTTTTAAAGGTTTAAATAATCTAATTTTATCTCTTATTGATTAAATTTTATTCAATATAGGATGGAAACTTTTTTTTTGTAGGCACATAAACAATAGCAAAGCTTAAGACATTGATAACTATAGTTTTCAAAAACATGCATAGAAATAATTATTAGCCTTGCCACACGAATTTTAAAGAGAAAATAAAACTTAAACCTAGCTTTAACACAAATCTATCAACACTTTGGTAGTTTTTTTTGGAAATAATCTACCGAACCTACAATTAGGAACTTTGAAATTATAAGAAAAAGAACAAAGAAAGATTTTGGCAACTATTTTTAAAATTTTATTTAATCACAAACAATTGAATAAACATTGATATTTCAATTTACCAAACTACAGGAAGCACTTACTTTACAAAATTAATTAACAGTAATTCATTTGTTGTTAAATAGAAAACAAATATGTAATTGCAAGTTAATAAAAACCCCGTTAACAAATAAATTGTAACAGCTTTTGAGAAATAAAAAATAGGTAAAACGTTGAAGGTTTTTTCACGATGCTTTTAAGTCACCAATTATAAAAAGTAATTTTGAATAAAATATTATTTAAATATCATTAATATTCGTGGAACTAAATATGAATATTGAGGTTAATTATTGCATAAGCTTATTTTGTGCTTAAAGTTGCAATTAAAAAAATAAATTTATCTTTACAGATATACATTATCCAATAACACTTTAAACTTAAGTTACTTTTGAAAGGGCAGAATATTATATATAAATTTTTGTTCTTCACGATAAAATAGTAGATTATTTCAAATTAAAAGTAATATTAGTTTTTAATGATAAATAAAAATTAAAATATAACCTTCCTCGTGCTATAAATGATAAAGGTGATAAAAAATAAACAAAAGATACTTTATGCAATAGTATTATAAAGTTAGGCGTAAAAACCATAATCATGATTAAATGCTTCAAGTAAAAAAATAATAAGGCCTTCTTACAATACTTTAAATTTTATTTTTGACAGATTTAAAACCTTTAAAAAATTAGCCTGAAAGTCCATACAAAATCAATAAAACAGGTCATACATAAATGGATTACCATTTTAATAAAAGAGCCTAAAGAAAGATACAAGGGAAAAAAGCACCTTGCATTAATATTAGCATTTAAGGAGGACATTTTTGTGCCAAAATAATGTAGATGTTTAATGTGTAAGTAAAAATATTCCCATGAAATTTACCACATTGTGATCGAGGGCTGTTTTAATGATTTCAACTATTCAATTATTTAAATTTATATGAAGTATAAAATTTATTTATTATCATACCAGTTTTTAATTTATCTCTGATTAAACCAATTTTAATTCTAATCCTCAATAAATGAAGATAAAAATCTATTGTATTTTGATTGAAACTACCTTTGGAAATAAGCATTTAAAGTCTTCAAAGGAATGTCTTAGATACTTTTAAATCATAATTTAAAAGTTTACAATCATGGATCATTAAGTTTAACATAATCAATTAAAATGCATATTTTTTAAGTACAATTACAATGACCTGATTGGGCCACAAATTTAAATTCAGTCAAATATATCAACAAAATATATTCTAATGTATAAACAATAAAGTTAAAATAAATAAATTATGAAAATGTACATTATGGAAGCTTATAGTACATAAAAACAAAAACAACTTAAAATAATAAAACTTATACTAATACAACATTAAATCTTTTTCAAAATGGTAACAATAAACTGGCTTGGTAACTATTTGTGTTTCAGACCTAGGAAGGAAGTAATTCAAACATTAATGCAATTAAATTATAGGCATGTATGTTAATTTAATTTGTAACATAATTGTGTATTAATTAATAGCTGATTTGCTTGAAACAATAAAACTTTAAAGAAACTCAGGTATAGGAACAGATAACTAGATCCCCCAAGGACAATAACAATTCAAATCAATGCTGCCGTGGTGAGCATCACCCTCCTTCTCTTTATCAATTCTTATTTTATCCTGGTTTAAGACCTAAAATCTGGATCAATTTTAAAATTATTAACACTTCTATTGATCCTCTCTATCTCACACATATACATAAACACTTATTTTTTAAATAAATTCTATTTAATTGTTAAACCCTTTATTTGAAAAACTACCTAGGTCTGCTAAACTAAATATGTTCAAATACAGATGCTGAAATGAGCATTAAAAAAAAACTTTTAACAGCAAATGGAATTAGCCTGCCCGTTTTGAACTGATGATTGACTAAATTCATCTTTAGTAAACTGGTGCATTAGCGAAACTGATTTGTGGCTACTACCATTTAAATACTTATTTTCTACAGGTCTACAGAAATTGACATTCAGCACAGTAGTCAAGCTTCTCCATGCTAGAGATGTTTTACAAAAATAGCCAAAGAATTGAGAAAAGACCTCTGGTATTGCAATCTAAGCAATACGATCATCAAATCCAATAATTTTAATTTATTTATTTTTTACTTTATGAGAATTCTTAATCTTTTGTTAGTTGCACAGTAATACATTGATATGAAAGCAACTCACATA
Organism: Arma custos; assembly: GCA_037127475.1. Classification (NCBI taxonomy): domain Eukaryota; kingdom Metazoa; phylum Arthropoda; class Insecta; order Hemiptera; family Pentatomidae; genus Arma; species Arma custos. Next base: position 112,376,543 of record CM073764.1, read on the forward strand.
TCTCAAGGAGACTAAAAACTATCTTTGTCACAAAAAAGAATACAACTAACAAAAGGTTTTTTTATATAATGAAAAACATTATAATTGTTTATACTCTTTATAAGCAAATGTTTTTAAATCAAAAAATAGAAAATCAAACTTACTTTAATAAATCTAACATTGATTTAAAAGAATACGGAATGTAGAATTGAACAAACACTAATAAATAAAATGTTTACATTCATGACAAGCATGAATTATTTTAGATATTAAAAATATTTTCCAGGAATGATAAATTTAACTAGAAAAGTAAAAAATAACACAAATATTATTTATGCCCTTCATAATTACAAATAAAAAATAAAATAAATTTGTAACATAATTTTAATGGACAAATAAAAAATAAATAAACTTATAAGTTAAAATTTGAAGACAACTAAGCAACCGAACTAGTACTGTGGTCAAGAAATTTTCATTTTTCTACAATATATTTTACTCCAGCTCACAAATAATTTCCTTAGCTTGATAGTCATCTGTCTCTCGACTGGAGCACACTGAAAAGGACTTCGGTAGAAGAATCATCTCTGTTATCGTCATCATCAGATGATGCAGTAGCTTCGGCTAAAAACCTAGAAAATATGATAAAAATTATGAAACAATTTCTGTTATATAATTGAGATAGTGACTAGAAAAAACCTGAGCTGGTCAACAGGAGTCCTACTTTAATGGAAATACCAACAAATGTTTTTGAGTGTGTTTTCTTGATAAGATTTTGAAATGAAACTTCTTTACATGATTAAGCTCTCCTTCCTAATATTATCTGCTTGATACGGAAAAACCATTAACCACAAAAATTTAATAGGGAAAATATAAAATAATTTCAATAAAATTACAAAAAAATTAATTTTAGAAGATCATTTGAAAATATAAATGTTCAAAGAATATAAAATTTTAATATATACTTTGTTTAAAATCAAATTTAAGCTACAAAAAAAGAAATAATTTTTTGAATAATTGGTCCAGTAGGTAATCTTTATCCATTTTTTACCTGGCTGATGCTTCATCCAAAGATTTACTCCTGCCTCTGTTTCGGTTTGACTCTCTGCTTCCTCTTTTAAAAACATGAAGACATATACCTAAAAATAAAAAAAAATTAATAAGGCAGGCTATTATTAGTCTTCGCATCACAATGGTTCCATCCAATTCAGAGCAATAATATAAACCAAAATATACATGAGAATACAGCTACTGTTACAATATCCTTAAAAGTAAATAACCTATAGTGTTCCTAAATTGTGTTATTTATTCCACCAGAAATACGGGTAGATCATCGAGTTATAAAAACTTTCTAGGAAGGTCTTCTGCAATACAGCCAATAACAGCCGAATTTTATAAGATATTAAAACTTACGGACAAATATTTTTGATGTAATTTTTAAAGTAAAGACCATATATTTTTGTACAGAAACTGGTTTGCTTTCGGCAGCTCTTCAAAATGAATCAGGTAAACCCAATATACCAGCATTTTAAGACCAGCAAATGGAATAGAGGAAATAAGCCTCTGGAGCAAAGTAACAAATATTTATCTTTTGAATTGTTATTTAAATATTTTTTAATAACAATACAGTCATAAAAATATAAAGATCTACAATAAAAAACAAAAAGAGTATTATTGTCTAAAATAAAATATTTTAAAAAATGATTTTCAAATATTCATCTTCAAATAAAACTTACCAGCAAGACAAAATAGAAGTCCAATGAAGTTGAGTTTTGACATGACATCACCATTCCATTCAATAGCTAAGGTTAATGTGCAAACTTCCTGAAATATATAAACATATTTTTAATAATGCATAATTAACTTTGTGTAAATATGAAAAAAATGATTATTTTGTCATTAACATTTATTTTCAGATCATTAATTGTTTGTTGTAACATTGTTTCAAAACTAAAAATCCTGTATGCTAACTGATTCCGTAATTTCTACAAATCTCCAACACACTGATGTAAAGAATCAGATAGACTGCCTGCCAGGGTCATAGGAGTAGAAAAAATTTGAGCAGTCAATTCGATCCTCGAGAATTTTCCAATCAGTTAAATGTGGCATAATTATTACTTGCCCTCTTCATATTGAATTCCCCCCTTTGAATGTAAATGATTGAAATCAGCACTTTCATACAAGTAACCTTTTCAGCCTTATAGAAAAAGATACATAGACACGTTATCATGTAACAAAACATATGGAAGTTAGACACTTTATCTCTTAGTAATTTATTAATAATTAATGATTCATTCATTGAGGTCATAAAGTGATGTTAAGATGGGTTAAAAAGTTTCTCAATGAACAGTATATTTAATGCAAAAAGAATTTTCCTAGTTGACCTATAGCTCCTAAAATTAGCATGTTTATAAACAAACAAGAACATTTTAGCTTTAATAATATAATTAAGATTTTATAACATAAAAATTTCATACAAAAGAATAACTTTTAACATCAAGGAGCTCTAATCTATCCTAAACCTTACTTTGAAAATACCAGCAACTGAAAGAGTCAGACTTGACATTCTTGAAACGACAAGATATTCTGACAGCTCCATAGCAAGAGCCAAGAAGCTTCCAAGTAAGATGTAACCAGTTTTAGCCCACACAATACCGTAGTCTGCTGGAAACACAAGAGCATTCCAATCTGTAATCGCATCACCAGCTGAAATAAAAAAAAAATACAATATTAAAATTAAAGGCATTTTGTGACGAAACATTAACATGATCATGCAATATCTTTTCTCTTTTTTTTAAAGACAGTTCAAATCACCTCAACAACAATATTACTTTCTTTTTAAAGTGACCAGCTTTCCGAAACACCCTTAGGTTAAAATAAATTTTTAATCTGCATAGGTACTTAATATTTTCAATATGATAAACCCTATCATCCCAATAGATGTTAGGTAATTCTTTAAACAAAATTAAACAATATGTTTTCTGCTACACCTATAATTAGCATTATTTAGGACCACCTAATGCGTACATATAAAATAACCTTAGATAAAATAAAAAGTATTTACTCTTTTTCTATTTGAACAATTTTTAAAATATCCTGCTCTGGAAGTTTAGGACTTTAAACCTTATTCCAGTGGACACTCCTCTAAGGCAAGAGGATAGCCAAAGGATGGGGAGTGGGGGGAGGGAGGGAGTACAGTCAATAAATTTTACACAGATATGTATGTACAAGTTATTTTATTTGTGCCCACACTTAGGCCACCTTCAGGGTTGCGAATAAAACAAATTTTTGATTCATCCAGGAACAAAACAAGGGATTTACTAATGTTACATAAGTTGATTGCAAAAGCAGAGCAGATTTTTCCAAGCACAGTTTTACCGGAACCATTCATTAGCTCAGGAAAGGTTAAATTGTCCTTTTACAGATATGATGTTAAATAAGAAATAGCTATTTATTTAAGAAAAAAAATATATTAAGTTTGATGAAGTGTTTTAACACAACAACTTTTCCAAACATTACCTGATGAATATAAAAGATAATGTCCAGTTTTATGACAAAGAAAACACAAATTAGTAAAAACGAAAGATGTAGGCACGGGGAGATATAAGAGGGAATATATCACTTACTCCCCATATGGCATGAGCCTCCCAAAAAAGTTACTATTACTTTCTTTAAAGCAAAATAATAAGAACAAATTTGACACAATTAAGTAATAAGTTATATTTTTGGTCAAAAGAGACCTTTTCTTCCTCTAAAATAAATTTTCCAGCAAGTATAAAATATACAATAGTTTTAATTACTATTAAAAAAACAAAACAGAGATCATTTACACCTCTTCCAAATAACTCTCCATGCACCCTTTAGGATTTGGTCTGAAAAAAATAATGCGCCTGGCAAAAATACTAATTAATAAATTAGTGTAAATATATGGCTTTATATTACAATGAATAGTTTGATGCCATGTTGGCAGATGGTTATTATTATTTCAGATATTTGATAAATGTTTATTCATCCAGCTTCAACAAGAAAGCTTGGAGTTGGAATAACCAAAAATTCTAATCTTGTTATATGAATCATTCTACTTTGGATTCACATAAAAATAATTAAATCTTGTATAAAATATATTCTTGAAATACATAAATAGCAGATTTTTTTTATTATTATAAAAACAAGTAAAGAACTTTGAGCACTGAATTCTCAATTTCATCTTCTTATCTAACTAGAGTTTTTATAAAGCTCTTTGATGAAGATGAAAATCAAACTTAACCAACAAACATATGTTATACACAAGTAAGATTAGATAACATTTTAACTTTGTTAATGATTAAATTGGAGATTTGACTAAAATTTATCTTGAATTAACTAAACAGAAACGGCCTCTGGGGATTATGGCTGATCTTAAATATTAACTGTTAAAATATATATAAGTATCTTAAGTGGTAGAAGTTAATCAAATAAACTAAACTAAAAAAAAGTCTGACAAAGGCCTAGGAAAAGAGTTATCTACTTGTTCTTTATCAGAAGGAAGTAAGTGATAAAATTGCTGTCAAGAGAAAGATTATCATTATGGTTTAGTGGTATGCGTAACATATTACCTTCAAAAATCATTACAAATGGCAAAATTGAAAAGAACATCCAAGGCTGTACATGATATAACATGTCTATTGGATTACTTAATCCCACATCAGATTTTTGCATAACAAACTGAGCTAGAGTCCAGCGAAGCCCACTGAAAACCAATTATATAAATACATATACAGAAAAACTAACAGACAAACAACTATTCTGAAAAAATAGTTCTAAATTACCTGCATAGTGAAGCGAACAACACTAACAGAAAACCCTCTAGGTTAAACTGAGCAGCTTTGTACGTAAATAGAACAAGACCTCCTGATATCATAGAAACAGTTAAAAACAGCGACCAGGTCTAAAATGAAACCTGAACCTTAGAGAATACATAAGACTAATATAAATATATATTTAAATAAACGCACATATTTATTGATAAATTTTTACTTACCTTCTCTTCAAGTTTAAACAGCAAGGCAAATATAAGTAAAAAAACAATTGCTGTTGATTTAGTCATGGTATACCTATTATGTAAACATAATTTAGCTAATATGAATTATACTATAACAAACATATTTAATTTAATTTTTTTTTTACTCACAAAGATACAGTGATTAATTCAATGCCCCAATTAGAAAATGCTACATCCAACCCACTTGAAACTCCTGTAGGAACTATTTTTCTGAGGGTATTAGGCCAATCAAGTAGGATACGTGTCTTCCGTGTCCAACATTTCCAAATGCTTCGACACAAAGCGGCTGCAAAGAATTTGGTAAGAAGGTGAACCATCACAACTAGCAATGGAAAATGAAAATCCTGAAAAAAACAAGTATAATAAAATAATCTTCCAAAATGAAAAGAATGTTTTTAAACATTTGAAGGATTTAAACATTTACAAACAGCTTTTTTTAAACACTAAAGAATTAAACTAAACTTATCTTTAGATGGAGACATTTGCAAGTTTGTAATATACTTACTTTCAAAAACCATCTCTGATAAAATGTAAGTCCTATAGATAACGGGAAATAAATAAGTATAATTCCAGCAGATGTGATTAAATTTGACAAGCAATAATTATTGGAGAAATTCAAATTCTTATCACTGTCTGTCTCATGCAAAACAACCCTTGCCATGTCACAGCACTTAGGTATTCAATACATCAAAATCAGAAAACTTAATGTTCAGAACAAAACTAACATATTGTCTATTAAACATTTTTTCAGCTCTCTTAACAAAATTATGAGGGCCATGAATAAACCATTGAAGATAACGCGTGATATAGTATCAACATCAGTAACAGATGGTAACTTCAAATTTTGTGCCACTAGCGAATAAGCTTTGGCAACATTTGGAGTGGGGGGAAAAGTGATAGCTCGTCGAAAATTTCCAATTATATCAAATTGTTATTTACATTTATCTTTAAGTAACTTATAAACCTTATTAAATATATTTTAATTTATTTTTAATATTATCATAACGTATATAATTTTTTATTGAAGTAGGTGATAAAATTAAATATTAATTTATATTGTAGTTCTGTCAATAAAACAATTTAATTTATCTTAAAACTACATATTTTTAAAAATGTGAAAATAAAAAGTAATCTTGAACTTTTCGTAATTTTGAAGAAAATTGAAATTTTTTCTCTCTTTTTCGTATTTCTTGATAGTAAAAGCTTTCTTTTCCTCTTCGGTGGGTGCCAGCCAGTTCAGAAGGCTTTGGAATTTTACCAACTTTGTTCGGCATTTTTTATATCACGTTTAAATTCAACTTATTATCCTCTTCTTTATGTATAAAGCAAATATGAATGTTAATTATTGATTAATATATGTATTCTTCATGAGTACATTTCTTTGTTTAATGATTTTTTTCTTTTTTTATTAAAGCCAGATATATATGGGAACATACAACGTTGGTGTTAAGTATTATTAAAATGTCAGGATTTTATGAAAAAATTATTTTCGTAATCAATTTCCAAATATGGATTATAGAGAATTAACTTGAACTATCTATAGTTTCCTGTCTCCATTCTTTATTCTTATTTCTTGCTCCGCAGCTATAGATATGTAATTGCTATGTTGTTGGCATAATTAGTATAGAATTATGATTCCATTATGATTAATGGGTGCTCCATTAATGTTCTTAAATTTATCAGTACGACATTATTTCTTTGAACTTACAGAACTAAAGAGTCTAAAATGTGAAAACTAAAAAATCATTAACAATTATGCAAGAGCACCTCCAACTACAAGAAAAAGTAATTTATGACAGTGCAGATACATTAAAAATATTAATACATAGATGCCTCTGCTAAATCTATCAGGTCATCAATGTGGGGAAAGGTGATGAAATAAAAAATGAAAACATATTAAAATGACGAGATGGCATGAAAGCAGTAATGGAAATTTTATTATCAATTATTCAATAATTGTACTAAATATATGAAATGGTAACGTCAGTTTCACAGTAATTTATAATTTAAGCTTGAAAGATTGACAATTTTTTGCCTGAGAATGGAAAACAGATGTTTTAAAAAAGATTATTTGAAATGGATTTTTTAAGTATTACTTGGGACTGATGCTATTCCAAAAACTATGGAGTTTTCTTTTATGAATGTCCTATTCAGTGCACAAACACAAATCAATGCAAACATACAGTTTAACTGTCACTATGAGTGAATATATTTCAGGAAAAATGATTAGTTCAAATGTATTGAAGTAATGTACTATCAAAAACCAGAAAAATAATAATTTAGAGCTTTATTTTTTCATTTTATCTAGAACAATAGCAGGATATGTATAAAATATACCCTTATCAGAATGAAATATATCAGGTTTATTTGACATAACTAATCTATAATGACAAAGAATTCTGCTATTATTCTTAGAGGCTTAGAAATCAGAAATATAATTGAAAGTTTAATTTACAATTCATTACATTTCACGGAAATTAACAATGTGAATAATCTTTGGGTATTTTTCTTAATTGTGTGATAATGAAAACCATTATTATTAAAATTAACTTTTGAATGGCAATTTACTTTTTACTTATTACTAGAAAGCTGTTTATCATGTTCACTAAAGAGCTCAAATAACACATTTACTGTAGAGCTCATAAACTGTTAGTTAAAATTAAAAGTCTGAACATGATAAAGTATTTACTCTAATTGTTAAAAGAAATAGCAAGAGTAATGATTGTCAACTGAAGAAGTTTTATAACTAATCTGAAGCACATAACTTTATATATTTATAAATAGTTTAAGTAATAGAATGAAGAAATTGTTAGAAAAAGATTTCTAACTTGACTTATTAGTTTATATATATATATTATAATGCTTATTATTAATTTTAAAAAAGAATTTAGTTGAAAATTAAAACTATCCTTTTTTTTTAGTATTTTAGTAAAAAAAAAAAATGATTCTATTTCATTTTACATGAACTCAAAGGAACCCAAGCAATGAATTGTTCAATAAAAAGTTTGCTTTAATATGAAACAAATAATTTATAGACAACCTTAAGTAAATGTTTTTGTAGTGAACATAGAAAGTCCATCAATCTATTAAAGATCCCAGTTTAATATTATTATATTGATTACTAAAATATTATTATTTGGGCATATCTCAAATGATTGGCAATGTTTTCCTAAAAGTAAAGCACAAATTTCAATTGATGGTATTATTTATTCTCATTAATGATCCTCAAGTATGTCGATTGCATAACAACCAAGAAAACAACTGGACATCCTTGATGTAAGAAAAAAAGAAGATCCATTGAAAACATTGTGCATAAATCAAGTTAAATTTATTGTTTGTGCAATAAATTTAGAATAAGGAAAACAGATAAATAATAATGAATATTAATACTAATTCCACTTACCTACATAATGGAAGGGAATAAATTAATATTCAGAATAATTTCACTTATCATCAAAAATATAAGTTTTAATTTTTAATTTATTATTTTTATTTTATTTTTGTGAACATTCCTTAAACAATATTAAACAAAAAGATAATATGAATTATTTCCTCTACTCCACATAACATCTAAATAAATATTGTTAAATACTTACAACTTATTTGATAATATGGTAGTATTTAAGGCAAACTACTTTATACATACTGCATTATAGGAATCTATTTTAATTTTTAAAAAACTAAGCCAAAATGTTATACAAATTAACTTCCTTTAGAAAGAGAGAGCAATGTTTGAAAAGATTTTTTTATAATCTAGATGCATGAAAGATACAATGTATACCAGAATAGAACAATGGTTTTAAAAACCATAGGAGTTTTTATCAACCACACTTAGTGTTTTTTCTATTTATTTTTACTGAAGAAGAATGCTTTTTTCGTATCCCACAAATCTTCAGTTATCTTTTATCACTGACACAAGAATGGCATTAGCAGATGCTTAGTCCTTAAGGGTAGTTCCCCCTCTCAAACCCTTTAAGCCTTAAAAATAATCTTGAGGGAGAAACTGTTTCATTCTAGTGGTTTAGTTTGCTGAGAAAGGTAACTATTTTAGTGGCATTGAATTCTAATATTTCTCATTCCCGTACTTCAACGATAAACACACTCATGTATGTAATTGATGAGCACTTCTACTATTTATGAAGGAAGTTTTAGATATATTTTTGTATTATTGTAGAATAATTATTAGAATTTTTCCTACATCAGTAGTTATAATAGATTTTTGTGACTATTTGTCGTTATTACTGAAATGAGTAAAAGCACTTTTTCATTATGCTTCATGCTCTATAGTAGATGTGAACACAATGACATTTTTTTTTAGAAGAGAGTAAAATGACCAGGGAGTGCAGTCAATAAATTACACAAAACAAGTCAAAATACCGTCCATTTTGCACTCTTCTAAGATATATCCAGTCAACCATTTCCACATAGACATTTTTTATTTACTAATATGATGGTTACGATTACCAATATTACCATTCTAATTATATTTTATACTTTATATAATCGGCAGGTCTCATACCGTTGTGTGAAATTTTAGTTTTGAATTATTCTATATAAAACATAAAAATGTTTTCATTTGAATTCCATAATTTAATCAAAAGTGTCGAAAATCAGACTGAACAGTCAGTATAAGAGCCATTAGTAGTAGAATAAGAATAGTTTTGTCAATAAACTTTTAACACAACAGCCCTTAAAGGATTTGAGAACTTAGTAAGGAATGTACTGTTCTCAATTGAGAGAATATTTCACCATATCTCCCTTGAGAATGGCCAGTCAAACAGAAACATTCCATTAATGTAACCTTTTTTTAGAGGATGGGTGAGCCCCCTGAGGGTCTCTAAATACCACTGGGTTGATTCAAGAATGTTAACTGAATAAAACATTTATATGCCACAGCTGGTTTCGGATTCAGCATCTATAAATTTGTCATCCATCCATCACACTGAACTACCCTACCCCTTTATTCTAATCAAAATAATTATTTTTTGTGGTTATATTTTGAACCAAAAAAGTGTAAAGTTGTCATAACAGAAAGTTTTATCATTATATCTTGTCTCTTAAGTTGAATGCAAATTTAAATCTAATAAACTTGTTTTAAAACCAGAAATACTTCTGTACCTGATTTATCCTCTTTTAATGCAACAAAAGATGCTTAATAAGTGGCTATCATTTTATAGATAGTGCTTTGAAATTCATGAAAATTACGGAATATTTTTTTGGCCATTAGAGTTTTTCCCCAAAGTTATAACTAGAATGAGTCGACTCATTTCTGAAACATTCATTCTTTCCAATTTAGCAAATGGATACATAACAATTCGTTCAAGAATATAAATATAAAATAATGATGATTACTTATGAATCAAATTTGTTTTATCGAGTGTAAATATAATGTGCTTTATTTAATGTTTTAATATAGTATTTTCTCACCACTTACATTCCAATTATTTTGTTTATATTTCTATTTAATCATTGATCTACAAAAGAAGAAGACAAATTTTCAGTTAGTTATCAAATTTATAGTATATTATTTTGTTTTAGACGACAATGTATTTGCCAGTTTTTATATTACTCTTTGTCGGCTCGTCTTTTTCAAGAGATGCTAAGTGGTTCTTTCCAAAGAGAATTGTGACAAGTGTTCTTCATCAGAGAAAATTAGTCACTAATGTGGTTCCTTCTTCATGTGTGGTTATAGATTCCACTCTTCCTACTTGCAGAAATGTGAGAAAGCTAAAGATTAATCCATCACCTCCTAACAGGTATTGTATTATCACTAGATTTTTAACTGTGTTCTAGATTTCAAAATTTTGTAATGTATAGTATTATGTTATTGACGGAGTCAAAGGAAAATAAGATAAATGATTAAAAAATAATTTTGTTGGTTTTAAATTAACTGAAAGAAGATACATAAGGAGGAAAAGTAATATAATTATAATAATAAAAAAATGTCTAAATGGAATTTGAAAATCGATTAATCAGAAGGTTTTTGAAACATATATGAAAAAAGTGATATGTGTTTGTGTTTGACAAAGAAAGATGGATCGGCTTAATAATTTGAAGTATTGAGAAAAATATAAAAAACAATTTGAAACATATCTTATCTCTAAAAACATAATATCAAATCTATACTTTGTATACAAAATCAAAAATTGGAGTTAAAGATGTTTCCTAGTTGGAAGATAAATCCATTTAATTTCTTCTATATTAAACTATTTATTAGTTCTTTTTCAAACTAATAAATTGATTTAAACAATCTTGACCAACCTAAAAGGTTCTGAGGACGCCGACTAATTCCAACAACTTTAATAACTAAAACCAAGTTCTATCTTTAATGATGTTCTTATCCAAAGACTCTAATTTCTCAAACAGAATTTTCAAATATAATTATTAAGTTTATTAGAGATTTTAAAATGGTGACATTTGATAATTTTTTATTCTACATCAATTTCTCTGTAAACATTTTATGCACTCACATCTTGTTTCATTAAAAATGATTTCACAAATATATAAAAAAAAATCAGCACTTTATTAAATAGCAGATATTTTAATAAAGCTTTGTAACAAGAAAACAAATTAAACTAAGATAAAAATATCTTTTGGAAATGAGAAAAAAGTATTATAAATTATAAACTTATCTGAAAAACAATCAGTTTAACAAAATATGCACATATTTTTATAATTACATAACTTTTTATGTTTTACAGAATTGAATCAACAGAAGTCCCTAGTATGGTTGGCCCGAGGAGTTTTGATTTGGAGTCTACTGAAACCGAAAGAAGTGGTTCTTGGGGAGGTATGTGGCTCTGGCCTCAGGAAACAGTGACACACACGGTCATCAATTACCATACAGTTAGACATTACGATCCTGATGCTGTCGTTTCAATAGTTTTCAAAGGATGTCAACCAACGAGCCTACCATTTAATTTGTCTCCTTGCGATAATTCTACTTTGAGTGCACCCCAACAAATGGAAAGAGAGCTTCATTATACTAATGAATGATAATATTTCTGGCTGTCCTCATCTGTTGATCTATACTTATAAATTGTCTACATTTAAAATAAAACATAATTAATTTGGTGATTAATTAAATTAGCTTCATTAAGTCAAAGAAACCTATTTATTCATATTTATTTTTATTAGAAAACAATTATAACTATAGAATAATAACTACTCAGGAAAACAAAACAAGACAAAACAGAAAACATCAATTCAATCTTGAATGTATACCAAAATTAACTTAAATAAAAGATAACATGTGATAATATTATTCACCAGTTCTTGTCAAAGATAATAATATATGATTCCAAATAGCTACTATCTTCTGTTGATCCTTAAGCCTTCATTAAAATTACCTAATCTTATAAAACTTGCCTACTTTTCATTAAATAAATGTCTATATTCTCCAGTTAGCTAATATCTGTGATTTATAATTTAATGAAATATAACATTACATAAGAAACAATTTTTATTTTTATTTTTTACCAACACTTTTTATTCATTCCTATTTTATATGCTAATGATCATCTAATTGGAATTCAATTAACTTCTTCATAAATCATGATTAAATAAAATTTAAGTTGCAAAATCTGACAATTCATTGTTAAACTATGTGAAAAATCATGATTTCTTTGCATATTATTAGTGAACACTTTTCATTTGATATTGACTTCGGTAAAAACAAAAAAAAAATTGTTTTTAAATTTTAAACAGTAAAAAATCCATCTAAAGCAATTATGACTTACTACTAAACCTTAGATCCTACAAACCTTTTACTAACTTTCAAGCTGGTTGTTTTAAAATAATACCTGAATAATTAAAGTTTTGTTTTCTCAAAGTTACTGATTAATTTTTTGCTATCATGTTGCTATAAATTCTTGCTGTGAGCAGATGATATGAGTCAGTTTCGTGCAGTTAAATTTTCCAATTACTTCATCTTTTTGCGCAACAAATATTCTAACTAAATGTTTATTTGAATTAATACAATTTTAAACAAATTTCTTTTTTATTTTTCAAGAGAAAAGATAGGCCCTCGGCTGGGATTCGAACCCTAGATTTGTCTTTCCGTGACAGCGCTCTAACATTTGAGCCACCAAGGCCGCCTGCCGGCAGAGGACAAATCTTTCCTCTTATCCGATCCCATGTCCTCGTGTTCTCGCAATTTTTGCGATGAATACACTAGAACGAAGTTCTTTGAACATTAATTTAATTTTAGGATCTTAATGACTTATGTCATATTACTATTTATAATTTTTTATAATTATTGGTCAATTCTTTAATGTTTAAATATTTTTATTTTTAAAGAGGAAAGATAGGCCCTCGGCCGAGATTCGAACCCGGAACCTTTGTCTTTCCATGACAGCATTCTACCATTTGAGCCCCCAAGGCCGCCTGCCGGCAGAGGACAAATCTTTTCTCTTTAAAAATAAAAATATTTAAACATAAAAAAATTGACCAATAATTATAAAAAATTATAAATAGTAATATGATTTAAGTAAATAAGATCCTAAAATTAAATTAATGTTCAAAGAACTTCGTTCTAGTGTATTCATCGCAAAAATTGCGAGAACACGAGGACATGGGATCGGATAAGAGAAAAGATTTGTCCTCTGCCGGCAGGCGGCCTTGGTGGCTCAAATGGTAGAGCTCTGTCACGGAAAGACAAAGATTCCGGGCTCGAATCCCGGCCGAGGGCCTATCTTTTCTCTTAAATAAAAATATTTAAACATAAAAAAATTGACCAATAATTATAAAAAATTATAAATTTCTTGTTTGTTATAAATACTTAAGGACTTTTTAAACATGCTGTTATTATGTGACTATCCCCATTAATTATTAATTGTTTAATTTCATATGAGTATTATGAAAATATTTCATAATAAAAGTTTTCATAATATTACTTAAAACGGCTAGATATAAAATAACATTTTAATTTGAAATACATTGAATTTTGGTCATGAAATGCTCATAGGTGGAAGAGAAATAAAAAATAAAAAATTAAGATTATAAATTTTTTAGTCAAAATCTAAGTTTGTGTTCAACCATTGCATATTCTTTGACTAACTGAACCAATTTATTTTTATTCAAATGCTTCCAGTGAACAAATTATAGCATGAAACTATGAGAAAATTTAATCCCGAATAGACACCCGTATAAAAAAATTCTCAATGATTTTGGAAACAGAGGTTCAGTCTCCATGCTACATCTGTATGTAATAAAAAGATTTTATTAATAATGCACAACTGATATTAAATATGAAAGGTAACATTTTACCCATTAATTTATTTAAAATTTGTGTGTCTAATTTTGTCTTAAAAATATAATTTAGTAATTAACTAGTTTAATTATAATATTTTCATTTTTTTCATAGTCAATATAAATGGTTACAGTATTCAAGACTATTTCATTTTTTCAGAGTATGATAATTTAATGCCAAACTAAAAATATCAGGGTCATTTCATGAATTTCAATATATATATTAAATATATTTTATTCAAAATCTGTACATGTGGAGAAAGTTATCCATCATGATCAAGCTGTTATAATCTTACAACGTCAACATGTAAACCAATGTTTTGTTTACAATTGAAATAATAAGGAGGAATTAAAAATAGTTCTTTCATCAGAAACATTCTCATCTTCATCAATCCTTTCAAGTCCTTCTTTCCCAAAAATTAAGAAATGCTCTATCTTCTCTATGCCTGAGTTATATTTGCAGTCGTCATCCTTCACCTTAACTGGACAAGGAGGCAAATCTATATTAACTGGGATGCAGTTCTCTGCAATCAAAGTTGCAGTCACTGAGCTATCAACATACTCTTCTACTCTAGTAATTCTTAATGTTTCAGTAACAGTATGAAATTCTTTCAAATAGACTTTAGGCAGGCGCTTAAAGTGATGAGGTAGAATAATGTGGCGTACTTTTCTTTCTTTTTGTGATGTTTGCCATCCTTCTTTTCTTTTTTCAATCACACCTATCACTTTTGTAGACCTGTGAAATAAGGAAGATGATAGTATTCAATTTGTGGGTGAACTTTAAAATAAAGATTCTATTATGTATCAATAAATATTCTACAACAATGTTTTTATTATTCATTTCAGAATAATTGATTTACCTGCAATGCTTAACCCATTCGGGACGACGATTTTTTTCGAACATGGCTCTTAGGGGCGAACATTTTTTCTCTTTATATTGTTCATTTTTAATAAAAAAACATGTTTACAATGGAAATAACCATATTCATAAGTTAATTAACAAAAATTAGATCATTGCACACCAGGTGTGCAGCTCGCTCCTCGGAAAATTTTTATTGCGAGGAGCGGATTGAACACCCGGTGTGCAATGTTAGGTAAAATGAAAATACATCATTAAAAAATTTATAAACAATCATTTCAAAAATAGTTAGATAAGGTAAAATCATTATTTTACTTTCAATAATAAAGAACACAATATAATGCAAAGACAATTTTTAAAAAGTTGAAAAAAAATAAGTTTTTAGATTTTTTAGTACACAGTAAAACCAATGCCAAATTTTGTTTTTCTGTACTTTACAGATTTCATTAGTTCAAGAAAAATCTTATTTTGACTAGTTTACTCAGAATAACTGGTAATTACACATTACTGTTATTGCACACCCGGTGTGCAATCGGTCTCGAATGGGTTGAATAAAAAATATTATATGGCAAGGAGCTTGATTTTGCTGATAGGACAAATAATCTCAGGATTATACCTGCCTTTATTTTTTAATAATATAAAATTAAATTCTGATAAAACAAATTTATTTTAAAATAATAAGGTACCATGCATGTAAAGAGTACAGACAAATAAAGCATACAGTATTATGTACAACAGGAAAATAAAAATCTGTTACGATTGTATTAAATTGAAATTAATTCATCCATATTTAATCTTACTAATATTATAAATGTGAAAGTTTGTGTGTTTGTCTCTCTTTCATGCATAAACTACTGAATGGATTTGGACGAAACTTTACAGTAATATAGGTTATACATCAGAATAACACATGGGCTATAGCAAGCGCGGATTTAGGGGGGCGCACGGGAGCACGTGCCCCTCCCCACCCCCGACAGTTTTAGAGGTACTGTGGAGAATCCATTATAGTACATAATTAAAGGCAAATCAGGAATTTAGCATCTTGAAATTTTCAGATAGGTCCTTTGTATGATTTAAGAAAGAAGTTTGGATAATTCCACCCTTATTATAATAAGGGTTCAAAGGTTGTATGGAATCCGTCAGTTTTGAAGTTAGACATCTGAAATTTTGTACGAGTAACCTACAGTGAAAAAAATTAAATTATTTAAATAATTAAATTATTTATTATTTTAAATAATGTTAAAAAGAACTGTCAAGAAACTTTATGCGGTTGTCCAAATTCTATGCGAGCGAAGCCGCGGGCAAAAGCTAGTGTAATTATAAATATGGAAATGTTTCTGTGTATTAACAATTGACTGTATGTGATATCAAGAAGGGTATAGCCAGCATGAGAGTCAAGAACAAGTTAAAATAATGTGGATGGTATAAAAAATATATACCACAAATTCTGGAAATGAATTTATATAAATTAGATATAGTAAATAACATGCAAATGAATATTATTTATTATTTTATATTCAGATTTGGTCGTTTTTTTTCAATATATTCTTTATACACTTGAATTATTTTGTATCTTTAACTTACCAGCACTGATGAAGAATTGCAATATGGCCAAAACATGGCATCAAACAAATATATTTACTCAAATTTATCTTGGGCTTGATTTAATTTATTCT
Organism: Arma custos; assembly: GCA_037127475.1. NCBI lineage: Eukaryota > Metazoa > Arthropoda > Insecta > Hemiptera > Pentatomidae > Arma > Arma custos. The sequence continues at coordinate 112,393,344 of CM073764.1, forward strand.
GCAGAATTTTGGATCTAGTTAAAATCTATACAAATTAGTATTACCAATTTAGTAAAAACTTCTCTAAATTATTATCAAAGCCTAACTTCTGGTAGAAATGTTCGGTGGTCACTTGAATTCATATTGGCGAATCTTTTTTACTTAACAAAAAATATTTTTAGAAATAAAGTAGTTCATTGTCACAAGAAAAAAACAAAACTAACTATATTCATAAACAAACTTACTCTAGAATCGGTGTTTGCAGAACACTTGATGCCTGAATTTGTGTATTTGAGTGACAATAAGGAACTCGAGCATGTGCTTTCACACAAACTGGCTGTTTGTGCAGGCCTTTAGTTGTCTGAAAATTGATAGAATATTATGCTGTCAACAACTCTTATAAAATATGTTCAATTTATTTTTTTAAGTTAAAAACAAATTTTGTGGAGAAATAATATGTTTCTAATCAAGAATGGTAAGTTAAAATTGAAGATTAATTGATTCACAGGAAGATAACAAAGAGAATCGTGGGAGTTTCATCTCCTTTTCTATGAATTTTATAAATAATTAATTTTCAAAAATTTTTGGGTGAAATAAAAACAAATCAATAACTTTTAAATGGATTAATTCCTTTAATATAATAATATTCAGTCCTCCTTTATCAAGTAGAATTTTCCCCAGAATCAAACAGAGGCAAACATTTCTTTTTAGTAATATGAAATTAAATAAACCCCTCGGAAGTAAAATCCTGATTACATGCCTACCAATATAGTTTCTACCTTCCTCCATGATTCTACTTCTACTGCCATCAACACTTCATCCAATTGATTAAATTTTTTTTGAGTCACTGAAAATACTTTTTACTACTTCACCAAAACCAAAAACCTGCTTTAATGCATTTATAGAAAATTACTTATACAAAATGTTAGGTTAAGATGTTAGGTTAAGCCTGATGAGAAAATAAGAATCCTCTGTTAGACGCCAGTTATATTTACCACCATAAAAAAAGCCAGAATAAGATGGCTGAGACAAGTCCAAATAATGGAGCATGTTAGACTCCCTAAAGTGATAATGGAGAAAGATATCTGGATGGAAGAAGTAGACCAGGTTGATCTTGACTTCGTTGGATTCAAGGTTTTAAAGACAATGTTTCGTCATTTGGCGCCGAGAGTTGGAAAAGGTAAATGTAGATAAGTCTATATGGAGGAGAATTGTTGAGGAGGCCATGGTCCTACAAGGATGGCATAGAGATAGATAGATGATAAAAAAAAACTTAATCCAATATTATAAATACAAATAAAACTAGGACATTTATGATAATTTTAAAGTATAATAGCTAAATAAATATAATAATAGCTATCAATTATACAACATATGAACAATTATGCAACAAAATCGACTAAAAAGTGTGAACAACATTTTTTAACACAATAAAAAATAATAATAAAGACATCGATCATTAAAATACCTCTATAACAATAGTTTTAGTAATTGTTACAATCTCTTTTGTAGGCGACACTGGAGTATTCATTTTTCCAATTCCATTAAAATGTAGAGGATGGAATATAAAAGGAAGTGGTTTGTGTTTCTCCACAGTGTGATGTTTATCCCTATGGTATGTGTTTTCTGATCCTGTCAGTTCAATGCCGCAACTAAAGTTTACTATCACTAGCAATATCAACAGCATATTGTCTAAAATAAATATGAACATGATATCAATCGTAATGAACAAGGTATTATTTGTTTTGTTGTTTGCACATATTAACTGAAGATAGAATATTGAAAAAGAGAGGGAAAATGTGAGAAAGTTGTTTCTATGAAAAATAAAAATAATGTATCAGTTGACCAAACTTCCTTAATTAACTGAATATATTGATTGATTGATAAATAATTTATTGTTCATTTTGAGCTATTTTAAATTAAATATAATAGAATGATTAGTTAACACATATTATAATTTGGTTTTAAAAGTGAAATAGTATAATTATAACCTGTTTAAAATAATAAAAAAAATAAATAGATCTTTATGTAAATTACCAATAGAATTTATAGATAACTCAGTACCGCAGGGAACATAGGCACTATAAACTATGGCAACTAAATAATCTTATGAGGACTTTGACCGCGTTAAACTAAGCGCCTTATGTGTGGGGACATACCAGTCTCTGTTTTGGTCTTTGTAGCGCAATTCAATAAATTACGTTGATCTTGTCGTTCTAACATAATAATCGCTGTATTTTACTTGTTTTTGAATGTATTATGTTTAATGTTTTGTCATTTTCAATGTGAAGAATGTGCGATCGGATGTTCGTTTTCTGGATTATGAATAACCATTATGTGGATTACATATTCAAGGACAACCATATTCTGAAGGATGGTAAAGGAATATTTTTATTAATATATCTGTGCACAATTAATATATTTTTAATCTGAATTAAGGATCTCAAATAATGTTTATGCAAATATAATCAAGCTATATATAACAAGAACTGTTTATAAACATTAGCAGTAGTAACGTTTCATTAATAGACTTATTTCATTTGCACTTACTTCAAAATATTTGTCAAAATCGAAAATTTCGATAGTCTTAATTTTCTTTTATTAATCAAGCAATCCTGATTTTCTTGCTGTATTATTAAATGTTTTATACGAGAGCTAATAAGTTTTATAATTATTTTCTTTTAACATGCAAATATATTTTCGTTGTTGATGTAACAATTTACGTAATTGAAACGTGGTGAAGCACCATGTTTTTGTATTTTATATATATGAAGACAAATGTATTATCATTTTAAGGAATTTTAATTAATTAAAGTTAACGTTATGCATATAATTTTTAATCCCACATATTTCGATTTATCACAAATTACATTTAATTTATATTTTTTGTTTATTCATTTTCGGAGAACATTCTTGAAAATCTTTGGCGTTTCTTCAATTTTATATTACACCTTTTATTTTATAGCGATTGTTTATATAAATGGTTAAATTACATGGCTTTATCACTTATGAATAATACGCTACTATTTCAAAAATTCTACCGACTCAACTTGAGATAGGGGTATCTCCAACTCCATAAATTAAAAGTCAATTAAACAGTTAAAAAGTTTTAAGAGGAAAAATATAACGACTCTTTCCAACTTGTCAAACTGGCGGAACTCTTCAATTTCCTCACTAATGAACAAAAGTATAAAAAATAAAATAATTTGGGAAGAGATAAAGTAATCTTTAAGTCCGGAAATGGGCAAGTTATAATGCTTGGCGAAAAGAAGTAATTGAAGTGATTGCCTTTAATTAAGTAATTAAATTAATTAAAAGGTTATTGATTTATTTATTGGAAATTATTAGTAGAAAGCAAATAGAAGGTTTTTTTGTGAAACTAAAAACTAAATTATTTAAAACTTTGAAACTAGAAATAAATGTCATAATTCAACGTTTGAATTAAATTGAGGTAAAAATTACAGTTTGCATATTAATTAGTAAAGGTGGTAATATCTATTTTTGTCATTTAAATGCAGTTCGTATTATCCCAGATATTTTAAAAGTATTATATTTCATAATTAATCAGTTATTATTAATCCTAACTATCATGTCCAACCATCGAACGTACAAATGCAACTTAGTGAGGCAAAATATCTCCAGTCTCGGTGAATAAGTCGTTAAGTCGGATTTTGTCTAGAGAGAATTAACTGTTTTCAGATAACCAGAATCGTATCATTCTCTTAGTTTTTGGCTTGAAACGTAGTTGTAATATAAACAATATCTCCTTTTCAAGCCTACGCCTTAAAATGACTCGATTCCGCTTGCTTAAGTACAAGAAACTTATTTTGGAGGAAATTAGACTTAACGACTTATTAACCGGGACTGTAGATAAAGCCATAAGGGTATACTAAGAATCAAATCTTGAAGTTTTGAAATGCAAGAGATTGCCAAAATGCATGCCTCGAGATTGTTTTATGTTCTTATTACTCTCTACATATTTTTAATAATTAACCATTAAGGATCATATAAAAATAATAGTAAATTAATTTTGGTGTAGCGAAGCATAATTATATATTTACCATTATTTTCATTTAGTAAACAGTGGTTTTTAAAATAATGCTGATATAGCTAATTTTTGTTGTTTTAAATGGATCAATATTTTATGAGTGACTTTTAAGATATCAAGATATTGTAATTATTTTATTTGTTGTAAGTTTCAAAAATACAGTACTCATAGTAAATACACAAATTCCAAATACGATGAATAATCTGGAACATTAAATTTTAGATTGAGAAGTGTAATATATACTTCTGTGATTATTTTTATCGTGGAGGAATATTGGAAGCTTTTGAACTTTCTTTGTGTCTAATGACGGCTGTATAGTCAATGTCTGTTGCAGCCATAATACCTGAATCCGTAATTTGTTAGTTTTTAAAATATATACTTATGGTAATGGTTGAGTTGAAAAATGGTACTTTTGAATTATGTTTAATGTGATCTCCTCTTAATTTTTCTACTCAGTGTGAAGTTGTCTCACAGATTTAAATCTTTCCGACTAATAAAGGACCACTATTTACCAGATTTATCACTTTCTTCACTGTTTACTGAAGTTTACAGAAATAGCAATATTATTTTAAAAGAACTTTCTTCCCCGTTCACCATGATAAGATTACATAAGATTATGTTAATGAATAACAAAACATCTAGCATTTGAATAGTTTATTTATGTAGAACATACATAAACTATTTTATGATTTCTAAAGTAAAATGACGCGGGGGATGTACTAGAGATGCTGGATGAAAGCTGCGAAAAACAGAGACGACTGAAAGAAGCTGATGGAGGTGGCCAGGACTCCTCACCGAATTGTAGCGTCACAGAATAAAGTAAAATTTGCAACGATCAGAACTATTTTTCGTTGAATATAGCCGTATCCGAGAATTTTCCGGTATTTTAGAGCATAAGATAGCTCGATTAATTTTTCCTTTCTTTTCTTATTAAACATTTGAATAACCTATAGAAATTACTTAATTGATTATTTACATAATTAAATGCCAAAGGTTGATTATCCGGATTATTAAGTGTGATGGTAATCTTCTCAGAGGGAAATCCATCGATTCAGTTTGGAAAGGTGTTGCCATCATGATGGAAATGGTTGTTCGTTTTCGCTGAATTAAGTAACTAATGAGGAAAATACCCTCATATTTGATCAATTGTTTACCGGTAATTAATTTTTAAAATACATACATGCTGGTATGTAATTGAATTTGTGTTTAGCATTTTTCAATAACTGGGAGCGAAGTAATTGTGTAGAGCGCTGAGTTGTATGAATTCGGTTAATTAATCCTTAATGATTAATTAATCTGTTACACCTATAAATTAATCCTGTGGGATCTGTAGATTATCTTGTGATTTAAAATTAGAATAATGTATATTTATGAAGTTGCTACCTTTAATTGTGGGAAAACCTGGTTGTTGAGCATTATTTTGGACTAATACAGAGATGTGATTCTTGGCTTACAGTGCGGTACAGTACAGTAAAGTACAGTACAGTGCAGTACAGTATCTAACATTTTTGTGAGCCCAATACCCTTCATTAGTCGTAGTGGTACAGGCTTTATTTTATATAATTAATGCGATAAGTAAAAAAAATGTAAACAGTAGTAAAATGGAAATTAACTTCAAGTATTTTGGAATGTACAAATGATGTAAACATTATATGTAGAGCACGAAGATTCGATTCTCCTTTAGAAGAAGGCTCACTTTAGGCTAACCTCTGCAACGACTGCAGGAGGTTGTTAAGGGTGGCAAGGAAGAACTGCTTCCTCAACATTGGTAACAGGAAATGGAGGTACGTGTCGACCAACCACTGGTAGGAACCATTAACCTCCATGGCCCTTTTTCCAGCATCGTCCGAAGTAATGGAGATTCCAAACTCTTTCTTTCCAACGGACCGTGTGGGATTGTTCCAGTGCATTTAACTCTTGCACATGTCACATGTCCAAATGTTAACAATAATCCTATGGTTCACTTATAAAAAATGGTAAAATTCAGAAATAATTCATGATATAGGTTTTATTTCCTTCATTTCAGACCTAATATTGTTATATTAAGTTTTCTGCCTCCGTTTTTGGATCGATTTTGTACTACAGCATAACTATTCAGTTATGTGTATATAGAACACCATGTGTCAATTACGCCGTTTAGTTTTTTAACAAACTGAGACCTCTGTACTGAGCCTATATTCGAATGACACTTAAGCTTAGAAATGGGGACTCTAATATACAAACTTCTGGTATAAAGTTTGTCGATGCCAAATTGTACGTTCCCTATGCTACCTTCTCCTACCTCCATACTATTTCCTATTTCCTCCTTCGAGTCCTTCTATTTTCAATACCTCTCTGTTCATGCATTTATTACTAAATTATTATTATTACTAAATGCAATTATTTCTTCTGTATTTATGTTATTTCTCCTTAAATTTTTCATTTCGTTAAACCAGTTGGTCATTGTCTTCTCATTCAAAAATTTATAAAAATCTAATTGGTTAAATATTTAAGATTCTTTTTTAATAATTACATACATTTTTAATGATGGATTGATTGGTCAGGGGGTACAGTCAGAGATAACACAAAAAATATAGTTTCACTCATTTTGTGTTATCTCTGACTGCACCCCCTGACCAATCAATCCATCATTAGAATTATCCAGTCAACTATTTTCCACTCATACAAATATTTTTAATGTTATCATTTGCACCTATTTAAAGCGATATTATAAACAATTGTGTTGAGGAATTTCTGTTTTGTGTTTTCATGTAACCATTTAAATTACTCTTCTTTATACGGGCTGTATCAATTTCACTGTGAGCCACTGCGTATTATCACAACTACTAATGCTGTAGTAATATGAGTTCAATAATGTTTATGATGTGGAGGTTTGCATGTAATCATAGCATTTCATAATCCAATGAATATTGCATTGTCGTGTTAAGCCGTATATAGCTCGCCTAGAGTAAAAGTAGCCTTAGGTTTTTTGCCCCTTGTCCCTGTTCAGTTTTTAAGAGGAACGGCCCTAATGAGGCGAGGGACATCTCGGCGCTAAGTGGCTTTGCTCTCGCTACTTAGCCTCTCCTCTAATCGCTATAAAAACCTCGGCAGCCGAGGAGGAATGCAAATGTAGTGCTCCTTATTACGTCATTAGGGATGCACTGGGATGCAGTTAGCGTTCGGGCACTTAGGCCTCAAGCAGGATCTAATCTCTTCGCTCTTCGAGGCTATCATGCCTCCTACAAGATGACTAGCTATAAGGACGGAAGGGGGAAGGTTGGGGGATGATTCCAGGTTTTCAAATCTTGGCTTAACGTGCTCCATAACTGATTTCATCTGTGCTTCAGCTAATTAAGTTGGTCGATAATGATAGATGACTTAGCTTCACAAGACATTATTTGTAATTATTCCGCAGATTGTCGCTACGAGTTGAGTCGCAACAAGAACTTTTCATTCGTTTCCTTTTTTATATTCTCAAAAATAAAAATAATCGTGAGCTTTAGTAAGGAAAAGAGAACGTGACAATGGGAAATATGTGTATTTTGTTAAACGTTTCATCAAACATATATCATTCTTCGAAATATTAGTTTAAACTATTTCTTGATGAAATGATTCCCGAAATCTATTCATTATCCATAATTACATTCTCTTTTCCACACTATTGCACACGATAACACGTTTTTTTAATCGAAAATATTAAAAAGGAACAGTTAAAATCTACTGTATTTCAACCCGAAGTGACAAACTGTAGAGAAGATACCGTATAATTTGTTAATATATAGAGGGAGCGGGATAGCTCAGTGGGTAGAGCGCTGAGTTGCTATGTTGATATTCAATATGTCATTTTATAACAGCTACGGATGGACATTGGAGACACAGATCCTCATCGGGCTCACTTATCCTCCAAATATAGGGGAAAAAACCTTGCGGTGGAGTGTGACTTTTGACAAATCACCTCCCTACACAACCATCGTCCTTGAAAGAGTACTCAACCACGTACTGAACCAAAGACCCTTCATGGGGTTTTGTGGTACACAAAAAAATCAATCTAAATAAACAAATGAATAAAACTGTATCACCCTATGAAGGGTGCTGGACTCAGTACACGGTAGGGACTGTACTTTTCCCGACGGTTGTGCATAGAAGTGATTTTGCCTTTATAAAGTTTAAAAAAAAAGAAGGGAAATCTCTATTGTAGAAAAAAGAGAACAATCGCTCCTCTCACTCTTTCTAGTGTGTTGTAATTTTTAAAAATATTTTACTGATACTGAATTATACAAAGTGTATTCTTTCACTCATATTAACTTTTAAAAAAAATGATTTCCGACCATATTAAAGTAACCATATACGGCATAATGAACTGATTTTTTTTTCAATTAATACATGCTGTACTTAAAATATATCAGTATCACAGTTAAAAAACCTTTTTAAGACATGTATGAAACATGAAGGCTGTTAGCTTGATTACATTGTTAGGTTTGTAGTGTTTCTAAAAACGATAATGCTTTTGCAAAAAACACATTTGGTTTAGATCACGCTCAACGCCGTCAGGTCTTTCCCCTTTGAGGGAACTTCTCCCTTAAAGGTTTCCCAGTATATAGATACTGGGTGAGACCAGGAGGGTACCTAGATCCCACAGTGACGATTAACGATTGTGAACAGAATACATAATTTATCTGCCACAACCGCACAGTGGATTATTAGCCCGTAAAACCTGGCCAAAAATATTAATCTTTCGATACCTGTTATTTAAGTGGTAAAATAAGTTTATTTATGCTTGTTTGTATATTTAAGGAAATTTTTAAGCCTCAACAGAGTTTTACAGCTAAAGAGGCTAAACAGTTATGATTAATAGTACTATTTTTATTTAGCTTCCATTTCCTTGATAAAAAGCTTAGGGTAGTTTGTTTATCAAATCAATAAAAATCTTTTATCTGATTTTTAGTAGTTTTTAAAATCATTTATATAAATGTACATAGCCTACTGTAGTTATTCAAAACCGTTTAGAGCAATATTCGGAGTATAATTCTCTTTCTCAACCACAATGATAAAGAATGATAACAAACATAAGCGTCTGGACAGTTGTTATTAATCTATTTGAAAATAAAAAAAAACACCACTAATTTACCTGAACATATATTTGGATTAGAACTCGTAAAAATACAAACTCATTACAATGAAGTTTCTTTTATTTTTTGAAGTTTCTTCACTTTTTTATTTTAAAAACAATTAGAGTAAAGATCTTTCAAATATCAAATATTCTGCCAAGGTTTTGAAGACATAGTATATCTCAACATTAAGCTATTTTAAAAATATTTTGTTCCTAACAAGTAATAGTCCAGGATCCATGGTCCATTTTTGCACTTGATTACTTCGTGAATAGCTTCGTTTCGATGAGACGCCCAACAGTTTCCTGTGCGAAAATTCTCGATTGTGGTAGCTAACAGAGGTAGCAAGGATAAAATATGTCGATTTGATGATTCTCAAAAATGTGTTACTAACTGGATTTTGTTTTTTTTAAGTCTCAAGATAATTACCTAAATTATTTGAAAAAATATTTGTACTACAAAATGTATGGTTTGATCAAAGAGTCCCCTCCTTCCAACATTTATCGATAAAGAGGTCATAAAAAATGATTACTAACCAGCTGATTTTTTTTTTACTTAGTTAATATTTATATAATTTAACAGTCATATTGTCCTACAAATTGCGTGGTACGTTATCCCGGTCCTACGCTCAGAAATTGTTAATATCACAAGACCATTTTTCTCATTACTAACTGTAGGACAAAAATATTACATAATAGGTTAGTGTGTTCTCTATGAATGAAACAATGTCCTACAAGAAAAAAAGGCATGTATCACTAGTCCGACAAGAATTGTCAGTTTTCCGTTTTCCTATTTGTAACTTAAGTACACAGTGAAAAAATCTTTTTTAAAATGTAAATAACTTTATTTTTTAGTAAATTAGAAACAAAAATTTGTGTTATGTTCGCTACTAACATCGCTGCCATCGTTATATATTTCATCGTTCACCGACTGACCTTTCGATATATTGTAAAGTTGATCTTTTGACAGTTCTAATGCAAAATGGTTGGTGTACTGCTTTATTAGTTTTTATTTATAGATTTTATTTATATTGCATAAATATTACAAAAAATAAACACGAATTATCCAAATTACAGTATGTCTGGCGGAACTACATGGTACTAGACCGGATCTTGGCATTCCCGTTTACTAAGAAAATATGTAAAATATAATATAACCTCTAAAATTATTGTTTAAAGAATGTAACAATAATTTTACAGTACTAATGCTCGATTTTACATAATTACATGCAAATATGAACTTAATAAATTATTTTTCAATTATTTAAAAAATTAAGTAAAAAGTATTCCTTTTATTTTATTGTTAGATGTTATAATTTTTTAATATTTTAAAAAATATTCGTTTGACTTACCTTTCATAAGACAGATATTTAGATTTCACTCGAAATTCTTTGTAACAAGAGGAATGATAACCATGTGATTTTCAGACAATACAATATCTGGATATTTATCTTGATGATGCTCTCGCGCAGATTGAAAAGTTTTGCAAGGAAGCCAAATGTCTTTATTAAATTGCTTCACTTCTTCTCTTTTCTCTCTCGAAAAGTAGGATTTTCGCAAAGCAAATTGCACAAAAAACACTCCATAATTATTTTGCAGCACAAAAAATATTTCTTAAAATTATTTCTCGAGGGACAAAATAAAACGCCTGGTCAACTGAAAAAAGTTTGAACGCTTATGGACACTAACGTGGGATACCTAATACGCAGTAAGCAATATGCTCTGCGCATTCGTTACGGTGTGACTTAGTAGCAAAATACAAAAAATAAACTGATTTTTAATTTCACGAATTTCAAATATGTATTCAATTGGAGCACCGTGATAACGTACCACGCAATTTGTAGGACAATGTGGCTGTTAAATTATATAAATGTTAACTAAGTAAAAAAAAAAAAAATCAGGTGGATAGTAATCATTTTCGGATGACCTCGTTATCGATACATGTTGGAAGAGGGGACTCTTTGATCAAACCATACATTTTGTAGGACCAATATTTTTTCAAATAATTTAGATAATTATCTTGAAACTTAAAAAAAAATCCAGTTAGTAATAAATTTTTGAGAATCATCGACATACTTTATCTACCACAATCGAGAATTTTCGCATAGGAAATTATTGGGCGTCTCATCAAAACGAAGCTATTCACGAAGATTCAGCTTAATAGTAATCAATTGCAAAAATGGGCCATGGATCCTGAACTATAAAGCAACAAACGAGAAAAATGATTGTGCTTATACTCACAAAAAATTTAAATCCTTTAGTTCGATACGGTAAAAACTGTTCAGGAACATAAACCATAATGATTAATTTGAAAAAAATAAATCACTATAAAAAACAACTACACTCATTACTCACTCACTTATGTACACGTAAAACATCTTTTTAATCAGATTCATCACTATCAAGCAGATCAGATTCATCATCTTGTCCCTCTATTTCCATACTGTCCGATTGCGATGGTTTGGCTGACACGTTTCACTTGAAAGTGCTTTTTTTTTTGTTCTTCGTCACTTTTTGTTCCATGAACAGCTCAGAAAAGCAGTCTATTGAGCACACCACGATTGAATTTCCGAGAGTACTTCCCCCAGTACATCGGGAAGTGTTTGTTCCTAGCCTCGGAGGCCTCTTCTGATAACTGGCCAATCGGTAAAAGAGCGTGTCTTATTACAGTGGCCCCATGTACCCAAACTTTTTGCAAAGTCGGATCATAGGGTACCACCCATATATGTATCATTGGTGTACTGCTGAAATTCTGTAATGCACTTTTAAAATTGCCAAACCTTTAAATTAGTGCTACTAATCACAAGATTTAAGTGTAAACAGGTCGAAAATGTTCAAAGACATATAAAGCTATTTGAGCCGGTATGGAACTCAGATCTCTAGAAGAGTATCACTGCTTATTGAACAATATACATTACCGCATTGGACATTATATGTTTTATACTACTTTTTAAAAATCATTATCTTTTTTAAAATTTAATTTATTTTATTTTATTAACTGTTATAATTTTTTAAATACTTTATTTTGAAGAGAAAAGATTTTTCCAGGGCCGGTCGGGGTGCCCTCCCAACTCGTACCACGGCCAGACAAATACATTCTCTTCACCGATCCCATATTCCCTTGTTCTCTCAATTTGTTCATTGAACATTACTTTAATTAGGATCGAATACCGGCCCTGGACAAATCTTTTCTCTTGAAAATAACATTATCTTTTTCACTTACAAGTGATATATCACACAATTGTATTAGTACTCTTATCCTCCAAAATATAGAGGTAACTTTGACATTCGTACTCCATATATGTATATGGATATATATGGCCTCCTAACCGTGTTGTGGATCGGTGTTTTCTGAAACGAAACCGATACTTGGAGAATTTATTCTTTCTTTTTAGGCTACCCAATAGACTCTTCTTCGTCCATTTCATAATCTTATCCTGGAACTTTGAAGATCATAATGAGGAAATTGACCGATATCCTTTAGATTTTTGGAATAATAATGGATTAAAATCTGACATTGTAATAAGTGTTGCAACTATCAGGGGAAAAATAGTACCCCAGATTTTGTTGTTCAGATGTTGCTCGAATGCTTGTTCTTCTTCATCAAGTTTATAATCCAATCTTATATAATAACTTCTAGACGACTAGAAGGCGAATTAGCTTTCTAGATATTTGCTAGAACATAAATCATCATCTCATAAATCACGAACTGGTTGTTGTAATTTAAATATCATTTATTCTTTGGAATGATATACACTGTAAGTAATAGTTTACATTACTATACTAAGTACTAATCCAAGTTCGTTGCCATCCATTCGCTTTAACTTAAGTTTGTTATTTCAGCGTCAACGATTCTAATTTTATTTTTAAAATAAATTACAGATGATTCTACTGTTTAGTCAAGCACATGTTTTCAGGTACAAAAAGTGATTCTCAGACTAGTGATTAAATAGATAGCGTTCGGGCTCTCTGCTAGTTAGCAAAAAAAAAAATGGAGAAACGCGACCGTAAATTGGATACCTTTCCATCCGTCTACAGCAAGGATTTCAAATTTTATGACAATTTCGAAAGGACTCAGAAGTTTGTATAATATCTTAATGTTATAATTGTTTATGTATATACATATATATATATATATATATATATATATATATATATATATATATATATATATATATAATTATTGCATATTATGTCCTTGTGTATTGATACTACAAATCGACAATTTTCAAAACGACTTGCGCAGAAGTCGCTCCAGACCCACCTGGTCGCCTCTTCTCAGCCCGGTCTCCGAATTTGCAAATAGTCGTTTTGTAAATTGTTGGGCTGCAACAGTACATATCATTTATGATTATTCGCTTGTATTACTTCACTCATTTGTATTATCATAATTGAGCAACATTTTATAATTTAGGTGTGGAACATATGAACCTTTTGAACTGTCCAGTGAAGATAAACAATTATTTCGTCCTGTCAAAGTGGTAAAGAATTGAAAAAAAGGTTTATTAATGTATAGCCGTTCAGGATCAAAAGCGGATAACTTTGAAATTTCAAAAATTGATTTTTCACATGTTTCGTTAAATTATTTCAGCAATTTTGTCTAAATCGACGATTAACCGCCTCTATTCTCATTGTTTTAGTCCTTTTCTCATCCTGAAGTTTCGGGAGCATAAATCATTGACTAAAAGTTTCAAAAATTGACAAAACTATTGCAAAATGTGAAAAAGTCAATTTTTAAAATTTGGAGTTATCCGCTTTTGATCCTGAACTTCTCATATATTGCATGTCATATCTATACAATATGAGAAACTAAATAGATTTTGTCGATAAGAGAATTATTGTTAACATATAAACATATATTTTGTCCCCTATTATTAATTATGTGTACATCTTTGTCTACATCTTCCGCAAGTTCGATATCTGACGGTTTTTTCAGTTCGAGGTGATTTTTATTCCTGAAATTTTATTATTAAGCCTAAAAACGTTTTGTAAATAGTTAATTAAGAAGCACTCAGAGGTAATTTTTATGATAATTTACTTCAAAGTAAATTCTTGTTAGGCATTGTTTAGAAATCGATTCGTGATTACTGTTGCTTTCTCTATTCTATAAGTTTTGAGGTACATACTTAAATCCTTCTGATGCCAATCAAGTATAAAACAATGGGGAGTTTTTTACACTAGACTAAATTTCTTAAACGTGTAGAATTTAATTGTATAGGTTCTGGTTCTGGTCCTCAAAAAAGGAGTTAGCAGAGTTCCAATGACTTCTGGGTTGATAGTTTTTTTATCATATTTATTTAGCCTTTATTGTGTGGAATATAATTTTTTTTTAAAATGCACATTTTAAATACTTTGCTGATATCGACATAAACATACAAATAAGTAACTTAATGGGTTGAGGAAATATTGATTATGAGCCTGAATTACCTTTTAAAAGGCGTCCGATTACAACGAATAGCAATCAACTTCACTGGCATCCCACCGATGTATTTAATTATGTATATTAATTATTAATTAAGTATATTATTATTATAAGTAAAAATATATGTATATATATATATATATATATATATATATATATATATATATATATATATATATATATATATATAATTATGTTTAAGTACGTATTAATTTAAGTTTTGGTTATGTTTAGGTATATTCATATCGTCTTACTGGTACATTAAATAAGTTTCAAAGCATTCAGAATAATTTCATCCATAATACAACATGAAAATACAATGCCTCATTCGCTCCATAAGTGGTCACATGCTTGTTAACGTTCATGCTAAATATCGTATGTCATAATCGAGAATGATTGAAAAAGAGTTTCTTGAAATTGTCATGTTATTGTTTATTTCTCAGTCTTGTGAGATACATTTCATAGAAGACGCTTGGTTTTCTAGATCTAACCAACATATCTTATATGTTAACTCTGATCAGTATCCTAATGCTAGATTTGTTTCATTGAAGCTTTGATTGAGGGAAAAATGGATTTTATAAATAATTCTTGGTTCCTGTATGTTTAGTGTATGCGATATTACTATCTACCCTTATATATATTGCCTCGTTTCTTCGCAAACTTCTCATTGTTTCATGATTTCAGGCTGGTTATATGATGGAGGAATTGGATGCAGAAGATATGGTGGATATATCCGAAGAATCGGACCCTAACTATATGAAGACCATTTACCAATCAGAATACGTAAATGACTGTAATTAATCGATTATATATTAGTATATTATAACTAACTTACCTGTAGAAAGTATAAGACAAGAATAATTATTGCGGCCATGTTGACCAAGATGTAACCTTAGCAACTTAGTAACTGATGAGGCGCCGGTTCGAATTCGACTTGGTTTGAAATTTATAGCGAAGTGGGCCTAACAGAATATGAATCACCATGTTTTCAATTTGGTTAGTAACATATCGCGTTTGTCTTAACAATAATAAGAAAGAACGTTAACCTACAATGAAAATAATAATAATAGATAAGAAATCTATCTAGGATCCGTATTGCAAGACTTCCTAACAAGTGGAAAAGATACCAGGAGTGCCTCGCTTATAAAGAATTTATCGTAGGAGACTGGAGAAAGGGGATCTGTACAGACGAATAGAACTTTCGAGTTGTTGTTTCTAATGGTTCGCAGAATAATGGTTTATCGATAAGCTATCTACTAAGTACGGGATGTCCTATGTAGATCATGGAGAAGATTCTATCCTCATCTGAGACTATTTTTCACGTTAAGAGCAATGATTAATCTTCGAAATTAATGGTGTTATACTCAAAGAAAAATATTTGAGCATCATAAAGGACCACAGTATTCCTTCTGGACTTGAATAAATTGTTTCAAATGTTATCACGGTACAAAACTACACTATGATAAATACATTTTTTCTTAAGGTTTGATTGAGGATTATGACTTTATTTATAAACTATTAATTTATATTTTTTTGTATGCAATCCTCACTATATTTTTCGTCTCTTGTGGTTGAATGAAGTACATGAAGGCACATGAATCACTGTGAATTGCACTGTGAATAGAATCACACGAGAATTGCAGCACAAATCATATCATCAGTCCAGACTCATTTGGTTCGTCCTGGAGTTAGGGTGCTCTCTCTGCTTGATGAATCTGTTTAGCTATTGATATGAGAAGTAATGCACTTGATTTAAATTGATGAGATTTTATTTTGTGATATCCTGATGACGTCTGAATTGGCGAAACCTTGACTGCGTAGTAATTTTCCCATCTTTTTAGAGACTTAAGCCTTTTTTGTGAGTTTTCAAATTTTATTCTCTATAAATGCTGTGGCTCCTTGAACTGAGAAGACGTTTTCGAGTCTGGATAACTAATTACTTATCTACTGTTGTGGTCGGTATTGCCAATACTAGAAAATAAGTTTGCAGACTATTTCCTCTAAAATCTCATTTCCTGGAATTAATATTGAATAATTAATACTATACATAGAATTTTTAAATATTTAACTGTCATTGAAAAAATGTCAAAATTTAAATTATAGAGTTTGGTTTTTTGATTGAATTTCTATTATCCGAACCACAGCTTACGACATTAGTTCGGATAATCGACGCTATACTAAATAGTAGCGGGAAGGATAAGCCTGTCAAATGGATATTTCTACAGTCCCATTTAAGAAGTGGCTGAGTTGAATTTCGTATAAAACGAGCTTCTGGTACTGAGAAATGGAATCGTGTTATTCTCGCAGAGCATACGTAATTAAGTCAAGCATTGGCTTGAAATGGATTTATTGCTTATATATTAACTCTATTTCAAGGCAACAACTACGAGAATGCCATGATTCCGCAACCCTCATAAAAATTAACTCTCACGACTTAATTCGACTTTACCACTAATTCACCGGTACTGATTTAGTAGTAGTAGAGATTTATTAAGTTGCAGACATTTTTCAATTATGAAATATCGAAATACCTTTGCTTGAGAGTTCCAGCTTTTCATGATTAAGGCCGGTTTTCTGCCAGGAACTTCATCAAGGGATTTTTAGGCCCAGTACATCAAGGCTTACTTACTTTTCTTTTTTTTTTTTTTTAGTGGATACATTGAGGAAGATGTTCGATTCCGACGCATTGGATAACGTGGAAGACGCGTTCGCTGAACCTGTATCCTTGGTCAAGAGTGGTAAGCCGGTCCTGCCGCTCACCTCAGCGCTGCGGGGTAAGTGAACACTTCCCTCCTATTTAGCATTTAAATTAGTTCACCTGTTAACATGTAGATGACCTTATGGCTCCCCTTGTTTCCGATTTAGCTTGTTCCCAAACACGTGTAACCATAATGGATTAGTTTAATTTTAAAATCTGCCAATAGTAAACTGCTTCTTTCCTATTGAATTTAAAGTTCCAAAAATAAATAATAGTTTACATTAAAACATGTAAAATTTATTCAAAGGCCTAGTTGAACTACCAACTTTTAACGGGTTTTTAAATTTGAATAACTGTATTTAATCATACAATCAGCATCAATGGAAAATTGCATTTTGATCTATACATACTAAAAATAGAACGTGGGTGCATGAAGGTTCCGACTATTGACCAGTTTGTAATCCAGAAGAACAGAAAGACGCATCATCTCTTGGGAAAGTGACATATTTACAGTGAGATTAGAAAGAAATACTTTGGGAGAATGACCTGCTTTACTGAAGAACTATTTAATTTATTAAAAGGTGCCAAATGGAAAGCTGTATTTATGTGCAATAGGCCATGCTGAGGAAGATATACGTAAAAATTGGTTTATATTAAATAAATACAAGTTTATTAAGAGTTAAGAAAAATAAATAAAATTTATTTAACACAGACCTCGACAGACGGATTACGCATTGCTTAGTGTTTTTGTAAAATTTGTAATGAATTTTATTGTATATATAATTTGGATTTTGTTTAATAAACACGTTCATTCATTTGTTCAAAAATAAAGGAGAACAAGGAACAAACAATGAAAAAAAAATCAATTTTCTGGAATTGATTTAAGTATGGGTCATGATACAGCGTTCAGTACTAGTCATTTGTTTGCTAACGAAATCTGGAATCATCCATGATTGTGTCCAATGTTTCAGTTTGTGTATCATATAAAAAAAACCCTGGAAATTTTGTGTTCTGAGTCGTGGATCAATACTGTGATACCTGAAGACCCGTATGGGGTTCATCCAGTCTCTACATCAATTATTTTGTTGGCTTTTTGCCTGTATCCTTCTGGTGTTTTTTTGGGCCCTTAGATTCTCCTAAGAATCCTTCTCTCTATTGGTCTTTTTGGAGAAGCATTTTTAATATACATGCTACTCGTTAGACACGTATATAAGAAGGAATGTGAATAAGTACATAATAGCGATTGATGATGTATTACTTTTTCATTAAATTGTAAATTGCCAACATTTAAATACTACAGTGTTCTTATAAAATATAAATCAGAAAAACATTAAAACAGATTAAATGGAAAGTTTTGTATTTTTGTTTAAAAAAATATTTTTGTTATAAATCTTGTTTGTTATAAATCTTGTTTGTCATAAATTGTTCAGTAAATATCCTAATTATCAATAATAACACAGGCCAACACATTTTTTTTTGAAAACTTTTTTAACTTTAATAGTTGATTTTTATAGATTTTTATGTGCTGAATCTAAATCTGGCCTTAGTTTTTTTATCACCTAAAGTTTTCCAGCCATTCTCTCTCTTCCTATACACATAAATGCTGGTTCCAACCGCCAACAAGTTCTTTTCTTTTAGTCTAGAGCCAAGCTATTCAGATTTTTCTTTCGTTACGCCAAGATCCCTAACCAAGGCGTTAAGCTCGATTTGAGTAAACAGTTTAGGCTCTACATTTTCGGTAAAACATTGGAATTCTTCATCATATTGTTCATCTAACTCCGATTTTACATCATAAAAGTGGAATAGAATTTAAATCATCTGGTGGTTCAGGGACCGGTAAATCTATACCGTGCCCTATTGGTCGGATGGCGGACGGAAGGTTAGGGTGATTATAAAAAATATATATAACTTATAAAATAATTATCAATCATCTTGTTAAATTTAAAAATTTCAGGGTAAACAATTAAATGATCCTATACATGTTATCAATAAGCGTAATATGTTTATGGAAATGGAAAATTCATCCTAAAGCTTTGCGAGTGTTCAAACCTCTTCGTTAAGAGAAATATTTCATTGATGAGTTTGTTTTTTCAAAAGATAATTGTGTTTGTTTTCCGTTGCTAATTTATGAAATGATTGGGCTTTCAATTAAGATTTTCTGTCATCTCGGAATGGTTGATTGTATAATTTTTTTCATCGGGGCCTGGAGGGAATTGATTTCGTCGTTAATGGATATTATGTAATTTTGATTTCCGTGTACATAATCAGTTGGATAAATTATTCCATGACCTGAGGACGTTAACATTATTATTTTTTTAAGATCAATATTATTTATAATAATATAAACTAAATTCAGACTTTCTTACGCTTCTCCATTTAATTGAAATAACTAGCGACTTATTGCAGTGTTCGGCTTAATTGGTTTCCTACTTCTACAGATTTCATTGTGTTTTAAGGAAAAAAAATGAAACTAAGATGGACTTATTCTGAAGTTTAAATCTAAAATGTTACCATAAAACTACTATAAAAGCAAACTATAAAATCTAAACTATTAATAATATATTACTTTAGCGTAAAAATTAAACTTATATAAATTTAAAATGCTGTTCGTTATGTTGACGTGGTTTGTTGATGTATAATTATAATAATATTAAAATTTTACTAACATTATGGCCCAGTGTCTCCATCCATCTTCATCCATCGTCTAACCTTCATTACATTACTCTTAATGCGATCTTCATACCTACATCTCGGTTTATCCATTTGGGCATTTGTTAGTTGGCTCAGCTATATTGACGTTTACTAAATCGTCTCAAAGGTCGTGGTGCTATTTTGATCGTGTACATACTCAGCGATTTCAACTTGTGTGGACTGAATTCCTTGTCAATTCCGACATTTTTTGGACCGAGTATTCGACGTTAGAACATACACATAAGAATATAACACCTTAGGACATATCTTCAAAGTTGGCAGCCATTTTACACTCATAAAGTTTAGAAGAGAACGCCTAGCTGTCGTTTTACAATATAACGTAATGTTCTTGCTATCGACCATTTTTCATTTGTTTACAGGTTCCATTGTTCGCATATCATCCAAGGCCAAATACATAAGTGTTTTCCATAAGGTTCCAACAATGATTTGGAATTCTTGCTTATTAATTGCACGGCTTTCAGTTTACCTATTATGGCAGTCTGTGCTTGCTTTGATGAGTTTGTATTTCAGCATTGTAGTCCACCAGGTTCGTAATTCTAATGTTCCATGTTCATAAATCTTTGTTACCAAGATAAATGAGAACATTATAAAGACCTGCATAAGCAATTTACTAGTCAGAAACATTCAGAACGCTTGTTCAAGTCATTGCTTTTTGGAAAGCATATAAGTTTTGCCATCAGAAAAATTCTTAGCGAAAGTCTGCTTGTCACCTAGTATTATTTGGTGACTTCTGACCAACATGTGATGCAAGCGACCCTCCATTTTTATGCCCTTGATCGCTCCCACATCACTTAATGTAGTTGTTACCTCCTGCATTTCAAGAGCGCTCTAGAAACATAGCGTTTCTTCTTCGATCCAAAAGGCGTTCTCAAGAAAATTCATTGTTTTCCTCAGACATTCTTAAATTGGAGGAATTTAAGGTCGGTTTTACCACTTTCCCCTGGGTTCATATTAAACAGAAGCTCAAATACTTGATTTTTTGTTTTCCCAATCACCATCTTAGCAATAGACTTTCATTAACTGTCTTCGTCAATTGAATCGCATTCCATGTTCAAACCATCATTTATTTTACTTTCTTCTTTGCCACAGCTCTTGCTGTTTAAGAATACAAATATAACAAGAAAATTATGCACACGTTTTCGCCTAATTTGTTTGTAGCCTTCTTTTTTTTAGTGTATTCTTATTTATTTTTTTTTATTGAAAGTTTATTTTTATTTCTACCTGTTACTTTTAAACAAAACCCCTATATGAATTTATTGGCAGCAATATCAGCAATGGAAATAGAATGGAAAACATCAATCTTTAAGAACGCTTTTCATGATACAATATTTATATTGTTATTATTATATTACTCTTACACTATTATATACGCTTAAATTATCTTGTACCTTTTCCTCAAAACGTTATATCTTTAAATATTAAATATTATTTATAAATTATAGGTTTAATACATATTTTATTTCTATTACACCAAAAATTAAAAAGTATGGAATTAACTGCCATATATATTGTTAACTTATTCAAAACCTTTTATTTAATGTTATTCTGAAACATTGGAGGGATGTATTGGTGATGGGTCACCAACTGCTACTTTAGTCGGTTAAGGCTTCTGTTAGGATTTTTCTTTCTACGTTTTATCTGTTTTTAGTGTGCCCAGGCTTTCCGAGGTTCTATGCGACAAGCAAATCAGAATATCAAAGCAATTTTGACGAGACTGGGAAGATGATGGCCGAGAACTTGAAGGAGACCCTCAAATCTAAAACAGAAGCCGAGCCAAAGTTAATAGAACAATGTAAATAAAATAATATTAGGGTAATAATTTGCATTATGTGAAATAAAATTAATTATGCCACTGTGTAATGAATAGTCGACAGTTCAATGCGATTTGAATTTATGATTTACTTTTGTTCATGTATTCTATAAATGATAAAATATTTCATTATCTGGTATATATGCCAATGCAGTTTACTATACATTTAAGTAGAGCTCAAAAATATACTAAATATTTAAATTGCGTCACTAGGTATGATTCCCAGATTTCTCTAATTTGGTACATCAACATTTTTATGTCATGCAATTTCATATCATATTGACAATTTATGGGGGAAAATGTCAATAATTACTAAAGCTTATATTAAATAACCACTATCTAGGTGGCATAAACCAACACCTACAAGAGACTGGAAGCCGTTTGATGGGATTACTAATTATGATTGATTTCCTCCATTCTATCTAGTTCTAATCTGTTTAACGCCGCACTATAACCTTGATAGACAAATTATTATTCTCTGTATTAATATTAGGCTTAAAACAGATTTATTAATAGCAATGCTTACACAGTTTAAGGCTGTTTTTTTTCGCTTTTAAAATAGATGGGTTTTGAGGGGCTGTCTGAGATACATGTAATAATATCATAAGTTTTTTACGGAGTAGTTTTTTCTTTTGGAGAACAATTTTCATATAAAACGAACCAATATTTATTCCGTAATTATTTTTGTAAGTTAGGAATATGTTTGAAAATAAAACTGAAGTTTATAGGAAGAGCCCTACTTACCTTTGTTAAAAAATTAAACAGTGAATTAAACATCCGCATTATCAGAAAGGACTGTGTAGGAACAGTGAAGACGAGTGATTTTTTCTCGCTGTTAAGTTGGAGTAGAAAAAAAGTCGGAAACCATGTCAGCGTTTTTTACACGGCAAGTACTTCACGTGGGCGTGATTTTCTGCCCTTCGATCCCTACAACTTCCTTCCTTACACACTTCTCCTCTCTTGCGGCACATTACTTTATTTAACTTACCATTATAATTGTACGGATTAATGAAAATGTACAAATGAAACTGTCATTAACCCTTCATTAATGTAATATAACAATACACAAGAGAGAATAAATCAGATAATATTACTTTTTAATCACTTAAACTATGGATGAGAAAGCACCTAATTTTATGGAAATTATAAATAACTACAAGTAAAATATTAAAAGTATTTATAAAAGTAAGAATAATGTTATTTTTTCTCCACATATGACATTTAAATATATTTAAAGATGTTATTAAAACACACACAGGGGTCACCTGTGGTCTGAATGTTAGCAAAACAACCTACCAAGCCCAACATCGTGGGTGGCTCTAGGATTTTTTAAAGGGAGTAACAAATCTGTGTCAGCATATTCAGAGACCATAGGTAGTGTCCATGAAAATACGTTATATAAATGATATCGTACACTTGTTATCAAGGAGTCATAGATCATACGTTTTGATAAATTACAAAAGAAAGCTTGGAGGTTACTAAAATGTAACGTGTGTTTTTTAAACTGGAACTGATTTTCTTATTATGAATTATTATTCATAAAACAGAGTTGTACAAAGCTTTATCTGAAATGAATATTCCGCATAAACTGGTAAACATGATTAAATTGACTATGGAAGACGCACGATGTAAAGTACTTGTGAAAAATAACCTCTCAACTGAATTTGGTACCAACAAAGGTTTAAGACAAGGAGATGCCCTATCATGCCAACTCTTTAATCTGATTTTGGAGTATGTGGTTTTATTAAGATAGGAGGCTTTGAAATAGAAAGAATAAACTCCTTTACCTACATGGGAACCACGAGCGACAATTATGTCTCAATAGAGGTCAAGAAGAGAGTGGCTCAGGCAAACAAGTGCTTCTTTGGGATAAATTGGCATTAAAAAAGTTCTTGTCCTGGAATACATTGATAATCTTACTAATATTATAAATGCGAAAGTTTATCTCTCTTTCACGCAAAAACTACAGAACGAATTCGGATGAAACTTTACAGTAATATAGGTTATACATAAGAATAACACATAGGCTACAGCAAGAGCGGATTTATGGGGGAGGGGTACTGGGGCACGTGCCCTTCCCCCCTGACAGTTTTTTAGATACTGTAGAGAATCCATTGTAGTACATAATAACTCACATGATGATAGTTGTTAAAATAACAGAAAGAACATGAGAGAAAATATTTTTTTGATATCCTACTATCCTATTGACATTTTAAATGCGAATGTTTGTATGTATGTTTGTTACTCATTCACGCAAAAACTACTGAAAGAGTTTGGATGAAACTTATTGAGTAATATAGGTTATGCATCATAATAACACATAGGCTACAGCAAGGGCATATTTAGGGGGAGGGCACTGGGGCACGTGCCCCCCAGACAGTTTTTGAGTTCTGTGGAGAATCCATTATGGTACATAATTAAAGGCAAATCAGGAACTTAGCATCTCTAAATTTGCAGGTAGGTTCTTTGTATAATTTAAGAAAGAAATTTAGATAATTCCACCTTCAAAGGTTTCCCCTTTAATACTATAGGGGTTCAAAGATTGTATAGAACCCGTCGGTTTTGAAGTTAGTCATCTGAAATTTTGGATGTACGAGTAACTTCCACAAAATATAAATATAAATATAATTCCAAAGATAAAGTCTTTCACAAAATTTATGTGGCAGACCAAATTCCAAGCGACCGAAGCCGCGCGCAAAAGCTAGTTCTATATAAAGCGCTCATTCGGCCTGTCCTTCTGTATGGACTGGCCGAAACCTGGTCATAAAGAAATCAGGAAAAATTCCTTCAGACATATGAAAGCAGGATTTTACGGTGAATTTATGGACCTATTAGAGAGGAGAAGCATGGAGAAGACGTACCAATGCGGAGCTGGCAAGTCTATTCCAGACCCCAGACGTGGTCAAGGTAATGAGGCTTGGTAGGTTGCGTTGGGCTGGCCATGTGGCCAGAATGGCAACTGTTTAAGGGCACAAAAGAGTGATAGAAGAGAAAAGGATTCAGAGCAGAAGAAGAGTAGGGCGACCCAATCTGCGATGGCTGGATGGAGTCAGTGAGTACGCCAGAAGCCTACTCAACATCCGGAACTGGAATGCCGCTGCACTGGACAGGGAAGAAACGTATTGAGGCGGCCAAGGCTCATTGATGGGCTGTAGTATGTGTCGTACAAGAAGCAGAAGAAAAAAATCTGTAGTTTTGCCGTCCTTCAGAAGGGACGTAAAATAAGGACCCTGAGCCAGTGCGATGTCAGATACTCGTGAAAAACCCATATCCTAGTTATACTTGGATAGGCAAAATTTAGGAACCCGCTGTAGCTTCATCCGATTAGCCATAAAGTGTCGTTAAATGAAACAAACAAAACACACACACAAACAAATATATATTTATCCTTTATTATTTATCTGGTAGAGCATACAATAGATCATCTATCTATGATATATTAGATATATGAGATATCTATCTATCTATCTATTTATATAGATATATACAGAACAACAATAATAGAGTATAGAATAACACGGAGTGGCCTTCCTATTTCGATATGAGTTCGCCCTCCTCTCCCTATATTATCAACCAACTTTCGTCCCAACAGGATTTAGTAATCGTTTTTTTGCAATCCCTAATTTCTTCATTATATTTCACATTAAACATCTATTTAATTCAACAATTCTATCTGCTTTCAAGGATTTTTTATTTTTTAAAAGTATAAATCAATCATTACTATAAAATTTAAACTGTATTAATCGATACAGTAATAATGCTATAAGTATTGACCGATAGGTCTTCTGTTTCTTCTAATTTAGTGATATTCATATTGATTAAGACTATTTAGTTATGCATTATCTATTGTTTCTACACTAAGTAATGCTTTATTAAGGCATGATAAATAAACCAAGATCAATAAAGAAAAATTTCTACAAGTGTTGCATACTTATTTATTAGTTAATTCTTTTATTAATTATACGAAAACTTTTTAATATTCCAATAAAGATAATTTTTTTTTTTTTATTATTTTCTGTTTAATAACTTCGAAATCGGACATATAGATGATTTCTTTTTTCGAATCACCAACTTTGGAATACTTGAAATGTATTACTTTTACGTGGATATACAGGGTGTCCCGAATTTAAATGGCAAAACTTCAGGAACTTATAGGGGACCGAAAAACTAAGACAAAAAGTCCTTTAGAGATTTGCTCGTTTTTTCTTAGTTTTAGAGAAAATCGCAAAAAAAGAAACAAAACAAAAATGTTACAGGTAGCGATTATCACCTTTCAAAGTTCGTCAGGCTAGGCAGTGAGATAAGTAAACACTTAATGTTATCCTTTACATTCTTTTATTTGTTTACATTTTGGCTTCCTTCTAGGATTATAATTCCTAATTCAGTCTTCAGTCAGTTACTCAGATATTTTTGTGTGAATAGCATCAACCACAATGCCGCATACATATCCTAATGTTGAATATGCTGATATGATTTTTATGTATGGTTTCTGTAACGGTATTGTTTTAGAAGCGATGCGGGAGTATGCGCGCCGATTTCCAAATAGAAGAGTGCCTAATCGACGAGTCTTTTCGTTAACTTTTAATAGACTACGAGAGACTGGGTCATTCTTAATACGTAATGAAGGCGACCAATTCCAGGCAGCAGTAAGAGCAGATTATCGGAGAAGAAATTGTGTCCAACGCCACTTCGATAACAATCCTGAGACTAGCATCCGAAGAGCATCTGCTGCATTAGCAATATCGCGGCAAGCAATATGGCGAACTTTAAAAGGTGATAATCGCTACCCATACCATCTTCAAAAAGTTCAGAATTTATTACCTCAAGATTATGTCAAGAGATTGAATTTTAGTAACTGGTTTCTTGAAAAAATTCGCGATGATAATTTATTTCCATTAAAAATTATATGGACCGATGAAGCTACTTTTACAAGAGGAGGAATTGTTAATCAAAGAAATTATCATGTATGGGCTCTTGAAAATCCCAGAGCTATTAACATGACAGCATGAATTTGCTATTAACGTTTGGCTTGGAGTTTGGAACGGATTACTGGTGGGATCATATTTTTTACCTGGAAGATTGAATTGTATCACATCTAACCATTTTTTGGAGAACGAATTTTCCAATTATTTAGATGACATTCCCTTACAGCAGCGGATTGAAATGTGGTTCCAACTCGATGGATGTCCAGCTCATTATAGCAGAGTTGCCCGAGCTTGGCTGGATATAAATTATCCACAACGTTGGATTGGACGTGGAGGAGTAGTACCTTGGCCACCCAGATCACCTGATATGACACCCATGGATTTCTTCGTATGGGTGGGGGACCTTGAAGCAGAAAGTTTATTCGGTGTCAATCAACTTAAGAGAGCAATCAAGAGACCGAATCATAGATGCAGTGCACCAAATATCATCAGAACAATGTGTAGCTGCAATTTATCAAGTGAGTGCTAGATGTAATGCTTGCATTGGTGCAAGAGGACAATATTTTGAGCAATATTTACATTAAAAAGAACATAACATAAATATAAATGTAAATAAATAAGTATAAAAATGAAAATTTGTTTTGTTTCTTTTTTTGCGATTTACTCTAAAACTAAGCAAAAACGAGCAAATCTCTAAAGGACTTTTTGTCTTAGTTTTTCGGTCCCCTATAAGTTCCTGAAGTTTTGCCATTGAAATTCGGGACACCCTTTATAATTTACAGTATTGTTAATTATACTCTATGAAATATTTAACTCATTTAAATTGAGTTGAACTGGTTTGAACCAATATAAATCGTTTTGCTGTTTCAAACATTTGTTTTGTGATTAAATGTATCAGGCATTCTTAGTAAATAAACATAACAGACTAAGAAATGATTTGTTTCTTTTTTATAGTATCTGAAAGTGGTTCAATTTTCTTATATAGAAGAGGTAAAGATGGATTATCATTAATATATAAATTTTTTACCACTAATTCCTACTACTAAGGAGGATGTATAATTTAAATATTCATTCTATCACGAATATTTAGGCCTGGCTTCGCTGCATTCTTACGATTCTTCTGTTCTTTATTAGTCTTGGAAATACACCCGTTACTTATTACTTTTATTGCTGAAGGGAAATTAAATTTCTCCCTTACCTGTACGGAAGGGCTTGAGAGAGTGATGAAGTCGATAGGGCGAAGTTTCATTCCCTTTATACTTGTATGTAGCGCGGCAAAGGAACTGAGATGCCGTAGCCAGCTCATAAGAAGCCTTGTAGTTAATTGGTCCCTTTCTGAAACCTAACCTATATTATCTTGCAAATTGAAATTATGGTTCAATCACGACTCTTCCGTGGCACGTAGGGTATCATTTAATGGGCTCACGACGTTTAAAATATATTCCATCTTCCGTTTCTGTTAAATTCTGAAATGGAATCTCTGAACCGGTTTGATGAATTAGTATAGATCAGTCTGGGAAAGTAGCTATTGGTTTTTGATAGTACCTCTTTAGTACCTGACGCTGTTCTCACCAAGTAATGATCCCAGGAAAAGTTAAGATATATTGATACACAACACTAATTCATTTTTAAATAGCAATATGGGACGCAAAATCATCAATTAAAATACACATTTGTCTCTTTTCCAAGATGTACGTGATTGATTGTGTACATGATTGATTTATAATACGGCTGGGAGTCGTATTATAAATAAACACCTTTTACACCGGATGAAATAACTTTAATTATATGTTGATCATGTTTACATAGATGTATCTCTGCTTGAAAAATGTATCTTTTCGTTACTTGTGTGTTATACATCCGAAAATTTCTACATGAGACCACCTGACATCTTGACTTTCTGCCCTTTTGCCTACCACTGTGCTATTTCTCCTTTTCTTGTTACAGACCCTGGGGGACCCGAAAAGAGTTTGCATGTTCTAATAAACCTTCACAGGTACATTAAAAAATTAATAGAATATTAACAGTGTCACATATAACAATCTATTTGTATGTGTCGGAATTTATAAGCATTGCTAGTTCATAAATTAAAAGCATAGGGTAGAATTGAGTATTGTTTGAGGATTTTATTTATTTAATTAATATGCCTGAGATGATGAAAGCAGTAAAGTGATGGAAGCCGCATTCTAAAAGTAACAATAGCAGCAATTTTTGATTTATTTTTTTTATATAGTTTTTAATTTCGAGAATTTAAAATCCTTTATCCGTCGTTACTCTAAAAAGTAATAATGCATAAAAAAAAATTAAGTTTTTAAGACCCTCCTGAACGTATTTTCACAACACTTTCTGGAGTTTTACTGTTTTACTATGCTCAATTATCATTAACAAAGTGAAGTAAAACAAAAGTAAACAAATCAAACGGCTTAACGTAAGAAAAAACTCTAAAATATATGCCAACTATTCTTTAAATCATAACCCTTTTCGATATACTCGTTTTTTATTAAAATAATTAATAATAAAAAAAAATCTGCTTGCATCACAACTCCGTTATTAAGGTCTTATTTTAATTATTTTTTTATTAGTAACTAACATACGAAATTCCTAGTATCAAAATGATGAAGGGAGTGAAAGAAAAAACATTGAGAACCCCGAAAGGCGCCTTCTCTAATACCATGTAAATTAAAAAATGTTTATAATATATTATATCGCTGCTCCGGAAGTATAATGACGCAACTGTAAAATTTTTTGAAAATGACTTTATTGTCTTGGGGGGGTCATAAATGCATTTACTAGATGCTTGTAAATCGAAATAACCCATATATGTGATAAACTACTCTAATATAAGAATTAAACGCATCTATAGGCCACTCTATTAAGACGAATTGGAATCACATATTTTTCTTTTGCTTGTCCTGTAAAATTTCATTATTTTATTTAAATTTACCATATGCATATCTTAGTTATTTTAATATTATTTTAAATACAGCTGTAAACAAAAAACACAAACACCTTTATCCTGCCTCGCTCCTTCGGTGATCCATAGCCAGGGTCAATATTTGTATTTTAATGAAGGCAATGTCTCGATTAAAATACGTATACATACATTTATAAATAATATAAGCATATAAAAATAGTAAATAACACTATAGTAAATAATTTACCAAGAATACATAAAAAAAATACCTACAGTGTTTTCAAAGACTAAAGGCAGGAAAAATATTGTAATACTTTCCAGAAATAGGGATTTGCTACTGAGCGTGAAAAACATCCAACCGGCCAACATAATCATAACAAGCATTAATGGTCCGTAAAGAGTGGTTTCAATTCAGTTTATTTTAAATCATTAATCCGAAAATAAAAACATCGGTGAAATAAAGGCGTCTGAATCAAACCTTTATTACTTGAAAACCATATAAAGTGTTTATGTAGCTTTTAGTAATATAAACATTTTAAAATAATTATGATTATTATTTATTCGTGATCATAGCATGTGTTTCAATTGATGTTAATCATCTAATTCCGTGTTACTTCTTACATTTCTGAATGTATAAATCAGATTTTCTAAAACATCATATTTAAGAAGTTTCATTCAACCATAAACATTTTATAAATCTTAATAATTAATGAAAATAATTTTTTTAATCTGATCGAAATATTTATTATTATTTTTTTATCAGTTTTGATCTGTATTTTAAAATTATTTTATTACGCGTTTTCGTCACAATAATGGTATTTTTATCAGTGCAAATTATGACTAGGTATAGTATCAGTATTAACACAACTGAAACAAACATGGCAGTAGATAAGATTACAAACATTCTTAAACATAGAAACCATAGCCTTGTATTCTATTCACTCTTCTGGGCTTAAAATATTTCAAATTTTCTGTACATTTTAGGTGTTTGAAAACTAAAAACGAACTGTTTTATTTTTTAGACGATTTAAATTATTTAAAATTATCTGACTGGAAGATTTTAAAGAAGGCTTAAATTGGTTAGGGGTGCAGTCAATAATAACACCAAGTAAGAAAAACGTATTGTTTTCAAGTGCAAACGTTTTGGCCTACAGTGTAGGCCATCTTCAGGGCTAAGAAAGAATTCCCCTGCACCCCCTGACCAATTTTAACCTTCATAAAATTTAATTTGATTCCGATATCGAAATATATGTCGAATCGATCTTATTTTATTGAAAACGCCAAACAATTATTTTTTCATCAATTTTTTTATTACACTTTATTTAAATATTACAATCTGCCACTTGTGGGCAATAAGTAATAGTGCTAAGTATCTATACAATCATTCCATAAAAGCAAAATAAATAAATGTAATAAAAATATATACATGCGGTAAAAACAAAACCAAATAAATGCGAACATGATAATAAAAATAAAGCCTAAAAATAAAATAATTGCTCACATTCATACCATAATCATTCTATTTACAATTTGCCAGGGGCTCTCGAACTAAGCTTCTCCCCAGGAATGAGGGTGAAGCAGGATTCCGGGAGGCCCGTGTCCCTTTCCCAGGCACGTCACTGGCATTAAACGCCAATGCAAACTGTTCATTAGCTCAAAATAAATTTTTTTTTTTTTATCGAAAATAAATTTAAAAAAATTATGTTATATTCAACCGTTGGCTTATAAACAATGATCTCTACTAAGTATTACTAGTATTTAGTAATTATTACTTCATTTGAAGCTTTAAATAAATTACTGGTAGATGTGAAATTTTGTAATTTGGATAAGCTGCAACGTATAGTTGAGCACATCCCTCTTTTTTTTCTACAAACGAAGTGATTGTTTGGCATTTTCCTCATATATTTTAAGTGAGTTTCGATTATTCGAACCACATTCGACATTGATTCCGATAATCGACACTCCTATTAGCGTATTAAAATAATTTTAAACCATAAATATGTTAAATGTAAATGAATGATTTTTAAAATTAGCAATTAACTATTGTATAAAAATATCATACTACATTTTGTATACATTAGGTAAAACAAGTACTACTTCTCTTTTCACTTGCATATTACAAGGGGGTTACAAGAAACGTATTAAAAATCACCAATTGAAATTTCTTCTTTGTTAATCATTCCTATTAATTTTTAATTTATTTATCCCATTATATAATAGACCAATAATAAGTGCTAATTTAATAATTTTAGGTTCACACAGGATTTACTTCAATTCATGTTAACTTTTTCAGCAATTGATGAATACGTAATTTTCATAGAGATACAAGGAAGTCTCAATGTTTGTTTTAAGGAGTGTAATGTATGTTCTATTTTGAATTTATACGGCATTCGATTTCCTATATTTTTTTTAAATAAGTGATTAATTAATGAAGATTTATTAAATGTTTCTGATGGTATTTTATTTAAATTATTTCATAATATATTCCCCGGTTTATTTCGATACGTTATCGAGCAGCCGGAGCGTGGGTATACCGGTGTTACTTATATGACATTTTTCTTTTTATCTCATACCCTCATGAGGAAATCTCATTTCAGATGTCGAAATTGTCAATAAAACGATTTATATTGGAAAAGAAAATTCAAAACTGAAGAAGTTTACCCTCCATCCTCCCTCCATCTGTACCCTTCAAGTTTGTTATAAGGAAAGTTCCAATTCTCGATGAAGGGAAAGTCGGAGGGGACTTATTTCTGTATTATCTTCTTTATGTTCATTCCCTCAGGCGGACTTGTTTTCGTTCGCAATCCATCCTCTATTCCTATCACATTTGCTTAATCAAAAGATGCCTCTATTTCAGCCCTCCGTTCTCAATTATGCAGTGTTGGGGCTTACATCAATTAAGTAGCAGGCCTGGGGAATTGTTTTCGAATTGAAACTTGAAGTCCGATGATAAGGACGCACCTTGGTCATTAAGTTCAAAGCAGTAATAAATCCTCTCGAAAGCGAAACCTTTCTTGACGATGAAACTTTTAATTTTCTTACCTACCATCGATATTATTCGAAATCATGACAAAAATAATTACCATTAAATCTAATAAGAGTGGAGTGGCTCAGTGATAGAGCACTGAGAGGCCCTGCCGAAGACCCTGGGATCAAATCCTGCTCGATGGCAGACTTTTATTTCATCTGTCAGTGGCCGGTGATGGACCTTCCTGGGGCTTACTCAATTTCTTAAAGTGGGTACCCAAAATAAGGAGTGGGGACCTGGCGGTTGTGCGTAATCTAGAACAAATCACCTCTTTGAACAACCGTTTTCAAAGAAACAGTTCAGGCTCTAACATGTATTGAGCCCCAACAAAAAACCCTACATGGGTTGTAGTTATACTGGTTAAAAAAAAAAAAATCTTATCGTCTCACGATTATTAATAAAATAAAATATTATTAATAAAATAAATTGAAATCAAGCAGGTGGTTTTGGTTCGCCCTGAATAAATAAATCCCTTAGATCCAAAATTCCTTACCCGATACTGTCCTGAGAGTTTGGGTTCGCTCAGTGCTTACCATCGCATTGGACTGAATTCTTCCAGCTGGTACCAGCTCTACAGCTTGATTAAAAGTTAAAGGTGGGATTAATAAGTCATTATAGTATTTCTTTTATATCAGATTGTATGATAACAGAATGTCATTTTCAAGCATCAACAGTCCATTAAAATGAGTAAAATATAAATTGTTACAAGATAAAAAAAAAGAAAAATATCTGGAGTGCCTTTGCAGCTATATAGGGCCTCGGGCAGTTTAATAACCATGATGACACCTATTGTACAATTTATTAATAATATCAGATTATTTTAGCTAATTTGACTTTTTGAATATTCGGATTTACTTTTAATTTTTTTTTTTATAAATCTGATTGTTTCATAATCTGTCTTTCCTTTTCTCTTTTACCCAAGAGTATGCTCATTAAAAGTTTTCCGTTTTTTCCATATAAAAATAATTATATATGTTTTCATACAAAAAATGACTCAATTTCTATTTTTATTAAACAAGTTATGTTTTGCTTATTTTTTGTTCTATGTGATAATTTAAAAAAAAATACTAACAGCGAGAATAATATTGTGCATTTTTTAAAAAATCTATATACATTATAAAACAAAGTCCTGTCCCGCGTTTGTTCGCGGTAAACTCAATAACTACTGCACAGATTTTCATGCGGTTTTCACCAATAGATAGGGTGATTCACAAGGAAGGTTTAGGTATATAATTTGTCGAGGTTTTGTGCAAAAGGGTTGGAATATCGATGGGTTTCACCGAAGGTGCTGCCCAATCCCGTGCAATTATCTAACGCGCAAAATAATAAATTCCTATATAAAGAAATATTTGGTTTTGTTTTTATTTTACTATTAACTAACTCCGATCAGAAAGAACTAGTGAGCCCCATCACTAGACACCTCTCCTTTACATATTCCTCTCAAATGAGGCTGGTGCAGTAAAGGAGATACCATGTGTCATATTAATATGTTATTGTCAAAAATTAATAAAATCCAAGGGGCTAAGAAAGAAAGAAAAATTGTTTTTATTTTTATAATTTCTATATAATAAAGTAGGTACACTAGCTGAGATGGGAAGAAAGAAAATCAAGACTCCCAAAGAAGCCTAACCAATGAGTTGAATGAAACCAGTGATCCTTGTTCACGGGTACCCGATAAAAAAAAAAAAACTTTACACAGACAAATTATGTAGGCATAATATGCCTTATTACCCGGGCAAAGCTGGGGTGGGTCGCTAGTAAGTTCATAAAAAACCAATACCACAACAACCCATGGAGGTCATTGGATCAGTACGTGGTAGGGACTGAATTGCTTCAAGGACATCGATTGCGCAGGTAGGTAATTTGTCCTAAATCATGCTGAACCTCCAGGTTTTTCATTTTAAGGGTACCCATTTTACAGAGGCCGGATGAGCCTTAGGGGGGTTTTTCAGATCCCTAGGGTCCATCCCCGGCCGCTAACAGATGAAATAAAAGTCTGCTTTTGTTATTAGGGTCCACCTCCGGATGTTAATAGATTAAATAAAATATTTAAGATTTAACAGCTGGATTTGAACCCGGGATTTGAACCTTCGGTACGAAAACTCAGCATTTAAAATCTGAGCTGCCCCTCTTCCCTTATAATTTTATAACTTTTTAGTTCTAATAAAGCTATTAGTGATAAATTATTCCTATTCATTATAATGTTTTTAAAAAACGACGAACGTTCGATTTCCCAAAATGCGAGTGATCGTCATTAAAAGTTTGGAAACTACTGTTTCCATTCAGTTAATCATGATCTCCACATCATCAGAACCATATCATAGTTCACGTAAAATAGTTCCTGGGGAAAATTCAATGTATAAGTATTTAAAAAAAGAATCGTTTTTTGCACGATTTATACAATAAGTAATATAATTATATTTTTAAAAAAGTAACTGTAATGACATGTCTTTAATATTCCAAGAATTGTAAAAAAAAAATACACAAACGTGTGAAGCTGTTTCACCGAATTTTTCGTAGAATACTATTTCTATATATAATACTAAATTCAACTCGCTGAGTATCTTTCATAAAGTTTGCAAGATTTCGATTTTTTTTAAATAACTTTTTCTTCAGTAGAATTAGCTTATAATTATTGAAATATTTCAATATCTTTTTGCCAATCAAAATTATTTTATATGCTGTATAAATGAAACTATGTAAAAATTGAGATCTTTCTAAAATTTTTTTTGTGCTTCACCATGTAAGTAAGGAACTTTGACACAAAATTCCTCATTAAAAGGACAAACAGTATTATTTGACGTCGATACGATGAGGTAGAGTTGAATTTTTTTTTCGTTAACCCAAAAGTTAAAAGTAAACTCGTTAAAAGTTTCCGTTTTGTTAATAAATACTCAATATATTTTATAAAAGGAAGTGTACAATGTGCGTGTCGCTAAAACTCAGAAATGAGTCCCGGTACAATCAAGGGAGTTGTAGGGTGTGGTAGCCCTCTATCTCCCGTCCATGAAGAAGGTTCCCGTTTTTACCTGAAGGGCGTACTTTTGAAGATATAAGAGTTGAAGTTTCGCTCTCTAGAAATTTCTAAAACAGTCCAGAATATTTGAGAGCATTCCACAACATTCTGGACTGTTGTGGAATATTCTAGAACATTGTGGACCATTCGAAGCCTTTTTTGTATGAGTGGAGCTACCTATCGATAGGAGTATATAAAGCAAGGTCTGTCGTGGGTTCGAACGACTTTTTTGTATGAGTGGAGCTACCTACTGATAGGGTATTTAAAGTAAGATTCGTCGTGGGTTCGAACGTTCCAGAACATTCTGGAATGTTAATAGATCGACACGATCGCAAATGTGGAAGAAAGTGTCAACTTCCCTATAGAATTTTTAAATTCTTTTAAAATACCAGGAATGCCATTACATTGCCTTCGACTGAAAATTGAATCTCCTATCATACTACTCAGAAATCTCAACTCACCAAAACTATGCAATGGAACAAAGATGATCGTCAAACAGCTGTCGAATAACATCATCCAAGCCGAACTTATGACTGGGAAGGACAAAGGACACACAGTATTTATCCCCAGAATACCACTGATCTCTACTGAATTGCCATTTCAATTTAAAAAACTACAATTATTGCGGACATTAAAGGACAAACTTTAAATTATTGCGACATCAACCTCACTGACTCCTGCTTTTCTCACGGCCAACTATACGTAGCTTGCTCTCGAGTTGGAAATTCGAAAAATGTATACATATATACTCATAACAAAATATGTGGAACAAGTAATGGAAGAAATTCGTAAGATTGATGAAAGTAGTATGTAAGATTGTAATTATAAAAATAAACACAAAAATTAAGTGTGCCCCGGCACTTAAACAAATAAGAAATACAACTAAAACAACAAAAATTCCAACCACCTCAACTCCTTAAAATGTAGTCATACTACAGTAGAAGGAGAAGAACTCAGAAAAATAAATGTGCCCATAAGAGATGTGCACAAAACCCAGTTGCACAATAAAAAAAAAACATATTTAGGGGTTATGAAAAAAAATATATATATAACCCAGATAACAAAATATAAAATGTTGTTTATAAACAAGTATTGTAGTTAGAATATATTTTCAATAAAAAATTTGTATCTCATATTTTTCAAAGTTTATTCTTTTATTCCAACTACCACACAATCTCATATCAATTCCCTGAGCGAAGCCGGGTGTGTGTACCCCAGCTAGTTTAAAAAATAATTATTTATTTTTTCTTTCAAAAATAATTAAATTTTTATTTAGATGATACAACTCAATTTTTTATTTATTTTTTATTCTATCTATAATAATTTAAAAAATGTACTAAGAGCGAGAATAACTAACATGTGACATTAAAATTTCTACTTTTTAAAATAAATTTTCTTGAGTAGAATTAGCTTCTGGGTATTGAAATGTTAACAATCGTAATAATAAATATATGTTAACCAAAATTATTTTATCTGATGAATATATGGATTTATGTGAAAATTTACATTAAAAATTAACTTTTTTAAACATTAAACCAATATAAAAAAGGCAATGGTCTTGCTTGTTCCAGAGAATTTTCACCCAATTATGGGTACTACTATATGGAAAGCTGGGTGAGGATCTGTAGAACACAGGGTTCATCCGCTGCTGTTGACAGATTAAATAGTTTGCCTGAAACAGGTTAAAAATTGGAATAGGCTTGAAATTTATTTAAAATTAGAACCGGGAAAATTCAGGATATCGACTCAGCATTCAACACTTGGAGCTCTAGCTCTAGCTACCTTTGAAGATCTTTCAAAACTTTCCTCAGGTAAATAATTGTTATAAATCAAATTTATTTATAAAATGTTCACTCCAGGAGATACTTCATAATGATCGTTTCGATTTTTTCTTTAGTTAATTTAGCTTTTTTAAATTTATTTAATTCTTTTAAATTAATTTGATTAATTTAATTCTATAATTAAATTGCCTATTAATAATATGCTTCTAATATGTTATACGTATTCATAATCTCTCACAACTCTTCTTTGAAGAATAATGGTAATAATATTTTTTCCAACGTTGTTTGAAAAAATCAGGAATGGAATGGATCTCTTTCCGATGAGCGGTTATTTTTGAACTTGGTAGATCACGCTCCAATAACCAGTCTTTTTACTCTGAACCTAATAGAAGGTCAAGTTTCTATCCGAGTCCAGGCGAGCGTTATATTTTTAGCGATTCCAGATATCTAAAAATATAATAGATTATTTAATAATTTAATTTCTCTTTTTTTTTAAATGTATTTATTGGAATTTACAACTATTTTATACACAACAAGAAAATATAATGAATGATACATAATGGCATGGATAAAGAGAAACTATCCAGGGGTAGTTATCAAATAAGAAATACAACTAAAAAGCATACGTAGCCAACTTCTTTTCTCAGAAGATTATCAGAAATTGAAGAGGTTACTAGGCTTGAAAATAGTGGGAATAAAGTTTGTCATGAAAGAAACAGTATCGCGTTCGGGCCAAATTAGTACTGAATGGGACATAAAATGGATAATTTTTTTTGTAACAAAGTAAGGACCGTTAAGGATTTTACGAGGGATTTTGGATGACAAAAATTGGCCTCGAGAGAAATTCGAAATTCGTGGATCCCCAATGATCTACTCCGGAAGTCCAAATAGGTCTTATGGTAGTCATGTGTATGAGTCTTAAGTAATTTATGGGGAGCTTAGAGCGCCTTTCTAGTAAATAAAGAAGCCTGAAACGGCAAATCCAACGATTTTAAAAATATGGCCATATCTTTTCTTTTCAAATAAAATATTTAAAAAAAAATTATATCATATAATAATTAAATAAATTATAATAATATTAATGATTATAATAATATTAGTCAACAAGATCCAAAAATAAAGTAATGTTCAATTAACATTCTCCCCATGTATATATCGCAAATTGCGAGAACACGGAGATATAGGATCAACGAAAAGAATGAAAAGGCTGGTCGAAAAACGTGCCAGGGTGGCCGAGATGGTCACGGAGAGGTGAAATACCCGGGTTCGAGTCCCGGTCCTGGCCATATCTTTTCTTTTCAAATAAAATATTTAAAAAAAAAATATAGGTATCATATAACAATTAAATAAATTATGATTTTAAAAATACATTTTCCTTATAACAAATTTATGTGGATTTACCTTTATATATTGGATATATCATTTATCACAGTAAATAAGACTTTACCGAACACTTTCCATTATCTTTTAATATTTTTTTCTTTCATACGTATTCTTCATGATATATCTATCTCGCACAGTTTATTTACACTCAGCTCAGTAACCTGAAGCATTAAGCATGCTTGTTAAGTTTCTATGCACAGAGAGGTTTGGCCGAACAGAACTAATTTTTCTTGCAGCACACGGTAACCAATTGCAGCTGAATGAGCCTAGAATGGTAAAAAAGTGAATACTTAATCTTCCATTGCCTTTCTTAGATATTAGTAGTATAATATCGACTTTCTATCCTTTCCAAATTCAGTTCTGTAGTCGTCAGATGGATATTTTGACACACTTTTTTTTTCTTAGTTAGATTAAATTATAAAGACCGAAGTAAAACCTTTGAACTCTTCAAGTTGCTACATTCGCTGGGTGTAAGTGTTTCTTACACGGCTCATTTACTGGCGCTATGCTGTTGTAACGGGCGCAGAGTACCTGAATGTTTAGCGAATTAAATGTAAGCTGTCAACGTTGCCAACGGCAAAACCACGTTGAACACACCGGTTCCCATCAGATCACCGAAGTTAAGCAATGTCGGGCGTAGTTAGCACTTGGATGGGTGACCGCCTGGGAAAAACAGGCGGTAACCATCTGGGAAAAACCGCGTGCTGTTGGCAACTAACTTAAAAGTTAAACAAGTAAATACATAGCTGGCTGTATGGATGGATGGATGGAAATATCCAATGCCATAAATAAAAAAAAAAAAGCTATCAACGTTTGGTTAAATAAATAATATACAATGTTTAATGCCCAACTGATATACGATTAGTTTGGAATGTGTAGAAATATGATGTATGGAATTATTTAGCATTCAGAAAAACAATCATACGATCATTTTCATAGAGTTTTGGGATGGATCCTAACATAGTCGAAAGAGGCGAAAAGTAGAACACTTATGAACTCTGCCCCAATTTTAAGTACTAATTTCCGAACTGATATTACGGTTGATGCGTTAATAGTAGGCAGAGTAATATTATAACTCGTCGAACAGGTTATCTCGGTTAGATCCATTCACCGAACCGAGGAGATCGCTAGGTCTCCTACTTATTCCTTCCTTGCGGTTTCGGTTGACGACTCCATTAGACCCAGCACAGGTCCATAACCTACATCGGAGAACATCTTAACTGGACCAGGATGACAGTGAAAGGCTCGTCATCCTCGGAGAACTGTGGATGATTGACGCGGTGAAGAAGTGGGGCCAAGAACTGCGGGTGGGGACGAACTGGGAGAGTGGGTCAGCCGAACTGCCAGTCGGTGCGATCTCAGCCATCAAGGTTGGACCTTTCGGAGTTGGTGAGTCCATTTCTGGTTGTTTTGAGTGTGTAGTTTGTGGAGTTAATAGTTCGTTCGGCGCATTTGATCTCTCTCTCTCTCTCTCTCTCTCTCTCTCTCTCTCTAAATATATATATCCATGTGCTTTGACACCTTTGTGTCTGTTTAGTTTGGGTTAGAATCCAAAATAATATTTTAGGGTTGCGTACAGACATACACTGTTCTGATTATTTTATTAAAATTTTTTTATTTCTTATCTAATTTGCTATAATAACAAAAATTACATTCTGCATCAAAGAAACCAGTCTCAAATTAAAAACAATTAGAAAATTTAAATGTATCTGCACAGAATCGTAATATACAATGAAAGAAAAATATACAAAAAACTTTCAACAGATTCTGATTATTATATTCGTCTTATAGATCTACAATTCCTGGATAATAAGTGGTTAAGCCGAATTTTCCCATAAAGAGTTAACTGTACATAACAGCGGGATATCATTTCGTATCATTCTCGTAGTGCATAAGTGGCTAAGTTAGGCCTTGACTTGAAATAGAGTTACAATATAAACAATGACACCGATTCAAGGCAAAGACTACAAGAATGACACGATTCCGCTTTCCTCAGGACCATTAACTTATTTTGGATGAAATTCGACTTCGAAGTTAACGTTATTGTCAAAAATGTTCCTTACTACATAGCCTCCAGAAATCTAGTCTATAACTTATCAGCTTGCTTATCAATAAATTATTTAATATAATTATTCATAATGGAAATAAATTCCAATAGTTAATGGCTATGTTCCGAAACAGTAAATATAAACAAACAGCATTCCGATTTTGCGAAAATTCTCTTTAATTACCAATAAACATGAAGGAACGAAGATGAAAAATAATTTTCTGATTAGACAACTAAAATTGAGTTTTCACAGTCCGCCCTTCTGATAAGACTGTTGATACGAAAACTTTGGCAACTTTGTTTCTGATTACTTTGACGCTATAATTAGAATCTAAAATCAGATTTTATGGCTGCGTTGAGACACTATTATATTATATT
Organism: Arma custos; assembly: GCA_037127475.1. NCBI lineage: Eukaryota > Metazoa > Arthropoda > Insecta > Hemiptera > Pentatomidae > Arma > Arma custos. Next base: position 112,434,574 of record CM073764.1, read on the forward strand.
TCTCAAAATCGGGAAGAAATATATAATATAAAATAACGGGATAAAAGTGGGTGTAATGACTCGTTTATTATTGTGTGATGCATCACGTAATTTTTTAGAGGAAGCTTATTTTGTCTAGTGGTATGTAACTTAATTGCTAGTTGTAACTTAAACACTTGTAAAGTCCATTGTAAATTTTAAAAATTAAAAACGTTAAAAATGTCAACGATAAAATCCAAGCATCATTTCATACGTTTTCTTTAATATTAATCAATTTAATATGATATATATATATATATATATATATATATATATATATATATATATATATATATATGCAAAAATACACATCATATATTCGTTTGATAAGATAATAACTCTGATCCCGCCAATTTTGTGTAGACTAAACAAAAATTTACTATATTATTAATCGATATGTTACTATTAAGCTCACAATATCACAATCTTAATTCTTCGACTGAATCACTATATCTTTAAATATAATTATTGTAAGTGAACTAAATACAATAATCAACCTTGCAGACACAATTGTCTTATATAAATACCTAACACAGATCAAATGCCAGTATAATAGTAAATGGCCCAATTTAAATAAATTTTGGAAACTTTTATTGTATACATACAAACGCAAAATACGTATCATCTATTCATTTGTTAAGATAAAAACTCTGATCCCGCCAATTTTTCTATAGGCAAAATTATAAATAAATTTACTATATTATTAATCGCTATATTACTATTAAATTAACTATACAATGAATCACAATCTTAATTCTTCGAAAAATTGTTGTAAATAAAATAAATACCATAGCCAACCATGCATTAAAAAAAAAATTGTCTTATATAAATACCTATCATAGATCAAAAGCCTGGAGCATACCAAACAGCTCCTACTAACTATGTATTAAATTAAAAGAACTATAACTGTTCCAACATAACTGCAGCTGTGAAAAAGTGGTTAAGTCGAAATTTGCCCAAAATCAGTTAAATACAATTAGGCAGGCGGCGGCCTTGTCATTCTTGTCGTCATTGGCTTGAAGTGGAGTTATAATATGGGCAATAACACCATTTCAAGCCTTGATATAAACTTAAAATAGTCATGGATAATGCTTTCGAAAACTTTTAATAACTTATTAAATGCTTATAATGATTCACATTCACCTGAACAATGATTTTCATCGAATTGAAAATTCGTGATTGAAGTTGATTCTTTATTTTATGGCTTTGCATTTTGAAATAGTGGAAACTAAGAAAGCCAACTACACTAATTTGGGTTATGAAATTAGTGGACTCGATGCCTAAATCTTCATTACTACAACTAATCATGATTATGTAGGGAAATCCATATGAAGAACTAAGCGATTTAAACGAAGAGGAGAATAGTGATTTAAAACTTTAAACTCATTAGATATACGTTTAGCTCTCACTGTTCCCGAATAAAAGTTATTCTGCATCAACTTCGCATAGAGAGTTTTCTCAAAGCTATTTATTATGAAGTCTTGCGGTTCTTATTTGTGCGTTTTGCGGTGTTACATCTACAGTAAAACGTAGTTTTGAAATGCACGAAATTGTTTATTGCTAGTGTGGATTTAAGAGTAAAAATAATTTTTTAGAGTCTCGTCAAAGGCGTTGTAGATTCGACAGACTTGTTTTGAAACAATCAATAGATATAATTGATTATAATTTGTACTTATTTCAAAAAGCTTCAGTGGTAGACTCAATCGTCAAAAAATGAACATTACTGATCTGAATTAATTAGGATTAATTGTTTTTATTAATTATCTTAATGATGTCCTCTCACATATTAACCATTTTTAGTATTATTATATAATGCCTTTAGTTCTTATCATCAGTATTTCAGATTCTTGGGCAAAGTAACTAATTAAATGACATATTTGTTTGAAACAGCTATCAATGAAAACCGAAAATACCATTACAGAGGTTTTGTGATAAAATACTGTTTATTTTTCTGTCCTCAACAGCAGTTGCGTTTGTTTGTCGTTCATGTCCTGTTCTTTGTGGGTGTATCTACTGTTACGTAAATCGTGTCATTTAAACCTTTTTACTTTTTACACCAAAGGAAAATCTGTATAACAGGATGCTATAATATTCTTATCTAACTTGAGTGGGAATCTCTCCCATTATGCCGATGAGTTGACGGAAATTAATTTATTCGAAAGTATCCTATTTAATTCAAATAATAAAAGACTTTAAAGTCTTCACACATCAAATAGCTACTCGTAGATTACCTAAAGCACACTTCATTTGATTTTGGAATATTATGTTTCTCAAATAAATAAATAAAGCAAAACAATGATAAAGTAAATAATTAAAAACCTAAATGTTACACTGACTGCAACCGTCTATTCTCTACATCATTGAAATTTTTAGGGAGTTATGAATATTCATTAATTCAAACGTATACTATTTAAGTCTAATACTACAAAACATTTAAATGCCATACGATATTTTCACATGTCAAATTCAAATATCACCTAATGTTTTGGACATAAAATTAATTTGTTCGTTTACTAATTACTCTTAAGCATGTAAATGCAACTACTTATTTTGTTAATTATTTAAAACAATGAATAAACCATGATTATTATTCCATAACTAAAACTTTGAGTATAATTTGCAAGTATCCCTTTTAACTCTAATTATACAAACTTTATGTTGAAGAAATTGGTCCGGGTAGAGGTCACTGAATGAATTTCTCAAGTAATTTGAGAAATACTTGAGAAATTTATTCAGTGACCTCTGCTCGGACCAATTTCTTCAACATACATTATCATAGGCCAACAATTATCATCAATATACAAACTTTAATGTTGTAAAATGTTTTCAGTTGTCAACATGAATTCTTTATTTAGATTCCTTATATAAATAAATACCTCATAAGTTGATTTCTCTACACCGTTTCTTTTACACCGTTTTCCATTTTTTATTTATATCATTAGTTTCTATATTTACATAATAAGAGTTGTTATTTTTGAAAGTTGTATAAATCCACTTTTACATATTCGCGATATTTAAGGGGTTCCATTTGAATAAATTTTAAAATATGGCCAAACGAGGAAAGGTTTTTATAACTTATCACTTTACAAAGTTTGATCACTAAACACCTTTTAGTTTTTGTTAAGAAATTATTTAAAAGTATAAACGACTTTTTTAGATCCAAAGTTACTTATGCTACTTTTAAAATAACATCTCATGCAATATTGTAATTATTGTTAATTTTTATGTAATTGAGCATGGGAAAACGATAATATAATTTTATATGTCTTTTTCTACTTCATCTTAGTCATTAAAAATATGTTAAATCATTATTTTTGTTTAAAATAGGTTTTTTGGCTTAATGCACACAACCGCACATAGAAATATCTTTAAAAATTCAGGTAATAATTAAGAGAAAATTGAAAAAAATATTTATACCTAATATAGATTAGAATACAATAAGCTCTAAGCCTACTCTAAGTTTAGATTGAGACGTATGTGGGAGGATAGTTTTAAAATTGATAAACAGAGATTGGTAATATTGACATCGAATCCTAGGATTAATTAATGTTAATGTTTAATATATTCTAATGGTATTGTAACTACTAAATAAATAATTGTTAGAAAAAGTTTATCGTTAACTTTAAATAAATTTGTGCTAATTAATAACGTGTGATAATACTAGCGTAGAATTAGGTAGAATTCTAGAATAGAAGGAAAGAGGAAAAATAATAATGTTGAAGGAATTCCCTGAAGAGGAGTAATTTCCACGATAGATGGTGAGAAGTGATGAGAACAGACGAAACTTGTAACTTGATAATTGTTAATGAAGAAGAAAGACAAATGTTAGTTCGAATACTTTAATTTAACACCAGCAGAGCATATAAGAAGAAAAGAACAGAAGAAATAAAGCGATTCTAATTATTGGACAATTTACTTGCTCAGTAAACTTTTTTATTCGAAAATATAGGAAAGAAACTTCTATATCATTTGGCTCATTTGGGCATTTTAAAAATATATAATGGAAATACATTTCAAGTTCTCACACTGCTTAAGCGGAAGTGATTAAGAGAGAGAGGGAGAAAATACATTACTAATAAATTCTAGTCTAGTACGTGATGAGCGTTTGCCAGAAGTACGTTCAGAAAATCAGTGATCCTGAGTGGAGACTGAAATGAAAGAACCATATGGAGTTATTGAATCTCATACTAAGCGATGGTAACATCTAATTTTAACTAACTCTAATCTATCTCTAATGAGTGAATTCAATCTTAATAAAGTACTCAGCGTATATCGTGTTATATATTTTATTACCTCAGCGTAAAGTCTATCATTCCACAAAAGTGCGGGCTTCAGACGAATCAAACAGCAGACACTAATGCACAGCCGAAGTGGAAAGATGCCTTACATTTAATTGTTTGAGAAAGTTTTACAAAGTAAAGCAAGAAAGAAGTCAAAACCAGCGTTAACGTGTATTGATTCCGAATCACCTTGATCAATATTATATGGAAAATATGAAAACGTTTCAGGCCATCATGTAATTCTTGAAGGATAAATTAGCGAAGCTATTGTAGAACTTAAAAGACAATAATGGTGACCAGTAGGTGTTTTGGGTGATGCAAGATTTTTGTTTTTCTCAACCGAGATATAAAAATTAGCCCAAAAAGATTCGCACATAGTAAATATGTTATCCTTTGTGTATTTGCTTTATTCTATTGACCTAACCTCAAACAAATAGATTACAGAGCTCAGTGTTTCTTCGGTCAACTATTTCCTCACCAATAAACTAAAATTATTTAACACTACTTATTGGCTCTTTTTGGTCTATGATTATTCCTGTGATGACTTTACTTTACGTTTTATGACCTGTAATCAATCGTTCCAATTTCATTTGAGGCGATTGGTTTAAGGGTCGACAGAGCATAGGCTGTAGGATCACGTTAAGAGTGATATAACGGATTTGGATTTGAGTAGTAGTCCGTGGACGGAAGTTTGGAAGCAAAGAATGCAGATTTTTAATTATTCTTTTTTTCCCATTCGAGCCACTATGGTCAAAGACTGTTTTCGCCCATGCATTTTTAATTCTTTTCCCGTGGTTTAGCTTTCTTTCCTGCGCCCAACTTGTAGCAGTTGTTCTTTTTGGTCTTTCTTCAAAATCCGGAATAATCTGAAGTCCTTCAATACTCTCCGAAGAGACCGCGAACTCTTCAATATTCTTTTCAGTCTCCTTTATCCACGTGTTGGACACAGCCTTATCGTTATTCCTTCGGTAGTATTCACTATATCCATTTCAGCAAGTGACTTTCTGTCTATTCAGTTTTTCTCGAATTACTTTAATATAACTAGTATTGATGAGTTTCTTTTCCAGTAGTTCTTGACAACAGTTGTTTGAAAATCGCCTGGTTTGTAGTGGTGTGATAAATTCTCGGTTTCATCAACTCCATTCCACTTACTAATCTAATTATCGGATCTGCGGGGCCGTTGTATTTTCGAGTTGGGAAATTAACAGGGAGGCATCTCCTCCGCCATTGAACAGGAAAGTTGTTCATCATCGGAGAGATTCTTTGGAGAAGCGAGATTCCATTTCTAATCGAGACAGAATGGAGGCCTCCCTCGATTACAGATAGACCTTGCAGTATTGCCAAGGCTCCGTATAATTGTTGGGCTTGGTTTCCTGCCTGTCTTATCTTTGGGAGTGCTAGTCTGCTCGGGGTGAAGCGTGATTTTAGTGTTATTCTTTTAAAGGGTCACATTTTTCTAATTTCATGTGATATATCTAATGATTATGTATTATGTTGATATTCTAGTATTGATTTTGGGATAGCTGATATTGAAAAAAGATACTATGTTTAATAATACTACACATCGTTAAACGAGTGTGAAACTGTTGGGAATGAAGTCAATAAATTTTACGCAAAATAAATTAAACTTAATTTATTTTTGCCTACGTTTCGACCATCGTCAGGGTTGACATATATAAACAATACAGCACCAAAGAAGAAATAACAGGTTATATAAACAAAAATGACTTAGGAAGTAAGTACGAAGTAAGTAGGAATGACATGGAAGAGGTACGAGTACAAAGAGTATAAGATAAATTATGTAATAATTGACTAGAAATAATAAATTTAGAAGATAATAAAACAAATATAATAACAGTAATTTTACTTTTTTTTTATCCTAAATTATAAAATCTATATCACTTTATGCTATTTACAGAGGACATTGGCTGGGTATAGATACATTTTTGGATTAAAAAAAAAATTGTTCAATACAGGAATGCTTGTTATTTTGTGGCTTATAACTAAACACTTCGCTAAACATACGATGTTCCAAAATAAAAGCATAGATAAATAAAAGCAGAGCCGAATGGTATTTGTCCGAGTTGTAGAACGAGATGTTGGTGGTAGGACATTAAAAATTTGCCGGTATTTTGTGGATTAAAGATTGCAAGTTGGTGTCGGCATCGAACTTCTTTGTTCACTTATCCTGATTTGTGATTGAATGTTATTTTAATAATAATATTATTTTTAAGATTAATATTTCTGAATTACCTTGATATAATTTAACTATAGTTGTAAATATCAATAAATTAATCTAAAAAAAATATAATATTTCTGTAACTTTTTTTTCATTTACTAAAAGTGAATGGGATGTAGATAAAATATGTGGCAAAAAATATCCAATAAAAAACTGTGCTTAAACTATTATGAATAAACAATCTTTTATAATTAAAGATAACTCATTTAACAATATTAATAACTTTCTATTTATAAAATAATAAATATATATTAAATAATATGCTATGTAAATCCAAAATGTCAACCTAGATAAGATAAAGTATTAATGTATAATTAATACCAATTCCCATTACAGTATCATGTTGTTATTGATTATAAACAGTTATTAAAGAAAAATGTAATACTAAATTAAATTTTTTTTTCAGAACTGAACTGTTTGTACCGGCTGATAAAGGAATTTTAAAGGTAAATATTCTCTTTCATTTCTGAATAATCAATAGCTCTTTTTTAAAATAACCATTTACATAAAGATGTAAAGAAATAACATATATGATTATTTAATCATAGAGTGATTAAATTGTATACTGCATAATTAATAAAGTAATTAATGTTATTTTATAAAGTAGTTGCTACAATATCATTTTTCGGGTAATGCAACTGATGTTAAAAATGCATCATAATTTAGGTGAAAATATGAATATAATAGAATGTAAAAAAAAAAGAAAAGAATTTTAATACAATATTAACTCAAAATTTGTTCGCCTTTAGTAATGACAGTATTGCTACCAATGAGCGTTGAGTTATATTCATGTAGTATAATAAAACAAATGTTAATGGGGTGAGTTATATAGCCTCAGAAATATCCAGACATCAGATATCAGAAATACTAATTCTTTTACTCTTATTTCTTCTTTCCCCTTAAAGATCTCTACCAGCCAGACTGATAAAGGCATCGTCGACTGACATACTTTAGATAATCACCCGAAACTTTTGACAATATCTTTTAAAATAGTTTTCAGTGATTTATGGCATTGTTTTTTAAAGTTCAGCTCTGCAAGCAATGAATTCGTTGTACTTAATGTACATTATTAATACGAGAGACTATTCAATAATATAATATTTAATGTAAATAAAGTAAAAAATGGTAGAGATTTTCTATTGTATCACTAATTGTAGTAACTTGAGTTGTTGTTGGAACTAATACAATGAACGAAACTGACATAAAGAAATTGCTGTTGATACTTATTAGGAACGAACTAATATAAAGAACTATACTTGGATAATGATTATACAAAACTAATCGCTACCTTAGTGTTACAAAGTTCTATGATACACATAAGTGAAAATGAGAAACGCAATGTCAAAAATTCTGAGCAGCGGATTCTTCACGTAATGGAATATTATTGTTTTATTTTAATTCAGTCAGGTTACATTGAATAGGAGGAAAAGAGACCCATAAAAACTGTAAATGAAAAATTAAAGAATTATAATATTTATTGAAAAAATAAAATAATATAGAACTTTGTTACTCCGTAATGAGAACAATAATTATGATAATGTAAGATAGAACCATTATATGATTATGAATGAGTTTAATTTCTCTTCAAATCTTTACATATTTAGACAAAAGTATTTTTTTTTAAATTGTCGATCCAATCCTAGCAAACATTTATGTATGTACTTCAGATTATCTTTCTTATTTTTGTGAATAAGAAAATATATGTTTTTATTCAGAGGTATTTCTTCAATTTCTGCTGTTATGTGTTTTCTCAGATTTCGTTGCCTCAGATCAACAGTTTTAGTGAGATTCAGAGGGAGTTCGGTACATCATCACTTCGTAAAATGATATACTGAATTCTAAGAATACGACTTTTGAAAGCGGAACTACATTATATTACATTTTGGAAAAATGCTAGTTGAGATCCAAAAAATCTTGGTTTATAATTTGAGGTATTCTATAATGTTTTTTCGTATTCACTGTCAATAATACTCTCAGAACTCAGATAGAGAATTATTCCGATTGTCTCAAGCTCCTTTCAATTGCACTTCTAAATGCATGAATGCCCGATTACGAAAATTTGCATTGTGATTATATTCAAATTTAGACTTATTTGTAGAATATGAGCAATGGAAAAGCTCGTCAAACTATTGCGATCTTGAGTTATTACAGTTATCACCCCATAGTATTAATTCCCTTATTCCAATAAGGGAAAATCTTTTATTAACATGTTTAATATTTTGTATATTGAGCTAGCAATACCATTAAAAACTCGTCAGTGCATCTCTTATGAATTATATGCTGCTCTATTATGCTGTTCTTTTCTTCGCTTAATGTTTTTTCTTCTTTTTTTAAGCTCTACTTTTGGACACATTTCATATAGATCTTTCGACGGTTTACTGAAAGGAGAGTTATACTCATTGCAAAATAGTTTGCGATAAACATGTGATTTGACAAGACTGAAATCAGTTCCACAAAGATTAGATATATATCATACATTTTTTGAATAGATTAATCACCTTCGATAAACTCCCTCTAAGTATTAGATCGACAGAGATGGCTCTCAACTTTGGTGATCAAATTAATGTGCTGTCGTACCTGATCTGCTGCTTTATATGTGGTATACTTTTTTCATGTTATCCTTGCGTACTATTTCGAAAAGTATTCGTTTCTGTTGCATGCTTTTGAACATTATATATGGGTTTGAGGGTTATTCCAAGTGATCCAGTGTTAAATAATTCGCATACCTAAACATGATTATTAATCAAAATAAAGCATTCAAACTATTTTTTCAATTTATTTCTCTTGGTTTTACCTTTCCCTCTTCTGAGTAAATTACTCATTTCGGTATGAGAATAAACATTCCGAAATTTAACGGATTAGATAGGTGTATTCTGTAAAATAAAAGCATGTGCTTCCGAAGGCGTACATTTTTGAGAATAACAAGGTTCTATGTGGAACATAGGACAACGTAACTCCGTTTTAAAATTTTTACGACCTACACCTTTGTATTTTTGTCTTTGGGTGATACTCTGTCGCGATTTTATGACGTTTAGATTTATGCATAGTTTTCAACATATAGAACCGTTTGATATCAAAATTTCTGATTTTTCAATTTTGTAATATACAACCTTGTAATATTAAGGTAGCTTAATGTAACAAAAGTTTTTTTAAGGAGAATAATAATTTTTTAAACAAAACGAGAGCGGAATTGACATAAACAAATTAAGTATTCCAAAGCAGCCTAATTAATTTGACCATATTACTTAATAAAAAACCCTATTAACTTGCATAAAGTAAGCAGGGAAATAATTATTTATAATAACAAGTGTTTATAGAAATATTTTATCGTTAAGCCAGAAAACTGATCAATTAAAATAGATAAAATATTTTATTTGTATTTTAAATTATAGTTTTATTTAAATTTTAGTACGCTATATACGTTTATGTAAAGTGAATCAGTGAAAATATTTTTCTTAATGAATAAAAGATTTCTCTCCGATTGTCTACTTCGACACTTTACAGTTTTTAACATTTTTTTTTTCTTAAACCCTTGGCTTTAATTAATTTTTGACAATAACATATTAATATTAATAATGATACATGGTATCTCTTTTACTGCACCTGGTGCATTTTAAGAGAAGATTGTACATACAGTTATAACAAAATAGTAGAATCCAATTTATTAATCTAATTAATTAAATAATATTTGAAAAACATTTAAACCCGGAAAATTGTGGTGTTTGTGTCTCACGATATGTACAATTTTTTTTTAGGATTAAATACATGTAATAAAGGAAAGTTTAACGAGTATACCACACATTTATTTATTTTAATATATATATATATATATATATATATATATATATATATATGGTTTAATTCTGAATAATAAGCAAAATGAAATGTCCTACCATTGTCAGATTGTTAATATTAGGGATTCAGTCAAACTTGCATCGTAACTTCTTCACTCATCGTTATGTTGTAAGTTTTCGCATGAGAAGTGTAAACAGTAACTTTTTGTGAGTTGAAAAAAACAACAGAGATTTATGGATTCACAATGTGATTTATTGTTTATTTATGCTGTTTTTAAAATGAATTTTATCAGTTATGTAAATGACTTGGAGTTGGCCTTCGTGTATGATAGAATAGCTAACATAGGCAATAATAGAAATAAATATTTCCCAGTAACAATAGAAACAGATGAAGAACACAGGTTAATCTGGAGATAATAAAACGATCCAGGTGTGTTTCATAGATGCGATAATATTAAATTCAATTGTTGATAGTACATCTTACAAAATCACGTACGTTCCAATATCATTAAAAGAAAAATATTTTTCACTACATCACCTCTTGTATAATTAAGTAAACTCTAACTTCAGATTCGTAACCTGCCAAAAGTTTATATAAAATTATAAAAGAAATACCTTTATCACAGAAAAAGGTAACTTTATTTACTAATGGGGATGTTTCAAATAGTTGAATAATAATGGAAGCCATTTAGTGATAGTTTATCACTGTCAACAAGAGATAACATTTTTTTATTGCTGTATCGTAATAGCTTTAAGCAGCCAGTAGTCACATTCTTTTATGAACCATAACTTTGGGACTAAAAACGTTTGTGACCTTCGCTAACTAAAACCATTATCGATTTTAGTTTAACTAATTGTTTTTTTTCATGCAATCATTTGCGGTGGAACAGCAGAATAAGGATTGTGAAAAGAACATCATTGCGCATGAGTAGTAATTTGGATAATTAATAAACGTAATTGATAAAGATAATTAGGCTAAGGTTACCTTATTATTGTTTTGTAATATACTAATAATAAAAAAAAAGAGTTAGCGAAATTGAAGCCTCGATTGGATCAGTGGTCCATAAGCCTCGCTAAACCGGCTATTGTTCCAACCTCAATCTACATAGATGCAATCCTCCCACCTACGTTTCGGCCTACCTCTAGAATGTTTACCAGTCGTTTCAGGGCCTATTAACTTTTTATTTATCCAATCAGCTTCGTGCTAAACCCATCAGTTCATTACACTGACAGGTTACTCTTCTTTTCTCTATTGTATGAATGCGTCCATCAACTCATTCTTCTTGGACTAAATATTCTATGCAATACCCTAATACTATTGTATTGTTGTATAACATTATTTATTTAATCATGATTCCTGTCTGGACAGTACATTATGAAACATTAATCGAAAATATGAACATCATCCGTTCTATAAATTTCGCCATAGGATATTAGGCTTAAAACAATAACGCCCATAAAAATAATGGAGGAATCTGGACCATAAATAGACTTAAACGGAGCGGAAAAAGGGTTGAGGCATCGGCCGTCCAAAAATGAAGCCTATAAATGTAAGTTAAAGAACTGATTATACAATATCCGTCTAAAAAAAACAAACGGTACTTCCTTGAGACAGAAAAGAATAACTCTACACCCAAATAAAGAAAGTGAGTTAAAAAAAGAAATGAAGAAATAACAAAAAGTGTCGTCACTTATGGAAGGAAGTTGTATAAAACTACCAAAAAAAAAAAAAAAATAATAACAATTACACAGCGCTATTTTATTTTGAAATTTTAATATATCAGAAAAGCTTGCCTACATTCAAGATTTTTTTGAAAGCCAAACACAAATTTTTTTTTGTTATATCTGTACTTATATTAGATTTTTATTTTGTTTATTAGATTAGTTTCAGTTTTTAGGAGAGAGATACTGGATTACTGATATCAGTTCTGAGTTCGAGTCGGGTAAATTATTATTAAAGGGCCCTGGTAAATAAATTGTTTATTCTGCTGACTGCTGTGAATCGCCTCCATGGGATCTGGAGACCCTCCAGGGGCTCACTCAACCTTTACAATGTGGGTCACAATATACTGGGGGGGGGATTCGGAGGTTGAGTGTGATCTCAGCCGTAATATTTTTGCCACAACCCTTCTTATCGTTTTGAATCTAATACTTTTCATGGAATTTAGTGAGTAGGTGTCATTGTTTAGTTTTGCATCTAGTTTTTGTTTTTTTTGTAATGAGCAAAATTAAATATATAGTACAGTAATTACCAAACAATAAACAAGAATAAAGGATTAAGAGAATGGATTTGCCTTGCCGTGTTACGAGCCAGGTTTGCTCAGCACCTGAGCTAATTACGTTGGCGATTCGAGCTCGAATCCCGGCCGGGACAAATCTTTTCTATTAAAAAAAAAATATTTAAAAATTATAACAATTAATAAAAAATAAAATAAAATAAATTATAAACAAACAATCATGTAGGTATGTTTTGTGATTTATCAGTAATTGAAGTTCTCTTCTTTGTCAAATATTTCTTACTTTTCGGTATGTATTTTAATACAGATGGTAAATTAAAGAAGTGACATAATTTATGCCAGTTTATCATCAAACTCCTTTATCGACTATATGCTGCATTTTATAGATAGTATTAATGTATAAACATATTTAATTGTTTGATTATTTAATGTCTCTTTATGCTGCTACATTGGGAGCTCTAAATTTGGCATATCCAGGTTTAATTGTGACAGGGATTTTTAATGAGTTTTTGACACCCTAAAGAATCGGAAACCTCATTTTAAGTCCCTTCCGAAGGACAGCATAACAAAGGATTTTTCACTTTCTTTAAAATGTCCTAGAGGCACCTGCCGGTGAAACGAACCCGCGATCTTGGGCTTAGTAGGTTGTTATGCTAACTACTAGACCACAGATCGCCCCAGAAAAAATAAATGTATTGTGATTCCAACACTTTATAACTTTCCTGATTTGTAAATGGAGAAATATAGGCATATAAGGTTCATCTTTGTATGATCTGTATCGTTGGTCCTCAATTTGTATACAATGCAATTTGGAAAAAATAGGGGTGGGATATAAGGTTTTTAATCCGCTTTTTAAAAATCTTACATACCTAGAAGGGAGACTAAACGTTTTGTTTCAGTATCGACTATAAAGCTTATTGATTGGAAATACTAGAAAAATAGAAAATGTAGCGAGGAATAACATAACTATATACATAATTTATAATATTTCTTGATATATTCATTGATTAATTGTATATATAATAACATGATTAAAAGTCCTTCACTCTAAATTTCTTGGAAAAGAGTATCCATTCGGTTTTCATCATGTACTCTATTCATTATGCGTAAACTCTAATGAAAGTAGTGGTTGTTTATTAATAAACAGGAAGTCGTAACTGCTGACTGAATTTTTTATAGGCTGCGTTTAACTATTCATTTAGCTACCTAGCTAACTTTCCTAGCTTTCTTTTGTTCGCCAAGACTGGATAGTATTTAACGATCAGCATATATTATATAATAATCATCCATTAAGGCATAATTGCACAAATGATTAAGTTTTCAGAGAGTAAGGAAAAGGGTATAAGTTCCGCAGGTTGTCACTTAGAGTTAAATCACAACCAGCTTTAAATTTCCATTCGTTACCTTTTCAGTAATATTCTTGAAAATAAAAATTATTTTATTACTTGTTATTATTATTGTTATTATGATTAAAGAACCGAAGCATACTGTTAAGGATACATCATCCATCTTTCGAGATGTATGTTGAAAGTTAATTTGTCGATGAAATAATTACGGAAGTATACGTATTTCCCATTATTACACTCTTTTTTTTATAGTGAAACTCATGATCATTTTTATTTTCGAGCGTAAAATAAATAAAACATGCGGAACTGATACCAGGAAAAGCATCGTGCCAAAAAGAAGGAGAAAAATTTGGGAGCTGAGGAGAAAGATGCAGAAAGTTGAAAAAATTAACTAAAGTCCAGAATGGCTCATTGAAAAAACCGAAAAGATATAAGCTTTCTTTATCTCTGATATTTTTTCTTGACAACTGTTAAAAGGATATTAAAGAATATAGAAGCATTTTAAACGATGTTCGAGTAATTTTAACACAAAAGATATTTTAATTTAGATTCTATATCTACAGCCACGGTAAATAAGTGGTTAAGTCTCTTGTACTTAAGTAAGCGGAATCGAGACATTTTCATAGTGAATAAGGGACTAAGTAACGCATTGGTTTAAAAAGGAGTTATTGCTTATATCACAACTCCATTTCAAGCCAAAAATACGAGAATGATACAATTCCGGTTATCTGAAAGCAGTTAACTCTCTCTGGACAAAATCCGACAGCCACTTATGTATATATAGAAGACAATCGGTATTTATATATTCAATAACAAAAGATAAACATAAAAATATATAAACAAAATCAAGTTAATACCGATCTGTTTAGCCTATAAGTTTTTATAGCACTTATTCAGACAGATAAATCAAACAAGATGCAGTTGGGAGATAAGTCGCTGAGCTTGGTAAAAAGAAGAATTTTATCCTCTTTGAACGGTTTCCCTTTTTCCCCTAACTGCCCGTAAAGATGGAAATTCTTCCACGAAGTGGAAACCTCTCTAACAATATACCTACAGTAATATAATATGAAATCTAGATTCATATTATGGCTCATAATTCATAATTTTTTAAAAGTATTAGTAATCATTTTTGTGTAAACTTCATCACAATTCAAGGCCCTTTTAATTTTTATTAAATTTTAGCCCAATTATGAAGATATCTGAATTGTGATATTGTCTTATTTTTTTTACACTTGATTAAACAATAAAAAATTATCAGGAATAATTTATCTTTATGTTTGTATCACATTTTTAGCGAATGTGTGATCTGTTAAAAATTATACATACATCATGTATAATTTCAGCTCTGTTGTAAACCCTTCAACAGATAATTTGTTTGTTTTAATCAATCATACCTCAGGCAAAGAGCATATTTTATACATCCCGGACTATTTTTTGGATACATTTGTAGAAGTTAGCACCCGATTAAAAAACAGTTAATGGAAAGATATGGCCAAGACCGGGACTCGAAGCCCAAGAAACGAGCCAGACTGCCAAAGAAACAGACTGACCGAGAAACGAGCCAGGGTGGCCGAGATGGTTAAGGCGTCACCAAGGAGAGGTGACAGACCCGCTCTCGAGTCCCGGTCCTGGCCATATCGTTTCTTTTCAAATAAAATATTTTAAAAAAAAAATTGTATCATATAACAATAAAATAAATTATAAAATAAATCAAAATTGAAGTAATAGGTATTGTTTATGTTCACAGAAAACAAATTGATAGTGTAATGATTAGTCAAACCATGTTTTCTATTGGGCCAGATAATTGGTATTTTTGTTATTGTATTTTGTAGTTTTGTGGGGTGATTTTTTTGCGAAGTGGTCTTCCTTCAATTTATTTCTGCCAATGCCTGTTCCATCTTTTGATTAATTCATTTTATATTTATTTAAATTATATGTTTTTATCGTAGGTTATTCCTCATACAAGACTGAAAAGACAAAAAAGTGCTCGACGTTTTCGCCTACTTCAACATTTACTGGACAAACGTTCTAAGGTCCCAATTAATTACAAAAGACTCATTTACAAGACAGTTATCAGACCTATTGACATACGGAGTTGAGCTTTGGGGCTCTACTATACTATCCAATTCATATCATATCCAATCCTTATAATCCAAAATCCTTCCTAAAATCCTCAATGCTCCTTATTATGCCACAAACAAACTCATCAATCATGATCTTAATATCCCATATGCTGCTGCTTTGGCCCAAACTAGATACCTATCCTTCCATGACAAGCTCCATACACACTTGAATCCGCTAGTCTCTCAACTTGCTTCCCATACTATTCCTGATAACCCTTCGAGGCGTCTGAAAAGAAGATGGCCTCGAGGCCTTCTACTATAGAACTTTATTGGAGTGGTGCTGATGGGTAGTTTCTCCACACGTGTTTTTTTTTTAATCTCATTTGTTCATATAGCAGATTTACTTGTTGTAATATTATTACAGTTGTAAATATCAATTAATAAATCTAAACAAAAAAAAAGTAGGTGAAAGGGACTTATTTGTATTTTTGAGGATTTTCACAAGCAGTTTTATTAGTTAGTAACTGTTTTTTCTTTTCCTTTGGAACCACTAATTCCCTTTACCAAAATTAAGTCAGTTTTGATGCTTGGCGCTTTAAATTTAAAGAAGTTATTGCATATTAAATTGCCAGCGGGTATCGTATTTTAGTGTTTTCATTTAATGCATTAACATTTAGAGAAATACTGCAAATAGTCGGGGAGGGGTAGGGATGGGGTGCGGTAAATAAAATTTACACAAATAAGTAAAACTTATTTATTTTTCTCTAACATTTTGGCCTTAGTTTTAGATTTTAGGCCAGTGGCAATATTACATTGTTATTTTTATTAATAAGAATATATATATTTATACATTGTCTTGATCGGATAAAAAACTGGCCGTAACGTTGGCACAAACAAAATACGTTATATTTATTTTAAATTTAAAAATCATTGACCGTTCTCCATGACTATTTCCAACATATGATGTATTGTTATATACGCATGTTTTATACACATATGTGTATAAATGTTATCCTTTTTATTTTTAGCTATCGACAGCAATCACTAAAGGTCTTTTTCACTTGACAAACACATCCCTAACATCACCCTACAAAACTATAATATGCCTAATAATACAATAGTTTTGTATTGTATGTTTAATGTACAATGTAATCTGTAAATTTTAATACCATCATTTTTTCTGTTTGAATATTCGAGCATGTATGATTCAATCTATATGATTCTTTGTAACACTCATTGTTATATTTTCTGATTAATCCGCAACTGTGTTGTTTTCTTATTTGCTTCCAGTCCACGTTCGTCAGTGGAAATATATCAGTATATGAATATGGATATTTCGGGTCCTTAAAGCTTTAAGGTCTCGAAGCAGTAGCGACGCGGATTTGAACCGGTTATTTTGTATAAAAAAATATTCTAAAATATCTGAAATGACTACACAGAACAAGGACACCTGCCTTTGCGCTCACATTTAAAATGCGAAAAAAACAGATAGAATAAAGAGGACAGGTAGGCGTTCTGATTAGCATAGGAATCAGGTGTGCCCTCCGGCATCTTGTTGCCATTCAATTTATACACAATAGTTACAATAAAACTCTACAACTGATTAATTCCATTAATTGAATTGACTTCTTTTAATACATTTAAGTATTTAAGAAATGAAGCCATTTTTTTATAATTAAAAAAAAAATGAAATGTACCAAAAAACCGAAGAAAGTTTTGGGCTCGATGCATAGTTTAGACTGCACTTCATCTAAACTAACGTTTGAGCAGAGAGGTCATATGACCGGCATAAGGATCAAACGACAAATTTCCTCCCCAATTATTTATATCAATTTTATAGAGGTTGGGTTAGCCACAGGAGGGTTTATATTCAACAGGGTTGGCCCACGACTATTAAAATCTAAACCTGTACTACTATAATCCACAAAGAATCTTGGGATCACTTTTAGGTAATTGTTTTTCTGTTTAAAAGCCAACCTATACTACTGCTGGTACTGGAGAATTTTGCTGAGATCATGCTCCGCCGACAGTTTTTTCTCTCAAAGAAGAGTATCCGCTTTATAGAGCATGAGTGAGTCACTGGAGGCTCTGAAGATTCCCAGTTTGAAAAAATCACAGCCGGTTTGGAACCTAGCACCTTGACACTTAGCCGTTACCTTTACACTCAAATTATTAACATCTATTATTAATAAAAAAATGTCTTATTAATTTAATTGATTCTCCGAAGAGTTTATTTATTATCAACTATCGTGTCTATTTGTCGAATTATTATGTTTTGGGTTGCTTATATCTAAAATAATGGTTTAGGTTTTTTTGGCTAAGAGATCATTCTCAGAAATGATTTTTTTTTAAATCATATCAGCTATGCCCGCGACTTCGTCCGCGTGGAACAGTGACTTTGGGCAGCATTTTTAATTTTCTAGGCTTTGCAAATAAAATACATACATTAAAATAAATTTTTTACTGCAAATAGGTTATTTAAGTACATTTTGCCCATCTTTTGCCTAAACATAGTGATTTGCCAAAACGTATTTTATGTAGTAAAATCTAAGTGAATTAAAGAATAGTTAATTTAACTGACATCGGAGTTATTAAAGTATATTAAAACTGCATCATTTATAATTTTCAATAGTAAAAATTCGTTCATTACCTTCTCTTATTGTAAACTACTTTATTTTATCTGTATATATTGTGTAACTTTAGTTTCAATTGTTAAATTATAAATTGCAGCGATGTGCGCAGTTACCTTACCTTACCTTACCGAGAATCTAGGGTACGAAGTACAGTTTCAATGTTCACGCAGTAGAGGAGAATAGTAGAAAAATTAAATTTAAATATTGTTTAGGGTTATATAAACGTTGTAAGGAAGTATTTTAAATAGTAAAATCTAAGTAAACTAATGAATGGTTAATTAAACAGGCATAAAATTTATAAAATTATTTTGAAACAAAATCATTTCTAATATGAAGTAGTGAAAATTCGTTCATTACGTTATATTATAGTTGAATACTTTATTTTGTCTGTATATATTGTTTAACTTTAGTTTTAATATTTAAATTTAAAATTGCAGCGATGTGCGCTGTTACCGAGCCGGGACCTCACTGAGAGGCTAGGGTACGAAGTGCAGGTTCAATGTTCATGCAGTAGAGGGGAATAGGAGAATAATTAAAGTTATATATTATTTAGTGCATTATAAACATTGTAAAAACGCATTTTATGAAGTAAATTCTAAGTAAATTAAGGAATGGCTATGAAAACTAGGTATTACGAAAATACACACTCAAACCAACCACAAAATTAACGAAAACAATGTTATTTTACGAATGATTCTAAACAAAACTCTAGTTTCATAATTTAAATTAGCTTAAGAAACTACAAATTGTACTGAGATTGTTCGTTATTACAAAATAAACGAAAGGAGTTACCGTTATAAGGTAATCTAATATCCAAATGTACAACAAATAATCATGACGTAATAGCATACAACTTAATGAAAGTAATATTCTTCGAACGAATGAAACAAACAAAAACGACCCAACTAAAGAAAAACTGTTTAATAACCTATCCCAAAAACTGTTTTTTATTTCACTAAGAACATTAATTAAGTAAAACAAAAAAATTGTGTTAACAAATCGCATTGTAATCAATTCGCAGCTGAAAAAAATTTAATATTCGCATGCGTTTCGCACATTAGTCTGCCCTCACATGTCTGCCGTTCGGGTAGGCACACTCAGGCCCCCGACTACGCACATAAACCTTACATATTTCCATTCAAACTTAAACCCCTATTTTTAATTAACCTCCTACAGTATAAATTTTTTACAAACTTTGAATACTATATTTATTTATATCTAATCAAAATCCTAAAAAATAAAATTCAAGCTTCTAGCTTCAAAATGACGAAACTTACATACAGTCATTCATCCCCTATTTCAGCCCCTATTGACCATTTTTTTCGCATTAAAAAGTAGCCTATATTCTTTCTCCGGCTCTAGACTATCTCTGTAGCAAATGCTATTTAAATTGGTTAAGTAGTTTAGGCGTGAAAGCGTAACAGACAGACCGAGCTAGGTTCGCATTTATTATATTAGTACAGATAATGTAAAAGCTAAATCCAAAATTCTTAATGCTAGCTCTAAAAATGGCGTTTTTAAAATTATTTTTAAACGTTTTTCACCCTTTTCATCCTCTTAGGGGACTAATTTTCAACAATCCTTTCTTAGTGGGCATCGGCCTTATAAAATGTATCTACTGTCCTAATTTCAAGTCTGTAGCTTATGCCGTTTTGGCTCTGCGATGGTCTTATCAGCCAGGACGAACTCTTTTATATATATATATATTAGATAGAGAGGTAAGATTCCAGTTATTTATTATATGATAGGGACTGAACTCAGAATCTAGTTGCAGTTGGGCTCAAATTGTAGAAAATTAAATCTACTTTAAAAATGGTTACTTATTTTTTTTTTCAAAAATGCACCGATTAGGAGATACAGGCCAAAAACTGAAATAACTCCGAAAATTTCAAGGTTTTTCGGCCACTGAAGGTTTCTCTCGCCATTTTCACGGTTTTTCTCTCCATAAGAACCTTCTTTGCGCCTTAGCAAAAATCGAGCCGTTCTCGAGTTTTGCGGTTAGCAAGACATTTGGCGATTCATGTTTATTATATAGATTTCATGCATCCAGTGAGACATATATGTTAGAAATTCACATTTCCTGGAGTTAGTTCTAAACATAAACCTATTTCTCCGAAATAAAAACCTAAAAAAAAAGCCATTATGTGGTAGCAACTAATGGTTAGTTTAGTTATTTTCAATTCTCGGGTGCCTGTTTTGTTTTCTAAAGTGCATTGAAAACTGCCTTGTTTGTCTGTATTTTAAACATTATAATCTCCATGTGTATTAAGTTTTCCGTGTCTATTTTTGTCATTTTGAAGATTACCATTGATTTTTTACCTTATCCTCTTCTTTAATTCTAACATAGGAACGATGATATCGTTGTTAAAAACCTTGTTCTTGAGATTTATCAAGAAAAAAAAGGAACCCATGTTTCCTTCCATGTCTATGAGAGAGATGAATCAGGGGAAAAAGGAATTTTTAATATTATTTTTTCCACGAAAACTGCTGCAAACAATATTGTGGTTTTGTATCGGATAACTTTGGTGTATGAAGGTATATTTTTTTAAAAGTCATTTCTATACTTATATCAGTTTACCTAGCAATCAAACGATATATAAAATTTTTAACTCTCTATTAATGTATTCTAGTAGTATAAAATTATATAATAAAAAAAGAAAAACCATAACAACGAATAAAATAAAACTTTTGCATTTAAAGTATTATGAAAATTAGTTTATATTTATTGTATTTTTGACCTTCAGGGACACTAGAAAGCAAGACTTACCTATCTTTCTAACATTTTTTATTTTATGCGTCTGGATTCTGCCCTGGTTTTCGCTTTCTAACGTGATTCCTAATCATATATTATAAAATTATAAATTATATATAATTTATAATTATATATTAAATTATATGTAATTTATAATTATATAACCCTATTAGAATGACTAAGATTCATCAATTCGCTAAATGAATAGATTTGGTTGTCGTTTTAAATATTTTTTTATCATTGTACATATTAAAACAATCATTCTAGTGATTTTCGTTATCTATTGGCTTGTTTTTCTAGGTAATATATCAGAGATTAGATTACCTATTGATTAGTTTTTCCAGATAACAAATCCGAGATAAGGAGATCTATCTCAGTAGGAGATCACAAGGATTTTGTCAACCAAGTGAATCATTTATTTGGAAAACATTCTGGACCTGAGGTATTTATTCTCGTTACCATATTCTTCCGTCTCTCCTTGTTAACTATTCGAGCGATAAGCCGAATATTATATACAATCCTATTGTAGTAATATAGCAATATCAGTACTATAAAGTCCGACACTATGTGTTTTATTGTATATGGCGTTATTTTTAATCATTGTGATGGCGTTACTTGTAAACTTGGTCAATGTTTCTCCGTACACTTAATTACCTTGTGAACTACTAAAATACAATATTCGTATGCTTGTGAATTCATGTTGAACTCCCAACTGCATTTCTATTCCTATGTTCTACTTTGACGAAAATTAGCTAAACCATTATTCCCAATACTAGATGAGTATTCTATATTATATCGATCCGTTTCATGAATACTATACAAATATTATTAGCAAAGATAACTCAAACGACAAAAACAACAGTAACAGTAATAGTGACGGTAAGCTTAATTAAAAAATAAATAAATGTGAACCAAATATTTGTTAATAAATAATAAACCTATTTTTTAAAAGTTAGATCACTAAAAATTAAAAAAAGAATTTAAGTTTAAACTGGAAAAAATCATCATTGTCAAAAATGGCAAAGCGCAGTGGATTAGGTAACTAGAAGATATGGCGGAGGGATATAACAGATTCTCTTTCAAATTTAATTTGAAGCGATAATTACAAAATAAAGTTCACAATATTAGAACGTTTCTTAATAATTCTAATGCGAATAAAAATGTAGATTTAACATTATTTAATTAAGGTTTGACTTAAAAAGTAAGATGGTGCTTTGATTTTGATTAATAGAATATCTGAATGGTGTTAGTTTCCATCTAGTAGTTGTTGGCTTTTTATAACTAAAAAGGATTTATACATATATATTCGCACATATGTACCTACACATGAGGATTTTGCCTATTCTTTTTTTTTTTCCCTTTACCTGTTCTTCTTTGTCTAGTGAACAAGTATTGTCATTGATTATATGGAATCAATGCCAGTGTTCAGATTTATTAGAATTAGCCCACCGTATGTTCTAGCTAATAATTAATTTTTCCGTGTATTTATTTATTTTTATTTTATTTTAAAATATGTACAGATTTCAAAATATTGGTGGGATAATCCCTTACAATGAAAATGAGTTCACATTACAACGGTTACTGATTAATATGTTTTTGTTGTTGGTAAAATGAGTATGTATTTTAATATTTTCGTATATTTCATGAACCATACATATGTTATGTGAAACGATAGAGATAAATTACTTTCTGCAGACTGTTGATCCATTTTCTAAAGTGCGTCTCATTTCTCTCAATGCTTGATTGGCGTTTCTCTTATTTTATTTTTATTGAGAAAATTAGAAGTCTATAAGTTTATGCTGGTATTTTTAGCAGGCTCATCACTGCTTGCTAAAAATACTAGAATCAGCTCAAGCTACTGATTCTACGAAGATCGTGTTATCTGTGGGTTTAAAGAGGTCTTGATGTATGGTTGTCAGGAGGTCAAGAAAGAATTCTGTCGCTTTTATTTGTTAGAAAATTTAGAGCCTAGTTCTGTTAGTATCTTCCTATTCGTGTCCCAAAGAAGCCAAACGCAGCCTTCATTATTGTCTTCTTTATCCTCCCCTGCTTTTATGTTGGTGATTTCTGTATCAGTTTTTCTTATTTCCTGTCAAGTGTGGGTAAAGGTAAATGGTTAAATTTGCCAAATTTTGAGGGATATGATCGCTGAAAAGGTTCAGATTCGCGTTCTATCATGCTATTTTAGATGTCTCTATAGTCTTCGCCGAAAGTTGTACTATATCATTAATTTTTAGATCAATAGGAACTATGCCTCTCATTGTTTTTGTCAATATTTTAAATTTGATATTAAAAGTTTTAAATTTCATTAAAAATAAAATTTAAAGATTCTATTCGGAAGCAAACTTCATAATCAGTCCTTATACATATTCATTTTACTCATCACCCGGCTCGATTTGTACTTCCTTACATATAAATTTAGACATATATAGTTTTTTGTCTGTGTACATTGTTCTTTCTATTTAGCATTATCTTGGATGTAATAGGTTGTTCTAAGAAATGAAATTTCAATACATCCAAGCTTTTCACGCAGAAAGCAACGCAATCATAGACACCTCTCGGTTAAGACAAGGGATGCGACAGGATTTTGCTTGGTCCCCCAGTTCTCATTAAAGATATGTCGGAGAGTATTAATATGGTCGATTGCTCTGAGACCTTGGCTCGAATCCCTCGTGGTATCATCTCCTTCATCAACGAGATTAACTTCCCAACAGGGATATCGAGAGAGTGAGATTTCGGCAGTGCGTCACATATTTTCTACCGTAGATAGTAAAAGTATTTAGGTAGGTACATGTTTCATCTACTCGAAATTCGAACCCTGAATTCGTAATCTGTTGACAATTTCCATATATATTTTATGTTTTCAATAATGTACAAACTGAAGTATTTTGTAATTTATTAAAATGTAATTAAATATAAAGTTCTTAATACATAATATATAAGCGAAGGAATTCCGTTGTATTTTAATAGCATCTCTTCTTAGAAAACTATGAATATTCGAACTAAATTTCACTAGTTTTCAAGCTCTCTAACATTAATCTTAATAACTTCTACCATATATCAATTTATATTCAGTGTATTTGTAACAACTTTTCTTTGCACACCACTTTGTGCTTTTCACAAAGTTTTTTTCTCATAACCGGTTCTTTTCCTAAATCCTTAAATTCACAGATCATTCACAACTGTTTCTTCTATCTATATTTATTCTAAAATGCTCATTAATTACACAAGGGAACAAATTTTTATTAATTTTTTGTTGCATGGAGTTTTAGGCCTGTTGTTTACTAATTAGAGGTTGGTGATTACAAATCTAGCCTCAGTTTTTCTCCAGCACCTTTTGTTTTTGGCAAACAGCTGATAGACATATATTTGTACTAGTCACATTCAAACTTCAATTCAACTGAGTTGTTTAGTGAAAAAGTTTGTGCTCTTGTGTTAAATAACAATGTCCAAGTTAAGAAATATCTGTAGAAACGATCCAAACTATTTCTGTAACATTTGTGGTGAATATACATTCAAAAATTGTAGGCTAAGTGTGTCAGAGTTTATAACACAGGTATATTTTGATTACTTTGGATTCGCTTTGGACATCCGTGACAAGTACTGGATCCCTCATATGGTATGTAAAACATGTGTTGAGTCTTTGAGATTATGGGCAAATAAGAAAAGACCCCATTTTAAGTATCAAACACCAATGATTTGGCGGGAACCTAATAATCATCAAGATGATTGTTATTTTTGTGTGATTGATATTAATGGAATTAATAAAAATAACCGGTCGAAATGGGTCTTATCCAAACTTGTTATCTGTTACTCGACCAGTCTTGTTCTCTGGCGATGCACCAGTACCCCAAGCTTCTTCATCTGTACAAAATGATCATGATATAGAAAAACAAAACTATTCTTCAAGTGATGAAAGTCGGACAAGTGATTCTTACCCTGATTTTACTTCTGAGCCCCAGCTCTTTAATCAGGAAGACCTCAATGCATTAATCAGAGATCTTGGTCTTTCTAAAAAGACATCGGAGATTCTAGCTTCTCGATTAAAGCAAAGAAATCTTTTAACCCCAGAAACAAGAATTTCATACTATCGTAACCGAGAGGCAGAATTGCTGTCATTCTTTTCTAAAGATGACGACTTTGCTTTTTGTTCAGATGTTCCTGGTTTATTGAAAGCAATGGGAGTACAGAAGTATGATCCAAATGAATGGCGTTTATTTATTGACTCCTCTAAACGTAGCCTGAAATGTGTACTTATGCATAACGGCAATAAGCTGGGTTCGATACCGATTGCACATTCAACTACAGTCAAAGAAGAATATGCTACTGTAGCTTCTGTAATGGATAGAATCAAATACAACGAACAAAAGTGGTTGATAAGTGTTGATCTAAAAATGGTGAATTTTCTTCTTGGACAACAAGGTGGATATACAAAATATCCATGTTTTATTTGTTTATGGGACAGCAGAGCTAGGTCTGAGCACTGGATTAGAAAAGATTGGCCTTCCAGGCAATCTATGGTTCCGGGACAACTGAATGTAATAAATGAGCCCCTTGTGCCCACGGATCGAATAATACTGCCACCTTTGCATATCAAACTAGGGCTCATGAAACAATTTGTCAAAGCTTTGAACAAGGGTGGTGATTGCTATAAATACATCTCTAAGAAGTTCTTTAATTTGAGCCAAGAAAAAATTAAAAATGGAATTTTTGATGGTCCCCAAATAAGAAGGTTGATAAAGGATGAAAACTTTATTAGTTACATGACTGATATTGAAAAAAATGCCTGGAATGAATTCGTTTGGACTGCTCAAAATTTTCTGGGAAACAAAAAGGAAGAAAGCTATGCGGAGCATATTGAACTAATGTTGTTACACTTCCAGCAGCTTGGTTGTAATATGAGCATCAAAGTACACTTCCTCCACAGCCATTTGGACCGTTTCCCTGAAAATCTTGGTGATCTGAGTGAAGAACAAGGGGAACGGTTCCATCAGGACATTCGAACTATGGAGGAACGTTACCAAGGTCACTGGAATGCTCACATGATGGCGGACTATTGTTGGAGCATTAAAAACAGCCCCCGTGAACCGAATCAAGCCAGAAAATCTTACAAAAGAAAATTTTTTGATATGTAGTGGTAATTTTTTTAATAGTTTTCTTAATAAAAAATATTTTCATCTTAAAAAACAGTTTATAATTATAACCCCAAAAGTAAAGCTGATACAAACAAACTGACTTCAGATCTTAAATCAGCACCTCGAGGAAGTAGAATATTAGTCAAAATATTTCATGCAACAAAAATGTTGTTCCCTTGTGTTATCAAACAACTAGTGTGATCCATGCTCAAAAAGAATTAAACTCGCCAGAGTTCTGGTCTTTACGATCGACTGTCATTTATTTTTAGTTCCATTGTTAATTATGTAAATTTATAAATAAAACAAATACAAACATTTTACCTTATTATTATATTAGTAATTAAAAAAAAAATCGGTACTGTGGTGTTCAATCAGTAGAATCAGTACTTTCTGATGGCTAAACTTTTTCTAGGCCATCAGTTGCCCATGAAGGCTTTTCGGCTCAAATATCTGCTAGCCAGCCGTTACATCTAACGACTTCGCTCTCCAAAACGCCCTGAAGATGACCTAAACTGTAGGTCGAAACGTCGGCACATAATTATAAGTTTATTACTTATTCAGTGTTCTTTTTGACTGCACCCCCCAACTATCTCCTTTACATTAGATCATCCAGTCAACTATTTTCATCTCATTATAAAAAATAATTTCAATCAAACCCAGGACCCAGTGATTTGCTGAAGAGTGATCTTATTCATAAGCCCCGCTCCTAAAAATTCTAATGAGAAAATCAACTTATTATAACTTAGACTGAGATGGAACGGGGTAGCCCAGCTGAGTTGCTAAAGTCCCAGGAGCAAATCCAGCTGTAACAGTTGAATTATATAATCTGTTATTAGCCACGGATATAGACTGTCGGATCTGGAGACACTCCTGCGATCCACAAAGCCTCTATAAAGTGGGTATTCTTAATTGGAGGCAAACCTAGCAGGTGAGCATGATCTCAGGCAAATATCATTCATCAAAATCACAAAAATCATCATTCAGTACATAGTCTCATGGACTACGGTTCTGCAAGGAGGTGACTTGTCCTATGTCACGGTCAACCGCCAGATTTTCCCCCTTAATTTGGGCACCCTATATTTATAAGATTTTATAGAGGTTAGGTGAGCCCCAGGAGGGTCCTAGATCCCATATGATCCATCTCCGGCTGAAGACTAAATAAAAGTCGTGGCCTGCAGGGGGATTTGAACCAGGATTTCCGGCATGGCAACTCAGTGCTCTACCACTGAGCCACTCCGCTCCCTCGAAATGTAAAGTATCAGTCCTATATAGATCAAATGATACTAGAAACGATTTCTTATGGGCTCGTTAAGATACCTGTAGCATTTATATGAAGTTGTTACATAAATAGTTAGCTTATGATCTCCGAGGCTTACTTTGACCGCGACTATCTACATTTAGATTGGAAAAGGGTTGTGACTATAAAATTAATTATACAGTCTCCTCAAGGATTCCGAGCAGGTGTCTTGAAAGCTGTCAGTCGATGAAGCTTATTGGTTATCAGAGATATTTTAATGAAAGTACGTGAATATTCATTGGTTATTGGACGCTAGTGGGGCAGAATAAGTAATTTACTTTCTCGACCTTCTCTTTATCAACCCTGGTCCGGCCTTGGGTGATATATTGTCTCGCTGTGGTTGTCCTAGTCATTTCAAATGTTTGTTTTCCTAGCCGATGGCAATAGCGTCTCTGGACAACAAATACAGCTAATGAACAAATTACAGCAGCCCTTACAAGCTGTTACTTGCATGAAAAATAATTTCACAAAGGCTGTTTGTCCGAAGTTGTTATTCTTTAAAAAACAATTTATATCTCTATTTAAAGGAAAACATGTTCTGGCAACTATATTCTATTAAGGGAATTCTCACCGTTCATAAAATTGTCCTATCCTTATTTAATTTTGTATGAAGATTGTAAGATTGTATGAAGGATCTTTAAGAGTACCTGACACCGTACAGCCTCGGGATCCCCACTTTACGTCCCATCCGAAGATAGGCATAACCAAGGATTTCATTCCCTTTTAAAAAATCCTAGGTCCGCCTGAAGGGTCGAGGAACCGCGATCTTATGCATAGCAGGGTGTTATTCTAACAACTACGTTAAATGTGACCCCGTGATGATTTTGTTCTTCACATTCATTGAAAATGTTAGTTACAGCATGTTGTGTCATACTTTTTGTGAACTATTTTTTCTTGCTAGTGAATAAATCGGTCAATATTGGCACCACATAAAACAAAACTTTAATGTATGTATGATTTCTAATTGTATCAGATCATTAGCCTAGTTTTTTGTTCTCAATCAGGATGTTTAAACGGATTTGTTTTTTTAACTATCGAATAATTGATTGATTTGAAAAAATCTTCCTGAAATACAGAAAAAATATCTAATTTTCTTTAGAGTTTGGCCATAAATTTAACACTTAAATGTTAATAGTTTTACTCCGATATTTTCACTCACCCTCAGATGAAAGAAATTTACAAAAAAATGTAATAATTATCTATTTATTGGATTTTATATTGAATGCTCATACTTCAATGGCATTTTAATTTTAAAATCATGTCGTATCAAATGGTGAAATAAGATAATACTACTTTATCAGCCACTCTAGTTTTATTAGTAATTAGTAAGTCTTATTTTCTTTTGTTTAATTATTGGAGAAACCCCATGTCATGTGCTTATTTTTAGATGTCTTACTCTTTTCCCCATAAGAATTACTTGTAACATTTACTTGGGACTAAGAAGAACGAGATAGATTATTGCCAGTATTAACGTAAATAAACTAATACTAAAGGCAGCATACAGTTAAGCCAATATCACTGTACGCAAACCCCTTCTTAAATCCGCAACGAACTTTCCTCCGCTTTACCTAAAAGACCATTATTTTCTGTTCCTTCGTTACAAGCATTGGCATTATCATCTACCAAACCCTCTTCAAGAACCATTATCTCTCGTGAGTATCTCTGTTTACCCTTTAACAATTTCACCGTTCCTGCTATCTCCTTCCCAAATCTTCTCGTAGACTCCTTAATATCCTCTTGTATTTTCGCCCCATGTTGACTATAGCTGAGTGGTGTACGATGGCCTCTCGATGGCTTCCTGATTAAGACTAAAAATATCTTTAGCATCAAAAGTTTTGTTAATGGAATATCGTGACGTTGCTGCGCTTCTGAACATTATGCTGGGCTCCCACCATTAGGATCGTCCTCGCTTCGAAAGACATCATTCCATTGGTTCATTGCTTGTACTCAACCGACTTGTACTTGGTACTTGGTAATCAACCGACATCGTCCTTCCTACCCGTCTATGACTTACATGCTCCTCCAGTTTCTGGAATATTCTACGACTCAAAATCTAGCTTACACTCTTGTTATACACATTGATGATTCTTCAACAAATATTTTAAGTTGCTTACAAAACGATGAGTTTGTCTTTATTGTATTTCGCATTCCTGTTAATCCTAGAGAGTGGAGTAGCTGAGTGGGCAGAGAGCTTAATTCCTATGCCGAAGGTCCCGGGTTCAAGTCCGGCTATTGTAGATAAATTATTAAATCTGTTAATAGTTGTTTTTTTTTTTGTTTTTTTTTACATCCTCCAAACTTTTATTTACAATATATTACAAATTTACAATGAATACGTGCAAATGCTTATATATATGAAGGCCTTCTGTTACCTTTCGGTATTTTATGGCGTTACAATGTATGTTAATAGTTGTTAACTCCTGGAAATGTTAAATTAATCTTTAAAAATTAATGTCAGTGGGAAAAGCTAGAATCAACAATTACACAGTAAATGGTTCGATCAATTATCGATATACAGAATTGGCTTCCATATTTCCAATTCTTTGAAAGTGTTTAGTTCATGGCGATTAATCTAGTGAATTGTGAGTGAATGGATTTATTACGGGGATTAAAAAACAAACAAACAATTTTCCCGAATATTTTCGTTTTTAGAAAAAAATGGTACTCTACAGGTCTACAGTTTATTTTTTTTAAATAGCTTACTCAACTTAATTTTCATATAAATTTAAAATTTCGATACCAATTTTTTAAACAGAAACTGGCAATAAAATGGAAATTAAATTAAATTAAACAGAAATAGGGTTCTTCGAATTGTTTAAGAGTGAGTGGAAAGTAAATTTGTATATAAAAATATTTTATTTTGAAGAGAAAAGATATGTCCAGAACCGGGGTTCGAATCATATCTTTTCTTTTCAAAATAAAATATTTAAAAATTATAATATTATTAAAAAAAACTAAAATAAATTATAAATATATATAAAAATGTGATGTATTAATAAAAAGTAAGAGTTTTTTTTAATGGAAATGAAAATATTGCTTGTTTGTTCATTGAACGCCACTTTATGCTGCTATGGCTAATCGGACGATGCTACAGTGGGAGCTCTAAATTTTGCCTATCTAGGTTTAATTAGGATAGGGATTTTTAACGAGTACCTGACATCGTACGGGCTCGGAACCCCCGTTTAACGTCCCTTCCGAAGGACGGCGGACTAAGGATTTTTTACTCCCTTAAAAAAATCCTAGGGCCACCTACATTATGAAAATATTGCATAATTAATATTACAATTGAATAATTAATATTTCAATACACTTATTAGATATTACTCAGAAAAGACTTTATTTTAATAATACTTTTTTTAAATTTTACCTTAACAAGTAGGTTTTTAGTTATTTTCCAAACGAGAATTGAGAGTTTAGTTGTAGTATTTTCGAGGTAGAATTCTAGGATGCTCGAAATAAAAGCAGCACCAGTTAATTCTAGCCTCGTTGATTAAAATGTTTTTAATTTTCCGTACTGGAACTACGCAACCCTAATCTCGACCTTTTCAATCTGACTATAAAATTGTTGACCTTTAGGATAACAGTATTTTCTGCTTTGTTTAGCAGAAAATGCATCTGAAAAGTATCACATTCTTAAATATTCACCTAAATTCAATAATTAATTTTTAGTAGTTAAAGCGGGACAAACATATTCATTTGAATTGTTTCATATAGCTTTGAATTTTTACTTTATATTGTTTCGACCAATGGAGTCATTTAAATATAATCTATAGGTACTCAGAAATAATATGATTGCAGAATAAAATACAATTTAACTGTGATTCGTACTCAATTTGTTTATTCTCAAATTTCAATCTCTTTTCCCTTAATTTCTGGATTTTTAACTGAACTTATTCGTTATACTATTGATTTATGTATAATTTATAAATATAAAAAGCAAAAAAAAAAGGATAATATTTCAAACAAGTTTTATTTAGATACAATTATGAAAAAAGAAGTAAAAGATCCTTTTTTATTTTAAAGAGGCAAGATATGCCCCTGGCCGGGATTCGAACCCGGATCCTCTGTCTCTCCGTAACAGTGCTCTAACCAATTGAGCAGTCGGAGTCGCCTGCCGGCAAGGGACAAATCAGAGGATCCGGGTTCG
The DNA here is from genome assembly GCA_037127475.1 of Arma custos. Classification (NCBI taxonomy): domain Eukaryota; kingdom Metazoa; phylum Arthropoda; class Insecta; order Hemiptera; family Pentatomidae; genus Arma; species Arma custos. The sequence continues at coordinate 112,466,515 of CM073764.1, forward strand.
AATCCGCCCCGAAAATAAAAATATTTAAAAATTAAAACTATTAATAAAAAATTATAAAAGACCCATTGTTGCATTGTTGAATTATAAATTAAGATCAGCTAATCGACTATTTGTTTTTAGAATTCAAATTACAGCTTTTAGAAGAAACGATTTTTATAAATACAAAATGCTCAGCAGGTACTTCGTAGTAATTTACTTATTAATTTTTTGAACTTAATATTTTTTGCAGCTATTCTTTATTGTTTGAAATGGTGTACTTATAATAAAAGTGAATCAACAAAGTTTAAACAAACCATTTTAGATTTGTTGTTCACGTAGGCTTCCACGGCCGTTGGTATTCTTCTTATATTCTTCTTCCAGGATGGACTGTGTCATGTCGGTGCTATTAACCAACCTTTCGCTCATCGTGCTGTGAGCTTCTTCAGGGTTATCAGTTAATGAAGAGCGGGTGGTTGGCGTCGGTGTATTTGTACTGGGCATCATTTAAGATTTTCGAATTATTTTAAAATATTTATAATTTTTCCATACATTCTGTATTTAAAATCCGATATCATTTATTATCAACCATTTTAACCGTATTATTTGTATTACATTGTTTTTTTTATAGAAATGATAAGAGCAAGAGAACGATTTGTTACACCTCATAGTTAATAACATTTATATTTATAATCTAGATAATTAACAATTTCCTCGATCGATCATTAAAACTATTCCTGTAGCCTTTGTAGCTTGGGAAGTAGAATATCGGATTTTTGTAATATTAGTTGATTCAACGGTGAATTATAATGACAATAGGTTTACGATAATTAATAATAAAATTATTCGGTAATTACGAATGTTAGCTAAATGATTATGTCCATTCTGTCTTATATTTAACAAATTTATTTATTTATATTTATACATTTATACATGTAGCATTTAGTAAAATATAAGCCATCCACATTAACAGCTGAGTTGTTAATTACTTCTCTTTGTGTAGCTGACTCATTAAGATTTATAGGTGGGAGCTTAATTGCTTTACGCCTGGAGGTTAATGAGATGTGTGTCTTTTTAGGAAAGCTTTCTTCTAATGAGACAGATGTTCATTCTTGAGAACTTTCAAAAACTAAACGAAATTTTCTTGTCCTCCTGCGAAGTTTAATTTAAAATATATTTACTAGTGTTTAAATTAGTTAAGCAATATAAATATTTGTAATAATTATTACATGTAATTAAAGTTACAATACTTCGCTCGTTTATTTAAAGTTAAAAGTTAGTATTCACGTAGTTATTACCTTTTTACATGTAAAGGTGACGTGACCGCTAACCTTGAGGCAGATCAACGCTTTAAGGTATTCGAAAATAAGGTATTGCGGCGTATATTCGTTTAGAGGGAGGATGTTGAAGGAGAACTGAGAAAGTTACACAACGCGGATTAGCGGAACATGTATCCTGTTAATCTAATTAAAGTTATCGCAGCGGTTAAGATGGGCTTGTAAAGTTGCTGGGTGACGGACGAATCTCTAAAACTTAATCTCTGATCCGACCTCCAAGGGCAGGCTGAAACTTGGGAGTGCGGGTTTAAAGACTGATTTTGGTTTTTAAAGTGGATCCGTTGCGAACCTTTGTATTCTTCAAGATTTTAAATATTTAAGTCATTATCATCATGATCTTTGAAATGTTCTGACACCTGAGATTGTCGTCAAAGAAGTTGTTGCTAATATTGTTATGGTAACTTGTAATTAGTTAATGAAAAACATTTCAGGATTTCTCTCATTCAGAAAGGAATTATTTAAAAATCGTCCGAAAACAGAATTTATGACACAATATTAATAATTAGTTTTATGAATGGGATACATTTTATTTAATTTTAATAATTTCCGTATCTCTTCCTTTTGTTATGATGCTTGATGGCTATTGTGAAAACGATGATAAGGTAGCCTGTAGAGTTTTGTTGATTTTATACAGAGATTAAAATTTTAATTAAGTCCGTCTTTTTTTCTGAACTGTGTGGCCTAAGGGCATGGAGTAAATAATTTTATTGACAAAGTTACAAAATGCGGTCAGGACAAAAAATCATTTATATATTTGGCCAAAAGCAAGATAATAACTAGTAATAATAGTGCCAAATAAATAAAATAAAAACCAAAAATAAGTTCTTATCGAAAAAAAAGAAAGTAAAAACAAAACAAAGCCCCGTAAAAATAAAATAAATATCTTAAAAATCCAAGCCAGAAGCGCCTTTAAATGATTATATACTAAGTTATTATTTACGTATGTCCATAAAAGTTCCTGATTCTATAAAACTGAAATCTGTATGTAAAGGAATTCGTCAGAAAATACGGATGGATTTTCAGATATGATACTTTTTCCCTATTCTATCGAATTAAATTTAGTCAACAGATATTTCATTGGAAATGAATGTGAAATAAAATTAATCGTTATTCTTAAACTTGGTGGGGAAATAAAGTTGAAGTATCTTTTTATTTAAATATAATCGTCGTGGGCGGAAGAGATAAAAAGGAGAAGAGAGGGAATATTGAAAAGGATCAGTTCTGTAACTGCTTCCCAACATATTTCCCGAATTTAACTTCTTCTTTCCCTCTTTTTTCAACAGAACTTTTTGTCTTGAGCGATTTAGTGTATAAAATTGTTTGAGTGGTTTTTGAAATTGTTTTTGTAATATAGATAGCACATCTATGTTGCCGGGTTGAATCCGGCTGATTGAAGAGAATTAACATAAGAGGTTTTATACATAAGGCTTTGCATGGCACATAGTTGTTTTTCTCGTTAGTTTAATGTTTTCGTTCACATGTTCGCCTCCATTTATACCAATTCTTTTTTATTTGTTTTTTTATATACATGATGGCATGGATAAAGGAAAACATGGAAAGTACCCAATTGCAGTACTCAAATATGAAACTCTACTAAGAGGGAGCACATTCAGTCGCCTCAAATTATTATCGGGAATTGAAGAGGCTGCTGAGCTTGAGTGGGAATAACGTTTGGCATGAAAGGACTGATATCGGGTTCGGGCAAAACCTGTAACGAATGGGACATTTTAGGTCATTATGGAAGACTTTATTTGGTACTAGTATGTTTAAGGGGCTGCTGACATCAGCGCGCTCAGGTGCCATTTTTCTTAACCATCTCCTACTGTTATAGTAACCTTTCTATTGTTTTGTTATTGTTTATGTGAAGTTGAACGTGAATGTGTTTTCGATTATTTTCTTGAAATATGACTTGGAATTTGAAGAAGATTTTTCGCACGGTGAACGATGAAAAATCAGCTGTTAGATTTCTTCAGGAGCGGAATGTCATTCCCCAGAAAATGCGTTGTGGAAATGGACATGATATGAAACTGCAAGTGGGAAATAAAATTAGATGGAGATGCCAGAAAAAAGGATGCAACAAGACCCTGGGTATTCGAGTAAATACGTGGTTGAGGAATAGTTCATTACTTTTGGAGACTATTGTCCATTTTATATATTGCTGGTAGGAGGAACTGACTTCCATAAAGTTCTGTCACAAACAGCTGAACATGTGTCATTGTTCAGTAATTGATTATTGTAATTATATGCTCATAAAATAGAAATAAGTTTAACAACTATTGGAGGCCCAGGGATGTATGTAGAAATTGATGAAAGTCTATATACTAGAAGAAAAAGCAACAGAGGATGCAATTTTTGAAGATATTGTTCTTTTTAATGAGTATTGTTTGGAATAAATCTTTGATTGTTTATCATAACATCATATTTTTATAGCCCGGGCTAATCTTTTCTCTTTAAAATAAAAACATTTAAAAATTAAAAAAATTATCATATTTTAGTTACAAATTGTTATTTAATGAATAAAATAGAAATATTTAAAATATGATGTTATGATAAACAATGAAAGATTTATTCCAAACAATACTCATTAAAAAGAACAATATCTTCAAAAATTGCATCCTCTGTTGCTTTTTCTTCTAGTATATAGACTTTCATCAATTTCTACATACATCCCTGGGCCTCCAATAGTTGTTAAACTTATTTCTATTTTATAAGCACAAACCTCTCTCATATAATTACAATAATCAATTACTGAACAATGACACATGTTCAGCTGTTTGTGACAGAACTTTATGGAAGTCAGTTCCTCCGACCAGCAATATATAAAGATTTGCCCAGGCTAATCTTTTCTCTTTAAAATAAAAACATTTAAAAATTAAAAAAATTATCATATTTTAGTTACAAATTGTTATTTAATGAATATTGCTTGTAATAAATGTTTTATTATTTCTAGTTTAATTCTGTCTACATGTTTCTCATTTAATTCATTTCCTATAAATCTGTTGTATCATAATGAAAGGCATTGCCTATTTAAAATTCATGCATAACCTGACAAGGTCCAAATAGTTGAGGTAAGTGACACCTGAGTGCGCTGATGTCAGCAGGCCCTTAAACATACTAGTACCCTTTATTTCTAACAAAATAAGGAGCATTAAGAATTTTGGACTGTCAGGATTGGATACAAAAGGAATTCGATGACTTTGTGGAGCCCCAATTTCTAGTCTGTAAGACCAAATTGGTCTTATATTAATCATGTATACGAGTCTTTTATATTTAATTTACTTAGAGCTTTTGGAGCTTAGAGCGTTTGTCAAGTAAGTGTTGAAGTAGCCTGAATTGGCGGATGATTAATTAATTAAATCCTGGGCGACAGAAATTTAGTGCTCCGGGGCGAGTTTACACGATGTGAGTCTACTAAATCGGAAATAATAAAGAATATTGTCAATAAGCCGAATAATAATTATTAATTATTAACCTTCTTTGAGTGTTATCAGAATAAGTTCAATTTTTTCTACCAGTTTATTTGAACGTTGAATACAGCCATTAAATGGAACAGTTCTGAAAGACCTTAATTTAGATCGCTGATATTTAGAATAGTTCTTATTTCTTTTTAGAATTTTAAAGTTTCTAGCCTTTTGTAATTAATTGGGATCGTTTATGAGATGTTAATTGAATTATTTTTATCGTTAGATTTTAATAGACCATCGAAAAGATTTCAATTACAAATTGATGATATTTATTTAAGTACACTTATATAAAAACCGAGATATTTTCCAGTGGGAGCGCAAATGATACCAGAGATCTGGAAATATCAAGGAAGTCATGCATAATGAATCCATATGCATTGTGCATAGAGGATATAGCGCTTCGGTTGGAAAACCCTTTTGTGTGGGTATGGAACTCTTTATGCAGGCAGCATGTACTCTTTCTTGGACGTGAGCAAGTTATGGAGTGCGGTGCCTCAGAAATGAAATAGAAATTAGATTTATTTTATTTAGTACAATTTCAGAGGGAAAAAAATCGATGCCCACTAACATTATTTCGATATATCATAGAAATAATATTCTACCTCTCTAACGTTTACCAGTGTACTCAGCGCTTATTAAAGTTTTGATATATATATATATATATTAGGATCTGTTTTTCTTGGCTGTCAATAAGACATTGTTCTTTCAGTTCTTGAGACTCAGTCTTTTCGTTAAACTTAGTTTATAGAGATTTATATTTTTATTTCATTGCTTATTCATTTACATTTCAATCTATTGCTATCAGAGTAAGATTAGATTAACACATTTTAGGTGCGAAAAAAATCATGCTATACACATTTTTTAAATTTTATGTAGTAAGTATTTTAAGTATGTTCTACTTCATTGCATTATATTGTATATAATATCTATATATTATACAGTACTGTATATTGTATATACAATATCTGTTTTATATTGTATTTAATTATTTGAATACATATTCTCTTTCCTTTATCATATTTAATGGACTATAGAATATAAAAAATTACAACCACAACATTTAATTCAATTTTTTATTACTTTCCTAATGCTTGAGTGTTACGTTTTTATATATCTATAATCTATATCAATGAATAAAACACTAACTTAGATTGTTAAAGATTTTCCCAATATTCCCCCAAGTACATATAAAGAGAAATGAGTATACAATACATTAGTGTGACATAATGACAAATCAATGGTTCAAGTAACATCCAACATATTATAGTAAATATTTTATTTATTGGCTTAAATCAATATGGGTTAATAACCAAACTATTGAGAATTAAATTTTGAAGAAAGAATAAATCATGGCTAATGCTTCATGAGTTCGTTATTCAGTATTTTGAAAGACCTTTCTAGTTCTTGTTTTGGTAATTATTCCTTATAATGTTGTCGCTTATCGCTTGTCACTTGTCAAGTCACAAGTCTTAACTTCCAGTCGTTTCCCTTTTAATATTTTCCAAAAATACAAGTTATAGTGAGCTTTGGCGTGGAAAAGATAACGTAATTATGGGAAATGTAAATACTTTGGGAATAATGTCATCTAGAAATGAACGTTTTGACAAACTTATATCATCTAGACTTCGAAATGTTAGTTGAAGCTTTAATTTCTTGATGAAATGATTACCCTAGTTTACTCATAACCCATAATTACATTATCATTACCACAATAAAGCTCACTACAGTCTGTATTTTTGTAAAATGTTGAATATGAAATGAATAAACAGGTAATACTTGTAACTCAACTCGAAGCGACAACCTACGGAACAGATACCCTGGTTTTATTAAATATACTGTATACTGTTTTAATTATTTAAGAATGAATATAGAAACATATTTATTTGTGTGCATGTTACTGGAGTACATATTTTTGAATCATTCATTCAAGTGAGTAAAAAACCTTTTTCCAGTCAAAAATGTTTTTCTTTATTTAAAAATACGTTTCGACTTATTCAGTAATTTTCAATTTTCTTTTCTTATAAGTCTATTTTTATTTAACTTAAATATTTTTACTCATAAATTTGTATATTATTAACCTAAATAAAAAGAATAATCCAATAAATACATAATTTATAAAAAAATGTCCTAAAGTACTGAAAATAAGTATAGATATCTTTTAATAGATTGTCAATTAATTAAATTTTTTATTTTAATACTTGGAGTTTGTAATGTACTCCATGGTCATTCTTAACGTATATGAATTGAACTTTGGACTGTTATAATAATTTATATTTCAATATTATTTTAATTTATTTTCTCCTTAAAATATATAAGCATCATGAAAAGTCAAAATAATACAAATTAGTAATTTGTAGTCTATATTGATCTATTTTCACTCTTTTATTTTATTTTATATTTATTTTAAATTGTTTATAGCATGAATATTAAAAATTGAAAAAAAAACAACAATATTCTGAGGTTCTTGAGACAGGTTATTTTATCTGTGTTATCTAATAAGTGTAGACTTATATATTTATTTATTTCATATTTATTTGTTTAATGAGTTCTGATCAATAAATGTATGAGGTTTTTATATTCAAAAGAAATCTCTAAATTTCAAAACTTAACTTTTAAACATTTTTACACTTGAATCAAGCTTTATGATTCCGAAGCTTCAGGTTTTAAAAGAAGCTAAAACCAAGAGAATGTGATGAAAATAAAATTAAACTTTGAATCATTTTTTTAAATTTATTAACTTACCGGACTCTGTTGAAGAATTACAGTTAATTATTTAATTTTTTTTAGCTATGGTAGAATAGATTTGTTATTAATAATAAAACAGTCAATTATATTAGGCTCATTGTATTGTTTATAAATATAGGTTTATTTATTTCTTAATATAAAATTTAATAGTTCATGGTTACCAAGTTATTAACATTTTATATGACGTAATTGATAAGTGTATTGAATGCTTTTAAAAGTCTACTTAACACTCACATCATTTGCATATTATTTACGTATCTCAAGTATTAATGTCTACAGTCTAATTCTGCAGAATTCAAGTGTTAAAACATAAACAATAATGGGCGACCTAGAGGCCCGCTTAATATTACGGATCGCACTAATCTTCGAATCCGGTTTGAGAATGGAATGTGGGCACAGTATCTTATCTTGTGAAGGAACAAACAGATAGAAATTCGAACATTAGGGCTTATAGAATACCTGTTTTATGGTTATTGTTTTAAATAATTAAATAATGTTTAAGTAGTTATTCAATAAAAGATTATTCATTAATCCTAGGTACTGAATTTATTAACATTATAAATACATCAATAATATCATATTTGTAGTGCAACCGATTATATATATATATATATATATATATATATATATATATATATATATATATATATATATATATGTATATATATATATATATATATATATATATATATATATATATATATATATATGTAGTATGTACTACCAATCCTTTGTATATATATATCATACATAAGATAAATATTATTTCTTTTTCTGTTCATATTGGTTATTCTAAAGGGACTTAGTCCCAGAATAAAGTTACTTTTCTATTCTATTCTATTCTATAGGTCTCTTATATATATGGAAAATAATGACTATCATATTTAACTACTTTTTATGTAAAATATTAGATAATATCGTCTAACTTGAATATAATATTATATCAAATAAAAAAAAAGGTAAATAAATAACACAATTAAGGGAGCGGTGTAGCTCAGTTAGTAGAGTGCTGAGTTGCTAAGCTGAAGGTTCCAGGTTCAAACCCAGCTGGACACTTTTGGATCTACAAACCCATCTGAGGCTCACCCAATCTCTCAAAAGTGGAAATAACATTGCGGTTGAGCGTGATTTTGACAAATCACTTCTCTGCACAACCGTTGTCCCAGGAACAGTTCAGTATATTCCTAATACCAAACCCAAAATCCTACAGGGGTATTTTTGTTACTGTTTAATTAACACCATTAAAGTATTAGAAGAGCTCTATTGGTTTAGATTTAGCGATTTTTTTTTTTAGAAACTAATAGAGTCTTAGGTTAATAGAAGCTTTAATTATATTCTATATTGTTCGCCTAAAAACTATATCATTGAACTAGGAAAAGGCGAATGATATACTTTATGAAAAGAAATGGATTTTTCGAGGCTTATTTACTTATTCATGTAAGTTCTCAGGAGGATCACCTGTAAGGTAGGTCGCTTTAGAGATAAATGCCCCCTAGAGGATAAAACAGGATAAACCTCTCTTTTACATCCTTGTAGGCAGTAAAAGAAAGAGTGATAAAAATCATGCGAAAAAAATCACCTGTCATCATTTAGTTGTTATTATTAAGTATGTACCTCATATTTTATTTATTTACTTTGCTATATCCTGTAATAAGCCCTAATTTAATAATAACTGATGCGATACACACAGATTTTTATTTTATTCAGGATCATTTTCTGAGCCATTATGTTTGTAGTTTAACAGATCTAAAAGGAAGGCATGGAGTCTACAAATCATATATTGCTTATTGACGATTCTATTAAATTTATTATTATTGAGTGGGGTAGCTTAGTGTGTAGGGCGCTGAAGTCATGTCCTGAGGATCGCGGGGCGAAATCCGTCAGTGGCAGATAAATTATTTAATCAGTTAACGGCTATAGATGGACCCTGTGGGATCTGTTGAACCTCCTGGGTATCACCCAGCCTCTACGATAGGGTTACTCTTAATTTGGGGGCCATGAGCCAAATCATTTCTTTGCACAACTGTTGTCTTAGTAACAGTTTACAAGTTAACATTTACTTGAATGCATTAAAAATATTAAAAAGCACCGCACAGAGGTAAGACTATGAACGGTTCGATTGTTGAAGTAGAAATCCATGTTAAAATCATTGCCATTAACTAGTAGAGCTGAATAATCTAGTCCATGAAAACGTGTAATTCGAATTTTTTGACTTATCATTTATTTCCTTCTATATAATGAACTGCTGAATGAATTTTAGCAATGTTAAACGATCATCTTCTACCTCTCTAGAGTTATGCCAATAGTGAAAATTTCTCGCCTTTTCGTTCGCCTTTGTTCAGCAATGAGTGAATAGATTTTTCGTACACTGTTTTCTGGATTAAGCCGGACTTTTTACCCCAAGATTCTCAGAAAAGGAAGTTAGCGTTCTACATTCTGAACTACTCCAATTCCTACATAATAGTAAATTTAAAAAATGTTGCATGTCATTTCACTTTTAATTAAACATTCATAAGCATGTAATATATTAAAACAAAAGTAATGTTAAAAAAACTGAGAAAACATAAAATGCTCAGTCCTCTGCATGGCTTCGATGATTTTGGAACGATTACACTTTTTTAAAAAGAAAAAAGTCGAGTAGGTGGTTGGGATCTCTTCCTAGCCGAGTAGGTTTTTCCGGCAGAAGAGCGTGGACAGAATCGAGGGCCTGTTACATTACGGAGTTGGGTAACATAAACATGAGTATATATAGCTTGAAAGATTTAAATAAACTCGAAGTAATCAGCAACACTTGTGCTATTAAAGCATCATCCGTTTCCAATGGAATTTCCATCTTTACATGGACTACAAGTAAACTATTATACAATTTCAGCAAGGATTTTTGCATAAATTTATATTTTAATAACTGATATGTGGCTCGAGGACAGTTATAGCCCTGTAACAAACATTTATCTATCCTAAAAAAAACGGAATGTAACAAAAATTTTAATGTCAAAGAAGACGTAATTTATGAAATACTCTTTATTATTATCAAAATATATTTTCATTCTACTCCATGGCAATAAAAAAAAACTTGTAACAACCCACGAAGGGTCTTGGTACAGAACCCAAATGGTAGAGACTGTACTGTATGTTGTGTCTAGGACAACAATTGTGCAGGGAGCTGATTTGCCCGAAAACACCTTTAACCTCCAGTTTTCCCCACATTTAAAGGATACCCACTTTATAGAGTGGGTGAGCCCAGGAGTAGGTACTACAGGGTCTATTCGGAGCTGTAAACAGATTAAATAATTTATCTGTCGCAGCTAGATTCGAACCCAAAATCTTCAGCATAGCAAATTAGCACTCTAAACACTGAGCTACTTGTTCCTCTATGATGATAAAAATATAAGTATATTATTATATACTTTGTAAGTGCTTGATGAGTGAATTACATGAAAGTCAGAAGAATTGTCACTGTGTTAATTTCTGTCTCATGCCTATTACTTTATTTTAATAACACTTACTGGTTTCCAGTAACTTCTGTCAATTCTGAAATGTGTAATAAAGCGTCAATAAAGGTGGAACGTATCATTGCAACCCACGAAGGGACTTGGGTTCTGTACTTATTAAAGACGGCACTGTTTCTAGGAAAACGGTTGTACAGAGAGGTGCTTCATCTTATACTACGCTCAACCGCCAGGTTTTTCCCCAATAAAGGGTACCCACTTTATAGAGACTGATTGATCCTGAGAAGGATCTGTAGATATGTAACCGGATTTAAATCGGGATCCTTCTGGAGTTACCCAGCTCCCTATCAAAACTATCAAAAACAAAGGGATAACTTAAAAAAAATCTTCAAGGTCAATAAGCTGGGATATAGCATTATTGTCAATTTCATTGTTTTTTTTTAGTGTAATCGACGTGGCTGTGTATGTAGAGCTTTGAGCTGCTGTGCTAGATTCCCTTGGGTCTGAAAACGTAGCCGTTAAGAGCCATCTCAAACTACCTCCCTTCACAACCGTAGGTTTAGAAACCGTAAATTATTTACTATCTACATACTATGTACTGAACCCAAGCCATTTAACGGTTGTAGTAGAACATTAATAATAGTAACTAACGAATACCTAAGATGTTAATATAAGATGAGGCGTAGTTGGGAGGATTGCGTTAAGAGTGATCTGGCGGATTTGGCTTTGGGTAGTGGACAGAAGTTTGTCAGCAGAGATCGGAGGTATCGGCATCGAGCCTTCTGGTTCGCTAAGCCTTATTATCATTATATTTAAAGTAATTAAGTCCATTTTAGGAAAAAGATTCTCTAATCTACTGCTTTGATATACTTTAAAGCTCTCGATAACAAATATTTTTAGTACGAATCCGACGTACTTCTAGTTTTTGTTTTTATATATTACTTTTCGATATTCAAATTTGAATATTAACATGATAGCATAACATGATAGAGAGGAAAATATTTGACTGGAAGATCTAATGTGGAATATAGATAGTCTGGGGGTCCAGTCAATATAACACAAAATAAGAAAAACTTATTATATTGGCTTCGGCTTCTACCAGCCCCGAAGATGGCCTAAACGTAGGCCGAAACTTCGGCACTTATAATAAATAAGTTTTTCTTATTTTGTGTTATATTGACTGCACCCACAGACTATCTATATCCCACATTAACATAATTATGTATGGGATAAAATGTATCCGGCGTTTTAAAAAAACAACGATAGATACAGTTCAATATAGATTATTTTTTTTAGAAATATCAATAAGTTTTAATGCTTTCACGAGCCAGTGTTGTACTAAGCTTTTTCAATCCAGCGCCCTTATAATCTAGATCCGGTGGTCTACTTAGATATCGTATTTTAATTATATAAAGATAAGAACAATAATCAGATGTACATATCCCTTATCCAAAGACAAACATTTGCAAACCGTTTTATTGTTGTGTTGTTAATAAATGTTTACTGACTTATTGATTATTGACTCCCTAAGCGATCGATCGATCTACTATCAAACGCCATTAGGTAATTCAGTTTATTTAGCCGTATTTGAAGCGCAAGTCATAAACTAGCCGGAGGCCATGAGAGCTTTGAACGAGAATCGAACCAGCGTAGCGTTGGCGATTATGCCGGCCCATTGGGCATTAATCTGTTAAAACAGGCGTAAAACTACAGCAGCAGGTTCCTTAATCTCGAAACCCCCCTCGCTTATTTCCAAGTTTCCTCTGGAGCTCCTAATACGATTCGAATTAAAACGTTTAATGATTCAATCAATTTTGTATCGACGAGGAATATTCCTCAGGCTATTCTCAGTAAAGACGACAGGGCAGTTCAAATTTCATGTATCTATATTCCAAAATTTACGCAAGTAATATGATAATAGTATTCCAGATGAAGGCCTAAGCTAAAAATTACAGAAAGATGAATCCTAACGATTAAGGAGAAACTAAAACCTGTACCACTACAATCCATAAAGGTTTCGGGTTCAGTACCTGTTACAGACAGTAGTCTTTGACAACGGTTGTGCAGAGAGGTGATTAGTCTATATCACGCTCGACGTACAGATTTTTTTCCTATTTTGGGTATCCATTTCAAAGAGGCTGCGTGTGCTCCAGGAAGTTCCCAGATCCCCGACTGCTATAGCTGGTTACAACCAGAGGCCTTCGGTAACTCAGCGCTCTTCCACTGAGACACTCCCTTTTACGCTAACCATAAGATAATATTATTAGACATACGTGTATATACTTAAACCGAACATCTACAGAAAGATACGTATATCCTAATGATAATTGTTTATATTTTTTTGTTAGTTGTTTTAATTTTTAACTACTTTTATTTGAAAAGATATGCCCCTGGCCGGGATTCGAACCAGGGTCCTCTGTTTCCCCGGACAGTACTCTACCATTTGAGCTAGCGGAGTCGCTTACCAGCCGGGGACAAATCTGTTCTCTTATCTGATCCAATGTCCCCGTGTTCTCGCAATATTTCTGCTATGTATACACGAGAACTAATGTTCTTTGAACATTACTTAATTTTAGGATGTTGTTGACTTACGTCATTTTACTATTTATAATTTTTTCTTAATTGTTTTGATTTTTAGCTATTTTTATTTGAAGAGAAAAGATATGCCCCCGGCCGGGATTCGAACCCGGGTCGCATTCCCAATGTATTTACTTCAGTAATTATTTGCATAGCGAAATCCGGATTCATTACTGCCAATAGCATATCGTTTTTGGACAAGAATTGTTATAATAAATGTGTGTTATTAATAATAAGATACATTTAAATAAGCTCGCGTGTTATTAATAATAAGATACATTTAAATAATTAATGAAGAATTATGCAATGAAAAACAATCAATAAAGAGCCACCCTATTAATAACGCTAAAATATGGTTTGAAAAAAAATTTGTATTTTGCAGCGTTTAAACCAAGAACGCATTAATTAAAACACTCTCCAGAATTAAATGATTCTGTTTTATTAAAAATAATAAAAAATATTAACCAGTCTTCCAGTTATTTATATGTTTTTATTTGAATTTTTAAGGAACTATTTCATCCTCAGCAACTTCTTATTCCAGAATACTTTTTAAATTTACAAATGTTTGATAATTTATTTTTCCTCATAGACTTCTAAAAATAAATTTATGACTTATTTAAAATATAAGATCATTACCACAAAATAAATATTCAGCCATTTCATTTAAAAATGGATTTATTGATACAAAAAAAATCCCACATTGAACAGAGAACTGAAATGGCCAAGATTTTGCCTCAACGATTGGTTTTCCTCTGGTCAAGGGAATCGTCCACTTAATAGAGGCTGGGTGAGCCCCAAGGTAGTGCCAGAATCCATGAGGTTTTATTCATGAATAAACCGGGAGCTAAATTTGTATTGAAACTAAATAAAATAATGCAGTTCTATTATACTCCTCAATTATTCGATTATCATCTGCATGGAGTATTCATTATTATTCTTAAATATTTACAATAAGCAAGGTATATGGATTAACATAATACCAGAAAAGAGAGAGATTGGATATTTATACTAGAATAAGAATGAGGTAGTTCCTCAAAACTTTAAATAAAGAAAGAAAAGTGGTGTACAAATATTTATAACTTAATATCTGAAATACTTCGTTACGTTATATATTCGGCGAACTGTGGTATAGTGGTTAGCATAACAACTTACTAGAAGATCGCGGGTTCGTAGCCCGTTAGGTGGCCCTAGGATTTTTTAAATGGAGTATTCTATATATTGTATATAAAATCATTGGTATTCCGTCCTTCGAAAGGGACGTTAAAAGGGGGTCCCAAGTCTGTACGATGTCAGGTACTCGTTAAAAATCCCTACCCTGATTAAACATGGATAAGCAAAATTTATAGCTACCACTGTGGACATCGTACAATTAGCCATAGCAGCATAAAGTGATGTCAAATGAACAAACTAACAAACATAATATACTTTTTATATTATCATCGTTTGTTTTTCGGTTACTTAGGTATTATCTTGAATGTTTAAAAACAGTCAACATACAACTCATCTTGTAAATATATTTATTTATCGTGTAGCGATAACGGGATTTATTGCCTCGTAAACTTGTCGAATGGAAAGCAATATGTTTTTAATTCAGTTCCGTTTCAGGGTCAAGGTGGTTGGTGAGAAAATTACTAGAGAACTGGCCTCACGAAAATTAGGCTAGTAAACGAAAGTGGTGTGGCCAGTTTTTATATTTCGACTGATGTTTAAAATATAACATATTTCCGAATTGCATTGAGAATCATTTTAGATTTCATTTCACACAAAGATCTGAAAACTTTCGTTTTTTATATTAGCTAAAAATTAATAATAATAAAACAAAGGATAAAAACGATGAAAGGTAAAAAATTGCGTTGCCGTATGCAGATCACTCCTACCTCTCTTGGGTTAATTGTACCATAAGACTATATGAATCCTTAAACATGATTAAGACGGGGAAAATTAAGCCCACCATAAGCCCTAAAGGTAGAATTTATGGCTTACCTTCAAGAAAAAAAAGAAAGTCATACATATGCAGCAGTCTAAATTTGAATTTCTTTTAAACGAATTAACTCCAATGCTCAGTTATAAATATATTTATATATATACACACACACACAAAAAATTCCCTATATAAATTAAGGTAACCCAGGAACAGATCCTTAGGTTATACTCGTAATCAGGTATTTATAGTTAAGGCGTTCAGGATCAAAAGCGGATAAATCCAAAATTTCAAAAATTGATTTTCTCATATTTTTTTAGTCAAGCAATTTTGCTTAACGGACACTTGTCGCATTATTTCCCATGGTTTTGTACCGGTTCTGAGCCTGAATTTTCGGGGGCTTAAAGCTTCACTAAGCTCGAACAAAAAAAGTGCAAAAGTCAGTTTTTGAAATTTTGAGTTATCCGGTTTTGATGTTTAACGAGTCATTAATGGACTTCCTAGCTATTCGTCTATTACCTTACTTTGTCTTATTTGTTTGTAGACCTCTTTGGAGTAAGACTGCTTCCTCTATTTGATTTGTATGTTGGACTGAGATGTAGTATACTTTGCTTTGCCCTGATAATGCCTGATTTGGCTGAACGTTGACTTGTTTGTTT
Organism: Arma custos; assembly: GCA_037127475.1. Taxonomy (NCBI): domain Eukaryota; kingdom Metazoa; phylum Arthropoda; class Insecta; order Hemiptera; family Pentatomidae; genus Arma; species Arma custos. The sequence goes on from CM073764.1 coordinate 112,482,643, forward strand.
TCTAGTATTTTGGAGATTTATGGTTTTGTTTTTAATGACTTTTCTTATTACATTGTAATTAGCAATTCATGTCTCTTTTTGAGTTTTTACTCTTGTTTATTAAATACATTATTATTTCAATTATTTTATTACATTTTTAGATATTTGTCCCTTCTAAAAAAATTAATTTTACCTCTCTAGACATCTATTATAGAACTGATGATTTTATTTCAGTTTCCAAAATTTTTGTTTGGAATCACTTGGAATTAGTATTTCGCCCAGTATCTCGCACATCATATTCTACATTATTTTATCTTCATATGCATTGTCTTCTTTGAACTACCGTGAAGCTCTGATAATGCCTGATTTGGCTGAACGTTGACTTGTTTGTTTTCTAGTATTGTGGAGATTTATGGTTTTGTTTTTAATGACTTTTCTTATTACATTGTAATTAGCAATTCATGTCTCTTTTTGAGTTTTTACTCTTGTTTATTAAATACATTATTATTTCAATAAAGGGTTTCCTGAATGTGTTCACTTCTGTCAATCTTCAGCCCAGGAAGGGAGCAGAGGAAAATAGAAGTGCTATTTTAACAACAACCATACATTTTTAGATATTTGTCCCTTCCCAAAAAATTAATTTTACCTCTCTAGACAACAATTATAGAACTGATGATTTTATTTCAGTTTCCAAAATTTTTGTTTGGAATCAATTGGAATTAGTATTTCGCCCAGTATCTCGCTCATCATATTCTATATCATTTTATCTTCATATGCATTGTCTTCTTTGAACAACCGTGAAGCCCTGATAATGCCTGATTTGGCTGAACGTTGAATTGTTTGTTTTCTAGTATTTTGGAGATTTATGGTTTTGTTTTTAATGACTTTTCTTATCACATTGTAATTAGCAATTCATGTCTCTTTTTGAGTTTTTACTCTTGTTTATTAAATACATTATTATTTCAATAAAGGGTTTCCTGAATGTGTTCACTTCTGTCAATCTTCAGCCCAGGAAGGGAGCAGAGGTAAATAGAAGTGCTATTATATATATATATATATATATATATATATATATATATATATATATATATATATATATATATATATATTATAGAAGTGCTATTTTAACAACAACCATACATTTTTAGATATTTGTCCCTTCCCAAAAAATTAATTTTACCTCTCTAGACATCTATTATAGAACTTATGATTTTATTTCAGTTTCCAAAATTTTTGTTTGGAATCACTTGGAATTAGTATTTCGCCCAGTATCTCGCTCATCATATTCAATATAATTTTATCTTCATATGCATTGTCTTCTTTGAACAACCGTGAAGCCCTGATAATGCCTGATTTGGCTGAACGTTGACTTGTTTGTTTTCTAGTATTTTGGAGATTTATGGTTTTGTTTTTAATGACTTTTCTTATTACATTGTAATTAGCAATTCATGTCTCTTTTTGAGTTTTTACTCTTGTTTATTAAATACATTATTATTTCAATAAAGGATCCCTGAATGTGTTCACTTCTGTCAATCTTCAGCCCAGGAAGGGAGCAGAGGTAAATAGAAGTGCTATTATATATATATATATATATATATATATATATATATATATATTATAGAAGTGCTATTTTAACAACAACCATACATTTTTAGATATTTGTCCCTTCCCAAAAAATTAATTTTACCTCTCTAGACATCTATTATAGAACTTATGATTTTATTTCAGTTTCCAAAATTTTTGTTTGGAATCACTTGGAATTAGTATTTCACCCAGTATCTCGCTCATCATATTCTATATCATTTTATCTTCATATGCATTGCCTTCTTTGAACAACCGTGAAGCCCTGATAATGCCTGATTTGGCTGAACGTTGACTTGTTTGTTTTCTAGTATTTTGGAGATTTATGGTTTTTTTTTAATGACTTTTCTTATTACATTGTAATTAGCAATTCATGTCCCTTTTTGAGTTTTTACTCTTGTTTATTAAATACATTATTATTTCAATAAAGGGTTTCCTGAATGTGTTCACTTCTGTCAATCTTCAGCCCAGGAAGGGAGCATAGGTAAATAGAAGTGCTATTTTAACAACAACCATACATTTTTAGATATTTGTCCCTCCCCAAAAAATTAATTTTACCTCTCTAGACATCTATTATAGAACTGATGATTTTATTTCAGTTTCCAAAATTTTTGTTTGGAATCACTTGGAATTAGTATTTCGCCCAGTATCTCGCTCATCATATTCTATATCATTTTATCTTCATATGCATTGTCTTCTTTGAACAACCGTGAAGCCCTGATAATGCCTGATTTGGCTGAACGTTGACTTGTTTGTTTTCTAGTATTTTGGAGATTTATGGTTTTTTTTTAATGACTTTTCTTATTACATTGTAATTAGCAATTCATGTCCCTTTTTGAGTTTTTACTCTTGTTTATTAAATACATTATTATTTCAATAAAGGGTTTCCTGAATGTGTTCACTTCTGTCAATCTTCAGCCCAGGAAGGGAGCAGAGGTAAATAGAAGTGCTATTATATATATATATATATATATTATAGAAGTGCTATTTTAACATCAACCATACATTTTTAGATATTTGTCCCTTCCCAAAAAATTAATTTTACCTCTCTAGACATCTATTATAGAACTTATGATTTTATTTCAGTTTCCAAAATTTTTGTTTGGAATCACTTGGAATTAGTATTTCGCCCAGTATCTTGCTCATCATATTCTATATCATTTTATCTTCATATGCATTGTCTTCTTTGAACAACCGTGAAGCCCTGATAATGCCTGATTTGGCTGAACGTTGACTTGTTTGTTTTCTAGTATTTTGGAGATTTATGGTTTTGTTTTTAATGACTTTTCTTATTACATTGTAATTAGCAATTCATGTCTCTTTTTGAGTTTTTACTCTTGTTTATTAAATACATTATTATTTCAATAAAGGATCCCTGAATGTGTTCACTTCTGTCAATCTTCAGCCCAGGAAGGGAGCAGAGGTAAATAGAAGTGCTATTATATATATATATATATATATATATATTATAGAAGTGCTATTTTAACAACAACCATACATTTTTAGATATTTGTCCCTTCCCAAAAAATTAATTTTACCTCTCTAGACATCTATTATAGAACTTATGATTTTATTTCAGTTTCCAAAATTTTTGTTTGGAATCACTTGGAATTAGTATTTCGCCCAGTATCTCGCTCATCATATTCTATATCATTTTATCTTCATATGCATTGTCTTCTTTGAACAACCGTGAAGCCCTGATAATGCCTGATTTGGCTGAACGTTGACTTGTTTGTTTTCTAGTATTTTGGAGATTTATGGTTTTTTTTTAATGACTTTTCTTATTACATTGTAATTAGCAATTCATGTCCCTTTTTGAGTTTTTACTCTTGTTTATTAAATACATTATTATTTCAATAAAGGGTTTCCTGAATGTGTTCACTTCTGTCAATCTTCAGCCCAGGAAGGGAGCATAGGTAAATAGAAGTGCTATTTTAACAAAACCATACATTTTTAGATATTTGTCCCTCCCCAAAAAATTAATTTTACCTCTCTAGACATCTATTATAGAACTGATGATTTTATTTCAGTTTCCAAAATTTTTGTTTGGAATCACTTGGAATTAGTATTTCGCCCAGTATCTCGCTCATCATATTCTATATCATTTTATCTTCATATGCATTGTCTTCTTTGAACAACCGTGAAGCCCTGATAATGCCTGATTTGGCTGAACGTTGACTTGTTTGTTTTCTAGTATTTTGGAGATTTATGGTTTTTTTTTAATGACTTTTCTTATTACATTGTAATTAGCAATTCATGTCCCTTTTTGAGTTTTTACTCTTGTTTATTAAATACATTATTATTTCAATAAAGGGTTTCCTGAATGTGTTCACTTCTGTCAATCTTCAGCCCAGGAAGGGAGCAGAGGTAAATAGAAGTGCTATTATATATATATATATATATATATATATATATATATATATATATATATATATATATATATATATATATATATATATATATTATAGAAGTGCTATTTTAACAACAACCATACATTTTTAGATATTTGTCCCTTCCCAAAAAATTAATTTTACCTCTCTAGACATCTATTATAGAACTGATGATTTTATTTCAGTTTCCAAAATTTTTGTTTGGAATCACTTGGAATTAGTATTTCGCCCAGTATCTCGCTCATCATATTCTATATCATTTTATCTTCATATGCATTGTCTTCTTTGAACAACCGTGAAGCCCTGATAATACCTGATTTGGCTGAACGTTGACTTGTTTGTTTTCTAGTATTGTGGAGATTTATGGTTTTGTTTTTAATGACTTTTCTTATTACATTGTAATTAGCAATTCATGTCTCTTTTTGAGTTTTTACTATCACGCATGTTTGGAAAGTAATGTTCTCGTTTCAGTTTTTCCCAAGTTTCTAGTATTCCTCTATGTAAGGATTTACCTAAGTGGTAGTTTAAAATAAGTTCTTTTTGTTCTTCTAAGTTTTCAATGTCATTTGCTATTGTATAATATCTTTTAAATTTAACATTTGGATATCTTGTAATATTATTTGTTATCTCCATAAAATATTCTTCGAATTCATTAGCTAATATTTTTACATTAGGTTCACAAATAATTCCATTTACAGTGTTTGGTTTAATTACTGTGTCCAGAAGAGGTATTATTTGATTTTTATTGTTTATGAATAGTTCATATCTATGTTTGGTGTTACCAAATAATTTTGTATATTTTATTTCTTCTTTGATTCCTCTTTTAATAACTAATTGGTTTTTTTCTACGTTGATAACTTTATCTTTTTCTGTGTACCATATTTGCTCATTACTCGAGAGTTGTGAATGACAAGTTGATAAACTCTCGGAACCCGGTTGGACTTTGTTTTGTTGAAGTGTATCCAACTCTTTAATTAAATTTTCATATTCTGGTGTATCATTGCCTGAGGTGTCTGTTATAATTTGTTCTATGTCTTCCTCTGATAAAATATTTAATTCGTTTCTCGATAAGGCATCTGCTACATGATTGTCTTTGCCTTTTATGTGGACTACCTCAAACTCAAAATCCTGGAGCTTCCCGATCCACTTCATTATGCGAGTGTTTTCGTTCTTCATGGTAAATATCTATGGTAGAGGTTTATGGTCCGTATGAAGAATGAATTTCTGTCCGTATAGATACGGTTTATAATGTTGTGTAGACCAAATAATTGCTAATAGCTCTTTTTCTATTGTTGAGTAATTTCTCTCTGTCGGAGATAATACCCTTGATACGTAGGAAATGGGATGTTCTATGTTATTAATTTTTTGAGATAAAACCACGCCTATGGCGTTGTTGCTTGCATCAGTTGTTAGAATGAATTTCTCATTCCAATCAGGGTAACCTAATATTGGTGTATTACTCATTAATTCAACAAGTTTCCGAAATGCTATAGTAATATTTTCTTCATCATAATTACCAGTTTTAAGACTATCACTTATGGGTCTTGTTATTTTGGCGTAATTATTAATGAACTTTCTATAATAGCCTTATTATCCCATCATGTAGTAGTTTTGCTACTTCTTCCTTTATCTGTTTCTTAAACTGCTCCGGATACCGGTAGTTTCGTGTATAAATGGGATTTTCATTAGTTGTTATTATTTTGTGTTGTAGTAAGTTCGTAGGTTGTAATTGTTCTTCTTTAATTTTTATTACTTCATTATTTTGTTTTATTATTTCTATTAATTTTTCAAATAATTCTTCTCTTATATGTTCATGCCTTATAGCATTTTTTATTTCTTTTATATTTTCCATTATATTTAAATTATTACTGCTATTTCCTTCTATATTGAAGGTTTTTACTTTTCCTCTATTTTCAAGACATATTTCTTTTTTTTCACAATTTATTTTAGCTTTTAAATTCTTCATTGTTTCATATCCTACTAATACTTTAAAATGGTCCGAAAATGGAAAAATTAGAAATTTACTCATAACATTTAGTCCTAAATGATCCTCTAATGGAAGTATGACACTATGTGTTCCTTCTTTTCTTCCAGCAGGGGTTTTAACTATGAAAGAATCCTTAATTTTCCGGTACCACATCCGGGTGTTTATAATTTTTGGTAGCGCCAGTATCAAATAACCACTTTCAGCCTTTATTGTCTATGACCTGTGGTAAAGTGTCAGTCATATTTAATTCATTTATAATTGATCCGGAGGTTCCTCCTCCTTGGGACCTACTTCTGAAAAATGCTCCACTTTATTAAGTCTTTCTGTGAGCTGTTGAATGACACTGTCTTTTTCATCTTCTATATGATTGTTTTGGTTTACCCTATTTGAGACAGTTCTCATTGATACTGTATTACTGTCTTCCCTTTTTCCGAATGTTTGTTCTTGAGGGTAATTTGATTTTTCATTTTGTCTATATCCATATGAGGGCGGTTTATTAAAAAACTTATGTTGATCTTGCGGAGACCATTCCCGTCTATAATTAGGGACAAATTGTTGTGGTTGATATGGTGTCCTGTATTGGTAATTGTAATTGTGATTATGCTGATAGTGCTCCCTAGGTCTATATTCTTGTCTGGGCGGTGGGTTATATTCATATCTTACTGGGTAAGGAGGTTTATTATTAACTTCCCATGGTCTGTCTGAATATTTTGGTTTTTCAAAATGATTTTTATTATTGTGATATTCCCTTTTTGTTGGAAATAATCTGTACACTATAAAAGAAGCAGAGTTTCTTAATATATTATCCAAATCTTCTAATGAATTAAATTTAATTTGATATATAAAATCTGTTAAATCTGGATGAAATTGGTGTACGGCATGATGTGCCAACTGTTTGTCATATCTGGCCATTTCATCTTGCTTAGTAGTTATACTTTCATCAGCATACGTCCTGGCATATAAATCACATCTTTTTAACATCAACCGTTCAATAAAATCTTTCGGATTTTCATTTCTAAATGGTAGAGTGTTAAGAATTTCAGCAAGCAATTGCTCTTTTGTCCGCGAATCCTGATATTTACTAGTTAGATACTCGATTACTGACTCAACATTGTTAAAATCTTTATCATAGGTAGCTATTTTGGCTTTACCTTGTAATTTATTATGAATTGTTAATAAAATTTTTTGATGATTTATAATTTTATATAGATTCCCATCTTTACAATATAAATTTAAGAGATATTTAATACTTTTAGTGAAATCTACCAAATGCAAAGAATCACCATCATAATTAGGAATTAACTTAAAATCAAAATCTTTTATTTCTAGAGTTGATACCGACATTGTATCAATATCCTGATCTACTGTACTGTGCTTAAGTCTTAAGTTAGCTAAACGTCTACTTAATTCTAAGTTCATGCAGTATGTGAACTATACTAAAGTCTTTTATTTACCAAGCGTTGTTAAGAAGTTATTGCAGTCTTGAGTCGATTTCCCAGATGCTCTGCGGAGTGATGTTCTCAAATGACCAGCAAGTGAAGAGCAGACAGTAAAGACTGGATGCTTGAGTCTTCCTTCTTGTATTTAATAGATTTTTGACTTAGCTTTGAAATTGTAAAAACAATCTTCTTACGTTAGCTTCTATGAAGTATTTCGGTAAGCCGCTAAGTCCCTATTTGGGCGCCAATTAAATAAATGAACACTTTATAAGACTTTTTAAAAAGCAAACTTTATTTAAACCGACATAGTAACAGTCTAGAACTAGGACAAGAATTGATTGCTTATTTTCTAAGGAGTTACTTATAAGAGAATCTTAGTGCTGACTTGTGCTGACTCCCATGGGAAAGAGAATAGGTGCAGCTGGGATGGGTCAGTGACATAACTATATATTGAATCTGATCGATATACGAAATGTAAATTTCGCTATGCATCCATTGGAATGAAGTCGGCAAAGGTCCAAAATTTTCAGGTAAAGGTAAGTATCTTTGTCTTTTGAATATCCTTGGAAACTGGTTTTCCAAGTTCCATCTGTATGTCTGCGACCTTCAGGACGTTCGTTTACATTCGTATAATTACTGCTCCATGTCTATTAAAGTTCTTTGGCTGACAGTGTTACCGACCAAACTAGTTAATAAACCCAATTTCTTTACAGTGATCTAAATGCGGCTAAAACGTTTAGTTCCATCCTTAAAGCCTATGATGCATTATCGATTTATTAATCGAGGACAGGATTTATAGGAGTCAGAGCTCGTAATGAACTAAAAAATTTCCACTTTATCCTATTTTCTTACCTGGACATATATTTAATGGGGATATCTCTCAGGTGCACCTGATAAGTAGTAAATGCCTTGGCGGGGAAGTGTCAAGGCATTAATTGTATTATTATTATTTGCTATTCATGGGACGGAAACATCAATTTTATTCACCTGTGGAGCGTGAATTCCTGATGACGGACAGGTGAGGTTTTTCATCAGGTAGTTTTGTATGCGCTCAATAGATCGTATATAATGCGAAACTATTGACGTATCCAACTTCTTGATTTTTTTCGATGATTTTCACAACTGCATTACGCTATAGTATCTTTTCCAAACGTTTTAGAAACGTTGCATAAAAAACATCAAGGGAAATTTTCAGCTCTTCAAAATTGCTAGTTCGTAGTTCTTGTTACGTTAAAAACATTCAATTTTAGATAAAATAGAAAAAATTATATTTTTTAAACTATTTTTCAATATACATTGTTAGCTCACTCCAATATTAACTATATTGGCTAATCCAGCTATTAAACTATAATGGACCCACACAAACGTTGCTTTCGAAACTGTACAGTCTCTACTATCTTCTTTACCTAAGAATGTTGATAGTTTTGGTGGTATAGGTTTTAGTTATTTATTTTTACTATACCGCTATACGAAGGTGTCTACAGACATGAAAGCGGATATGTATTTGTCGGTAGAATTTCCATATTTTTCTGTTTTTAGACAGTTTTTCCTATTTACTTGATCTTTAAAGAAGGAATTTCCCTCCATAAGAGAAGCTTTTTCTTATTCGAAAAGAAGACCTAATTAAGCAAACAAATAAGAGGCCGCCTAATGTTCAATCTTGCAATAACAGTTTCTCTGTAAACGGGAGGGAGGGGGAAGAATGTGGAGGAATTTCCTAATGAAAATGTTGGCCGTGTAAAAGACTGGCTTGCGCTGCTAATGGATTCGAGTGGTTGAGATCTAGCTAGAGCCAAGGTAGGCCCTCCTAATTGCACCCCTGGCAAATGAAATGGTTAGCTCTCTGCTCTGCGGCGAATTTTAATGCCCCCCCGCTCTTCCAGGCTATGGCCGAGATAAGAAAACTCCAACCGTACCTAATGCCAATATTTATGCTTATTCTAACAGCTATTTTTTATGATAAATTATAATTATTCCTCTTAGAATCAGTATCCTCTACGGAAGTCATAGCTGTTACTTAAAATCTTGAAAATGAAGGAGTATTTTGAAATTTTAACTTTGAAGTTGTCATTGTGGTACTTTTTAATTACCTATTAATCATATGTGGCTCATTAAAAAAAAGTCATCTTCCACAAGCTACGTTTTTTAGTGATTTCTTTTTATATTAAACGAATATCATTCTACCCTCAATTTTTTATGGTTGGGAGTAGGTGTAGGTATACACAACAGCTAATCATCAAACGACAAATTTATTTACCTTGAGGATAATGAAAACTTTTATGGTAACAATGTTTCCTGTTACCAGCAAGAATCATTAAATTCATATCAATCATTAAATTTCTCAAAATTTAAAAATATCGGAATGCAGGTAAATACTTTACTGATGTCACTTTTAAGCCTCTCTACTGTAGAATTATTTTATATTAATATTTTTTCCAGTTTTTTAACCTGTAGCACTACTGCCCATGAAGGGCCTGTGGTTCAGCACATAGTAGAGACGGTACTGTTTCTGTACTGTGTACTGTTTATGATTTGCCCTAGATCACGCCCAATCACAGGCTATTCCCCTTTAAATAGGCTGGGAGCGCCCCAGGAGGTTCTAAGATCTCATTGGCCCATACCCGGCCGCTAATAGAAGAAGTCAACCAACGACGGGATTTAAACCCAGGACCTACGTCATGGCAACTTTGCGCTGTACCACTGACCCACTCCGCTCCCCAATCTTCAACACAACTGTAACAATGTGACAGAGCATAAAAAATCATATCATGTTTTTTAAGAATAGTCACTCCAATATAATAATTGAGATGGAACATTACACTAACTCGGCGAGGTCTACCACTTTTCTCTCCATTTCACTGTATCATTGTTCCTACGGGACCTAAGGTGATGTAACTAATCGGACAAGTCTGTGGGCAAATGTTTTTCTTAGAAATTACGTCCTTAACCTTGAAGTAGGATTGCCCCTATCAAATAACATGTTCTTCTATATATTTCAAATGAGAAATTATGACTGGTGAAGTTTAAAAGCACTAAACTATCCTGTAAGTTGCTGTAATTATCGAAATAAATGGTAATAGGCTTGCTGGAATAGTGAAGAATATTACATCGGAAGTCATACATATATATATATATATATATATATATATATATATATATATATATAATCGAATAGAGAAAAACATTAAATTGCCTTATAGTCATAGTGGAAATCTTTAAATTTCTCAAAACTTTGGGATGTGGGAATTGAGCTCATTACTTTGCTGATATTACTTTTATTACTCTCTGTTGTGAAATTTTTACATTAATATTTTTAATAGGTTTTATTATCGCCATTCGTAAAACGGTTTATCCACGGAAAATGATTAACTGTGTAAATTATATCTTCAGTTCTCAGTGATACTTAATTGACTTTTAGTGCTAGCATCCATTCTGGCTAAGTAAATTGGATATGATGATTAACCATAATGAAGCCATAGGCCACTGTTGCTCAATTATCTTCCAGTCAATTCTGTTATAACTTCCGCGCTTCCATAAAGCGCAAAGCCTGATGACATTTTAGTTATTCCATTGTTATAATTGGGTCGCAATGTTCTTTTGAAGTTTAATTTAATTGAGATGTTAAATGATCTGGTATATGATTATAAGAACTTCGTTTATTGTTTAGGGAAAAGTGTTTGTGAGCTTAGGTTAATTTAATAAAGAGTTTAAATGTTAATTGAAAAATATAAAAGATCAAACAGAATATCTCCCATGCAATATAAAATAATGCTGAATATGAAACAAAATTATTTAAAATGTTTAGCCTAATTCATATTCTTATTTTTTGTTTATCATAATAATCAACAAAAGTTCATAATAGAAATGTGCGCTTTTCTAATTAAAGTTTATTATATTTCCATAGATGGATCCTGTGGGGGTCTGCAGAACTTTCTGAGTCTCACCCAGTCCTTTAAACGTGGGTATTATTAATTGGGAGAAAAAACAGGCGGTTGAGACACAATGCCTGCCAAATAACACCCTTGCTCATATTTTAAAAATACTTGAAGGTTTATACTTTTTTACGGTTATCATTACCAAGAATACAAACAACCTTCGTAATGCTTGTCGTAAAAATGGTAAACTTAGGAAATTAAAATGCAAGTAATGTTTTAACCATTATATTGTCACTTGCCTTGGTCTAGTTGACTTACTGATAAGAGAGTTTGCACTGTGAATATTAATTTATGTGCCATTAAATCGTATTTATCAACAGTCATTTTGTGTAAGAAAGCTTGTAATAATAGTTTCATTGTTTTTACAGTGAAATTTTATCACAGTATTGTTCCGTCTATGTTTCGTAATCCGCAATAACTATTTTGCTTTCACGCCCTTAACCCGTTTCTCATAACATTGGGGAGATAATTGGTACAACTGATTGTTGTAAGTCTTGGGATCCATATTATGGATTTATTATTTCAAATATTTTCATTTTTAAAATGAATTAAATTAAATTAATCAATAAACCGCTGCCGCAAGTTTTATTGTGTAAAATCAGCCTTAACAAAATTAAGAAATGGATTATTTTTATTTATTTCATTATTAATTAATCAAGTTTGAATATAAGACTATGTAAAGTCAAGGAGAATGAAATAACGAAATTCAAGATTAGGAAAGCGAAGATGCACGGCATTGTAGTAGAATAAACGCCTGTAAATAAAAGCAAATCAAAACATGATAATATAGTAATAAAAATGGAAATCTAGTCGTTCAATAATTAAAAGTAAATCAGTTATGTTTACAAGGGAGAGTGAAAGTATAAGTATCATTGCACTATTTAAATGTATGTGTGCAAGAAAAGTTTCATTGATATGAGTTTACCTGTACATGTATTCATTGAGGAGAATACCTGTCGAGAATACATGATTTATGCTAAAAATAATCAAGTCATTTTTTTTCGTACCATTTATTTGGAATTATGAATAAAAAATTATTATTATTTAACTGTTTTTTAAAACATGTACGGCATTGAGGACAACTATGGAGCGATATATTTAAAAATAATGGACTTAAGGACCTCATAATTATGATGGATTAAAAAAATACAAATTCGTTGAACTAATGGCATTTATTAAAAAAAAAACAGTCTTAAAAATAATTTAAGGCTCAAAAAGAGAGTAGTTATTGCATTTATATACCTCATTTTTCTTTTTTTGGTTACATGTTCCATGTAACTATGAATTATATCTGTGTATTATAATTATTTATAATTTGAGACTAATATTTAACAGTATGTTATCATAAATATATATAATGTTATTAACTTATATATTCATAAATATTTACAAATTTATAAATATTTATGATAATAAATATGTTTAAGTATCATCAAGCAACAAAATAAAATGTTTAAATACTCATACATACTTTTTGGTTACATGTTCCATGCCAGGATTTTCAGATGAGGGTCAAGCAATTTTCTTTTTCATCTACTTTTTACCGTTCATTTCAAAGAATCTACATACTGTTTGTTAAGGAATGTTTTTCTTCGTGAATTCTGTTGCGTAATGTGATATAATGTAAATTTTAGATTAGTGTGTTTAAATTTACTTCACCTAATACCTGTATTGAATACGATTTATATTCTGTGTGTTATAATTATTGATAATTTGAGACTAATATTTAACAGTATATAATCATAAATATATATATGGTATTAAGTTATATTATCATAAATATTTATAAATTTATGAATAAAAGAATACTATACAAATTCTTTCATTTTTTCTACCTCGACTCTTCTTACCTTTTGTTGTAGATTAAAAAGTCGAGATGATTAGACATAAACGACTGATAGACTTCAATAATTAACCTAATTTCTAAGATTAATGAAATGCATAAGCATAAATAATGTAAATATACAATGTTTACATGGATAAATTTAGAAACTAAAGTAGTGGAATGGTTCTGAATGCGTTGCTTTGTGAATTTTAATCTTGTGGTTATTTTTTCCTAAGGAACGACGCAAAATGGTCAGTTGTTTTTTAGCCTATTCAACTACCAAGGACAAACGAATTCCTACGGAAGTGTGGGAAACAGTTTTTTTTTTTAGTCTTTTCTTCTAGATTATAAATTTTCTGTATTACGAGTCTATTTTTTCTTTAGAAGCATTAATAGGAATACAACATGACGTGGTAGCAGTCATAGAGAAACAAGATTTATCTATATATATATATATATATTTTTTTTTAAACGTAATAAACAGTAAATAATTGTTTCATATTTTTACTATCTGGTTAATATCATTAGTATCGATTATACAATACATTAATTAATTGAAATCTGATTACCATAAATAATACTATGAGCAGCCTTTCATATAAAATGTGGAAGCTGGAACATTCCTCTAAAAATTTTTTTTTGAGCTACTTTATCTTAAAGTATCTACTTTGACCTCCAGTTGTTTTTGGAGTCGGATTTGACAATTTACATTTAAGTTGTCATATAAAAAAAATAAATAAATAAAATGGCATTCACGCCTTACCTACCAAAAATTTATTGTTGTTTCTTACCTTCTTAATGTTGGACGTTGGTTGATTATAAAAAAAAAGTTAATTTTGTTTTAAATTGTAATTACACATTTATGTATTTTTAAATAGACGATTAATGAAGTAGATGTAAATGATTTTTTTGTTGGAAATCGTTATCATTTTATATTTCATCCAATACCAATTAAATTAATACATTTATTTTTTTCCAGAAATATTGATATTTGAAGAAATAAGAGTGGTTACATTTATGCTTTAAAGAAGCCAGGAGGCACCTTAAATTTTGGTGAGTCAAGAGAATTTCATAACAGATTTTTATAGTGATTAATTTTATTTTTTAATTAATACATTTGTCAAATCAATCTTTCATCTTATATAAATGTGTATAAAAAATTTACATTCACATGCTGGTGTGCATAAAGGTTTCACACATAACAGCATATGTCCCACATGCTAATATTTTAGTGGGACAAGAATGTTAATGTATGTTCGAATCCAGTTACAGCACCTTATCTAAAATTTTTGGAGCAGCTGTAAAATAATCGTAGTTATTTTTCATAACAATCTAAAAGGATACGAACGTGATAAAAAAAAAAAAATATTCAAAAACCTCTTAATAACAACATAGGGAAAATTCAAACATCAAACAAGAAGATGTGTATTTAAGTGTTTTTTTATAAACTGAAGTTAATTTATGTAATGTAATGTAAGCTAAGGGATGTTGTAAGGTATATTATTTGCTACATAATTATTGATATCTTTATTGACCCATTATTATGTAGATTGCAATTAGTGACATTAAGTGGAACCATGTATTGTGCTGTCCCACAACCTCAGTAACCCAGTACCCACATGAGTAAAGGATAGAAATACTTCTAATTTGTTTATTTGGTGTTAACAGTGTTAAAGAGATAACTCGTAGATTGCGTTCTTTTCTAGGATTTCAACTACGAGTTATTTCGTCCTGTGTTTACTTGCCATTTTTTGTGCAGCTACGATTAAACTCGACGGACTAGAATTACAGTTTTTAATTATGTAATGTGATTAAATCAAATTGTCATTTTAGGCTAGATTTCTGAAAATTGCAGTGGCAGTCAACGTGTTAAAGTTTAAAATATCAATGATCAAAAAAGTATAAATTAATAACTAAAAAACTGAAATAAAGGGTATTATAAAATCCAAACGGGTAAACATTGATCCAATGTATGTTTCGTTTAACGTAATTTTATCCTGTCATGGCTAATCTAATGATTTTATAGAAGGAGTTCTAAATTGTGCCTATTCAGGAATAATTAGGACAGGGACCTTTAACAATTTATTTAATTCAGTCTGGCCAGAGACACCGTCCTGTACACATCGTATTATCTCCTAATTTCTTCTGCTCTTTGTTCCGTGTTTTTGTAGTGTTGTGTTTAGTTTTGTCTCTTTTCTTCTCTCTATATATTTATCGGTTATTATTTATTATTTATTATACTATAAACTTATTCAAAAAAAAGCAGAGAGAAGATTTTCATTCGATAAATTAAGCTAAGTTCGACGACCTTGAAGACGGTGAAGCTTTCGGTCCTAATACCAACAGCATTAGGCATTATCCCGAACTTACAAACAATTGTGAGTTATTTATTTACTTACGTAATTATTTTTTCTCTTCTTATTCATTATGGTTCACTGCACTATTTGCAACGGTGTTATTACCCGAGATGACAAAATCAACATAAGTTGCTCTAAATGCAATCTCATATTTCACGGGCGATGCATTAACCTCACTGATAAAGATTTAGAGGCCCTTAAATCTGTCAAAAAAAATCTGTGGTTATGCTCTCAGTGTGACCAGGCGAAAAAGAATACGGCGACGGGAGAAAAACTTAAAGCTGAACTCTCTTTATCAGATGTTCTAACGGCAGTGAAACAAATTGACACCAGTATTAAAGATGAGATTAAAAATATCAAAACAGCCATAGATAAACAAGGGGACCTCACCTTTGAGTTTAGTGATAAACTAACCACAATAGAAAAACATCTAGAGGGCCAATCAAGATTCATAGAAGAGATATTGGCGGAAAATAAAGCTTTAAAGGCCCGGGTAGGAGATCTCGAAGTGCGGGTAAACAAAAGTGAGCAGGGCATGTTATCTAACTCCCTGGAGATCCGGGGGATCCCAGTCCGAGCCGGTGAGACCCCTTCCGGCCTATTAACTAGTATCGGTGCGGGCCTAGGCATAAAGTTAAATCTAGAGGATCTGGACACAGTGCAACGACGGAGAGCAAGAAATGATGACCCGCGACCCCCACCTATCATAGCACGCTTCGTGAGGAAATCAGTGAGGGATGACTTGTTACATAAAAGAAAAGTCAAAAGAGATTTCTCTACGCGAGATTTAGGTTGGCAGGAAAATGACTGCCACCGTATCTATCTGAGCGAGGAGATGACAAAAGGTAACAAGCACCTCTACTGGTTAGCCCGTCAGAAGAAGGCAGCGGGAAAGATAAAGTATGTGTGGTTCTCTGGGGGCAGAGTGCGCTGTAGAAAAGAAGATGGTCACCAGGTGGTCTTCATAGATCAGGCCCAAGATCTAGACGTCTTCGGGTGACTACTAAAGTTTTGTTTCCCCGCTAGCTCTATGACAACCTATGGCGCTCACCACGGAATTTTGGATTTTGCCCACGCCCTCTCTATACAGTTAATTTCTTTTTATTGGTCCATATTTTTAGTTCTTAGGATCTTTTGTTCTATATTTTTAAGTTTGTTCATGTTCAAGCAGCTATATATATTCTATTACTTTGCTTCTCTCATTATTAATTCATTATTTTCTCTTTTTACATATTTTAACAGTATTATCATTTCTATACTATTAATATTCTTATATGTTTTTTGTTTTATCTTGCATGTCTTCAACTATCTGGAACATTTCAGAGCTTTTTACCTAATCTACCTGCTAAAATTATTTGCACACAGCATCTTCTCCTCTTATACGGGGATCTTCTCTCCTACCTCACCATCATGTCCAGTATCCTGACATCCTGTCACGTCAACACCCAATCCTTATCTGCCCATTATGACGAATTCCTTCAATATTTTACCCAAAACTTTTATCATACCATTGGAATTTCCGAAACATGGCTAAAACCCCACATCCCCTCCTCTGCAATATCCTTACCAGACTATTCATTCCTTCGCCACGACCGGGTAGACCGGACTGGTGGAGGAGTAGGTCTTTACGTACACAACTCCCTAAAATCACGTATCCTTGATTCCTCACCCGCAACTGGTTATCCTCACACAGAATTCCTTCTGGTTGAAATCTCTTTTAACCCAAACCCTCTCCTTTATGTCGTAGTATATCGCCCTCCTTTGGCCCCTCTTGATTCAATTTTTGAATCTACCCTTTACGACTACATTCCTCTCTATAACCATATCATTATCTCCGGTGATTTTAATGCCAATCTCCTTGTCCAATCCTACGATCAACTATACCTGGAAAATCTCTTTTACTCTCTACACCTTTCCATTGTCCCATTTTCTCCCACCCATCACACCTTTCAATCCGACACATGGTTAGACCTGTTTGTCATTGATTCACGGCAGAACCTCCTTTCTTCCTCTCAATTACCCGTTCCATTTCTGTCCTCTCATGATCTCATCCATATTTCATACAATATCCAAACTCCTGTTATACTACCTAAAACCGTAACCTTTCGCAACTTAGATGCTCTCACCCCAGAGAACATCTCACCCTCTCTTGAAGCCTTGGATTGGAGAGAGATTTATTCTTGTGCCTCTATTGATTCGATGGTTGACATACTTACTTCCAATCTCAAATATATCCTTGACACCCATGCCCCACTGAAAACCTCAACCTTCCGTCACCAGCCTGCTCCCTGGTTGTGTCAAAAAATTAAAGATCTTCAAAGGAAGCGTGATGCGGCCCGAAGACGCTTTAGACGGACAAGGTTAACTGACGACTATCAAGCGTTTAGGGCCCTCCGCAATCTGACACAGTCGGCAATCAGGCAGGCAAAAACCAAATACTTCCACGAAGCCCTTTCATCTGCTCCCGATTCTAAATCCAAATGGCATCTCCTTCGAAAGCTTTCTCTTCTTAATTCATCTTGTTCTAGGCCCTTTCCAGCCTCTCCCAATGAAATAAACTCATATTTTTTGTCCACCTCAGTTAATACTTCTAAATCATCCTCTCCCGTATTTTCCCTACCACCATCTTTCAACCCTGACAACTTTTACTTCGCTGACATTTCACCCAACGACATTATTTCCTCTGTTCTGAAATCCCACTCCATCTCCACAGGCTTCGATGGGATTCCTGTCAAACTGCTAAAATCCTGCCTTATCGATATCATACCTGTCCTACTCTTTATATACAATTTTTCACTGCAAAACGGAGTATTCCCAGCCTCCTGGAAAAAAGCCATAGTCCATCCTATTAATAAATCCTCTAACCCTGTCTCACTCAAAGACTACCGCCCAATCTCAATCCTCTCAAACCTTTCCAAGCCTCTAGAAAGAATAGTCCAGTCACAAATGTCAAATTTCCTCGAACAGTCCAACCTCCTTGACCCACTTCAATCTGGTTTCCGTCCCGGTTTCTCCACACAATCGGCACTTACCAAAATCACCAACGACATACATACCGCTATGGACGACAAAAAACTAACTGTGCTTATCCTTCTTGATTTTACTAAAGCTTTTGATTCCTTGGACCATTCTATCCTTTTTAGCAAACTCAAATCAATGTCCTTTTCTAACAGTTCCATCCGATGGTTCCAATCCTTCCTCTCTGATAGATCTCAAGCAGTTTCTATACCTAATCATCCCCTTTCCTCTTTCCTCACTCTTTCCTCAGGCGTGGCACAGGGCTCAAGTATCTCTCCTCTTCTTTTCAACTGCTATATCAATGATCTCCCTAAATCTGTTCACCACTGTTCCCATCATCTATATGCTGACGATTTCCAAATATATCTGTCCTTTCCCCCTTCCGAGCTATTTTTTGCGTTCGCTAGTATTCAGGAAGACCTGGATAGGATCTGTGCCTGGGCAAAGCTGAACAAACTGGAATTGAACGCATTGAAAACTCAGGCCATTGTTTTAGGTTCCAATTCCCTCCTTACATCCATCCACACCCTCCCAACATTACTCCTAAACGATAATCCTATCACGTTTACCTCCTCGGTGAAAAACCTAGGCATCACCATCGACCAAAACCTTTCCTGGAAATCCCACATCGCCCAAATATCCCGACGGACAATTAGTTCCCTGAAGTTGTTCCATCGTTCTCGTCATCTCCTTACACAATCTTCCCGTAAGCTTCTCGTATCTTCTCTCATCTTCCCCCACTTTGACTATTGTAGCGTGGTATATGGAGGCCTCTCTAAAATGCTTGAAGACAGATTAAAGAGAATAATGAATTGCTCTCTAAGATTTGTGCTTGGTACTCCGAAGCGATCGCGCGTCTCCCACCTCTATGATGGGTTAAAGTGGCTCTTCCCTCCCTTCCGAAGACAATATTTCCTCTGTTCATTCTTATACCAATCCATTCACTCTCAACACCCTTCATATATCTACAGTCTCCTCCAATTCAAATCATCAGTGCAACACCATAAAACAAGATCCCGCCTTTCTGATCTCTATATACGTTCACACAGAACTAAAGCATTCGAACGTTCCTTTCTCGCCCGCTCCACCACAATGTGGAACTCAATCCCTCCTAATATCCGTCATACTCCCTCTCTATCATTATTCAAATCCTGGCTGTTTCAACATCTATTAGCTTCCCAGAAGGATAGTCTCTAGGTAGGTTAGTCATTTGCTTAGAATACAATGTATATAATAACAAACTGTGTTATCTAGTTCTTTTAATTCTGCTCTTTGAAAAGCTGTACATCATGTAAACAAATTATTGAATGTTAGCTCATGCATTCAATTTCAAAAGCTTTGGATTTATCTATTCTCTGTAATTGCTTAATATCCCGTCAAGATCTGTACTATTTATTTACTTACTATTATTTTTGTTTATATATTTCTTTTTAAATTGTTTTCTGTCATGTTTTCACGCTTTATGATTTGTAACATTTAGCCTTCTGGCCAGATAATTATTATGTTTTTATTCCTGTTCATATCTGTTATTCTAAAGGGACTTTGTCCCAGAATAAAGTTACTTTTCTATTCTATTCTATTCTATTCTATTAGGCTAACCACTAGACCACGGGTAGCTCCCATTTTTAAACGTATTTATCTTCCATCATATCAATTATATTTTTGGAAATCTCAATACCAATTACAAAGTAAGTGCTTTACTTCCGAAGCTCGCGCCTTTCAGATTAGGAATAGGGCTGTAAAGTACCCTTTAGTGGGAGGAGGCTTATAACATTCAAACTCTAAGTTTAACGCTCATATCCTCAATTATCGTTTGATAGATACATAATTAAAAGTGCGGTATTACGGAAAGGCAGTAAAATGGAGGGGGTATAGATAAGATGCCTGGCACTTCACCAGCTCCCTCAGGTCCCTCGGAGATAAGGCGCTTTAACGGTTGCTCAAGATACCAGTTCTCGTCCCGCTGTAAATCTTATGGAGGATCTTACTCCATCTTATCAATAATAGTAAGCCTTTACTGCCGGTATTCGTTAATCGCCAATCAAAAGTGGGCCGTTTTCGCTTGCATTACCAATATAAATCATCATTCATTTATAAGTGTCATTCATTATACTCACATCCATTTATTTTATATAAATTTGCTAGAATTTTAAGGATGGTTTGTAACCAGAAGCTAGATATTTGTTACTACAGATTTATGATCAGAAAATATTGCCAGATACACCAGAGACATAAGCGCTATTTTCGAGAAAAAGTTTCATGCCACTAACATAGACTATTGGAGACTGACAGGGTGTCCAGATTAGAAAAAATGACTGATGAAATCAGAGAACTTATGCAAACTCAACCGTCCAACGAAATATAGAGAAAAATAGATTGGAACGGTATGGTCATCTCAGAAAGGTGGAGGAGGAAAGATGCCCAAATTAGTTTTCAATCGGAATGCTGACGAGAGAAATCGGCGAGGAAGACCAGGAAAAGGTGGATAGAAGGAGTTGAGGAAAGCGTATACGGTCATGGTCTGAGTGAGGGAGATAAAAGGAAAAAGGAACAAAATGAAAATTTGAATAATATGGTTGGTTGAAAGAAACCTGAATCTGAGGAAACCCTTAATAATATTAATAACTAATGATCAGAAAATTAAAAAAATATTATAACAATTACACTTAATAATATAAGTAAATTGTGACAAATCAGCTTATTACTTCCGGTATTCCCTGATCGGCGGTCAATAACTATATTCAATACCTATATCTATGATCATAATCATTCATTATATTTATATTAATTATTTTTATCACGATTCACTTATAGGATTACTAGAAATATGACATAGATCAATGATTTTAATGATGGGTATGGGATCACAAAATATTGCTAAAATATCTATTATTATTGTAGTAGGACGATATGGATGAGGAAGCGGAAACTATAAAACTAAATACAATAACGCTGATGAATATAGCTAATAAAATAGGACCAGAAGTAAACTCGGAAAAGATTTAAATATATTGTTAGTAACATGAAAGGTGACTTTGGTGATGTTGTTCAAGGAGGGAATAAGTTTGAAAATTGAAAACTGCCCATAAACTAAAAAAAAAATTAAATTTTTAGACTAATTAAAGGCGAGAAATTCTCATTATTTTTCGGTCTAAATCTCACATTCTCAAGAGTCTTGGGTTCAATACATGTAGAGACATTACTGTTTCTTGGACACCGGTTTTGTAGGAACGAGGCTTGTCCCAAATCACACTCAAACGCCACATTTCCCCCCTTATTTTGGGTACACCCTCCTTATTGAGGCTAGGTGAACCACAGGAGGGTCCTAGATCCCATAGGATCCATCTTCGGCTGCTTACAGATTAAATAAATGTCTTGCCAGCAGCGGGATTTGAACCCAGAACCTTCGGGATGACAACTCAGTGCCGTACCACTGAGCCACTCCGCTCCCTCTCGACATTACTAACCTCGCGCACATATATATTTGCATGTATATATGTGTGTCGATTATAAATAACCTTCCCCCCTCACCTATCAAGACTAAAGTATAATAGACAATAATTATAGTAGCTGTGTTTGCCAGTGGGTTGGAATAGAATGAGGCTATTGCCCTTATCCATTACGGTAGCTAGCGAGAAGGTCAGTGGGCTATCTTCACGGCAAAAACGTTTATCTATTCTTGTCAGAGGGAAAAGTAGACCGTCAAAGAGGGTAAGAAAATTTAAGATTTTCCTATTATTTTTAAGGCACCGCTGGGTTTGATCCTGATATTATTTTTCGAAAGGTAGAGATAGTTGGTATATATATATATATATATATATATATATATATATATATATATATATATATATATATATATATATATAAATACATATATAGAGACAAAGATAACGTCTACGCGATATTTTGTAAAAATTACTATATTTTTTACATTAAATATATGAGAGCGTGGTAGCTCAATAGTACAGCGCTGAGATACCATGCGAAGGTCCTATGTAGGTTGAAGCCGGCTGTGGCAGATAATTTAATTAATCTGTTAAAGAAATGGACCCTTTGGGATTCTCCTTGGGCTCACATAACCTCTATAAAGTGTGTAGCCTTAAATGGGGGAAAACCTGGCGGTTGAAGGTGATCAAAATCAGCACCCTGCACTGTGTAACGATGAACTAGAACCAGTATAGTTTCTTCCACATACTGAAGCCTCCTAATCTTCAGGGGCGACCGGTTCATAGCCCTGCAGGGGGCCCTAGGATTTTTTAAAGGGAGTAAAAAATCCTTAGTTACGCCGTCCTTCAGAAGGGACGTTAAACGGGGTTCCCGAGCCTGTACGATGTCAGGTACTCGTTAAAATCCCTATACTAATTAAACCTGGATAGGCAAAATTTAGAGCTCCCAATGTAGCATCGTCCGATTAGCCATAGCAGCAAAAACTGACGTTAAATGAACAAACAAACGTAATCTTCATGGGTCGTAGTGATACATTTTTTTTGTTTACTTTAAATATGCAAACCAATTAGCAAATTTCCATATAGAGTGAAATGATTCAATGAATATATGAAAAATTACATGTCGTAGATTTGTTATTTTAAAATCATTTTACTACTTTACTGAATAAATGGCAATATCAGTAATGATATCAAAAAATTTCGAGAGATAAGAAAAACGCAAGATATTTATTTAAAATTTTCTTATGAAGGAATGGAATTTTGGTGATTATGATTTTGTTAAGAACTTTTTATTTTTTTAAGGTCATACACTTTGGTGCATCCTATTACAGAAATAGATTTTTTGTAATCATCCAGCTTAAATTAGTTTTATCAAAATCCTTCAGTGGAATATCTTTTTCCTTTTTTGAGGTAGAAATTATACGTATTTGAATTAAGTATTTGAATTCCACCTTATAGATTTGAAAAAAAGTCTTATTTTTCAGTCTGCCAATAATTTATAGGCTAGAGTTCCTATGTAAATTTTGTATTCTGTACTTATTTTAAAAGCTATACCACTAACTCTCTGTTGTGTGTTGGGTTCAGTTCATGGTAGATTTTGTAATAATTTTAAGTCAACTGTTGTGTAGGATGGTGATTTGTCTCAGAGGAGGCCTCAGAGGATTTTGCAGAGAGAGCCTACTATTTAAACAGATTAAATTATGATTATAAATAAATTTGCATTAATATTAAAAACAATAATATGGATTACTTCCAAGCATCTTTAAACAAAATGAGGTTTGCGATACCGCCTGAGTTGAAAAAGTATCTTTTTTTGGTATATTTGCTCTGAAAAGAAAGTTTTATAAATAGAGGAAATTTCTTTACCATTTGTGGTGATTACTTCTTTACTATTCTAGAACTCCACAAAACTTATTTCTTCAGCAGCACAGAAAGTGTTCGCGAGGCAATATTTTCTCAATGTTTTTTGTCGGATCATTGATTGATTCCTTTTGATGATTCTTTTAGGGTTCCAAGGTAGTAGAAATTACATAATAACTGTTTATAACGAACAATGAAAATCATATTTTTTTGTTTTAATAACTAACTTCCATAATTAAACAATGTCGAAAAATTAATAATTTCTTAAATAATTATTACTTCACCTTCAAACGACAAACTGTGTTTTTTGAGCTGTGACTGAATAATTAATTTTACTTTAACAAATGATTAGCCGCATCATAAAATATTTAATTGATTTTGTTCAAAATAATTATAAATTAATTGACCTAAATTAAAAACCCATCAACCTAATATTTCTGTAATGTTTTATCTAATATAAAGTCTCGTCGCTTATGATTTAGTAAGGTCAGGAAGAATTCACGATTTAATTCTTAATACTGCTATGTTCAATTTTATTCAATCATATCGTCTTACGATTATTTTTTTTTACGTGTATTATTTTATTTTTCGGTTCTTTTAGAAAATATCTATACATATACGCTAGATACCTTTGATTTCATGGCTTAGGAAGTAACTGTGCGTATCCCTTAAAAGCAATGAAAAGCTCTAATTCGATTTCTTGTCAACTGGGAAGCCAGTGTAAATATGTCAGGATATTGTTTCGTTGACTAGTTAGTAAATAAGAATAGAATTTATGGAACGTGAAGGTAACAGGATATTACTCCGAGATAAACAAATATTAATTATTAACGGTTATATATCTTTCTATAACGCCCAATAACTTGATTGGTAGCATTCTATTCAATGAGAGATCATAAAATGTAATTCTTTATCGTAAACTATATTATTAGTGACATTACTCTGCTACTTTTTATAAAAATAATGCTGTATTATAATTGATTACATTCACACCAAATTAAGTTGATTTTTAATTGTGCAAATCATAATTGCACTATCTTTTAAACATTTTGTTACGGCAAAAGCAACTTTTGAGGTAAGATCAAAAATTATAAAAAAATAGTAAAAGGGATTATTAAAGTTATTTTTTTATTTTAATACCGATAATGAGGCAACAATTATGACTCGCACATTCTCAGCTGTGTTCATATATATTTTTCTGTATTGTTAACCTTTTTTAAAAAACTAGAACCATTATTTTTCCTTCACCAGGACCATATTGAATTTTTACTTTCATAGGGAAGTGCTAAAATCTTCACTGTCTGAGATAAAATAGGGTTTTTTTTTTTTTAATCTTTGGTTCAGTAGCAGATTCACCCCGTTTTATTATTCCAATGTTATATAGTTATTTGTTAATTATATTATTAATTATTCAGGTAGAATATACTATTGTTCTTGAGAACAGGTTGGACTGAGCTACGAAATGTACTTTGCTATTGAAACAGTATTGAGAAAATAGGTTTTCTTATTTAGTCATTTATTTTTACAGAAAATGTAACCAAAAAACAACTGAAAAAGAAACGTACAACTAAAACCCATATGAGGTCTGAACCAAAGTTCGTGGTAGAGACTCTGCTGCTTCTAACACAATGATGATTTAGCTGAGGTCATTCTCAACTACCAGTTTTTCTTACCTTTAATTAGGAATGCTACTTTTTATAGACTGTTTAATTTATAATATTTTTTCTTGAATATTAGTAGAAGTTTTATATACAATTGGAAAAGAAATCGTTCCGATCGGAGGTTAAAGAATTAATTTCTAGTGGTAAACTAGTTAATAATATAACTTAGATAATGTAGTCAAATAAGTAACCATATTAGTGAATTACATTACAAACCCTCTCGAAGACCAGTTACGTGGATCGATCCGTTTTCTAATAAATAGTTCATCACTAAGTATGGAATCGATTCTTTGACATTAACCCTGCCCATTTTCTTCCCTGTTAAATAATTTATTAAGATCAGCCAGATTCGAATGCTCACAGCTCAGCAACTCATTTCTCTACACTGAGTTATCCTCTTCCAAAAACAACTGTATGTTGAAATTATATTTCGGGTAGTTTGATACAGTAAACCATAAATTAAAATCCTATTTTGTTCTTGTCTTCTACTCATGACCAAGTAAACCCGAGAACTACTTAAGATTAATAAGATCATGTTCGTTCATCATTCAAACTCGAAAGGCGGTTTTGACTTTGAATTCGAGCATTATATTTTAGAATAGTACTAGTGGAGACGGAACAGTATTGACAGATAGGATGGAGGAGATTGAGCCGTGAACAATATAAGGTAAAGATTGAGGGTTTAAGGCACTCATCCCTGTGTACAATGCCGTGTCTGGTTTCGCCCCTCTCATGTTCTTGTTTGCTTTAACCGCCTTCTAGCAAAGAGGTTATGTCCGAAAAATTTACTAAGAAGTATGAAAATGGTTTAAAAATTCCTGGAAATAATGCCTCTTGGGATATTTTTTAATTACAGCTACATATATTCCGTCTATATATTTATTACGCATTGATGGCGAATCAGCAGAACACTTTCGCATAAGAAGAGGAGTAAGACTAGGATGGAGTATGTTATGCCTACTGGGAGAGATTGTTCCAAGGTGGGATAACCGTTTACGGCAAAAGAATGAGTATCCTCAGATAGCAGACAGTAGTGAAGGCAATAACTGACACTTACGGATTTTATAAGTAAACATGAACAATTATTTGAGATGATATGGTTTAACGCTCAGATTTTCCATGTCATCAATGAATACAGAAATATTCTTAGATATTGGACAGCTTCAAAAGATATAAATTGGCACACATTACTGAAAAATTCCGCCCACAGTTGGTCATAAAGGGCAAGATTGAAGGACAGCAAATCTCCCTCCTTGTTGAAAAACCTCAGGGAATGGGGTATCAGTAAATAAAATTAATATATAAAAAAAAAAATCAATCTTTAGTTAGATATAGATCCTTCCAATTGTTTATCGTAAATTATAGAACCAACTTGCATATCGTAAACGATAGAATTAATAAGAATAATGTTTGTTGGAATATTTATTTTGAAAATTTCAGGTCCAGCACATTATTGTAAAAAAATAAATATATCAAAAAACATGAAGTTAGATTAAGATACTTCCAATTTTTCTTGATTTTATTGCTCAATATTTTTTATTACGGAATCACAGTTTACACTACACGGTGTTTGATTTCATAAGCTGTAATGCGAGTTACTACTGTTTAATTGATTGCAATCTGTTTAATTGATTACCAATCTGTTTCCGAAAGGGTGTCTGTGTACTGCCTAGATATATTTGATCCTTTTAATACATTTAGACAATATGTACCTTATTTTAATGATCTTCAAGTATCGCAATACGTTTATCCGTTGGCTCAATGCCTATTACCTTTTAAGCATACGTTTCTAACCCCTATTCGATAATGCAATTAATGGAAGATTAACTCACCTACGCCTTGGTCGATCTTCTCCTCATATTAGAACATTACGAAGATTTTTTTTAAAGCAACAGTTTTTATCATTATTAATTTGTTTTAACAAAAATATATTTTTCAGAAAATGATGTGCCATGTGCAATGAATTCAATAAGCAAAAAAGAGCTCATCTGCATTCGTTACTACTTAGCATGCCACCACCTTGAATGTGTTCTATGTGTTTATAGTGGCTGTAAGTGTTTACACTAAAGGCTTGGGATCTAAATTCAGTGGCGGTGCCTAAGAAACTATTAGGGTGTCTATGTCCTTGTTTAGCAAACCATTTGTCTCGCAGAATAGAGCGTCCACTTCTTTTTCCTATAACGACTGAATTATTTGGATGCTTCAAGTTCTTGCAGAGCCTATAGCTCCACCTCTTTACACACAAGTTTTAGTACTTTGTAGAAGTTAATTTGATTTTTTTATTTACATAAAATAGGAAACAATCCCACATTTGTATTGGGGTTGACGTCTAAATAACGGTCGCATTGCATAGCTCAGTGATCCGCTATTTAGTAATATAGTGAGCGCACTCTATTTCTTCCATTTTTACTTTCAAAACGGTCATGCAACTAAAAATATCTTCTAAAGACGACAGTACAAGGTTTTCTCGACTTTTAAGGAGTGCTGTGTAATTAGCAAATGTGTCCAATTATATATGTCTGTTCTCAGATCAGGCAGAGGTGAAGATATTAAAGAATATGGGTGCATGTACATTATTCTGTAAGCTTGTCATGTAATTTACAGAGAAATCTTTTCATTTTTTCTAACCGCATACTATTGATTAATTCAGTAAAGAAAGTAATAAAGTACTGATCGAAGAATTCAGTTTGTCTTGGACTTTTGAAGAATGAATAATCCCTTAACCGTCCTTCTTTTCTTCGTTTAACATACAGTTTTAGTGAAAGATGCCTTAGTGAAACTTACCTAATAAGAATGTTAGTTATTCGTTACTTTGTAATTTTTTGGACTGACAGTTTTAAGCTAGATGTAAGCTTAATTAAGTATCTCTCCAAGGATGGAGATTTATATAGGCCTACATTTGAGATAATTTGTTTGCCTTCATGATGAGGGTTTCGTTCGTAAGGATGTATACAGGGTGAGCTCATCCCACTCTCTCTCTCTCTCTCTCTCTCTCTCTCTCTCTCTCTCTCTCTCTCTCTCTCTCTCTCTCTCTCTCTCTCTCTCTCTCTCTCTCTCTCTCTCTCTCTCTCTCTCTTTCTCTCTCTCTCTCTCTCTCTCTCTCTCGTCCCCTACCACTAACCTACCCTCCTTGATATAATAAGGATACCGTCATATCCTGGCCTCGGACCCTTAACCCTATTCTCTTGTCGGCTATTGAAGGAAAAGATTTATATAGTTTCATCTACGCTGAGCTAAAGCCTTAATACCCCACCTTTCATCAAACTGCATTCTAGTTTTTTTTTTTGTATATTACTATCATTTTCATTGGGGGCTTAAGTTATTATTAAACTGTATCAGTTGGGTTATTAAAGAAATAAAAAAAGGTATATAAGTTTCCTCCCTTTATTGCCGGAATTAAAACTTTTAGAATGACGACTACCGACCAATAAAGTTTAAACCATAGCCAGGAAGTAGATACTTGAGGAAGAGAAATGTCTTTAGTCACCCTTTGGTCGTATTTATAATGCCCTAGTTACCCAAGAATGTTCCTCATTCCTTCATAATATCCTTAGGTTATGTTCTTGGACGTAGCATAAAAGGCCAAAAAGGAGATACATCACCAGGAATATTAATTTATATTGTAGTTATTCGCACCGACCATTATTTGTTTTATCTTGTCATTTGTATGTAATTGTTGATTGTCAGTTACCGCTTTTGTTATAAACCTCCTTATTTTTAAATATTTGGTCAAATGACGTTATCCTGTTGTTCTTACGGGTGCAATGATGCACAGTGGGATAGATAACATTTTGTTTTAGAAGTACATAGGTAAGAGCTCTGCTTTGAGCAGTGGAATCAAATTAAAAATGATTAATTAATCATACACATTGCATTCCGTTAACTCCAAAATGTTTCAGTAGATTTAATGAATTATTCTATATCTTTATAACTTTTATTTGAATGGTTTAAGATTTTGTTTAAGGTGACGTTTATACTTAAAATATTGATAACTTTATAAACTCTGATTTTTAGAACATTAGACTAATGATGTGGAGCTTAGGAATTTTGAGGCAATAAAAATTTATATATAATAAAGAGAACTTTTATAAGCGGATATCACCTAATTTTAATGCGATGGGAGTTTTCCTTTTGTTTTGAATGGAGTTCTATGGAGAGAACTATCTAAGGAGCTTTTTGTTCGTGCCGGAGTAGAACTCCTCGATTCGATGAACCGTTTTTTCCTCAATTCTTTGAAACTTTACTTGTTTTTTTCCGATCAGGGCTAGGGCTGGGAGATAAAACGACCGGAGAGAGGACAGGACTGGCCGGTCCACTCTCTTCAGTTAGTAGCGGCTGACGATGGCGATAAGCCTTTCCTCTTTCCTCTTAATTAAGCACAAATTTCCCGGAGTAATGGTTGCCCGAATTTATGACCTCAGTTTCCGCAGTTTATTTTCTTCTTTCTACCGCTTTTTCTTCTGTATTTATTTAAAATAAAAATAAACTTTTAAACAATTGGAAAGTTGTAATTCTGTTGCAATAAAGATACTTGTGAATTAGCCGATACCCAGGTACTATTATCCGCCAATGGTTCTAACCTGAGCACTGATAATTCTGATAATGATTACACATAAATTCTTATTGTTGTTTGTTTATTTATTTCACGCCTCTCTATGCTGCTATATCTAATCTGACGGTGCTACATTGGTAGCTCTAAATTTTGCCTATGCTACGAACCCGAGATCTTGGGCTTAGTAGGTTGCCTTGCTGAATGCCTGTGAACCACAGGTCGCTCCTTATAACTCCTTATTCATATTATTGGAAATTGGAATGTACTTAGTAATAAAATACTCATCCCAGATCCATCTAACCACGTTACTCTTCTCATATAAATAAATTCATATTTCACATAATTTCATCTTTGGTGTTATTCTAAGCATCTGGAAGTATTTCATAGTTTCTTCTTTTAGAGACGGGTACATCCAGAGTATGGTTCTGTTAATTTTATACAGGTAATAACAAAAGGAATAATACAAAACACACACAATTAAATTTAATAAGCAATACAGAAATTTAAATAGATAAGATTAACAAGCTAAAACAATATAGAAAACAATATAATAACGTACATACAAAGAATTCAAATAAGGCGTATGGTAGAAAGAGGTTACGCGTGATAAGGAGTTATTTTTCATGGGCACTGGTTTCAATACAATTTTGAATCTAAATAGATTATTCTAAACCAGTCCCACTTCATCACAGGATCCAACCATTGCAGTTATCAGATTAAATAATTTATCTGCCACAGCTGGATTTGAACCAGGACCTTTCAACATAGCAACTTGGCACTCCACACAGTTTGCACTACCTCGCTCCCTAAACCGATTAAATTGATCTAGACCCCTTTAACATATTTATGGTGAGACTCATTGGGCAATTTTTACAACCCAAAATCCTACGTAAAACCATTAGTGCTCCTTACTTTATAAAGATCATCCTCAATGACCTTAATTTTTAATTAGTTGCCGATTTGACCCGCACCAGTTTTCAATCCATCTATTCCCACTCTAATCAATTAGTTTTAAACCTTAGTTCATCTTGGATTCCAGATAAATTTCTTCTAGTTTAGAAAATTTAACTGAGTTCAGGTTTATTTTTAGTATATACGGTTAAAATTTCAATGAATAAAACGATAACTTTTAGTGATCATTACCTCATTCCCTATTATAGAAGCTTTTATGTTTTCTCTTTTTATAGGAATGTTGGATTTTTGCACTATATGATAGAGAAAAAAAATAATATGGGCTATATGAAAATAGTGAAGATATACTTATTATTATCTAACCAATTAGGAAAGAATGGTAAGTTGGTTACTCTAAAAAATAGTTAACTGTTAATGATCAGGAAATTAAGTTTTTATTATTATTAACTTTCATATCAGAAAATTAACACCGAGTATACAAATAAATATGTAAGAAATTAAAAAGCATCTACTTTACTTCATTTAAAAAATCACTACTGTTTTAAATTTTCACAAAATAAGAAATGTTTTAAAATTTTATCTGAACTGAAGGATTTTGAGACTAATATGAAAGATGCATTTTATAGTCCACTGGCATATGTATGTGAGCGTGTGTGTAAATAAATAAATAAACTGAACAATTACAATCTATTATCTAATAGTTGAGCCATAAAATACATGTTGAGACCTGAGTTAAACAAATTCCAAAACACAATGCCTTAAGTCAAACCTTGACTGGTATTGCTGTTTTTACTTTAGAGACCTAAGGCTTGGTGTTTTGGAATTCTCCACTCACGTCTTAAGAAACAATGAGTTTACGCATATACAATTTTTTTAAATGCAAGAATATTCTAATATATTTTAAAATGTATAGTTTTATTCTTATAAACTAGCTAATGGAACCTTACGACACAATTCTTGAAGATAAAGAACATATAGAGGAAATGCCAATGCTCTTAGCTGTGTATGTGAGAATGTCTGACCTTTATACGTATTATTATACAACCAGCCTTCATTCATATCTAACCTAGTAATTCAATTCTTAAATGTCATTAATAAAATCAGTTGAAAATAAAAAAAAAATTCTAATATTCCGCATAGTAACCACTGGATTTAGCGTAGTATTATCTTGCTAGCATAGTATAGTTTATCTTGCTTATGGGTTTAGTCACTTATGATCTGAATTATATTTTATTTCAAATTGGAATATTTTGAGTAAACTTTCTTAGTTCTATGCCATAATTTCAAGATTGTTTTAGAAATTACGGATATTTCTCAGAAAATGAGATAGATTTTTATGAAAACGAAAAAATACCATTGTATTTTCTATAGTTTTTGAACTTTGCAAGAAGAAATATAACTTACAATTTTAAGCATCTCCGAAAATCGTGTCGATCGAAGTTATGGTTTATTTATAACAAAGGATGAATTTATTTAAATATATGCGTGAATAGCAGTAAATTATTTAGCAAATAGATACAAAATTTATCAATTGACTCATTTATTAACTAATTAATTAATTAATTTTAATATTTATTTATAAGTAGGGAGCGGAGTGGCTCAGTGGTATAGCATTGAGTTACATGCCGAAAATCCTGGTTCAAATCCCGCTGCAGGCAAGACTTTTATTTAGTCTGTTTGCAGCTTGCGTTGGATTATATGGGATCTAGGACCCTCCTGGGGCTTACCCAGCCTCTATAAAATGTTATAAAATAGGTTACCCAAAATAAGGGAGGAAATCTGGCGGTTGAGTGTGATCTAGGACGTCACCTCCTTGCAGAACCCTTGTCCATGAAACAGTACAGTCTCTGCCATGTACTGAACCCCAGGCCCGTACACGGGTTGTAGTGGTCCAGGTTTTTTAAATTTATTTATAAATAAAATACATACGATACAGTTTGTATCATTATACTTATAGTAAATCAATTTCAAAATTCATTAGGATTTATATGATTGCAGTCACTTAAGCACTTAACGAATGTAATAATTTAAATAAATAAAGACTATAAATAAAAATCGGATTTATGTTTGGGGATTAATCCTTGGGCGGAGGTCACCTAACAGAGATTGGTTGTTTCAGACATCGGACCTTCGGATTTAGTTAGCGTTTTTGTTATTAATAAATAAATACAAAGTTTTGAGGTTTCATGAGGTTGAAGAATAAATATAAATATTAGATGCTTTATATTCTTGTTTTATTCAAATTGATAATAAATATCATAAAAATTATAATTGACGATTTTAATTATAGGTTTCATACAAGTTGAGCCATGATTATTTTACCAAATCAAGATAGTTTCCTATTGTTATTGCTATTAATAATTATGCTTTAATTAGTCTTACATTTATTTAAACTACATTGTAGTAAAATATACCATATATTGTAATATCTACAGCCCCGGTGAATAAGTGGTTAAGTCGGATTTAGTCCAGAGGAAGTTCATCTTCATATAAACATCGATGCTTCAAATTTTTCATCTTCAAGTTGTACATTCCGGCCAAAATGTACACACTAAATATGTCTTTACAAATGTGTGCTTACTTTTCCATTATTACTTTGGAAAAATTCTGCTTGGTTATATATGTATATAATTTTTACTTAGAAGAAAACGTCAATTCTAAACACGATTCAAAGGATCGAATCAGCACTAGTTGTAAAGAGTTTTTTCTAATAAAAAATAAAAATTGTTACTTTTTCTTGTGTTAATTTTTCATTACACAAATCAATAAATCTTAAATTATTCGGAGTTAACATTCATCATTGATTTTTCAAGATGAAATTTCTTGCTTTTGCGGATACTCTCCTGAAAAGAACTGCCCTTTCTTAAATTAGACTGTACTGAAGATATGTTAAATACGCAGCAAAAAATAAATAAAAACTTCCCTGCTTTTTGTAAAATATATTAATGTATGATATAAGAATATAGCACATTAAAGTTTTTTTTTGTTAATCTATAGGTGTCGATATCCAACCATAACCTGTAGGTTGATGAAAGTCTTTCATAACAATGTGAAAACATGCTTTTTATTTTTTTAACTCTCTGTTTTTTATAATTATTGTTTTTCTCGTTGAAGTTTACCAAGGATGTAATTTTTTATCTAACCGCATTGTTCTACAAAAAAAAAGTTATTAAAGTTTTAAACAAGTAGCAGTTAACCTGGTTTGATATAATTTAAACACCGCAGTAAAAGAGGAATGCAAACTGCGGTTAGGAATGGTCCCTTCTTCAACCTGGGTATACACACATTCCTTCTCACTGATTCACAACTAGGTAAACACTGTGAATTTCCGAACTTCTTTGCTAAATTTAGAACATATTTCTCTCTATTAGATAAAAAAGGGTTTCCGATTTAAAGGTTGCTGTGTTGTGTGGTTAGAGTATTCCTATACCTTATCTAGAAGGAATATTATTCACAAATTAGTTAATAGTCACAGACCAAGGGATAAGCACTAAGCATCCAAGATCGCAGATAAGTAAGGCTTTCCCGAAACTCTGCGGTGTCATGTACTCTTTAAAGATCCCTCCCTATCTTAATTATGCCTGGAGAGAAAAAAGTTAGGACTCCTAGTGGCATCGCCAGGTTAGTCATAGCATAAAGTGACGTTAAATGAAAGGTACAAAACCAACGAGCATCCTAAAAAGACCTCATAATATAATGTGCAGTATAAAAATATTCGGTTTAACAAAATGTACATGTTCGGTGTAACAAAATATGCGTAAAAAAATGTACATAGTTGTGTGGTAAAAACTTTAAACTTAATTTGATTGAATAACACCTTTTGAGAAATAAATAAAAATATAATGAGAGTTCGAGAGCTTTGAAAATTATAAAATTGGAGCAATGGAGGCTGGATAGGAGAAACTCACCGAGCATAAATATTAAATTAAATATATGATTTTTATTATTATTGTATGTGCCTGTAGATATTTGGATAAATAATACCTTAAGTTTTACTAAAATACCTTAAGAAAAACTAAAACTACATAAATGAATATTTTTCAATATCATAAAGTTAAAAATAAATTTATAAATCATGAAATAGATTGCTCAGTGCGGTAGAAGCAGAATGAACTATTTCTAAACATTTGTGTTATTTTCTCATTTCGAAGTCATCTTATGAAAGGTGTTGTTTTCTCGTGAGCAATGGTAGTTGTTTAAAATGCAATATGCTTCGTTTGCTTAATTTCAAGGTAAACTGGTTATGCAAATGTCGAGTATTTATTTTTTTTCACCAATGCATCTTTCAACGGAGAGTCAACAGCATATTACATTGATATGTTAAAATATAAATCATAATTTCATATGTGGGAAAAATAATTATAGTTTTTACAGATACGTTGTCGGTACAATTCCATTTTTAGTGAATTATTCCAGTTTTTGAACGGCTTGAGAGTCTTGTGGTGATACTTAATGTGTGTTTTGTAAAGAGATTCGGGGCTTTCTAATTGGTTTAAACTTAAATATTCTTTTAGGCTTCCACGACCACTATTATTACAAAAGACTTTGTTTATTTCTTCTGGTTTAGGCCTTGTTTTTTTTGGTTTAAACTTGTTGATACACTTGTATAAATCTGCAAATAATAGATTTTTATGCCAATAAAAAAAATCTGTCATTCCAACACGAAGAAGAAAAACCAATGGAGTTTCCTTTGCAATATGAAAATTGAGATAATTTTAGTGGATCCAATATCCTTCTGAATATCCATTTAATGCCAAGGTCAACTAGAGATAAAAATTCCATCAGATTTCATTTATTTTATTTTATTTTTTTTTTACAGATTCATCTACCTACGTTACATTAGCACACTACATGGATATTTTTAAAAATATATTTTTTACATATTAGATGATATGATTTCTTACGAATGCTTCTCCACACCACTTTTAATGATCTGTAACTAATATTTCAATAGGCCCAAAGATTAATCGATTTATATATACAAAACAAAACGTTTTACTCCATAACGAGAATAATTAAATAATACGAGGGCTGTACAGAAATTAAGGAACATTTTTGAATAAAAATAAAACCAAGTACAAGAAAAACATTTTATTATATACATGGGAAAGAGGGACTAAAATACTACTTTTCAACATAATCACAATTCAAATTCAGGCACTTATCATAGCAAGCTTTAAAATTCCTGTTTCATAGAATTCTGCCCCATGTGATCTCAGCCCCTTAGTGACGCGTACCTGGAGCTCCTCATTGTCGTCAAAACGGTGTTTCATTTTCATCAGAATTGAAAATTTTCATTTTCGGGAACAAGTGAAAATCACTTGGACTGTGTAGGAAAATATTTATGGCGATCTGTAAGCATTTTTGGCACCCATCTTGCACAAAATTTGTGGTAGCCTAGCTTCTGTGAAGCAATTTGAAACAATAATGTCTTGTGGGAAACACAGAGAAAGCTCAGTTATTGTTAAACGGTGTTTTCTCGTCTCTTTTCGTCAACTTTGGCGACCAGATCGTCGGTCACAATGCTTGAACGTCCACTCTTCCCTTCATCATAAACTTCTTGACAGAACTGTCACTCATTGTTCCCGTACACTTCACCCAGTTCCCAATGAATTTCTATTGGTTTTAAGTTTTTGCCAACAAAAAACGAATTACAGACCGCACCTCACAACTGGCGGGATTTATGATTTAAAATTTTGGATATAAAAGGGGTAGCGCAGAGAAGTCCCCGTTGCCACAGCTGGACGCTGATTCAGGTGCCAAGCACGAGCACAGCAATACGCTACTGGAGCGCCTGGCGGCTCCAGGTGGAAACGTTCCTTACTTTCTGATTATTCCTCCTAAATATAAAGTAAACCACAACCAGAAACAAAACTGGAATTCCCGAAATCACGCTCATCCGCTAGGTATTTCCTGTTAATAAAGAAACCCACTTTAGAGGACCCC
This sequence comes from Arma custos, assembly GCA_037127475.1. Classification (NCBI taxonomy): domain Eukaryota; kingdom Metazoa; phylum Arthropoda; class Insecta; order Hemiptera; family Pentatomidae; genus Arma; species Arma custos. The sequence goes on from CM073764.1 coordinate 112,519,531, forward strand.
AGGAAGGTCTAAAATCACACAGGGTCCATTATGGCTGTTAGCAAATGTATCTGCCGCAGCCGGATTTGAATCCGGGACCTTCAGCACTGTAACTCATCCCGCGCTGTCCCCTCGGCATTATAATATAGTGATATATTTACGAGTATATTATAATTAGAAAGTGAAAACTACTCTCAAGGCATTCCTAACTTAAGATGGAAAGTTTATAATGATTTGCGCCTGTTCAATATCCTCTGGAATAACCACTTGTCATGGTCTTAAGGGCTCACGATAATCTGGGCTTTCGATTACTTCATCTTGTCATACGATTTTTAGCCTGTATTTATGCATTATTATGTGCATGTTTAATCATGAAGGTTCTTACGACTTGCTCGAGCTGATGTTTTTTGAGTACTTGCTTCATGTTTTGACCATGTTGTGGAGAGAAGCGAGTACTTTCTCCGTTGCTCGCTCCTAGTTGGCGACCTATATAATTGATGAGGCTTGCTTGCCTTCTCGGTTCCTCAGGAGCCTTTCGCTGGTAGGCTTAAGGTAAGCGCACTAAGGCTAATATCTAGAGGGACCAACAACTCCGGAAATTCGTTTAAAACTTACTCCCTTTCCTCCTGGGAGGCGGAGTAGGTTTTAATATTCTCTCTCTTCAGCTAACTCCCAAACTCCTCGTTCTGATAATATTACTTCTGCACTTCTAGGAAAGTTCCCTTTTTAATTCCCCCATTCATCTTGCATTACTGTCTTGTAATTCGGTGATTATTTGACCATGTTTCAGCTATAATTCCGTTGATATACGAAGTTAATCGTATTTCGAAGTTTCTCTATAGAATATTTATTACTGGTTCATCTCTTCTCACCGGTTTCTTATGATATGTGCTGAGTTTTTACCACATTTGAAGGGTTTCTTCACATTGAGGTTTCCTTCAACCAAACATCTTAGTCACCCGAAAACATCTTTTAGTTCCTTTATCCATTTGCTTCTACCTAGTACGTATTCCTCTCTCAGACCATGACCGTCCATGCTTTCCTCAACTTTCTTCTAACAACCTTTTTCTCCTATCAGCATTTCAATTGAAAATTAAATTGGGTTATCTTTCCTCCCTCATTATTCTTATATTACCCTACAATTCCAACTTCATTTTCCCTAAATTCCGTAGATCGTATTGTTGGGTTTGTATTCGATCTACTATTTCAACATTCTCTTGTTTGGAAACCCTAGCAGCTCTCCTCCAATAGTTATATTGGCAACCACCACGGAGATGGACAGGTTTTCAACAATAGATATTATATCTGAGGCCCTTATATATATCAATCCACTTAAATTGCTTACGTCAATACTGAAATACTTAAATTACTTTAAGCGGGAAAATTTAAATATCATTCTCAGGAAACAAGAATATTCAAGTATTTGGTCAGGTTAATGACTTGAAGAATAAACCTAAAATGTATTATATAGAGGTAGTAAGCACCACTTAATTTGGCTCAAGTCTTGAAACACGTTAAGTAAAAAAACTAAATTAGTAAATAAAATTTGATTTAATATTTAAATTAAGCTAAAAGCAAAGATAAAATACTAAATTTGATTTACATTCGTAATGATGTCGTTACAACCTGATGATGTAGAAGCCGAATGGAGGAATTGCTATCCTAGATTCATAGATTGCAACTCAAATTATGCACATAGATTGCTTCAATCCAAACGTTCAATGCATCATCATGCATTAGTTATTCCTACATGCAGTCGGTTCCAAAGTCAGAGATAGGATTATGGATGCTAGGTAGTTTGTTATTTAATTTTATGCTATTATTAGCTAATCAGAGGATGATACAACGAGAGTCCTAAATTATGCTCATACAGGTATTATTATTATAGGGATACTTAACGAGTAACTGACATTGCACATGCTCGGGACCCCCATTGTACATCCTTTCCGAACCACCGCATAACCAAGGAGTTATCATTACCTTTTAAAAATCGTCTGGACAGCGAATCCGCGACCATGGTCATAGAAGGTTGATATGTTTACGACTACACCAAATGTGACTCCTGCATATAGATAATCCTGTTTATATTAAGAACATTTGTATTACTCAAAAATTATTAATTTTTACAACTTCCCTAGTCTAATCTAAACTAAAATTAATATGATTTTTTCCTTAATTTCAGTTATTCAGTGATGATCTAAAGGACTTCGTGTTGTACATAAATATAATTGTATTATTTATTTTCCTACCTACAGTATTTTTATTTGAATTTTTCTCCTTTATTTCCCTTTTCAACGACGTAGAAAATATATTAATCTACTTAGTTTAGAGAATTTTCTAATATTGAACCTTTGGTATTTAAAACATTCTCCCTCTGGGGCCGCGTTTTCGTCGATTACTTCCTTAAAAAGAAAGGAGTGAATGTTGACACGTTTATCAATGTTTTTTTTATTATACACCGTAAAAAAAAATATCTGCTTAATATTATTCCTTTGTTATAATTAGGAATCAGTGTCAGGAAAAATATTACCTAATTGAAAATCAAATCAAAACACAAAACCATTACTAAATTTTAAATAGTCTGTTTTGTCGAAATAAATGAAGAGAATTAAGTATATCTAATTAAAATAAATTACTACAATTAAATTAATTAATGTACAATTAATTATTTATAAGTTTTAATATAAAATAAGTGAACATAAACATATGTGGGGATAATACAAAATTTTTAAATATATAAGGCACATAGCATAACAATTATTTAATTTTACCCGATTGTGAATTCTTGAATATTTTCGATACGTGCCCAAACCTGCTGACCTGATGTTTCTCAACAGCCATCTTCTCTTTTCGTACTTCCTCGTGATATCTCCTTCTGTTCTTAAGTTTGTCTCGTATTGTTTTATCTTTTTTCCTTGCCGTGTAGAAAATAATCTTCTATTAAAATGCTCATAAATATTTTTTTCATTAATCCAAAATTGCAATACTAAAACCCATGAAGGATAGAATAACATTGCTTAAAAGCCATAGTAGTCTTCAGTACACTTCATGGAAATAATTTTTTTTCTAAGATTGAGTAGGAATTTCGAGGTTATATATTTGAATTCGTATATTATTAAAATAACTAAATAATCCACCAATAGTTATGTAAAAAAGTGCTTAAACGACAAGCTGGTCAAATGACCTTCATTCATTTTTGTTCTTATTTTTTTTTTCCAACAAAGCATCATTCTTGAACTGTTATGTAAATTGGAATTAGCATAATCTGAAATAACTACGAACGCCAACTTCACTTTATAATTCAGGATTATGGTAATTCATATTCAATAAAGGTTTTTTACACTTGCTATTTCATCAATTATCTAACGTGTCTAATAGACTTATATAAAAATAAATTTGGCAAATATTGGAATTGGAAATGGTTCCAATTAAGCAAATTCGTAATAAATAATTGGGAAATGAGAATGAAATAATGTGTTAAGCAATAAATGTAGAAATAACAGCACCAAATACCATACTTTGTCATAACATTTCTTTAAATTTATTATTATTATTTAATTTCCATTTGCACCTGCGCATCCAGCAAATTTTGTCCAGGTGTTTTTCTCTTTGCTTTTGTACTCTTTGTTTTCGAGTTTGGAATGAAATATCAATATTGAGTAGGTCTCTTGGCCAATGTCTTTTTAATATTTTCTTATCAAGTCCAGGTAACAAGAAGTAGGAAAGCAGAAGCATCTGTGGATTTGAGTGATTTTGTGTCGATGAGTGGAATATTATGTATTTGTAATGAATATATTCGAATAAGTATTCGAAATATACCATGGTGCATTAACAATTTTTCTGAGAATTTTGGACTGTGTTGTTTGTATCTTGTGTATGTAGACTTGATTTGCTGAATCCCAAAGTTCTGCTCCATATGTCAAAAATTATCAATTCATTATTAGCCAATAACTACAAAATATGTAAAAGTCCATGATGGTATCGATATAGTTTTTAGAAAAATGCATATATACTGGATAAAAAGGAGTGAAATCTAGTGACAAACAGCTAGTTAATAATAATAATAATTAGAATTCAACTGGAAAGCAATAAAAAACAGAGTCATCAATTTTTAGAGTAATGAAAAATAACTATCCATTCTCAACACTTTGCAATAATCCCACCTGCGCCAAGGTCCATCTCTCGGAATTTCACCTGTAACCTCAATTTATTAATTTCTTAAGAATTCTTAATAAGCTTTACCTTATCTAAAGGCCAATAACTTTACAAGCTTATCCCCAACTTCGCGATGCTACTACTTCGATATTATTAAACGGGCGCAAAGTCTACGATAACGCGTTGTTTTCATTTCGCTGTACTGACTCGCCACTTTTCGGATATTGCAATGTTTTCGAAAAACTTGAGGCGTTGTTCCTCTATATATAACAGTTGAAAGGATGATAGTTTTTTAAATTCTAGTTAACACAGTAATAACATAAGGGAAGGGGGTGGCGGAATAGTACATCGCTGCCGCGGAGTTGACTTGACGAAAGTCCCGGGTTCAAATCTGGCTGTGGAAGATAGTTTATTTAATGAGCAGTTATTTAATGAGTTAACAGCGGAAAATGAATCTTGAAGAACAAGGAGATCCTCCTCAGAGGTCCACTTTGCCTCTATTTAGTAGATGTCAAAGATAGGGGGGAGAGGGGGAGGAGAAACTTGATCTTGGCAAATCTCTTCCATGCACTGAATCCAAGGCCCTTTAATGATCCTAGTGGTAAATTTTTTTTATCGGATCGAAGTTTTTACAATCGATTATAAAATATTAGTTTATTTCCTATTAAGAGGTTTAATCAATTTTCATAAATATATTTTTCATACGCTAATCTTGAATCTGTTACGAATAAATTGAGGCAGAATCATGCTACATACTTTTCATAGAAAATCCATAGTTTTAATTAGTAGTTTTAATTTTCCACATAGAACCTCTATGTGAAAAATTAAAACTCCTATACATTATAAAACTGCTGTCTCTCCAATAAATTTTATAATGCCCTAATTAAAATAAAACTCTCAATTGAGCGGGCCGGTGCGTGGGTAGCAATACAAATTATAAGCCTCAGAATGCGGGTAAAACCTGATTAAATACAACAATAGCCGCTGGCTTCACTCACTGAGGTCTCATTGAAATTCCTCCCCCGTCCATCTCTCTCCCTCCAATCAATCAGGCTTTATACTTGATGATTAATTGTTGCATTTGCAGTCGGAATAATATTTGAATAATTAATTAGCTACATTTGAATTCTTTTTTATGAATTAGTTTATTAATGGTATCGAAATTTACACAATATTAATAAATAGAACCTCGCTGAACGGTCGCTACACGTCGCACAGTGGGAGAAAAGCCCGAATTCATGGCCGAAACTCCAAATAACAAATTTTCGAAATTGGTATATTTGAGCAGTCATTCAGATAGAGGACTTTTTGGTGCATTATATTCAAATGGGGAGCCCTTTTCACCGTATACCATCGTCGCCGCCTCAGGTGGAAGTTAGACTTCGTGAAAAGTGTTCGTGTCACGCGCTGAACGAACGAAAAGTACGGTTTATTCTAAAATCGATAATTTTCAATTGAAATGTTCAATTTCGATTCTGAGACATAGACACGACTTCTGGAGGTATGCAGAAAATATTTTTACAATGGTTTAGTTTATACTTAATGTGAAAATTATTGAAATGTAGTATAAACTTATGCATAGATAAAATTGAAAACTAATATTTTTAACTAATCGAAAAGTTATATATGTTTTCCACATTTTGCGATATTTCGCGTCTAGGCCTTTAGTTTATTGTATAACCTTGCGAAATTTACAAAACTGGTATAAGTGAGTTTTGAAGGTCACTGATTACGAATCCGAAATCGAAATTATTGCGACAAAATGGCTGAGGATCTTGTTAAATAGAGGAGATATAATATAAAATATAATTATAACTTATGATTGTTTAATTATGATTATGATACTCCGTCATTTCGTTTACAGTAATTTCGATATCGGATTCGTAATCAGCGACCCTCAGAACCCACATAAACCAATTTTTTTCTACCTGGATTATCAAGAACAGATACATTTTTAAAAATTTATAATATTTTTAATTTTCGTAGAAAGAGCGGAGTGGCTCAGTGGTAGAGCGCTGAATTGCCGTACCGAAGGTTCTGGGTTAAATTCGGTTGCTGGTAGATTTTATTTAATGCTCTAGCTGCCAGTGAGCTAGGAGAAATCACCTACCTGCACAACCGTTTTTTTTTTTTTTTGGTCTGAAAATTTTGATTAATAGGAAATCTGTACTGCTACAAATCATGATGGTTATTGTTATTGGGTTTTGTTCATGGTGAGAACTCTGCTGATTTTAGGCCAACATTAGTGTAAAAATATAATTTGGCTGAGATCACGCGACTGGTAACAGAATACATAATTAATCAATTGTAGCCGCTCTTGAATTTGGGCCTAGATATTAGTAACACAGTACCAACCGTACTCAGATATCTTGCTCCTATGTTTAAACAAAATTCTAAGTTTTTTTTTTTGCTTCAACGCTGTAGCTCGGAGTTTTCCGAAATCCATCTTAATAGAAGAGTCAAGTTTACGCCCCATATACTAGTACAAACATAGAGATCCACCCTTACTCCATCAATTATGTTTTGCCAAGGCAAATTTGACTAATAATAAAAAAATATAAACCTATCTAGGAGAATTGAAAATTCATTTTCAAATAAAAATCTTTGTGGTACCTCATATTCATGAAAATACGCTAAACAATTTTATTTATTTTATAATCGTTCGTTCTATGTTAAGTCTGAAAATTATTTCACTTCTTAATTATTATCAATCTGAATAAAATGGTTTAAAATAAATAAATCGTACAAACACTGATTTATGCTTTTATGCTTTGATTTTAATCTTTTTTATTCATCTAAACTTTTATATTTAGTGAAAAACCTTTCCGTAAAATTTTTGTGAGTTTTTTATCTTCTGTTACATAACGCAGTTTACAGGATGACAAAGATGTTCCTTTGGGAAATAGAGCAAATAAAATTATCTAATATAGTGAGAATTATTTCGCAATTGTATTCTACTGGTATCTTAAACACTGTTTTGTGATAGTATCATTCGTTATCTAAGAAGATACCATCTTTGTATTGTACATAAGACAGATCTGGTCCCTTTGTTTTTATTCAGAAACTTAGGCGTTGCGTAGTAAAGTGGTTTGGTAAAGAGTAAAATATTGACCAACTTGGTAAATGTTAGTTTCATAAGTGATTCTGCTCTCTCTCTCTCGATTTATTAATTTTATTTCTTTGTATGTGAAACTTCAAATTTTTTTTTCTATTTTTCATTTGCATTTATAATATTTTTCATTAATAACAATTAAAGACAAATACGTAATTTAGCATATTGTGAATTTGTATTGATATTATAATTTGTTCTTTTTTTCTGTCGTAATATGTAGTATAGTTGGAAAATCTAATTTTTTTTTTTTTATCAGAAAATACCTTCTTTTTCATATATTACAAATTATATATACACATTATACATGGGACAACTATAACTTTTATGTAATTAATGTATTAACTTGTCTGTAAATATCTGTTTCATATTTAAATATTCGACTGTTTACATGAACAAAACATATTTATTAATCATTTTTTCTCTTTCTCTATCTCTCTCTATTGCAGTTATAAATATTCAAATAAACCTATTACCGCATCCTCAGCTGAAGTTTATATCCATTCGAAAACTATGCGTCTCCATCAGTACTTGAACGGAATTGAGGTTGTATTGATCAGATTCCTTATGTCCTCAGCTGATCATCTTCAGCTCTTTTAATAATAAGTACAATCATTAATGGATTGTAACGCTCGTTTAATTATTTTATTGGCGATATTATTGAGATAATAGTATCAAGTCATATTTATTTAAAGTATTTGTTATAGGGGAAGATAATTGTTAGTTTTAAATTCACTTATATTTTTTAGCTGATAACTGTAACTGTTTTTAATTGTTTGGTAGCTGCAAGCGAAATGCTAATTCGGTTTAAAAATGTCTTGGTTGGCTGCCGAAGAAAGAACCGTGACCACAAAGGTTTTTTGCTCCAGTGATTTTTGTTTAATATTTCATAAATCCAAACGATTCTTGAAATGTATTTCGAAAGTTTTCTTATGTTGTAGAATCAGCCTTAATGGAATTTTTATGATCTGAAAGTATTCCTAATATCTATATAATCTATATAAACATTAGTCATTTCTTCTCATGGTTATGGTTATGCACCTTTAGGTTGAAAAAGAGAATTCGATCCATAGATGGTGATTTCGAAGTTAACTCGAGGAGCTCATAATAATATGAATAGCTCAAGATAGGTAGTGAAGGGTGAAGCAATTGATAAGATTTCAGTCAACAGAAGTAGTGTCATAATATTGATAATGAGAGAATAATAAAAGGCATAACTCGAAGGTTCGATGCCAATACAATATTAGTTTTAGATCCTTTGTAGACATTTTTTGGAGTAAAGGAGTGAACATTGTGTATTTTTTATTGAGTCTATATTTTATGCCTAAACATAAACATAGATAATATAATGATAATGATACTAAACGAACATTGCAATCATTATTATGATTTTACTATATTTTATCTTATAATTTGGAAATCTTATTTTTGAACCTATGGACGAACAAACAATCTTCTTCATGTACCCTATCCTTTACGAACGTTGGCTATCATCACAGTGATTTTAATTCTGTTTTCCACATTTCTCAATAATACTGAGGCCAGATCAAACCACTGGCGTCAGTTGTGGACCCACGAATGTCTTCTTCCGGGTCAGCGTTTGTTCTCTATCTTCCCTTGGGCTATTAGTTATAGTAGTCGCTATCTGAAGACCGAGATATTCAATCTTCCTTTTTATTGTAAATGCTATTCCCTTCTTCTCTCTTATCTGCCGTAATACTTCCAGGTTGGAGATGAGTTTAGAATACGATATTTAGAGCATGCGCCGGTATATCTACTTCATATACTCCAGCCTTTTCACTAGTGTTTACGTTAATGTTCGACACCTCCAAAAGTATCGCCTTAAGCTTTTCGGGTACAAACTATGTATTTTCTTGCTATATTGGTTTTCAATACTTTGGCAATCGTAAATAAACGTTAGAGTATAATTAAAAAATGTGGTGGATCTCGCGGGCATGCTTTGGCCACCTCTGCCGTAGTAAATAGGTGTTCTAGTTTTTATGATACCTACTCTTATAATTATAACATGTTACTAAACATATAAATAAATACACCCTACAAGCCTCGGATTCCCTAATTCGAGTGGGGTTAGAAACAGAGGTAATTGGTTTTGGCGAAATGAAAGTTTTTAGTGTCTGTTTTAGTGGGGCATTAGGGGACAAAGTAACGATGACTGCAGGTGCCTGTATTGCAGGGCTCCTGTTGTTGGGGGGTGGGTAAAACTTCCCCCTCCTCTTCTTACCCCCACTCCATTCTTATGACCCGCTAACACCTCCCACCCACATCTTAATTGACTTTTTCATTAACGCTTTGTGGCAATCGTTAATATTATGTAATTATGAACATTTTAACTGTATTATTATTGATCGAGTGGTAAAAATATGGTTTTCTTTGTAATTAATTATAAATATTGGGGAACGCCTTATTTACTGCTTTAATATATTTTTTTATCGGTGACTTGGATTCAGTACATGGCAGAGACTGCACCATTTGTTCCTCAGTCATCGTTCGGCCAGAGATGTGAAATTACACTCAACCACCATATTTTTTTCCTGAATATAGGTACTCACTTTAGAGAGACTGAAGGAGCCCCAGGAAGGGTCTGAGGGTTTCACAGGGTCTATAAATTTATATCTATTAACATATAAAATAATTTAATTTAATTTAGGAGCATTCATGGTTTTGTATAAGAAGGAGATGCGATGGAGTTCCAAAGCTTCTATTAGGCTTAGTAGTCCTATTAGGCTTTATAATAGTCATGTATATGATTATTATAAAGTTAATTAATTGTAAGCTTAGAAAGTTTGTCCAGTAAGCGTTGAAGTGTCTGGAATCGTTTCGGTCTATTTTGTGGATGCCAACATAATGTCAAGATGGAGTCCAAGGTACCGGATCTAGTCTAAGGGGATAAATAATAAAACTTTTAATTTTCAGTACATAATGTGATTTCTAAATCAAATAAACGCGGAGTTATATTGATTATTTATTATTGTTAATTTGCTTTTCCGCAGCGTCATAAGTAGCACCAATGCTTAAAACCCGTTTTATGATTTTTCTGAAAAAATAATGTCTTTTAAGTACTATGACATTCTGAATTTCTCTCCTATTATGGCGACATATTTAATTTTCTCCTAATGGTTTGAGAGCATAGAAGTGTAAGATGTACATCAAAGCTTTTAGATTTTGTTAGTTCTAGTCCTTTTAAGAAATAGGCATGTAAAAATTTCCCGTGTCCAATCCTCTTTCTTTGGCGATTGAATAATTTATTTCTTACATTCCCTTCCATATTTTTTTACTTTTTTCTTAGGAAATTTTCGATTATGGTTTCAATGTCTGTTATCGAGGTTCTTCTTGGCTTTCGATCCGCATGATAATAGACTTGTGATTGCGTAACTTTATTTAAATATATTTCAATAATAGATATAATATCATATAGAACATATTCACAGATGCGTTTTTTCTTGTGTCACTTAATTGAATAAATAAAAATAGTATTTAAATAAAATTAAAAAAAAAATCTAAATAAAATATTATTTCTGTTTTATAGCTTCAACATTTTTGAGAACGATTACTAAATTGCATTTTCCCCACATTTCGGCCATTATTTTATAGTTTAAATCAAGAGAGAAAATCTTTAAAATCTGTGTTAAAATAGAAAATGAAAATAATTTTCCCTCTACTCTTTAATTGCGGATGTAAAACGTTATCAAATTAATTTTCTAATATTCTAGAAGGTTTAATTTTGCTTATTTGTTTTACTTTGGCACACAATGTCGACTTACTAAAGGTACTAAGCTAAGCCCAATTGGCTTGACTAAGCATTTAAGTCCCGGGAGGGGACTTCACCGTACCATTGGGAACATTTATATTAATGTAGGACCTGCCCGGTGATAATACTGACACTGTCTAGGGAAACAGGAGTCTCTTTGCAGGTTCACCACTGGCGCTCATCTTTGCATATCTATTCCAGTCTGTTTAGACCCTTCTAGGAACGTTTTCATCCAGAATATTTTTGGGGTCTTGCTTTATCCGCAGATAATGTAATGTTTGATTTCTGGGTATATCGAACATATATCATTATGAAATTGTGCTTATAAACTATTTTCTTAGTCTGTCAGTGTACTGTTCGTGTTGTACACGTCTATGAATTCGTTCGAATTAACTATAAGAAGAAATGATTTACGATTAATTTGTAACATTTTTTTTATCTTGATTTAACTAACTTCTCAATTTAAAGTAGTTACTTTATTGTTCTTCCGAGAAATTAATTATCATATAATTATTGCAAATGAAATTATCGTTTATCAGTACTTCCTCAGTATTGCTCCCTCGGACAAGTATATTTTTCTACCGTGAAACTTAATTTTACCTTATTCATGGCTATTGGGAATTAATTTTTTTAATATAAACTTTTAAATATTATATTTCTGAACATTTGTAATTCGTAATTGTGATTGGTTGCCCAGTAAACTAGGATACAACTATTGAAATAAAAAATGATCCGTATTTCATATTAAAGTACCAAATGGTACAATTTGAAAAGTTGTAATTTATTAAATATTATAGATTCATCATTTAACAATAAAGTCATAGGCATAGGACGACTTTTACGGTAATTGATTGTTAAGTAACGGATTCTTTTACATTTACGTACAAGAAGATGATTTATTATATCTATCATTGAAACTATGAACTGATGAAATAGGAAATTAAATACAAAATTGAATGCAGTTATCACTATCTTATTACAATAAAAAGCCTTTATTGTTATGGTTTCTCACTTTTATTTTATTATGAAATAGAACTTTAGATGCAACTGTGGCGAAAGAAAAAAAAACAGGTATGCATGATTAAGAAATAGCAACTGGTACATAACATACATCGTCATAGCATTATGAAAAAATAATTTTAATAAAAAATTAATACATAGATTGCTTCTATTAAGTTTTTCCGGTTTCCATAAGCAACTATGGTATACTTTTTAATATGCTAAGTACCGAGAATGGATCTTTAGATATTCACCCTCCTGAGGCTCACTCAATTTATATAAAGTCCAATCCAATCGAATTTATATTAAGTGGGTGCCCAAAATTTGGCGGTCTAGCGTGATCTGTATAAACGTTGTCCAAAACGCCCAGTCTCTACTAGGTAATGAAACCAAGATGGGGTTGTAGTTATTCAGTTTTTTGCTAAACGGCTTATTAATACCTAACTAATTCAGTTCTCATACCTGCGTTGATTACATGTTAACTAACTAAGTTTTGGATGCTTACTGCAGCAAGGGAAACTTAACTTCTGACTTATTGCAAATTTTATGACGCCCGAACAGGGAGGGGTTGGGAGGCACTCGGGGACAAACTTACACCAACAAACAAGAAATTCTTTCCGAGGACGAGTAAAGGCTCTTGAGAGGACTATAGTGGCTAAAACGAAATAAAAGAGGCCCTAAACGCTAACATCGGAAAGCCATTACCGAGAGAATTATTTACGATTACCGGCTCTTAGGGGGCGAGTTCAGGCACCCTTACAGCTTGTGTGCTCAACTTCGTAGCATCGGCCATCTGTCTCCCTCATAACTGATTGCCTCAACCCAAATACAATGTTACTTTTCCCAGCCTTTATGGAACCCGGTTTGGATAATTTTTATGAAGGGCGTTATAAAACATCTATATTGAACGAAATTCGTGAAAAAAATAGGGCAGTGACGTTCGGTGGGGTAATAAAAGAGTTGAAAAGTAAGAATTGCTACATAAGGAACATATTTCTCAACAGAATACGATATCGTGTTATTGGTCTGGTATTAGGCCGATTTTTATTGGTTTGTCCGGAAAATGATGCATTATTTTATGTTTTCTTTTAAATATCCCTCCACATAGTGAACTGTTTGTATTTGTTGGACTTTTGACATTTGTCATTATCATCACATTGTCTATTCTCTCTAGAGCTCCTGCAGATGAGATTTATTTCTGTACAGCCCGGATAACACATTATGATCTGCTATTTTTCTTCTTCTTTTCCATTCCAGGTTTCTCTTCTAAGCTTTCCTTCATACCTTCTTCCCAGGTATGTTGAGGTCTTTCTCTGGACCTTCTTCCATCAACCTTAGCCTCGTCTGTCATCTTAGCCAGCCTATTGTTTTCATCATAAAGCGAGGGAGAATATCTCAAAAGAAAAAAAAAAGAGTAATAAGTTTAATACTTCGTTAGAAAGTACATAAAGAGATAAGTAGAAAAAAAACCACTCAAATCTTTAAAATTTTCAAATATATAAAGTAAAGGACGTTAGTAAAAAATAGGGTTTGTTACATTTCTTGAAATAAATGATAATGATGACAATGCTAATGATATAATGATATTAATTTGTTTTCTATTAATTAATATAATATTATATTAATATTAATAATATTATTTTTTATTAACTTTCGGTAGTAAATACATTACCTTACCGACGTATAGAGAAGTAAATGGCCCGGGTGAAGGTCAAAGAATTAATAACTTAAATTGTCATAATGTTACTGATATAATGGAATGGAAATTTTTCTTTCCCATATTTAAAAGGTCAACTATTACTATTAAAGATTACCTACTTACAATTATAAATAATCCACTTCATCTGTGTATTCTAACTTTTAGTTATCAATTTATCATTATATCGGTAATTATAATAATAACATTTGAAAATGATTAAACATTGACAAACAGGTCATGCAAAATATTAATAGAGGGCATTAAGTATTATATCTTAAGGGACAGGAAATTGATCTGAATTTTTACTCATATCATTGAGTTCACAATTCAGGGTGCAGATTTTTCTCTGCAAGAAAACATACTTACAGCACCAGTGAATGAGATATAACTGTATTGAGTTTGGAAATATTTGACTTCAACAATTGAGGCGTTGACATTAAAAGGCGGTAAGTAAAAATTGCCGGCAATTTTTTTTTTTCACTGAAACGATTCTATGTTCCAAGACCAATAGCGTTGAAAAGGAGGAAAGTTCCTATCACCTCTCGTTTAGTTTTGAGCGATGTTACCAGACGCCTCTGGTGGCAACAGAATGATAATGACTGATAATTCTGTTTCGGTAAAAAAAAAAGTTTGGCAATTTTGGCACTTACCTCCTTTGACCATTGAGTCCAGAAAACACTAACATGGATAAAATAAGCTCTTTGCTTAATGCGGTAGCTATCTATATGTCAATGAAAAACATAAAAGGGTTCGGAATCGCCGATTTTGGATGCACCCATTGAGAAAACATTCGATACAATGAATAATTTTGGTGTGTAAAACGTGTTTTTTTCTTGTTGAAAACCAACTAAAATTCAGATCAATATCAACTAATGAGAACTCTAGGGGGGCATGGCCCCTATGGCCCCCCTCAAATCTGCCAATGGCTGAGAAGATCATGTTTTTTTTTTCTTCAAGAGATTATATTTGTTATGAATTAGATCGATGTCTCCCATTCTCTTACTATTTTATGATCACAATATTTTTTATGTACTTTCGCTACAAATGTTTACGTCTTCCTCATATTTTCATCTTTACTGAAAAGAATTCTGAGTAAAGTATAACAGGATGGCATAATGTTTGTGAAAAAACAAGAAGAGTAGATAAGGAGGCACTAAACTCTTGACAGTTGAATGGCCATTGCACAGCAAATGATTTCGTCAGCACAATTCCCAGCCTCAGGGGATTCGTCAGTTACTCACTTAACTGAGTACTTTTTTGTGACTCCCTTGGGCGCATCCGCCCCTCTAAAGAAACATAATTTTTACTGTAGTACTTGAAATAAAATAATCCCATATCAGCTCATTTTCTTTACATCCCTCTATTTTCTGATATTAACCCTATGACATATTATGTTCCCCGCTCTCTGCTTAGGGGTTAACGAGGATTAAAAATTATGGCTATGATGTATTATTTATTTATACCCTCAACTATCCAATTAATCAATACTAAGGTAATGAGTCAAATTTATGTTTCAAGACTCAATTGATAAAAATACATTTTCCGAAAGAAAAAATAAAATTTGATATAGTAATAGTATTCCAAGGTATCGAATTATGCCGTGTTGAGTTGATCCAGCATTGTTCATTTCTGCATTATACTATGTAAAATTATAAGTAAAAAAGGACAATAAATATTAATATTATGTTATAAATAATATTGTAGTTAGATTCTTTCCTGTCTTCTGCTTTGTTTTTTCTAAAAACCAAATACAATTGAAACCAAATTTCTATTGTTTATTTTATTATTATATTTTTTTCCTTTGTGCTTTTTGAAGTTTGATGAGTGTAATGTGCATTTTATAATTAGTTTTTATCAGCTATAATCATTTAAAGTTTTCCGGTTGTTGTATGCTAACCTTCTTTATTTTTCAGTAATTGCATTTCGATCTTGGAGGTGGTGGGATGTTTCTTGTCGTTGGTGTTTTCTGCGATTTGATGTTAGGATGTCCTTTTTTAGTATATTCCTCAGCTATCATTATTCTTCTGTCCTAACGATGCATAAATGGGCGAAATATTGACAGGTACACTGGAACCTATGCCCTAAAACACACACACACCCACATTTATATATAAATACATACATATACACACTCACACATGCATATACATAGGCAGTTGATACAGGTTCGACCTCGATGGAATATTTTGACCTTTTGATAAGTTTTCGATACATGAAAAGGCGAAGAGCCCTTTCATCGACCTGAGGCCCGAGCCTTTTGATTTGTGTGGAGGGAGGGAGGTTTGTGCGTGAGGGGTGGCGGGGAGGGGGAGAATTTTGCGCCATCTCCAGGCCCTGATTGATATATGGCTTCATATATCTCCACTAATGGCGGGGCATTTCCTCCTCATCATATTTGCTATCGCTCTCTCGTCACTATCAGTCTCCGCAACCATTTCTGATCCGCGCTTCGCAAATCCATACCCTATCTGTTCGTCGCTCCAAGGGATTATCCTGTATCTAATTAAGTCTAAAAGAATAATGCTTCTTATAGGTAATTGGATGTATGTAAGATTATTGATTTTCTTTTTCTATTAGCGTCACATCTTCTGTAAATTGGACAATGCTACAATAGGAGCTCTAAATTTTAGGATAGAGAACTTTAACGTGTACCTGACACCGCGCAGTAATATTTTACGTCCCTTAAAAAGAACGACATAACCAATGATTTTTCACTCACATTAAAAATCCAACAGACACCTAACGGGTTGCGAACCCATGATTAAGGGCATACTAGGTTATTATGCTAACCATGTTACCACACCAAATTAGATACAAGATTTCTGCCTTCTATCGTGTAGGTTTTAGGGATTTTATTAGCTTCGGGGCTATATCTAATGAATAAAATTAAATTTAATAATACACAAGACAAGTATTAATCAGTGAAATGGCTTCAGCAAAACTGGTAAATATGAAATAATAGCCAATGAGAATCGCAAGCCGGAGTGAATATTTGATATTGTTTCTATTTATTTAGCCTAAGGCAGAAATATAAAAATCCTAGGTTTTGCTGTCTTTCGAAATGGACGTAAAATACTCTCCCGTAAGAAATAATACTCTCCCAGATTAGCAAAAAGTTTGGAATCCCACAGTGGCATCGTCTGAATAGCCATAGTAGCATGAAGTGACCTCAAGTGAAAATAATGAGTTGAATTGTTAATTTTTTTATGATGTTATTAAGTTTATATACATTTCGATTTGTAATTTGAAAACTGGTTACTAGTTAAAAGGAAGTATGTAATGTTACATTAGTGAATATTTGATTGTGTCCTAAATAGACACTTAGGATTGATATTGACAGTTAATATATTAACATAACACGTAATATATGTATATATTAACCTTAAAAAACAAAAAATAATAAAATAAAAATAAACTTGATGATTTTGATTTCCAGGAAAAGAAATGGGTTCAATTCGTCATCTTTTGATGTAGTGAAATTTTGATTGGTTAGCGATGGGTGGAGCTTGTTGCAAAAAACTGGACACTCCGACCAGTCCTCATCAGCTCCCAGTTTGGGAAGCTGTAAGGCGTTATGTTGTTCAGGTAATCATTTATTTTATTTATTTATCAATATTTTATTTATTATTTATAAATTTCTTAACAATGATTTAACCCCCTTGTTGAGGAATAAATTCTCCACGGAAACCTAATCTGTTTGGAAGTAAGGACCATTTTTTTTTTATTCCTGAAATGTTTTCTAATTCTATAATATTAACTTTGTTTCATAAATGATCTCTACAGTAACATTGGTATTTAAATTGCACTGTAAACTATTTTTGTGGTTTTCTTTTTGTTAAAAAAACAAACAGAAAATATATTTTTTTAGTAGTATCAAGAATTTAATAATTAAAACAACATCAATTCGATTATTTTATTCAGGTCCACGACGGATCAACTTTGAACAATGATTTATATTCAATTTTACATACAATAATCATGAAATTCCTATTATAATATTATAGCTTCATAATTCTGTATTTTGAAAAGTATGATCTAGTGCATTACTTGAGAATAACGATTCATTCCGAAGGATAAATACCTATTTGCGGATCATAACTTATTCAGAAAAAAAGTTTACAATTTAGCAAAATAAAACTTTACGGGGTTCCTGTTTTTAACTGAAAGGTTTATGTCGAACTAATTCATTTAATAATTAAATATGAAATAATATATAAATCTTAATCGAAAATTCATGATGTACAAGGAGCAATGAGAAATAAATAACAATTCAAATAAAGGATAAGTTGATATTACAAATTAAATAAGTAGGGTTTACGTAGATAGATACTAAAGGCTAATTGATTATTTGATCCATTACTTATTAAATACATTTTTACTTGAATAATTATTATACATTATGTGTAGGTATACATAACGATTTTTGCATAAATTCGAATAAATTTATGAACAATTTATAAAATAACAAGAACAATGAATAGACTAATAAAAAAAAGGTTCAATTTTTAATTATTGAATATTTATTTCTGAATAATGTTTAGTTCTTATATCAGTGGATTCTTAATAAAATAAATAAAAAAAGAGCAAAAAATACATTTGGTGAGGAGTTTTTATAATCGATTTCATCCATCAGGAATTAGATGCTATACTCGTATATCAGGTCAGTCCAAAAGTTCGTGCGCATTTTGGCGAAATTTTTAAATTTAATTTAATTTAAATTTTAAACATAATTTATCATTTTAAACTATGATATATTTTCCTCCGCTAACTACAATATCTTGCCATATTTCTGTTTGCTTTTTTATTCCCTTGGTGTAAAAAGATTCTGGTTTTGTATTTAAAAAAATCTTCTGAGTTCATTTTGTATATCCTGTTTAGAATTGAACATTTTGCCTTGGCAAAAATTTTGAAAGGCACGAAACAACTGATAATAACTTGGGGCATTCAGAGAGTATACAGGATGCGGCAAAAGATCCAAATCTGAGTTCATTTTGTATATCCTGTTTAGAATTGAACATTTTGCCTTGGCAAAAATTTTGAAAGGCACGAAACAACTGATAATAACTTGGGGCATTCAGAGAGTATACAGGATGCGGCAAAAGATCCAAATTCAGTTCATTAATTTTTTTCAGCGTTGTTAGATCCGTATGTGGTCTAGCGTGATAAAAAAAAATATAACACAGCACGTTTATATGCGTTATCTATATTAATTTTTTATCGGTACTAATATGGGTCTGGTCTTTACGAAATTTGGTGACAAACTGACGAATACATCAGTCAAGCATATACAAGTTTCGACAGATCCGGAATCTTATCGATCGCTATAATGTTATCGCTATTCCCATACATGCTATTAATGTGCACGAACTTTTGGACTGACCTGATACATTATTAGGGTGAATGCATCTAACAATATATATCATGTTAAAACTACCTTGTGCTAGCGTGATTGAGTTACCTCCTTGGACCTGTGTAGGATCACATATCCACTCCATCAGCTGGTTGAACCGAGAAGGATCCTGTATCGATTCCTGGACGGATAGGCATAGGGGCCATTTTTCGATGCCTACTTTTAACTTCAGAGCATACATGTCGGTTTAGTTTATTTCGTATCTTTTATTATTTTATGAAAGTCTCATAAATGTAATCAGAAAAAATATTAGTAGTACCTGAAACGAATAACTAAATTTTAAATTAAGTAGTATTAGTATTTGTATTTATTACAACAGTGAAGGAATAAACTGTGTTTTTAAAAATAATTTAAAACATCAAAAAGAATACATTCTTAAACATAGTGATACATTTTATATAAAATTTGTGTGTACATAACAACAATATAAAAATTATGAAATAAATTTGTTAGTAAAAATAAACGAAATAATGGGATAAATTCAAAGAAATATTAATCGTGATGGTATTTGTAACATCCATCTCCATTTACAGTATAGTGCGAATGTAGTTTTGATTACTTACTGATATGTTTTCTTTATAATACTTATCCAAACAAACTCTTAAAATAAAATTATGCTAAAATCATGCATTCCCAACTGTATCTTTATAAATAGTTTTATAAAAATAAATGCACATTAAGTTGTACAACTCGTGTTTCTTACTTCATATATACAAATACGTATATAATAAGTTATCCAAGTACAATATTCATTATGTAACCAGATATAAATAAACATAGGCATCATTGTTTATTCCAAACTATAAGACTAATCTAATGATGTATTTTGTAACATTGCCTGCACGGCCATGACTACGGTAACCATAAGGTTTTTACTATACTGATATAATAATCTGTTACATATTATATAGCATATAGCAAATGTTTGGTGTGGAATTTTCCAGCCATAGCCTTACTATCCGCTGTTGGCAACACGCCAAGCCGCACTACCATTAAGAAGTGGGCTTATCCTTTGGTGATATGCGTTCGTCTCTCGTGATAAGAGAATAGTTACTCTACGACAGTCCGTCCGTGACAATTTCTCTTCATTTTATTCTTACTTCTATAGCATTATCTTGGGATATATTTTATCTTGAATAAAGGCCAAAAATGTTTAATGTTGATAGCATCTCAATTTCTCTTTAGTATCAACGGTGTTGATTTTTATTTAATTGTTTTTTTCTCACTAAATTCCAGAATGTTGTTATTTAATTTCCCTATTTTTAATGTTTGAGTTTTGAAATAGTTCGAATTATATTTTTTCGACTAAATCTTTTCATATCACCTATTTTCAAAAACAAATAAACAAATGTATTTGCACATATCTGCCAACTGATAAGGTTGAATCATAATTAACTATAGTTATGTACTTGTTTGTTGGAGTCATATATTAATTTAAAACTTCCAAGATGATGTTCTCCGGAAAAGTAATAAAGATACAAAATTTATGAGTTATGTAAAAAATATAATTAGCACAATTAAATCTCAAAAAAAGTTAGAGCTAGTATTAGGTAACCATAGCAGTTTTTTACTCTTAATCACTGCTCCATCTGAATAAGTGAATGAATGAGTGATTATAAGTTAATAAAATATAAAAATGAATAGATATTTTATATTATATTAAAAGTCTTATGTGTGTATACATATATATATATATTTTATCATAAGAAGTTTAAGGGTGAAATCTTGAAATAATATACTTTTATTTCTTGTCATAGTTGAAATGGGTTGTTGAAATTGTAAATTTATTCTAACTGTTTTTAATTTCTTTTACAAAGAACTATCATCAGTAAATAAGTTTTATTTATATACAATTGCGAAGGTTTTGCTGTTATAATAGTATTCTTAATTATCACATATACTACTTAATTATTTAATATAACCCTTATAAATAATAAAGTACCATTTAAGAATATTTTTGTATTTGTTGCATATAAATCGCGCTTTTTAATTAAATGTATGTTATTAACAAATAAACTCGGAAAACTATCGTAAAATAATTTAAAATAATGTTATGTGAGTCAACTGTTATTGTCTTGTTTTTTACAGAAAATTCTGACTTTTAACTTGTGTAGTTATGTTCAGTTTGGTTTTTGATGCATAAAACCAGAAATTGTTATGATTGAGAATGACTTTTAGTCGAAACGTCTTAAGACTTAATAAATGAAGAATTAAAAATTCCTTAAGTTAATTTATTATTGTAATAAAATATAAGATAAAATTTAATACTATTCTATAAAATCCAAAACGAAATTAATCTGAATTGAGTAAATTAAACAATCGTAATTCAAATTAGTAGTCAGTTTTATAACTCCATTATAATTTAGTTTATTTCAAATTTTAAATGTATAAGTTAATCAATGGTAACTAAAAAAAAAAAAAAAAAAAAAAAAAAAAAAAAAAAAAAAAAAAAAAAAAAAAAAATCAAAGGTCGGATTTAAATTGGGTACCATTGATGATATCGAATATTCAACATTACTTTTGAATACTGCTTGCTTTGCTTTAATAGTAAGTGCTTAATAATAAGTACAATTGTAATGAGTACAATAATAGTACTTACTTTTTGTGTTAAATATTTCAAAGACGTTGCTGAAGGCTAACGAAGCTCTAAAGTCAACTTATTTTGGAATATGAATTTAAAATGTGATCTAATGATTTGAAATGAATTGCTACTAGAATATTATAATTTCTCTTTAATGAACCTCTCAGTGAGTTTACAATTTTAAATATACTCTCTTTTGAATAATTTAAAAAAAATTCTTTACAGGTGATTATAGAGGCCATTTAAAGAAATATTTAGCATGTTTTTACTTTAAGAATTAAAAAGCCTAGTGAATTATATGATCGTATAAGAAGGATACCAGTTTGGTTTTTGATAGGTTAACAAATTTGGAGTAAGACTTCTGATCTGCCTTGTTTCGTATAGGCTCGGTTAAATATGTTTACAGTATTGCCAACAATTTAAATATATTACCTTGAAATCGTATTTTTAAAATATTTTTTGTTTAGGAAAAAGACATTTTTATAGTACTAAATGCAATTATAGTCGTATTTAAGAATATAGCTGGTATTTTATCTTTTATTCATGTCTAATCAAGCACTAGTCGTGCGCTGATTTCACAAGGAGTAGATTTTTTTTTAATGCCTATATTAAATTTCTTTACTATATGTTCAAACTCATATCTAAATCTAAATCACCGTATTCGCTACTAGCGTAAATATTTCGTCTTATCCGTATTTACTTATGTCCCTGATTGCTTTCAGGTTAGTTGTTTTTATTAGTTAACAGTTTCAAATCATCCGCAAACCCGAGCACGTATATTTTACTATCTACCCTCAAGCCTTTGTCACTGCCTATCATAGAATGACGTAGCCTAATTATTAAAAACAGAACAAGAATATGTGATTATTAATTTTAATAAATGAGACACATGCCTTTGTTATGATTTATGCGATTTCCAGTATCAAAATAAATAAATGTTCAATACATCTGCATTACTGGAGAATAAGTGATTAGGTCGAATTGTGCCCACAATGAATTCGCCGTATTTAAGGGAGTGAAATTGTATCATTCTCGTAGCTAATGAGTATCTGATCCAGACGGTTAGAAAATGAGTTATTGAATATTTTAGAACTCCATTTCAAGTAAAAATCTACGACAATGATTCGATTCCGCTTTCCTCAATACAATCAAACCTCTCTGGACCAATTTGACTTTACCACTTGTTCCATGGGGCTGCAGATATACGGATTAGAAAACTGGCCTAAGTATGTCTATTACTTAGTTTTAAACATAACCAATATGGTACAGATTCGGTTTTAGTTATCAACTTATTTTGTTTTCATTATACGCTGATAATTCGACGTTGATGCCATAAATTACTGTTTAAGAGACAAATTTTCAGTCTATGAATAACAAATTTAATCAAGTTCGGGCTTGTTTTGAATGTTATCTAAATCATATTCAGAACCTCAGGCTTTTGTGTTTGTTAATTGTTGGTGATGATTATCGCCTTTGATATACAGAAACTTTTATTCGAAAACGGGAAATTCCATCTCGCGAGTTGGCAACTCCTCTAACGGCCGAGGATCTCCCATTCTAATTCCCGCCCTTGTCTAAATGCCTTCTTCCATAAGAAACAAAACCGAGTGAGTTAAGTGAAGATATGTCTTGTTATAAAGTTGTCCCCGTATCGCCATTGTTCCATGAGAAGCTCACTCTATAATTAGCTTGTTACTTAAGTCCCCAACTTCTCCCTGGCCCCTTCCTCGAGTTATCTCAGGCTCCTCCTCAATTACATTGTTGTCCGGGTGGTATTCACTTTCCGTGACGAACTTCCACGAGTTTCCGTCGATAAACACTATTCAGTAGCAGTTCCAGAGGTATGCGGAAGATCTGTATTCGTTTCCTGAATATGGAATTAACATATTAGAGATAAACAATATTCTAAAATATTTTATATTCTTGAGAAAAATGTTTTATGATTATTTTAATTTCTAATTGTCTGTATTACTACAATACAACACATCGGTATAATAATTATTATTATTTTCAAATGATATGTGCCCGCAAGTA
Source organism: Arma custos (assembly GCA_037127475.1). NCBI lineage: Eukaryota > Metazoa > Arthropoda > Insecta > Hemiptera > Pentatomidae > Arma > Arma custos. Next base: position 112,543,266 of record CM073764.1, read on the forward strand.
AAAAAGAGAACCATCATCGCTAATAAATGTTATTTTGGACTGAGGAAGCATCTAAGGAGCTCAATACTACGGAAATAAAAGAATCATTCTGATTAGGGCATTACTGGCCTATGCCTCTGAAACATCTACAATCTGAAAAATCGAAGACAAGGAAAAAGAGTAAATTGTTTTCGAAAGAATGTTGTTCCACAGAGTTTTCGGGTCTATTCATGTGAATGGTCAATGGAGAAGACGAACTGAAAAGTGTACGAGATGTTTGGGGAGCTAGAGATCATTACTTGGGTGAAAATTAATAGATTAAGGTGGGTCGTCCAAGTAGCCAGAACGAGAAAGGAGGATCATTTGAAGATGCCACTGGTGGGAAAGTTGAACCGTGCCAGAGGATGGGGAAGACCAAGGCTTCGATGGGAGTGCATTGAATAGTCTTGAATAGTAGCCAGGCGAAGGCACCTTGATGAGGCTATGACCCACACAGGTTTGTAGAACCATATTGTATTGTATTGTATTTATAATAAAACATTGTTTTGTATTATATTACAATTATAAACATAATCATTTTTTATTAGCCAACTAAGGACTACGTTATGATAACTATTATTTTTTTCTTCTCTTTAGTCTTCCTCCAGAATTCCTTGATTGTTTTGGAATGAACTCGTTTCCTTTCCTCAGATAATTTGGTTCTAGATTTTTTTTGTTTGGTCTTTCTTCGACCCTTTAAAGTCTTGACTGCTGCTCTAAATTTATCTATGTTTTGTGTTACTCCTGATCAATATGCATTTCTTCCAGGTGTTTTCTTACAACACCTACCTAATAATATACTCTGCATGTTTTCCTATTTATAAAGATTCCTCTTATTCGAGAAAGGTGATTTGCCTTTAGGAATATTTTTAAGCTTCTACAGGAGTGCAAAAAGAAATGTAGATACATGTTAGAGAAGAATTGGTCGACTGTATCTTCTAATTTAAGGAAGAAATAGTTGGGGGTGCAGTCAATCAAAACACCTAATGCTACGGTAGCTGCAGCGTGTTTTATTCGCCCTGAAGATGGCCTACATTGTAGGCCGAAACGTTGGCATATAATAAATAAGTTACGCTTATTTAGGTGTTTTGATTGACTGCGCCCCCAACTATTTCTTCCTTGAAATGTAGATAGTTTTTTTCCTACAACTTCTACTTATAAAATGATTTTCACATTATATCATAAAAGTATTTTGAAGTTGCCCATTTCGTCATGTATTTTATGATACATACATTTCCAAAATTAAGTCGTAATGAAGCGGATGTAATACTATGTTCCAAATAAACAAAGTTGTACTTACAAGTTTACCTGTTACATGCAAATATATATTCCGTGAAAGTATTGAGCGTTTCTTTCCCATCGGGGTTTCATAACATATTAGTTTTAAAAAAATGGAAATTTGATGATTAGGAAAAAAATTGGCTTTTTGGCCAAAAAAAAAATTCCCTTTTACTATCGCATAATAATAGCTCAATTCCAAATACGTTAGGTAAACTTTATGGCAATTATCTCGCCTAAACTTCGGTCTACACCTCAGATGCGTATATCAATATTCCAAATCGGTTTCCATCAGGGCCGTTTCTGTTACTGTAGGATTATTTTGAATCATTTTCGCGACATAAAACGCTTTCACCAACGTTATTGTAATTATATTGTATGTTTAGCTTTATTTATTTCCGCCAAACATTTACAAACCAGGAGTTTCAAACTCAAAACTTCATTAATGTACCATCACTTTTCAAAAAACTTAATAAATTATTAAATTCAATAGTCGAGGATTAAGCAAAACACCTTGTTTTAAACCCCTAAATATATTGAATGTTTCACTCATGGACATCCTTAATATATTTACAAAATTCATCGGTATATCCTATGCATTTTTTTAATAATTACATACTCGATTGTTAATTGGCATAGGCAGAAACTAATTAACTTGTTGGAAACCCCAGCGACCCTCGATCTCTCCCGAAAACTCATTACCGAATTATCGAAAAACTATTAGCGATTTATCGAATATTTCGTTTATGTACAAGGCATAAATATTGTGGTACTTGTTCCGCAGGTTGATGTTAGGGTTAGTTCAAGACCCGTCAAATGACGTTGCGATCTTATCTGTATCGTGTCCTACTCTATTTTTTGGCAAGAAATAAGTAAAAAAAAAACAATAAGCTAGAATATTTAACATATGTAATATTTAGCAAAACATTTTTTTTTGTAATACAATATGTGAAAATTTCCTGTGTATTATACATATAATGGAGGTTAAATTAGCCTTTTCATATAACGGGAAATTATGACAGCTTTAATTATTTATATTGAATTACCCATTACAGGTTATAATCTTCCTCAAAAAAACTGTCACTTTGAGGTATCCTTTCAAGCCAATTCTTTGCTAAACATTCCTATTTTATTGATTAAGAAAGTATAGGATCTTGGCGTATAAATAACGTCATTAGTGAATTTTTCAAATGTCATTTGATGAGAAGTTGGCAAACTGCGGAATGAATACCTCTGTGGTACCGTGCCTTCATATCTTCTTAAATTTCTTTGTGTGTTATGTTATTCCTTAAAATCGGGTACATTGCATAGGGAATAACTCGGGTTTACTTTCTGCGTACGAGGGTAGTTTGAAAAGTTCTTGGAATCACCGCTAGACGTCAGCAACGAGGTTCATATTTTAACCGAAGAATTGGGAGTGAAGAATTATTCGTAAGATGGGTGCCGGGGCTCTGGACATTAGACCATAAACGCACCAGATTGGAAATGTCCAAACAAAATCTTGCTCGTTTTCAGCGCAACCAACAAGATTTTTTGCCCCGGTTTGGGATTACAGATGAAACTTGGGTCCAGTACTATACCCCAGAGACAAAATAGCAGTCAAAGCAGTGGAAACATGCTGAGTCACCATCACCACAGAAAGCAAAAGTAGTACGCTCGGTCGGAAAGGTCAGGGGCTCAGTTTTCTGGGATGCAAGGTGCATTCTTCTGATAGATTATCTTCCTACTGGCCAAACAATTACGGAGTAATACTACGCAAACCTCCTACACCAACTACAGGAAAAGATACGCGAAAAAAGGCCTGGTTTGGCAAGGAAAAAAGTCATCTTTCATCCGAACAACGCCCGCCCGCACACAACTGCCATGCAAAACTTCATGAACTGAGGTACGAATTGTTACCACGAATCTCATTTTCGAGATGGGATCAAGGCATTGGAACATCGCTGGATCAAATGCATTAGTCTAAAGGGAGACTATGTTGAAAAATAAAAGCAGTTCCACCGAGGTAAGACACTTCTTTCTAGTACAATCCGAGAACTTTTCAAACCACCCTCGTAGTAAATTTCTGTAAATATATGCATGTTGATAAGTATATGCTGTTCCAACTATTGCTCTACTTTTCTCAAGCTGTTTTCAGTCGTAGTAGCCTCATCCTCTAGACTGACGATCCGAATGGACCGAAGTTACCCAACAGCCACCCTCGAAGACAAGGGCTTCCAAGGACTTTGAGGCTGGAGTGCTTACCTAACAAACGGGGCTATTTACCATTTCTCTGTCCCCATTGTCTTATCGCGGTCATTAAAGCATCTCATGCGCACAACGACTTCAATTGTATTTAGGGGCTTGTTCGATGGAGGCCAGGGTGTTATACAGTTCGCTCTGCTGGGCTGTTTCTCCCCTGAACACCAGGAAAAGTTATCTAACGTTTCGTCTCTGCATAAAGTCAAGTAATCTAATTGCTTTTTATAGAGAGAGCGCGTGTAGCTCAATGTGTAAATCGCTATGTTGTTGTGCTGAAGGTCCTGGGTTTGAATCCGGCAGAGGCAGATGAATTGCTTAATCTGTTGACTCCGATAGAGAAATTCTATGTGATCTGCTGACGCTTCATGGGCTCACCCAGTGTCTATGGAGCTAATGTGTACCCTCAGCTGAGTGGGAAACTCGGCAAAATCTACACCCTTTACAAGTGCCTTTAAACCTGTACTGTGTACAGTGGAATCTCAACTATATACTGAACCCCAGACCATTCATGGATTTTAGTGGTGCGGTTTAAAAAAAAAATAAATATTTAATAAGTAAATAAATATTTTTACTTTATCTTTCTTATGGTGTTTAAACAATATTATTCTTTATTTTGGAATAGAGGTCATATTAAAATAGTAATTTATTTTAGGTATGTAGGTAGATTCCAGTTTTATTATTAAAAAATTGTTAATAGATTGGCAAAAGAAGCGTTTTATGGGATAAATTTTATTTGAGTTCTTTTTTTTTTTTCCACTTTGGACTTATTGGTTTTATCGGCTTATGTGACACTTAAAATAGGTGTATATGTGTATGATGTTTCGTACTTTTTTCCTCCTGAAATTTGAATAAGTGTAAGTATTTTTTAAGGTGTAATAATATTTTAATAATTTAATTTCACTTAATAAATTAATTAAATAAGTAATATACTTAATTTAATCATTCAAATAACTTATTATATATTATTAAATTACACACAAACTATTATATGCTTATTCTTTTATTCCTTGCATGACTCGCTTCAAGACATTTCGTTTCATTCTGTTCATATTATTTTCTTGGGACATTAAATAAATTAAGAATTTATTATTATAATTATTAAATAATTCCTTATCATTTAAGAATTTGCATTACCAGCTGGACAATGTAAAGTAGTATCTTTTTAAACCACTTTTAACGGTCACCTGTGGTCTAGTGGTTAGCGTAACAAACTACTAAACCCAAGATCGCGGGTTCGTAGCACGGCAGGTGGCCCTAGGATTTTTTTAAGGGAGTAAAAAATCCTTAGTTACGCCGTCCTTCGGAAGGGACTTTAAACGGGAGTCCCGAGCCTGTACGATGTCAGGTACTCGTTAAAAAATCTCTATCCTGATTAAACCTTGATAGGCAAAATTTAGAGCTCCCACTGTAGCATCGTCCGATTAGCCATAGCAGCATAAAGTGACGTTAAATGAACAGACAACAAACCACTTTTATTTTTAATGTTGCATTCTTGCTGATTTATTTCAATTATTCAGACATAATCTGTAGTGAGGTTCATTAATTTAAAGCGCACTATCATAAAAAAAATAGTATCTTCATAATAAAGCTACAACACAATACTGAACTTTATCATGGATGATAACCTAAAATCTGAAACATATATGAGAGCGCTATATTAAAAGTCGATACATTTTTCATATATAATAACAAACTTCAGTTTCGAATTTATTCAAACAGATAAAATGAATAGGAATATGAAAACAAGCCACGTGTTAAAAAACAGCAACGTTACATGTTCTTAAAATAACCTTAAATAAACCGATTACGATTTCAGCGAACGGTCACAGGAAAAAATATTATAATTTAAAATGCCTTTTCAGAATTCTGTATCAGATGAATGGCTTACTCTACAAATCATCAGATGTAGTATTATTACACCATGTTTAGGTATTGTTTAATTTTTATGTTAGTTATACAAAATATTTTTTGTTCGTAAAAATGATTAAGCAGAAAGGAACATACTCAATATATGCGAAAATGAGATGTTTATGAATGATATTCTTAACGATTCCAATAGAAAATAACAATCACTAGATTGAAGCGTTGAACTAGAAATCAAGCGAACGAAATCAATTTAAAAATATTAGAAATATCTCGGAAAGCCTCTTTTATAAAGTACCTTGTAAAAGTATTTTTTAAATATTTATTTATTGATATTTACAGCTGTATTACAATAATACAACAAGTAAATAGGCTAAGTGATACATAATGACATGAGCTAATGACAAGAACAGAAACTACCCACTGGTAGGTAAAAGTATTTTGAAATTTTAAAACTGGTTTTAGGGAAATCATAGGGCCATGGAGATTTCTTGACAGCTTTAGTACCTCAATTTTTTATTAATCATAGGGATATTCGTGCTTTTCAATTTTAAATTCGGCACCTTTATGATATGAGCTTAAATTTTTGTAAGTGATTTTTCATATTTACGGTATCTAGAGGTCTCCAGAAATACTTCAAAAATATGGGTAAACGAGAAAATGTTTTTATCACTTAGGACTTACTAATCAGTGATGTTTTAAGTCTTACACACCTTCTAAATTTTATTTTGAAACAATAATCATTTTTCAATAAAAGAATATATGATTTTTTAGATCCAACTGGACTAGATAACGCCATAAAAACTTTTTTTAGTCTTTTTTTCATAATTTTGTTTTGATTTGAACAAAAGACAAAATTTTCTATGACATTGATTAGAAAACTGCTCTTATGTTGGCAACCGATGCTACGGTTATCGATATTCCATTTTATTGCCGACTGTATGGATTTTCACATAATGATTTGAATTAAAAGGCTTTTGCGATGGAAAATAATACATTAAAAATAAAAATACAGTAGAACTAGAATTCGACTTTCCTCTTTCATGAAAATAAATAAAACTACATATGTCCAATGGAATAAAGTATGTAGTCGTTCGTGAAATAAAAAAAAAAACCGTTTGTAAAAGAAAAAGGCAATTAAAAAAAACAAAAATCTTCCAAACTTTCTAAGATAGATTAACACTGATTTGAGTGTACTAAAACAGGTGAACATAGGTTGGTTTATTTTTGTTGAAAATTTTTTTTTATTTATTCTATTGTTTGCAATCTTTCAAAATATGTAGTATAGATGTTATACCTGCACCGCTCTAACCCATAAAGGTCTTGGGTTCAGTACTTAGCAGAATATGTACTGTTTCTTAACCAACGGTTCTACAGGGAAGTGATTCAGCTTAGATCTCACGTTTTTCCTCTAATTAAGGACCTTTATTGAGCCTGGGTCAGCTGGAGGACGGCATGCAGAGCCCAAGAGATTAGTCTATGACTATGAGCAGATTAAATAGTTATTATTCTGATATCATTTTTATTGGTAACAATTTTTCGGAGGGTAACTCCTATTAGAAAATTCTAATAGATAACATAAAACTGAAAAATACAATGGAATGTACATTCCCATACCAGTATATCTTTAGAAAGATACCATACCTGTTAAAATTAATCACTTTAATATTTTTTTATAATCCATTAATGTCAACATTTATTAGGGGAGCATTCAACGGATCAAATTCCTAAAATCGCGGTCTTTGATATCAAGGATTGTATTAAGATTAATTTTCGTTGTTTACAAAGGATATTTCAGATCCTTTAAGATTGTATAGCCTTTGTCCGACAATGAAGCGGAGAATCTGAATTTCTGTGATAGCCAGTGATCTGTATATATATTTATCCGTGCTACTTCCTTGAAAGTTTTTAATAGTTTTAGATATTCTAAAAACATTGTGACTATAAATATTCCAGTATTGTATGACAAAAGAATTCACGTAAACAACAAAGAAGTCGGCGGTTGTTATGAAACACAAATTCCTTGCATGGGTGTACTGCCAAGGTCGACATTGTGGGAAAGTCGTGATTACTTATGGCGCGCCATGGCGTTGTTTTTTTTTCGCACTCGAATTCTTTCTCTAATAAGAAAATTAGGCTACAGTTACTTTAAATGTCACAACATTTTTGAGATATAATTAATAATTAGATACATATCTTGTTTGTACCCACATACCTTGTACAGTTGCATACCTTGATTAGAACAGTATCGATTAAAGGATTTGTTGCAAAAAAGAAGCTTTACATTTTCTTTCAAACTTTTTTATCATAAATTACCTTATTTTGTCAAGACCATTAAATTAGTATGATATTTAACTTCCTGGCACCTACGTGCATTTAATTTCTAAAAAAAGGATATATAAAAATGATTGAACCGGCAGGTGGCCTAAGGGCTTTAGGTAGAAAAAATCCTTGGCTATGACGTCCTTTGGGTGGGACGTAAAATTGTGACACTCGTTAAAGATCCATATCCTAATTAAATCTGAATAGGCGAAATTTAGGACTCCCACTGTAGCATCGTCAGATTAGCAGCAGCAGCTTGAAGTAACGTTAAATAAATAAACATATTATTTTCTGACTAATTAAAAACGTATAGATCACCAACATATCACTCCTTCTAAAGAATAACGAAATAACATTTTTGATCTTAACATAGGCGTTTTTGAGTCGAGCCTTCAGTAGCAATTGTATTGGTTGAAGCTTTTTAACTCATTTACGACATATCTGATATTACATTTTTTTACATGTTTTTTTTATATAATCATATTTTGGGTTGTATATAAAAAAAGTTTGAAGCTTTTCAGTTTTTTCAAATGGTTAATAAAAGAATTTCAATACCATCATTTCAAAAGGAATTCATTGGTTTACCGGTATCCGAATTTGTTTTTATGTACTTGTATGTTAGAGGGGCACTAGTGATAAGCTTGCTGAACCTTACATCCGGACGTTAATGCCGCTGTTTAGGAGTTTTGACGTAACCACATATATCGCGAACGTATAACATATGAAAATGATTTTATATTTCTGAAATAACTAATAACACAATAATATAATAGCAATTAAAATGATAAGAACGAAGTATTTATTAATATCACAATTTAAACAAATTATTTCATTTGTACACAATTTCATGTTGTTGTGGCCCTGATGACAACGCATCTTTCGAGGCAATATATATTTTTCTTGAAAAAAGCAACTGCTTCAATCTCAGTTTTAGGAATATCCCAAATTTGCATCAGATTTTATAAATTTAAAACAAAAAACGCGGTAGACACACTCTTACACAAACAATATATATATTAACACTTTATTGAAATATTACAATCTGCCACTTGTGGGCAATTAGTAATAATGCTGTGTAGCTTACAGTCATTCCATAACAAAACAATAATATAAACAAAATAAAATAAATAAATATATACATGCGGTAACAGAAAGAAATTAATGCGGAAATGATAATAAAATAAAGTAAAAAAAAATAAATAAATAAGAAAATAAATAATAATAATACTAATAATAAAAAAATAAAATAAAATGTACACATTCATACCCTATTTACAATTTGCCTGGGGTTCCCGAACTGAGCTTCTTCCCCAGGAATGAGGACAAAGCAGGAGTCCGGGAAGCCCCAGCCCCCTTTCCCAGCCACGTCACTGGCATTAAACGCCAATGGAAGCTGGGAACACAAACAATAACAAACGATAAAAGGTTGCATGATTGCTATATATGAGATTTGAATTGTGAGGTTTTTCAGTGGGTGAATTCAATGGTGATAGGACATGGACCCATTTTATGTCTCCGAAATAGAGTTTATGAAAACGGTTTACTTTTACTGCAATAAAAGTGGATGAATATGAAGTAGATGAATAAAAAAGTTGAACCGTTTAGACGACAGCCCTTTCTATTGTTGTAGAGAGAATCCCATCTAATTTCCCGCACAACTAGTCATAGAAAAGTTGGCTTTTGAATCCCCAACTTAGATATCGGCTATATTAGGGCTTTTAATTCGTCCCCTTTCCTATTGAGCCCTATAGTTTTCCGTTCGAGAAAATTAAGTGACTGTTGAGGGTAGGTTTTTGCCTGTGGAGGGCTAAACACCCTGGCAGGGCCCACTTAGCCAGATAAGAAATAGGGGCCTTTAACCAGCGTCTCCTTTTCAGAGGAAATTTTCAATTATGGGTTTTTATGCCGGACCTCTCCCCCCCCCTCCCTCTCACCCTCACTAGCATTTCTTTTTCCTCCTCCTTTTCCTTTCTTTCCTTTGCCTCCTTTGCTTTATCGACCTCCTCACCCTCCCCGTCGCTAAAACCCTTCCTCCCTCTTCCCTTCTGGAAAGATTAAGTTATCTACATAATGTTTTTCTTAATTTGTCCTAAAGGATCCTCTCCTCCCATTCCCTAGTTTCCCTATCTTTTTGAAGGCCCCATCTTTCCCGGAGATTTCAGAATGAGTTTAACCCTTTGGGAGTACTCTCCCTTCATTGAGATATATAATTTCATCTTATTCAAAAACATGAGGCTTTTACCATTTTACTCGTGCATTTTTATTTAAAGTATCTTATCTTGAATCTTTATATATATATACATACATATATATATATATATATATATATATATATATATATATATATATATGCATATAAAAATCTTTTCTCTATAATACTAAATATAAATGCTATGTTTAGTATTTGCGGGATAACATAGATTATGCTCAAGTATAGTTTATGTTAGTTTGTTAAGGTTTTTTTTTCTTCATTTTTTTATTAATTTATTCTTGAAATTTACAACTGTATTATAATAATGCAACAAGAAAATGGCAGAAATGGCAAGTAAATGATGAAGGTCGCGAGGCCATCTTCTCAGATGCCTCGGAGGATTATCAGGAATTGAAGAGGTTGCTAGATTTGAGTGGGAATGAACTTTGCCATGAGAATCCGTATCCGATAATTAAGTAAGGATCATTAAGGATTTTGGATTGTAAGGAAAGGATACGAGAAGAATTCGATGGCTTAGTTCTACTCCGTAGTCCAAATATATCTTATAATAGCCATTTAATGAGTCTATTGTAATTAATTGGGAGCTTATAGCGTTTGTTTAGTAACTGTAAATAGCCTGAAACGGCATTAAGGCTTAAATAAAAAAAAAACTAAATTGGCCATCAGCGCCATTTGTTCATTTAATTATTATTCCTCAAATTATATATGTTTACTTATTTTTAGCCTGTTTTGTTATATTTATTAAGAGCTGAGTTATAGTTATGGAAGTCCTGCGTTCAAATCTTGTTTTGACAGATAAATCATTAAATCTCTCAAATAGATGGACACTGTGGGATTGACAGATCCTCCTGGTGTTCACCAAGTGGTTATCCTAAATAAGATAACTAGCACTTGAGGGGGGTCTAGGTCAAATCACCCCCCTGTGCACTTAAAAACAGTCTCTACCATATACTGAACCCAAAAGTCCTTCATGGGACATTTCGCTCGTTTGTTAGTTTTTCTTACGGTTTAACATCGTAAATCTGTATTCTTCATCAACGCTATTTATTTATTAAATTTTTTTTAGTAATTTTATTTTTATAGAGTTAAAACATCTATTTTAAACCATGTTATTTTTTTATTAATTTGAAATAAAAAATCAAATGATTTTAAAAATTTCATGACTCATTCTGTTGATGTAACCTCTATGGCATTTCAGGTTTACATTAACTGATTTTTATAGCTAAGATCTGGTAGCCCGCATTGTATTTTTATTGGTAAACAAATAAAAATAAACAAATACATATTCTTCAAAAGGCAGAATAATAAATGACTATAAGGGCAGGGAAAATGACTCCAGAGGGTAAATATTAAAAAAATAGACAGCAAATATTCGTTAAAGTTAGGCCACAAAAACACAATATTCTCGATTAATTATATATTGGTTTTCATTGTTTATAAAGTATAATGGAACAAAAAATCTGTTTTTCTATCTATCGTCCTAGGAGATTTTGAATTTTTAGTATATACACCTATATATAATAAAAATATTTAATAAATATTATACTTTCTTTTTATAATTTTACAGATGTGTCCAGTGGAATCTTCTGTACAGAAGACAGGAGTTATACCAACAAGGTAACAATTTTCACTTTCTAAAAACGCTGAAGATTATCATAAAATATTTTATTTTCAAATTGTATTTTTCAGATTTGTCTTTAGTATTTTCAATCGTACCGGTTTACTGGCTATACCTAAATTATTTAATTTACCTTGAGTAAGTAAAAGAGATTTATTTGTGGTTGTTTAAGAAAGTAAATTTTCGATTGAAAGAGTATCAAGAAAATTATAGGAAACGTCTAATTTCATGATTATTTAAAAATGATGTGATTCAGGGAGGGGCGGTTTGGCACAAGAATATGTTTAAAATACTTCGTAAATCATGGGTTAAAATCCCAATAGCTTATTTTGGGTAATTTATTTGATTTGAAAATTTAATTATATTAGAACTAATTGGTCTGGGGTCGATTTAAGTAACGAAATTATTGTTATCATTATTATATAATCAGCATTATGTGTCATTCCGAAACCGCTTTTAAATGTTTTATACTAGAAGAAGGCTTCTACACTTATATAGCCATATACTTATAATATATATTTAATTGTACTTATGATATATATAATTGTAAGACTGATTGAATTGGCAAATTTCGGACGCCAATAATTCTTACGTTTACTAATGAGAAAAATAATAAGAACAAAGATCCTAGACTTTTAAATCCTTCTTGGGAAATATCTCGTACACTGTTCTACCTATATTATGTACTATTTACAACAACTTTATTGTGCTCTTATTTGAGAGGTAATGCTTTCTTGTTAAGATGATTTAATAACCTTAATGGTGCATCAAACTATTTGGTGGGTATTGCAATTTTACATTTGCTGTAGTTCTTCAATATAGGCGTATTAAATCTGTATTAGGTCGTCTTAATGACACGAGCTGGTGAATGGTAATATCGAGCTGTGGGGATTATTCTGGATGAAGACTTCGTTGCCTTAAAAAAAATGATTTAGAGATTTATTAGCTTTTTAAGTTAAAGATATTAATCTCGCTTCCTATTTCTAATGCTCCTATTTTACTATTCGTTAGAAAGTAAGTAAATTTTCTCTTATTTAAGATCGTTGCGGACTTTTAAATTGAGGCCTGTCTTTGGTAAATATTATTTATTTAATGCATTATTATTGAAAAACTATTGTTATTAAAAATTCCTTTATATACAATATAATTCTCCAATTACATTATTTATCTATTCTGTATTACCTTAATTAACAGAATTTTCAGTTGTATTACGATTTTTATCAGAATCTTCCTTATAATTACAGTCCACCTTGTAAAGTGCGCTTACTTATTTATAATCAACTTAATTTTATAAAAGGTTACATTTATAAACTTTAAGATTTAGTTATATAAAAGAGAAAAGTTCAAAAGAGACTTAAAATGCATGTTAAGACATGAATGGGAAAATTCCAAACCACAAGCCTAATGCCTCTCAACTAAGAACAGGAAACAAAAATATTCATAATATTATAAGATGCCTGAATATTTGAAATATTGAGAGATAGTTTTATTTCCTGGTTTTAGTTTAGGGTCCTTCCATGTTGAATATGTTATTCGAGTTCTGGGAGTGGGTAGTTTCTCTACTTGTCTTTATCTTATCCAATTATGTACTTATTCTGTTTACTTGATGCATTATTATAATGCTTCAATAAATAAATTAGCAAAAAATAAGTAAAATACTGAAAGTCTAACTTTGTGTAAATATAATTTAGCCTATTAATCGTGGGAAAACAAATAGATTTAAAAATTGAAATTTATTGTAACCAGTCAGTTACTATTAGCCATTTTCGAGAACTTGGCTATTTATCAAAAATACTACACCAAATATATTTTTATGGATAGTTATGTTCACGGCCTATCATCCAAGTTTACTTAACACTTAAGATATACCAGCTGTTTACGTATACCTATTTGTACCAAACCAGTCAAAATGACAGGTTCATTAGAAATAAGGCTTATTGTGGTTTCCAGTCTATATTTACTCTTAAAAAGGATAAAAATAAATAGTTCAATAACAAAAATGTAGAAAGTTTTGCTTTTTTTGGGGCTCACAATCACTATAAAAACTTTGTCTATAAGAAAAATGCTGCGAGTTGAACAAAGCTAGAAACAAGACTGAACATGTCTAGAGCATTTACAAAACAAATGCTTATCAAAATGACGTCATCAACACAAAGACGATAACGAAAGATACAAAAGACGCTTCTGTGCTATATGTACTGCAACGGTCTCATGATTCTCCCAAAATCATACATTTTTTCATAAAAACACAACCTGTAATTTTGACTGGTACTGGTATAAATGTCAATAACAAAAATTATATTTGTTACTAATGTATAAAAAATAACATTAACTTTATAGAACGTGTTCTCTAATTATAGCAACAAAAGTCATAAATTCATTTGTGAAAAAAAAAGTTTTACTTTGTAGGAATTTTGAATTGAAACTGCACGACCAGTCTAAATGACTGGTCTGGTAAATTTAGTGTTAAATGGCTTACTTACACTAAAATTAATAATAACTTAATTCTAAAAACTTAAGGTAAATTCTTAGAATACACTTTTTTTAAAGTTTAGAGATGTGCCTTGTGATTATGAATGAATCTTATCCCTGTTAGACCTTACAACAAAGTCCTGTTGATCTATTCATTAAAAGATTTGCATACTAATTTTATTCTATTATTACTATTATGAGATGAATTGCTATGCCAAAGATCCCGGGTTCAAATCCAGCTGTGGCAGATAAATTATTAACAGGGCCTCATTAATGTTGATATCCATAATATTAAATACTATTAAAAACGACCTTGCGGTTTAGCGTGATTTCGGGCGATGCGCTTTCCTACAAAAACGTTGATCTAGAAGCAATGCTGACTCTATGTCCCAAGTTCTTAGTGTCGTTTGGTTGTAGTAGGAAAAGTTTCTTATATTTATTTTTTGATGATTACTGTTAACTAATTCTACGCCAATTAGTTTCCCGTGTGTTGCCTGATTTGTTACAACCATCCTTTGTCCCGAACGTTTACTAACTCTATCTCTTTGAATTTCAGGAAGTACGCTGTATCGGACATCGTCGGCCCCATGACGAAGACAGATTGTTGGACACAGACTGACCCTTTGCCTCCTCCGCGAAGAAGGAAGAAGAAAGAGAAGAGAAGAAGATCTCGATCCGTCGAGTTCCTTCCCTATCTCATCAAGGACTCAGAATTCTGTTCCGGGTCTCTGGAGAATCTTTCTGGGCAAGAGGACGCCGTTGATTTCCAGGTAATGTGGTTGACCAAAACGTGTTTTCATAATTGTAGCTAGACAGGACAGTGGAGGTTGCAACCTTCACCCGTTTCCCACCTAAACTGTGCAATTCAAAACAGAATTACTTAATTATTTTGAAACAGGTTATTTCAAGGTTCAATTGTTGGTGCATTAACACAATTTTTACATTCAAGTTGGATTCATAATGTTGGGTGTTCATGTTCATGGTCCATTTTATAAGCGAATAGTTAAAAATAATACAAACAGAAAAGAATAGTTAAAAAAATATAGCAAGCTGAAAATATAATGTTTTCAATTTTTAGTGATAGAATGTTATCATAAAAAGGGCTTTTTTTTCGAATTTTTCGAAAAATCTTTATTCAGTAATATTCATTGCCACACACGCATGAACTAAATAATAATTGAAGTACTTAAAAATCAGTTTGTTCGATGCCAATACCACCTTCCCCGACCATTCCATAACAGAATCCTTAAGAAAGAGAAGCGTGAAATCAGTCATACGTCTACCTTAAGAACATTTAACATTACACATAGCGCTTCATAACTTATTGGGATTCGATTATTACTAAGCATATTACTTTGCGTGCGGAGTCTCTACCATCTGATGAATCCCAAATTCTTCACAAGTTGTAGTGGAACAGGTTTGTTTATATATAACTTCGGTAGAAGGAGGACCCCGAGAATTAGAAAAAAAGGAGATAGTTTCATTAATCAATACAAGTTCGGTAATAATTTAATGGAAATTAAACTAGTGAAATGATTGGATTACTATTGAATAAATAACATTTCAACACGGTTACACCCCACGGGCAATAGAATAGGGAAATGATTTATTAAAACTTTCACCATTGCATGATATGCATTTTCACTTATTTGATGATTTAATTAATACAACAAATTACATAATTTAGGTTCAATTGTAAATCTCATTGGACTAGAAGAAAGCGTGCCTACGGATTAGAAAATGACCACAGTTTCACAGGAAAAAAACATGAGTACCGTTTAATTCATGACCTGTAGTGTTTTAAAGGGAAAGTGCTTCTAAATTATTCCAACTGCAACCGCAGCGTTCTTGTAGAATTCAAATAAATTACGGAATTTGTTGATGAACTAAATATTTAGTCTTATCTAATTGGTATATTTTCAGTAGTTTGATGTTTGATGTAACGTGTTCTCAATTTTGATTTATGGTCCGGAAGTCAAGGTCCATGCTTGCGACCTTGAATGATTTAATTTTAATTTAATTTAATTTAAAAGACGCGCGACAACAATTTGAACCATGGTACAACTGAATGCTGAGGATAGTCTGGACTAAATTGGTTGTTAACAAGAGAGAGGTAAAGGTTTTATAAAAAATAATTTTTAAGATTCGGGACGAAACTGCTCGTCGTTTTCGCCTACTTCACTTGCTTCCCTTACTATTCCTGATAACCACCATACTAGACCATCTACTATAGAACTATATTGGAGTGCTACCGATGGGTAGTTTCTCCACAAGTGTTTTTCATGTCATATTGTAAATATTAGCAGATGTACTTATTGTAACATTATTATAGTTGTAAATATCAATAAATTAAATTAAAAAAAAAAAAAGGTTCGGGACAAAAGCCACAAACTATGTATTTTTAAAATTAGCCTGAAGTTTCTACCTTAAATTTTAAATTGCCTTTAATTTTTTCCTATCTCTATCACCAAAATCATCGTCGTTTCCGAAACTGACGATTTTTGTATCTTATCCGAATTAGCTCATGTGGATTACACTTGTCAGGAAGTAGTTCATCCCCTATATCTGTAACGCAAAAATCATAATTATTTTGCTGATAAACATGGGTAACTATTGCCCTCAAGTGCAGTAGATTGTATTACAGTGCTATCCGATAAAAAGACAAAACAAAACAGTGTGTTCCACAGAATCAGTGTGTACCTTTCTCATCAGTGTGGACCTCTATTTTTAAAAATATACTCACGTATTTAGGAATTTAAATATTAAAACTTCAATTACATCAGAAATTGATTTCATTGCACTGGAATCTCCTGTGGTCCCGCTCTGCTGTCCACACATGGGCTCGGAGATCCCTAGGTTAGTGTGTGATTAATGTATACAGTTTGAATGCGTTCCTAGATCACTATTAGTTCGAATAATAGGATTAATAGTATTAATGAAGTAATAATGTGAATGAAGAAGAAAAATTCCGGGTCAAGGTAAAAAGAATTCTCTTAAATAGGGATAAGTGTAGGGAGAGTAGGATCAGGGGTTGGCACTAGACTGTAATAATGGCACTAGACTAATAATGGAAATATTCATTTCGTAGATCATGCCACTAGCATTTATTAATATCAATTATTATTTGATAACTTTTAAACTTTTAATCAACCTTTGTTTTTTCAGATGTACATCATGAGCCGCATCCTAGGTGACGATGAAGGCAAGGAGAGCATTTCCGGAAGGAAAAAAGAGTTTCTCTCAGGACTCTTGGGAGAAGAAAACAATAACCTCCCCACAACGGCTAGCACCCAATCAACTCTACCCGAAATCTCAGACCAATCGAGCACAATGCAGGAGATTGCGCTAGATTCCGAACAAGGGACGAATTCCAGGAGATCGTCCATAACGGAGTCCCTGAAGGAGTTCGGCAGTTCGCTTCTTGACATGCTCCAAGATGACGAGGAAGAACCAGTGAAGTCTGTTCCCAACCCGGAGCCAGTTGATGCTAGGTTGTCTTCTAAGCCGAAACTTCAAGAAGTGATCATCCCGCCACCAAAAGTAGAAAGGGATGCCTACATTTTGACACCGCTGGAAGAAGAAAACGAGGATGATATTTGGAACGTGAATAATATACTAGTAAATACTAATAAGGAAATAAGTCAGAAGAAAATGGATTTATCAAAGATTGTTTGGATTAATGAGACTATTCTCAACACGGATGACAAACAGATTTCATTGTTCGCACAAGAGACTGAGAAAATTAAGGATTCAAACGGACGTTTGCTACTTGAAGAAAAAAAGGATACGCTGAAAAACAACAAACTGCCTGTAATAACAGTGGAGTCAGTTTCTTGATTTATTTTGGATTATAAATGATTTCATGATCAACAATTTTTGGCCTAATTTATTGTGGAATTATTTTGATGAGCCGAAGGAACTTTCATATGAAATGATAATGATGTAACATTACCTAATCACATCTCATTGTTCTACTTATTTGCTAGTCTATGTTGTTTAATTTAATAGTAATAATTATTTGAAATATAAATATTTAGATTAGTAACACTAGATAGAAACTTTTAAAGATGAGTATATATTTCTACCGTTGAGCCACAAATATGACTTTGCAATTTTCTTAAACAATGACATGATAAGAACATATGAAGGAGGTTAGTTACTTTGATATTTTAGTTAAAAAATATTATACATATCACAAATTTTAAGAAGTGTACATAGTTTTACTATTTTACCAAATTCACTTTTTTTTACTGATTTCCAATTTTTTTTAATGCTTTGTAACACAAGATACAACAATATTCTCTAATCTCTAGTGAATAACGAGATATTTCCGATTTTTCAATACAGCTTTCATAAGTTGAAAAAAAAATAGTTTACAGTTGTTATTAATAGTTTTGTTATTCATTAATAATTTATAATTAATAATGTTATTCGGTTCGAAATCATCCGCTATGGGGTGCGTAGATTTTTGATGTAACGAACATCACCAATTCACCAAATGTAGTTTACATTGATAAATAATAAACGGTTCTTAGGACAATAAAATTTAACTATCCAATATAGAGCACTTTACGGGTTTATTTTTTGAGAATAATCATTTTTTTTCAAAAACGAAAAAACAATTACAATTAAATACAAATTAAGTAAGTAAATATTTTTATAAATACAAAAACAATATTTTTTAATTCATATAACCCGTCACGGTATAAACTATACGTATAGACATAGTATTTGGGAGTCTAGTTATGATTCCCTGAATGAGAAATATTATGTATTTTTAAAATAAAAATGTTTATGCTTATAATATTGTAAGTAGTAAATTTTGAACCAAACGAAGCGAATGACGATGGAAGTTGTGCGTCAATAAACAATAAAACCTAACCTAACCTTGTAGGTAGTATTCATATTTTCAATCAAGCAATTTTTTTTCTTCTTATTCTTTTTTTCCGAAAATTTCCTATAAGTCATTTTTCCACCTTTTTCTGTCTTGTATATCTTCCTCCCTCAGACCATCTTCTTATTATAATCAGTATAAATCACAATTCTCAATAATGTGATTAAAAAGCCGAGTTAAAAATAAGTTATATCTTAGTGAAGAAACATAACATTCGGTGAGCAATCTTTCGAAATTAGATTTTTAGGTTGATGTAAAAATAGTTTTGGATTCCCGTTTTTTTTCAAAAAGAATTTTAGGGATTAGTTTGAATACAAACTGGCATTGATTTTATTTGTTAAGTACCAAGATAATGGTCGAAATTGTGGCTTATATTGTATATGTTTGTGTATTATTATTATTATTGCTGATGTTTACATTTGAAAAATTTAAATAAACTGAATTAACAGCTACAAATGTTACCGGATTAAAATATAATCTAGGAACTAACAAGTAAAAATATTTGTTAATGCGAAAATTAATTGTAAAAAATTTATCATGGTTTAGATTATTTGGAATAGCAAATTTTATGAACTATTGCTATTAGTATTAAATTTATTTAAAAAACTAAATGAATTGAGTAGATATTTTAATTTAGGACATTTAGATTTTAACTAATACCAAAGTTATGGATTTCTAGTAATTATTGTTTATTTACTAGAAAATTAGTATAAATGTTATCTTAAAATATTATTGTATAAAGTGGCATCATTTAATATATTATTGCAAAATGTGCGATTAACATAATTCGTACTTGATTGTGTTGTTGAATAAAATATTTATGAAAAATTATCCCATTTTTTAAATATATTTCATGCTGAGTTAAAAGAGCAATGGAGGATGGTTTATATAAATATATTTATGCATATGTAGATGTTCAGATAGTCCATGCAGATCATTCACTATCCGAGATGTGGTCTTCTACACAGATATACATTACTTTCGAGAGAATAGAATAGTTTATCTTTTGCTAAGATCTATAGTTTCTATTCTACAGTGGCAGGCTGGATATCACCTGTCTGGCTAATTCATCAGGACCCTTTCCGCTAATCAACAGTCAGGTTTAAGGACAGGACAAATCGGTCTAGATCCATGGATTACGGCTGCTAAAGGTCAACAGTTCGGACTGCTAATTGTGTAGTCGAAAACCACAACTTAATTCCGTGTAGGAAAGCAGAGGGTAGGAACATCACTTGTGTTAATTGCCTCCAGTTGGCTGACGTTCCTCACATTTGGGGAAGAGGAAACCTTTTTCAAATCCTCCGAAATTCCGCTCCAAATCCGAGTGTATTTCATGGACTTCACCGGTGGCCTCCTACCCATCGATGTCTTTTAACTTTTATTACCTCTTGAAAGCGCTTTAGCCTGCACTGCCCAACTTTATAGATGTATTCAACTACCTTTTATGTGTAGATGTATTTAAATAATATATTTTAGGAATCATCGAGAAGTATACAATGAAGGAGATTAGAACACCCAACGATGTTTTTTTGGGTTTCAAACGGATATCAAATATTGAATGATACAATATCACATTTGGAAAAAGTGTCCACATCATAGAAAATCTGCGACTTAATAATCCACGTATATAAGAACCTATTTGTTTACATAGCACTATTGCAAATAGGATATATAAACAGTGCTTTGACTTGGGATATATTCTCCATCCCGCCTCTTATAGTAGTAAAAACTACTATTGAAGGGGACTTGAGAACTCCGAGCAAAGGAGTGCTTTAAGTTTATTGAAGTTTTCTAGATGGCCAGTGTCGTAGGAGAGGAGACTCGTAAGAAACAGTCATTATATAACATTCTCCCATTGTCTTTTATTTCGTCTTTTTTCTTTCTTCCTTTTTACTTCATTTTTTTATAGGAAAACTTTTTATATTACTCCTTTCCGGTTATTATTAATATCAGTCTCTCTTATTATTGTTTCAGAAATCGTTCTGATTTCAATATCCGATGAAGAGGGGAGCCCTTTTATATTTTAGTATTCCCCGTTGTTAATGGAAAATTTCGTTGCATTGTATCCAATGTATTGTTCCACTTCTATAGAACCACTTGAGATTAGTTTCCGAAGAGTTGGGGAGCTTCGGAATAACTGTAATATAACTGAGGATAATAAGCCTTATGTGTTTTCTCCAATGTTATGATGTATACAATGTGTGAGTATTTGCTCTTTATGATTATATGAAGCAGTTTATTTAATAAATAAAATTAATTATTCGGCCGACTCACCGTACTAAAAGAACTAATAATCTTTCTACATTTTAAGAGAGGTATGAAATGGT
This sequence comes from Arma custos, assembly GCA_037127475.1. NCBI lineage: Eukaryota > Metazoa > Arthropoda > Insecta > Hemiptera > Pentatomidae > Arma > Arma custos. The sequence continues at coordinate 112,564,511 of CM073764.1, forward strand.
CAGGGAGTACAGTCAATGATTACACAAAGTAAGAATGACTCATTGGCTGCACTCCCTGGCAATTTCATACCATCCTTAGATATATCCAGACAACTATTTTCCACTTAAATATTTCCTCATTTTACTTTCGATTATATCCTGCTATATTCCTGGTATTAATTCGGATTCTTGCGTCATGATTTCTCATAAGATATACCAAGATAAATTTGTAAAAAAAAAAATGTAATCAAAACTGACCAAATTTACTAGGCAAGGTCAAGGGATGAGCGAAAACGTAGAAGCTGAATCTATTACCAACGAGAATATTTTAAACCACATAATAGCTGGCTGGTCGTAACATTTGGAGCATGTCCAGAGAGGAGAGAGTCTTGTGGTTAGCGCTGAATGACCTGGAATTAAATGGACGAAAATTCAAAAAGAGTTAAAGCAAGATTAAACTTAATTCATGACATTATCTTGATTTATTTTGTCTTTAGTGAAATTAAGAGATAAGCCAACTGAATTAAGCGATAAGCATCCGAAGAATAGAACGTGGCGTGGGCTGGGAGATTGGGTTAAGAGTGATCTAACGGATTTGGGTTTGGTTAGGACAAAATAGGGGATTAGTCCGTGAATTGAAGTTGGTAAACAGAGATCGATGACATCGAGCCTTTGGGTTTGCTGACCCTTTTATTATTAACACTATTATAATTATTCGAATACGATAACGAAAATAGAAGCGATGTTGATCGTTTAAATTTTTCATTATCCAATAACTTCGTCTTTGTGTGGGAGAAAGTCTCTAAGCAATACTTATAATATTGATCATGAAAATATGTTACCTAAATTATATTAAATTTAAAAAGTTTTATTCAAATTTTACCCAGCCGCCCCTTTGTACAGTAGAACCTGATTTATGGTATTGGTATGGTATGGTGCGATTAAGTGTTGACAAATTGAACTTATTTATGTGCTCTGATCTCAATATAAATAATATATTTAATCAAATTTTGCAACAAGCATATTAATGTGGTAGTTTACTTGAAGGTAAAAACAATTTTTTTTCCAAAAATATGATTGAATATTAAAAACGTTCTAAACAGTCCATAAAATGTCTTGGATTCAGTTCTTGGTACAGACTGTACACATTAAAACATTAATAAAACCCGGATTCTAACCCGATTACCCCCTGCTTCAAATATATAATCCGATAGTGCTCAAACATTGATGATCGTTTGAATTCATTATTATTCAATAATGTCGTCTTTGTTTTATTATTTCCTGCACATAAATAATTTATCGAAATTATTTATAAAAAGTAGAAAAATGAAGATAAAGATTATACTGCAGTGTAAATCAATTATTAAAATATTGATGTTCATAAATTATATCCTTACATGAATATTATAAACTGAAATTTACGAGTATAATAAAAAAAAACCATTAGGTATGTTTCTTTCTTGTTGATTTGAAGTCTGTACATGTTACTGTGATCGATAATTAATTAACATAAAGACTTGATATTTTATTATTACTGACAGTTAAATTATTTATTAAAGTAAACGTATACATTTCAGCAACAAAAAATAAGCTGAATAATGTAGTACTTTACTTGTATGATCAAACAAACTTTCGTAATGAACTGGTTTATATAAGTGGGAATAATAGATAGTTTAATTGGAAACGATTGTTTATTTGAACCTGTAAAATGCTTTCAGCGTCACACCACGTGGAAATGGAAGGGGCTAAGAGATAAACTATAAACTTTAAAAATAAATCTATTTGTTCGTTTATTTATTTAACGACGCTTTAACCTGCTATTGCTAATCGGACGATTCTAAATCATGCCTATCCGACTTTGATCGTAGGGGTCTTTAACGGTGCCTTTCATCGTATAAACTAGGGACTTTTACGTCACTTCCGAAGGACTGCATGACCAAGGATTTTTTACTACCTTTAAAATATACTAGGACAAATGCTTAGGGGCTGCGAACCGGCAACCTAGGGCGAAGAAGGTTGTTATGCTAACCACTACACCACAGGCGACCCTGAAAGATACCTATTCAGGCTTTTGTTTTGTAATCGTTGCTACTAATTTGATGTATTTGTTTTTTGCCTTTATTAATGTACAGGTTGTGCATTGAGCATTCTTACGAATTTTTATTCAAATTAGTGAGAACCAACGGTTAGGAAGGAAAGGGCTGAGAGTTGGTATTGACCAATAGGAAGTTGACCAGTGGGGAGGAAACTGGGTGAGGTTGGCCAAATTTAAATACTTGGCGGAGCTGAAGTTGCAGGCTCTGTGCCGCTCAATACTCCCCTCCTATCCGTCTCGTCAATTCGGGGGGCGACATGTCTCGCCAATGTCCCCTCTAGTTCTGTCTTCTTTTATCCCTTCAAAATCTATCCAACAAGATACAGGAAATAAATTCGGTAAATTTGGTTCGAAAAACTATTTTCTGATGATCAAATTTCGCTTTTAAAACGCTTTTACTAGCTTCGCCTGCATCTATAACACATGTGTAAGTAATGGAATCTTTAAATTCGATTTTCGGCCACTTCAAGACATTTAATTAAGTTGGAACATTGCCCACTTCTCAAGGACCAATTACAATACAACAGTTTCATAAGTTTGTCTCATTATTCTGAACATGATCTTCCAGGTTAACTATTTTTCGTGGAGGTAGGGCTTCGTGCCAAGTACAAGGCATGTGATATGGTATACACGCTTTAAAATTTGAGACGAGCATATGACTACTGGCAAGACCAACATGGTTTCGTACATTTTATGGACTTATTCCTGGATCCTGACCAAGACTCACCTCTTGCGCGAAGTTCTTGTGCTCATACCAAAGGTTAATTTAACCACACCAATTATTAGCCAAATTATTACCAAAAGCGAATCTAGATATAATATAAGAGATATACAAAGAAAAAATTACGGAAACAAGGAAAGAAGTGGACATTAATATCAGGAAGCAGTGAAGTAAAAAGGAACAAACTGGATAGAGGAGAAAATAAGATTACTTTCATGTGACAATGATGAATATTTCATTTTTCCGTATTCCATACTTCTATCAAAAGATGGTAGAAGTATGGAATACGGAATACCTATAAGGAAGTACGGACGTAAGAATGCTTTGCGTGTCCTCCTGGTGTCCATTCGCAAATAATAAATATACAATGAAGAAGTCAACATAAATATGGTCTCACACAAAAATATATTCTTATTACTATACACTATTAACATGAACCTTCTATTAAGAGTAATTGTTAAAGTAAAATCATCGATTATTTTTTCTGGTTAAAGTTTTAAATTGTTTAAAAGTGTGGTTATTTTTAAACAATCTGGGTAACTGGGTGAAATTACGAGTATATTGGATCGAGTAATGTAGCATTTTTATTTGTATTTGAAGAAATTTTTATGAATTTTTACATTTCGCGGAAGTAGATTGGCCTAAGGGTTGTGGAGGGGGTGTCGCGATCGCCCTCTATAATTTAATTATCGAGTCATCACCCCCTACTCCCATATATAGGCTTTTTTTGTTTCACATCATTTAGTCTAGTGTCGGCTTCGGTTGTGTTCGGATCTACTTGGGTGACTTTTTAATATTTAATAAGTGATGAAATATGTGAATATCTTCATGTTGCGCTTAATTTTATAACATACTATTATTTTGTGCGGCCACAATTTTATTTTTAGATTAAAAATTAAATTTATTTCCGTTAAATATATTACTAATAAAAAAAAAATAATAAGCGAAAACATCAAATAATTGGAATAATCTATAATAAAAACCAATGGAACAGTTCTGGAAGGTACATAAACACTTTACTCACACATGTAACCAGTTTTCCGGAAAATTTTCAATTAACTTGTCGTTTCGTTTAATGTGATTACATAAAATATTTGTAAATTAAAAAAATATATATTATTTAACCTAATTTGCATTTGGGATACCAATTTTAGGCGAAAACAGCCAATTTATTATAATTTCAAGATATTTACTTACACTGTTCAGTGGATAAATGTATAACAATCAATATTATAATAATTAAAATACAAAGATAATATTTTCAGAATTATTTCGCTGAATCAAAACTTGCAATTTTTCGGTAGTATTGTCTTGACTGTCAAATACTTTTGTATTTCATTAATTTCTAAATACGAATCCAATAAAAATTAGGTTTTTATAATGTCTTATGTATTTAATTCTAACTACAATAAAATATAAAAATGGAGATGTTTCATATAATAGCTTTAAAATAAAATTTCAAAAGAAATATAAAATAAAATAATTAATTTATAAAGATTCCTAAAGATTGTCTGAGGCTTATAATTAGATTTGAAGTATGTTAGAATTTCGCATTAATTTTAAAGATAATCGAGTGAAGATATAGATTTTATTATTTAGGCAACACTGAAGTTAATTTCCCGCCAATCAGATTCCAGTGTACCATTAAACTTATTTCGCTCACCATCACAGCTTTGTACTTAATTTTAAAAAAAATTATATTAAATTTTGAAATTAATATGTTGCTCGGTTTATTATTTCTTTAAATGCTTTAGTTTTTTTGGCTCGATTAAATAATGTTCAGTCAGTGCTTTTGTGAAATTCAAGATTGAAGGTGCAAGCCACTATGAAAATTAAATTGTAAGTAGTTCATTCTTTTAAAAAAAAATTATACTTATTAAACTGGACTTAATTCTTCATTATTAGGATAAGAGAAAAAAAAAAAAACATTTTCTCAGTCAATGTATATTCTTGATTCCCAAATTATTCAAGACGTTTCGACACATTGGTGTCATTTTCAATCTTGTTCTCTCTGCATCCTTAAAAAAATCTCTTTACATAGTCACAAGTCCAAAAATTCTTGAAACTCATATTTAATTTTTTTCTCTAAAATTCTTGGGGATCATTTGTCCTCCATGTCAATAAAATTGACCCAAGAATATACATTGACTGGAAAATGTTTTTTCTCTTACCCTAACACTGTAAGTAGTAGTGTGCATTTGTCTCGGTGGTAGAGCACTGAGTTGCCATGCCAGAAATCCTGCAGGCAGTACTTTTATTTAGTCTGTTTGCAGCCGGAGATGGATTACATAGGATATAGGACCCCCTGGGGCCCACCCAGCCTCTATAAAATATTATAAAAATATACTCAAAATAAGTGGGAAAATCTGGTGGTTGAGCGTGACCTAGGACGTCACCTCCTTGACGAACCGTTGTCCATGAAACAGTATGGTCTCTACCAGGTACAGAACACCAGACTCGTTCATAGGTTGTAATGGTAAAGGTTTTTAGTAGTATGCATTTTTTTTAAATGTCTCTTGACCAAATAGGTTTATTTTCTGGAATTACTTGGAATTTTGGTGCTAAAATTATAAGAATAAAGTAAAAATAAATTATGCATATGCAAGAATGATAAATACCTTGAATGTTGACTCTTACAAAAAAATCACAGTCAAATACTTATTGTTTCAATAATGTTCAAATCTGTTTGATAAATTCAAATCATTTTATACTGCAACAAATATTTGATACAGCTCTTTTTATTCAAAAATCTACGTTTAAAATACGTTTATAGTTAGTTTATAGTAATAAAATTGAGCAAAAATTAAAACCAAACGTAAAGTAATTTCACTTCAATGAAGTAAACTCTTACACTTTTTTATTTAACATATTGGAGTGAGGTTAACTATAATTGATGAGACTGTTTTGATTGTTAATGTGAGATGTGCTGCATTTGATCTTCCTTGGTGTAAATATTTACAAGTAACCTTTGGTGTACAATGATGTCGGAATTGGCGTAACATTGATTGGTTGGTAATTTTCCAGTATTTTAGAGACTCGAATTTTTTTATGATTTTCCTATAGCGTTCTTTCAATTCAATAAACATGGAACAGAAGTTAAAAAAAAAAATCAGTTTTTTCATAGAGGTAACAAACTGTGGTCGACCTGTAAGAAATTTACAGATTTGTTATGTTAGAGCTGATATATATATATATATAAAAACATACACACACTCACATAAAAGAAGAGGGTAGGTCAAGGAAGCCACATTGCTTCTTACACGAAAGCATTGATGGAACTTCCTTTTAACAAAATTATTTAATTAAAAATTTTCTTTATGTAATTGCTCAATGATTATAAAAAAAAGTAGATTTTTTTTTCTTTCTTAACCCCTTGGCTTTTATTAATTTTTGACAATAACATAATAATATTAATAATGATACATGGTATCTCTTTTACTGCACCAGGTGCATTTTAAGAGAGGATGGTACATTGAATTTTCTTAAGATTAATCAAATGGTAGGAGTGGGGTAGAACTTATTAATTAAAATTATAGAATTAAAATTAATTATTAAGATTTATTAGAAAAAGTATAACTTGAACAAACCAATATTATAGAAAGAGAAGAAAATCAAGTGGGAGTAACCATTTTACAATTTAAACTTTCATTTTCGGTTGTCATAACTGTTTTTTTTCTATTCCTGTAAAATTACCTTTTCCATGTAAGTATTTTTAAAAATTAAAATGCACTGAGTGACCTATTAAATATTTTTTACCACTAAGCCGCAAAGAAAGGTTAAGGTAAATCAAAATTTTGGCAATAATATACATCAACATGGCGATAACTCACCTAAAATGAGCTCACAGATAGGTAGAAACACCTGATGGACGAAATTAGCGAAAAAAAGAAACTCGTTACAATGTATATATCGTCCCTGTCATCGCAAAGTAACGATTGTGAAAACAACTCAGTTTTCGTTTTCGACTCATAGCAGTTGCATTAGGATTGATAATTGGTATAAAATTCGAATAGAGGCATCTATCAGTCACAAAAACAATGTAAAATGAATGTCATTGGTTTGACTACAGGCACTAATTTTTATTCAACCTTGAAACTGCTTTGTTTTAATTCTCATCAAAAGTATCAATTTTCACACTCGATAGTTGGAAATGGCAGTTACGTTATGATCTGAAAGGAATATGTTTAAATAAGGAACACAATATATTCGTTGATTTTTTATGTTTAACGAAAGCATGATGTGGTACACCTTTTATAGCGAGATGACTACTCCGTCTACCATTTTGCATGTTTACTGTGTAAATAACGAATCTCAGATATATTGTAATTATGAGCAACTTGTTTGTCTGATAAAAATGATAGATGTAATATCATTCATCATCCGTGGTATTATTTTTGACACATTCTGGACTTTTTCTGCGCCTATTTATTATGAGAAGCGGTTGGTCTCATGGAGAGGAAGAGGGGAAATTAAGTTATGTGGCCTGCCAGTTGATAAAGCCGCCTCTGCTATCTGCTACAGTTATTTACAGAGCATTTCGTCTCAATTACCAGTCCCTGTTAATAGAGGTATGGCTTTCCAGCCGGCCCTAGTCAATAAAATGGACTCCCTCCTCGTACGGTTCAGTTTCACCCTCTGTATGTTCATCTCACTTACACATCACTATATCCTTGTTTTTAGTTTAATTTCTTTACTAATATTTAATATTACAATCTCAAGGGGGTGGCCATAGGCTTTACTGAAAATTAATTGTATAATAATGTAATTTAAGAACCTCCGAAATTCTAATGTTACCATCATGCATTAATAAATAATCTTAAATATATAGCGAAGAAGAAAAAAACAGAAGATTATTTTTAGAGATAATGTGTGCAAAACTGTAATATAACTGCCATATGGTAATTTTGTCTTGATAGAAGTATTATGTAAGGTACTAAAAAATAACACTCAAATAAGAAAACGTGTTAATTCTTGTACCGAGGACGATGAAAGCGATGATTTATTTATTAAAAGTTTAATTTAGATTGAACAAGAAACTTGAAGAAGACGAAAGGAAAATTTTCATTATATTAAGGATATGGATGGGGCGAGGGTAGAGAGGAGACAAGTTGATCAGTGGGAAACTGGATGTCTCTAATGGGTTCATCTTGTTGGCTCAGGGCAATATTACCTTTCACATAATTGCATGTGAACAAACTTTCGTATATATTCCATTAACATTTTCTGAGAAGGGAGAATTGTACGGTAGATAATGGAATCTGTTTTGAGCATTTGATTCGAGTACAATTCAATACAGCTTTTAACGAAAAATATATCAAAGTCGTTCTTAAAATTGTCAAACGATAGCAGTGTTATTAAAAAAAATATGCATACATTTTTATTTTAATCTTTTTATAAATTAAAAACTGAACACAATTTTTTGATAGGCAGAAAACCTTTGGTCAATTAAGATATTAAACAAGTAATGCTAAATTTTCTTAATTATCAGGTTACTTTTAATTTCTTAGTGTTTTATACTATATAAACAATAGGGAGTGGTATACCTCAGGGAACAGAGCAATGAGTTGCAGTTCTGAAGATCCCTTATTCGAATCCGTTTGTAATAGATAAATTATTTAATCTGTTTACAGCTGAATAATGACCCTGGACTATTGGATGGACCTTGGGGGATCTGGACACGTCTTTATCTTATCCAGCCTCGTTATAGTAAGTACACCTAATAGGTGAAATACCTGGTGGTTGAGCGCGACCTCAGACAACCTCCCTTTAGAGCCGCTAGGCTAGATAAAAAATACATATTTGTTGTGGAAAAATTCAGGATAATTACTAATTGACCGTATAAATTATATAGAGGAGAAAACAAATTAAATATGACCAATTTGGATTTTTGTTTTCATTATATAGTTATATTTTATTTTATTATGACATAGGGGAACGGATTAACTCGGTGCGTAGAGTGCTGAGTTGCTCTACTGAAGATTACGGGTTTGATACCAGCTGTAGTAAATGAATTATTGATCTGTTAATAACCACCGATGGACCCTCTGGGATCTACATACTTGGGATCACCTATCCTTTTTAGAGTGGATTCCCAAAATTGGAGGTGATGTCGGTAATACCATGCTAAACCTAAGGCCCATGGGTCGATATAGTCAAGGTTTTATTTTCTATATAAATCTTGTTATAAAGAAGCAATTACGATGAAATCGCCCGGTTTCATGAATATTTAATGATTTTTATTTGAATGTAATATTTCATTAAACTTATAAAAAAAAAAATAAAAAGGGGGTTTGACGGGAAACCTTTTCATCCCGCCAATATCGAGGAAATTCCTTCATTAGTACTTGTATTAACACTCAGTGAACCATTTTTAAATTGTAACCTTGTAAAGAATTTTTAATTTCTACCTCTGCGAGGCTAATCTTATCAAGGGAATCTATCGGAGCAGAAGCGATAAACGGATTGTAAAGAAGGACGGAGTGGGGAGGTAGAGGGGTGGAGGGGGGAAGGTATAATTGATGGAAGAGAGACGGATGTATATTTGATGAAACAGTGCTAATCCTTTTCTTTTAATCTTTCTTTAATTAACAACCCCGCCCATTTCTTCCTTTTTCTTCTATTTACGCTTCATTCACTGCGCTTCCTTAACATTCGTCATAAAATTTATGAATCTAACCCTCTTCTTCTTTTTCTCTCAGTTTCACGACTATTAAATAAAGGGGGGAAATGATTAGGGTTGATGAAATGAGAATCATCATAATTTTCAATCGGAATCTTGAGTTAAACTTTTCTAATTAATGGTCTGACAAAAGAAGAACTCCATTGGCAAGGGAACGTTTCTTCGAAGGGCGGATTTGATTTATCGCGAGCCTTGAAGGTGGCGGCAATGTAGTCACCCTAAATTTTTTGTCAATTTTTTTTGTATCTTATTTGGCCTTAGGCAAACTTGAAGAAAGGCCCCACCGATGGAGCTTCATCCCGTAAGAGATCTATTATTAAAAACTTTATTAACATAATTTTCTATACCTTACTTATTGAAAATAAGACTATAAACTTAGTAGTTGGTTAGTAGCAGAAAAGGGCGAAATTTTGGTGATATTGTTGTAGAAGGTAGTAAGTTCGAAAATGTGGAGAAGTTTATGTAAAGACGGGCAATGCTTTTACTATTCGGTCTCGACATTACTAACCTCTTGTCCTGTACCTTGAACTCTTAAAACCAGAATTTATAAAATCCAAGTTTCAAATCCATCTCTTATTACCGGATGTGAATCTTGGCCGCTAACGCTGAAAGATGGACAACGTCTTCAGGTATTCGAAAATAAGGTGTTATGTAGAATATTCGGTCCATAAAAGAATGAGATCGCTGGGGAACACAGGAGATTACATAACGCGGAATCGCGAAGCATGCATCCGATAAAATTCAGGTGATAGCGTCGCGAGGATTAAGATGGGTTTTTAAAGTCGCTGGGCTTAGTAAAGAACGAATTCCTAAAATGTTAATAAGCACTGTAACGACTGGGAGGCGTAGGTGGGAGCATTGCGTTCCGAAGTAATATAGCGGGCTTTGGTTAGGGTGGTTCTCCGTGGACTGAGGTTTCTAAACAGATATTGGTGGTATCGGCATCGAGCCTTTGGATTCGCTAAGCCTTTTTATTTATTTATTTATTTACCTATAAAAAAATATGCATCACTTCATACAATCCATGAAGGTCTTGGGTTCAGCACTTGCTATGTACCGGATATGTCCACGAATACAATGCCTGTAATCAACTCAGTAAGAAAAGTGTGTAATTTTGAAGTATAATTTTAAGTTTTTACTAATACATAATTACTATTAATGAGGCGTAAAATGATTTTAGAACATAAATGGTTCACAAACAATAAGCTTTAATACTCAAATATACTATAAATCTAGAAAATCTGTCGATGCTACACCCACTTACGATTGAACATCACTTACAAGTACTACTTGCAAGAATTGAGGTGGGACAATTTTTTTTTCTTTGTTCTTTTTATAGGTACACTTTCCGGTATCAGTTCCGCAGTTTGTTACTTCGAGTTAAGTCAACAATTTTTAACTTTTCATTCGTTTCCTTTCCAATATCTTTGAAAATAGGAACAATCGTAACATTTAATACGAAGAAAAAGAGTGTAATAAAAGGTAATGTGTATTTTTCGGTGATGATTTCATCAAGAAATGAACATTTTAACAAACATTTCGAAGAATAGATGATAATATTTCTTAAAGAGTTTGTGTAACTCGGTTCTTTAATCAATATACATCAGTAATAGTTCTCCGATAAGTGTACCCAATGAGGTTCAGGATGGTCTTATATCCCACTTACGTATTTACACTTTTCACGTCACCTATTATTTTGAATCCTCTCCAAAGAAATCTATTAAAAATATAAAAATTGGTTCAAATATTTAAAAATCATATTTGGGTTCAGTCAATAATAGTTTTACATACAACAAACCTTAACTTTCAAAATTTAAATGGGCCGTCATATAAGGGAACATAACTGCTTTTAAAGCTTGATTATTTAAATTGAAATTTTTCGATTATTATTCTACCTTTGCCTTGCTAAAGGTGTAAATATTTCAATTATTTATATTTTGTTATGGTATTATTCTTCAGAAACGACGATAAAAACCTCCTAAATATTACATACAAAAATGTCTTAATATTTCTTAACATAGCAGTGTTAAAAGTGCAAATATTTGACATGCCATAAACAAATTTTTAATGAAGTTCATAATTGGCTAGTCTGTAATTATAGGAATTAGGTTTTTTTAAATAAAAAAATTAAAAAGATTGAGGGAAGGTTAGGTGAATGAACAAACGATCACTCTTTACACATAATCTTTCATCCCATTCGATTGGATCTTAAATAATTATATGTAAGAATCATTCTTTGATGAATAGATTGACAAGAAAAACTGCTTTTAGGATCATATATAGTAAAACATGTCTTTACGGAATCAGAACGGAATTCCTGTTTTCCACAATCAGAACTTAAATACCAAGTTCCACTTTTTGATGTAAAGCTGTTCATATCCAACGTATCACAGACTGTAAAGCTCTTCAAAACAAGAGGAAAGTAGACCTCCTCTTTTGAAATTCCCAGCTGTGGGGGAGCGGAGCACTCCAAAAGGAAAACGCACTATAGAATTTATAGGCCATTTGGCCGGGTGGGATACTGAAGAGTTAGTACGCTCAGTATTTCCAGAGTCCGCAACCGAACATCATTGAATTGGCCAGCCTTTGGCGGTCTCTTTGAAGTCTACCAACAATGCATTCTGCCTTCAATGGTTATGTAGTTCGCTGCGGGGGCAAATAAATTAAATACAGAATCGGTAAATACTTATTTACAGAAGTAAATTCCAACTGCTCTATATGGGTCTGAAAAGAGGCTACTAACATACAAAAGAGAACAACATCTCAAGTATTGCACAGATTATTTTGTCCAATCAAAGAGAAGTTATGACGTTTTAAATATCTTACCACGTAGCATACATCCTTAATAAATTAAGGGTTACCAATTGATTAACTAGTTGAATCGTAACGAACAGATCTATAATTTGCTGAATAGCTTTAAGTCGACCAGTAAACTTTCCGGGTGTAAAGCAGTAAATTTTTTAATATTATTCAAGATGAATGAATAATTTATCTTCGAAGGCTATTAAATGAATAAATAATTTATTTAATTGCCTTGGATCGACCCACTGGGATCCACAGATCCAGAGATCAACTTGTAAAGTGGATACCCTTAATTTGGGGAAAACCTGGGGAACTGTTGGCATAGAAGCAATACAGTTTCTACCCCTACACTTCGTGGGTTATGGTGGTATAGGTTTACAGCAGTGATTTGTGATTATTCTGAGTAAACTAGTCGTCGAAATAAGATTTTTTTTGAACTAATGAAGTCAGGAAAACAAAATTTGGCATTGGTTTTACTGTATAACAAAAAATCTAAAAACTTATTTTTTTTTTAAACTTTTCACTACTTTTTAAAAATTGTCTTTGCATTATATTCTGTTCTTTATTATTTAACGTAAAATAACGATATTGACTTATTGATTTTTGAAATAAATGTTTTAATGATGTATTTTAATTTTACCTTACATTGCACGTATAGTGTTCCATCCACTCCTCGCAACAAAATTTTTTCGAGGAGCGAGCTGCACATCCGGTGTGCAATGATCCTATTTATGTGAATTCACTTACGAATTGGGCGATTTCCATAGTAAAGATGCTTTTTTTTTTGTATTAAAAATAAACAATATAAAGAGAAAAAAAAGTCGCTCCTGGGGACCGTATTAAAAAAAAATTTTCGTCTCGGATGGGTTAATACGTAAGGTTTATTCCGAATGGAAGCTGTTACAAGTACAAATGAAGCAGACCGTGGAATCGATTCTTCAATTTTGAATTCTTCGACTGGGGTAACAGCCCCCCCACTCAACACCCTCCTGCTATACGCCGGTTCCTACCGCTCAATAACCACTTTTTCCAGTCAAATAGATAAAATTGTCACTTCCATCGTATGATTCGGGACAAAATACATTTTTACGCGATGGGTTATTTGTTTTCGACTGGCTCGGAAGCACTGAGTTATGAATAGTAGTAGGAAAGGAAGATTTCAAACCTTCCACTATTTTTTATAGGGCTTTGGGACGAGGGCCGTTATATGCAGTTGATGGTAGTGAACGTCGATAAAATAAATTGTGGAATAAGTCTTTTTCTTGAATGGTAATTTTCAGTATTGAAATAATATAAAGCTAGTTAATTACAGAAAAATACATTAAATCATACATTTTATTGTCAAAGCGGGCTTGCATATGTTTTTATCTCTACACTGGTAAAACTTTAAAAAGTAGTGCCCTATATAAATATACCAGCTTATGCCCGCGGCTTCGCTCGCATGTAATTTGGTCTGCCACATAATGTTTCGTGAAAGATCATTTAAAATAAGTAATTTAATTATTTTTTTAAAATATAAGTTACTCATACATCCAAAATTTCAGATGTTTAACTTCAAAACAGACGGATTATATACAATCTTTGAACCTCTGTTATATTAAAGGGGAATATAACAGGAGTCGAATTATCCAAATTTCTTTCTTAAACTATACAAAGAATCTATCTACAAAATTCAAGATGCAAAGTTCCTGATTTGCCTTTAATTATGTACTATTACGGGGGCGGACACATGCCTCCGTGCCCCTACATAAATCTGCCCTTGCTGTAGCCTATGATATATAACCTATTTTACTCAATAAGTTTCATCCAAATCCGTTCAGTAGTTTTTTCGTGAATGAGTAACAAAATAAATACAAACATTCCCATTTATAACATTAGTAGGATATCAAAACAAATAGTTTCACTCATGTTCTTTCTGTTATTTTAACTACTATGATCATGTGATTTGCCTTTAATTATGTCCTATAATGGATTCTCCACAGTACCTAAAAACCTGTCGGGGGGCAATTGTCCCCGTGCGCCCCCCCCTATATTCGCGCATGCAATAGCCTATGTGTTATTCTGATGTATAACCCATAGGTTATACTTTACAGTAACATATTACTGTAAAGTTTCATAAAAATCTGTTAAGTAGTTTTTGCGTGAAAGAGAGACAAACATACAAACTTTCACATTTATAATATCAGTAAGATTAGTAGTATATCAAAACAAATAGTTTCACTCTTGTTCTTTCTGATATTTTAACAACTATGATCATGTTATTTTCCTTTAATTATGTACTATAATGGATTCTCCACAGTTCCTGTAAAACTGTCGGGGAGAGGGGCACCTGCCCCCGTGCGCCCCTCTAAATCCGAGCTTGCTATAGCCCTGTGTTATTCTGATGTATAACCTATATTACTGTAAAGTTTCATCCAAATAGGTTCAGTAGTTTTTGCGTGAAAGAGAGACAAACATACAAACTTTCACATTTATAATATTAGTAAGATATAATAACAAAAATATTTGTTTAAAAAATCATACAAATGCCATTTGGTACATATTGTGTTTTCGATCTTCATTTTAAAAACTCCCCAAACGGATTCTGGTGGAAGCAGGCATGGGGAAACCTCCCATTTAAGGCACTTCTAGCGTGGTTCATCTCTTGGTAGTAGATCCCTGCTCCGGAGACATTTCAGTGTCCTTGCCGGATCCTGTGAAAATGTGTCTGTCAGTAAGTTTGGGTGTCCAGCAAGTGAGTCATACATTTTTTTTTTCTTGATTGTGTCAGTCACGAGTGGTATGTTTAGATCTTTGTATAGTGATTTATAAGTACTATAAAAGGGGCAATGTATAATATAACGAAGGAATGTTGATTAGAAGATTTGAGTGGTCTATAAGTGGGATTTTTTGCATGAACTATATATATGTATATATATATATATATATATATATATATATATATATATATTTGTCCTTTACCAGAATTAAATTCTCTGAAATTATCATCCACTTTTCTTCCTTGTTTCCAGACATTTTTTGTCAGTAAAACAACATTGGTCTATTTCCGCTTTTTGTAAATCTATTTTATCTTGGGATTAATCCATGTTGTGGCTTACTCGACTATTTGTATGTAAGTAAGAATGTTGGCGAGTCTTGCTGGGGGAGGTCTACTAAGTCCATACCATGTCGATCGCCATATTTTTGTCTGCTGCCAGGTTTGAGATATTTTCTGTGTTTTTGCTTTGTTGCATTTAGTGTCCTGTACATAATATACACGTATGAGGATGTATACATATATTGGAGGTTTTTTATCGACTGTTGGTAATATATATTTCTTATTATCTTGAGATTCAGTCTATGGATGTAAAATTATATATTTATTTTAATTATATGTTTCGATATTTTATTGTTCTCATTTTCATAACCAAAGAGTGAAATACTACTCAGAGTATAAAATTAACATTTGTTTATACATTATTCTTAGACAAAGATGGAAATGGTAATATTAATGCATAAATTGTATGTACAATTTAGTGAAATATGCTTCCCTACATTACTATGTACAATTTTACATTATCAACATATAAATGGTATAGTAATTATTATTAGTTTAGTATAGTAATATTAGTAAATTATAAAGAAGTTAATATAGTAAAAAATTAGAAATGTGTGTCAAAAACATCAGCCTCCCTTATACTTGAGAGGCATGCGTTAAGAATAATCAGGCGGATTTGGGTTTATTTGGGTTGTTGTCCGTGGACGGAGGTTTGTAAGCAGAGATTGGTGGTGTCGGTACGAGCCTTTGGGTTCACTAAGCCTTATAATAATTATTAATTAAGTAACATCTCAATCAATATTCTTAAATTATATTATTGCTAAAATTTCATTCAATACAGGTTTTGGATTATAAACTTGCCTGCATATAAATGGTTTTTGGTTTACATTGTTACTGTGAAAGAAAAAAGGGGTCCTTTATGTTCATTCAAACTGAATAACAGAAAGAGGAAATGACTTAAATGTAATTAGAAACAAGGCAATTAAGACAAATTAGATTTTTCCCTTCCTCCATCTTGCTCGGCAGAATTAGAGCCCCAGTTATTTTGGTAAGCTAAGTAACCCCAGTCGCCCTCCTTCAACTTCTCGGTCAGACAATAAAGCTCTGTAAGGGAATATTAATTCATTATTACAAGTGAATAAGTGGCAATTAATATCACTATTATGGTATATTTCTATGTATTAAGACCATAAACTAAATATTTAGGTAACTGAAAGCTTACATAATTCAATGATATATTAGCTAGGTGTGCCCCAGGTGGATCACCATACCCACTGAGCGATCGCTGAGCTACCTAGCTCATTTGCATAAAATAGCATAATAAAAATTAGAGGTTCTTGCATATATCTGCATGCATATAGATCTGTTCGTGGGTTACTGTACGCCTTCGAAACGGTTGAATTTATTTAAAGAAATCTTGCGTGTGTGATCAAATGTGCTTGAAAAAGGTTCAGATTCACATTTCGATCCAATATATAATGTTTGTTAAATCAATTTGGTCAATTTGTCCTCCTCCTTTACAGTTGAACAAGGTAGCGTCTTTCTGAACAGCTTTCTTTATATATATATACATATAAGTTAAGACAAGACAGATGGTCGCACTGTAGCTAAGATCAAGCCATTGTAACAGCTGTTAATATGTATATATTTATGTTTGACTCTTGATTATCATGCACGTCGGCCTGAAAAGGCCCATTGTGCTTGAGTCCTAAAAATCCCTAACATAGGTCTAGACCACTGAGAAATTTTAGATAGTCTTTAAATCTCAGTTCTTGGAGTTCCTTGTGTCCTCCAGGACCAAGGTCAAATGTCCTCTTTCGACTTAGTGCTATACATTCAAAGAGAACGTGCCAGTGGGTTTCTTTCTCCTCTGTGCACCATCTGCACCGAGATTCCTGTTCCTGTTCCCAAGCGATGCATGTGTTTCCTGAGTTTACAGTGCCCAGTGATGGTTTCAACCATATTTTTGAGGTCGGTTCTCGACATGTGAGCGGTACGATGTGGAGGTAGGATGTGCCCCTGTGTCACGTCGAAAGATTAAATACTGTTTTGTGTCCTCCACACCTATTCTGTTAATATGTAACTACTTTATATAGTGTTTCAAGATGGCAGTACAGTCAGTGTTAACCCAGTTATCGTACGAGTCATTTCATCTTTAATTTTCCTTATTTTTTATGTTTTGTTCCTGGAAGTATATAAGTTATATATATATATATATATATATATATATATATATATATATATATATATATATATATATATGTATACACATATATGTAATTCTTCTGTTCATGTGTATAAAATCATCCAACTGGCATCAAGTATTTTATCGATTTTTTTTGTTTTACATTTAGTTTCGTTAAAATGGATCAAACAATTACAATAAATTAGACAAAATTATAACGTTAAAACTTAAGAATAATAATAATATATATTTCATAATTTAAGATATATTTGAACAAAAACATATATATAAAACATGATATACCTAATTTAAAAGCAATCATAAGTAAATTCTTTGTTTTAAAATCAAAAGCAATTACTTCTATTTATTTGTTTCAAAGGGTCATATTTTTCTCTTTAGGATTTTTTAGCATGTAACGACATGTTGTACACTGATAAACACAAGCTATCGGAGATGTGATTCAGGTTCGGTCGTCAGCGATGAAATATTTACCTCTCAGCCCCGTCAAAGGCATTAATATTCATTGCTGGTTACATATTTATCGATTTATTTAAAGTAATACAGTTGATAGGGCAGGAAGCCATTATTGTCGACGGTTGCAGAGGGGATGCTGTGTAGCAATTACCTTACCAAAGTGATATTTAACTATCTGTAGGGACCAGGCTTCTCTTATTGCTTGTCAAACAAAATCAACCTCTGCGACTACGCCCACCTTTAATTAGTTATTACATCGGCCCCATCTTAGCCTTTAAAGGCCAATACTTAAACCATTCTCTCTCCATTATCATCTTCTATAACCCAATACTGCTTCCTCAAAGAGAAACCGTTATAACTGTAGTATTCGCTAAAATAGTACATTCTCATTTCAGAGCAATAATTATGCTAAAGAAGTAGAAAATACTTAAGATATCGGGCTATGTAGACTTTATTTTTAGTTAATTGAACTCGTGAATTAAAAAAAATACAATAATATATCCGTAACGCTACAATCCATGTATATGTGACATACCATATAGAATATACTCCCTACATTTCGTCATAATATTTGTCTGCAATTTTGTTGTCAATATCTTTGGCAGGTGAAGACAATCTTTAAGGAAGACGAAATATAATAACTACACTAACAGTACTACTACAACCCATGAAGAGTTGAGAACTCTTGAGAGTATTGAGAAGACTATGGGCTCAGTTCATAGTTTAGACTTTTTCTAACACAACGGCTCTGCAGAGGAGTGATTCAGAAACACCGCCAGTTTTAACTCAATTAAGAGTACACATCATATAAAGGCAAGACGAGCCCCAGGAGGATCTGCAAATCCCTCAAGGTCTATCCGTTAATAGTGTAACTAGTTCATCTACATATGCTTATCAGGTATGAAACCAGAAACATAGGCACTGTACTGTGCACTGCGCTGTATTTTATATTTCGGCACCACATCTGCCGAATCAAATATTTGCTTATGTATATGTGATGAACCTCTTTCTACAATTGCGAAAAAGAACTGTCTTACATATATTCGATTATTTATTCCACATCGCTTTAATAAAAACACGGTAATGTTTTATTAAATAATGGCTCATTAAATAATTAAACATGCACAGAAATAACCTCATTCCTGTAGGGCCCTGAACACTTTATAACCAATTAAAAGAAGCTACTATCACCCAAGCCTAAGGGAAATAGTAGGATGTAGTACTGGAAAAAATCCAGGACTTGAGGAGTCTGACCAATACGAAGAGATGGATATACATTTCGTATTTAGAATCTATTTAGAATGTATTTAGAATCCTGATAGACATTTAAGAAATTGAGAATGACCGTGTTGAGAAACGTCTTTATAGTAAATAAAAAATAAAAAATTGGACTGGAGAATGGTTTTTTTGCTTCATAATTAAATATCATCAATTATAGTCCAGTAGAACCCATATCATAAAACAAACACAAACTAAAAACAAGTTTCTATATTGAAGGTCTTGGAATGAGCTTCTTGTCTCTGATTTATGAGTCTATTAGGATCATTGATTTGAGAATTACTGAATTTGACGTGAGCTTTTTTTGTGTGTGACTGTCTTGGTGATGCTTGAATTGCCGGAACATATACTGGTTTTATATTTATTTATCCAAAATTTTAGACTTTCGGCTTTCTCATTATTATTTTATGATTCTTATTAAGTGTTTTTCCCCAGTTTTATTAATTTGTCGTACATAATACGTGTTTGATGTCAGGATTATTATTTGGAATATTTCCGTAGTTCTTATTCGTGGTTGTTTTGTTGTACAGTAACTTTAATGATTTTTATCATATAATTTTAAAAAAGATGCTCATTCCAATAAACTATATATCTTTCGCTCAGTTCATCAAAAATTACATTTATATGGGAAGGAACCCAATTCAGAACTTTTAGAAAATTCTGTATAATATAATTAATAAAAGATAATTTTTGAGTAATTATCCTGAATAACCACTCTGAAGGCATTCCAATGTGAAATAATAATTAACAGTCTTTTAAAGCTTATAAGATAAAGCAAAACGTTTGAATCGCTTCTTTTTAAAAGGGGTGTTGTCACTTGAAAATAGTTAGACGAAACCCCTTTTAGGGTGAATCGATTCATATTGTCTGTATAATGGAGAACACCCGTCAACACTTGAATGACAAGTGCATGTGTGTGATGGATTAAATTGACGCGCTAGGCATGAGGGGGAATCAGCACCTCATGGTGCTAAGCATATAAGGCAGGAACACAAATATGCGGGAGAGGTATAGCTAAGAGTGTAGAGCACTGAGTACTAACTCAGTAGTTCTGAAGGTCCGAGATTCGAATCCGGTAGGGACAGATGCCATATTTAATCTGTTAAAATGCATAGGCGGGCCCTGTGGGATATGGAGGCCTCAATCAATTGAGAGAAAACCTTGAGGTTGAGGGTAATTTCGGAAAATCATCTCCCTGCACAACCGTTGTCCTAGAAGCTTTACAGAAGAAGCATGTACTGAACCCAAGACTTGGTTGTAGAGGCACAGATTTTTTTTTTTACTTTTCGCGAATACCTCTTTGAATGCTAATGTAAATTTTGATTTTGAGATCCCTTAAATTGTTTATTTAAATAAAAAAATGTTTAATCCAGATTAAATAATCTTTAAATAAATAATTTTTTCATCGTAAAATTCAGATAGACAGGAATTAAAAAGCAAATAGGTTGAGGGAAACTAGAATAATATTTGGATTAACTTTATATGACTTTCTTCAGTAGGATCCTAACTGCGAGGTGAAACCCTAAAATCTATCGGCTTAGGAACAGTACTACATTTATTGAATCCAAGCCATCGGTGGGTTACAGAGATTTACGCTTTATTTTAGTATTTAGCGCATGAATTAGGCAATGAAGTTTAGTAATTTGCAATAAAACTTTATATGAAGAGCTTGAAAATTCTCCATTTGATAAAAAACTTTTAATGATAATACTTTATTTTAAAATTATATTGTTTTCTTTTTCAAGTTAATATGCAGATCGTTTAAAAAAAAAAAATCTTTGTAAAATGTTTCTAAATATGAAAATTATTTAGTTTATATTAAAAAGTTTTTATTTTTTTTTTACAAATAGATGTGACAAACCAATCTGTTCCTTAACTAAGTTCCTCCGTCATGTGTTTTAACTTCACCACCTGACTTGCCTAGTATGTTTGTTCATGGAAGGAGGATACTCCTGAATAATAACATTTTAAATAACATAATGAATAGTCAAATTAAAGAATTTTCTATCTAATGTTCATACACCCATTTGTGATAAAATAAGGTTTCATCGACGAAATATTATTAAATCTGAAAAGTATTCAGTTTACTTCAAGTATTCAATTTTCTCTAATCAAATAACACTTTAATAAGTATATTATCAAAGAAATTTGTCTTATTTCTAAGAGAAATCCCTAAATTATTATTTAACAGATAATTTACGAATAAGTGGGTATGTATACTTTTGGCAGAAAATGAAGTACAATAAATCGACTCGAACAATTAATAGAAAACTGTAATATTCTAACGACTCCGAATAAAGTAAAAGGTTTTGAGATTTAAAAAATTTACAAAGTTGTATACCTTATATTCGAATTGACATTCTCGTTTATTTTCAACACTATAAATTATGTTTTTAGGTACAATTATTCAACTAACGCTTGGGATAATTTTTTTTTGTATTATATGAAACAAAAATAAATTTACCTTTATTAATAAATATGTTCCTTTACTGGATTATTATACCGTTGTGAATAAAATTAACAAGACTCGAAATAAAGCCATTTTAAGAAGAAAGTGAAATGCTATTATCGGATTTAAATAGTCTTTTTCAAGAGTCATCATTATTTTATTATTGTTGCACAAATGTTTTAGTAATTGATCTAATGTAATTATTAAATGATGTAATAGGTTTAACTCCTTCCTTTAAAAACGGTCCCTTAAGATACTAACGTATTACTTGCAAGTTTTGCGGTATTGCCTATTCCCGGCGCGTATTGACCGGCCGACTCGAGCTTACTTGGACAAATATTTTTTTATATTATAGACTATCTGCCAACGGCATTTGTACAATTTATCAAATAAATATTTTTATTATTATTATATATTATATATCAATATATTTTTATATTATGTAATATTATGTCTATTACGTATCGAAATTAATTAGGCGTTAACAAATAGATCAATAAAAAATAATATAATACAAAAAAATGAAGATTAATCAACCATAAAAGGGGCTGAACTAATTACATTGTAAAGAATATTCGCTGTTTCTTCGCTAACAGTTGTGCAGGGAGGCGATCTGGCTGGGAATATGCATACGCGCCATCAGATCTTATTTCTTCTTCTTTTTTTATTTTTTCATGATAGTAACTATTATATTATTATACATTTTATGTCTCATTGTATATTTTACTTTATAAAATGGTGTATAAAAAAAAATGTTAGAACATATGAGAATAAATCCCAGTAAATTTTGCGAATAGAGTAACTTTATGTTTCCAAAATACTATGGATCTGGCAAAACTTTTAATGAGATATCTACATACCAATGAATATATAACAGGGTACCTTATTCATTAGAATTGAGGTGGAACATTTAAAATCAATATTATGGCTTTGTATGTTTTTTTCTAGGCACATTTCTCTAACTGAGATGATCACAGAAACTATTTTCATATATAACATATGTTGTAAGTTAACAGCCCTGGAGGGACTCTGTAGGACTTGCAGACCTTTCTGGGGCTACCCAGCGCATATAAAGTTACCCTTAATTAGGGGTAAACCCTGTCGGTTGAGCGTGATCTCGGATAAGTCGAAATGTTCCCGGAGAGTTTATTTCATTAACCTTAGCGGAATCGCGTCATCCCCCAACGTTTTTGGCTTAATTTGGAGTTAATACGAGCAATTTACGCATGAGGCAACTTCATTTATAGCCAATGACTTATTTAGCAACTCTTGCGTTACATGAATAGTAAGATTCTGTTTTACTGAAAACCAAATATTACTGGTTTAGGAGAAAATATTTATATTCGGAGATATTTTTATAGCACTACACAAGTGTATTATCGTGTGCATTGAAATCAGCTACAAACGGTTTTATATCATATAACCACTTTATGCTATGATGATTAAGTAATTGTGATACTATTCATAATTACGTTAAATTAGAATGAACTCGAGGACGAAAGATCTTCAAAAAGGAGTATTGACATAACGTTATCAAGCACTGATAAGTGAAAATATCGCGATACAGACTTCCGTAACAAAAACTCGATGCGTCATATCGATCACGTTTATGAAAATTTTATATCTTATTCCGGGATCCGTTATCTCGGAAGGGGGTGGCGACAGACAGTTTTCAGGGTTCATTTAATAAACAATGTGGAGGCGGAGGTGGGACAGATTGGGGAAAAGATATGAGGGGAGCGATTTAAAAAATGAAGCGGAACTAGATATTAAAAGGTGTTGAAAAGACGCGATGCTGGAGCCTGCGCAGGGGCGACGGGGGTTGGGGCGGCTGGAGGTGGCAGGAGAGGGCCGCAGTGGCTCCCTGCCCGCCCCCGAGCAAGCTACCTCCTCGGCCCTCCTCGCTCTCCTCTTCTGCGAGCTCTCCTGGGGGTCACTCACCTCGAACACCTGAGCAAAGGGGTGAGTATCCATCTTCTTACTTTTATTTATTCCATATATTTGTTTTATTTTACTATTACAACATTAGGATATAACATTAATAACTTGAACGAAGTCTGAAAAAAATTACTTTTCAATAAATAAAGTTTTTTAAAAATATGTAAAAAACAATAGTATACTTAATCATTGTGTTTGATAGATGATACTCTGTACTAAAATGAATAATGAAAGAACGAAAAAGTTGCATGACCAAAAAAAAAAAAATATCCTTTTCAATAAATCAATTTATAAAATTAAGATTTAAAAAATAATCGTATAATTTATTTTATTATTGTGTGTGATGGGCAGGACTCGATACTGAAACGAATTATTTAGTAATGAAAGACTAGCGCAATAAACAATTTCTAGAAAAAAAATAGAAAAAATATAAACTATATAAATTAAAAATACAGGAATATCATATGGAAATGCTTAAACAACTATCCTAAACACGAAGAAAAAAAGAAAAAACTTTAATGAATTAATTAAGCCATAAATTAAATTAATGAATTAACTATGAAATAAATTAAAGTGATATAAAACATTAGAAATGCTCAAAAACTATGAAAAAAAATGAGGCCGGAATACCGGAAAAAATTCATCAAGAAAACCGAAATTCGGTTTTTAATGAAGAATAAAAGAATTACATAAAATTATTTAAACAATATAAAATTATGAACTAAAGAAATAAAAAATACAGAAATATCATATATAAATGTCCAAAAACTCCCCGAAATCGAGACTGACATACCTTAAATAAACTCAATAAGATGATGAAAAAATTTAATTAAATTGATACCTTGTAGAAATATATATAGATATGGTCAAAAACTACCGGAACCGGAAGCTGGAAAACCGACATGTATTCGATAAAACAATGAAAAAAATAATTATAGTTATATCAAATGCTAGAAATGCTCAATAACAACCAAAACGAGAAGAAACTTGAGAACAAAGAATAAATAAATTCAATAAGAGAATGAAATAATAAAATTAAAGGTTTACCAAATAGAAATCCTCAAGACATTTCCGAATCGGGAAACAACTAGAGAAAAAAAGATCCTAAATGTGTTCAATAATACGAAGAAAATATTACATTAAAGGCGTACCAAGTAGAAATGGTCAAAAACTACCCGAATCTTGAAAAAATCTATGCTGAAAGACCGAAATATTAGATGAAACGATGAAAATTCGATTTTAAAGCTTCAAAGCTAAACAATACTCAATTGTAACATAATACAAATATATGAAACACTAGAGACCACCAGAAATATAAGAAATATATAAATAATTAATATATTTTCAAAATATCCAAATGTTTAAGAAATAAAACCAATACAAGGAATACATTTTTTTTTATGGCTAGGTAGTTACATCAGTAAAGTTCTGAGTAAAGACACTAATAATTGCAATTTATTAATAATAAATACTAAACAATTGCTTTTGAAATTACGACGAAACGCTTATAAATCGAGATATAACTTGGTGGATTTCGGATACTAGGAATTCGATTGAGTGAATTCAGATCTTTCATTTAGCGATTTATATTTATACTATTTACTATTATATAAATACTATCAATTTATTTGTATCAATAAAAATATTGATAGTAAACTATGAAAAGAAATTGTAAAAGATGCAAAGATAAAAATGAGTAAGTTATAACAGACAAGACCGATTTTTTGTTGTAATTTATGGCAAACTATTGGACTAATATACGGTCCAACTAAAGTGATACAAATATATGTTATTAAGAAGTGTAAGCTAATTAGTAAATAAAATATAAATCAATGCAACTTAGTTCATTAGAAAAAACAGAATGTGTAAGCATAAGTAATATGTAAGAACCTGTAAAGTTGTTATTAGTAATTTAATTTTTTCATATGTATGTGTTCATGCTTATTTAAACTATTTTTTATTTGTAAATTTACTATAGTTAAATATTTTATTTAAATATGTTTTGAGGAACTTTACCACGAGGTGACCATCCTCGTACTTTTTTCAGATATTTTTTCTTTTTTAGCCATTTCTATTCAAATTATACTTACATACTAAGATTAAAATAATAAAATGATTAAAAACATAAGACACAAACACTAACGGTAAATTCAAGAAGGTAAAACAATAAGAATATATTTATCGAATTGCTCATAATGCGTTAATTAGATTGATTCTATTAAGTATATATATTTTATATTTATTTGGCGATCCTAAAAAAAAAAATTCTTTTCTCTCAGAAAACGAAATGATTAGATGTTTTACATACGGGAATTTACTTGCAAATTATAAATAGAGTTACATTTTGGAGAAAAATTATAGATCAATATAAACAATAAAAATTATTTGTAATATAAACTTGAATATATCAGTAACAAAATTTCAAGCTTTGAATACTTGTTCAATGGATCAATGAATGGTTGGGGATTGTGATTCAGGATTTTTGACCATTTTTGCAAGGTTCGTTGGTGGCACATATAATATTAACCAATTAGAATAAAATCAAAAAATACTCCATGTATAGCGTAATGTAAAGAATATGTTTGTATGTAATGTTCATGAATCTAACTCAAGAAATTAAATTTGAAACAGGTTATTCAAAGTAGTACATTAAATTTTTTGAAGAGAAAGTCAATGAATAAAAAAAAATTCTGCTGTAGAGTTCAATATTTTAGTCAGGTTGTTTTAACTTTGTGTACATTAACATCAAATGATTTAATTCTTAATCAATTCAAAGGGATTATTAAGTGTTGGTAAATAATAAATAGCATTAAAATATTTACAGACTTTTGAACTCTGGAAATTGATAAAACGGTCATTTTTTTTTTTATGCACCCTATTATATTCATACTTAAATAAAATGATCTAATAAACTGAAATACACAACGTTAAATATCAATAAATTAGCAATTATAGGGCATGTTTGTAATAGTAGTTCCTTTTCATTTCACCTATTTAAGTAGCTGCAAATATCTAATGATTTCAAGTATATTAGTAATATATATTAGCAAGTATATTAAGTTCAGGAAATCAAATTTTAGACAAAATATTCTTCTAAATTTTGTTCTAAAAATTCTAAATCACATTAGATATTTTGCCAAGATTTCTTTCCTTCCTTACCGTTTGAAAGAATTTAAAAAACAATTTTCGTTCCACTTCTATTTTATCATATATTTAAACCGTAATTTTCATTGTTTAATGTTTACATACATTAATAACCCGGAAAACAATAGGTAAGAAGAAATGAATGAATTTTCCAGCTTTATTATCTTAACCAAAGTTATACTATTTTATATCTTATATTGCTCCATTGTACACTTATTTATTCGTTACGTCTATAATTCGCTATAAATACACATGAATAGTTTCCTTTGCACATTATAAAGTTCTTTATAGTCAATATTTCAAAACTGTTAAAAATATATAATTCAGCTTAATACAATAACGGCAATTGTTTGACCTATTTATTTCCAAATGCGGATATATTTAGATTTAAATCCAGTACTTAACATTTGTAGGCTTTGTGTAGTGAAGTTTATTAATCGGATTCCGTTATTATAAATCTATTTGCACAAAGATTCTTTGGCAATTGCGGGAATCACCCGTTATTTTTGATAGAAAAAGGCTAACGTAAGGAGAAAGAAACTCATTATCACGTGAAATATCAAAATTAATACACCTCTAAATAACTGATGTGTTTGTGTTTTCTTTTAATAAATTAAATGGTTTCTAAGAAAAAAATGTTTAAATAATACTAGAAATCGGTCAATTCTGGTCTTACTTTATAAGTCACTATCTTTATAAATTTTTATAAATACCTCTCTCATATGAAGGTAATGCACAGGAATGTACATGATTGCTGATGTATTACCTTGACATTGTTACATTCCCTCCTGTGGCTGACCCAGCCTCTATAAAGCGGCATCCTTAATTGGGGGGGGGGAACCTGGTGGTAGAGCGTGGTCTTGGACAGATAAGTTCCCTAAATCCGAAACCCTAAATGGTTTGTAGTGGTACAGGCTTTTTTCTAATATAATATATTAAATTCTTATTTCTTATCAAGAATTGTAAATATTTTACCATATATATATATATATATATATATATATATATATATATATATATATTACATAAAAAGCCCCCAATATGTTTCTTGTTTGTTTTTTTGTAATTAATATAAAGAAATTTCATTGCATTTAAGAAAGTTTGTGTTTTTTTTACTTTTACTTTTTAAATGCTTAAATATCAATAAATCGTTATTTTTCCTTGAAGCTATTATTCTGAAGCATTATTCAGCATGAAACTCGAAATAGTTCACCGTATAGTGAGCTAAAAGCTATAAAAGATATAACGGACTTTTAGTGTGATTTTTTGAACTTGGCAGCCTCAAAGGTCTATTAGCTTCCAACTGCATAGGCGCTGAAGCGAGTTTGAATCGATTTGGAGTTAGAAGCTGTTTAAATTTGTTTTTGAAGCATAAATAATGGGCGAGCTTGAGAGCGGGACTATTTTTTTGGGATGATTTATTTTTAGCTTGAGGTTTTGGTCCAGTGAAATACTAGTTATAATTTTTGAAACTATCAATCTGCCTATTGGGTGAGAAACGTGTTTGTTAACATTGAACTGTACGAATAAAGGTAAATAGGGGAAATATTCGGTTCGGAAAAGGATGAGTCCCCTGGAGGACTTAGGAGATTATAGTATTTATTAAATATTATGTAATAGATTTATGGGCAGGTCCCGTGGCACGGATGGAGGACACTCGGATTCCCAAGAAGATTCTCAGAGAGGGAATCCATGGCACACGGAGAGTAGGGAGATTAAATGTGAGGTGGATGGGAAGACAGATAATTTTAGTTATATAGATAAATGCTTGAACATTTATTTTAAATGTTTATTGATGTTATAAATTAAATAAACGTTATAAATTCGTCTTAACGCCATTCTAACGTCTTAGAAAATCAGATGTTCTAAACGGTTTTTATCTGAGGAAGAGTAAGTTCACGGGAAAACACAGATAGAAAACTCAAAGTATCCCTCTATGAAACAAAAAGAGATAGTATAATTGAAATGGTAGAATAGGAACAATCCAACTGTAAAATGGAAAAGCTTAGTAACGAATGAATCCCAGAAACTAATTAAGTGCTAAACCAACGTGTAAACGTATGAGAGGTAAAACGAGGCGTATATAGCAAGTTTGTGTTACTGGCAAACTTATAAATGCGGGTTAGAACTTATTTTAATATAGAACATATTGGACGAATGATTGTAAATAGAGGATGGTATCGCCATCTTTTCCAAATATTTTAATGTTTTTTGTATATAATGATGTTAGAAGTTATATGTTACAACTAGGAATAACAATCTTTAGATATATATAGAAATAGCAATCATACCAATACTATTAAAAAGAAGTAATACAAAATCTGAATTTAAAAATGAGACCGTTATTGGAAATATGGCTATAATTACTGTAATTCGTTTATTAAACTGCGCATTAGTCCAGAAATGGCGATCATAAATTTTAAAAATTAATAATATAGAACAAAATAAAAAGTATTTATCCACAAACAGAGCTTTATCATTGACTCAACCAACTTGGCTCCAGCTGAAACTTCATACACTATATCATTATTATTTTCTAAAATATTTTTTATTTAAAATCAGTTTAGGTTTTTTGTGGCTCGTGCTTTTTAAAATCAGAAAAAAAAAAACTGTCCTTACATAGGCTGGTGATTGAGCGTGGTTTTAGAGAAACCACGTTCCTCCATAACCGTTGTCTTAGAAATAGTATTTTTCCTTTCAATACAGCCTTATTCATGCACTGAACCCTCGGCAACGGAAAGCAGCTCAGGATTGCGGACAGCGGAAAGTGATGATGGTGAGGCGAAAGCGGAAAACGGTATGAGGAGAGTGTTCGCAGAGTGGCGACCGAGCTTGCATTACCAATAACGTACCAGGTAAGCTCAAAAATTGGTTGCCTATTATCAAGACAAACAGTTGAGTGCCTTGTGGACAAAGGGATCTCGAGCACCCAGTTGTCCAAAAATAGCTACGGAGAATTTGTGTTGTCGGGGGAAGGCACTTCAGATCAGAAAATGTGATTGAAGATTGCTAACTTTGGGTGGGTCGTTTAAAGTCATGGGCGAGGCGAACATTGGGCTGAGCGAGTGGGGAAAAACGGGAGCAAGTTTTTCCTTCATGGATTGTAGTGGGACATTTAAAAACAAATTAAAAAGGAGTAATGTAAAAAATGTGTTCTGTTGGTTAATATAAATTTTAAAGTAAATATTTGAGTAAAAAATGGGACATTTTTTCTAGGAAATTATTAACGCCAGAGAGGGAACTTTATTTTTTGTTATTTAATTCATGTGAGGAATTTTCTTATTTCTTGTTAGTTACTTATTTGTATTTCTTTGTTTTTTTTTATTTGAATTTTTTACATTTAATAAACATTTATAAAAATGCTAAAAGTTAACATAAATCAAATGCGTTTTCTGTCTTATTCAGGTAATTCAAGTAATCACATACAAATTAAACTAAATTTTTATATTTTTTATATTTCATTGTATAGCGAAGTTAATACTTCGTATAATTATATATTTGTAAGTTAAGAGCCAGAGCCCGGTGATAATAGAGCTTAATTCTTCTCATAGTGTAAACAACTCTCAGATTTTTTATAAAGAGGATTACTTCGTAAATAAAGTTAGTTATAATTGATATTTTATAGTGTACGTATCTAAAACCTTTCATTTTTTTTTTATTGATTCGAACTCGTTAATTGGTGCCGAAACCCGGGACCGTCCGGTATAATAAAAATAAGTGGAGATAGATTGAAATTTTTTTCGCCTAATTTTCCTTTTTCTGTGAATACATAGCAAACATGACATACGGCACCGGAAATAGCATATTGCAAACGCCACATTTAATTTGAGAATAGTGGAAATAACTCATTGGCCTGGATAAAGGTCATGGTAGCGACTGGTCAGGACCTGCGGAAGAACGTTAAGAGCCTGAGGGAGTTCACCGGCAAGGTAGGTGAGCTAAATCATTCTATTAAAGGTGTTGACCACTTTGTGGCAAGATTAGTAGCTAAAGAGACAGAAAATTTAGTGGACCCTCGCGATGCTGAGTCTCAAAGAGCAAATCTCATCGACAGGGTTAGAAGAAGTATTTTGAATCCAATTCAGGCAGATGAGGAAACCTCCTGGGAAGAAGGTACTCGGCCAGGCGAGGTGAAGCTGCCAGGGACTCAAACAGTGTATCCGGATCTTCAGAGACGGAGGGGGAACCGGAGAGCAGCGGCGACGAGGGCAACTGGAGTAGCGACCGGAACCGGCAACGGAAAGCAGCTCAGGATCGCGAACAGCGGCAGGTTATGATGGTGAGGCAAAAGCAGGAAACGGTATGAGGGGAGTGTTCGCAGAGTGGCGACCGAGTTTGCATTATCGATAACAGGTAAGCTCAAAAATTGGTTGCCTATTATCAAGGCAAACAGTGGAGTGATGTGCCTTGTGGACACAGGTAGCTCGAGCACCCGGCTGTCAAAAATTGTTGGGTGTGACCTGTTAGGGTCGAAGGTGAGGTAGGCCCGAAGGTAGAGAACAAAGAGGAGCAGGTCATATGCGTTTCACCGCGCCGGTAGAGGTTCGCGAGTGAGTGCCGTGAATAAGCTAGTTGAGTGGAGGGATTCATTGTTAAAGGAGTCCCAAGACATTTTTACAAGGAAGGGGGGGGGGGTATTTGAAGTCATGGGAAAAACGGTTCGCAACAGGATAAAATAACATATGTTAAAGAAAAGCGGTATCCCCTAGTGCTACTAGGCAACACATCGGGGAGGAATTGGAAAATTTAAAGCTGCAGGGAATTATAGTTAATAGCCCATCCCCCATATAATAGCCCCTTACGGTCAGTCACAGAAGAAGGGTGCCACGGGGCAGGAAAAATATAGAGTAGTCGTGGACTTTCGCAATTGAACGAAAATACGAAAGACGAAAAGTATGCTATCCCCCGGTTCGAAGATATCATAAATAGACTTAGCGGAGCTATGATATTTAGCACATTGGATGTAAATGCCGGATATCATCAAATCAAATTTCACCCTTGAGATTAGGTGAAGGCAGCCTTCACGTTCGAACGGGGACATTACGAGTTCACCCGACTGCCATTGGGGCTGAAGAACGCTCCCCTCACGTTCCAACGATTAATGGATGAATTTCTCTGGAAGGTGAAGAGATTTGCCAGGTCTACACGGACGATCTCCTGGTGTTCAGTAAATCGGAGGAGGAACACGAAAACATCTTCGCAAGGTATCCGAGAGGGTTAGGGAATTTGGATTAAAATTGTCCCTGGAGAAATCTATCTTGGGAATGCCCCGAATTAAAATTTTTAGGATACACTGTGTCAAGGGAAGGGGTTAAGCCGGATAAGTCTAAAGTTGAAGCAATCATCAAGATGGCAATACCTCTTAATTATTACCGGTGGTTTGTACTGGACATGGCGCGATACTTGGTGCACTAGAGATGAGAGACCAAAGGAGTTAAAGGAAATCGACGAGATCGTCAACGATAAACCGCGCCAGGAAATCTGGAAAACAAAGACATCAGGTATGCTTTCCATCGAGTACTTGCGTTACGGGCGGTCACGTATTAATGCTATTTCGTCACAACCAGAGATACGGTTGGATCTTGTCTGTACAGCCCTTAAGTACACGTCTAACCCGGGGCTTACACACCGTATATATGTGGGTAACGCCACAATTTGGGCAAGATCAAGCAGGTGTGGAAGACCGTCCAAAATCCAGAGTCTTCATTCGGTGCGGGGTTATGGTTGACACCATCAGAGACATTGAACGGCAGAAGGATTTCACCGGGGTGTACCACTAGGGGAAGAACAATTACCGAGGGGTCAGCGAGACGCTACAGGCTCTCATGAGAAGGTACTATTGGTCAGGGATGCAGCGGACTATTCAAGAAGCCATTGGAACATGCGAGGTTTGCATTGTTACGACGTACGATCGTCACCCACCGCAAGTAGTACAGGAAGAGACGCTAACAGGTGTACGGCCACTCCGGAATCTACACGTAGACACGTTCACCTGGAGGGTATTTACGTGGATGACGGTTATTGACGTGCTTAAAAAGTCGCGGTGACCCACTTTATACAAACCAAAGCAGCGGAATCTGTGTTGTTATCCCTGTAGACGTAGTTTATGTTTTTCGGAGTACCGGACCGTATCACATCCGATAGAGGGTGGGAATTTGATAATGCGATCGTGAGCTTAGAAATGGGAAAGTTAGAAGTCACATGGCATTTTAACACTCCAGGGCATCCGTAGGTAGGGGAGGGATAGAGCGGCACATCGAGGAACAGAAGTTTCCTTTGGGGTCTGGAGTGCATTCGCCTATGCAAGCGGAGGAAATATCATAAACAAGAGTTTATTTTATTATTTTATTCTATTTATTTTTTTAAGTCTAGTGCTTGTTCATAAATTTTTGGAGACGATGATTGTTGGTTTTGTTTTTCTGCTTTGAACGCTACAGTTCATTTTTTGTACAATTATATTGTATTTTAATGTATAGCTTCTGGGAGCAGTAATGGTGTACAGGAATAAACTCTACTCGTTACCTGGACTGGTCACTTTTTTAAGTTTCTTAAAGTGTATTGAAACTAAAGGGGGAGGGGAGTTAAGAGCCAGAGCCCAATGATGATAGAGCTTAATTCTTCTCATAGTATAAACAACTCCCAGATCTTATACAAAGAGGATTACTTCGTAAATCCTGTATTGGGTACCTCAGTGTGTAGGGCGCTGAATTCATTTATTACGTTATATAGTTTAGAGTGATATAAATGGAAGGTTATAAAATAAATGAATAAGGAAACAGTTTGTAATTTAAAATGATTCTCCGTTTTTAATAAACTACTTTCATCATTATTGATTTTTTCCAATGTTCGCTCGTAAAAGTTGATTCTGAGGTAGAGTTAATTCCCTTAAAGTTGTTAATAAGATTTTACGACTTATGAATCCTTAAATTTGTAAATATCAAATTATACTCGCATTAATCTTACCGCAATGTGTTGACGTAAATTTTAAATTAATATAGCTTATATTGCAATTTATTTTAATACTCATGGTGATTGTGTTATAATATTAGATATTTATTAAAATTATGAATTGTATGTAGCACGCCATTAAGTATGATACTTCTTTTCTATATTATCATCATCTACTCTGGAGCCAGATCCCTTAAGAATAACAGATGTGTACAAAATTTAATGAATTCGAGTTTATATCTGACGAAAGGGCTACACTATAATAGCGATAAAATATTTACATATGTACTTGAAAATAAATATAAACTAAGAAATATATTTAACTGGCAAATAAAACAAATAGAATAAAAATCTTAAAAAAATAATTAAGCTGAGAACAAAAAATTAAATCCACCTAACATTCTAAAAATAATATCGTTAATAATGGAAAATTTACAGTAATCCATCCATTACTTCTGATGGCAATAGGTATTAAGTATAACTGATTAGAGAGCATCTGTATGGGAATTTAGGAGATGAAGGAAAAACTTGTATTAGAATGTGGAAAAGGAAGAAGCATGGCGGATATTAGGTGGGGAGAGGGTTCAAAAGTATGGTGGAAAGGAAGAGGAATAGACCAAGAGATGGAGAGGAACGCTCAAATGTTTTGGTTCTGTGGGAACGAGTATAAAATTCGGAATGGCGAGATCTTTTGTCCTGGGATCAAAAGAGGATTTGAATTGTTAGAGATTTTAGATGTAAGAGGGATGTTGCGAGTTGAAGGTTTGGTATAAGAATGAATCTAGGAAATAGAGTCTACGGATGGAGGGGAAGAGCCACTTAAACTCGTAGAGGTGGGACAGATGATACCTCTTCGACCGGAGTGAACAGTATATATATATTCCATATATATTCAGTATAGTAAATATATATATATTCCAATTTACGATTATAATCCCCTATATATACAATTTCTAATATTTACACTAACAGTTTGGAATTAGTGAGTATACTGACCCATCATAACTTTATATATATATATATATATATATATATATATATATATATATATATATATATATATATATATATATACACATATACGTAATATTGAATGTTTTGATAAGGTTAAGTTATATACTATTTTTCAATAAATTAATTAAATAGTGGAAATAAGTCTGACTTTATAAGACGATTTATATAAATCGCCATTATCAGCAAATTGTAATAAGGAAAATTGAAAAAGAAATGAGCTTCAAGTTATTTTAAAAAAATTAAAACAAATTGAAATATTCAAATGATTAAAATTGAAAATATCTATCTAAATTTCTAAAATTAAACAGAGAGTTTAGGGGTACTTGCTCTACCCACTAAATTATTTTCCAACCCTGAATTCAAGAAACCCTATGGTACAATAACATCTGTTGCATATAACAATTCGTAAATTGAGTTATATTTTCACGATTTTTAGCTCTCAGATTCATTCAAAGTTCATTATACATTTGCAATGCAGGAATTTCACACGCGAGTAAATGCATATTTGATTGCTTTTTCAAATGACTAACTAGTTCAATCAGATTTGATGTAGAAAAGAACAAAAACAACATTGATATTTAAAAAAAAAAAAAGATTGACATTTATAAAATTCTAAAAACAACTGCTAAAAATAACACGAATAATTAGTAATATAATCGCCTTTCCTGAAACCAACAATGAAATACAGAGTGTGTGGGATTAAATTTATATTAAATTTATCAGAATTGATTACTTGCTATCAGGAACATACAGCTCAATTATGAAAATGCAACAGACAACAGATATACAATTTGAAAAATAGTATATCTGTTGTATTCCAACTATAACGGTAAAGGATTGGGTATTATATAATTGTATTCCTTTGTCAAGCATTTATTATTATTATTTTGACAATGAAGTTAAGTTTTAAAAATATTTTCATGGGTAGTTTGTTAAGGTTTATGTTCGGTTTATATAGAGTTAACAAATAAATTTGCTGATGTTTACGTTAGGAAAAATAAATTGCACTACTTATGATTTATTTAAATTTTGTTATAAAACATATGAAGAATAGTAGGAAACACTATACCCTAATCTACCTTCTTTCATTAAGTTTCCGGCCAGATCCCAACGTTTAACATGTACCCCAATACTGTAAGTGTTAGATACTCTGCTGCCAATGTTTACTATATAAATTACTTAGTTCTTGTAATCCCCCCCCCTAATAACGGTAGTTATATGTTTAATAAATCTGCTTAATAAACTTTATAACATATGTTATATATGTTTATAAAATATATCTGCTTAATAAACTTTTATTAAGTCTTTCGATCATAGTATATTTTCTTACGTTATATGAAAGGTTATGTTCTTATGAAGTTAGGATCGTCTTTATCTTCATCGAATACAGATGCTGCCAATGGTAAGGAGAACCGCTCCCATAATAGGGACGTTTTAATCTTTTTTTCTAACATCTTACGATTCTACCTATGTTGAAGGTTGGCACATAGGTCTATCTTGAGTGGGATTGCAAAGATTGGTTCATCCTTCACTAGTGAGAATCAAATCCAAGCCCAGCAATTGTAGATCGTTCCCCAGGAGGAGTTTTAAATACACATTTAAATGAGCAGTTTTTCTCCTTAACTTTTTTTCTAATTTATTAAAAAATAACTATCAAGAAGTTGGTGCAACGTACTATGTGAAGTGACATTTGGTTCATCGAACAATAAATATTTAATACCCTAGTTGAGAATCAGACTCAAGCGCAGGGATACAACACTCTCCATGCACAGTAATACTAAATAATTCTTGACTGTCTAGATCCAATCTACGCTCTGTAATAATAACTTTCCAAATATCTGTCAGAAATAAGCAAAGTCGAATGAATAGAAAAATCTATTATGTATCTCCCTGAGGTTATAATTAAATTCTAAGCCAATAACCGCCCTAAGGCCCGTAGGTTGTTTGTTTCACTGAGGCAATTATTCCGTTCGATTTGTCCTGATAAAAGTGTTGGCTGGAGATTAAGCTGGAAAGGAAATTACTGATGTCCAGGGGGGTCCAATTGATTGTCCTCTCCCTTCTCCAGAGCGTAGCTACTCTTTTTCCAGGCCTTAAAACCTCTTCCTTAGGCATCTCTCTTCTTTTCCATTAGTCACAGGTAGTGTAGTTGGAACTGATATATCTGTCTTTGTTAGTAAAAATATAATCCTACTTAGTACCAGGGGAAATTGCACATTTGAAATAGAAAACTATACTTCCTGTAGTTAGGAGAATCATGAGAGACATGGCTCAACAAATAATTTCCCAAACATTATTACCGAACAACATTTAAAAAAAATGTTGATTTAGCCATCTTTCTGGAAGTTGGAATTCTATACGTGATCAATATCTGTTATGACATTTTAATGTGATTTTACAATAGTAAAATATCGCTCCTTCAAAAGAACTATACCCTAACTCAAAAAAACTAATTTTTCTCTACAAATATTTGGTGTCTCATGTGAGTGAAAAAAATAATCAAAGTTTGTGTATTGAAATTTTTTTGTTAACCATTAGAAAATGTTTAAATGCTTGATACATTTTTTATTTTAGCTTGTGTCATTATATCCATTAAAATTCATGATACAACTGATAAATCTTCATATTTTAATATATGACTTTATTAAAAAAAAAAAAAAAAACATGTTGGAAATTAACTGCGTAAAAATGATATTTACTTTGCCTAGCATTTTAATATTGTTTTTATTATATGAAGAATTAATGTTTATTATTTATTAGACATTAATATTAATTTTTGCGCTATATAAAATAAATAGCTGTATAGAAACTGATATGTCGTTGCGGAATTAAGAAGCTTCAACCATTACTTGCTACTAAAGGCTTAACTCAAAAATGATAATTATTGGATATTGCCGTTGTTATTTTGAAGAAACTATATATTATATGGTCTTTGTGACTTAGATGTCTCATCGTCTTATACAAATTAGTAATACTCGTATTATCTGGCTGGTATGTGATTACAGTAGTTTTACTATGATTTGGGTGTTAAGTTTAAAAAAAATATATATATAAATAATTGTTAATTATTTTTACTGTTTGGTATATGATTATAGTAGTTTTGTTATGATTAGGTTGTTAATTTTCTTTTATATTATATATAAAATAGTATTATTTAAAATTATAATATTATTTTAATATCATGCTTTTTAATTATTTTTACTATCTGGTATATGATTGTAGTATTTTTATTATGATTGAGGTGTTAATATTATTTTTTTCAATTCTTATAACAGAACATAATCATTCCTACTTATACCTACTATATATTTAAAAAAAAAAAAATTGTCTCATGTAACTGTATTTTTTGTTGACAAACTTGATAGTTGGCAAATAAAATATGCTTTTATTCAGAATATAACATATTAATTTTGCGTTCGAATTTTCTAGTTCGAATTTTAGTCTGAAAAATTACAGCTAACATAAGTATTTTGGTTGTATTGTAGTTTAGATGTATCGCTTGGTATTGGCGT
This sequence comes from Arma custos, assembly GCA_037127475.1. Lineage (NCBI taxonomy): Eukaryota > Metazoa > Arthropoda > Insecta > Hemiptera > Pentatomidae > Arma > Arma custos. The sequence goes on from CM073764.1 coordinate 112,602,766, forward strand.
AAATAGAATAGCTGAAGAAGAGCCGAAGACTATTTTCAGAAAGTATAAACTTATTGGATATTTATAATCTTTTCAATTTCTAATATGGGACAATCCGCTTTTACAATCGATATTTAAGAAAAAAACATTTATAATTGATAACTTTATACCATTGTTCATTTATAATTAGTTACTGACATCGTTTCCCCCGACCAAATAATTAAATGACTCGTTAATGAACGACTCGGAACGGAATGAATAATTTTAGCGATAATTGCAACAGGCGTTACAATTCAACAAATTTGTAATTAACAACAATTCAATTAAGACTAACACATTGTCATGTCACTTAATAGCCCTCGATTCGCCTGTTAATTTCATCACTCATTGCGACTTTATTTATAATGAAGGGAATTTGTTTACTTGGCGGAAATACCACTGATATGTTTTAATTCTATTCCGTTTTAACGTTCCTTAATATATTTACTCTGTTTGTGATAAGATTTTAAATATATAACTAGCAAAATTTAAACCATTTTGTTGATGAGATGTAGTTACATTTCGTTCTTAATATTATAGCTTATTCAAATTTGAAATAATTGTATTTATTATAATTATAATGCCATCCAGCACTCTATTCGAATATGTTTTATTTTATCTGGTATTTATATAAACCGAACCATCCAGGGAATAAATAAATAATTTTTGTTTTTACTATTATTGAACTATGAAAGAAATAATGCTTTCAATGACAAAATGTATTTCATGATTTTAAACTCATTCCGAGCTGACACACTGAATAGGGACACGACCTTAAAACATTATTTTTGAAGGAACATAAAATTCTGACTTTCCGGGCATTGATTTTGACTGATACTTATCCTTCTATTAAGTTTTGAAGTTTTGTGCTATGGATCATTCACTTTGAATAATTTGAAATAAAAAATCTTAGATTCGAAGATGTTATGAAAATAAATTAAATTATTAATATTTGTAAAAAAAAAAAATAAATAAAGGGACTTGAGAATACCTAATTAAATTTTTGGTTGGAAAAACACTGAAAAAAAATCAATATAGAACGGATATTAAATTTTGATGAAAATAAACTTACGTATGTACAATTTATGGTGTATATATTATAATTGATTAAAAAAAAGGACCTATCAAACATATAGATCTCATACACATTTTTTTAATTTTAATATGTTTAAAAATATTTAATTTACATTTTGGAGAAAATAAAGGTTTCCGATTCTAGTTAGTTTTCTAGTTCTACAAATTTGTATTATGAGCTTTCGAATTGAAACTGTATATTTCTTTTGTAGTATCAATATATTTATGTTATACAAACACATAATTAAAGCGCAATAATAATAAGGGTTTGTGCCTTTGAAGCAAGAGAGGGCCTCTGGATGAAAATTAATACATTTGAAGCCGGAATGTAACACTTAGCATTTGTTCTTTGAAATGTGGCATTAAATGAGGGACGTGACCCGATCCGTACTGGAAGAGTGGAAGTTCCCCTTGAAATTATAAGACCACTTAAAGCCCCAGTTGTTAGGTCTCCTTTCCCAGCCCTGGCAAGCCATTTTCTCCACTGGGGGGAAAAGTGAATTAAATAAGTTGGCGTTGGGTCGTGTTTAGTTAGAGGTCTAGAGGAATCAGGGGATTGTAGGGGACTCGTCTTTGAATTCAATAGTATTATTTTTTGTATTTATGTGACAACGAGCTTTGTCAGACAGATACAGATCTGTTATGATGCGAATGAATTATTTAAAAAAAAAATTTATATCCTTTATTGTAAAACTTTTTTTCTTATGAACTACACGATTATTTACAGATATCAGAAAACAATTAAAAAAGACAAGAATAAGAATTGACATTTGACTAATCATATATTCAAGATATCTTGTTAATAATTAAAATAACAATAAAAGATTTAACAGACCCGATGTTTCGAAGCCGATGCAGATCTATAAGAGGATCCTTAGTGCAGTTTTTCTCATTTATCTCTCGGTATATCCCTTATACTTTACTGGTTGAAAAATTAGGTTTCTACCATGTACTGAACCCAAAGGGCTTCATCGGTTGTGATGGTATAGACATATTTTCTACTTTTAATCTTGTTTTGTTTTTCCTTGAATTTCATTTTTTTCGAGTTTACACCTAAATACATATATCAACGTATTCCAACTTATTCTCACCTATGTATAATTAACAGAAATAACCTCCCTTTCAGTTACTTAGCAATAAATATTTTGAGTATTCTACATTCGGTCATAGTTAATGGCATACTGAAAATATTGACTCTCGTACTTTTATTTGGGTTGCTGGTATAATGTCTTATAATAAGAATTCCAACAAAAGTAGTTATTAATTTATTTTTTATTTCTAGAAGTTGCTCCTTCTCTGCTTGACCATTGCCATTAATGATGAAAATATATTAATTAATGAAATATTATGATGACTGGTGTTAAATATTGTAAATAAAACTTCCAGTTTTCGCAAAGAGATGACTGGAAGGGGTGAGGAGTCATTATGGCTTACTAACGAGGCGGAAATGCTGACCAGGTTGCAGTAAACTTGTGAGCCTAGTTTAGCAAATAGCTGTTTAATGAAGAGAGCTATGTCGAAAAGGATCTGTTAGCTGGAGGCATTCCTTATAACTATGCGTAGGAATCTAGCCTTCGCGAATAACTTCACCGGCTATTGAGAAAGTTATAATCACTAAATGCTTCCCATCATTTCCGACGGATCGTGCATGTTTCAAACTATGTGAACCTCATAATCATGTTTAGAACAACAGCATTTAAGTTTGTAATAAGTCACGTACTGTCCAATTTCACTGTCATGTTAAGTTCATAGTTATAATACGAAAAAAAAGAAGAGAAAAAACTGTAAAATTATTACAAACGAAGGATTTTGGGTTTAGCTCATGTTAGAAACTTTACTTTCTCTAAGCCATTTATAATATATTCAATATTGGAAATATATTATTGTAATTACAAGAACCGATGTTTATATCGTTTTAATGGAACGTAAATTAAATTACTATTTTTGCAAAATCATTCATAGTCTTTCATTCAAACAAGAAGTGCAATCGTTTAAAAAAATAATTATTGCGATGGTTATATCTAACTGTATCATGTTATGAAAGATATAATAAAAAAAACCATAGGAAGGTTAAAAACTCATTTCAGTCTTTAATGTTACTATGACAACGATTTGTTCGATATTAAGCTCAACCGCCAGGTTTTTTTTCTCTATAAAGGGTACCTCTTCGTTGAGGCTGGGTTTACCCAAGAACGGTCTCCACATCCCACGCGATCCCTCCCGGCTGTTTACAGATAAAATGAATTATCTGACAAAGATCCCGGGCATTCGATCTAGGGCCTTCGGCGCGACAACCACCTCGCTCTCTGATATGGGATTTTAATTAGTTTTCAAGATTAAGCATTCTAGCTGCAAATGTCGGGAACAGACACCGGGTGGAAATGAGCGAGGACTATTTAATCCGGCATTTAAAGGACGAAAGAAAAGGGATGAGGATGATGTATACTGAAACCCTCGAGGATTTATAAGTCTCCGAGGCCGCTCTCGTCGTGATTTAGGGGTAAACCGCCCCTAACCACCCCCCGTTTTTATCTTCCATACTCCTCGCCACCCTGGAAATATTAGTCCGGCGTATTACTTATCGGACCCTCTCCTCGCTTTATCGCCGGACCACACCACGGTCCCTCCGTATCTTCTCTTAATCGAAAATGCATCTGGAGATAAAGGAGCTACAGATCTTCTCCTCGGGAGCGATAGCTTGGAGGGGACTGTAATGCGTTTGTTGGTCTGTTTTATTTGAAAGCTCGGTGATGTAGTACATATAACTTATATCTGCTTTAGGGGACTGGAGATAGAATATATTTCTCACAAAAGATTTTAACGAAGAGTATTACTCTGCATGTTTACAGCTTTTCTTCTACGCTGTACTGTTAAATCTGTAATGCAACAAACTGGACAACCCTACAGTGATCAGTTATAGAGAGAGAGAGAAGTGAGAGTGATAAATGGGTAGCTATTGGATTTAAAACTGATCTAAGTATTGTTGAACTTAATGATGATGACAATAATGCTAAAATGAAAAAAAAAACTTCATTAACATCTACGAAAATACAAATATAACGTATAAATAATTTAAAGATATACAAATTATTATTTAATTAAATTATTGATATTCATACTGAGCTTGTGCAGCCCATCATAGGTTTTGATTAATAAATAAACTACTTGAAAATTTATATATTTTTTTCGATTGTTGGTAGATTTGAAAACCAGTTAATAATTTAAATTTACTGATTAATTAATTAATAATTCAGACTATAATTGAGTTTTGAGTTTTCATTCCTTTCGGCAGTATCCATGACTATCTATTTCATTGTTTTTTTTACAAACCAATATTTATTAAGTTAAGTAAACAAGTTATTTGGAAGTATTTGTACGTTGCATCATTAAATCTTGTTAATAAGTTGATGGTGCAGTAGAGGCCGAGGAACTGAAAAGTTAGCACTAATTAAGGACAAGAAAGCTACAGCTGAGCAAACACAACGGCTACCGTCTCTATCAGTTCCAAGCCCACAAACTTTGCGCTTTATTGTCGACAAATGGTTTTCCCTTGCGGCACTCTCATGCGCAAACCGCTCCAATTCTCCTAATCGTTCCCAACTCTTCCTGGACTTTATCTCTATTTCTTCATCCTCTGTAGTATTAGAATCCCCTTATGGGAATTTGTATATCGTCTAATGGTTATACAAAACAGCATTCTTTATCAACAGTTTTTGAAGCCTCTACGCTTGAGAGTATTAGGTATAATGATAATCTATGAAGTTGGCATGATCTCTTTTGCATGTAAGGAACTTTAAGCGTATCTTGCCTACTTTAGTTATTTTCTATAGACTTATCTTATTAGTCATCCATTGTTTAAGCCTATCCAAAACTCATATTATCTCTTTGATATGTCTAGCTCCGAAATTATTTAAAAATATAATTTTACTATCTGAAATATTAAACGAAAAAAGGTGTACCACTACAACCCATATATCTTGGATTCAGCATGTGGTAGGGACAAGACTGTTTCTTGTTAAACAACTGTGCAGGGAGGTGACATGTCCTAGGCCCGGATTTACCGCCAGATTTTCTCCTATTTTGGGTACCCACTTGGTAGAAGCTGGGTGAGCCCAAGATCCTACAGAATCCATCTATGGCTGCTAACAGATTAAATAAAAGTATAACAAGCAGCTTGGTATGAACCTTCAGGACTGCAACTCAGGGCTCTACCACATAGCTCCTCCACTATCCTTGAAATATTAAACAAATTACCCAAAGCGTTTGATAAAACCACGCCCTTTGGATTGTGGTTATTTGAATATCCACATTTTTTAAGACTCCGTTGATACTATAATTATTTATCTTGATTAATTAATAGTTAACCAAAAAAAGTTCTGGAAAATTACGCCATTGAGTTATTAGATGCAGGATGGCCCATTAGACTTTATAAAAAGCTAATAACATTTTATAATATTTAAAGCGTTTTTTTAAAAAAAGCTTATTTTTTATAGTAACACTTAACGATATTATTATAAGGTGCTTTATAATATTTATTTTTCTGTGCTACCGTCAAATAAAGTAATTAATGCTGATTAATTATCCCTCAATGAGTTCCTGTTTTTACATTTTTTTAAAAATTATTTACAGTTGAATGTTTTCTTCGTTTTCACCCTTAAAATTATATTTGAAAATTAATATTTGATTGTAGAACACTATTTGACTTTGTAAACTACTCCTCTCTAAACTTATCAATAGGTTAAAAATCATTTCAGCATTGGTGGATCCGCAATAATTACGAATTGTAGAAAATTAAATATTATTGAAACAAAGCAGAGCAGAGGGAAATATTAACATTGCAAACGATTCATCAGGCTCGCTGAACATAGTTATTATTGAGTTTTTTTTTTACGGATACTAATACCAGGCGCAGCAACAGTAAACATTATAATAGTACCGCATCCCGGAAAATGCCATTTTCGTTTTCGTAAAAATGAATTTAAATTTTTATTCGTCATAACCAGTGGTTCGGCTAGCAAAAATTGCTTTTTAAATTACTTGAATATATTATTTCGATAGGTTTGACCGTAGCCAGTAATTGGTTCGATATAGAGTTTGTAAATTTTGAGTTGTTATCCCTTTTCACAAAAATCATTAAATATGAAATTACTAAAAGGAAATTCTTTTAAAAATAGTAAAACGCATAGAGTTTTTGATTGCATTTCCTATTCATAATAAAAAAGACCTATTATAGGACTGAGGAATAAGAACTGTGTTTTTTGTCGGCGCCAGTCCCAGAATTATATATGCTACTGATAAAATACTGAAAGCTCCTAAAACAAACTATTTTCTGTAAGGGAAGAAATGAAAAAAAGAAAATATAAATGAAAACACAAAAATTATAGAGAGAGAAACAATTGATAGTTCAGTATATATTGATAGTACAATATATATATATATATATATATATATATATATATATATATATATATATATATATATATATTTATATATATATATATATATTTTTTTTTTATTTATGGTTCTTTTTAATGATTTAAATATATATATATTTAAATAATTAAAAAGAACCATAAATAAAAAATAAATTATGATTATAAAATTGACTTAAGTCAACGAGATCCCGAACTATGTAATGTTCAATGAACATTCTTCCCCGTGTATACCTCGAAAAATTGCGAGAACACAGGGTTATAGGATCACTGAAGAGAATGGATTTGTCTGACCGGTATGCGTGCCTTGGTAGCTCAGTGGTTAAAGCTCCGCGCTAGAAACGCGGGTGACCCGGGTTCGAATCCCGGCCAAGACATAATCTTTTCTCTTCAAAATTAAAAATATATTATATATATATATATATATATATATATATATATATATATATATATATATATATTTATATATTTAAAGAAATTGTATTACAACAAAACAAAAAATTGTCTATGGCGGAATGGAGATCATGGGTTATTTTGAGGAGGCGGATTGAATGAGGGAACGTTTTCTAGAAAGTTTGAAATTTGGTTCTGAACTAGGCGTTCCAATGATTTTGAGAGGAGGGAGATAGGGAAGAAGTCGTTTTGAGAGATTGAGGGATTTTTAATTTTTTTTTAACGGGCGCACTAAGATGGTTTTCCAAGGATTGGAAGTGAACTGTGGTTACCCGATACTGTTGGTGGTAGTTGGCGGAGTATTTTCCATTAAGATTTGGAATCGGTTGTTTTAGAGAGGGCTGAATGGAGGTGATGGAATTTTTCACGACGGACAGCAGATTGGGATTCATTGTGAAGGATTTTGAAACATGCATAGTCTACTGATGGGTGTGTGCGACGAAATTTTCTCTTTGCTGCTTCTCTTTTAGTCATCATATCTTTTACTTCGGTTGGACGGCTAAAGATTCGGGTTTTTAAAGGAACACGGGTATCTGATATAGTTTTTAGATTGGGGATCAAGATGGAAACCATGTGATCGATAGAATTATAGGATGAAACTTAAGTCGGATTGAAGAAATTCGATTGAAAGGAGGTCCAAATATATAAAATATAAAACTGCAATAGGACATAGTTTTTGGAGTAAACGATTTGACAGGTAGTTGACAAGAAATTTGGATGAGATCGTGTGAAGAAAGAAACGAAACAGGCTGTTGGGACGACGAGAGAATTTTAATAAGTGAGTCAGAGATATAAAGGTCTGAATCTGAAACTTGGGTGTGATGAGTAGGGGAGTAGGGAACGAGGTAAAGATTAAGGCTGGCATTCGAAAGCATATTGATGTTAAAGTCACCAGACATAATGATATTGCAGTAGTTCGAGACTAGTTGGAAAACGGAGGATTCGAAAGTGGTTGTCTAATGGACAAGAGAGAAGTCGTATACTACGACATATAGAAGTGGAGGGGATAAGATTGAGATTTCAACAAATATGTATTCTTGGTGAGGATAGCTAGGGTTAGGATATTGAAGAAGGATTTTAGCTTTAAGACTTACGTGGATATATAATCCAACGCCACCTCCCCTGAGGTCAGATCTGTCATGACTTATGAAAGTATAGTTAGGAAGGGATACTTGGGTGGAAGGAATGAAAGGTTTGAGCCAGGTTTCGAATACAGCATGGTAAAAATTATCTAGAAAATATTACTGGAATTCATCAATATGTGCAATAAGGGATTGTGCGTTAATGTGACAATCGGAGAAAGATGAAAAAATAAAATTAATAAAAATAAATAGTTGCTGTTAAAATAAAAGAAACTACTTAAATAAAAAATAAGTTTCAAATAAAATAGTACAACTTCTGTACCTAAAAGATAATAAAAATATGAAAGAAATAAAATATGAGAAAATAAAAGCGAAATATTAACTATTATATGACATTCAGCTGACGACGTCTAGGTCTCTAGGCTTGCTAATTGTCACTGCGGGGTAACCGTCTAATTGTTTGCGCCTTACTCTACCTCCACTGAACCAGACGAATATATGTAAATTGTGCAATCTAAAATTCACCATAATTATTGATCACTAAATGCTATTGCTTTATATTGCTGCAAAAACTGTGGTCTATCTTCACTGTTCAAGATATTTAATATTTATTTAGTATTTGTTTCTACGAAAATGGAACAATCTTCTAAACTTACGATTAGTTTACGAAATTTTTGTTGGAGTTGAAACGTATATTTTATAAAATACGTTCTCGTATCAAAACCTCAAATACCAGAAGTGTTAACAAGTCAGAAATGTTTATATAATCAGATTTTGTCCGTTGATCTGAAACATTTGTTAAATAATTGGTACTTACTAAGGGAAGGGAATAAACCGAGTTGTGGAGGGCAAACTCTTCGATTGATCGAATTTTGATTAGATAGGATGAATAATTCAGAAACTAGAGTTGGGAAACGAATAAGGGACGATAATTTATGCAAATAGAGAAATGAATCTCGGAATATTCGTAATCATAGTTTTCCGCCTGTTTACTTAAGCCATTCTAGGCTCTGAATATATATCTCTTCTTCATCCTATTAAAATATTTCTGCATATGCACATTCATATATTTACAGAAGGACGTTTATATACAGATGGACTGCTGATTTATAATAATACTTGATTTCCTTTTTTTTATTTTTACTTTTATATCAGCAAGGGAAACGAGATCGCTCAGAGAGCAGATCGTTGTGGCAGACACATTAAATTATAATTAAATATTTTAACATAGATAGATCCTGTGGAATCTGCAGACCTTCTTGGGGATCTCCCAGCCAGTACTAAATACAAGGAATACAAGGAGTAAGTGTGTGTGTGTGTGTGTGCTTGTGTGAAAGAGTTAAGCTGAGTAGGGGACTAATTATTAACAGAATATTCTGAAAAATAAATGAATCGACGGTGGAGATTGACGTTGACATGTCTAATTATGATTGTCTTTGGTCTGATCGTGCTGATTCGTTTGTAACGAGATTCATATCGGGGTCGGAAATAGAGCGTTCATAGCGGTGTTCTGTGATAGAACCGTATAGGGGGGATGACAAAATATGAGGCGGATGAAAATTGAAAATAAATCGGTCGAAAAAATCGAGTTTGCGGACGGCATTTGTAATTAGTATAGCCGATCGGTCGGTGACCAGCTCTGTAATCAAGCATATTTGGAAGGCCTAATCTCCATCGGCCTGATTAGAGCCTGGATTTTTGGAACCGCTGGACCACAAACATCCTCCCCCTCCCCACCCCCCCGTGTCCAATCAGCAAACCGTGTTATAATTTATCTGCCTGTAGCAATCTATCACTGCTACCCCATCCCTTGTCCAACCCGGATTAACTGAATAAATAATAATACATCGTTTAAATCGAACGAAATTGGCATTTATTCTTTTGCTACGCATGGCCGACTTATTAATAGAGCTAACATATTTTCATTGATCGAAATAGACATTTTTAATCAAAGAAATAATTGAGACTAATGAATACAATCGGACAGTGGTGTTTTTAATCGGTATCTCAGTCGCACCTTGCGTACTTAATAGATAAATTTAACCATTTGCATCTTTGCGTTTCGAGCGTTACCTGCCTGCAACTCATTCTATTTTAAAATATATATACAGATTTTAATTAGAAAATTAATTATATTAGAATTACAACTTATGTCGACTGTGTATATTTTATTATATATACGTATTGAATTGAAGAAAATTATGTATTGAAGATTTACAGTTAGTAGTTGTTACTATTGGTTATCCTGAATGTAGTAATTTGGGTATGAATCTTGAATGTAGCTCTACATAAAAAGTATACTTGAAAATGATTTGTAATTTCTAGGAGGAGATAGAAAAGTGGTTATAATAAAGTATAGTTACCCTTTACTGCACCAATCATCCATAATTATATATTGTTCGTAAATCATTAACAACAGTGTTCAGTATCCTCATATTCATTGTTTCTTTATCTTTACATGTAAGAAACCAAGCTCTGATGAAATATTTTACTTATTTTTATAATTAATTACTGTTTTTAGATCACTTATTTATTAAAATTATGCAACACTTTGAATTGCATTTATCAGAATATTTAACTCCAACTTAAGTTGATTGGACACAGAAAATGACCTTGAATGTTGAGGGGGGGAACTGAAAAAAATATTTACTTATTTACGAATGATGATATTTTACCGGGGTGGCTATTAACATTTACTTCATAAAGCTATTTCAAAGCGTGGTACATTGTGTGCCCATGTTACTTTTTTCTTAAAACATAGGCATATTTTTTTATTTTATTGATAAAGGAAGATTCGTTTTTGCTCTACTCATAATATCACTGTTCAATTACACAACAAAAATTACGTTTTTATAGTAAGTTCAAGTTCACTTTAATGTTTACTTTACTTACTTCAGCAGGTTTTTTCCTCAATGGGTTATCTGATTAAGTCAGGGCCTCCCTCCACTTTTCTCTGTTCCACCAGTCATCCTCCTCAAGTCCCCTGCCGGCCATTTACTCCTCCACGCAGTCCTTCCACCGGGTTCGGGTTCTTCCTCTTCTTCGTCCGCCTGGCTGTTCCAACAGCAAAAGTATCTTAAATCTTAAATAGTATTTAGATTTAATGAGCTTGTTAGTTAGAGATCCACAGTCATGTTGGAAAGAATATCCATTTAATTATTATACTTTTTAGTTTATGATTCACATCTCCTTGGTGTAACTATGAATATTTTGAAAAAATGTTAGGAACTTTAATACTAAACAAGATTGGCTATGATAATTTTTTTCTAACATAGATGAAGTCACGTACAATTGCTGACAGAAATAAGGATTAATTTACTATACAATAATCTAAAAAGGTACCACCTAAAATCATACACAACGATCGCTGTGAACCCGGTTCTTACTTTGCGAAAATTCGGATCATTCATGATCGAAGACAAGGTAATAAATATGCGGAAATCGGATCTGAAAGGCGTTAGGCACCTGACGGAAAATCAATATGTCTAAAATAGCAATTTAAACGCTACTCTGAATGGAAATTTTTATTTTCCGACCTATTGCTTCCGTGAATTTTTCAGGAGAGTGTTGAAAAATTCTAGGCTACCTAAGGTGAAGGGGAGAGGTGATGTGGGTGACAGGTGTCGCCTGTGTAAAAAACCAGCCCCCGGAGAGAGCTTTAATACAAAATGTCAGAGAGGGAGCGAGGAGGAGGAAAAGGTGTTGGCTTCCAGTCCAGAGTCGCATGCATTTCGAATCAAGGCGAGATCAAAGAGGCCAGAAACAGCTGGTGGCAATATGAGCCGGACACAGGGGCTCTACACATCTCAACAAATATATTCCCTTCTCTCACAAACTAAATTACTTCTCGTCTTCCCTTGTCCATATCTTGTTCTATCTTATAGAACGAGAATATGGACAAGAATCGTATAGAATTGGGTCGCCGTCCCAATGTGAAAAGTTAATTGTTAATAACGTTTCTATCTTGTTTGCTCAAACTATTTTTAATTCAAGGAAGTGCTATTAAGTAGTATAGCACTTTTTTTTAACGAGTGTTACACTTATTGATTTATTCCGTATCTTGAAGAGTTGTGATTCTATGCTGAACTGTTGAAATAATCAGGACAACGTTTTGAGTGTATTTGTTACCATATTTTGGATCCCATCGATGAACATAATCTTTTTTTTTTTTTTTTTTTTTTTTAGTTCAATTTATTGATATTTACAACTGTAATACTATTACAATAAGTAAATCTGCTATATGTACAATACGACTTGAAAAGGACTTGTGGAGAAACTACCCATCGGTAGCACTCCAAAAAGTTCTATAGTAGATGGTCTCGAGGCCATCTTCTTTTCAGACGCCTCGGAGGGTTATCAGGAATAGTATGGGAAGCAAGTTGAGAGACTAGCGGATTCAAGTGTCTAGAACATAATCTAAAATAAGAAATCGATAACTATTGACTATTTTGGAATTACGAACAATTTATTGTCACTTTTACAAATCTATTATTTCATATTGCAGTCCATATAATTTGATTCTTGAGAACAAAATTTAAACGTCGTGAAAAATAGGGTTTCAGGTTTTCGGTAACACATACTGATGACTCCAACACAAGCACTGAAGAAGATCTGCAATGTGGGTCGAAACGTTGCTTTCCGGTAAAAAGTTAAGAAAATTTTCCTTTCTTCCTACTTATGAGTATTTTTTTGTACCTCCATCCGGAACATTTTCTTCCATCATTCGTGAAAATATTGTTTGTAAGAATCGATAAATTATAATAAATAAAATAGAAAACTGTTTAATCACAATGCTACTAATTATTGTATTAGACTACACAAATAAAAAACAAAAAAGCTCTAATTGTTTAACAGGACTTATAAATATTTATTGATGCTTCTTCTAAGAATCCTAATAATTTTTATTTGAAAACTTTTATTGAAACGTTTTTGGCCTTTGATTCATTCAGTAAGTGAATTTAATGCGATATTGATTTGTTCATTAAATAAACGTTTTAAATTAAAATTAGTTTGTATTTTGAATCTGAAAAATTATCGGAAATGTGGAAGTAGTACGGCAAGAGAGCCTGGAAACCTGGAAACCTAACCTATGGATATTGATATTTGAATAGTTGCCTGGAAGAAGGGCGTATATTACATTTTTCATTTTTTTTTTTATTCAACAAGGTCCATGTGATGGCCCCTACCGCTTAGGTTAGTTTTTAGTTGCCTAAACAGTCAATAAAGGTCAGGAATAGCACAATCGTTGTCCATATCGGAGGATGATCGGTCTCTCAAGAGACAAAGTTCCAGTGGAAGAAAGTCGCATGTGAAGGTATCCTAACCTTACTAGTCTTACAAGGGCAATATCTATGAAATGGGAGAAGGGCTTATGTGAAAATCACCTAATTAAATGACCCTTTCTCTTATTGTGGCTCTCCAGTAAACTTTGAAAAATGTTAATGTTTGAAAAATTCGCCCATCTTCCAGGCATCTATTCCTTTGTAATTTTTATTTTATATTTTTATGTATCAAATTATAATAAAAGGGATCACGTAAAAAACTGTGAGTAAGATCCCGGATTATTGATCCGTCCAGATCATTTATTCAGTTAACAGAAGTGAATTTGTTTCTTTAATATATATAAATAGTTACAAGCAAGTTTGTCTAACGCGATACTTAGCCGCCTTTTTTCTCATTGTTTTAGAACAATCTGAATTCTAACCTGAAGTTTTGGGAATATAAAATTACTTCTGTGAAATAGCAAATTATTGAAATTATCCGCTTTTCATCCCAAACACCTCAGTTGTAAAAAACAAAATAGAAAATAAAATGTAGGGTCTGGTGTTCAGTACGTGTTAGAGTTAATGTTTCTTGGACAACGGATTTGCAGGGTGGTGATTAGTTCTAGATCACACCCAACTTCTAGATTATGGGTACATATTTTATTAAGGCTGGATAAGCTATATGAGAAACCTTTGAACCCAGAACCTTCGTTCTGCGAACAACGCAACTCAGCATTCTACCACTGCACTGAGGGACTCCTCTCCTTCCTGCATTATACATTTTTTTAAATATCTTATGCCTGCTAGGGATTAAACTGGGTTCATAGAGAAAGACACTTCGAGATTAAGTTGAAGTCTTGCTAGGTGGGAGAGCGGTGTGTGTTCTTAGGAAGAGGACTACGCTGGTCGCCAATTTTCCCCTTCCTGGTAATTATCTCCAGTGACCCCTCCAGCCCTTCAGCCCTACAGTTCTCCAGCTCTCCAGCCCTCCAGTTCTCTCCAGTTCCAATATCCCTCTTCTTCCCCCGACTTCGGCCAGTTCCATGTTTGCCCTCTCGCTTAATCAGAGCTTGGCTCCGGCTAAGCCATCAGCACCAATGCCCTTTAACAAGGACGGTTCCTCTATCCTCTCTCCTCTATCTTCTCCCACTCTCCCAATCCCCTCTTTCATTTTTATCTCCTTTTTTATTCTCCTTGAGTCCTCTGGTGATTTCGTTGAGCACCCTTAAGAATCCTCTCTAGATAGTTCATAGAACGATATTATTATTTCTAAAACTATTAAACCAATTTTACATTATTATAATGTTAAAACAATGAATATACAGACGGAAGACTGAAATATATATTACACATGACTAAATTTAAGAAAATGTTGAATCACCAACACATAAAACGACTTTACGATAAAAATGAACTGCCGCTAATTAAAAAATTATAACATGTAACGTGATTCCTAAACCGCTGTGGACTAGTACCACGCCGATCTGGAGTTATGGAAAAATCTCACTTGCAGAACATACAAATCTTTCAATCAAAAGGCTGTAGTTACTCTATACTATAGACATTACCATAGAATCCGAGAATAAATGTCTTAGGAGCAGGGATCTACTGCAGAGAGAAAAACACATTAGCAGTACCTTCAATGAGAGGTTTCTCCATGCACGCATCTACGTGAATCCCTAAGAGAAGTTTTCAAAAGAAGATTTAAATAAATATTTATTATAATTATAATTATTATGATCCGCTACAATTCATATTTTTTCGTTTAGGATTCTACTAAATGTAATAACAATTAGAGTGTCGAATACAATACAATAATTGTTGATAACAACTCTGGGTAAAAAATATTACCCCCACTCTAAGAGGGGGAACAGCTGCAGTTGCAGTGGGTGCAGTAGGTAATTGCACCAATGGCGTTGGGCCTTGCCTCCACCGACCATATGTGACTGTCCTAGTATTTCTGATGCTTAATTAAAAATATAATAATTAATTTCCAAAAAACATTGATTATTGCTCATGAAGATTTTTTAATAATACATTTGATGATTTAGAAAATTTAATTTTAATTTTCTTCAATTAGATTGTTGATAATTATTACTTAAACGAAAATGAATCTTCATTGGTGTTTGATATGTTTCAATGAATGAAGTTGTTTTTTTTCTTTTGTTATACCACACGTGGTTTGCGAAGTCATTTACAGTTACTACAGTACTTCGCAGAAAGCAATTTAGAATTCCCTTTTCTTAAAACGTGTTTTACTAATATTTTTACAAAAACCTAATGGACTATATGTTTAACGAAATTTAAAAAAAAAACGTAATTCAGAAGATAAATTGATTCAAATTATGTTCACTATTTTTGATTTTTTTTTATATACTGTCTAGGAAATCATCAAAAAAGGGCGACTTCTCTGTTGGAAAATTAAATTTTATTTAAAAGTTATAATCATGTTTAATATCATTATAGTAGAAAAATAAATATTGCTTGATAAAGCATGTTCCCATAAAGTAATTTAGACTTTTATAAAACATTAATTTAATATGGGGAATATTGTTGCAGGTTCTATATTGCTTCTATCGTATGTTCTGGACTATTTATTGAATAATGTTTAAAAATATTAAATGTTATTCACAAGCTTGATAAATTCCCTCTTTCAAAAGAACCACGACATGACTCAAAAAGTGGCAATTTTTAGTTACGCCTAAAGTAGCAATGGTATTGATTGAAGCTTTTTAATTCAAGAACAGCATATCTTGAAATATGTGCGTATCCAAAATGAGGGGGGATTTGGTGGCTGAGCGTGATCTAGGATATACGTTGTGCAAGAAACAGTGCAATCTCTCCCCAAATACTGAACCCAAGATCCTCCATTGGTTTTAGTGATACAGGTCTTACTCTTTTTTTTTTTTAAGGACCGAATTAAATAGAGTTTATTATTTTTGTGTGTGAGGATCTAATATAACGATAAAATATATTTATTCCAAACAGCTAAATACTCTTTTTTCAATTAGTTGAATATAATCTGAACCCAATTGACTGGAACAGCTAGTCGATATTGAACGTTTTTATTGAATTGTTTAGCTCGAAAACTCTAGATTAAAAAAAGGCGGAATGAATGATCAACTCGAATGGTCCCCAAATCCTTGCTATTCATTTGTTTGAGTACACGTCCTATAATTAGTCAAGAGGAATAAGGCAGTCTGGAAGCCGACCCAAAGCAGAAGACGAGAAAAAAAAATTACAAATGAATGGAATGAAGGAGGATTAGCAAAAATAATGAAGGGGCGTTTGGGAGTTTGCGCAAAAGGTTGAGAGCATTTCCACTGGCTCTTGATTTCGGCCTTTTCTCATTAGGTTCCATTTTCATTAATGTTTTTTAGCTTTAGCTCCTTCAAAAACCTCATCGCCTGGCCGTATTACATAGCATCTCTCTTTATGTTGAGGATTCATGGGATTTTAGACAAGGCATTAGGTTCAACATCTCTTTACTTTTGAAGGTAAGTCGATTTCTAACTCTTTGAAAGCTTTTTAGGATTTATATGACTCATAAATAAATTAATCACCGAGTGTTACTTACAGTAGGGTACCTTTCATTATTCCTTTAAGTGACTACTATCTGGTTATAATTATAAAAAATAAAGATAATGAACAATATGCTGAACGAAATTCGTTAAAAAACATAATAGAGAAGACAAGTTGATCCAAATTATGTTCATAATTTTTGAATTTTGAAGTCACAGAAGGACGTTACAATTCTTTTTTGGAATGGAAAAGTTTCTTATCTTTTATCTTATAATATGTTCCATTCATAATATCGTAGTAAAATAATTATGAATAAGGATAAAAATAAGGATGCTCACTTAAAGGTATTTATACGTTTATAAAATTAAACTGCTATAGGGTGTATTTTGGAAGGACTTGGTATTGTTTTATTGAATATTCTGAATTTTATATTCATTAGTATTGTATAAAAATATTTAATGTTATTAATAAGTTAGATAAATTGAATAGAGGCTATAAATGTGGATGTAAGTGGTTTTAATATCACGATAAAATTGTAGAGGCGTGTAGTATTTATTTCATAGTAAATATCACACAGGTTTTTGTTTTTTAAATTATATTTCAAGGGTTAATCTATTGCTAGAAAAAATAATAAATTTATTAGATACTATAATTATTTTAATAATAAAAACAAACTGTGACACTAAACCCATTGAGGGTCTTCTTGGGTTCAGAATAGTTAGAGGTTCTTTCTAGGATAACGGATGTGCAAGGAATCTCCGGGTTTTCCCACAATTAAGGGTTTCTACTTTATAGAGACTGATGAGCCACAGAAGAGTCTCCAGGTCCCACATTGTCCATCCTCAACTGTTAAGAATAAATTATCTGCCACAGTTTGATTTGAACCCAGGACCTTATGTACGGCAACTCAGCGCTCTACCACTGAGTTACCAAAATACTCTCTTGCTATGGTAATAGATTGAATTAAATGATATGTATCAAGTAAGTCGAAGGAATTAGATAAAGGCTAAATTGCTTATGAAATCCAGAAGATATAAATAATCAAGATGTAGCCAACATAAATATATTATTTTCAAGAACGTTTTATCTAAAAAAACAACACAATATTTATTTGGAAAAATTTGTATAAAATTAATAAAACATTATTGTTCTGTTCTATTCAGCCTAAACAATATTAATTTCTAATCGGTTGTTGGCAGGAATACCGCCCGTGTTTAACAGATTGTTAAACGGGGAACTCTATTATGTAGGCATAGACAGGTAAGAAATGCGCTTCTCATTATCGACAAGAGAACAGTTTAGCCGTGGAAATTGCTTGCTAAGTTTGAAGTCCGTTGGGCGGGAGCTAGTAGCCTTTCCAATTAGTCTGCTTTGGACTAAGTTCCTTCTTCGGCCGGTTACTGTCCCGTAGACCCAGATCGTTAATAAAACAATGTCCATCTTAACTTATCCAACAGCTCTTTATTCCTGTACCTTCGATAAATGAAGTAGGGAGCTCCTACGGAATTTGAATTAGACGCAGTTGACTCCTAAGTTTGGAAACCTAATTCGGTAAAACATATTTTCCAAATATTATCTATGTCAAAGTGTTGTAAAAAACGCTTATAATTAAATAATATAACATCATAAAAGTTACATTAACAACAATTACTTGAATTTGATCTTAGTCAGAATAAATGCTTAAATAGGTTGTAACATAATAGAAACTTTTGTAGAAGAAGTTGATGCAAAAAAATATAGTTTTAATGATGGAATAATTCAAAGTCAGGGTGTGGATAATGTAATAAATCAACAATTAATATAATGTAATAAGTTATAAAAACAGACGCTTGTATTCAAACAAGTGCATCATCAGGGCTAGTTGTACATATAGGCACCATATAGGAATTTGTATATAAAATAGTCGAATCTTTATAAATTGTCCGTATGTTCTTTTTTCGAGATGGACCGTGTGATGTTGGTTTTGTTTGCCAAGCTTTCGCTCATCGTGTTGTGAGCTTCCTCAGGGCTGGTCAGTAAACGAATGAATATGGCAAACAAAACCAACACCACACGGTCCATCCCGAAAAAAGAACATACGGACAATACCACAGACTGTGGAAGGCCGACGTTAACTTCTTTATAAATTCATCATCTAAAAATCCGTAAAACATTATTGAGTAATTCTTTACATAGTAATACAATATTAATAAATTTATGTAAAGAATACTTATACTAAGAGTCATTCATGATCAAAAGCGGATAGCTATAACTTGAAAAATTGACTTTTTTACATTTTTCGCTAGTTTATTCAAGCGACGATTTATTCCTCCGTAACGTAAGGGTCAGAACCGGACTATAACAATGTGAAATAAGGCGGAAAAGTTGTGTAAGACAAAATTGCTTGACTAAATTAGCTAAAAATGAAAAAATAATAATTTTTTGAAATTTTGGAGTTCTCTTGATTCCAACGCCTCATATTGTTAATATGTAACGCATTATTGAGTAATTTGTACCAACATAATCCAGTATATTTTTTAATTTATGTAATACAGAGGTATATTGAATAAAAAAACTGTTTTTTTTTTATTATAAGTAATAATTAATGTTATTAACGTTTCATTAGAACATAATTAACAATAACTGAACAGCGTAAGAATTGTCATGTTTGTAAACTGGATTCACTTTAATGCAGGGAGCGGGGTTCCTCAGAGTGTAGGACTGACCACAGTAGATACATTACTTATTCTTATGATAGTAGTGGAACGACCCTGTGCAATCTGTCAGCATTCCCAAGGCTCATCCAACCTCCCTCAATTGGAAGAAAAACATTTTACCACAGCCGTTGACTTAGATTCAGTACAGCCCCATCGTTTACTGAGCCCAACGCTCACTGCGGGTTGTACCAGTACAGTTATCTAATTTATTTATTCATATCAGTTGTAAATGCTCACTAACAACGACGTAGCACGTTGAGCATTGAATCAAAGAATTTCTTGAAAGATTTATGTTTCAGCTAATTTTATTTTATTTCAGTGGATGCTAATTATATAGCAAATTGATACATTTGTAGTACAAGGTTGATAAATAAAAGTGAGAAAAAACTCCAAAATAAGCAAAAATGAATGAAAAAGGATGTAGGAAAAATCCCCAAAACAAAGCTTTAAATAAATCTCAAATATATTGAATAAACAAACTAGTCACAACATCCCAACTCAGGCTTCTACAGGACACATGCCTAAGAAAATCATATCAAAGTAGACAAACTGAATCACATTTCATGTAAGAGTTCAATTAATTAATCTCAATTCAAAATTAAAATATTCATGGAAACTCTTTCCATTTTATTATTTTCCATGACTTAATACACTAATACCCCCCCGTAAGATAAGCAGACAGGGTTTTTCCAATGGTTCTCGATGCGAATCCACCGAATCCTTTGTTTGCAGTCTGCCTTATTCTTGATTTTGAGTTTCCTTTTTTCTCTTTTTTTCAAATATAAGTGGGTCTACAGCTTAGGATGCCACTCCTCTCTCATCCATCTCTTCCTAACCCTTTTTTTATTCTCTCTTAACTTGACGAAGTAAACCGGCTTACAGGGGTGCCGCGGAACCTCAGTTTAAAGGGAGTTTTTACTTTAACTGCTCACTCCTTTATTTTACCGTTTTTCCGATGTTGAAAAAAAAAAGAAGAAAAAACCGAAATCCCGCCTAGGAAAGTAATGTGATATCGGGAATATGAAAGGGGGGCAGTCTCTTGGAGCGCCCTTAAGTATCAAGTGCTCCTTTTATTTGTATTCCTGCCTTCATTATCCTTAAGAGGGAGAGGGAATAGCGGAAAAGGGTTGAGGACTCAAAACAAAGTGGACTCGAACCAAGGAATTTTTCTCTCAACAATGGGAAATTATTTTTGGAAGGGAGCCATCGAGGGATGACTCCGGTAATTATAAAAAAGAAGAAAAAAACCTTCCAACAACGGACCAGCGAGGCTATATAAATTTTATTCGTAATGCTAATTTATTAT
The DNA here is from genome assembly GCA_037127475.1 of Arma custos. Classification (NCBI taxonomy): domain Eukaryota; kingdom Metazoa; phylum Arthropoda; class Insecta; order Hemiptera; family Pentatomidae; genus Arma; species Arma custos. The sequence goes on from CM073764.1 coordinate 112,623,613, forward strand.
TATTTAAATATTTAGAGCGCCTAATACGCTGATATGCGACATTAGCAACCTGGGTTCATGAATAGTGTATAAATTACACTAGACTTTGAAATTGACCTCCCCTCTGAAACTTATTTAGAGGAAGGTAAAATATGATTTGTGTTTGTTTTATCTTGTTTCTCACTGATAAATTATTTTAAATAGGTATTATTATTATTGCTATTATGGCTCGAGGCTTCTGCAAGAACTCAGGTCTCCTCCACCACAGTCAACTACTCGTATATTCGCGATCCTACGCTATTCTGCTCCAGCCTTGTACACCAAGCAGCTCCAAGTCCTCCCTCACAAAGTCCATCTGGTCCGAGGATGTCCTCTACTTCGTTTGCCGTCTGGTTTCCCACAGAGCAATCTATTTGGTATCCGGTGTTCTGTCATTCTTTTTACATGTCCCATCTTTATTAATATAATTCTAGCTCTGTCAGCTTGTCATTCCATATTCTCCATACCCCATTTTCGGCCTATCCACCCCATATTTTTCTAAATATTTTTCTTTCCCAGATGCTGACTATAAGTACCGTGCCTAAGATTGCGGCTTCGCAGCCCGAATGGTGGCATTTGGATTTTATAATGTGTAAAAAATTGTTAGTTATTCCGTCCTGTTGATGGGGCGTAAGACTCGAGCTTGTGCGGTGTCAAATATTAGTTGAAGAACCCTTTCAACAGTGAATGAAATTAAACAAAATATTTTTTCTGGTTACACATTTTTTGGAAATAGAAAAAAATCAATAGTGAAATTGTTTAAATTTAGTTACACTGATAATGAATTTTCTTACTTCGTTTATACCAAAAACTTGGTTAGTCGTTGGTAAATGTATGTTAAAAAATATTGTGAATATTTTTAATAAAATATATTTATGATTCATTTGTCTTTTTTTTTATTTACTACCTCTTACTAAACCGTATATTCTATTATAAAACATTTACAATAGCTTTGCCTGCTTGTCCCAAGCTCCCTCCTTTCCTCATGGTGAACAACACAATACCATTCGAAAACCAATATAAGTTTTTATAGGTACTATGAGAGGTAATACCGAATGCAGTATAGTCATGGAGCTATAACAGGCAATAATACTTGACTACTACTTGTACGGCTTAAAACCTCCCTTAGATATATTGCTTTATATTAAAAGGGCGAAATGTTCCAGATTTATTGGCTTTCGTTTAATATTTTTATTGGTGTATTTTTATTAGCATGAAAAGTATTAATATTAAATATCCTCGCATATCGTTTGTATCTTCCAAATTTAACATATTTTCTTTTATAACAATAGGAGGACATGTCGCATGGGTGATTTTAATCACTGAATTAATATGTATATTTATTTGTTCAAAATAATAAACAGAAAAAATATTTATGGGCAAGAAACAAAACATTAATATTTATTTATTTTCAATTGAATAAATAAATCGAAAAGCATAAACGGCTGGTGTAGAAATGTTTAATACTTGTTTATTTATTACAAATTAACTTAATAAATCGAAAAGCATGCGTGGCGATTATATAAAATATGTATAATATATGTACAAATATTTATTTGTTCAATATAATTCATCGGGGCTGGAATACATAGTTAAATACATTGACAATAGATATAGTTTTATCACGCAGTTCAGCTATTTTTTCACCCTATTTATCTTCTACGAATAACTCAAATACTAAAAAAAAAATCAAATAAATAGTGTTAAGAACAATTTATTTTATTGACAGCTGTATTAGATTTTCCAATTTTTAATATTTTTAGACAAATACACAACTAAAGAGCGTTTATAAAGGACTAAAATAAATAATAAAATGAGTTATATTACTCACACATCATTGGTGATGCCACTCCAATAATTTATAAAATTTTTATATAACTTAACGAATGGAGTGAAGAAATTAAAATCGGGTATGTTAATCAAATTACACAACATTCACTTTTACATAATCAATTTACGTTAAAATTTAGAAAATAATTTCAGCTTTTTCAAGTCTTTTAATAAAAGCTCGTAAAATTATTTTTTTATAAAATTACACCATCACTGTACATATATTTTGTATAATTAAATTATGATTAAGAATATTTTAATATTTTCCTAATCAGTTTAAATGATTAAAATCATATAAACGTTGAAATTATTGAAACAGTTTCCGTGTTATATGCTCTCCATCCATTACTTTTTATGACCCTATAGTGTATATGTTTTGAATAATATTTAATATGCAACATTACAATATGCTGTTATTGTATTATTTCCTAAAATTTCTTATCGTTTTCCTTTTTTCTTCTTAAGGTTTAGGTCAAAAATAGTTAATTATTCCATGAAAACCTAAACTTAAACTTATTTCAAACGCGGACACAACTCTTAACAGACTTTATTTTGTGGACGTAAGGGCCATCTGGATACACAGAGATTGAAAACCAATGTTTAGAATAAATACAATAGAACGCAATGAAATATTATTATTTGCATAAAATTTTTTTTCAATCGAAAGGTGATAATATTTTTTTTTAAAAAGGATTTGTCAAATATTCCATAATATTTACAACGAAATGAATAATAGAAACAGGAGCTTAAGAATCGATAAGTTTAATCATGGTTATACAAAGACACCCACACATTATCTCCTTTATTTTTTGTAGTCTCATGACAACAAGCTTATTTATTGTTTATTTTTTATTTATTTTGAAAGGCAATTAATATCCAAGACTAACTTTCGTTAGGCAGGAATTATTGGTTGGCGTAAGTTGATTATTTTGGAAAGATTAATTTTCCCTAAGTACCCTGAAGAAAGTTGAGAATCTCCAAATAGATTATTTTTAAAAAGCTTCATTTAGATATAAGTTTTTTCCCTTGACGTGATGCTTAGCTCCCCTCCACCAATCAAAAACTTTAAATTGAATTAGTGAGTATTAAGAGGGAAATATAATGAAATATTTTGTGTCTTAGCATTAAATGAAGGGGTCTTTCCAGTTAAGAACAAATTCCGCTATCATAATGAAATCAAACTTTTAACGTGGCTGAGATCACTAATTTGTTTTGGTTAAGTTTTTTTTTTATCTCAGTTTCCTTCAGCCAAGAAAAGTTAGCTGTAGATACTTAATACTTATTTGAAACCGAGACAATTAAAAGAAAAGTTTCTCAAATAAACAGCCACACAATTTACTGATCCTCAAGCATATTGTGAAAATATTTGAAAAGAAATATGAATAACTCGAAACAAAATGCTGAAAAGACTAACGATATTTTCCTTATATTATCAATATATTAACAAGTTTAAGGGCTAAGCAATACACCCATATACATCTTGATGACGCCCCAGGCTGGTTTATCCATCGATTCCTCTAATGTGTTCAATGTACATTCTAACATTCCTTTAAGCCATTTTCGGCCACCACAATTCTTCAATTTTCGCTAGAAATATAATAAGGCAATTTTATTTGTCTCCAGTATATCGTCGATACAAATGTATGCCAATCGAGAGTGAAAAACACCCTTTTCCGTTGAGTGAAATCATTGCATACCATCATAGGTATTTTACCTATGCCGTTATAAGTTAATTTTTTCTTTATAGGTGACTATATGAAATATATATCAATTATAATTATCAATTATTAATGATAGTTATCAATATTAAAGCAAACTTCAAGCAAAATGTTATTTTTTACATTCTATACTCGTATGTTGATAATTTGGTTTAGTTTAGAGTCCGGAATTTCCTTCTGTAAAAAAGAAAAAACAACAATTTTATAGGTAAATGATAAACAAAGATTTTTAACACCATACTATAGAGTTAGTAAGTTTATATATATATACTATATATATATATATATATATATATATATATATATATATATATATGTATGTATATAACTTATCAACAAAATACAAACAAAACAATCCCTACGTTTATCGATGTAACATTATCATGTTTTTGTTTCAGGGCCCATAGTAGCAATCTTTAGAATCCTCTAATGCTGGCTGAGATCTTCAAAGTAAGGTATGCTAAAGTTTAAGAAAATGCATTATCATCTTAATTTATTCAGATAACACTAACTGATCCACTAGGAATCTGTGTTATTTATGCGGTGTTTATTTAAAGACCTTAATTTGTATTAATATTAATATGCCCCTTACCAATTAGATTAAAATATTCGACAAAATAAAATATTTGGAAAGATACGAATCAAGATTCGAAGCCATTTTTCCGTTATAAATAAGTAGACTTCCATTTTTATACACTAGAGATTTTTGAATATTGTATAAATTATTTTCTTATGTGCTATATATTGTATAATAAAGTTTTTAGTGGTGTAACATTTTATCCAATTTGCATAGCTACGGATCCTAGAACTACTTTTAGTTTAGTATTTTAATGTGATCGATCAGTTAAACCATAAATATTTGTAAAAATTGACAAAGCAGCCAGAGCTCCTGGATTTTTTGCAGAAAATATAGTACTGTTTTAGATTTTAAATGAAAAACAAAATAGAATGACCTACTTCTTATTCCAATTAGGTCTTAAGACTGTTATTTTGATAAAGATAATGCAGTAAAATAAGAAAAATGATCTTAAAATAAACAATAATTATGATTTCATTAAATACAAAATACTCGATTCCTCAAAACGTTACTAAGTGACTCATATTTTTTTAGCTTATTATTCATATTTTGTTTATTGGCTCATTAGGGGGGTAGAAAGTAATTATTGAACTGAACTTCAATTTTTAGAATAATATCGGGATACTTCTTCAAAAACGTTATATATCTATGGTAGTGCAATTAAATGAGCAGTTGTGTAATTTTAAAATTGGTGTTTGTCCGCCAGTCCTTTGTATAATTGGTTGTCTTACTTTATATAGAACATGATAAAAATGGATATTAAAAAGCTAACAGTTATATACATATTCGTGACTCTCGAGTTCCAGTTGCGAAAAGAAGTTTAAGAACTCACTTGAACTCGAGAACCACGAATATATATTTTCTTTACGTCAAGATAAGTAGAAACACTCACTCATATATGTATGTGAGTGTTTGTGTGTGTGAGTGGAGTTTGCATGTAATAAAATTATTTAATTTTATAATTACGGGTGATTTATTTATTTTAGGTTTCAATTATAATAAATATATGAAATATAATAATTTATCTTATTCACATTGAAAGAGAGAATTAAAATGCATAAGTACTGTAAAAGGCACGTGAAATTGAGACCATTTTAAATCGTTTAAGAGAAGTCAAAAGAGAATGATGGGGCTTGAACGCTAAACAAAGCCTCCTCTAATCCTCTTTAATATTTCTTTCATATTTTATTTAGAGCAGTTTTCCCCTGCCCTTAGCCCTTAGGGAAATATTTACTCTTGCATTATGACCCTTTGTTTGGGTCCAATTAAGGGTTCTCTCGTAGCCCTACTGAAAAATATTCGGGCCGAGAAAAAGGAAGTGTTTAACTCGAGGGTTCACATAAAATATGAATTGTTTTCGAATAATTAAATACTGCTATCCGGGGAGGAATTCAACAAAAGATCTCACCGTTTCCTTATAGCTGAATAAATTAAAAACATAGTGATAAATCAAAGTTAGGACTTTCTTTAAACTTAAGTTAGGGAATAACAGAGTGATAATAAACAAATTCTTAAAATTTTAATTTCCTTCAGAGCGCTAACATATAAAGAGATGTTGAAATGTTTGACTAAACATATCTTTAAAACATTTTAAATGGTCGGGGGCAGTAAATAAATTTTACACAATATAATGTTAACTTATTTTATTCCTGCTAACGTTTCAGCCTAATTTTTAGGCCATCATCAAGGCTGGTTATAAATAAAAAAAAGAATAACTATGTAAATATTACAATACCAACGAAAATATACGGTCACCTGTGGTCTAGTGGTTAGCGTAACAAACTACTAAACCCAAGATCGCGGGTTCGTAGCCCGGCAGGTGGCCCTAGGATTTTTTTAAGGGAGTAAAAAATCCTTCGTTACGCCGTCCTTCGGAAGGGACGTTAAACGGGGGTCCAGAGCCTGTACGATGTCAGGTACTCGTTAAAAATCCCTATCCTAATTAAATCTGCATAGGCAAAATTTAGAGCTCCCTCTGTAGTATCGTCCGATTAGCCATAGCAGCAAAAGTGACGTTAAATGAACAAAGAAACAAACCAACGAAAATATAAAAGAAAAGGTAGGAATGACGATGAAAGAAATTTAATGAATATGTAAATTAGTTGTTTTAAAAAAAATACAATGGCAATAGCTTATTTATAATTACTCTGAATACACATGCATTTACATTTATAGGCTCTACTATTTAAATTATATATTAAATAGTTAAGATTATTTATATTATTTAAATTATATACATGATTATTTAAATTATATATTAAATTATAGGCTCTACATGTTTATGTAGATCGAATGGAATATTTTGAAACATAAAAATTATGAGGATGGAACGGTTGGGATGACCTGGATTTCTGAAATATGAACTCAAAATAGAAAATCTTATTTTATAAAAAAAATTCTTATTCGAAATAAATTGCAAAACACTTTTACGTATTAATTCGTGAAACCATCCTTCCTAATTATATTTTAATATTTAATATTTATTACTATCAAGCTATTTAATTTTGTTTAAATAATTACGAGAACGGTGATGATCAACTGAATTTTTATTAGCTTAAAAGTAGAAAAAAAAAGCTTGGAAAAAGTGAATAAAAAAATCAATATTTTTATTAATAAAATAGTTTTTTAATTATTACTAAAACTAAGCAAATATGTAATTTTAACTAGCTTTCTCAAAGATTTAAGATAATCAGGTTGCTTTATTGCGTTTTTGCGAACAATTTATTCAAATTCTGTTCGGTGCAATACAATGGAATTTGATGGGACATATAAGAATTTTCATTACCTAGACAACTTGCTATCATATCCTAACCCAATGTTAAAAACAAAAATGTTTACTTTTTGTTCTGTAACGGTCGCTGATAATACTCGTAGCAATTATGACGAAATGAAAAAAATAACAAGGGCGCACCTGCAGAGATTAACCATTGAAGTAGACCGGATTTTAACTTTTTAACTTCCTTTGAAGTTTACCGTTTTGTTTACAATCAGTTTGTTAGCTTGTAAACATGATTAGGCTGGGGGGAGTTTATTAGCGTTTCAATAAGCAGTTGGCTAGCTCAATGGGACATAAATAATATGGACATTGTAATTTAGATATCCCAGATTTATCTGACTAAACTATTAATAATAATGTAACGAGTTTCTTTTTTTTGTCGCTAAGTTCGTCCGTCACGTGTCTCTACATTTGTGAGCTCACTCTACTGTGGACTGTCGTTATGACCATATCAGTGGTTTATATGGCCAAGTGATTGCCAAATTTTACATATTACCTTATATTTTCTTTGCGGCTCAGCGTTGGTGTTATGGGTATAGCGTTGATGTAATAATTGTGTTACGAACTTTGTTATGAATACAACCTACTGGTTTTGGACTTTTTTATTTAATCAATTTGGACCTTGGACCGAAAACACATAACCTGGTCACAATAACAAGGGTTAGTGAACTCGAAGGCTCGATGCCGATACCACCAAAATATCTGCCTACAAACCACCGTCTACGAACCACCACCCAAACCCAAATCCATCTGCCAGATTCCCAACGCAATCTTTCCACCTACGCCTCGGTCTACCCCTCAGACGCTTCCCAATCGGTACAGCGCTTACATCTTTGGAATTCGTTAGTTACTAAGCCCAGCCACATGTCCATCTTTGAATATTTACCGTGTGCATGCTTCGGGATAACATGTATTCCGGTGGTATCAGTCCTTTTCGGTATGAATATTCTACATAACAATATACTATTACGTCAAAAATAACCATTAAGCATACCATAAAAATAGTGGCTTGAAAAAGGAAAGTTTTGCGATATAAGAATTGGAATAAAAAAAAAAAATCACCTTAAATTTTACAATGTAATCAAAATAACATACAATGTTTCACAATCTTTACTAACATAAAATTCCACAAATATTAAGATAAAAGGATGTATATGATAAATAAATTGTTTCAACAAAACAATAATTTCTGAAAATTCTTTGCATTAAAAGTTACATTGATAACGTAATCTAATATATTATAATGCAATTGGAAAAAACCACAATGCAAAGCCTTATGTCAATCCAGTAATACACCCACTTACCAGTCTACATTTCGCCAATTCAGCCATTATCAAGACACAAAAACAAAAAAGGGTTATGTGAATCACATCTCGAAGTGCAGTACATCCCAACGATCAACACAGGCTCCAAACATGAGGCAGCACTCCACCACCAAGAGACGTTCAACATACAACTGAAAAGAAGGTAATAAGCAACCAGCTGGGAAGGTTATAGAATCAGCTGATCCACAAATCATATCAAGTAATACTAACCTATATAAATTTATACAAATTAGCAAAGTTAGCCAAATTTTTCTTTTAAAATATTCAGCGTTTCCGAATAATATTGCTTCGAATTTCTACAATCTGTTTTATAATTAACCGAAATGTCAATCTTTTGCGCAATCTGCATGGCCACGAACAACTTCCTTCTAGAGCCATCACTCTCTTTGTAAATAACTTTATCATTCTCAAAATCAAATTGATGCTTACAGGTTTTGGTAATCTAATATAGCTCACATTCAGTCTGCATAATCGATGGTACCAATTCAAAGCATTTTGATATGTAGATATTTTTTGAGTAATGAATTTTCATAAATTAGAATACATTTAATGTTATATTTAAAAATATTTTATTTATAGCTACTATGGTAATTACCGAGGCATAATGATAAGTTTATTTTGCTGAAAATCATTATTAAAGTGATTTTCTTAGCTTAGAGAGATCTATTTTTTACTTCATAAATCGAATGCCTAATAGGTAAAAAAGATTACTATAATTTCTTATTATTTAATTCTGAACAATTAATAAATAATCAAATAGATGATAAATCATTTTCAATAGCTTTAAAATAAGACGATAGAGTGAAGAAAAAAAGAAAAAAATTGACATTATTGTAAAAAAGCGTTGTGGTGATTTTTAAAATATTTTCATAACGAATCTACATTCACCAATATCACCCAATAAAATATTTACAACAATTAATATCAAACAGGTTAACAATCAAAACAGTTTTTTTAAATGATAAAATGGGTTTTTGTACTTGACTCTTCTCTTATTTTAAACTTATTATAATTTTTTAGTTACATAATTATATGATTTTCTTAGGAATCCTGAAACCTGTTTCACTACAACGTATGAGGGGTCTAAGGTCGGTACATGTTAGAGACTGTAGTGCTTCTCGGTCAATGTGATTTGTGATCACGCTGAACCGCGAGATTTTCCTCCTTATTTTGAGTACCCACTTTAAGAGGCTGGGTGAGCCCCAGGAGGGTCCTAGATCCCATATGATACATCTCCATCTGCTAACAGAAGTTCTAATGAACTTCTTAGTTCTAAGGAACTAATAGAAGTCTGCCAGCGAGCGGGATTTCAACATAGGACCTTCGGCGCTCTATCACTGAGTTAATCCGCCCTCTTTATGGATTACGAATACATTTAAAAGTGAAATCCCATGAAAATGGGATTTGAACCAGGATTTTCGGCATGACAACTCAGTGCTCAACCACTGATCCTCTCCGCTTTAATGAAATTCCGACTTAATAAATTATATGAATTATTAAAAATAAAATTATAAACATTACATAAGTTATTTTATGTTATTATAGTGTAGGTAAATACTTTCGAAAAAGTGAAGATGCGACGATAATTTGCCGCAAATGGTGAAAAACGGGTAAACAAAAAAAAAAAACTAGTAATAACAGGAGGAAACGAAGTTAGGTTTTGTTATGCCCGTCATTAGGGGAGTATGCTAAAGAGGAGTTATTGTGATTACATTATTGACCGGTGAAGCTTGAGTAATTGTATGGTAATGGATACTGTTGTAGACCCCAGAACCACCCTCCCCCAGAACCACCCCTCCCCGAACTACCCCTCCTAAACAGTCGCATTTGAATTCTCAAGAAGCGGGCAAAACTCGCAAGACAGAATTTTAGGGCTCTTTGTTTCACGGAGGAGATCCTTCTCCCTTTTGTCAGGGCAGAATCCCCCTCGAGATAGGCCGGATTGTTTTCGCCTATATCTTAACGCCATTGTCCCCTGCTTTACACCAAGCGAATATATCCAAAGATTAATTGGTTTATTTAAATCATAAGAAACTTATTCGCGCAAAATCCTTTTTAGGAGTTTTCTGCCTGTTTCAAGGAATCGTTTATAACTTATAAACGAGAGAAGAATATATACGAGAGAATACTGAATTACTTAATTATGAGACTGACAGTATACGATAGAGGAATGAAGGTACTTAATTATTAAGAAGTACTATTTATTTCTTTATTAATAATAAACTAGATTGCATTTATTTAAAATACTTGAATAGAAAAATTCCAAACGGAAAAACTTCAGTATTTTTATTTTAAAGAGAAAAGATAGGCCCTCGGCCGGGATTCGAACCAGGAAACTTCAGGCTCTATGATAAAAAAAGATACCTGTCAATATTTTTTCTATTCAAGCATCTTTAGGACGTAAAGAGATTAATAGTTAAGGAAATATATAACATAGAATATCAGAATATAGAATATATTTTAATATATAAAATACAATATACTAAAATATATTACTATTTTTATTTTTATTAAGAAGTAATAGTAAGAAGGTACTTCTTAATTTTTCTATTATTGAATAAAATATACCGAAATGTTACTATTTTTCATTATTTTAGGCTCACCTAAGACTCTAGACATACCCGAAAAAAATTAACGTTTTATAAAAAATATTTTGTGGTTCGTATATATAAAGTCAAATTATATTCCATTTAAAAAAGAGGATACGAATACATTAGTACTCTTCTTATTCTGTTATCGTTTATATTTAAACAGTTCATACCTTCGATTCTGGTAATAATATTTGAAATTAAATTATATCCTTAATTATAAAAAAAATGGCCTACATTTTTATTTTTCATGTGTTTAGCTCCATTTTCAAATATGTGTACTAAAAAAAGGATTTGAATAATATTCCATTATTTATTTAATGCCAATTTAATCATCAATCATCATATTTTATATATCATATCGCCAGAGTAAAATGAAAATTTAGTTTAGTTATTAAGCGAAAAAGAAACATGAAACAACTAACAACCAGTAGAAAAGAATGCTTGTTGACAAAAAAAAAAAAAAAACTTGAAAAGCAGGGCTTATTTTCTAAGATGGTTTATTCAACGAAATATGAAATTAAAAAAAAAAAAAAAATTATCGATATCTAAGAAAAAAAAAGTTGATTCTCCTAATCTAAAGGATGCCAACACACTAAACAATCAAAATACAACAAATGGAATGTACTCAAAACTGAGCTCGTAGATATTTGGACCTAAATCGACCTAAACGAGGATAAAAATGTTAGCGAATTTTATCGATTATAGGTTTAAGCTGAATAAACTTAAAAACATTCAATAATTTCATTAATCTCATTTAAGCATTATAGGAGTGATTCCTCTATATATATATATATATATATATATATATATATATATATATAAAATATGTGTGTGTGTGCGTGTGTGTGTAACTCATCTCTGCAGGAACCTCACATTGCACAGCGGTAGAAGTATATATACACACATACATAAATACTTATATATTTAATTATATTATTTGAGCAGGGTAATCTTAGTATTAACAAGTGTCGATATTTTAATAAAACAATTAATTTGTGGAAAATCGTTCGTCTAATATACTACCTTAAAAAATATCTGATTTTTTTATTTATTTTACATTATTAAAGCTGTAAATATCAATAAATTAATCTAAAAAAAAAGATTTTATATTCTAGAAAAACTATGAAAACACAGATTTTTAACTTACATATAAGTTAGTTTAATAATATATATCATACTACATATTATTAAGTTAATTAATATATTAATAATTTAATTAATATTATTAGTTTTATATATGTTAGTAGTTTTTTTGTTAGAAGGCTGCCTACTTCATTTTCAAGAAAATAATCAGGAATGCATGGTTATTATTACGGCTCGGATTCATACGTGTTTACATATTTTTAGTTTAGTAACATTTCATAATGCACAACATTTTAATATACGTTTTAAGGTATTCTGATTCAGCTGAGCCCATTTTTATTTTACATATTTCACTAAATACTAAATACATGGCGTAGGGAGGTGGTGGTCATCGCCTGGTCATCGTACCGCTGTCAGCCACTGGCCCTCCAGGCTGGGGGACACCGACACTGTCACTCACACAGTACACTAATACAGCGCACTATACACACCCCACACCATAAAAAGGTCACTTACAGTATACACCCTAAGTAGTTGCCCCAGATGCGGGAGCAGGTCAGGAGCTCAACGGGGGCAGCTTCCCTACTCGGTGGAAGAGTCTGGGCTAGTAACCCTCTCCCCTTAAAATTCTATCACTACGAAACCTGCAACAAGAAAAGCCGGACGGGTTAATCGGAAACGACTCAACGCACGCCTAATGGTACTTAGTATAGGGCAATGGAATGTTTTATCTCTTCAATAGCTGCAATCCAAGAAATAAGATGGACTGCTCTAGGAGCTTCCAACAAGAAAAGTCATACCATTTTCTATAAGACCTTGGTAAGATCAGTAAGAACTGGTAAGTAAGAACTTATGCCTTAACATTAACCAGTTCATAGGAAGACCTTCTCCTAAGGTTCGAGAAGAAAGAATTGAGGAGAATTTGTGGCCTAGTAGATATCTAAACCATATCATTTTCGACTGTCCATTTTAGACAGCACCTAGAAATAAATTACTGTATCAATAATAAAATTACTGTAGAATAATAAATGTAGCATTTTTCGTTGACTTTGATTTTGCGTATTCTTCTCTTTTACTTACATACTATTAAAAAAGTAACCATATATATGTGTGTGTATATATATATATATATATATATATATATATATATATATATATATATATAAGTTAAGTGCCATAGCCGGGTAATGGTAGAGCTTAATCCTACTGAGAAGATAAACAACTCCCAGATAGTATATAAGAAGGATTAGTTTATCAATAAAGTCAGTTATAACCGATCTCTCTGTGCGTTCTCATTTCAAACCTTTCCTTTTTTTTTAGTTTATGTGTCTCGAACTCATTAAGTGGTGCCGAAACCCGGGACACGGATTAAAAGCATAGGAAAGAAATTTTTTTTTTCCGTTTTCTCGTTCGTTGTGCTATCTTTCCATTCGTTGTGAATAGTACTTAAGTGCGCCAACATGAATGATCAGGCTCCGAGCATCCTGAGGCCTGCGACCTTGACGCTAGATCCCCCACAGGCGGAGCAGATGATCCCTGAACTCCAACCTCAGGTAACTTCCTCCTTAGCATTAGCGCGGGCAGACCTAGCAAGGCAGGAAGCTAATAGAATTGCGCAAGAAACTAATGAACTAGAAAAAATGAAATTACGGAAGGCCAACGCGCAAGACATCAGGAGAGAAATTTCTGATTTGGATAAGTTCAACGGCGATGTCGGCGAACTCAATCATTTTATCAAAGGTGGAGATGGAATCATGGCAAGCATTCAATCCCAGGTGGCAGCGGATTTTCTAGAAGAACTAGATGCAAAGAGATTGCGAGTGGCCCTGGCACGGCGTGTCCGGAGAAGCGTGCTGAACTTAATTCAGGCCGATGAGGAGACTGAATGGGCAGTAATTAAAGAAAGGTTGAAGAAGGCGTATGGAGGAGGGAGATGGACGATCGAGGAGGACATTTTTCAAATGTTCTGTGAACGGAGGCAGAGCCGGCAGACACCGGGTCAATACGCTGCAGTCATGCTGGAGCGGTATCAAAAATTAAATGCAAAAATGAGAGAGATCGTATCAGCGGAAGAGACAGACGCACGAATGCTATTCCTGTCCACGATCTGGAAGGTACAGTTGGCGAGGCAGTTAGGAAAAAAGGAAGGATTTCCTATCGAGAAAACGTTCCTTGAATGCGCTCAGAACCTTGTGGATACAGGGGCCCGAGAAGAGGAGAGCTACAGGATGGAGGTAGATGAGCCTGAGTGGACAAGGGTCTCGGCGAATCGACCAAGAATTTCTGCGACTCCGGGTAGAAGAACGAGTGTCAGAGAAAAACCATTCACGGCTGAAAAAAGAAATTGGCTGCCCAAGTCGAAGAATGGGCCAAGGAAGGATGAGAGGAAGTGCCACGGGTGTGGCAAGGCGGGCCATCTGGTAGCAAAATGTCCACGGTCCAGATGTTACGAGTGCGGGATGGAAGGGCATTTTGCCAGACAATGTCCGTACATCTTTCGCAGAAAGGAGGGACATCAAGCAGAACCGATGGAAGTAAATGCACAGGAGCTACGGAAAAGGAGGTACTCGGCCAGACGAGGTGGGTCCCCAAGGGACACATCTAGTGTCTCGGGATCATCAGAGACGGAGGAGGAACCAGGCAGCAGTGGCGAGGGCAGCGTGAGCAGCAGCTGGAATCGTCAACGAACGGCGGGTCAGCGGCGGACGGCGACCACGAGACGGAAGCAGGCGGCCGTATGAGGAGGGTGCTCGCAGAGAGGCGACCGAGCTTGCGTCATAAATAACTTGGAAGGTAAGCTGAAAAATTGGTTGCCTATTATTAAGACGTACGGTGAAGTGAAGTGCCTTGTAGACACAGGGAGCTCGAGTACCTTGTTGTCAAAAACAGCAGCGGAGAAGTTGTGTGGTAAGGGGGAGGCACTTCAGATCCGGAGATGTAAATGTAGGCTGTTAACCTTAGGAGGGCCATGTAGAGTGATGGGCGAAACGGATATGGGATTGAGCGAGTGGGGAAAAACGGGAGCGCGTCTGCAGGTGCATGTAGTAGAGAGTTTGCCCAGGGAGTATCAGGCCATAGTTGGGTGCGACCTGTTAGAGGGGGTGGGCGCGAAGGTAGAGAATAAACGAGGCAGGTGGTTCATTACGTTAGGGGGTAAGTCATACGCGGGGCACCGGGCGGTGCGAGGTCCTCGGGTGGGGGCCGTGACTAGGATAGTTGAGTGGAGGAACCTATTACTAAAGGAATTCCGGGACATCTTTTATAAGGAAGGGGGGGTATTAGGTGTCACGGGAAGGACGGTACACGAAATTCCACTAAAACAGGAGAAGACCACGTACGTGAAGGAGAAGCGGTATCCCCAGGCGCTGAGACAGCACATCCGGGTAGAATTAGATGAATTAAAGCGACAGGGAATCATCGTCGACAGTTCATCCCCGTTTAATAGCCCCCTGTGGGCGGTAAAGAAGAAGAGTGTGACAGGGAACGAGAAATACAGAGTGGTCGTGGACTTCCGTCAGTTAAATGAAAATACGAAGGACGAAGCTTATCCAATTCCCCGGTTCGACGATATCATAGATCGATTAAGCGGTGCTGTAATATTTAGCACGTTGGATTTGAAAGCGGGGTATCACCAAATCAGACTTCATCCTCGGGATCAGGCGAAAACAGCTTTCACGTTCGAGCGGGGACATTATGAGTTTACGAGGATGCCGTTTGGACTAAATAATGCGCCCCTCACGTTCCAGAGGCTGATGGACGAATTTCTCAGGGGTGTAGATGAGGGGATTTGCCAGGTCTATATGGACGACCTGCTCGTGTTTAGCAAATCGGAGGACGAACATGTGCAACACCTTCGACAGGTCTTCACGAGGGTTCGCGAATTCGGGCTGAAGCTGTCTCCGGAGAAGTCCGTGCTGGGTAAAACGGAGATAAATTTTTTAGGGCACACGGTGTCTCGGGAAGGAGTTAGGCCGGATAAGTCCAAGGTGGAAGCGATCACCAAGATGGCGATACCCCGGGACGTGAAAGGCATTAGAAGACTTCTGGGGGCCCTTAATTACTACAGACGTTTCGTTCCAGACATGGCGCGGTACCTGGTACCCATTAATAACTTGTTAAAAAAGGGAGCGCGCGTAGTTGTCACACCGGTCATGGAGGACAACTTGAAGAAATGTCTGGAGCACCTGACGGGGGAACCGGTGCTAGCGTTCCCAGATTTCACTAAACAGTTCGTTGTGACTACCGATGCCAGTGAGTACGCCTTAGGGGCGGTCTTGTCTCAGGGGCATGACCAGGGGAACCGGCCGATAGCATACGCGAGCAGGAGATTGTCCGAGGCCGAAGCCAGATATAGTGCGTTGGAGAGGGAGCTACTAGGCATTGTTTGGGCGGTCGACCATTTCAGGCCATATTTGTTTGGCAGAAGATTCCGGGTCCAGACGGATCACCGGCCGTTACAGTGGGTAGGCCAGCTAAAGGAGTCATCCGCTCGAGTGGCTCGCTGGAAAGAGAAGCTCAGCCAGTACTCCATGGATGTCGTCTACAAACCTGGGAAGGAAAATGTAGTCGCCGATTGGTTGTCGCGGGCACTCATGGTGAATGCTATCGAAGAGGATGTCGCAGGGCCATCGGGAGATATCCGTCAGTTTTTGCAGGATTGGTCGCCGGAGGGCGAAGGGGAACGGTCTACCACGGTAGCGGGAAGAGAAGAGGTATCGTCAGAAAGAGAGAGCTCTACAGACGAGAGACCGGGGGATTTAGAAGAAATTGACGAGATTGTTAATGACAAACCGAGGCAGATAATCTGGAAGACGAAGACGTCAGGCATGCTGGCAATAGAGTATCTGCGTTACGGGCGGTCTCGCGTCAATGTCATCTCGTCGCAACCAGGGGTGCGATTGGACCTCGTATGTAAGGCCCTCAAGGACGCTTCTAAGCCGGGACACACCCACCACCTTTACGTGGGTAACGCAGTGATATGGGAAAAAATACGACAGGTGTGGAAAACGGATCAAATCCCGGATCGTGTGTTCATTCGGTGCAGGATCATGGTGGAGACCATCAGGGACGGCGGCCGACAGAAGGAAGTGACAGGGGCCTACCACGTGGGCAAAACCAACCATCGGGGGGTCAATGAGACTCTGCAGGCGCTGAGAAGGCGCTATTATTGGTCGGGTATGCGGCGGACGATCCAAGAAGTTATAGGGGCATGCGAGGTCTGCATGACTACGAAGTACGACCGCCACCCACCGCAAGCTGTACAAGAAGAAACACCTACGGAGGATCGGCCTCTCCGCGATCTGCAGGTGGACACGTTCACCTGGAAGGGTTTTACATGGCTCACTACCATCGACGTTTTCAGTAAGATCGCTATGGCCCGTCTGATTCACTCCAAGGAAGCAGAGTCGGTGTTATCAGCCCTCCGGACATGGTTTATGTTTTATGGGGTACCCGATACCATAACGTCCGATAAAGGGAGGGAGTTCGACAACGCTGTGGTGAGCGAGGAAACGCGTAAGTTGGAGGTCGCGTGGCATTTCAACACTCCGGGACACCCGAAGGGTAGGGGAGGGATAGAGCGGTTGCATAGCACGCTTAGCGATCACCTCAGGGTCTACCACGTCGAGCAGGGGTTGACGCCGGACGTAGCGATGCGGAAAGCGGTTGCGGCGTACAACCATTCTATCCATTCCGTAACGGGGTTCTCTCCCTTTGAAGTGTTGTTTGGGATTCGCGGGCCCAGTCGGGATCCCGAGGGGACGATTGGAGGTAATAACGCAGCGTGTGACATTGTCGCGAACCACGTGCGGGTTCGAGAGGCATGGGAAAAAGCGCGAAGAAGGATCGTGAGGGAAAAACGAACCCGAGTTACTAGAGAAAACGCGAGAGTCCGAGATTGCTCGGGGGCACTCAAAATTGGGGTCATTGTCTACAGGAGAATTGGGTCTAATAGGGGTAAGGAGCCACGGCGATACGAGGGACCATTCCGTGTTGTAGTCATTCGGGAACACAACACAGTCACTATCGAAAGTGTAGGGGACCCCAGGAGGCGGAGGACGGTCCATATTGAACAGCTGAAATTTCCTCTGGGGTCTGGAGTGCCTTCGCCTACTCCAGTGGAGTAATACAATGTGCGGAACAAGAAAGTGGTTGTATTCCTATAAGTGTAAAATTTTGTGTTCTTATTATTATTAGTAGCTATTTTTGTTTTTCCTTTTTCTCATATCTGTTGTGGAGGACAACAATCAGTAGGGTGTGGTTTTGGTTGTTTTATTATTCTTGTGGCTGTATCTTCTTTATGTTCTATTTTATCATTGTATGGTATTTAATTGTACATACTGTAATTTTGTGTGTCTGGGAGCTGTAGTGTTGTACAGGAGCCAGCTCTGCTATTCGCCTGGACTGGTCCTTCCTTTAGTTTCCAAAAGTGTCTGGAAACTGGAGGGGGGGAGTTAAGTGCCATAGCCGGGTAATGGTAGAGCTTAATCCTACTGAGAAGATAAACAACTCCCAGATAGTATATAAGAAGGATTAGTTTATCAATAAAGTCAGTTATAACCGATCTCTCTGTGCGTTCTCATTTCAAACCTTTCCTTTTTTTTTAGTTTATGTGTCTCGAACTCATTAAGTTATATATATATATATATATATATATATATATATATATATGTATGTGTGTGTGTGTGTGTGCATATTTCTATAATGGTATTTTAACAAAATAAATCGTCAGGACAAATAATTAATGTGGTTATAATTCTTGAATGCTAGATTGGTTGCAATTATGATATTGAATGGTTATAATTATGATATATAAATATAACGTATAAAAAAAACTGTAACAAAGTTTGAGCTGACAGGAGATTTGTCAGAGTTTAAGCTCAACCTCCAGATATTTTTCAAATTAAAGTTACTCTCTTTATATAAGCTGGTTGAGCATCAGGAGGTTCTCTCTAGTCCCATATGGGCCATCAGTTAACAGATTTGAATATATTATTTCAATATATTTGAATATATGTGTGTGTGTGTGTGTGTGCATATTTCTATAATGGTATTTTAACTAAAATAAATCGTCAGGACAAATAATTAATGTGGTTATAATTCTTGAATGCTAGATTGGTTGCAATTATGATATTGAATGGTTATAATTATGATATATAAATATAACGTATAAAAAAAACTGTAACAAAGTTTGAGCTGACAGGAGATTTGTCAGAGTTTAAGCTCAACCTCCAGATATTAAATTAAAGTTACTCTCTTTATATCTCAAATTAAAGTTACTCTCTTTATATAAGCTGGTTGAGCATCAGGAGGTTCTCTCTAGTCCCATATGGGCCATCAGTTAACAGATTTGAATATATTATTTCAATATATTTGAATATATTGAATAACTATTGTTATTATTACAGTTGTTTTTGGCTCAGAGATTTTTTTTTGTTCTATTTCCTTGATTTAATGTTCATTAATGGAATTTAATGTTCTATTTCCTTATACCATACCGAATTCTTCTGTGGATAATTATCTATTTATCTAATAAATTATCTATTTATCTGTTTTTATCAATATCCATTTAGTGATCATATTCCGTACAGTCCGATGGTTGTTCAGTGCATTCTTAAAGTCTTCAATGAACACGTGCCTGACCGCAGTGGATCGTGGTATGCTGACCATACACACCCCCAATCACTTCCTACTCCTCCCCTTTACTATCTGTGGTTTCTCCCTCCGTTTCCCCCCTCCGTTCCATGCTCTTTTCCCATTTGTATTCCACGCCCTAGCCGGTCCCTTGTGGTACATGGGCTATAATCATAAGCGGTGGAATTATTTAAAACATTTGGCGCGTTGCAATGCTTTTGTTATCAAGTGAGGATGCATTTTTCAGTCGAAATCACAGGCCAGAGAGTAAACAGTGATAATTTATCCTGTATCCGGTTTCATGTATATACTTGTTTCTCAGTCGTTAACCTTTAAGTACTGACATAGGTTGACGAATAAGAGAAGACTTCAATTTTTTAAGTTCGAAATGAAAACAAATATAATGAAACAAAACTTAAACCAGTTTAACCCGTAATTGGTATCGGGCTCTACAAAATGTATGGAATGTTGTACATTCAATGCCAACGGTTATGCATTGAGGAAATTTGTCCAAGAACACGCTCAGCTGCAAGTTTTTATTTCCCAATCAAGATCCCCTCTTTATACAGGCTGAGTGAGCCCCTGGAGGGGTATTTTCGTAATCGCTAATTCGCATATTTTCTTCTATCGTTATATTATATGGTGAATTTTCAATGTTTTGTTTTACAGACTGTTCCCTAAAAGATTATCATATGTATACTATGGTGTTGTTTAATGAAACAACGCTACAAAGTATCTCGAAAAGAACTTTTGAACTGATTTCAAATATGGATTCCGTATATTGTGGTGTGTGAGAATTGTAATATGTATAACTGTAATAACGAGTGAATAATAATCGGGATGGATTTTAAAATATTCCAATTTAATCCAGATAATATGTTGATTCTGTCACTTCTATTGTTGTAGCTGGAGCATCCTTACTATTCTCCTAGCCTCTCTGTACCCAAATAACAATCGGGCATTGAAACAAAAGGAGGAAATAATTAAACATAAATATTTAGAGGAGGAGGAGTTTAGGGAGGTGAAAGGGCATTAATAACTTGATGAAGGGAGTGGAAGGAGGTTTAAGAGATTTGTCACCGGCGGTGCCTCATCCCATTTACCTGCTTCGGGGGAGGCCCTTAACTCAAAAGCTCTCGCCAGTTTGTATGTTTGATTGTGCCCTCTCTAGCATGGCTTCTTCCCTCTTTTATCTAAAGCCCTTTTAAATCCTCAACCTTTTACCTTTTTATTTTCCAATGCCTTTTCTAAACTCATTACAAGCCCTTGATATTGTGAGACTCTCCTCGAGGGCTCGAGAGCCTTGGAGAGAATTTATTAAGAACACCCTGATATTACCTTTTGAGAACTTCAAAAGTTGAAGGATTTAACGAGTGTACATTATTAAAAAACCTTTAATCTCTTTTTTTAGCCGGATAATATGAACCTCAAATTTTATTGGTTTCCTGCTTATAATAATTGTTTTAAATTTAATTTTTGTTTTTATACAGTCTTTAATCTTTTAGCAGCGGGAGATGGATCATATGGGATACAGGACCCTCCAGTACAGTATCTCCCATGTACTGAACACCAGACCCTTCCTGAGTTGTATTGATACAGGTTACTTATGTATTCCATAATACATAATTTTATTAATCGACACGAGGGACTGATAGAGTAGACTAGTTGTTATTAGTAAGTAGAAATAAAAGCAAAAGTAAAAGTAAAAATAAAATAATTATTAGATTGTAATTGCAAAACTCCAAAAAAACAAAAATAAACTATATATATATATATATATATATATATATATATATATGCTTCTGGGTTCAATATGTGGTAGACGGTAGAATATTTAGAGGACTTTAGTTGTGCAGGGAAGTGATTTGTCCGAGATCACTGCCACGTTTTCCCTCTTCTAAGGGTACCCACTTAATAGAAGTCGGGTGGGCCCCTGGAGAATCTCCAGATTCCAAAGGTTATAATAATTTATCTGCTACAGCCGTGTTTGAAGCAAAGACCTTCGCCATGGCATCACCAAATACGCTCCAAATATTTTAAATGAAAAAATTTATCATTTTAAATTTAAAAGGAAAAACATAGGATGCTTATAAATGTTATTATTTTTATACACTCATTGGATTAGTAACGGAGTGAAATTCAAATCATGTGCTTAAAGCCATCGTGTTGGGCAGAAATCATTTGTTTATAAAAAAAAAAATAGTTATGTATGCACCTAGGGACTAAAGAAGATCTTTATTCTCTCAGCTGTGTTTTTACCCGAACGAATGCGAAGGTACAATTCAAGTTTGTTCACGAGCGGATGCGAGGGGATAATTATCTTTACTCACGAGGCCAAGCCGAGTGAGAAATAACATTATTTGCTTTTTGTGCATTATGTGGTGGATCCATAACTTACACAACCTGAACACAAATGAACTTCTGTTTATCAGTTTTGGTGTTTCGAACAGCTGAATTCAATGGTCGGTGTGACAGGTATACCAACCTAACCCTGAACTTTTTCAGTACAAAACCTACTTTATTTAGACGAATTAGATTGTCATCTATATTCCCTAGGGAATAACTTTTTGACTCAATTTCTAATGTAAAGGGAGAAAAGACGTACTTTAGTCCTAATTAATTGAGCCAAAAACACGTTTTTGTACCAGTGATAAAATAATTATTTATTAATGACAGAGACGACATGATTTTAGTGTTTAGGGCTGTATTTAATTTATATACCTGTTGAGCAATAAATTCTCGTTTGATAAAAATATTCGTTTTATTATTTATTCTGTTTTAATTTTCAAGAATATTTAATTACACAATTTCCTGTTGGCTTTTACTTTTTTCCTTATCTGATTTTCCTGTAATGAAAAATTTACATTTAAATTGCTAGTTCATATTATTTTTATGAGTATAAAATTCAACTTTTAAAATATTTTTGACACTTTTGTGCCTTGTTTTATTCCTTTCTATTTTTATAGTTTGTTCTATTACTAATAGAACTATAGTTCGTTTTATTACTAATTTGTTCTAAGTATACCGTCAAATCGAATTTTCATTTCACTGGTTAATTGGCATCTCTCACCAGGTTTCCTATTATGTATTGACTATTTTAAATAGTTTCTTTAAAGCAAGCATTTTTTTGGAAACGCAACCTGAAGTAGGTTATTCACCTGGGTTATTCCTGGCTCATAACTATTAATATGAATGAATGAATTTAAATATTCTTATTCGGTTAGGCTATTTAAATGTTGAAGCGATTCTACAATATTTTCTAGAGCACAACAAATGTGTTCGGTGTCAAATTTCAATATTTCTGGAATTGTTTTTATTTACCGTTGAATAACATAACTCGTAAGAAAATATACATAGTTTGATTCTAATAAAAATATGGAGGTTCAAAACATTTTGTACACTCCGCCCTTTTTGTGATTTACTGAATGATTATCATTCTCGTTTTTTAAAATATTTTTTTAAGAACCAAATTATGCTTTAGACGTTTTGCTTATTCCACGTGGAATAACACAGTCTGTGATCAAGGAAAGGTTAATACTAAGCATAATCTTCAAAATATTTGGGTTTTACACTACTCCCTTTATTTGATTTACTGAATAAATGTTCTCTTTTTTTAATTTATTTTTTTAAAAGCCGAGATGTTTATTACTTTTGCATTTTTGATACTGAATGAAAAGTGGTTATTTTAAGGTTAATTCTAAACGTAGCATGGATATTCAAAATATTCGGTTTCGAACACGTTACACGTTACTCCCTTTCTGTAATTTAAAATGTATTTCTCGCGTTTTGTATTCATTTTTAAAAATGCTTTGTATTTTGAATCTCGTGTTGATTCAACATGGTATGACACAATTGATTCAGAGGTTACTGGCAGTTCTTTCCTGACCGAACCACCTTAGCTTGTGCTCTAGCATAGTCTGAGCCGGCTTAAATTTGAGACCAGTCCGTATGGTGCTGTTACGGGCGCCATCAGGAAGACGAAGGCAAGAGGATTAGCGGCTTAAATCTGTCGGCGGGAGAAGTTAAAATAGGATTAGGACCGTTCTAGATCGTCTCCTTTTGTCGGCAAAGGATTAAGAAGATTCCAGAATTTTCTGGCCCCTTCGTGTTCTAGAATGTTCAGCCTTGCCTATTTAAAGACTTCCCTCACCTCGAGTCAGTCAGTCTTAGCCGGAGAGTAGACCACGCAAGATCTGTGATAAGTGAGTGTCAGTGTGATAAACTAGTCAGTGTTGAACCGGCCCGTGTAATAAGTGTATCAGTGAACTGTGACAGTTAAGTGAATAAACTGTTTCTGTTTGTTTCTGTGTGTCAGTTTGTCATACTTGGAGAATCTTACAGTCGGTGGACTAGTGAACTGTAAGTGTTAATTATTAGTTATAAATTGTAGTATAATATATTCATAGAAACTATTATAACTAGTTAAGCTATCTAGAATTAGTAATATCTAATATTATTGTAATAATTAAATAGGAGTTAGGCCTAGATAATAAATATTTAGAATATTGTTATTATAAATTTATATTATCACCAGTTTGGATTCCGAGCATCACACTCCACCATTCAGCAATGTCATCGTGTGGTGGATGTGGTCTCCTCTGCATTAGAACGTTGATCATTTTGTTCGGGCGTCTTTCTTGACGTGGAACAGGCTTTTGACCGAGTCTGGCATACGGGCTTGCTCTACAAACTCCGTAAATTCCTACCCCCTACATACTTTCTCATCCTTCAATCCTATCTCACAAATAGAACTTTCAAAGTAAACCATAATAATTTCTATTCATCCCTCTTTTCCCAATCTGCTGGTGTTCCTCAAGGTAGTATCCTTGGCCCAATCCTTTATACAGTTTATACAGCTGACATCCCAACTCATCCTAATACTATCCTTACCACGTATGCTGATGATACATGTGTATTATCAGTCAACACCAATCCAGTTATTGCATCCCAAAGCCTCCAATCCCATATCACTGATCTTGAAGAATGGTTTCAAAACTGGAGAATTAAAATAAATTCTCAAAAATCACATCAAATAACTTTTACCTTACGTCGTAAACCAATGACTTCCTGCCCTACAGTATCCTTTAATAATATCCCACTGGTGCCTGTAGAACAGATCCGATACTTAGGGTTGCACCTCGACAAACGATTAACCTGGAATCCTCATACAAGATTGAAAAGACAAGAAACCGCTCGACGTTTCAGGCTACTTCAATACTTACTAGACAAACGCTCTAAGCTCCCAATTAACTACAAAAGACTCATCTACATGACCATCATACGACCTATTTGGACTTACGGAGTAGAGCTATGGGGCTCCACTAAGCCATCGAATTCCTCTCGTATCCAATCCCTACAATCCAAAATCCGTAAAATCCTCAATGCTCCTTATTTTGTTAAGAATAAAGTCATCCATAACGACCTTAATGTCCCTTTTGTTGCTGATTTGGCCCGAACCCGGTATCTATCCTTTCATAGCAAACTTCATTCCCACTCAAACCCTCTAGTTTCAAACCTAGCTTCCTCTTCAATTCCCGATAATCCTCCGAGGCGTCTGAAAAGAAGATGGCCCCGTGACCTTCTTATTTGAACTTTGATTTGGGTACTACCAGTGGGTAGTTTCTCTACTTGTCATTCTCATGTCATTATGTAACACGCATTCTATTTACTTGTTGTATAATTGTAATACAGTTGTAAATATGAATAAATAAATTTAAAAAAAATTTATATTAGTTCAATAATTTAATTGTTAATAGTTTAATTGTATCCTTTTTATCATTTTGTTAATAAATATTAGTATCTTTAATTAAGGAATTGTTTAATTCATTTTAATACCCAGTAGCCCGTAACAGTACTATTACGTATCCTATCTCGTCGTTCTTCCTCCCGCATAACGCATCTCTATGGATTGGATCCTATTCTTGTGATTCGAGGTGATGGTCCACTATTCGGAAGAATAGGGAGGAACGTCGAATTATAAATCATCATTTTAGTTTTTCTCGCCACTTCCCTTTTACCCAGGAAACCCCTTCGAAGCAAACTAAATACTCTGCCAGCTGCACCGATACTCTGAGAAACTACCTCGCCAATAAAGCCGTTTTCGTTAAGATGAGCACCTAGATATTTGAAATTATCAGCCTGCTCTAATCTTTCTTCGTTCGCTCTTATCATCCTCATTATTCTTCCCTATCCTAATATATTTGGTCTTATCCTCGTTGATTCTCATTTTTATCGTGGCCATTTCTACTTGAAAAACGTTTATGTTGTATTGTCTTTACAATATTGTAGGTCTTGGTCATTGGAAGCCAGCAAGACCAGGTCATCCGCGAAAGCTAACACAGAAAATTAATTATAAACATAATATGGAAATCAAGCATATTCCGATTTTGTATACTTTGCGCGCTGTTTCCTTTCTGTAACTGTTTTTATATTTTCTCCTGCTTTATATATATTTTTTAAAAAACCAATTCCGTATAAGTAGCGTTTCCCGAATCTCAGTGAAGGCTGCTTGAAGCCTTT
The DNA here is from genome assembly GCA_037127475.1 of Arma custos. Taxonomy (NCBI): domain Eukaryota; kingdom Metazoa; phylum Arthropoda; class Insecta; order Hemiptera; family Pentatomidae; genus Arma; species Arma custos. Next base: position 112,649,682 of record CM073764.1, read on the forward strand.
GAATAACAACGTTTGTACATTTCATCAGAGATTGGCAAAGGGACGCAATTTCGAGGTGGAAGCGACGAAAGAGGGAGTTTCCGCTGGAGGCAATTACTAGTTTGAAACTACTCGATCCAACCCTTGTACTAGATTGCAACAGTTCACACCTCCCTATTGTCCCCGTCCCCTATCCTCCAACGCTTTATCAGATGTTGTATTTCAATATTTAGACAATTAGTACAGCTTTATATCTGCTAATTGTTATTGTATACCATATCTTCACATTATCATCATTATATTCGATTTTCGTTTACGCAGTTTTACCTGCTCCGATTTCTAGTGAACTGTATCTGGTCACTCCACAGTTATCTATGGTGGTCTACATTTTTTTCTTGTCATCTGCTATTAAAGATAACTTTGGTTTGTAGGTTTTAGGTCCATCGTCCAAATAAAAAAAAAATCACCAATACCAAGTTGTATTACTTCATCAACGTAATATTTATAAAAAAATAGCAGTGCTCCGATGCTGAGCTGAAATAAAAAATATTAAGATAAAGAAAATAGTTTGCAACTCTTACCCAAGTATAATATTATTAAGTAACTTATATTATAATTATTTTCAGTTCATTTCACTAATAAAGCGTTTGTGATTAATTTTCCACATATGGTTTATCTGTATGTTTTTCTTTCATCCCTGTTCGGGCGCCATACATTTGTAGGCTTACCTAGTCCATTCGGTGATGCTATCTATGGGTGTAGACCGAAGGGAGTTTTAAGTCCATTCATTTTTTGGCAAAGTATCGTCATGTGTGGATGTAAACGTTATCTTAATTTAGTTTTTTATTGGGCCAAAAAGTAGCTAACATTTTTGTTTTTGCGGCTTAGCGATAATGTTATGCTATGCTAGTTTTTGATATGTTTCGTTTCATATCATCATTCAACTTCATTTTATTGGGACTATTGTTTTTTTTTTCATTTCATCATTAGGACCTCGGACCTAAAACCTATAACCCTGATCAAAAGGTTTATATTTAAAAGGTAGGTTGTAGATCTAAATTAAGATATGGATAAAAAAAAGTAAGTCCATAGAAACCAAATTGTATTGGTTAACGTAACATAAAATAGCCTAGCATAGCACTAACGCTGGGCCACAAAAAGAAACAAGTTACTATAAGGAAGATTTTATACACTCATTGGCCAAATTTAAACAAAACTGAGGGAAGGTAACCATACACTTGTTACCATAGTGTACCAGATAATGAATTAAAGATGGCGGGCTTCCGATTCCTTCGGTCCACCCCAATAGGTAACAACACCGGACGTGACGCGATGAAAAAATGAAAGTGGTTACAGGTTATTACATTTTTCTCTTCAATATTATAGATTCCTCTTATGGTAATACGCCCTTTGGTGGAGGTTCGATGCGTGTAGATGGTTCATTGATATTAGGGATAATTCAAGTTGACTGCCCCTGCAATTTAACTAATTGGACTAATTCAACGGGGCATTGTAGTTAGTGGATACAATGTTACTATTGATTACAACAATAATATTACAGAGTGGTACATTGTATACATAATATTAATGTAACGCTTGTTTTGCTATATCAATACCATGTGATATTTATATATAGGTTTAAATTCAGAGTAAATAATGAATAGTGGAATTTAAACTAATTTATATAAAAACATAACTCATAGTAGTCATTTTAGTTGGTATTCATTGATATCCTTATTCTATTTATTTTTAGTTTTACATAAAAACTGCAAACCAAATTGAGTAATGCTATCCATTACTCAACTAAAACTGGTGTGGATAATAAATATATTTACCAAGTTATCCACTTCCGCCGACCATCATACATCTCTGATCTCCTTAAATTCTAAACCTTGGTTCACTACCGTAACACCCGTTCTCTCAGACCTATATACAGCATCCAACCAAATTTGATAGAGCTTTCCTTATCCGATCCTCGTCCCTTTGGAACTCTATACCCTCTTCCATTCGTCGTTCCAATAATCTTTCAACCTTAAAATCTCTGATAATCATACAATTTCCAAAAAATCAGAAATAAAATAGCCAGTTTTCAGATTAAATTTTCTAACTGATCAATGAATGATGTGTTTTTATTTATATATAAGTATATTTATATCATTATATATATATATATATATATATATATATATATATATATATATATATATATATTTATATATATTTATATTATTGACCCTTCACTCATCCAGTTAGATATTTTTAAAAACAAGTTGATAAGGATCATATTTTGTTTTATTTTCTGCTTTTTTAGTTTCTACTTGACTTTGTAATTTGCATACATATGTAATTATTTATTGCTTCTCTCTATATAATTATTGTAATCTTATTTCTGCTATTTTTTATTTCTTGTACTCTGTTTTGTTTTTCTTTTTTAAATGTTATCACTGTAGGCAATTCAAAACTTTTTTCTCATTAATTCTTTCTTATTTTGTTCTATACTATTTTGCCTTTACTTATTAATTATATAAACAAGCTATAATTATAACTAAGTAATACATGTGATATTAATAAAGCAAATTTTGTTTTTATTTAATTAGTGCTGCATTTTAATTTTAATATCAGTTGTAAGTGACTAGCAAAGCGCTATAAAGAAAAAAGTATTGTATACGTTTTTATTTTTACGTTACTCGTATTTATACATTCAAAAAGTGCTTTGTTGTGTAAGAGTTTGGCTTCATTTTCTCTTGAAATTTAAATGTTTATAAGAAATGTAGGAGAAATTATAAATAAAAACCTGTTTTATCAATGTTTTATAGTAATAAACTTTTATGTTATAACAATTTTCGTTATAAAAAAACTAGTCCTTATAATTTCTATTTAAAGTTTATAAACATAATTTTTGTATGCTATACATTAGTATTTTTAAAATACAATTGTCAACTAAATATCATATAATCAAAATCAGGGATTACTTCTCCTTCAGTAGACTTTTTTTTCTGAAATACGGCTTTCAAATCCTACTGACAGAGAAGTCAGATTTTAACGGAGGGATTTGGATGATGTTACTGGGATGTTGGGGCGCAAAGTGCATGTGACAAGTTAAGCAGCGACGATTGTCGTCTGAAATCGGTTTAGCCTGAACATGGACTTTATCTGATTGGGAATACATTTGATACACAATTTAACGAAGCCTTTACTTTAAGCTTTATCTTAATTGTATGCATAATATACAATGCTGTAACAAATACTTAAGACGCATCATTACTATTTTTCCCTTCCGAAATACCTGTGCTAGAGCCAAATTAAGATAAAACAATAGTTAGAAGCAGAAATAACCTCAAGAGCATGGTCGAGTTAAGGGCCTAAATTTGCCGAAAGAATTCTATTCTTAATAAGCTGTGTGGAGTGATGACTATACTGTCATGGGATACCTCAACGTCTTTACCGATTAATTTTATTCTAATTAAATATTAATGACAAATTCATCTAATGGAAATACATCTGATTTAGGTCATTTCTTGAAACTCATATACTTCTTATGTATATCATGAGCAAATATATATCATGTATAATAAAATATTTCTCTGAAGGATAAAAAGTCCCTGATTTTCATTTTACTATCGAAATGAATACTTTTTAAAAACGTATAACCAAGGTAATTGATTGACGGGAGATGGATCATATAGGATCTAGGACCCTCCTGGGGCCCACCCAGCCTCTATAAAATATTATAAAAATAGGGTACCTAAAATAAGGGGGGAAAATCTGGCGGACCTAGGACAAGTCACCTCTTTGCAGAACCGTTGTCCAAGAAACAGTACAGTCTCTACCATGTACTGAATCCCAGACTCTTCATGGGTTGTAGTGGTACAGGTTTTTTAGGTTATTTTTATTATTATCTTAGTAATGCAATAATTTAAAAGTTCTAATGCCTTCCTCTTTTTTGTTGACATATAATCATAAACGAGGAGTAATAAATCTTCTCTTCCATCCACCCCGAAGATTTGCCTAAGCATTCCAATATAGCGTGCTCTTTATATTTGAACTGTTCAAAGAATAAAACATAAGTGAGTGGGGGGGGGGTCAGAGCCCCAGCTAGCGAGCAGCATCCATCTCCTCAGCCAGGGTCGGAGCTCGGATCGGAAGGTACACATCATATATCAAGGGCTTACTCACATAGTCCTAAACAATAACGATCCTTTCAGGATTCAGTCCGTGGCTTGCTTTCCTACGTTCAATACTTCTCAATGGCTATAGTCCTGCGCAATAAATTACCAATAACAGATTACATTTGGATTAAAGGTCATATACTAAGTATGCGTATATTGTAAGTACAAAAATATAAGTCCCTATGTTGAATGCCAAACTAATCTCTGCTTATACACTTGCATCCATCCTCGGTCTACCCTCACACACGCTTATTAACTGTTGATTAATTCGTTCATTACTAATCCCTTCGATTTTATCATCCGGGTGGGTACATGGTGTATCAGTAACGAAAATCCTCAATTCACATGAGATATGAAGACGTTCGAGCACGCCTTTCCTTACATTATCAGTATTCAGTTATAGCTGATTAGAAAATCTAGACCAATCTGTAGCAACATTATGTTGCTATAATTATTTAAAAATTAAAAACTTTTCATTACAATAATTTAAATTTTATTAAATGAATTTCAAATTAAAGTGCCAATTTAAAAATGTATTTTTTTATGTTCCACATGGGTAGCGGAGTAAATTAATATGTAGAGCGCAGTCAATAGAGTTAGTGTGCAGCAGATTCCGGGTTCAAATCTGACGGGCAGATAAATTTTTAGTCTTTTAACAGCCAAAGTTGGCCCCTGTGTGATCTATAGACCCTCCTAGGATTCACCCAGGCTCTAGAAATTGGGTGGTTGAATCAGCCAAATCATCTCCGAGCACAAACTTTGTCCAAGAAGCAGTACAGCCTCTACTGAACGGTTCTGAACCTAAAATCCTTGGGTTTTGCAAAATGGGTTGCAGTGCTACTGGTAATAATATCTGGTGTTAATTGCAATCAAATAATTATTGTATGTATACTTATAGAAGAATAAAAAGGAACAACAAATTTTACCATTAAGCAACTAGTCTACTCTATCTATCCAAAAACCTTTCTCTCTTATCAACAAATAAAATTATGAACTTAGGAATTAGTAACAATCATTATTAAACTTAAGACAATTTCTATAAACAGGAAACTCTTCATATTGGTGTTTTTTTTTTAAACATAGCATGAACTATTTCTTACACACTTTACCCGGGATTTTTTCAGAGGGACTCACAAAGAGTCACAAGGAGCAACCACACTGTATTATTATATTTAAATCCTCCAATAAATAAAATCTTCGATACGAGAAGTATGATTCTTTATTGCCATGATTCTGTATAATACTCAAATTTTCAGGTATACCAATATAAATATAAGGATATATCCTGATCCCATGCAATAAAAAGGAATATGAAAACAGCAATTTATAGGAAGAAAAGGAAGAGGGGGGTGCTTGGAAAAAGTGGCGTGATAAGTTTTAGATCCTTGAGGATAAATTGTCGTTAGGTCTTCTTCCTTAAAGGGCTCCTAGGCTCCTTTATCCCATATTGCATTTTCATCGCCCGTTCTGTTGCGGTTTGACCAGGGAATGGACAAGAAGCCGGAGGAGTTAGGATATTTGGTATTTATCGAGTGCACACAAGTTAACTCAAACAAGGACCCTTGGGCGGCTTTAGCTCGGGATAAATTTCGCTCCCTCTCTCCCTTCCAGGCCTCCCTACTTCCATATACCCTAAGAGGTTGGATAGCATAGGGTCGCTAACCTTCCTGATTGTCGGGAATATTGGAGTTTTACTAACGTTAAAATGTTTTTTCTGCTGAATTATTAACGAAGTACAACTATAAAACAGATCCTTTATGCGCCAGAAGAAAATCCATTTATTTATGTTGAATGAAATAAATTCATTTGGCTATACAAAGAGACAATCTACGATGAACTAGATAATTTATGAGCTATCATATTCAAGTGGAAATGGTTGACTGGATGGATAACTCTAAATAAAATAATTCCTCCTTATTTCATGTTATTTATTGACTGCACCCTCTGACCATTTTACACTCTTCACATGAACTATAAAATTGGCATTTGCACTCTACGATCTATAATTTTACCTATACCATTTTAGCTCTCTAATCACTCTCCCTCTCTAATCTAATAATCTTGTATAGTACATATATATATAAGATCGGATTACATTCAAAGTTCATATAAAGAAATTGAAGTGTGTCAGCCATTAAAGAATTGCTTATTCAGAATCTATTTTTGTTCAAGACACAAGAAACCTGTATATCATGCAATCAATTTATCTAAAATAGTCTAAAGCACATTCTCCTTCACTGACCAGCACACAATGAATATAGACAACAATTTCTTCAACACTTCATCTTAGAATCTTCTGATAGCCAAAGTATCCAAGCTGTACTCAATATCGACAGGGTAGACAAGTTACATAAAGTGTATTAATACATGATGGGAGTTCAAAAAGTGCTAAATTGTTTATCATAGACCATTTTCTATGACAACCAATTTAGTGTTTGTTTTTAGTCTATCTTTAAAGTGATATTTTGTTTATTTATTTTTATTGTTTCTATCATAGCACCAGTAATTGTTTATCCTTTAATCTGTTATTTATGTTTTGAAAACCAGAATCTGTTAGTAAATTTTATTTTATTTTCATTTTGCAATGATACGCACATAAATTGTTAAAATCATAATAATGTAATTTATAGCTTAGCTGGGCTCTATTTGTATGGGGAAGCCCCGAAAGACAAATAAATTTCTATCTATCTATCTATCTATCATATAAAATCGGAAGGGATAGCTCAGTGGAATAAATCGCTGAATCGTCATGCAAAAGTTTCTGGATTCAAGCCCATCTTTGGCAGATAAATTATTTAATCTGTGAATAGATGCCATTGTATGATGCGCACATGCGATTAAGAATACGAAAAGGTATGAAATATAAATGTAAGAGATAATGGAGATTAATTCCTAAGGCCGACAATCATTTTCGCTTGGATTTACTTTACAATAAAAAAGCTCATAAAATCTACATTTATTGTTGATCTCCTTACCTGAAGGTCTCTGCCTACCTCTTTTATGCCAGAACGCGATTCCTTGAAAAAATCTTTCTTATTTTTCATATCCTATTTTCCGAAAGATTTCTTGCTGTAATTCCTTCGATATTGTTTTATTTAAATACTATGAATATTCAAGTCCTGTCATCAATTCTAAATTAAACAGAATAAATAGAGTGGAGTTCACTTGATACTTTCTCAATTATCATAATTATTAGAACAATAAGAATAATATACGAGCATAAGTTAAGGCGAATTTTCTCTAGTATGAGTAGCTTGTAATGAGAGAAGCCAGGTTCATTCTCATGGTTAAGTGCAGAAGTCAGGCCTTGGTTTGAAGCGGAATTATTGCTTGTGTTGTAACTCTCATGACGAGCCAATGAAGATTCCGTTTCCTTCAGTATAACCAACCCTTTCTTGACCAAATTCGACCCATCCAATTATTCATCGAGGCTGTAGAATTATCAAATAAGCTAAAATTAAGATATGCGATTACCATTTTTTACGAATGTCTTGCTGATCTATTATCTGCTAGAATTTGTATGTATTAATCAAATAAACTAGAAAAATATATTAGGTATGTATTAGGGCCTCAGCCAGATTGTCCTGGGTTGTCATGGTTATACTGGTAACTACTTATGACCAGTTTGGGTATTGCAATATAATGTGGTTTGTTATTGGTGAAAAGTAACTAAGAATGTTAAAGGATAGCATAAGGATGGGAATATATGGAAAATAATGTACAAGGTGATGCGTGCCTACACACAACCATATCGACTTCCTGCAATCCAGTTCCACTAGAGATCTATTTTCTTACAATACATGCCCTATTATTGATATTTATTTATAGTTCAAAATTATCCACGTACAATGCCGAGATCGCGGCCGTGTAACTGATTTACAGAGTCAAATGAGAAAACAACTCTTACGCTATGGTAAAAAATAATGTTTTTTGTGTAAAGATTATTAGGTAAAATTCAGGTAAAAGAAAGGTCTGTCGCCTGAATATTTGGGAGGTTAACATTCTGTAAAGAAAGATGTAACAGAATCGACCAGTAAAATGTTAAAGAGATGATGAATGAGAAGGAGATGAGAGGATAGTGTTAATAACCACTTCTAACTTTGGATGTCCATGGATTTATTGGAAGAAAGTTTTTTTTGCGTTTATCAGTTTCAAACTATTGAGTCTAAAAGCAATACTTTGGTAGTGCGATACTGTAGGTCCTAGTAACCTTTCTTAGGGGCAGCTTTTGTCGCTGTTATGTGATCGGAGCACATGAAGTTTCTTTTATATTTCTTCAGGCTCCGTCAATTAACAATTAAAGCACATAGTAATTATTTATTTGGTTCCTATTTAAAGGAAGAAAGTTTTTTTAAAATAAAGAAAAACTGTTCAAATGTAGTGCGTATCAATTTCTGTTTGTATTTAATATTTACTGTGTATCGCCAGTGAAATCGTTAGACTAAGTGCTCATTGGAATCACCGTAAATTTTCACTGTTGTGCAAGTTCTTTTAATCCTATGGCAGACAGGTCATCAATGAGGGGGATAATGAAGGTGTTCCGGACCGGTGGTGTCATTAATACGACACGCTAGGCTCCTGTTGGAGGATTAAAGGTTAGTTCATCTCTTAATCTCCTTATCCGTCTCTGCAATTGTCTGATTTGCTTTGATCAAAAGAATTTTCTTTGCGAACTTATGCTCGAGGTATCCACCTCGAGCCCGAATCCAAGAGTTCATCCGCTTCCTAACAGATTCCAATTCTTGTTTTTTATAAATCTCATAAAATCCGATTTATTAGCATTCACAGGAGCCATCTAAAATTCAAATTTGTGAATCCTTACATAACTAATATTATAACATAATTCTATTTTTAAAAAGTTTTAATTCAATATTTACTAATAAATCTACTTTATTTTTGCGTTAAGAATCGTCTTTGAATCCTTTTTTGAACATTTATAGTCAACTTTTTATAACACAACATATAACATAACATATTATTTACTACTATTACTAATTATCCAGCGCATTCAAAGTTTAACTGCGCTATAACTATTATAAAAATAAATTAAATAGTTTATAATAAATTTAATAATCTTTAATCAAGGGCGATTTGCTGTTGGGGTCGGATATTATTAAAGAGGTAAGAGATATATCCACGAAATTGGATTACCATATATTGATATTTACGACTGTTCGTCAGTATGTTCTGTCTAAAACATTAGCTTGTATCAAAGGATAGATAGCATTTGATATTGTATAGTTATGCGATGTTTTTCCATCCATTTAATGGTTTACTGCTCCTTCAAAGGAATAACGACATTTTGCATTTTTGAGTTAAGCCTTGAGTAGCAATTGTATTGGTAGGAGCTTTTTAATACAGGAACGACCTATCTGATATTCCATTTCCAACATGTTTTTTAGAAAGTCGTAATTTTATTCGTTGTATGAAAAATTAGGATTTTGAGTAATGACATTGTTCTTTTGAAGGAGTTATATTTTACCGTCCATCTTATCTTTATACGTTCCTTCTCTAACATTAGCACTCGTACATGCAATGTCTATTTGTGTGTAAGATTGAAATTTCTAATAAAATAATTCAGTATGATGCGTGGAATTCAATCACTCATTTATTTATTTGACGCGAAACAGCCATGAAAGACAACGCGACTATGATGCAGGTTTTTTTCTTTTTTGTTTTTCCATCTTTTCCTCATGGTATCACTAAAGGCTTTTTTTCTTTCTTCTGTCCGGGTCTTAGATGGAAATTTTTTTCTTTCTGCCACTAGAACCGCATTTTTGAGGAATTTTTGGTATTCAGTTATGTTTTCCAATAAATCTGGTGTAATGCCGTGTTTCTGTGTTTCTTTTTTTATTTGTTCTGTGTGTCCTTGTCTGAATTTGTAGCCCATAATTTTGGTGAACATTTTTTTGTTTAGTCTCTCCTCGTTCATCCTCATCATGTGACCATAAAATCTGAGTCTTCTAACCCTCATTTCCGTTTCCAAGTCACTCATTTCAAAGTAAATTTCTTTGTTAGATTTCAGCCGGTATCCTTCTGGTGTTACTTTGGGCCCGTGGATTCTCCTAAGAGTCCTTCTCTCTATTTTAAGAAGTTTGTCTAAACTGGGAAAGCACATAGTCTCTGTACCGTACAATATCATTGGTTTTACCACTGTATTATAGCGCTTGATTTTGGCCTTTTTGGAGAGAAATTTTTTATTATATATACTACTCGTTAAGTAGCATTAATTCTCCAAATTTTTAATTCTGTACTGCATACTTTCCTTCTCAGACAAGTTTCTGCTTATTATCTCGCCCAGATATTTAAAAGTTTTAACCACCTGAATGTTACCGAAATCTGTTTTAACTTCTTTCTTACTAAAGTATTATATAAATTTGGTCTTTTGAACGGAGATTTTTAGTCCAGTTTTTTTCAGCTACTTTCATCAATGAATTTATTTGCCTAATTGCGTCTTCTTCCGAATCTGCCAGTAGGGCTAAGTCATCCGCAAAAGCCAGACACTTTACAAGGATATATTATTCTTCTGACTTCCTACTTTAGCTCCTGATGTTTCAATCACTCATATTATAGCCGTGAAATATATTTTCGATATTGATGGAATAATTGAACTTTGGCAGTACAAGTGCTCGTCTTTATCCCTCCGGATCGTTGTCAAAATCCCTCGGAATGTCTTGCCTCAGGTAGAGGTTTCCTCCATTATTCATTGTCCTCCTTCTATTGGAGGGATGTGGCCATCTCGCCCTGATCGATAGGGACAGAGGAGCGTGGCTCGGATGGCAGCTAGGAACAGTTTGAGAAGGGATCGAGGAGGGGTTCTGACAAATAGCCAGCAGGAGACGAGAAATATCTGCAATTTCCCTCAATGGTGCAACCAGTGAACCCCCGTCGCTTCCAAATGCTCGTTTACCATGGCGAAATATTACGGTGGACACTGCGAGAAAGAGGGAGAAAAAACACGAGTGCATTAATTCTAAATAAAGTGGCACTGGAAAATATTTTCATGCCCGTTCGGTCCAGTTAGGTAGCGCTTTTTAGAAAAAAAAAGTTAAACGAAAATAAAATTCAGTTGCTGCAGCATTTGGAAAAAAAGTGCATTAGAACCTTTTTCAAACTATAAAATATATAGTCCATGTTTGAATGACAATATTTAGTGTCAACATCTCGTATATACGGTCAGTACCTTTTATAATCAGTAAAATATAAATTTATTTTAAAAAGTTTGATTAACTAGTCATTTATTGTACCATCTTGAGGGTGATACTAATCGACAATAAAACGTTGTAAAATTCACACGACGTTTATGCTTATTTTTATTTTGTTTGGCGGGAGTCATATAAATGTGTCCGATGTGTTGAAAATGAGACCCACCATTGTCCAAGAAACTATCTATATGCACAAACTACGATGGATCATATATAGCCGCATTTGACAATAATTATTCTGGGGCCATCATCGCAAGAACAGTACAGATAATAAACGTAATTATAAAAATAAAAACCTGAATTAGTTCAATTTTTAAATAATTTAATCCTCACTTAATAAAACGTTAAGTTCTCACGTTTAAAAATGTCGGAAAGGTATGCTAAAAAAAAACGAGTTTATACTGATGTTACGAAGAAGTGATTCGAAAAAAGAGATCCGAACACTAATTCAGTCAATCAGAATGATTCTCTTTGCAAAATGTTGTGCACAATATTAGTATGCATAATACGAGTTCAGTGAAGGGCCCGGGGTTAAATAATTATTTATTTAAAATATTAGTAATTTTTTAAAAATTAAAAATATTAGTAATGAGTGGACCCTGTGGGGGCTTCAGACCTTTCAGTGGATCACCCGGTTTCTTTATAGATGATATATTGATATAAAAACCTGGTGGTTTAATGCTACCTACGTCAAATCACCTCCCTGCACAATCGTTGAATTAGAATTTTCAGTTGGTAGATTTTTCAAGACTAGAGAGCGAGGACTAACATAAAACATTCTTGGAGGGTAAAAAGCAACGACTAACTTCAAGTTGCTGCTCTGATTTATGATTTTTTGATTGATAACAGTATCAGTCTAAAATTATTTCACCGACCTAAGCTTATATTCACCGTATTGAAAAAAGGTTTAGAAATATATTATGCAAAAAATAAATAAAAGGAAAAGAGGGGCCATGTTTTTTTCTTAGTCCTCGAGTAAATAGCTCTGTTTGACAGAGACTGTAAGGTAATCAGGGAGATGTCAAACGGCTGGCAAGGGTAGAACCAGCCAGACTACAATCAATAGTTCGGCGTCTTCAAAGCTCCGATTAGATAAACATCTTTAGCTCTCGAATAATATCAATATTTAAATACCTCTCCTCATACATGTTATGGTTTCTACCTTAAATTATCCTGATTTTATAAAAACAAAACAAAATATTTATAAATTCTATTTGTTTGTTTTAAGCATCTGTCAGGGTAAAGGTGGATGTCTGATGGAATATATATTGCGTTAGATTTTATAAACTGAAATAAAAAATTAATTTGAGAAGGTGCTGTTGGTTACACAATGTTTTGGTATTGTATAAAAAAATAACAGTATCAATAATCCGCGAAGGTTCTTAAGCGTCCATCTTCTCGTTGTAAAGAATTTTTCTAAGGCAACAATAGTGTAAGGAGATAATTTTGCCAATACTACGTTTAACTCCCAAATAAAAGTACCCAATTTATAGAATATCAGACTGTTATTAGATTTTACTCGCCTATTAATGTATAAATAGTTTATCCGTTACAGTCAATTTCGAACCCTGAAATCAGAAAATGAAGGCCAGGAACACTGATGGACCCTGCTCCGTGATATAATAATTAAGTTTTTGATTATTGTCCATATAATCTTTTTCCGGGATGGACCGTGTGGTGTTGGTTTTGTTTGCCAAGCTTTCGCTCATCGTGTTGTGAGCTTCCTCAGGGCTAGTCAGTGAATGAAGAGCGGATAGTGGAGTCAGGGTGTATATAACTAGTGGTGGGGGGGTCTCGGTCGAAGTCTGCCTTCCCATTGGCCCGCTTGTATCGAGTCCGTGGGCTGTGTTGTGTTCGGGTGGGTTCGTGTGTGTTCGGTATTGTCGTATGTGTGTGGATGGTAGGTTGATGTGTTGGTCTTTTGTTTTATGGCAGGGTACCAGTTTTTGCTGAGTTTGTAACCGTCTTCCTTATTGAAATTATTGGGTTCTTTAATAATTTCAATGGCTTCTCTAATGGTGCGGAGGTGATAATTATTTTCTTTAACCAGTGCGGTTGTGTTTTCGAAAGGTATGTGGTGGTTGGTGTTGTAGAAGTGTTCTGCTACAGCCGATTTTTCCGTCTTAAAGTTTTTGACACTAGATATGTGTTCTTTTAACCTTCTTTCAATGGTCCTTCCGGTTTGTCCAATGTAGACCTTGCCACAGGAACAGGGTATGCTATAGATGCCTGGAGTACGTAGTCCTAACTTGTCTTTGGGTTTCGGTAGGATGTGAGCTATTGTTTTGTCTGTAGAGAATGTGGTCTTGATGTCGTGGTTCTTTAGAATCCTGGCGATCTTTTCTGAGGTGCCTTTGATGTAAGGAATGGTTGTCTGGTTTTTAGGTTCGTTGTCGGTTTCGTTCTTGTCTTGTTTTTTTAGTTTTCTCTTGCGTTCTACTCGTTTAATAGTCTCTTTGTCGTATCCGTTTTTTAGGAAGGCTGTTCTCAAGTGCCTCTTTTCTTTAGAGAGCTGTGACGGTTCAGCTATCATTTCAGCTCTGTTGAGTAGAGTGTTGATGATTCCTTCCTTTTGAGACGGATGGTGGTGTGATGTGGCATGAAGGTATCTGTCTGTATGAGTAGGTTTACGGTAAACGGTGTGTCCAAGGTGGTTTCCCTTCTTCTCGACCAGGACGTCTAGGAAGGGAAGTTTCCCATCCTTCTCCAGCTCCATGGTGAATTGTATGTTAGGGTGGATGCTGTTTAGGTGGAGTAAGAATCTGTCCAGTGCATCTTTTCCGTGCTTCCAGATGGCGAAGGTGTCGTCCACGTATCTGAACCAATATTCAGGTTTTTGGGTTGCGGTGGAGAGTGCCTTCTGTTCAAAATGTTCCATGTACAGGTCTGCTACCGGTGAGCTCAATGAAGATCCCATGGCTGTGCCTTCCATTTGCTTATAGTACTGTCCATTGAACAGGAAATAGGTTTCTTTCATGCATATCTCCGTCAGTCGGTACTCTTCTTCGCTCAGAAGATTTTAGTCTTGGTGGGATTGGGTCAGATATTATGAGCCGTTTGGTTTTTAACATAGAAGCATGTATCAAGAATATGGACCAAAACGCCGCCGAAACCATCCGGCAAGACATTAGTCACATTTTACGTAAAGCCAAGCCACCAAGACCTAACCTTTCTAAGACGCAATACAACTCACTCACTACACTGAAGAAACGAGACGACCTTCTTGTAATCCCTGCTGACAAAGGAAATGCCACCGTCATTATGAAGACAGACCAATATCTAAACAAAATGACGGAAATCCTCAACGATGGAACGTACAAGAAACTGGAGAAAGACCCCACTAATGACATTAACAAGAAAATTCAGACTATCATCAACACCAGCCAGACACTAAAAACCAAACGGCTCATAATATCTGACCCAATCCCACCAAGACTATACGGACAACCCAAAATACACAAAGACGGTATCCCTATGAGACCCATAGTCAGTACCATTGGCTCACCTACATACCACCTATCCAAATACATCTCCGACATAATTAAAACCCATACTGGCAAAACACAACACAACATCCGCAACTCCAAACAATTCATAGACATAATCAAAACCATTCATATAAACGAAGACGACATCCTAGTAAGCTTCGTTGTCAAGTCAACGCTCTTCACCAAGGTCCCTACCGATGAAGCCCTGAACCTTATGAAAAATCTTCTGAGCGAAGAAGAGTACCGACTGACGGAGATATGCATGAAAGAAACCTATTTCCTGTTCAATGGACAGTACTATAAGCAAATGGAAGGCACAGCCATGGGATCTTCATTGAGCTCACCGGCAGCAGACCTGTACATGGAACATTTTGAACAGAAGGCACTCTCCACCGCAACCCAAAAACCTGAATATTGGTTCAGATACGTGGACGACACCTTCGCCATCTGGAAGCACGGAAAAGATGCACTGGACAGATTCTTACTCCACCTAAACAGCATCCACCCTAACATACAATTCACCATGGAGCTGGAGAAGGATGGGAAACTTCCCTTCCTAGACGTCCTGGTCGAGAAGAAGGGAAACCACCTTGGACACACCGTTTACCGTAAACCTACTCATACAGACAGAAACCTTCATGCCACATCACACCACCATCCGTCTCAAAAGGAAGGAATCATCAACACTCTACTCAACAGAGCTGAAATGATAGCTGAACCGTCACAGCTCTCTAAAGAAAAGAGGCACTTGAGAACAGCCTTCCTAAAAAACGGATACGACAAAGAGACTATTAAACGAGTAGAACGCAAGAGAAAACTAAAAAAACAAGACAAGAACGAAACCGACAACGAACCTAAAAACCAGACAACCATTCCTTACATCAAAGGCACCTCAGAAAAGATCGCCAGGATTCTAAAGAACCACGACATCAAGACCACATTCTCTACAGACAAAACAATAGCTCACATCCTACCGAAACCCAAAGACAAGTTAGGACTACGTACTCCAGGCATCTATAGCATACCCTGTTCCTGTGGCAAGGTCTACATTGGACAAACCGGAAGGACCATTGAAAGAAGGTTAAAAGAACACATATCTAGTGTCAAAAACTTTAAGACGGAAAAATCGGCTGTAGCAGAACACTTCTACAACACCAACCACCACATACCTTTCGAAAACACAACCGCACTGGTTAAAGAAAATAATTATCACCTCCGCACCATTAGAGAAGCCATTGAAATTATTAAAGAACCCAATAATTTCAATAAGGAAGACGGTTACAAACTCAGCAAAAACTGGTACCCTGCCATAAAACAAAAGACCAACACATCAACCTACCATCCACACACATACGACAATACCGAACACACACGAACCCACCCGAACACAACACAGCCCACGGACTCGATACAAGCGGGCCAATGGGAAGGCAGACTTCGACCGAGACCCCCCCACCACTAGTTATATACACCCTGACTCCACTATCCGCTCTTCATTCACTGACTAGCCCTGAGGAAGCTCACAACACGATGAGCGAAAGCTTGGCAAACAAAACCAACACCACACGGTCCATCCCGGAAAAAGATTATATGGACAATACCGCAGACCGTGGAAGCCTACGTGAACATTTTTGATTATTGTATTGTATCGTGTGGTTTAAGATGAATTGAAGAGTAAAGAACTGAATTGTATGGATCAGAAGGTCAGATTTTAGCTTTTTCTAGAGCCCAATTTTTATTCGGAACAGATAGATCTTTTCTGGTCTAATCACCCATCCATAAGATGTAGGGCCTATGACCAGACAATATCAACATCAATCATTATGTATTCAACATAATCTAAGTAACTAAAATATAAATTCTAATACATTTAAGTAGACAAGAATGCGAGCCATAACAGTCCTTTGGAAAAACAACTATTGCTAAACCCACAGTGCAAAACAAAACATTAAGAATAAAATAAAATATAATAATAAAAATCCAACTGAATTTCCTGCATTCTGCCGCCCCTCAGTTATAAATCCCGAAACGGACGGAGAGAGCGGTTGGAGAGAATCGTGGTGGGGGAGAGTTAAAAAACTTTAAATTGGGCGGATTAAAAACTTGGCGGCCGGTGGCGAAGGGGATTGTTTACGGTGTAATTTCCTCCCTCAAACTGTTCTCCTCGCCTCGGCTAAAGAATGTCGCTGCTTTAGAACTCGTCACACGTAGCCTAATTTCCCTGACTTTTCCACCACCCATCACTACTGTAATAAAAGGCAATGTGCGAACGATCGGTTGCCACGAAAACTTATGCTCCTAAGAAATGCCCATGTCCTGGTTTTTCTGCAACATCTCTGTACCCACCCCCCCCCAAAAATAAACTATATGAAGCCCTTATTCCTGGCTTGATAAGGTGTTACCTGATCCTCCCTTAAACCTCGCGGACATCTGGAAAGGGCTGGTTGAGAAACAAAGTACGGTCAAGGGCACATGCGTGAGACTTTGGGTAGGAAATAAACCCCAAACATCATCAAATAAATTTAAAAAAACTATTATATTCACAAAGATACACCAAACAACAGTCAATCATAATAAATGCAATAGTAATTATAACCAATATCCTATACTACTCAATTAACAATATTCACAATTTCAATTAATTGGCCGGGGTTGTTTGTTCATTTAACGTTACGTTATGCTGCATTGTTTAATCGGACGATGATAACGTGAGAGTCTTAAATTTTGCCTACCCAGGTTTAATTATGATAGAGATCTTTAACAAGGACCTGGCATCGTACTGGTGAAGACCAACATAACCAAGGATCTTTTGCAAAAATCCTAGAGCCACCTGCCGGGCTACGAGACCACAATCTTGGGTAAAGTAGGATGTTATGCTAACCACTACAACAGATGTTGCATCCCCTACCCAACTGGTTAGTGATGAATTGGTTAAAAAAAATATTTGATTGTCATGTTATTTTATAAAATCATCGCAAATAGGTTCTATTATCCGATGCAACTGCTACCTTGATACACCCGGAATATAGTCAGACTACAGTATAAAAGATTTATACGTTAAGACTCTACTGTTCGAATCGGGACACTTCACACTCGGAGAGGTAACTGATCCTTTAAATAGCTTAAATTTAGATATCGAATATAAATAATAAATAAATAATATAATAATAAATATAGATAACTATAGCACACGCTTCGTGGTTTAAGCATTACGCAAGAAATAACCCTTGCAAAGTTGGCCGATGAGATGCTTTTAAAGGTTTACGAAATTCGATTGTACATTTTTTTTTATTAGCTTTATCATTGACAATATAACGTTCTGATTCAATATAACTTCTCGTTTCATTAGATTATCAATGATGTGATTTTATTAGCATTTATTATATTAGCAATTAATGTCTTATTGCCGTTTTTCCCAATGTGAATATTCCTATTATCAATACAATAGCCAGAACTACATCTACAAGTTCCACCATTAAGACTATAAGAAACTGGAGACTGACTCTTAACAATCCTATAAAAAAATAAAAAGTTTATTATCAATGTATTTAAAACCGGCAGCTGATGGAAAACTAATTAAATTTAATCTGTACTTGACTGAACCTTTGGAGTAAGCCCTCGGCGACACAAACGATCCAGAGACCCCCAACTTTATAGGAAGGGATGCATGGGGGGCCCGGAGGAATTCATTGATTACGGACCACAAGGCATCTGGAGATTCTCCAGTAGCCTCCGGGTCCCCGTCACACACGAGGTGTCTTAGTATTATAGTCAAAAATAAAACTATAAACAGGATTAATAATTATTCATGATCAATCAGATTACCATTCGGGTAGGTGTAAGGTGTTAATAATAAAAAAAGGGTAAAATTAATAATAATTTAAAATTTGAGTATTTTGATATTAAACAACATTATAACATAATACTAAAATTCTTAAGGATATCACATTAATTCAATAATTAGGGAAATAATAAAATATAAGAGCTCAGTGAAACCGACTGTTCGTTGCTGATTAAACAGAATATTTTTTAATAAAGTGTTTTTAAATTCATAAATTGTACATACTAGTTGTTAAGCCGTTTCCGACTATCCAAAGATTTATAAAAGTTTTCATTAAAGATCCTTAAATATACTTGGATATAATGAGCTGTATATATATCTTAAGAGCAGTTTTTAGAGAAAATAGTTAAACATTAATGATGCAAAGTGGTATTTGTAATAATTCAATTTTGTTGAAAAATGCTGTAACATCTTACAGCTCAATATCATAATCCTTTTCGTGTTTGACTTACCGCATAAACTAGCGCACACTGATATGAAAATATCATTTTGCGCGATATTTCCTAACAACATTGGGTATGGGAAGCTCAATCTGTGGATTGCTAAGTAGGTATGCTTCGTATCAGGCTGCGAGAGATGACAGATATTTACTCTGCTAATACACATGGATGGATCCTGTGCGATAGGCGGACGCTCCTGGTGCTCACACAGCTTCTAAAACGTTGGTACCCTTAATTGGGAGAAACATGCTGGTTAAACATGAACTCTGGCAAACCACCTCCCTTTTCAACCGTTGTCCTAGAAATAGTACAGTCTCTACTATGTACTGAATCCAAGACTCTTCATTAGTTGTAGTGGTAAATTTTTTTATTCAAAACAAGAGAGGAAGGAGTAATTTAAAACATTTTTCGGTGTTGATTTTTTTACTATTATAATTATTTCATATATGAATAACAGAAAAAATAGATTTATGGTTAAAATTAGTAAAAAGCAATTATAAAAATTTAAAATATCTGAATTATCAATTATTTAATTGTATCGTCTATAAAATGTTTTTATGGCGTCAGTGAGCATGTACTGAAACATTGGCCAATCTCATTTGTCAACGGAAAATAATCCGTAGCAGTTCGATTCGAGATGAAGCTCAGAAAACAAGGGGCAATAGTACGATGAAAAGCGGGGTCAAAAAAACTTTGGTGGGCCGTTGCATTGATGGAAGTTTCCGATTTGACAAAGTTATAGAGTTCTACTAGGACTTGCAGGCCTCCCAACCCATCTTGCAACGGATGTGGAGAAAGCCTTTTTTTTTCTATTCAAGGTTTTTCTTTCTCCTAATGCTTGTTGAAACAGAATTACAGTATTTAAAAGTTTAATTTAAAATTTGAATTATTTGAAATGATATGAAACTTTTTTATGAAACCACGTATATGTATAATTCATAAATGTCGTGTGCTATTGATGGTGGTAAAAACAATTTAGAAACCCTAGATCTTATATATAAAGAGAGTGTGGTAGCTCGGTGATAGAGCGCTTTGTTGCTGTGCCAAAGATCATGGGTTAAAATACGGCTTTGGCAGATAATTAATTTAATCTGAACCATTGATAAATTATTCTATGGTAAGAGATGGATCCTCTAGGATCTAGAGACCCGCTTTGAATTCACCCAGGCACTATAAAGTGGGTACCGTTAATAAGTGGGAAACCTGGTGGTTGGGCGTGATCTCCGGCAAATCACTTCTCTGCACAAAAGTTATTCCTGAAATTTTACGTTCTCTCCTCCTTGTACTAAACCCAAGCCCTTTCGTGGGTTATAGTGGTGCAACTTTCAACTAGACTAATATAAATAATAGAGTATCGTTAATAAAATCTCTGAAATACATTTGTTATTTTGAGGTTAAAATTTTCGGAACAATTCATACTAACAATTTTTAATTGAAACACCTACTCATTACTTTTTTAGGGAGAAAATTGAGAGCCATTAATTACCCTGACTGGATGAGTGAATGAATTTGTTAACAACCACCTACATGAAAGCTAATGTGAAAACAAAAAAGTTAAATTCGCCTGAATGACTTTCATTCAATTTTTTTTTTCCTGAAAAGAGTGCAATTTTCCGGCAGCTTATTTACGGTGAGGTGCGGCTTTGAACTGGCCAATACACCACAAACCCTATTTGGCGACGGATGGACAAAACGAACCTAATCAAAAGGATAGGGTGAAAGGGTTGAAGATGTGCTGGGAAATTAGTGAGTAATTGAGTTATTGAGCCTACACAAGTGGATGATTAGCTCAAACTGAGTTTGAATGCGGCCGTAACAAGCCGGTGTAAGGGGCATTATTTCTACCCTGATTCCTTTATATCCCACTAACAAGCGGCAAATAATGAATACTTAAAGGTCTCCTGTAGTTGACGATGGTTCTTAGTGGTTGGAAAATGGACTATAATCACGGTCTTCTGAATAATAAATCTATTCCTGATATTAAATAAATATCTAATATTGGTTTCATTATGTTGATCCCACTGAAAAAAATGAGAAGACAGTTTTTCTATTAGATATATTTTTTTTTATCTTATTCCTCTGAATGTCATGTTTTTTTTTTAGCATGGAGTTGCAATAATCGTTCACAAATTCCGCGCACTGGCTTCAGTCCTTCTTGAGATGTTAATACCCTCTTGAGCCCATTCTTCCGATGTAATTAGAATGCTTCTTCCTGAATTTACCAGGATATTTCAGTCTACAAAATTCAGATACTCACTGCTGCGATGTCGCTTGACATTACCGAAAGCAATGCCAGCATAAATAGTTATATAGTAGTCGTTATTTGTAAGACATCTAACTACAAAATGTTTCTTCCATTCTTTCAATGATGAATGAAGTGCCTAGGAGTGATACATCAGAATTTATCGATATATACTCGGCCAATGTGCCAATATTGGAATTTATTTCATTATTATTTTATCGGGAGAGCTGATTTGTTTAACTCTACTCTTCTTTGCATATGAGCTATAACGATTATGTAATATTTGGTTGTTGCCAATACTCGGTAAATCACTGATGCAAAAGTGGACCAGTTCCTCTTTTTTCTACCAAGATAAAAAGGGCCGACGGCTGTTTTCCACAACGTAGAACCTGTTCTAATCGGCTATTTTGTTTTAGCAGCAGTCCTAGGCAGATTTGATATGGCTCTATGGCAAAGAAATGCAGAGCCAAGAGTATGGTGAATGGTTGTTATACAACATCAGCATCCAGAAAAAAGAATATATATATTTATTCAATAATTAATCCGGATATCGATGTTTTATGCTTTTTTTCTTATAAATATATGCATATTACAGCAATATTTGAAGTGCTGTTACGTAAATGAGCCGACATTAGAGAGGATAGTCATTGAGATATCGATCAGGAGCGGGGCCTAAATTGCGAAAAGGTTCACGTGTCTGCAATGAAATAGACTGTAGTCGGTATAGAGGGGGGTTGAAACAAAGGGCTGCCTGCTAATCCGATCGACGCCCCGTCCCTCTTCCGAATACTAACCTACACAGCTCGGTCGTCTTGCGATTCTGCCAGCTTAGGCGGTTTGTCATTGTCTAGAGGCAATTTATTATGTGTTAGGGCCAATTTATATGCCAATTCTATCCTCCGATGAGATATTTGACAGTAGGAAGTAAAATTTCATCATTAGCCGATCCAACATTAGATAATGAAGGATAAATTCTATTACTTTAATTATTATATGTCAATTGATATTTACGAATTGTTTTAGAATTATTAAGAAGCAGTTAGCTCAGTGTGTTGAGCGCTTATTTGCTCAACTGAAGGTTTCGGATTAAATTCATTTCTGATTAATATTAAATAAATTTCTGAATTCATGCATTAATTATTTTTTTATACTAAAATTCTTTATTCAATACATATTATCACTGTTCAATTAAGGTAATCCCGTTCAAATTGGGGATATTACTATTAATTTTTATTAATCTGTGTAAATTAGAGTGGGCTGTATTGAGAAAAAAAAAAGGTAAAACATTTTATTTAACTAATTAAACACTGTTAATATAAGAAATGGAAAATTAATATATTGCATATTTCAGTTCTTCTTCTACATCGTGGTTGTCCTTGTCACATTCTTCAGCCGGACCTCTTCTTCCGCTTACAATTCTTCAGTCTGGTTAGCTCTGAATTCACTCACTCATTTTGTTCGTGAAAAACACTGAGTTCTTTAATTTGCAAACGATGCACTTTTTTTCTAGATCAACTATATGGACATAGAAAAAAAAAAGAGATTCTACTGCTGGAGTTGCCGGTTTTAACTTTATTGATAATTTGTCCACTGTCCTGTTTGCGAAAGAGCCAATTTATACATCACAAAATACTTGGTACATGCATGTGCCTTTCATTGTGTCCATACTTCTTTAATTCTTTTGATGTATTCTTCCTTTCTCTTTTGAGAACATGCTGTTCCATTCTTCTTTGATTATTTCTCTTGGTCAATTTGTCACATGTGAATTTTGAATCCGCAGATTAACAGGTTTTGATATCCTCTAGTATAATTCCGTTTCAGATCTTTTTCGCCAATCCATTTCATTGTTTCTGTTTTGGATTGAATCTGTTTTCCATAAAATTCGACTATTTGTTTATTGAGTATGCCTGGGTTTATCCTTTTGATGTATCCGTAAAATCTTAATCTGCGTTTACTATCACTGTGATATCAGTCGGTGCAATGTATTTTCTTTCTATACTTGAAAATACTCTCCGACAGGAGGAAGAGAATTTTCACAGCATAATAGATTTGGATACTAAGGTTCTTGGAGAGCTCACACATAAACTCTTGGCAGATTGTAGAATTTTGCGCTGTACCCTCGAGATCAATACTATCATTCATAAGATTCCACTACTAAAAACATTTCCTATGATAATTTTTTAGTTTATTTTGAGTCTCAGTTTAACCTATTACGAACTATAAGTCAACGTCTTGCTATTTTCATAGGTTGGAGGAAATTATTTCATACTATAAGTTCTTATTGCTTTATGAAGGCATAAAAAAGCATTAAAAGTGTAATATCACTTCTTATCAACACTAATTACCGTCAGATAATTTAATACATCTAGTAATATATTAGATCACGTCACAAGATTATACAATATCTAATATTGCCACTACCCTGTCTGACTCTGTTACCACGTGTTGGGATCCGATAATGTAATAGGATATTAACAAACGGGTTATTGATATATATATATGATATATATCATACTTACATATGTTTGTCACTGAGTGAAGAGAGCATGATTATTCGAAGGAGATTTCTGAAGATAAAACAAAACAATACCGTGATCAAAATATCAATTATTTTATTTTTACATTATACTATATATCGTATTATATTATTATTATTTAATTTTCATTTGCACCTGCGCAATTGCGCATCCAGCAAATCTGATCCAGGTGTTTTTCTCTTTGTTATTCAGGAACATCGAGTTTTGCAATGAAATATCAATATTTGAGTAGGTCTCTTGTCCAATGTCTTTTTAATCTTTTTTTTAAATTTATTTATTGTACATTGTACATTGTATGTTATATTTCAATCGCAATCTCAAAATAATATAATTGTTTTAAAATAATAAAATCATAAATATACTATAGTATAATGTCACGATTTTAATAAGTTTCTGAATAGGAAAATATATTTTTTTGATATAGCTATAAGATAAAACCCCTCAATATTCTGAGCTCTGGAAATCATTAGAATTTGAATGCGAACGTTGCGCGATAATTCCAGTTCATAGAATATGGAAGGATATTTCCTTCACACTCCACCACAATCACTACAATTTTTTCATATATCATTTATTTTTCATTTTCATGGCATATAGAATAAAAACCTTTTTCATTATTTTCAATTTTACATACATATTGCATATACGAGATATAGTATAGAAAATCAATGCTGCCGGGATTAATTTTGATAAGTATATATATGCATTTAAACACATTACACGTGAGTATATGTAATTTAAATGCATGGTATATGTTTTATGTTTCTATATATGTGGCAAGGCTAACTTAAAGTTTTTTTTTAATATTTATTTCTTATATAATTTGCTAAAATTCACAAACATTATATGCTGTACCAAATAGACCAGTCTCAAATTAAAAACATTTGTACAAATTTAAATATATCAGTGCAGAAATATAATGTATAATGAATGAAAAAAACTTTCAACAGAAAAACAATTAATAATAATTTAAATTTGTAAAACAAAAATTTTAACTACATACATACATTCATAATAACTTATATACAGCTCAAAGTAACTTTCTATCATAGAGTTCATAGATTATGTAAAAAAAACTTAATCAATTCTGATAAATAAAAAATGAATTTCATAAATAAACGATTTTTAATGTCTGGTAGATCTTACTCTGGTTGATGCTGAATGTCGAAAATCAAAATTTAAACTGTGTTTCCTGTAAAATAAT
This sequence comes from Arma custos, assembly GCA_037127475.1. Lineage (NCBI taxonomy): Eukaryota > Metazoa > Arthropoda > Insecta > Hemiptera > Pentatomidae > Arma > Arma custos. The sequence goes on from CM073764.1 coordinate 112,674,787, forward strand.
TACCCCATGAATTAATTTATTGAAATTAATTAATACTAGAATTTTTTATTATTTTTTTTACTTTATTTTATTATCATTTTCGCATTAATTTATTTTTATTACCGCATGTATTTATTTATTTATTTTATTTTGTTTATATTATTGTTTTGTTATGGAATGACTGTAAGCTACGTAGCACTATTAATTATTGCCCACAAGTGGCAGATTGTAATGTTTCAATAAAGTGTTTAAATAAAAAAAAATTTACTAACTTTCATACGACTGGATAGCCAAATAGAGGAGAGATGATTTGAAATTTTTCTTAAATTTATAAAGAAATTCTCGGAAATAAGTAAGAAATAAACAAATTTTGATGTATAGTATATAGTAAAATGATTTTATAATTTATAATAATCTAAAATATCTGTGTCCCAGTGGTAAAGTACACCATATCCAAGAAAATTATAATGTTTTAGGTAAATTATCATAAATAAAAATAATCATAAAACAATGTGGAAAATTATATTTATGTTGTTTCTTTAAAAAAAAAAAGAAACAAATTTTAATAGTTAAAACGTAAGAAAACTTGGAACAAATACAAAATCTACAAAAATGTGACATGGTGCCCTTTTCCTCTGTGGTAAATATATAATATCGTAGAAGGAATTGTACGTAACGTAAGTAATTATTGTACGATATAATTTCTAATGGTATATTGTTTAATTTTTTTTTATATAGTAACTAGAATTTCCATGGTAATTAAACTTCAAATTTTAAAATCAAAAGAAGATAACTCTGAAATCTCAAACATTTACTTTTTCACATTTTCGCTAGAGAAGTGAAGCAATTTCATCTAACTCGGCATTTTTCTGCCTAGTTCTGAACCTGAAGTTTCGAGAACATATAATTGCTTAAATACACAGCGGAAAATGTGGAAAAGGCATTTTTAAAATTTCAGAGCTATCTGTTTTTCATCCCACAAGCTTCATATAAACGTTATGTGTAAATTAATCAGATACTTTTGTAAAAATATATACTATACCTTATATAAAACTTGAAAATTGAATTAAACAAATTGATTACTTTAATTACAGCTCTTTCTTTTTTTTTTTTTTGTCACAACGTTCCCTATTCCTTAAATCCACTTTACCTATCAGCTTGAATTTATTTCCTGATGAATTTCAAGCAGTTTTATAGTTCGCTATCTAAGTAAATCTAAACTGTTTTTGAGAAAAATGTCTTTTTTTAATATCCGTTTCATCACTGAACCCTTGAAGAAGAACTTGCTAAATTGAATAGTGACGAAAGGTGAACTGTATGCGTAGAACCTAGCAGTTGCGGACCTCATTTTACCAATTATATTAAATCTACAGACCCCTTGAACTCCCATTGTTGCACGATAATTATATGGATTTTCCTCTGTATATTAAAAATACAAACTAAATAAACTCTGCAGTTGTTGCATTTACTACATGCAAGATTTTCTTTTATATAATAGAGAGATAATCCACCAAGAATTATTAATCGTGTATTTTACTAAACTTAGAATTATCACCTTTTTTTAATTATGAGGGTCTTATATCCTTCATTCGTTTTTTCTTTAGACCCTTTTGTGAAAAATTTTAATTTTTACAACTACATGTTATTTAACGCTAAATTATATTTGTAGTACATCTTGCAATGATCGCTCCCATCACAACTCATGATTGCAAGATTTCAGTAATCGAATAATTTATGAGGTTGTAGAATCTGAATATTTTTTACAAAAACGAAGCAAAGTGAAAAAGAACGATGGAGATAAGCCAATGATAAGTTAAATTGTCCTAGTTGTTAATATTGTAAAATATTTGGTTGTCTCTTGTAAAATGTTCGCTTTCATAGGTAAGGTTACTTAGTTAAACAATTTTATGAAATGAAAACATTATAACTCAAAGTATTTACCCTCATTAGCTATACAATGCTCTTAAACTGTTATCAAACTTTCAATCCCAGACCTGAAAAATACAGGCTTTTGTGTAATAAATTAAAGTCTGAAAATGCATTTTTGATTTGAAAATAATTTTCAAAAATTTTACCCTTGATAAATTTGTCTACAATTTTTAACAGTCCTGTTTGGGATAAGTCTGGCGAAGAAGGTGGGTGTGAGAGGACTTCGTAACCCAGCTCGTTTAGTTTCTTCACTGTCTGTCATGAAACATATAATAGGTTCACATATTCGTTTAAACAATGCGGATTATCTTTGGTATGTTTTTGTTGGATTATTTCAATATACCAGCAGTACAATGTGTACGTGATGGTTCCACATTAGGACAGAATTGAAAATTATTCTTTATAAGAAAATCCCGCCTCAGATGGCTGGGACAGGTGAACGGATGCCAGAAACAAGGACGCCAAGACGCCTGTTATACGGAAGCATTGGAAGGAAAGGCCTAGGATGAAATGATTGAAAGATGTTGAGGAAGACCTCAAGTTCCTTGGAGTAAGGAGATGGAGAGAACGAGCAAGGTACAGGAAAAGGGACTTTAGGTTCTTGGGGAGGCCCAGGTCCATGCAGGACTGTAGTGCCCATCCGTAAGTATAGAAAGATGAAATGAATTATTTATGAATTAATCTGTGTACCAGCTGAAACTTCTCAAGCCATGTATTTTTCTACTTAGAGTGCCGGATGTCTAAATGAGTGAGTTTGAACTCATAATAAAACTTACAATAAAATTACTGTTTGCGCGATCAGATTTGATGAAACACTAAACAATGTTCGTTCATTTGTAGTGATAGTAAATATCATCAAAAATAGAGGATTATTAACAGCTCATCATAATCTGTAAACGTAATGTAGTAAGCAACATAAGTACTTATACTAAATCCACATTGAATTTTATAAGTAATGCAAATGTACATTCATATGAAACTACCCAATAGAACAACAAAAATCCAACTATATAGGAAATTGATATTAAAATTGTTTTTTTTTTATTATATTATTAATAACATATAACGATTGTCCTCAATGGTAGGGTATTGACCTTCCCAAATATAATAAAAATTGAGGGGAGTGGAGATAGAAGATTGGCTTAGCGATCTTGTTTTCCCACGCAAGGGGCTGAAGGTCTAATCCCAATTGATTTCTTCCTTAGAGACCGCCCGCATGAAATCAAAGCTACGCTGTAGGGCATAGGGCTTTATTGCACCCAGCCAAATTTAATAAGGGCTTCTCAGGACAACTTGCTTGTTTTATTAATTCTTACAGTTAACCTTTTTTTAAAATATATGTGGCTCATTTCTAGGGGAAAGGGGGGGGGGTTGAAAATGATACTTAATGGTCCCTTTTAATATAGAAACGAACATGATTAGAGGCGTTCAGGACCAAAAGCGGATCACTCCCAAATTTCTTGACTTTTTTCGCTCATATAGTCAAACAATTCTCTATGCTCCCGAAGCATATAGGTTCAGAACAGGACTAATACAATGAAAAATAGGCGGCAAATTGTCATGTTACCCAAAACCACTTGACTAAAACAGTGAATAAGGTAAAAAATAAAGTGTGTGTGTTAGCTCCGACAGGCGACTGGAGTTTACCCCTTTGCGTTTTTAATAGATTTTAAATGTGCTTTTGCCAATTAATCGCTCTCTACCGATACTTATCGCGTATTATTTTTTTAAAATTGTAAATTATTATCCATAATGACCTTAATGTCCCATTTGTTGCTGATTTGGCCCGAACCCGGTATCTATCCTTTCATAACAAAATCCATTCCCACGCAAACCCTCTATATTCTCTAGTGTACATAAACGGTATTGTTTTCACAGAGACGATATAATGGTTTTAGAAAAATTTAAAATTTCCAGTTATGTTTTATTAGCACTTATTATGTCTAAAGTCGCTGTTTTAATAGTTTTAAATATGGGTCCCTCCATTAACGGAGTTTCGCAAAAGATTTTTCACTGATGGTTTTGGATATAGTCCGACAAAAATTGTCTTTCCAGAATGGACTACATCTATTAAGGACATTACAATTGAATTTTAACAATATTTGTATCCTGTTAACTTTTTATTAATTGGAAAAAAATTTCCAAACCCTTTATACTGGTTTCAATTTCTAAATTCGGTTCATTTAAATTTCAAAGTTTCATGTTCCCATCCATGTTTGGTTTAGCATTTTAATCAATTTGCTCTCCAATTTATTGAGACTGCTAAGATTACGATTATCGTAAGGGGTTTGTAATAAATATCTCCTTATATCCATACAAATACATTTATACCTATAAGAGTAGAAGTATATGTATGGGTATTTCTTTATTTCGGAATTGTTTATTATTTTATACAAGAGATATGCTATTTATAAAAAAGTTTAATTTATAAAATTAAAAAATATATTTATACTTTTAAAAAGTATAGGAGCCCTTAGCCTGGGCGATAAAGAAAATTCTGCATTCTGAGACAGGGAGGAGTGGAACGTGACTCTTGTCCCAAGTTCCTTCAGAGTCATTAAGTTTGATTCCTTCTACTTCCACAACTCCAGATAAAAGGGAGCTCACTACTTAAGTATTTATTGTGAATGTTTCTCAATAGAATGTCTTATTTGCATGGATATTGCACCTGGAGAATTATTAACAAATTTTAAAGTTCTAAGATGTATTTAAGTATTCTAGGAACTGCTGGAATCAATCTCCATTCCCATTTATGCTGAGAGATGAAGCATTCAGTCAGTTCCATAAAAAAATTTGTAAACACAATAAGTGATTGTAATTCGCGTATCCAAATATATTATAAGAAACTTCCAATCAATAATTATATATTAGGTTTTTATGTCATTTCTTTGTTAACAGGCTAAGTACAATTTATAAATCATATTATTTTCTTCTGTAATATTATTTTATGGAATTTTAAAGCTGTATCATAATTTTTTATATTTTACTTTTAACGGATCAGTAGTGTGCCATAGAGTATTTTTGCTATGTAGATATAGGCCTTAAAACCGTAGTAAGAGCTTCAGTTATCAAGTAAATAAATTGTATGACTTATGCCTATAAAACTTAATTCTCTCTCTGGAGTGACAGAAGAAGTTAATATGCCTATCCAGTTTTATGCTCAGTTAGAGAATACAGATTCGACATCTTTTTCCGCAGTGAAGAATGGTGGTAGTGTTAAAACGACATTTGTTTATTCGCTTGTCAAAACATCTCGAAGTTATCCCATTATGGAACTGTCTTCGTCAGTGGCGCTTTAGCTGGAGGCGTTGTAGTAAATATCGTAATTATATTCTATTAGAGGATAGTTTACTAATGCCAGTTTACTGATTCCATTTAGACGACGGAGAGTACGGACCATTGAGGTACTCACTAGTTGAAGTACGCAGTTTGGTGTCAATTGGTTTCCAAAAACGATCATGATTTTATTCATTTGTTATCCAATAAGATTCTCAAACTTTCAACCTCTTCATATGACACGTAACAGATTGTGCTATATAAAATCCTACTAAAATGAAAAATAATATTGTTAATACTCATACAACTAAGATAAAAAAGTTCGGAGACCATTCGTTTTAGAAAATAAAGGAAGGAAAATTAGTGTGAAATACATATTTTCATATACCCTCTATTATTTTATTGTTAGTTTTTAATATTCTAGCAAATAGTCAAACTTATACATTGCCTCTAAATCATCAGGACAACCACCGCAAGAAAATCACATCAAAGAAGTCATAGTGCAACACATCTCACAGTAACAGCTGGGGAGATTATTGATAACCGTTTACTTCGATGTGACTTTCCTTTGGTGATATCGTGACCATGCCGAGAATGGCGAAACGTTGACTGGTTGGCTTTTACAGTGTTATAGAGTTATCTAAGCCTTTTTGAGAGTTTTCTTATCAAATACCCTTTATTGATTAATTGTTCTTATATCAGAGGAACTGAGAAGCGGAGTGGCTCAGTGGTAGAGCACTAAGTTGCCATGCCGGAAATCCTGGTTCAAATCCCGCCGCAATGCAGTACTTTTATTTAGTCTGTTTGCAGTCGGAGATGGATCTTATAGGATCTAGGAGCCTCCTGGGGCTCACCCATAATCATCACCCATCTATAAAATATTATAAAAATAGGGTACCCAAAATAAGGGGGCGGATCTGGCGGTTGAGCGTGACCTAGGACAAGTCACCTCCTTGCCGAACCGTTGTCCCTGAAACAGTACAGTCTCTACCTTGTACTGAACCCTAGACCCTTCATGGATTGTATTGGTACAGGTTTTTATATCAGAGGAACTTAATTTTAACATAATTTTTCTATGCAAGGTATAAATTTCGGAACGGATATAATGAAAACAGTAAATCGGGAACAGTAAGAAAAAGGAAGAGAATGGAGACAGAGGACTGGTGGAAGGTTTATGGCCCGGAAGCGATGAGGTATATCAATCACTTAGCAACTATTGGCGTCACTTAGTGTATTACCTCCCATCCTTCCGCCCAAAACAGTTTTTCACAAAATTACCTAAGGCAGTTTTCTTTTCTTCGGGAAATTCCCTTGTTTTCGCCTCCCTAGGTTTTAATATCTCAAAAAGGAAAAATTAAACTCGGGAGGGATTAATCAGAGAGTAAACAGCGCCTCAGCTATCCTGAAGAGCCCCGTCGCCTCAGATATTTTTCAGTTAATTAAGTTGTTATTTCGAAGAGTGGTTCTCCGCGTCAAAGAGTGAGAAAAAAATAACAACATAAGAAAACTCTCGTTTTTTAAACATCGTTATTTGGTAATATTGCTTAATAATATAGAAACTTTGGTTTTCATATAGCGATTTGAAATTATTAATTTTGAAGTCATATTTAGTATTATTTTTTCAATCATGTTGTATACCTTATTAAAATACACTGCATATTCTTAGAATCCACTAGTTGGTATTTTAAAAATAGTAATGAAAAAACCTTCAATTATATAACATCCAAAATTTTATTTATAAATAATTACAACTTTATATGCAATTTATAATTGTAATTTACAATTTTGATATATCCTTGGGGTAAAAAAACCTATTGTCTCCCGTCAAAACGAAGAATTCCTTCGCTTTATTGAACCTTATACTACAAAACGAAAATACAGTACCGCTACAATCCATCTTTGGTTCAGCGAATGGTACAGAATCAACTGTTTCTAAGGGTAACGGTTGTGCAGCGTTTGTCCAAAATCATCTACCACCAAATCTTCAACTAAAGAATATCACCAAATATAGGCTGGATGCGCTCCAGAAGAGTCTGTAGATCACTAAGGTTTTAGCTGAAGCTGTTAACAGATTAAGTAATTTAACTGCCACATCCGGATTCGAAACTGGAACCTTCAGTATAGAAACTCAGCACTTTACACACTGGCATTCTTTTTTTACAAGTAGGATATATATCTTCTATCAGTATGTGCCTAATAATTGAGTTTTAACAATATTTTCGAAAAATTATAATTTTTTTTCAGTTAAGGTGAAATAATATTTTTCGAGAACTAACACACATAATAGTATAATTCGTCCGAAATTAAGTAATAGTAAAAACAGTAAAATAGCTGATATTTGACTCTAACCTCCATTATATTCTACTCTGATTGTTAAAATTATTTCATTGCAATCCTGACTTACATAACGGTTCACTGGAAGCAACTGTATCTTAAAAAGAGTGTTTCTTAAAAAATAGCAACATGGCGAAATTAATTTAATAGAGATTTATTTTCAAAAACCGTGAAAATCTATTTTCCTTTTAGAAGGAATAAATAAAAAAATACAGAAGAAAAGAGACAATTCTCATTTGATGTAAAGAAATTAAATAAGGGGATAAAACCAAATCTGATTCGTTTTATTAAACATAAGATTAAGGTAACATTTTGAGTTTGTTCAAAATTGTATTTGAAGGATTTGTCGAGGTGAGCGGTTGAAAAATAAAAGGGGGCTACAAAATAAGATGCTAAAATAATATTTACATTTTAATAATGTAATAAAGATATTTATTGTGTAAATAATCAAAATTATTTAATAAAAAGTATATATATATATATAAGAAAACCTGTACCTATCCAACCCATTAAGTGTCTTGGGATTGAAATGTTTCCAGGACAGCGATCGGGCATGGAGATTGGCATGATTTGTCCGAAATACACTTAACCTCCAGGTTTTCACCAATTAAGGTTACACACTTGATAGAGGCTGGGTGAGCCCCATGAGGGTCTGTGTATCCTACAAGATACAACTATAGCTGTAAACAGATTAAATAATTCGTCGGCTAGAACCAGATTTGAACCCGGAGCCTTCAGCATAGCTACTCAACGCTTTTTAGCCTGAGCTTTCCCGCTAAAATATAATACATTGTGTACTAATATTAATATTATATAATATTACTGGCAAATATGAATTTAATTCCAGAGAGATATGCATAGTGATATTTCATTGGGATGGAAATTTAAAATTGAGCATGATAAAACCTTATCAAGCTCACAATTGAAGCTCCCTTCCACTAATAGAAGATCCTATGCTATGATAATGTTTCATTTACATACCTGTATTGCCTATGTAAAGTGGAATAATCCCCCATCGGCCTCAACTCAATATTCAATACTTATTGGATTTGGGTTTAATATGCGGTTTTAAGATGGTTTCTAATTAACTGCCGACCAATTTAGGCACGTTACTATTATCTGGCGAAATAAAAACGGAAAAAACTGGTTTTCCTTTATAGCCTTATTCATTATTAGTCCCTAAAATCCGAATAAATCCTTTTTATATGATATAAGTGAGAGGTTTTATTTTTCAGGCAAGGAAATAATATAATAGTTTTTTTTTTTGTTTCAAATCTCCAATTATTTATATAAAAAATATTTACAATATATATATATATATATATATATATATATATATATATATATATATATATATATACGGAAATAATTATAATGCTTTTCCTACCCAAAGGTATTTTAAGTAAATACATAGTATGAGTCCGCTGAAGGCGGGTTCTCTAAATCGACACAAGGCCGCTGATTCTATACATACAAAGCAGGGAGAGACCGCTTTACGGGATTAGGTGATAGGAAGAAGAAGAAAGGGGGGAGAGGAAGGAAGAAAGGAAGAAAGGCTTGGACAAGATAGTCCTCACCCCATCCCTAGGCCAATGAGAGCACCTCGACCAAGGGGACACTGCCTTGCCACCTCCCAGGTCTATGTCTCTAAAGAGTGGGTTGCTACACGCATTCAGCCCATCAAAAAATTTGATGTGCCTCTGGCTAATGTAGTTCGGTATAGACAAGAGTTTCAGCTACTCATAGATTTTAGTATTACGCGCCCTTTGGAGCGGCGTGCCTTTAACTATACGCCTAAGGATGGAGTTCTGGATAGTTATAAATAGTTTCTGTTTATTTATATTTTATTTATTAACCATATGACTAATGTTTTATTATTGGGAATGACTATTGTTTAATAACTAGTGTATTTATTTATTATTATATTTTATACTGACCATTATAATCAATGACAATATCAAATTACCATGAGTTCTATAATACTAAATCCATATTTACGCCTATGTTTTATTTCGTAAAAACTTAATGATTATCGAAATTAATAACTAATTATGCGTAATGTCCGTACGACAATATTTTTCCTTTTAAACTTACCATAAAACATAAATACTCCGAAGCAACTTCGAGTATGTTCCAGACAGGGCGGAGGGGTGGAGAACATTGCTATTTCCAAATTGTATAAGCCCGCAAAGATTTAGTGACTGAATTTGGGAGGAAGCCAAGAAATTCCCCCAGCCCTCTCACTGTAACACATTTATGGTTTGGATGAACCCAGCACCATGAAACTGGGGTCGATAGAAGAAAAATACACAAGACCAAAATGACAAACTCCTTCAAACGGCACCACTAAACAAACTGGCCGGAATAGAATTACCGTAAAATATTAGTCGTGAAGCTAGATTCTGTACATCCACTGCGTTGAGGTTAAAAGAATGATATACAAGAACAATACTTAAACAATGATATACAATACTTACAGAAACTTTTGCAGCTAGTTTTTTTAATATGTTCTTTTAAATCTGTACCAATATAACCCTTGAAGGGTCTTGGGTTCATCACTTAGTAGATAGTGTACTGTTTCTTGGACTGCTGTTGTGAAAGGAGGTGATATGTTCTAGATTTCGTTCCTTATTTTGGTTATCCACTTTATAGAGGCTGAATGAACAGGAGGAGAGCCCTAGATCCCATGGGATCCATCTCCGGCCACCTACAGATTAAATAAAAGTCACCCAAGAACCAAAAACCTTCGGCGCGGCGAATCAACGCTGTTGCTTCAGTTTTATGAATGTGTTTCTTACAACAGGTATATAGCCTAAGGGGATTCCATACTCGGTTAGATGTAAACCGAATTTCCTTAGTTTCTCAAGCAAAAGTAAACATCTATACACGAACATGAATATTTCATTTAAAATAAACATTTCTTGAACCTTGTATGAACTTAGTTAGCAAAAGTTGAAATTTAAAATTTAAATATAAAATATTAAATGAAGATTTTCATTGTTCCATTAAATCTTGGTGGACTTTTCATATTTGTAAAAAATTAAATTCAAGAAGTATAATCGAGGTGAGGTGTAGGAAATGCTTGAATTTTTTCATGTTAGGATTTATTTAGATTTTGGCATTTGTCCAGGGCCATAAAATCCAAATTAAAAAATCTTTCGCTAAAAAAATATCAAAACTTAATTTTTTACAAAGTTTTCTAATGTACCACTATTACAATACTGTAACAGTACACTTAATTGTTTTAAATTCAAAATGTTCATTCATTTGTTTAAAACCCTCTAGCTTCTAACCTAGCTTCCTCTTCAATTCCACATAATCCTCCGAGGCGTCTGAAAAGAAGATGGCCATGTGACCTTTTTAGTTGAACTTGTGATTTGAGTACTACCAGTGGGTAGTTTCTCAACTTGTCATTATCTTATGTCATTAAGCATCACTTAGCGTATTTACTTGTGTATTTTTGTAATAAAGTTGTAATTATCAATAAATAAATAATTTAAAAGAATTGTTTAATGATATTCAATTTTTATTTGTAAAATTACAAAGGAACACATTTTTAAAAATGATTTTAAATTGTTAAACAAAATTAGTAATTTTAATAATATCATTTTCTAAAAAGATATTTACTAATTTAATTGTTACTAGATAACTAATAACATTCAAACATAATTTTTTGATTAATTTATTTTTCAGGTATGTCCAACTATGCTTTCATTGTGCAAAAAAAAAATATTTCTTCAAGTAACCTTCACTGTAAGTATCCTTTGGATTTTTTTTTTGCTACAAGTTAAAACAAATCTTTAAGCATTTTTAAGTAACCACACACGACTTATTTTGACTAGAAAAAGTTAATAAAAATTATTTCTGTCGGATAATGAATCAATTCTTTAAAAAGATCGTCATTTCATTTTTAAAAAAATTGTATTTATGACTCTATTATGACCCTCCTAAGGATTTGCATACTATGTTAAGTAAAATGTTGGTGACAAATTTATGTTATAGTTTTAAAGTAAAAACACGAAGATAAACATTTAAAAACTCGAATTCTCTATGAAATGGTTTTATATGATTTTAGTATTTGATATAATTTTTAAAAACACTATAGCCAATGGAGAGTCTTGGGTGAAGTACATGGTAGAGACAGTCTTGTTCCTAAGCCAACGTTTGGGCAGAGAGATAATTCCGATGATGATAAGGTCGCCACCAACCATCAGGTTTCTCCCAATTAAGGTTAGCCAGTTTATAAAGATTGGATGAGTAATATTGAGTTCAAAGATCCTACAAGCTGGTAGCAGATTAATTAATTCAGCTGCCAGAGCCAGATTTAAATTCGGGACTTTTAGCATGGCAACTAGGCCCATTCGATGAGTCACCCAGGTCATATATATATATATATATATATATATATATATATATTATATAATATAATATTTAGATCTTGAGTTTCAGTCTTTTATTTCTTTATTAATTTCTCAGGCGACGTTTCGAGACTAGGTTAGTCTCATATTCATGCCCTGACAGTGAACAAATGAGCTTTTTAACCTGTGTAAGATAGGTACAATTTCTAAAGAATGAATCAGTTTTTCATTAATCTGTTGCCTCTTAAAACAGCATAAATTGTTTGTATTGTAATTGCTGTGATCAATGAACAATATATATATGTCATATATATATATATATATATATATATATATATATATATATATATATATATATATATATATATATATTTTTAATTTTGAAGAGAAAATATTATGTCTTGGCCGGGATTCGAACCCGGGTCGCCCGCGTTTCTAGCGCGGTGCTCTAACCACTGAGCTACCAAGGCACTCATTCCAGCTAGACAAATATTCGAACCCGGGTCGCCCGCGTTTCTAGCGCGGTGCTCTAACCATAAATAATTAAAAAAGAACCATAAAGAAAATATATATATATATATATATATATATATATATATGACCTGTCTTTTTCTCCGTCTTTTTCACCGAAGACTGTTTTACATTTTGGTCCTGTGTTGGAGGACATCTGTATAGAGCAGCCATGACGTTGATGTTCGGGCAGAGATGGAGCAAGGCATGAATATATGTAGAGGGGTCCATCACACCGGCTTTGGACCCAAGGATAATTTTTCTTTCCACTGACGGACCCGAAACCCCACCCCTTACGTTCTCGAATCATTCACTTCCTTTTTTTGGCGTAAAAAAATATTATTTTCCTTCACTCGGCTCAGAGCCGATTTCCGATTTTTCCTACCAAGGATTGCAATAGAGCTTAGAGTGTAAGAAGAATCCCTGTTTGTAATATATGAGTTATAAATCTACTTTTTTAATACTACAGAATTACATTAATATAATATTTACTATGTTTATTTAATATTTTATACGAAAATTAGAAAAGTTAATTATCTAAAATTATCATATTTTAGATCACCAATTCATCACTCATCTACTTAATAATACTAACAAAAAGATTAGCGTACCCTCGTAGAAAGCTCGATGCCGATTTTACAGCTCAAACAGCAATGCCTAAGTCCACTATTAACGTATTCCTCACACCTATGCAAATACCTTGGATGTCTACTAGTCACTCAGATATAATATCTTATTTTCGAAAACCTCAATAAATTGTTCATCCTTCGGTGTAACCCGACACGCGTCACACCCTCATAGCACAGTTGAAAGGAGAATGGCTTTATAAATGTTAGTTCGTGTGTTTCTGAACAAAAGATTAAGATAATTCAAATTCAGCTGGGGGCGTTCCAGGAATATTCACATTTATTATGTGTTGTTAATACTCAAAATATGTTGATTGAATATCTCCCACACACTTTTTACTCTAGTCCTTACTGATCAATAATAACTTAAATTATCAATCTATTTAAGTAACTGAATATCTTCAAGCGAATACATTTTATATTAATTTCAAAAAAATAAGTTTTGAAGTCACTGGCGAGATCAGAGCACATTTGCGATAATTTTCTCTTATCAATTAACTTTAAAAAATTGCGCAGAAATGTATGAAATTGTGTATTAAACACATTATTGTCTAAAGAAAAACGCCAAGAATGAAAAATAAAAATGTTCAATATAACAATTATTACGCTGGCAATTTTAACAATTGGAATAATGGGGGTTGGTCCATGGGTGGACAGTACCCCCTAGTACCTATAATATATACTCTATTTTTATTAATCAAATTTCAATTCATCCGTATATTAAAAACTAGAGTGTTTTTATAAGGAATCGAAAAAAAATTGACAGATTATTTGCCGATTGATGAATCGATCGCTGTGGAGAAGTGGATCTCTTCTCCTTTTCCGAGTCCCCTCTGCCCAATATCCGGAGGCCTGCCCCGTCGCTATATGAAAACACACCAGTTGTAATAACAATAAATGTAAGATCTCATATCCTCAGCTCAGCGCTTCTCCCCTGTCTCGTCCTCAACAACCTCTCCGAACTGGCCAATTTCATCCTAAGTGAGAATTTCATCTTGGAGAATGTAGTGGGAAGAAGTGGCGCATCAAAAATTGGATAAATTAATTTCATTTTAAATCCATAAAAATATACGGATTATTAAGATAATGTATATTTCATTATTTTAATCGTTTCTGTTATGTCTTACAACGTACTTGTAATTATTTTAATTTATGTATTTAATAGAATGAATTGAAATAAAAATACTTGAAAACGATTAACAAGTCCCAACGTATCGCCTATTCACCCTACGAAATATTTAAAAAACGTATGAAGATCAAATGGAGCACATCTCACTTCCAAACAGACCCTTTAATTACAGACAGCAACCTTATTTTAGCAGTTTGAGGTATTGTGTAAAGGCTGTTGAACAGCAGTAAAATGAGAAATAACAATATCGACTGGATATCTGGGTATCAATTTATTTATTGATCAATTCAGAAGTACAATTTCTGCATTAACATTGTCTTCTAATCCTAGAAATGTCTATATTATGCGTTGTGGCATGGATGTTAGAACAATAAAATCTCGAAAAGTCAATCAAAAATGATCCTACAAGTATTGACGGAATCCCAAGAACCGAAGGAATACGTTTATTTTATAAAGAGGCAAGAAAATTAGATACCGATTTAGTAATATCTATTTGAATTGTTTTAAATTCTAAATGCTTCCTCGTAACATAGGCTTAAAGTTTTACTGTGATTTTTATAATTAACAGTATCCTAATACAAGACTGAAAAGACAAGAAAACTGCTCGAAGTTTTCGCCTATTTCAACATTTACTGGACAAACGTTCTAAGCTACCAATTAATTACAAAAGACTCATTTACATGACAGTTGTCAGACCTATTTGGACATACAGAGTTGAGCTTTGGGGCTCTACTAAACCATCCAATTCATCTCGTATCCAATCCTTACAATCCAAAATTCTCAATGCTCCTTATTATGTCACAAACAAACTTATCCATAATGATCTTAATATCCCATATGTTACTGATTTGGCCCAAACTAGATACCTATCCTTCCATGAAAAGCTGCATACACACTTAAATCCGCTAGTCTCTCAACTTGCTTCCCATAATATTCCTGATAACCCTCCGGGGCGTCTGAAAAGAAGATGGCCTCGAGACCTTCTACTATAGAACTTTATTGTAGTGCTATCAATGGTTAGTTTCTCCACAAGTGCTTTTTTTTTTTATGCCCTTTGTTTATACAGCAGATTTACTTGATGTAATATAATTACAGTTGTAAACATCAATAAATGATTCTATCTGTAATTAACAGTAATGTTAATGTTAAATGGAATGCATTCCGCTTAGATTCTCTTTCTACTTGCGCTCGTTCTCTTTCTGAATAATTCTACTTTTATTAAAAGCTTATTTTTTAAAATTATTTATTTATTGATATTTACAACTGTATTACAATAATACAACTAGTAAATACTGTAAGTGATACATAATGACTTGAGATATTGACAAGTGGAGAAACTACCCACTGGTAGTACTCCAATCACAAGTTCAACTAATAAGGTCACGTGGTCATATTCTTTTCAGACGCCTCAAACGATTATCAGGGATTGAAGAGGAAGCTAGGTTTGAAACTAGAGGGTTTGAGTGGGAATGAAGTATTTATGAAAGGATAGATACCGGGTTCGGGCAAAATCAACAACTAATAGGACATTAAGATCATTATGAATGACTTTATTCTTAACAAAATAAGGAGCATTGAGCATTTAACGAAGGATTTTGGATTTTAAGGAATACGAGAGGAATTCGATGGCTTAGTGGAGCCCCAAAGCTCTAGTCCATAAGTCCAAATGGGTCTAACGATTGTCATGTATATGAGACTTTTTTAATTGTTTGGGAGCTTAGAGCGTTTGTCTAGTGAGTGTTGAAGTAGCCTGAAACGTCGGGTGGTTTCTTGTCTTTTCAGTCTTGTATGAGGATTCCAGGTTAATCGTTTGCCGAGATGCAACCCGAAGCCGAGATCTGTTCTACAGGCACCAGTGGGACATTATGATGGTTTACTTGGAAAGTTCTATTTGTGGGATAGGATTGAAGGATGAAAAAGTATAAGCCTGTTCCACGTCTAGAAAGACGCCCGAACAATATGATACACGTTCTAATGCAGAGGAGACTACATCTACCACACGATAACATTGCTGAATAATGGAGTGGGATGCTTAGAATCTAAACTGGAAATATGAAATCTTAGTATGATGTAGTAATTCTAGGTTCTATTCTTTGCTTTTATAAAAAAAAAATTGCAGATAATGATTTATTTTCTTTATATTAGCAGTGGTTAATAGTTTGATGCCGTGTGACTGAAAGGGGAAAAGACATTTTATTCACTTTAACCACGAAAAAGTTGCCGTTTCAATTCAAGTACAGATTAAAATTTATTTCGTGAAGGGCTCACGAAATGAATTTTAAACTTCCATTCTTTTATTTTTACTTTGATCAGAAAGAATAATTAATTGCTCAAGATTATCAACGTATAATAAGTCGGAGTAATAATCCAACCTTTTTGGTTTTTACTGGGATGGTTACGAGGGTACGTTGAGTATTACGTCATTTCACCAATTACATAAGTCGTTATTGGTACTGATCGATAAAATGGATTTCTTTGATTGTTTAATTATATTAAGATCAGCAATACTGAGGATGACTGATTTTGTAATTATTATGCACAATAGTTTATAAAACTTATCTCTGACTTAAAATTTAGCGGGTCTGGGGGTAGTTGGAATTAAGGGAATCCTTCGTACTACATTAAAGATAATGATGAAGGGGTTGGTACCATTCTTTAGGCTCTCATCTGGAGATTGTAATCTTCATGAAAGAACAATTTAATCTGAAGAAGATACTGGGGCTGGATCTAAAGTCATATTGTGTGTCTGCCATAGTATATGTTAACAGTATGATTGTACATGCTGCATTATTACTTTTAATCTTTAAAACACACTGCCTAAAAGACGGTTCACATAATATAAATTAAATGGTAGGCACATAAATACCAAAAAAGTTAGTAAAACCAAAAATAATTATCTAAAAGATATATTATATACATCTTCCAACAATATGTTTATACTAAGGAACGTATGTCTACTAATGGAGTGCCACCTCAACTCGCCACAAAGGTGAGACAAACGAGACCGTCTCGTAATATTAAATACTAAGGGAGTAATTCATTATTAACTTGAATCTGTCCTCGAGCAAATTCGAAGGCTCACAATACCACACAGCTATGACGTTATCTAATAACCCAAAAGTGGTCACTTTTAAACCATATATTATGTAGGAAAATAATTTTATATTATAAGAATAGAAGATTATGAACACTTTTTTTTTCAATTTTTTAAAGTCTAATAAGTGGTTTAATATTAAAAATATTAAAAAAGTGGTTTAATAGTGATCTGCCGGATTTGGGTTGGGGTAATGATCAGTGGACGGGAGTTTGTTAGTAGGGATTTGTGGTTACGGAAACTAGCCTTCGGGTTGGCTAAGCTTTGTTATTGTTATTGAGGTTTAATTTGTTTAGTAACCCCGTACCGCTACATCACAACATGATGTCTCTTGTTCAGTACGTGATAGTATCTGTACTATTTCTAGGACAACGATCGTGCACAGAGGTGATTCGTCCGACAATATATTGCTAGGCTTTTACATTGATTAAGGATACCTACGTTGTATATAGCTGGGTGAGCCCAGGATGGGATCCAAAAGGATCAATCTGTCTTTTATCATATTTAATAATTTATCTGTTCCATTTTAAGTCGAAACCGACTGGTTTGTATCTAATTTATTATATAATGAAATTGCAGATACACAAAGATTATATTTCAAAGAAGTGTGAAAAAGAAAGGGAGTGTAATTTGTAAACAGTTAACTGGAGAGGGTAGGGAAGGCCTTGGTTGGATTGAAGTGGTCGCTGGCCGTTGTAAGAGGCCAGTCAGCAACTTCTAGTGGGAGCCTCTCAACTGGGTGATGTCCTCCCCCCACAATCCCGATCTTGCCAAATAGTCAGCCACATTATGGGCGGGGGCCGCAACTTTATGGGCTTATGTTTTATCTGGCCTATATTGCTTTTCTTTTTGTTATGGAAAATAGTGAACAACAATATGCAAACGTTGCTGTCCTTAACCAAAATGAGCCCTTGTGTATAACCTCTCATTAATGGCATTAAACTTAACCAGATGATTGAATACTTAATTGATAATTTAATTTTTAGCCTCAAAAATAATGAAAACAATATTTTATTCTAATTTATAATTACTGTAAATTGTAACAATAAAAAATCTACATGTAATTTTAAAAAACGAATCCAACAACGGACCAAACATGTTGCTTTTTAGCACACCTGTTTATGTACTCGGTTTTCAAAAATATTATTTATTGAAATTTATAACTGTATTATTGTAATACAACAAGTAAATACAAAGAATGATAAATTGTGGTATGGATATATGATAGTCAAGAAACTACCCTATAGTAGTACTTAAATAACAAATTCAACTTAGAAGATCACGAGGCCATCTTATTTTCCGACGCCTCAAACGATTATCAGGGATTGAATAGGGGGCTTGGTTTGAAGATAGGGTTTTAGAGGGAATAGGTTTTGTCAGGAAAGGATTGATGTCGGGTTCTGGACATTTAAACAAAGACAAGTGGTAAATTAAGGTCATTATGGATGACTCTATGTATAACAAAGTAAAGAGCATTAAGGATTTTGGATACGAGAGTAAGTTGTTGGCTTAGTATAGCCATCCCAAACATAAAGCTCTACTATCATATTTCAACATGATTCAACTAATGACAGATATGTACTTAGATTGAAAGAAGTAATAATCATAAAATGTACTGAGAAAGACGGAATATACAACCGGCCAATAGGCTTCATAATAAGAACCAGAGAGTCAGATCACTTCACTCCACAACTGTTGGCTTAGATACATGAGACTATGATGTAGTCTCTACCATGTACTAAACTCAAGACAGTGCCTTGTACTTGTGCAGGTTTCATATTGAACAAAGTAATATGTTCAATATTAATACACATCCAATAACATTGCCAAATATGGGTGAACTCCTTAGTCATGTACTTAATACAACTGACTAATACCACAATCTTTAAAATACTGAACTTCACATGACAACTGTCAACGGACTAACTTGAAAAAAACTCTAACACAATCATAAATTAAATTTTTACAGTAAAAATGCCTGGTAAGGGCCGTTGACGACTGAAGGGGAGCTGGATGAGAGATCTCCCCCTTTAGTAATTAATGGATATAGGAGGACAGAAGGAGGTGCCACCCGGAAGATCTCCCTTCAACGCCTCTCTTGTCACCTTGAGTTATTGTCCATTCCATTCAATGCTTGTCGATACAATGATTGACTGGTCTGAATTGTTCTAGATTGGCGGAGGTGAAGATTGAATGATTGTACTGTGAATGTCTATTGGAATATGTAATATAATTACTGCATCTATCTTGTAGCCTCCACTGAAATCTGTGTTTTCGAAGTTATGAACTTGAATATGCGAGAAAAAATAATTATTACTACACATAAAAAAATAGTTTACTTAAGTAAATTGAAATTAAATACAATTTTATAAATGTCCTATCATTTTTACTTAAATTTGTCCCTTTATAGGAAGCGAAATTATTTTTGTAATGATTCACAGTAACAATCTACAATAATTTTCAAAATATTATTCCTTTTGTTCAGAAATTGGGACGACTTTTCTTTTAACGTGAAGTCGTTCGTTTTTACGATTATATGAAGCTAAAATGTTTAAGATGGATTTACAGTAAAAATCCACAAAATATCAAATTTATGTCTGATAATGTCTCAAAAATATTTTATAAATAGTTTTTAAATATCATCCTCATGACTACAAAGCTTTAAAACACATAATAAAATGTATATTGTACACACAAAAAATAATAACTAAAAGAAAATAAGTTTTAACCTTAAACAGCATATTCAGAATTAAATAATTGAAACAAAACATGTATAAATAAAACCTACAAATATCTTAGCTATCCGTGTTTTCATTTAAGAGGTGAAAAGAAGTAAACTATTCATCTTATCTAATCTAATTTATATTTATTTGAGGTTCGCTATGACTGGAAATGTTCAAGTTCAAGCACCTCCTGAACTATGCAGATGTCGTGATAGTTCACCGTTTCCCTTTCGACCAGAGCACCGAGTTCGCATCCCTTGGCTAGTTCTTATCGATGAGATACCTGGAATTTATATGGGTTGGAAGGGAAATTTATTATTCTATGGTAAAACGTAAAAGAGCATTCCCACTTCGTTTGGAGTGCTCGTGTTAGTATCCAGGAACTTATAGCGAAGAAAATAATGATGTAGTGTCTGATTTATATGTATAATGAATGATTAACCTAATCAGAAAATTCCAATAGCTCGATGAAGGTATCCCAAAAATCACACAAACGTTTGAAAATTAATTTATTTGCGAATTAAAATATTTATTTCATAGTTACTCCGTCGTAAACCAACGACTTTCTGTCCTCCTGTATCGTTTAATAACATCCCACTGAGGTGCGGTACCTGGAATCCTCATACTAGACTAAAACGGCAAGAAACAGGTCGCCGTTACAGGCTACTTCAACATTTACTGGACAAACGCTCTACGCTCCCAATTAATTACGAAAGACTCATCTACATGACAATCATTAGACCTATCTGGACTTACGGAACAGAGCTTTGGGGCTCCACTAAGCCATCGAATTCCTCTCGTATTCTTCGATCCTTACAATCCAAAATCCTTCGTAAAATCCTCAATGATCCTTACTTTGTTAGGAACAAAGTAATCCATAATGACATTAATGTCCCGTTTATTGCTTATTTGGCGCGAATCCGATATCAATCTTTTCATGACAAACTTCATTTCCACTCAAACCCACTAGTTTCGAACCTCTTCAATTCCTGATAATTCTCCGAGGCGTCTGAAATGAAGATGGCCACGTGAACTTCTTAGTTGAATTGTGTTTTGAGTACTACCAGTGGGTAGGTTCTCTACTTGCCTTTATGTCGGGATATGATTTATCTTTCATTATATTTACTTGATGTGACCTGTATACAGTTGTAAATTTAAAAATATATATTTAAAAAAAAATTCATAGTTTACCTTATATAGTAGTTATATTGCATTATACTATAGTTATAATGCCTTATAACTTTTATTTAACAATATTTGTTAGATCAATGGTAATCTAAAATATCGTATATTCTTCTTATTGCTGCTCTGAAGAGATAGTTAGACGAAAAATAAACCAATCTCTCAGATTGCGGAACCACAACATTTGTCTTTTTCTTCCTATTATTTTTCCCTGTATGACTATCCCCCTCATTTGACATCTGATATACATTTATTTGATATAGTCGGCCTCAAATATTTCAGTAGATTTTTATTTTAATGTTTAATTCGTTTTCTTTTGTGATTCTTCGCGAAACCTCCTCGTTCGTAACTCATTCAACATAAGATATCTTCAATATTCTTCTAAACGTGTACAGCCTCCATATCGTATAACAAAATTTGGAATATGTTACATCATAGCATAAGCATTTTCAGATCATTGTTTACAGGTCTCTTATACAAGAACTGTTACACGTTTATAAATGTGACGTGTGCTTTATAAATTCTAGGCTTCAGTTCTTATAACAATCCTTCAAGGTTGTTTATATTTCTTCAAGCATAACTACAAATGCTAATAACATAATACATAAAAATTATTAGTTTTTCATTCAATAATTTGACTTGATCACATTTCCACAGCAGCTGGATTTGAACCAGGATTTTCGCAATGGCAACTCAGTGCTCTACCACTGAGCCACTTTGCTCCCCAATTTCCATCTAATACTGATTGATAATAGATGTAAGGGTATTTTTTTTCATTAGTTATTTCAGATACAAGTTTCTTTGCGATTTATTGTTGAGTAGGAAAAACATACAACGAAGATAAATGCTTAATCATTATGTCCCATTTCACCACTGTCATAATTCTACAATACCGCAAAGGGGATTCAAAAAGGGTCATTGAAATATTTGAGAGAAATATGTCATAATCGTCGGAGCCTATCGAGATAAATATAAACGAGAGAGGAAGCCAAAAATGTAGCCGCCGATCTGTTATGTAAATGAGGGCGAAACATTCTAAGGGGCTTGGCGAGAGAGTTTTGATTTAGCCGCGGGAGGGAGTTGACAGGAGAATATCCTATCGTCCTGTCTTCAGCTCTTCGGCTCTTCTGTCATTGTTCTTTCCCTATTGTCACCCAAATTGCTTCTGTCCGCTAATGATGGCGGCTTTCTGGCAATAAGTAACTCTTGTCAAATCCTATCAAATAAATCCTGGTCAGGCCCGTTTAGGGAAAATAAAACCTCATTGTTTCACTAAAGAAGGAAACTAATTGATCCTTGGGACTTGTTGCGTTCCTCACTTTAATCACATCTTGATGTGAAAAGTAATTAATCCGAACGAATCTTACTATTTAGAAAAAAATGTTTTATTAATAGTTTTTTAAATATCATTCTAATCTCTACTAAGTTTTACTACACATAATAAATGACCCATCACTTATCCATAAATATCCATCACTTACTTATGTATATTATACACATAAGTAAATCGAAGTTAAAAACTATTAATTTTTATCTTATAGTTTTACTTTTAATCGTTTTTTTTTTAGGAAGCTACAATATATTTGGAGAGGTTCCCAGTAAAATATACCAGTGTTCAAAATATTAAATATTTGTCTACAAATGTCTCAAAAACATTTTTTTTTTTTTAAACTTACTAACTTAAGTTTAAAAAAACGTTTGTTGTTTATAGTTTAAATTTTAAGACAAAGTATGTTTGTATATACGACTTCATAGAAAATACTATTTAAACAGTTTTCCAAAGGGGTGTGCATTCTTTGCTCTATTTTTAAACATCATCCACATCTTTACAAACCACTACTAAGCATAATAAAATGTTTATTGTACACAAATTAAATGAAAAATGGAAATTAAAAAGAAATATATAAATGCCTTTTTATTTTTACTTAGGTCGATCCTCATATTAGTCTGGAAAAGAAACTAATCGCCTTTTCAGGCTCTTTCAACATTTACTACACAAACACTCTAAGCTATCAATTAATTAAAAAGAATCATATACATGACTATTGTAAGACCTGTTCGATCCTTCCAATACAAAATCCTTTTATGGTTTTATCAGTTTATTCTTAATATTCAGTTACATGTTATTATGCCGTTGTATTACTAGTTATTGTATTGTGTATTACTAGTTAGTGTATTGTATTGGGATAAGGGCTCAATGGCAGAGCACTGAGTTGCCATGCCGGAAATCCTGGTTCAGATCCCGCTGCAAGGCAGTACTTTTATTTAGTCTTTTTGCAGCCGGAGGTGGATCATATAGGATCTAGGACCCTCCCGGGGCTCACCCAGCTTCTATAAAATATTATAAAAATAGGGTACCCAAAATAAGGGGGGAAATCTGGTGGTTGAGCGTGACCTAGGATAAGCCACCTCCTTGCAGAACTGTTGTCTATGAAACAGTACAGTCTCTACTTTTTACTGAGCCCCAGACCCTTCAAGGATTATAGTGGTACAGGTTTTAGTCCCAGAATAATGTTATTTTTCTATTCTATTCTATATTCATACATTGGTATATATTTTTCTTGACTGTTAATAAGTTAATGAAATATAATTTCCTTTAAATTCCTGAAATTCAGTCTATTCTTTAAACTTTGAAACTATATATAGTTAAACTATAATGAGGCCCTAAAGGTGAACAAATAAGCTTTTATTAAATTATATTAAATATAAAATGGATATTCGTACAAGTTTGTATATTAAAAAAAAAATCTATATTTCTATTATCTAAAGAAAACGGAAATGGAATTAAGATTCTAATAATTCACTAGACCTGCATATCTCCAATAAGAATTAGTTTTAGTTTTATATTGTACTCCTCGATTACAATAGGGTATTTTTTCTAAAACTTCACGATCCATGATTATACCATTATTAGTAAACAAAATGAACCCCTAGCGATAATAGGGGCTTCACGGCTAAGGGCAAAAGTTGTGGAAGTTTTAATAAATTACATAAAGGGAAGAACTACGGTGGATGGTTAGTAATGACCCGGGCCCGCCAAAACTTTCCTATCAGCCCTCGACGTTAACCCCTCAACTCCCGATTGAACTGAGCTAATCCGGTTTGCAAGTGGAGCTCTTGTTATGAATAGAAAGGAGGCTAAGCGAGTTAAGGAGGTTACTCCAGCCACTTCGGGTTCCCTCTTATTATGTCCAGGTTTCGGCCATCTCCGCCGCCCCGGCTCTTATCGGAAAATTACTTTGAGTATATAGTGGAGTATGGAGGAAACCTGCCTTATACGGGAAAATGCGAGGGGGAGACCAGGCCATTCTTGCAGAGATTGCATAAAAATGGCGCGGAGCACCCTATCCGTGACGAGACAAGCTGATTACTCCCTCGAAAATTATTCAGTAAGCTATAAGATTATACGGGGCAACTTTGTAGTACCTTGCGCTTATATGACTTCAAAAACACAAAGTAATTCTTGATGAAAGAATAGTCTCTGGCCAGCAACAATATTCATATTAATAAAACAATGTATAAATTCCGTGTGTAAAACTTAATCACATTTTCCTTTCATTATAAGCAGATAATTAAGTTACCTACTTTGCCAGTAAATACGGTATAAATTGAAACATATATTCATATTATTGACAGAATATAGTTCAGCAAGCAGTAGAGACTGCACTGTTTCTTAGACAAAAGTTGGGCTAGGAGGTGATTTGTCCTAAGTCACCTCCAACATTTTTTTTTTGTCCCCCTTCCTGCCATTTCTGGCATACTGGGTTCGGGAGTGATGAGTTAATACATTGGGTTTACGCAGCCCACCACTGCCAAAAATTAACTCCTTATTTATAAAATTCTTATTCTACAACAGTGGGTTGGGTACAATTTAATTTTTTTGGGTACAATTTTAATTAATTAAAAGTCTGTGGGATGTGCACCTTACTGTAGGGGCAGCACCTTTTAGGCCTCCTGGTCGGTCTGCTTCCGTCCGGTCCGCATCCGGCCAGTCATCATCTGTCTCTCTCCTCCAGGGGTGGCTCATCGTCTGGAGGGTCGCCGGGTGGCGGTATCCTGCTAAGAGTGAAATGTGCAAGACCGACCACCTCCATCCACCCGTAGATAAAGTCCTTGAAGGAGGAATAGTTATCCTCTTCCATCAGACAGGGGAAGTCTTCCTTGGAGAGGACGAAGATCCCGGTTTTTCGCGACAACCTGGCTCGGTGTCCTTCCATTGCGGTGCAGGAGACGACAACGTGCTGGGGCACCGGGGGTCAATTTCTCTCCTATGCTCGCTGAGCTTTCCCCGGAACCCACCACGTCCCGTCAGCATCTGCGAGACCCAGTAGTCCGGGAGGACCCATGTGACTGGACGGTGGGGAAAAACTTCCTTAAGGTAGAGCCCTTCTGGCTCGTCACCCACCCTCTGTTCCACTCCTCGATCGAGTCCTCCCTCACTATCTTCCTCCACCTGTTCGGGGTCACGCCAAACCTCTGTCGGAGTCCCTCTGGGAGCTCTGCCAGTCCCTGTCTCTTCACCTCATATTTCAAAGCGTCCTCCTTTAGGACGAGGCTTGGGTATGTCACCTCCTCACCCAGCCTGACCCTTTCTCCTTCTATATCTATTATGATAGGGTGAGTCACATTGAGATAAAGTTAAATTAAACAATTACGGAAGTATTACTTGAAAAGTGTCCATAGTTGTCGAATGTGTTATCGGTTTATTTAAAAGCTAGAATTTAATTTGATATTGTACCGTCCGATATCGTAAAAAGAGATGACTTTAAAAAAAATTAAAACATAACCAATTAGGTGGTGCGGTTTGAATTTTATGAATGCTGGATCCACCTTTTTATCACAACATTTAGATTCCTTCGTGAGTTTAGGTGTGTAAAACAAGTAAAGAGATTTGTAATTGTTTCCCAATAGAACATCATTAAGACAATGTTGAAATGACTTTAGGTGTTTTTTAGGGATAAGGGGGAAAACTGATATTCATATTGGCAGTAAATAAGAGGGTAAATAAATTGTGGGAGCACATAAGAAAAGTCGGAAGGAAGCAGTTTATTAAAAGTGTATCTGGCATCGATGAATCTGCAGTCGACAGGAAGGCCATTATAAAGCTACTAGCCCTAATTTTGGAGGGAGATCGACTTTTGATTACCTCGAGCCAACGTTGTGGTGCTCACGGCATCGTTGGATCTTTAAAAAAAAAATTGTAATCAGTACCTCAATATTATCAATCTTTAACTATAGAAAAATAAATGCCTAATGAAATACATGAAATAACTAAGGAATGACTTAGGAATCACTAAAAAAAAATTCGGAGCGAGAAACCATAGTGTTCATGGAAAGAATCTACTGATCGAAAACCCTGGCTTATACAACGTCTGTGCGTGTAAGGTAATTATTTATTTTTTTATAAGCAGTTGATTGATCATGAGTAATAGGAGGACCTATCTGGGACTCACACTGCCGATATAAAGTGGGTAACTTTTTTAGGCAAGTATCATCCCAGCCAAATCACCTTATAGCAAAGCTTTGGACTTAGTAACCGTTCTGACCTACCGAGCATTCAATAGTACAATTTTTGTAGTTGCAGTAGTACAATGTTTCTCTCTTGGTGCTACTACCTATTGTTTCAAAATCTTCGTTTATTCATAAAATATTTACATACAATATATATTCAATATATACAATTACTTGTCACTACCCGAAAGTTTTTAAGTATATACAAGGCTGAGTCGGCAGAAGGCGGGTTCTCTGAACTGGCACAAGGCCGCTGGCTTTGTACATCCAAAACAGGGAGGTACCGCTCTACAAGATTAGGTGATAGGAAATAGGAAAGGGAGAAGGAAGAAAGAAGGAAGGAAGAAAGGATAAAGACAAGGACAAGGGAGTCCACACTCCATCCCTAGACCGAAGAGAGCACGTCGACCAAGGGGACACTGCCTTGTCCAGGTCTGGGAGGTGGAACTATGTCCTCCTCATTGATTTTAACGTTAAGCGCCCTTTAGAGCGACGTGCCGTAGAGCAGCGTTGATCTAATTATTGACTTATAAATTTGGCACTTAAGTCATAACGAGTGTTATGACTTAACAACTTAAGCGGCGAAGTGAGCAGGTGGTGGAGACTATAGGACTTTTGTCGGGCCAGCTTCAGCCTCCCCCTGACGTGACTAGTGAAGGTGAAATGCCTATCGAGAATGACGCCCAGGTAGAAAATAGAGTTCGATACACGACGATCATCATCCTCAATGGTGAAGGTCGTTGGTAGGCGCTTCTTACCTTGTTGAAATGATTACGATGTCGTCTGTCTTAGACGGATTCACCCTTATGCCATTCAGCTTCAGATCATCAATATGCGTCACCGACGCGTTTTGTGCATTTTTAAGGGAATGCCAGGCGTTGTCATTAGAGGCGTAAATCCCAATGTCTACGCATAGGCTGCTACTACCGCGCCTTCATGCTTAACCGCAACCACTGGTCCTGTGAAAATCACAAACATCAGTGGTCCCAGTGTTGCTACCTATACATTACAACTCATCAAGCTAGAATCATTTTTTGGGAAAGAGATTTTTAATTCGAATACTGGGAATAAATATTGAAATAGCACTGTGAATTATATCCCTGCTATTGTGAATCTTTGAAAAAGACATACATGCAGCATTATGCTTCAAGAAAGGAGTGCACAGCACTTTTTGTTTTAATTGCTGGGTAGAGTTGGAAGTTGATGGGTTGATAGCAGAACACCACTAGTAACGGAAAACCAAGTTAATGGTACCATCTAGTAGCTAATATACTACTAAGGTGTTCTCGAAAGAAATTCTGCAAAACCCCCACCTTATTTTCCTCCATTGTCCGCTTGTATAAAAAAAAGCAAAACTTCAGCAATTAGCTGGATTCCACGAATAGTGTTTTTGCAATCAACCCCTCAATTGCTTCTTGAATGTTAATTAAGGTATAACTTTACAACGAGGTCGCCTTATCAGTGTTGGCTGGACCATGTACCCGTAGGTGACCTAACTTTCTCAACTGGAATAATTAAAGTTAACTCATTTTATATTCTTTACTATCATTATTATTATATTTTCATCTTAGGAAATTGGACCTTTAGGTAGTGACTGAAGTTACGGCAAAGGCCCAACCTCAACTATTAGGATATGTACATTTCATATTGCTTGTTGAAGTTGACAGCTTCAATCTAATTAAAGTAGTAATTATGAATTTACGGTAATAACTCGATTTTACTGAATAGGACCTATGGATTGTTTATCTTCTTGGTAAGGAGGAAGCGGTGAACTATAATAGTAATGAATCGTATCCAATTAAATCAGTAATATATTAATTCTAACAATTAATCACAGGAATAAAAGTAAAATATTCATCGAATAAACTAATATTTTTTTAAGAAGAATGAAAAATTGTCGGGAGTACAGAAAAATACACAAAATCAGATAGATTTATTTTATTTGTGGCTACGTTTCGACCTAAGCTTTAGGCCATCTTCAGAGTAGAGATCTGAAGAGTAAAACTGCAACTGACAGCAATAAACTACTATTTGAAGTACAGTTCATTTATGTAAGTCGAAGCGTAGGTATAAATTAAACAAGCCTATATTATTTTTTGTAATTTAATGTTATATTTATTCGTGCTTCGGGACCACAAGAAATTTCTACGTTGTAAATATTTTCCACCTGACTGAAGATTATTATTTGGGAAGCTTGATTTAATAAGAATTAATCAACAGGTCCAAAGCTACTCACATCCCTGATCCTGAAACGATTATTATACAGGATATATCCTGGTGTGATAATGAACAATAATATGGTATAAGGTGTAATAAATTATTTAAAAATTTTCCAAGATATTTTCAAATTATATTTGTAAGAGCAACAATGATGTGAAAAAATAAAGAGACTCCTAAAATATAATGTTTGTATGCTCATTATGAAAAAATGTATATATTTTTGTCCTGTTCTTTCTTAGAATGTTCCTTGTATCCGACCTTGTCTGAATGCTGCTGTAACAACCTCGCTGTGTTCTCATTTTTGTCAATGATTGTAAACAAAACCCTTTTTTTTAACTCAAGGAGTTTATGGTCGTGCGTTCGGATAAATATACCATTTCTAAGTTTAAATATACAATAAAAACCTGATACATTTATATATAGAAAAAAAATGAAACCGTTAACGCTGATAATTCTGATTTAATGCATTACTTCTTTAATCAGTTTATGTTTTCATAGGATTTTTTCATTTTTCCCCAACATATTTATAAATTACACCATTATAAAGGTAAAAGCAAACACCTATTTTCACACTTTTTTTCTTCTTTTTTCTTAATCCTCTCCGTCCCTTAGACATTACGGTCTAAAGTAAAAACTACTTCATTAAACTTTTCCATTACCTCCTTTCTCTCGGCCGTTGTATATTTCCAAAGGGGGTTCATAACAAGTCTATTGTTGAAGGAAATGAAATTCTTTCATGAAAATACCTTTTTCAGTTACAGAAATCATCCAAATTTAAACGACTACTTAACGTTTTGGTTCATAATCGAGTTCTGTTATTTCTGGTAAATAATTCATTTTTCGTAGAAAAAAGAGAAAGGTTTGAATCTTTTTCACTGTTATATTCATTCATAGATAGATATATTTATTATAGAGCATGATAATAAATCATAATTATTATCATCGTAAACTTAGGGAGACAATCACGTAGATTAGTATCAACATACATTTATTTCGTACATGAATATTGTTTGACCAACTAAAAAAATTCTCTTCCCCTCCGCGTTTTCCGATTAATCCTTGCACTTACATGATGTTTCCATGGGGTGTTAAGCATTCTTCTAAACGTTCACATTTGGAACACATAAATTGTTCGTGGTACTTTTTCTTAACGTCGGCGTTCCTATACCATACTGTTTTACTAACGAATGGTATTAACATATGCTCATGAAAAAAACTTGTTTCTTAAATAGATAACTCTACTTTTTCCCTATTTACCTTATTTATATAATTTTACAACATTAGTCTCAAGAACCACTGAAATCGAAATTTTGAGTTGAATCGTTCGTATTGCTGCACACAGGATTAAGAAAACCTAATACCTCTTTTGATGCGAGGCGGACCTTTTGATAAGCAGCTGATTGAGCTACGAGGCGACGAAACCTAATTAGGTTTATAGGCTTAAGTCAGCCTTGTTATGACGTCAATATCAAAAACATTTTTTTTTATTAAGCATGCTTTTCAAGGACCTAATGACCAAGCATGTTGTGGATTTGATTTGGGATTACGGGTTTATTTATTCTTTATTTGGTAGAGTCAAAAAAAGTGAATGAAAAAACCTTATGGTTCAAAACCTCCTCCACAAAAGACCTCCTCAAAGAGCCAAAATCCATCCTGATATGAGGCATGTGGTTTAGAATTATATAGGAATCAAAATAAAGTTAGCTGCATTTTCTTTGTTTCTTTTTAAATTACTATGATGAATTATTCTGTTATGTATTTAATTGGGTGACATAGCTACGAATCCTGCAATAACATGATATCATCTAAAGAAATAAACAAAATCTTCGTAAAATAGTATTACAAGCAGTATAAACAAGAAAACGGAAATATCAAAGAAGAAATTCAAATCCGATCTGGAGACGGGAAATCAAATATTAGTTTCTCGAAATACTCAAAGCGGCTTTTCACCCCGCTTAGTAGTGACTGCGTTATTTCGGCTGGGTTTCCCGCAATGCTAAATATAGATGTTATCCTATTTCTCCAAGATATCCCCGTCGAGATCTTTTCCTTATCTCGCTAAGCCGGTAAGAGGGCAGAAGGGGTCTCTATCCCCCTCAACCCTCCTGGTGTATCAGCTAAGGAAGATGGGGACAGATGCTAACGGCGTCCATTTGTTGCTCCTCTTTATCTGCATCATCGTTTTTTATAATCTTCCTCTCTCCTCTTCTTTTTTTACAAGTGTCTCCGCTTTTTCCTTTTATTTCATCTCTTTTTAACAGGTTCACTGTCATAATCATGACAAAGAATCCAGTCTGTCAAAAACAGCCGAAACGAAGAAAGAAAAAAATTAAGCTTTACAAGTACTTTAAAAAGCTTATTATGAAAAAGGAAATACCTATCTTTCCCTTGTGAATCACTTGATTCGGAGTTCTCGGAACCGAGGTATTTTATTGTCGAATTACTCTCACAATTATTAACCTCTGAATAAAATTCTGAAATTTCCTTTTTTTTTTTTTTTAAACAAAAACAAACTTTTCCCTCAAATAATTACGGAAAAAGATGAAGCTTTCGGATTATTTTAATGAAAAGTGTGCAAATATTATTTTTATTTCGCAATGGTAGTTTTCTTCGGAGATGTATATGCTTTATACTACATTCATGAAATATAAATCGTTTTATTATATTTAATTAGTTAACAGCCACGGATATAGGGTTTGTACCCAGGACAGACCTTCGGAGCCCTAGGACCAGACTTATAATGTTTTCACCGTTAGTTAAGGGAAAAATTTTGTGGTTGAGCGTGTTCTCGGGCAAATCACCTCACTGCACTAGTTTTGCTAGAAACAATAGTCTTTACCCTGCACTGGAACCCAATACCCGTAATCGGATTTAGTGGTGTTTTATTTTACTTTTATTATAATATCCAATAAATACATGTAAGTTTTATGTACGGCTTCTTCAAAAGAACAATGTATTAACTCAAAAAATGTAATTTTCCAACGGAGGTATTAGAAAGTTCGAAGTGAGTTTAAAAAAATAAAAATATGGGTATGGGTAAAGAAAATGATACCTGTTGTAATGGCATTGAAATTCTTCTATGGAGCATTAGAAAATTTGCAAAAGCTACACCTTGGCAAACGCTTAATTTGGAATCCTCATACTAAACTGAAACGAAAAGAAACAGCTCGCCGTTTCAGGCTACTTCAACATTTACTACACAAACGCTCTAAGCGCCCAATTACAAAAGACTCATATACATGACAATCATTAGACCCATAAAATTTGCAAAAACGTAAGTCATTATTCCCCTAATATTTAAAAAAAAATATATTTATTGAAATTTACAACTATATACAGATTACATCAAGTAAATATAATAAAAGAAAAATCATATTGAGAGACACAGGCAAGTAGAGAAACTACCCAGTGGTAGTATTCAAATAAAAAGCTCAGCATAGAAGGCCACGAGGACATCTTTTTTTCAGACGCCTTACGGGATTATCAGGAATTGAAGGGTTGCTAGGTTTGAAACTAGTGGGTAAGAGTGGAAATGAAGTTTTTCTTGAAAAGATTGATATCGGATTCGGGCCAAATCAGCAATAAACGGGACATTAAGGTCATCACGGATTACTTTGTTCGTAACAAAGTAACATTGAGGATTTGACGGAGGATTTTGGATTGTAAGGATTGAATATGAGAGATTGAATTAAACGATAAAGAAGGGCAGGAAGTCGTTGGTTTATGACGGAGCCCCTAATAAAAATAAAAAAAGTGTTGGATATGGAACGTGGGATATGCAGTTCCTGAATTAAAAAGGCTTCGATTAAAAACTTTATACATATCAGATCTTGCTTGTTTTTATTATTTATTACGAGCAAAGCTAGACCAGAAATTAGTCATGACTTGCAGAAAAGCGGACTCTGAGCGTGTAAATTATAGCTAGCGATAAAAACCACTCATACTTACCGTCAGGGAATATATTCTTGTCGATTTGTATCCAAAGAAGATGCAAGAGGACAGCAGACTCTCTATAAAGATTTATTTAAATTAGGAAAAATCTATTGTTATTGCGGCAGGATCGATGAGGGGTTAGTGGTGGGGGGGGGGTTAGTGGGAGGGAGGTGTTAGCATTATACGTCCTCAGGATAAGAGAGACGTTTGTCTTAATTTGTCCCCGGCAAATCCAGAGCGACCCCTCGTAATGCAGATTTTTTTTTCAACCCCAACCCCCGGGCTCGGGAAAATTATGAGATCCGCGTGACAAAAATAAAACATACAAACTCTATATATAATGTTCCTCCCTTTTTTTTTTCCTTCCGCATTTTTCTCTTTTATTTCGTTCCTTTTTTTATATTTATTTTCAGTTTTTTCGACTCCAGTCTCCGAAGGCGGTATAAACGTAATACGGGTTATAAAAGAACAGAGAAATAACACTTTTTCGTCTTAATAGATTCTGAAAGTTCTGAAAAGTCGACTTAATCATTATAAACGGAGTTTGGATGGGAGGCAATAATTTTAAATAAAAACAGACCGGTTTTAAAATTACCTTATAAACTATTCTGTAAAACAAACTAAAATAAAATTTATATTCCCATAATTATTTTTTGCCATGTAATATAGCGTGGTATTGTTAATCTATCTTGAGTTATGACATCGCAAAAATTGAGATGGTTAGTAACTTACGAATCCTTTTAAAAAGTTAAGAATAATGATAAGGGCACATACAATTAAGTAATAATGTCTTGGATATGGCCTATTCACCACAAGCTGCGGACTCGAACTGTCTATCTGATCTGCAAAATGGCAAAATTATGAATGCTCAGTGGGTGGACCGATGTGTAGGGGGGAGGATCACGGTAATTGTAATCTTTAGAATTTGGGTTTGGATGATCCTCATACAAGACTGAAAAAAAAGAAACTGCTCGACGTTTTCGCCTGCTTCCATATTTACTCTACAAATGCTCTAAGCTCCCAGTTAATTGAAAAAGACTCATTTACATGACAGTTATCAGACCTATTTGGACATACGGAGTCGAGCTTTGGGGTTCTACTAAACCATCCAATTCATATCGTATCCAATCTTTAAAATCCAAAATCCTTCGTAAAATCCTCAATGCTCCTTATTATTTAACAAACAAACTCATCCATTAATGATCTTATATGTATATTGCTGATTGGGCTCAAAACAGATACCTATCCTTCCATGACAAGCTTCATACACACTTGAATCCGCTAGTCTCTCAATTAGCTTCCCTGGTAACCCTCCGAGGCGTCTGAAAAGAAGATGGCCTCGAGACTTTCTACTATAGACATTATTGGAGTGCTACCGATGGGTAGTTTCTCCATAAGTGTTTTTTTTTTCCATGTCATTTGTTCATATTAGCAGATTTACTTGTAATATTATTACAGTTGTAAATATCTATAAATTCATCTTTTTTTTAAAATTTATTTATTGATATTTACAACTGTATTACAATAAGACAACAAGTATAGAAACTACATGACATGAGAATGACAAGTAGAGAAACTACCCACTGGTAGTGCTCAAATCAAAGTTCAACTAAGAAGGTCACGTGGCCTCTTCTTTAAATTAATCTAAACAAAAAAAAAAGGGTTTGGAGGAATCTTCGAAAAACATTTTAACCATAAATATAACATGATAATAAATAGGGTATTGTAGTAAATTCCTTTTGATTTAATCCAGTCCAACATGATAGAGAAACAAATAAGTTATGAAAATATGAATTTCCTTGTTCTCTTAATCGAAATTCATTTACCTTCTTCTTCTTTCGCATCCACCTTGTGGTGCCTTTCAGGGGAGCGCTTAACCAGGACTGCCACTCTTCCCTGTTCCTAGGCTCCTTGCCTGGTGGATATTTTTGCCTCTTTTCGTGGTCTTCTACGTTCAGGGACGTGGTCCATCGTCTGTAATGGTTCCCTGTAGTCCTCCATCCTCAGAACATGTCCGAACCATTTTAATTGGCGGGACTCGAGCATCTCTTTCATTGCTATGATCCTAAGTTCCTCCTTGATCGTTTCATTGCGGATACGATCTCTTCTTGTTTTTCTTGCGGTCCTTAGAAGAAATTTCATTTCTGCAGCCGTGACGCTACTCTCCAGCCTGTCCAACTTTCGGCCCCATACAGGAGCACAGGTAGATATACCGACTTGAAAATGGCGAGCTTCACTTTTCTGCTTACTTCTCGCTTCCCAACAACAGCATTACAGATCTGGTAGTAGACCAAGTTTGCTTTGTTTTTCCTGTTTGAGATTTCGAAGTCTAATTTCCCAGTACTGTTCATTACTGCTCCAAGGTAGGTGAAGTCCATGACTGCTTCCATCTCTCCTACGTTGCAGTATATGTGGATTTCTGCCTATACCCTACTTGCAGGATCTTGCTCTTGCAGGTGCTGCATACCTTTCCTACGGATCTCTTCATCGCATTCATTCACGGCTTGCTGCAATTTTTATGTGGATTCCGCAATGAGAACAATATCATCCGCATAAAGCAGAAGGTGAATCACTACAAGCATGAGGTTTCTTCCCCCCAGGTACGTTCTTTCAGTTCGCCTTTCGCATATCGCTGCTATTTCATCCATATAAAGTATAAATAGCCACCGGCTTAAACTATCACCCTGCTTTACTCCTCTTACCATATCAAAGTGCCCAGACTCCTTCCCATTCAATCTAATGATAACTTTTGGGTTTTGATATATGGACTTTACAGCATCCACCAGGCTTTTTGGAATGCTCTTAGATCTGAGTGTTTCCCATATTTCGTTTCTTGGAACAGAGTCAAATGTTGCTTTAAGATCGAGGAAGGCGAAGTAGATGTTCCTATCTCGGTCCCAGGATTTTTGTATGAAATTTCATAGAGAGTCTTGGAATTCAATTATCACCATTTCTTAAATGGTGGCTGTTTTTTGTTTTAGAGAGTGTTAAGAAATCATGATGCATTAACATTGCTTCGTTCAGTTTTATCCAGGCCACTATAATTTACGGTGTTTTATTACTTACCATATATCTTTTACTAGCAGTATTTAAGTTATGTTTAAACATCCGTTTTGTTAATCTTGTTAAAAAAAAAACTTACAACACATCAAGTCTGGGGTCTTGGGCTTGCTATAAGATAAAGACTGGACTGTTTCTATGCCTACGGTTTTGCTTTAGCCGAGATTCAGGGTTTTCAATCCTATTCAGGATACCCATTTTATAAAAGTTGGGTGTGAGTCCTTACAGGGTGTGCAGATCACACAGGGTCCAATCCATGGCTATTAAAATATTTATTGGCCACAGTCGGATCCAACCCACAACCTTCAGCATGTGTAACTCGGCGTTTTTTACACTAAGCTACCCCGGTCACAAAAATGTTGTGTATGCCTGCAATTCAGGTTTACTAAGCCCAAAACACGATGATAACGTATTTTAATCATCCTGAATTATTTTTAGTTCAACTCCACGTAATGCATAGCGTTAGGAATGTTAAGGCAGCCGTTGCTGCTCCTAATAGGGATTGTTAAACCTCCACTGTTCCGCCCGCTGAAGAGCAGCCAGTATTTGTGGAGACGCATAGAGGACAGCGGACCGTGGCCATGTTTTATTAATGCGAGAGGGATCGATGCAGAGACTCTCTGATTGTGCCCCCACGGGATACGATAATCCTCCCGCCCGAAACGTAATTAATGATCCAGTGCGCTATTTGGAACGAAACCGGAACGCTTGTTTATTGCTCTTTTGAATTA
Organism: Arma custos; assembly: GCA_037127475.1. Classification (NCBI taxonomy): domain Eukaryota; kingdom Metazoa; phylum Arthropoda; class Insecta; order Hemiptera; family Pentatomidae; genus Arma; species Arma custos. The sequence goes on from CM073764.1 coordinate 112,711,382, forward strand.
TTCGCTCGTAGACGTCCTCTATTTTGGCGTTTGCCTTGCAAAATATCCTTTTATTGTTCAATTTTTATGTCCAGTTTCAATGAACCGAAAAGTCCGCACACGACGGTTACTCAACTATTGGGAAATATGTCTAAATTCCATCTAAAAAAAAAACATTGTCTCTCAATAAAGCATCTTGAGCAGAGAGAATGGCATATGTACAGAACAAGAACTGATGATTGATCCGGAGTACCCCAAAGTTAGCTGAAACTAAAAGAAAATAATTCTTGGCTCTACTTCATTCGTCAGCAATCAAACCTCCCTACGACGGTCAGCAATGGGTACGGCTTGTCTGTGGGAAAAGAGTGTCCGTCATGAGGAGTATACATTTAAGGTTACTTGAGAAACCTTGTGTTATTTATCTTTATATCATCTGTGTTATTATTTATCTTAAAAAAAATCTTCTTCATCGATTACAGACAAATGTTAGCTCAACTTACTGTTGAATTTACGGGTAATTCCCATATACGTGTGTAAGATCTCAACACGTAAGAAGTATTTGTTTTTTATCAAATTGTTCTAAAATACATTTTTTTCATTATGATGTAGTTTAATTTCGTTCTATCCTGAATTTAATTTTAATTGTAACTCTAATAGTTGAATACGATCTATAGGTTTGAAAGGAACGGTTTTTGGAAAACATTCCTCCAATGGTAACTCCCGAAAACAAATATTAAAAGATTCATCAAAATATTATCATTGAATATCATCATCTATCTTAACAGATACTGTTCTGTAACCATTAACATTTTTAATAGCATACATAGCATTTAGTATAGGTTTCTCACTTGATAGGAAGGTGTGGAACTTCAAGTGTAGTCTTCAGATAATAAATACCAAATTTTCTTGTCAATTGAAATGCACTGAATCACAAAGTCTTCAGCACTTCTCTTCACAATTTGAACAAATAATCGAGCCATTCAAGCGAGTTGAGATCTTGTAATTTAATTTGTAAGGTCTTTTAAAATGTGATTTATTTCAGTAATAGTAAAGAATTAAAGTACACGTAAATTCAACAGTAAGTTAAGCTAACATTTCTCTATAATGAATGAAGAAGGTTTTTTTAAGATAAATAATAACACAGATGATATAAAGATAAATAACACAAGGTTTCTCAAGTAACCTTACATACATATAAAAAGTAATTAGTAAATATATAAAAAATAATTTAATAATTTATGAGGATCACAGGATTATTCTTTAAAAAATCGTATAAACTAATATGTTACCTCCATAAAAGTCTTCCTCTCTCATTCCACTAGCTTACAGTTTTTTCTAGTTAATAGTTTACACAAGGACTGAACTCCGCAACTAAGTATATTATGTTATGATACTCAACGAAAGGAATATACATTAAATTATTTTAAAATAAACCACCCATCCATAGTATTAAATCATTTATATCACTATATATTTTACTTATTTATCTTCATCGTTATTTCTGCTAGTCCATGTTAAATATTAGTAAAGCAGAAAATCCAGGGCAAACATTTAACATTAGATATAAAAATAGGGGCGAATTTATACCAACAATGCTCTTTAATAAAATTCTGCGTATTAGCATAAAAATGATTAATTTTGTAACAATTATTTAATACGAATTAAAACTGTTTAGGAAATAAATTTCGGCTCATTTATACCTGCTTATTAATAATTTAAAAAAACTAAAAAAAAAAGGAAGATGATGAAGTTAAGCCATAGATCCAAGACTTTAATGACTGCAATAGAAAGTTAATTCATACCTCTTAGTTGGCCCGGACTTAATAATGAATTCTGGGCTAAGGGAGCTGTCTCGTGACTTATGACTTTCATTTTGGATTCTATAAACTCCAAAGTGAATCCATTATTTTTCTTCAATGATTATCCAGAAAATTAGAGCGGCCTTATGAGATTTCGGGAACGAATCTATTTCTTCCACAGGGATGAGAAATAAAATATTGCCTTATATATCATGTTTTCCCAAGCTCTTATGACAAGTTAGTTGGAATATTTCTCCTTCCGTGTTTTGCAGCTTAAAGTTTACTTACTAATACTTTATAGGGCTTAAACTAAAAGGCTCCTTTCATACTAAAGCGATGTAAGATATATGGTAAAGAATATATCGTGACAATTTATTGCTAGAAACCATTCAGTACGACGCGACCTAGCTCTTAAAAATTTGGTGGGTATAGAATTTTCACTGCTTCAGTTACAAAAATAGGTTCAAGTGAGGAAGACTTTCTGGGAGTATATTGGCTCAAACGTAGGATAGTAATGAAAAGAAAATACTGGATAAAGTAAAAAAATAAGAAAAATAAAATACTTCACTTTCTGTCTGGACAAAGGATCCAGATGCCCTCACGATATTTCAATAGATTAAAGAAAGTAATTAGCAAAATATTATCGTTTCTTTCCGTCATATTAACAGCTCGGAATGCCAACCGATACAAATCGCTGAGGAGACCGATAAGTTGCACATGAGATATGTCACTTTATATGTATTTCTCAATAGTACGAGTATATCGCCTCAGTGTGCCAAAATATTTGAAAGGCTCATATTAAAAAAAAAATTCAAAAGGCATTTTATTTTAATTTTTATGTAGGTAAATTGCTTCGGATTATAAGGATTTTTCACTATAGTTCAAATAGAGTTTTTTTTTATTAGTTTTACTTTAATTATTGGCATTTCTCTCTATGGAATAGCATATTTAGCCGTTACCAAAACAATTCATCTCTTAATTGCTCGAAAACGTAAACATTAAAACTAACAAAAAAATATTCATTAAACAGAACGTGGAAGTTTATAACACACTTTAGAAACTGTAAAAAGAAACAACTTTCTTAGAAACGATTATAGTACTATCAGTTAAATAGCGATATGAATAAAATTCGCATCAATATTTCATACGACTTTTTGGTTGTATGCTGTTTTATTACTAAATTTTTAATCAAAGAAATTTCTGTAATATGATCGTTGTGATTTTATTTTTTTGCGTGATGAATGGAGTAGTCATAATGAATCGGTTCGAATGTCTAATGATTAGTTAATTTCTTTAAATTCCTACCATTAATGTGTTACATAACATTAATTGAAAGAATGAAGTCTTTATCACTAAAAAAAATATCTCATTTTATTTATGACAGTTTTAAAAATAATCCATTAAATTAAGCGAAAAATTTAAAGTTTATTTGGATGTAAAATTGAGTAAAAAGTGTAGGGACAGTAAGTAGTCACAAATCATTAATACAGTTCCTGGAATCCTCTGATCTATAGAGGGATAACAGAATGGAGACGACTAAACCGCACCGCAGATTAGTTATTCAAGTAGCTACTCAATTATGTATGACGCTTAGTGGACCCTAGACCTTGGAAAAATATTGTCAAGGGTCCAGGGAAACATCTTCAGTCCAGGCTTTTGTTCCAGTTTTACTGTCACATGTCTACAATTCACGATCTCCAGAGCAGATAATACATTTTTTCAGAAAACAATTTTTGTTTTCTGTACTTCTTCTGTATTAAGACAACAAGCATGATGTAATATTTTAGTATGTTTGGACACGAAATCCCTATCTCGCTTAAATAAGTTATTTACTTTTTCCTAAAAGAGTCGAGAGCAATCGATGGATAAAATTACACATTTTCCTAACCAAGGGCTGAATAGCGTTATGTAATCTCAGTTTATGTAAATATGTTATGCTACGTTCGACGAGACAATCGCAAATTGAAGACAATTGTAATAAATCATGAACTTATTACGTAATGTACCTTAATAGCTCCTACTTAATGACTTCTTCAATTGTTATCAGAATTCGTTTAACCTCAAAAGGTTGGAATAAATAAGGTAAAAAATTCAGAATATGCACAGGTTTCGAACAATAGCCTCATCACTTTTTACAAGTCTTCCATTCCATTATATTTTCTGTTGTACAATGCCTTCTGATATATCAATATTCAAAAAAATTATTGCTAATTATTGAGTTCATCTTGTTCCGTAAATATTTATAATAAAAAACTCTGTATTACTACAAACCATGGATGGCCTTTTTCAGTACATAGTAGAGAATCTATTGTTTTTAGGACAAAGGTGTTTTGTCGGAGATCACACTAGCCACCCAATCTAGGGTACCCATTTAAAAGACGCTAGTGAGCACCAGGAGGGTCTGTAAATCCTGCAGGGCCTATTTTGGGGTTTTAACAGTTAAATAGTTTATTTACCACAGCTGGATTTGAACCCTACCTCGGTCTCGCAATTTTCCTCTAGGTATTCTCAACATACCTGTTCGTAATCTTAAAGAAATACAAGCGTTGTTTAGAATACTTTGCAAATAGAGGAGTTCCCGAACAGATGATCACCTCCCTGCCATTGTTTTTTACCTTACCTTCTTCGTCTGTTAACATAGAAGGAATTAATCATCTTATGCTCTAACCTCTGCCAACTAATTTAGGACCTTACGAAATATAATTAGGTCATTGCTAGCCTCGAAAGCGATATCTGGGAACAGGTCAGTGGTATTATTAGTTCTCCACCACCAACGATAAATTCGCCGTTATTAAAAAGAAACTAATAGAAATTTAAAAGTGAAGATCATTAACGACGTAAACTTTTAAACGAAGCCGAGATGGGTGATTCCAAACACCTCAGTTACTGAGACATCTTGGACACAATAAAATATTTCACTTATAAAGAAAATTTGTATTGGCTGTAATAGTCAGTAATTGTGTAGTGTATGATTATATTCGTGCTTTGACCTTTATCCCGATCCGATCGTAACGGAAACCCGTGGCATGGTGAACTGCAAAAATGATACCCTCTGAGATTTGAGAACAAAGGGGGAGCGTAGGACGCGTGTATGGGTGTGGTGGTGCGGGGGTGGGGTTGGGGAGGCTGGGAGATAATCTATTCATAGGCCTGCATTGCGACGCCGTGCACCCCTCGTGCAGGCCCATGGCTTACACCGCTAAGCCGATTCCATGTTTAACCGGCATATTCGCACCAACCTCACAGCCTCTACAATTGTTTCTGTTTGGTTTCGCGATTACTTTCAGCTCCATGTGCTCTTTTGCAGAAGCCAGCTTGGATTTCCAACCGCTAGCATGTTTTGTTACGGACTTGATTACTGTTGCTAAATAGGCGGATTAATGATTTATTCTATAGTGCGCTCAGAGATATTCGATAGGGTATTTTCAAACTAAATGAACAATTTCCTAGACTGAAAGGATTTTAGTCCCTTTTGTGTTTAATTTATCTTATTCATTAATGTGGAAACATTATTTAAACAACAAAGTGGATATTAAACTCTTATTTTATTTACTTTAAGAATTAAAAAAAAAATATTTGTTTACTTATGTACAAATGTTTTATATGGTCCGAAGGGATTCCATGGGAACAAGAAAGGTGACAAGGCAGGCCAAATTGGCCATCTTTCGAAAAAAGAAAACACACCAATTCCATAAAATAAACCCTAATAAAACTCCTAAAACAGCTAAAATATAATTAAAATCTAAAATATGTTTAAATAATACGACGCGGAAAATAATGGCAATAAGTTGAAGAACTTAATAAAATGTTAGTACTTCTTGTGAATCTTGGTATGAGGTTATGAACTCGTTAAACACCAATTAGTTTTGACAGAACCCATTCAGTATTTTCATCCCCTATTTAAATTAGACGTATCCCACATAAATGGAGAGGGGTTGTGAATGACTGTCAATGGCGTGCTTCTGTCCAAAGGTTGCCCCTTCACGTCTGTCATAAATCTATCAAGTTTACACCTTCCCCATCTTTCATCGCTATACGATGGCTGCTATATTTTTCTTTCTGTGTGCTTGGAGAATGTCCATGCATCTTTCCTCTTTTTTGTTATTATTATTCTCTTTGGTTATTATAAAATATAACGGAGGAAGTCTTAAATTGAGTATTGTATATACATTATTCGATCCGGGAAACATTTTTTTTCTTTATTATACGATTTTATCGAATCAATTTAGTCTTCATATTACACATACAAGTTGTAATATACAAATATATATTAATAATTACTGAATGATTGTTTTTGATGAATATATATTATCACTAGTAAGTGGAGATTGATAAGGAACGAATATATGAAAACCACAGAATACAGAGGTTAACGGAATATAGGTCAACATCTGAACCATGTTTTTATATTTTAAATCGTATATTAAATCCCTTACGCGCATCAAGCTAAACCCGCACGACCGTTCGGTATTGCAGCCGTGTAGATTCTGCCCCGTGTCTATTCAAGATTCCAACATCCTGAGAATGCCTACTATATTTATTAGAATTTTTTAAGCTCCTTCAAATTTAAAAAAATTCATTACTTAATAAAATAACGCTGGTACTGATTCTCGATCTAATACCAAAGTTTTGGTACACGTAAAAAACAAGCTCCTTCATATTTGTTTATTTTTGATTTTAAAGATTCTGGATGTTTTCAGTTTTTTTATATATGTTTTGATTATATATAATCAAACCGAAATTGTGTGTGGCAACGTTTCAAGATTTCATTTTTCTAACATCTATGCTCTAACAGTGATAAAATAGGCTGTCAGTAAATTACAGTTAATAGTTATTGATACAAAGATCACACACTAAAATAAATATACACTTGCCACTTATTTCAACATTACAATTAGATGATGTTAATGCATAAATTGATCTGTTATTTTTGAACGTTATATGTCACTTTTTTCATATTCCCCAAATCTAAAGGGATATATAGGTAATATCCATTTGAATTACTTATTACACATGGACAAACGAGTAAACTTGATGAGTTAGTACTTAGAAAGGAATGATTATTTAAACCCTGTACAGTTTTTAAATTTTATTATATAATAATAATCATTAAAATCATTTGAAAGAATAAACAATTTTTTTTTTTTAGATTCAAGTGGACTTATACCACTTTCAACAATAACAGCTCAATCGTAATTTCAAATTGATGATGAAATATGATCCACTAAGGCAACAATGTTCCTGTGATGTTTAGTGTGTGATCTTAATATCCATAACTGTTTACTGTTTTTTTTTTTTTAAATGAAAACCTGTTTTCGATGTTAAGGGGAGCGGATTGGCTTAGTTTTAGTATCGGCGGAGTAGCCATGCCGAAAATCCTGATTCGAATGCCGCTGCCAGCGACTTTTATTTAGTCTGTCAGCAGCCGGAGATAGATCGTATCAGATCTAGAACCCACCTGGACCTCATCCAACCTCAATAAAGTGGGTAACCAAATCAACGGGGTAAAAATCTGGCGGTTGAGAGTGATATAGGGCAAATCACCTCCCTGCACAACTGTTCTTCATGAAACAGTACATTCTCCACCATTTACTGAACCCTAGACCCATTCACGGGTTGAAAGGTACAGGTTTTCTCCTTTTAAGGCATAAATATGATAACAGTTTAATCTAAAAACGAGGACAAAACATAATTTCGTAAATTGATAGATATACAAGAAACATATATGTTATAAATAGTCGGGAAGACATGCATCTATAAATACACATCTGCCTTAATGGTTATATGTGTAAACAACAATTTAAAATGTAAACAATATACAATTGCTGTGGATGGATTTTTGAACTTCTCTGGCGTTTTAATTATTCCAGAGCAACGAGGAAGTTGTGATAGTAGATACGAGAAGATATCATCAGAAGGAGACAAGGAAGAATAGAAGGTAGGAAGGAGGTGTGAGGAAGCAAAGGATGTAGCGGCTCTAGGTGACAATCTTTTGAAGTCGCCCCCTGGAATCGGCTTTTGTTTTACAGAGTTAATCTCAACCTTTTGTTCCATAGATGGATCTTTTGTGCTGAACCTTGGGTATCGGTCTCAGCCTTTTGTTCAAGCAGCGTCAAAGATAACGCTAAAGGATTCTACGGGAAGGGATATCTCGCTCCTGATACTGAACACAATAATTACGTCTTATGCCTACTTCCTAGGCAACAATTTAAATTAGGGGTATTATTGCCATAATTAAAGTGTTTTCATTTATTAATAGTTTTATACATATATTATTTTAATGATACATTATATAATTGCAATATTCTTCGTATAGTGCGGTAGCTCAAAGGTAGAGGAGAGAGTTTCCGTACCGGTCCTGGTTCATATCCAGCTGTGGTAGATAATTTATTTATTCTGTTAACACAAGGATTGACCTTGTAGGTCTAAGAGATCTTTCTGGGGCTCACCCGGCCTCAATAAAATGGGTACTATTAATTTGGAGAAAACCTTGTGGTTGAGCGTGATCACGGACAAATCACCTCCTTCCACAACCGTCGTCTAAGGAACACGAGTCCTTAACACCTACTGAACCCAAGACTCTTCATGGGTTGTGGCAATTCAGACTTTTTTTCCTATATGTAATCACTTTATAATGTATCATATATAACATACCCTAAGTGTAGCAATGTTTTTGAACGTTTTAGTGCAATAAGAATTAGCTCCAATAAATATATATTTATATACAAGCCGAAATGTAATAAAGTAAGCTAATAGTTTTTGGCGAAGTAAAGGCTTGCCGATAAATTACTTTTAACCACAAGAAAACCAAATACAATAATTCAACGTACTTAAACTAATAAACAAACTAAACCTATTCATCAAGGGATCAGGGAAAAACGGACATCTTGAACCAACACTTCGTTAGTTCACCTCCATTAAAATTACCATTAATCACTTTTATATGCCAACATTTTAATGACATAATGAAATGTAATTTATTTACCGCAGTAAGGATCTCTCTTTGTGGCCTATATTTCTCATCTATACCATTTTAATTGTTAGGTTATTTAATAATAATAAAGGCTTAGGGAGTCCGAAGGCTCGATACCGAAACAACCAATCGTTGCTTGCAAACCTCCACCCCTGATCCAAACCAGTAATGCAATCCTCCCATCTATACTTCGGTCAACCCGTGGGACGTTTTACAAATCAGCTCAGTGATAATTATTTTTTTGGGAATCTGTCTCTTATTGCAAAAACTTGACAAGCCCATCTTAAATCTTCGTGATGCTATCACTTCATACTGGGTTTTAGATTATTTCAAAATTCACAAATGCTAGTTAAATAATAAATTACTACTGGTCTCCAAATAAATTACTAATGGTTCATAAATAAATTACTTACTTCATAAATTACTAATGGTTCTCTCTAATTGTTAAATGTTATCAGGTGATCTAAAAATATTTAAACCTGCTGGTGCTGGTGCAATAAATGAAGAAGTAGGCGCTAAGAGAGCCTTCAGCAATTACTCTAATTTCGTTTAATCCTCGTGGGATTTAGCCAAAGTCTAATTAATGATGGTGGAAGTTATTCTGAAAGGCCGGGAGAGGGCTAAGAATTTAAATGAATGAGGACATTATTGAAAATACAGACTTGCTATAATTCCGAGAGATTTCTCATGGCTTAGGGAGTGAATGTGGGGCGCTGAAGATGTGACAGGCCCATCAGTCTACTTTTGTTCATTAGAGCCTAATAGCGCGGATGGATTACATCTGTAGCCCGTATATTCAGGAAGGGGTAAGGCACAAGATAACGTCAGGCAGGAGGGTATTTTATTGTTTCCAGGATATATTATTTTATTTGTTATAGGTTATTCTTTAAGCATCGATTCCAATAATAACATTGATCATAATTACTATTCAATAAATAATCATTGTAGATTATATTCTGTATATTCTGATACCAATATTTTTGCCTAATACCTTACTATTTTTCTTAAAATAGAAAGAATTCATTAATTATGTGATTGATAAATTTATTTTGTTTTCTTAATAAATATTTGCTAATTTATAAATGCTGTCCATTTAGAGGCTATGTAACCTTTTTATTGATTTGATTTCATGAGTAAATTATTGAAGATAATTATTCCTATATAAACATAGTTTTATTATTATTATTATTCCTAGATAAACATAGTTTTTATTTTAGTCTAGGAGAGAAAAATCCTTAGAAGAGTAAATGACCACCTAAAGAAGGAAATCAAATCCATAATAAAAATAATCAAGAACTTAAGGGACCTAAATGGAGAACCTGAAATAGTTTCTTAAAAATAGTTGGGCCACTCACATAGAATGGAAAAAATACCGTCAAAGCAGATCTTATAGGGACGTCCAGATGGAGAAGAGGCTGACCTGAACTGTGATCGCTGGACGATGTGGAAGCAGGCCTTAGGCTCCTAGGTGAGAGCATGGAGAAGATTCGTGGAAGATCAATGAGAGTAGAGGAACATTGTACGCCAAGGTCCTCCATGAACCGTAGCGCTTTGTGATGATGATGATCACTGTTTATATTAGTTTATGAATTATTTTCCAGAGATGTTTTGTGTGTTTAATAATTACAAATCACTAAAACCTTATACTTCAATATAATCTATATATATACAAGAGAATGGCGTTAGTTACTGACCTAATAACTCAAGAACACCTGGACTGATTTCGATGATTCAAATCATTTAGGACTGGTCTCCGGCCAAAAAAGAAGAATAACCAAGAAAAATCGAAATCGGTCCAGGCGTTCTTGAGTTATACTCGTAGTATGAGTAACTTTTTTTTTTTTAAATTTGCCCTTAGGAGGAAAAGCTTGGTTACCAGGTAAGGATGAGTCATCCAAACGCCCAACGTATTCACTCCGTTGCCTTCTACTCCCTGGCCTTTCATCTTCCCTAATAAGGTGAAACGGGTTACAAACGTTTTTAATAAAAAAAACAACGTCATTTTTAGTGCGAGTACCGTGATATTTTAGATTTAGCTTCTAAATTAAAAATAAAGAAATATGTGTTTTTTATTTTTTGAAAATGAACCCTGAAAAGTGTAAAATACAGGAAATTGTATCATGTTAAGTTAGAGTTGTGAATTTAGTAAGCAGGCTTTACATTTTAACATAATAATAATGGTATCCATGATTTTGCAAAATAAACCCCTAGATATTACAGTTTTTGATGTTATATGGTGGATTTCAATAGAAAACTTATCGATAGTAATTATGCCATTTAATATTTGATAGGACAGTTTATTAAAATCTATTAACAAAGGGACAAGCAATGTTGGGCTGGCTGAATTCACAAATGATCTAAGTCGTTGTTTATAATATGGAGTTCGTTTATGGATTTCAAAATTCACTCTCCGTTTAAACTCAATATAGATTTATATTTAAAATCAACGCGGACAAAGTCGCGGGCAAAAGCTTGTAATATACAATATAATACAATAATGGATGTATGGTGAATCATGAATAAGGAATAAGCGTACTTCTCATTAATGCAATATATATTTGGTTGATTTATTTTTTTCTAGAATTGTTTTCATTTAAAATTTTTAGAAATCATGCTAAATAATTCATCTACTAATTTTAGCATTTACGTTGTAGTAGACTTCCAAGACAATTTATCGCTTGGCTGATCCTCCAGTTCAACCTTGCGAGGTTGAGGTGTTGGATCTTCCAAGCCCCCAGTGTTTTAGCCTTACTAAATGGTTATTCCTCCTTTCCGTCGGTAAGTTGGGAGCCGACAGGCATCGTTCAAGTCTAACGTTCGTAAGTTTCCTTTCAAGTTGAGCTAAGTTCCAACAGTATACATTACCTAACCGCAATGCTGAGAGACGTTTTCTTCTCCACAGATTTGACTTTATGACGCTTATTCATTAGTAATATAAAGCGTGATTTGATTTATTTTCTAATTATAAAAAATTTAGAATTTTAGTATTTTGATTGAATGTCAATAATTATAAAATGAATTGTTGCAATCTTGGAACAATTGTAATTGTTTTACCACACCAATTGATACATTTGTATAGTGTTCTATCACTCAGAAAAAAACTTTTGGTTTTATAATGAAAAATGAACTTGAGGTGACGTTTTATAATAAGTATGAAAGAAATGTAGTAACGATGAAATCCAGAAAACCCCAACTGTTTTTTTACCTAGGAACAAAAATGAATAAAATAATTAAATATTAAACTTATTTAATTTTGATATGGTCCTATGTTCTTGGATGTCAAAAATGTTTTGAATAATTACATTTATTTTGGGATGCCAGAGTATCACAATTCACGAATAATGAAGATCATTATGCAAGAGTAATATCATTTATGATAATTACTCAAATTATTATTTCTTTAAACGTCCTGACTTTGTTATAAATTGGGTTCTTTTAGAGAGGTTGTGCGTTTACTAATTTACTGATCAGTCAATTAAAACCTTATTAATACTTTATTAAGAAAAAAAAATAAATGTGCCAGTACAACCAGTGAAAGAGTCTGGGGTTCAGTACATGGTAGGGACTGTTCTGTTTCATGGACAACGGCTGTGCAGGCAAGTGATTTGTCCGGAATCCAGGATCTCCTACTAGTTCAGGGGACCCACTTTATAAAGCCTAAGAGTTCCCTGAAAGGTCTCCAAGATTCCATGAAGTTGTTTCAGGGCCGTCATAAACCATTAATTTTTTATCTGCTATACCAATTCTTGAACTCGCGACCTAGAGTTCACCAAAACCATAATTCTACGTACTGTTATTATAAAAAGGTACAGGTAAATAATGATATAAAAATGGGGGAAGATAAGATGAACAGAAATAATTAGCCAACTTTGAAACGAATATGAAATGTTTAATAAAGTTATGTATTTTTTATAAGGAGGTAAACCATTTTTAAAGGCCTAACGAACCCGAAAATGTTACAGAGGATCATTAATTATAAGAATTGTCAGCATGAGTTTTTTTTCGGATAAGGACATATCGGTGGGAGTCAGGTTACAATTGATGATGTAACCTGAAGATAGGTTGTGCCAGGGGTTGAGCATTGCCCTCCGGGACTAGGGGAAGAGCAGCTAGTCTTGCTTAGATTACCAATTATCCTTCCACCGCAATCTCTGTCTATCCTAATTCATTTCTAGTTATACGGTTATGGTTTATCATCAGAATAACCGAATGCCTACTGGGATCACTAGATCAATGTTCCGCTGAAGGCAATGTATTCATTAAACCAGACTCTCCAACTTGGGATTTGAAGCTAATATGTAGACTAATATCATCAATACGTTATAAGCCGGTAACGCATAATTTATGGTTTATGATAACCTTGAAACGACACTATGGAATCTTGGAGACCTTCCGGGGTACTCTTAGGCTTTAAAAAGTGGGTCCCAGCTTATAACCGTTGGTTTAGTATCATCACCCAAAACCCTCCCTTTTTTTTTTTTACCATGACTAATAAAAACATGGATGTTTCTAAATAAGGATAGTGAAATATAAGATAAGCAATAGAAAAGACGTAAATTTGGGTAGAAAGGAAAAAGGAGTATGAAGGAATTTTGATCTCAGATTCACTATCACTGTCCACTAGAAAAGAAATCCGACGTAAGGGGGACACGTGCACTTAAATTACGTGAACGACAAGGAAATACACTTTTTCATTATCCGATTTGTTATGATCCTATAATCATAGTAATAAATGGCTTAGCGAAAGTTCATTCCTACTTCCAATCGCTTTTTACAAACACTGTGCATTGATTACACTCCAAACTCAAATCCTTAAGTTCATACGTATTGAAGTTCCTCGATGGGTACAGTTTTTTTTGTTAATTATCCATAATGGCGACTCATCTTTAAGTTTCTCACTATTTACTAACCAACACTCTAAGGATACTCGTGTATGATTGGAAGATAGTTGAACCTAATTTGACTTACCGGTATGTTACGTCAGTTGTTTTGTTCCAAAGATGTTTTGTGATGCCACAGATTGTAATGAACTTGCATAAAATGCACCATTGGGTTCCCTACCTAAGGGCATCATGCCTTCGGGTGGTGGTCCGCTCAAATCGCGTTAAACTGCCGACAAATTGGGTTTGGACCGGTCCATCACTGGCGGGCCATTCATCAAACCTCAACGATTTCGCCAAACTCCGACAAGCTCAAGCAAGTCTAGCCGCTGGATTAATTTTGCGTAGTTAATTTATAATTTGGTAAACTCCGGTTTGTGGAACATTGGGGTTTTCATCTCTCCCTCTTGGGGACCTCCTAATTTCTCTTCCAGCTAAAACTAATTATTATAAACTCGTATTAAATCTCATGACTGGAAGGAGGAGCAGAGCAGAAGTCCCCCCCCCACCATGCCCCCCTCACAAATAAGTGGGCAACTTAACGGGACTAATTAGCTCTTCCTCCTCCCTTGTAATGTGTCTTACACTCTCGACATAATTATTTCAAGGCAGTCACGTTTGATGGTACATTTAATTAAGAAGGGAAGTGACATCCTGGGATATCGCGTTACTTTCTCAGTACCTGGTAAGTAGACATTAAATTAAGATATTCAGCTTTCGTTTTTAAACATATGTGAAAGAATTTTCGATGCATCTATTTTTTTAAAGTTTCTACTTTTTTTTCCAGAATTTATCTTTGATAAGATTGTTTAATGATTTAAGGTCACTTAATACTCATATGGCTAATCGGACGATGCAACAGTGAGAGTAATACAATTTTTCTTCCTGTATCTGAACGTTCTGCTCGGATAAGATTAAATGAGCATGCATAAATGGCTTATGGCAGAGTTACACGGCTGGCTTTTCGTTCGAGAATATAGCCATTAGAGTTTGGACGAATGGAGTGATGTACTTTTTACAGATGGATCAAGATTTGCTCTTCGATCAGCAGACGGGCGTGAAAGGGTGTGGAGAAGAATAAATGAAAGATATTCCGCATGTAATTTTATCCAGAGCCGTTGAAAAGGTTGGCTCCAAATCCATTCGTGTAACCCCGTGAGTTCTGGCCAACTCTGGTCCTCTTACTGGGTGAAAAGCCATTAATGCATGCTCATTTAATCTTCTCCGAGCAGTATGTTCAGAAATTTGCTCACCACCAACTTCTTAGTGGTGATGAATCGCTTGAACAACGATAAGGTGCCGGGTTCGTAAAATTCTTAAGTCAAAAACCGGTCATCCTGTAGTTCTGTTCCCCATCTATGGTAAGACCCAGTTCCTCGAAAACGCCTAACGGCGTCTCGTAAAGTTTCATAGGGAACGTCCATCATTAATAAGTTCCACACTACGCGCAAGGCACTTTTAAATTTAAAATTTAAAGCGTTAATAGCCGGAAACTAAGAAATTTGTTGCAACTGCACGGAACTGAACAAATGGCACTGAATTAATTCCATAGAAAGTGAACATTGGAATCTACAGTTCTTTCATTGAATTAAGGATTGAGTGTTATTATCCTCTATATGGACATTCCTAATTGAAAATTTTTTAGATGAAAACATGAAAAAATCAAGTGGGTTGAATTTTTTGCCTGTATGTGTATTTTTGGCTCGATTGGAATACACTGATCCTTTTCGGACTTTTGATTAATTTTTTATTGTTAGACAGTGAAGTTTTTGTCAGATTTTTTTAAGTAGACGCTGAAACTCTCAAATTTAGATATTTATTGATATGGAAAGAATAAAAAAAGAAAAGAAGTTGGGAACCAAACCTCATTTGGAAAAAGGATGCGGAAGAGCTAGGATAGCTAACTCCAGAGGAAGTACGATCGGGTGGGCTTTAGTTCCAGGACTTAGGGTAAGCCAGCCGGACTGCAGGACTGACGGAAAGAGGACTTGAATGTGTTCAAATAGGGCACTCCCCTAATCCGTTTGAGCCCGTCATTAACTTTAATTAAACTCGATTAAATTTACATCCAGCTCCGCCAGTGCAAAATCGTAGCGCCTAACGGCACGGAGCCCGGTTCAATTTAGACAAAAACCCAAATTAGGAAACAGAGGGCAAACCTAGGGTTGAGGCTTGGCATTAATTGATTTGAGCTAACTGAAAGCTAACCCCCTCCTCCTCCCATCCCACGGTCCAATTTAAATTCAAGCTACCAGGGCTGTTGTGTAGCACCTCTATTACCTAATTCTCCTCCATTATGTTATTAGATCTCATTAACACGTAAGCTTTATACTGATTACGTAGGGAGGAGCCTTCAATGCTCAGTAACGGTACTGCCTAAGGGACTGTTCTAGTGTCTTACGGTTCTCTCGATAAAGTCCATAAAAAGCAAGTTGAGTAGAAACATTGTTCAGAATATGGAGGAGAACTTTTCGAGTGCCTGGACCTAGTTTCTTCATGTTTCTTCATCTTACATAGCATTGGGGAGTGAAGTAGCTCAGTAGTAGAGAGCTGAGTTGCCGAGCTGAACGTCCTGGCTTTCAATTTCGCTGATTGTCAGACTTTTACTTAATTTATATGCAGTTGTGGATGGATCTGAGGGAGATAAAGCAGCCTCCAGGGGCTCTCCCAGCCTCTATAAAGTGGGTACCAAAAATAGGGGGGTAATCTGGCGTTTAAGCGTGATCTAGGACAAATCAACTCTCTATACAACCGTTGTCCAAGAAACACAACCTTCGTACGTCTCTACCACGTACTGAACCCAACACTCTTCATTCGTCGCAATGGCTAAATTATTTACATAGAAAAAAAAATGTAACTACTACGCAGTACATATTTAAAGTTGTGTTCTAGGTTTTCATGGTCTATAAGCAAATGCATTGTAGATGTAAGTTGTAATTCTATAAAGAAATTTATTCCAAAGCGCTTATTTCTGGAATAAGTGAGAGCACAAGAGGGCGTGAATCCTCAATACCTCTAAAACATTTTAAATGAACATAATAATCCTAGCTACTTTTTTTAAACACTACAAAATTTCACATAATAGAGGGAAGTTAATTTGGAAGCAGATTGAAGCATTTGGAAGGCAGTAAGTATGAAGAAAGACCAGAAAAGACAGAAAGAAGTGTAGTGAGGATCGACAGAAAGGAGAACGCATGAAGGAATATTTGAGGCAGAGAAGAGAGAAATCAAGTTGTTACTTGAACCGTAGTAGTCAATACGAAAAAAAAAAAATCCGAGTTTTTTTCTATTCTTCCAAATGCTGAAAATTATGATCATGATATTAAGCAGGAAAAACGAGCGCCTACTAGATATTTGGGAACTAAACAATCATAATAATATTTTCATAGCAAATTGGGCCTTCTCTAAATCGAGAATACGGAGCTATTTCCCGACAATTGAACACGAAATCATTTCAACAAATACCTCAAGGCATTTCCAGTTAAAGCTTATCGACTCGACAGCACCGCAACGATTCTTCCAATGCCATTTAAGCTTCTTATCTATGGAACTACTGCTCGCTCTCCTCTATTTGGCTGTTCTTTTTTTTCTGTTACCCTTTGAAAGTATAACTCTCAAGAAAGTTGTAAAGGGGAGCTTAGCTCGAGTTATATTTAGATAAAAATAAATGTTTAAAGTCAATGTGTAAGCTGTTTATTGCAATTCTGTGTCTTCATTCCACAGCGAGAACTATTTTAGAAAAAAATTTGCTTAAAATGCACTTATGCGATAAAAATTTAACGTCCATTCAAATGGCCTGGTCTAAAGATGATAAAAGAAATTTTTAAAAGTGCCTTTTCTTTATAGTTTATAAACCTATAATCATAGTGCATTCGTGTAAAATGTTTGGTTTCTAATGCTCCATTTTTATTTTTCAGATCACAGATTTTGTCCCACGGCTTGCCTACATCAAGTAAGTTTAATTTTTAACTCTAAAATATAATTGAACCTGTTGATACTCCAATCAGTATGGATACAAGAAATTTATCATAATCAGTAGTAAAGAAGTATTTAGTTCGATTTCAACTATTCCAGAATTGAATTCGACTAGTTTCAACATCAGTATATACATTCGATAATATATAAATATAAATATAATATAATATATTATATATAAATATAATGTATAAATTCGACATCAGTATATACGCTCGTTCCTTTCTCAAAACTCAAAAAAGTTATCGCAGAAAGGTAAAATGTTGTATATATGGTTGGTATTGATGATCATTTACAATGTAGGTATGGAAGTAACATTTAAATATCCAGATGGGCAAATAACTCAACTAGTACATTCACAGAAAGCATTAGTGACAAGAAAAATTGCCCAAAATGGCAAGAAACCGTTCTTTGGTGGATGAAGGGGGATAAGAAACTACGATAATACAGCCTGTATTATTAAAACAGCTGCCTAGAAAAGGAATTATTTATCTGGCAAGCTTCACAAAGTATTGCCACAGGTTATGATATTTATCAAATGCATGATAAAGAGTTCCTTGGCGTTCCTAGGCGGCCCTTGAGCCGATCACAATCTAACAAAAATATGTACGTGGACGTAAGTTGGTAAGCTGACATGAATGACCGGAATGATATGATCTCCATAGATTACTGGGAAGCGGTTGGCTCTGTATTTTATGGTATCTATGTAAGAAAGAAACTGGATTACGAGTTTCTGGAACAACAATAGGATCATGTACGAGTCAGCGAAGCGAAACCCGAACTCACTAACTTGTTTGGTTCCCCAAGATTCTGTGGTGCCATCAGTACTGTTCTCAATGTACACTGTTGGTGTAAGGCATAGATATACGACGATATAGAGAATAATGAATGATTTTGTAATAAATCAGAAAATCCAGTTATATGTAGAAGGTGTTTCCAATAATGAAGTTTGAAAATTATTCTATGGTTAGAGCCATACATCCAGAATGAAAGTATAGAGACCTACTGACATGGAATACACCCCTGAGTATAGAAGACCATGACAACGCACAAGAACTTACCTTACCTCGTTTATATTGAATGTTTATGTTGAATTGAGCTGCCATACCAACCCACGAAGCGAGGTGGTATGGCAGCTACGCTTTAAAGCATTAAGAGGGGGTTGGGAATGAAGAGGAAAATATTGTAGGAGAACCGAGGAGCAGGCCTAGTGAAACTTTAGCAAATAATTTAACGATCCTGTGGAAACCAGAAGAAATATTAGATAAGTGGATGCAGAATATTGGCTGTGAAAAGTTAAGAAGAAATGTGGTTTTAAAAACGTATTAAACCGGTTTGTAATAAGGTTCGAAACCACTGGTCATGATTTTTTTATTTTATTGCAAATTTTTTTACTGTGTATTACGCATTGATAAAATAAAGGACAATTAATATAATATAAAATGGGATTTGAAAATTCATTAAATAGCTTGGAACTGGTTAACTGGCGCGGCATGCCGATAGGATAGATTACTGGGGAAATTTGAGGGAGGACCTTCGGTTTATAGAACATCAAGATGGATCTTCTGAAAATAATCCCTAATCCTATCCTCACTCGCCTCCTCCCAAGACCCCATAACTCCCTACCATGTCGAGAGGATTTATAAAATCGTCATAACACAGAGGGTTTCCGATCGCATTCCACATAGGCTCCGTTACCAATTCTTATAGTTTACAAACCTTATATTTCTATTAATTGTTCACAAAAACAAGAAAAATGACACCGAATATTGATCTAATGTTTACACTTACTAACACATTCTTAACCATTGCTAGTTCTTTATTTTTTTCCTACCGGTAGATGGAAATGTTGAACAGCACATTTCAAAACATCCACTATTTGGATTAAAGTGATTGTCTTTGTCTCACGGATTCCTATTTAGAATACAGGTATTACAATAACAAAATAATTTATTGTAAATCTAAATCGGTATTATAGAAATAGAAAGAGCATTTATGCGCGAATTATAGGCACTTATTTGAATTTTCTTGTTTGCTTACTTTACCATAGACTGGTTGTTAAATTAGCGTCACCTTGTTCAAATTACGTTAAACTATAACTGTTTGGGACCTATGGTTAATTTAGTAGGAGTTATACATTTTTCCTTTAAAATCGTTAGAGAGTACATGACAGCAAAGAGGTCCCCATTTTACCAACGAATTACGTATTACGAATTCATGACAAATGTGTACAAGAAAAACAACAAAAAAACACAATCATTGTAAATTGCACATTAATAAATCTGCCATTTTATTCATTTAAAGACTTAAAATATTTGTACCACATCAAACCATTCAGAGTACTGTGTTCAGTACACTGTAGGGAGCTGCTTCTAAGACAACGCCTATGCAGAGGAGGATTTAACCGAGATCGCGCTCAACCATCTAGATTTCCTTCTAATTAACTGCACTTTCTAGTGGCTGGGTTAGCCCACATAGTCGATCTATGGCTTTTAACAGATTAAATAATATATCTGCCAAAGCCGAATTCAAACGTGAACCTAATTAGAATTAATTATAGATAACCGAATAATCTTTAATTTTGCATAATTTAAATATTATTTTTAGATAGCTCTATGCCTAGACGCTCTTTAACTTCTAAAAACTCTTTTGCTCTAAGGGACTATTCCAACGAACCTGAGTTACTATATCGCGTTAGGCTGCTGAGGGCTGCTCTATGACCGCTTGATGAAGGATTTAGTAAGGGCTTTGAGGTTAGGGAGAAGGGCAAAGTGGCTGTATATTAGTAAATAGGAGGGTAATTACCTTCCCTATCCTCACCTAACAGGCATAACACTGTAACATATATCCTATTAATCATGGGTAATTATATCAAAAATAAATTCATTTATATTTAATCCTGTGTTCTTACTTTTTTTAATAGGCTATTCAAAGATGTATTATTTTATTGGATTAAAAAAATATTCCGAATATTTTCAAATACTTCTAAGTACCAATGGCGAAAATCTTTTATGCATATGCATATAAATATAAACCCATTTATATTGCATATATATATATATATATATATATATATATATATATATATATATATATATATATATATATATATATAAATAGATTTTAAAAAACGCGCCACTCCAACGTATACGTTTTAACGTTTTAGAAGTTATGTACACAGACATATATAATGACAAAAATTAAGGAAAGAAGTTTTAAGTATCTATTTAATGAATGAAGAACTTATTGAAAAAAATTCCACTAGGAAAATAAGCCCAATTAGTATCACAATATCATATCAACGGGTGTATGTAGGTTTGTAGTTGTATTTTCCCTAAGAATAAGTGATTTTAGTTTGACATCGCAGATAATGGATGGATCATCCTTTAATTTTAAGAACTTCTGTGTATATTCTGACCAGGGAATGTGCTCATCCTGCAGACATATATTGCTTGCAGGATTACATACAGACAGGATTGTGTCACTAACCCTCGCGTTGCTTCCATCTTATACTACAGACGCATAGGCCTCTCTGATTTTACATTGTAAAAATAATGCTATATCTTTATAATTATGCTATATGTTATATTTAATAACTAATTCGCTACTAGTCTGTTGGTTCGTTGCCAATAATCCTACAATAAATTACTTAGCTATAGTTTTTAGTTTTGTCATATTACATATCTTATGGGTAGTATTTATTCACATACTCAATATCTAAATATGTTTTAATATATAATACTAATATAATAGACATTAAATTAAGTTTTTTTTTTATATTCCTTCCAATTTTGTCACATTATTCAGTCTCCGAAGCCTTTTTAAATATATATTGCTAAACCAGCCCACGCTATTTATTTGTTTACATTAGCGGGGAAGCTTATTTCCGAAAATAAGTACAACATTAATCAAGGGCACTTTGAAAAGGTAACGGAAAAGGGGAGTAATGAATTCCAAAGAATATAAATGAGCGACATTTCTCAAGTATTTTCCTGTAAATTTCACTTGACAGATTGCAGGACGACTGACAAGGCAATTATGTAAGATAAATTGTCCTGCAAAGCATTATGATGTAATGAGAAAGTTTCACCAGTCCCTGAGATTTTTTTTTTTTAATGTGTTTTCAATTCATCGGTAATAAATATATTATTTTCGATAGATACTATCTGAAGAAATAATGATTGTTATTTTCTTCCTTTTCTTACTTTTCTCTGAGTGGATAGTGCTTTTTTCGACTCTCTCATTCTCCGTTTTTCTCATTATTTTTTATCTGATTCCATGAATATTATTTAACTATTTAATTGAAAATATATTATTTTTCTTATATTCTGCTATTTATTATATTCTATATGCTGCTTCTATTTCAGGTGCTCACAGGATTCTAGACATTTTAATTTACAAAAAAATAAAAATATGCTGGGACTACACTGTCTCTAAGCATACATTTATGCAATAAAGTGATTTGACCGAGATCACACTCAACCGCCAAATTATATTAGAAAGATTCGAACTCAGAGCTCTCAGCTCAGCAACATAGCGTTCGATGGTTACACCGCTTATTCTTCATACCAAACAATACTCATTATTAGACTGCTGGATCCACTTTCAGAAAATATAGTTTCGGTGAATTTACTTGCACAACCTTAATATTTCTCATTTTGGATGGGTCGGTATATCAGTGAGAGGCATACATACTCGTGGATAGTAGTAATTATTGTATTGTTTAAATAATATATGGTACTTCACTAGTTGTTCTAAATTAACAAATTTCTTCACATACTCACAGAAACGATCCTCACCCTAAAACCCGAACGAGATACCACGTGTAATGAGTGCTGTAGACCAAAGAGTTCCATGCGGGCTCTGCAAACATTTTTGATATATTTTTTGCTACCCCTTTGATAGGAGTAGAGTTGTAATCTGCTGGATCCAAATTCTCAAGATATTGCCTATTTAAATATTTATCTCCGATCTTAATTTGAGTCATGCATTTTATCAGATAGTTATAATGATAATACCTAAACGTTACAAAATTAAAACTAGTCAATATAAAATCTTTTACCATTGATTTTAATAATTTTAGGATTTTATAATTTCAAAATTAAATGAAGTGTAGGCATATATCTACAACTAATTTTTTTTATTTAGAAACATAACTTATGTATTTTGAATAACTGCATAAAATAAAAATTAATGTGTACACACTTAATAAGGAATGCTTTTATTTAGCAAAATGCAATAATACTTCGTTCAAAGCTATTTAAAAACTACTACCGTCTATACAGGGTGTCACGAATTTAAATGGCTAAACTTCAAGAACTTATAGGGGACCGAAAAACTAAGACAAAAAGTCCTTTAGAGATTTGCTCGTTTTTGCTTAGTTTTAGAGAAAATCGCAAAAAAAGAAACAAAACAATTTTTCATTTTTATACTTATTTATTTACATTTATATTTATGTTATGTTCTTTTTAATGTAAATATTGCTCAAAATGTTGTCCTCTTGCACCAATGCAAGCATTACATCTAGCACTCACTTGATAAATTGCAGCTAAACATTGTTCTGATGATAGTTGGTGCACTGCATCTATGATTCGGTCTCTTAATTGCTCTCTTTCAAGAAGAAATCCATGGGTGTCATATCAGGTGATCTGGTTGGCCAAGGTACTACTCCTCCACTTCCAATCCATCGTTGTGAATAATTTATATCCAGCCAAGCTCGAGCAACTCTGCTTTAATGAGCTGGACATCCATCGAGTTGGAACCACATTTCAATCCGCTGTTGCAAGGGTAAATGTGAAACCATTCAATCTTCCAGGTAAAAAATATGGTCCCTTCAGTAATCCGTTCCAAATTCCAAGCCAAACGTTAATAGCAAATTCATGCTGAAATCTATTCTCTCTAATAGCTCTGGGATTTTCAACAGCCCATACATGATAATTTCTTTGATTAACAATTCCTCCTCTTGTAAAGGTAGCTTCATCGGTCCATATAATTTTTAATGGAAATAAATTATCATCGCGAATTTTTTCAAGAAACCAGTTACTAAAATTCAATCTCTTGACATAATCTTGAGGTAATAAATTCTGAACTTTTTGAAGATGGTATGGGTAGCGATTATCACCTTTCAAAGTTCGCCATATTGCTTGCCGCGATATTGCTAATGCAGCAGATGCTCTTCTGATGCTAGTCTCAGGATTTTTATCGAAGTGGCGTTGGACACAATTTCTTCTCCGATAATCTGCTCTTACTGTTGCCTGGAATTGGTCGCCTTCATTACGTATTATAATGACCCAGTCTCTCGTAGTCTATTAAAAGTTAACGAAAAGACTCTATTTGGAAATCGGCGCGCATACTCCCGCACCGCTTTTAAAGCATTACTGTTACAGAAACCATACAAAAAAATCATATCAGCGTATTCAACATTAGAATATGTATGCGGCATTGTGGCTGATGCTGTTCACACAAAAATATCTGAGTAACTGACTGAAGACTGATTTAGGAATTATAATCCTAAAGGAAGCCAAAATGTAAACCAATAAAAGAATGTAAAGGATAACATTAAGTGTTTACATATCTCACTGCCTAGCCTGACGAACTTTGAAAGGTGATAATCGCTACCTGTAACATTTTTGTTTTGTTTCTTTTTTTTGAGATTTTCTCTAAAACTAAGCAAAAACGAGCAAATCTCTAAAGGACTTTTTGTCTTAGTTTTTTGGTCCCCTATAAGTTCCTGAAGTTTTGCCATTTAAATTCGGGACACCCTGTATAATGCCAAACATCAATGAAGGCAGCTGAAATTTCTGTGAGTCAAACTTAAAATGTCTATCTATGTATCTCCGTGGCGCTACAACCCTGGGTGGGTCCTGGCCTCCTCAATGAGCCGCCGCCATTCTGCCCGATTTTGTGCTGTTGCTCTCCTGCTTCTGATCCGTAGCAGACTGGATATCTGTACAGTACGGGTAAATATCGCGTTGCCCCTTAAAACTTAAAATATACTACATTAATTATTTGTTTACAGTTTTATTTCTAAGCTCTATTTTTAAAAAATATGATTAAATTAATTATATCATCGTTATTATGTGAAATAAAAGAATTATCATTCATTAATTCTTTAATCTGTATAAATGATAAGATATAATGGCATTTAAACCCCTAGGCCATCACATCTTTAGTTGTGACCTAATGAAGTATTTCCAAAGGATTCCTTCGTTTAAGAGGCATAATTTTATAGAATATATCTATTAATATTATAGACGTTCCAACATGGGTTGCTTCAACCTATCAGAACAGAGCTCCACACTTCTCGATTCATCCAATCCTCTTCCTTGAGATCCCTACCAACCATCTCTTCCTGGACTCCCTCCACCCAATTGCTTCTGGGCCTTGGTGGAACCCAATCCAGCACTCGGTTCGGCCAACTATTAAACTCCATTCATGGCCGTACCATCTTAGGCGGCGTGTACCGATCCTATCATCTGTTGATATATTCACCTCCATCCTCTGTCGAATTTTTTCGTTTCTTAGTCTATCCAGCCTGGTGACACGGAGACACCTCTTCCAGAAATCCATTTCAACCGTCGGCACCTTTGGGTATAGACGGGAGCTCATAGGCCAGGTTTCCGAAGAATAAGTCAGGATAGATTCGATAATGGTGGTGAAAATAAGGCGTTTATTTTCCATCTATATCTCTGTATTCCATAGGACCGGGATGTGGCATTCTTGTAGCTTTTTGGGCTTGCTCCATCTTTTTTCTGACGTCATACTGAGACGACCCGGTATATCCCTGGTACTTAAAAATACTTACTTTCTTACAGCCTCCCTGTCCAGGAGAAGCGCATTTGTATCAGGTTTATATACTCGGTCTTCTCGAAGATAATTTTTAAGCCCTCCCTTTCGTAGCACATCTTTAGGGCATACGCCATCATTTCAAGGTAGACCTTTCACCTCGCAAATACGACCTGGTCGTCAGCGAAGAATAAGGATAGTAGCTGTTCGCCATCAATAAACGGCCCACCATCTCCATATTTCTTGTACCAAGGTTTCACTGCTTCGTGAAGGTATACCTTATATATATTACCATATACCGTATATCGTATATTAGTACCATGAAAGGTGGTTACCTTATTTTATCTGATACTGCTAATCTAAAATACATTATTTAATAAATATTAATTAATTGAGCGTTAATGTATGCTCCGTTCCTTAGGTAGTATACATTTGTATTCATGGTTTGGCGTAAGTCGCTTATTTTCAAAGCTTCATAACTTCTTCAGTTCTTTTGCCTTTGGACGTAATGTCGTTCCTGAAGGAAGGTCAGACTAAATTTATTCATAAGTCCAATCTGGGCTCTTGTTGAGGAAAGCTAGGAAGAAGAGATGAATTTAATTTAAACCTTGATCCTTCATAGTAAACAGACTAAAGCGGGGAGCAAGTGTACGGGAATATATACTGAGAAATATGACTATAAGGTTCGGTGTAAGACTCTGATGGCCATTGTAGCTATATTATGTAAGTTTGATATAAAGTTTGTAAAAATAATACGACTTTTTTTATTTGTACAAAAACACTGCACAATCTTTGATATATATTTAATATATTGGATATGAGTCAATGTACGATAGTCATTTTGAAAGGGAGTGGAGTAGCGGAGTGTGTAGAGGGCTGAGTTACTACTGTGTTGAAGATCCCGCTACAAAGACGGCTGATTATTTATAAATAGCAATAGCTGGGACCTGTGTGATCTACTTCTCTTTGATATAATCATTACATCAGAAAATTTTGAAATGCTAAGACGAATAATGTTTCTAAGAACGTCTCAAAACGAAAGGCTATGCTGATCAAGATTAATGACATTCCAAGTTTTAATATAAAGCTTGATTCCAGTATCAGTTTTACAGACATTTAAGACACGAGCTGTTCGTTCATCTCACTTATAGCTATCTAACACGTATGAAAGTGTTCGTTGTCTTCGATATTTCATTTTTTTCAAGACTCTCCTGGATTTTTTTTTATAACACTGACGATTCTACCTAAGTTCTCAAAATAAACCACTTACAGATATTTATGACTCCAATTCAAAAAACCTATATATAACAACAATTGGATATATTGATTGTAAATGTTAGTTAATTTTTTATTGCCCAATGTTTAAACATTGTTTGAGTTCAAAACATATTGCTTGTTGAGAATAAGCGTGTTATCATGATCCCAATCAAGTAGCGTGCTTGAGCCATTGATGAATAATTGCGAACTGGATGGTAAACACAAAACTTAAACACACAAGCCTCATAGCCCGTTAATAATCTTCTAATGAGATTACGAACAGTTTGCTTTCCGTACTACTTGGAATAGGACGGGTACATTGTATACCTTCCTGTCTCTAACGCCTTTGATTATAACATCATATGTTACTTATTATAAGAATAAAATGTTCCGCGGCCAGCATATAATAGTGGTAATGGAATCCGACTAATAAATATAAATAAATAATTTATATATTCAAGATTATTAGCAAGTATACTGAATTATTATTTAAAGTATTAAAGGAGCGGAGTGGCTGAATGGTAGAGCCCTGAGTTGCCATGCCGTAAATCTTGGTTCAAATCCCGTTGCAGGCCAAGACTTTTATTTAGCCTGCTTGCAGTAGGAGATGGATCATATAGGATCTAGGACCCTCCTGGGGCTCACCCAGCCTCTATAAAATGTTATAAAATATGGTAGCCAAAATATAGGGGAAAAATCTGGCTGTTGAGCGTGACCTAGGGCAAGTCACCTCCTTCCAGAACCGTTGTCCACGAAACAGAACAGTCTCTACCATGTACTGCACCCCAGACCCATTCACGGGTTGTAGTGGTACAGGTTTTTTTTTTTTATATTAAAGTCCTGCTTGTGGCTGTAATGGCCAAACAGGTTTTGGAAACAGTTAGCTCAGAATATGTAGGCCCCGTGACGATGTCGATCAAGATGAGTCTTAGCAATTTCGATCTTGTGCGGAGTGTGAGACAAGCTCTAATAAGCCATTAGTGGTTTGACATTAAGCACACGTATACTAACTCCTCATACATCATCTAGTAATAATATTAAAGCTTGAATTTTACAGGAATGTAACGGATTCATATAATGGCATATAAGAAGCGAAGAAGAAAAGTAAAAATGAACAAAAACTCAAAAATAACTATTAGAATAAAAAAAAAAGAATTATTTGAATGCAAAATAAAAAGTACAAAGAACAAATCCTTGAGTCCCTAAAGTATTGGAAAATAAGTAATCACCTTACTTTTCGTTTGTGAGGTATTATTAGGACATAAACCACAAGAAAATAAATCATTAGTGGTCAAATGCATTAAATCTCACATCAACAACGGGGTCGCCTGTGGTTTTGTTGTTAAAATAACAGCCTTCTGTGCTCGAGATTCCACCGATAGAATGAACACAGGCTTAGCAGTTATGCTGTCCTTCAGAAGGGATCTAAAATAGCGGTTCATACCCCATGTGATGTCCGATATTCCTTAAAAATCCCTATACTATTTATATCTGGATAGACTAAATTCTACCAATGTAGCATCGTCCGATTAGCCAAAGTAGCATTAGGTGAAATTAACATAAAAACAACGTTAGGTGAAATTTTCCCATTAGGACTTATTATTTAAATTAATTTCTTCGGTAAATGGAACCTTTATGAGCTTTATTTGTTTTGTTTTTAAGTAGTATAATATTTTCCTATTGCTGATGTCTTAGCAACAAAATAAGGCTTAAACAAAAGCAAAGATCGATTTTTGTTTTCTGAAATAACCTGCGCCATTAAAAATAAATAAATAAAATAAAAAGTATGGCATTCTGCTTTATTTTACTTCAACTTAGTTATATAAACAGGGCATGAAAGAAAAATATCTGGCGTATTTTAAGCGGAGGACTATATACAATGGTGCCGGTAGGAGGCCTATCTAAACTGCAGATAAAATCTAAGCCAAGGACCCTTTTAAAATGCCCGGTTTGTTTATTAAAGCAAAAAAGCGATAAATAAGCCGAGGGCCTGTTCTGGAAAAATGGGTTTATTAAACTGAAACTGAATACAGCGATTTCTATTTAGCTTTTATCATATACACAACTCATTAAATTATATTTAATAATATGTCATAACTGTATTAAATTATTATCGCTTCATTAGACTATTTATTTATATCATACAAATATTTCTTTGATTCCCCATTCTTCTCTATAAACTCTTTGCCGATGCTTTGAATTTGGACGCTTAATTAAAATTAAATTAAAAAAAATTAAAATCAGTAGAAATTCTGTTGAAATGATTATTAGAAAATGGATAGAAGCAGATTGAAATTTCCTATTAGCCAGTAATTGGAGCTCCAATAATATTTCTATAGTTACAATAAAACTATTCTAATGCAATATTATTATGACGTGGATGGCTAATAGGTGCTACTCTGGTCTACACAAGGAATGCTCCTCACGGCATCTACCAAGCCAGACCAAGCTCCATCTGTACAAAACATTAATCCTCCCAGTAATATGGTTTGGATCGGAGACATGGACAATGACCAAGCTGATTGAGCATAATCTCATAGTCTTCGAAAGAAAAATCATCCGAAGAATAATCGGTGAAGTTTATCTAGGAAACAAACAACAAAGTTGACTCAATGTACAACAAAGCATATGCTGTTTACTCCTCAATGATTAGAAGACTGCGATGGGCTGGTCATAAGACTAGAATGGAAGAGTAGGCCATTCCTGTCTACCTAAGAAGAACCTAGCACAAGAAGCAGAGGTAGACCGAAGCTGAGGTGGTCGGATGATGTGGATAGAGATGCGAGGTGAGTCGGGAGCTGGATGACAGTTGCGCAAAACAGAGACGACAGGAAGAAGTGAAGTGAAGTGTCATGTGAACATGACAGAGAAGAACAGAAAGTTTAAATGATTACATGAAGAAACTTAAAAAAAAACGTAAAAGTATATAATATAAAATAAATAAAATGGATTAACTTGAATTTATTAAAACCTGTATAGGTATACTGTTTACACGCTGCCCTCGGGATCTCTGAACCAGCTATATCACTTGAGTTTCCTGCGCTTCTCTCCCAGCAGGGTCAATTAATTTGTTCATCATTAATTTCTTCAGGGAGGTGATTCCGCCGTGAAGACTCCCAACCTTAATGTCCATTCCCAAATCACCGGACTCTCACCTTATAGAGACTGCTTTACCTCCAGAACGGAAATTCCATATGGTCGATGCAAAACCGATAACAGTTTAAATATTTTATGTTCTCCATCCAATCTCGAATCTGGACCTTTAGATTTGGTCTAAAGGTATAACTATATATAACTAACTATATATATATATATATATATATATATATATATATATATATATATATATATATGAGTGTTTTCGTGAGCAGTTATACACATGTATTATTTATTTAACAAGTAAAGAAGTGACATTTTAATTACTCTTGTACATTCAACATATCTAATAAATGTTTTTTTATTTATGAGTAGCTATAAAATTGCAGAAGAAAGTGTTTGGGAATAAACCATCGGTTTGATCCCTTCAAGGAATTTCCTTACTTACATCACAGACATACATGCCTACATACATTACAGGTATGCTTGAATTTTCATGCGCCCACTTATGCTTTTTCTTTCTTTTTGTTTTAAGAAATGTTTTCCTCTCTCTAGATTTATCTCTATTCTAATATTGCGCCTTCTGTCCGTCGGGGTATTATTCATAATTGAAACGACTATTTGACTGAGATCGAAAAGAAACCAATTCGTCAGAATATTACGCATACGTTTGGAATGATATAAGAAATAATGTGGAATGATATTATGCTCACCGATTGCTAATCATATGTTCTGAGTTATATACACTTAGGTTTACAAAACCAATAATTCTTTGGCCCTATACGTCGTTCTCTGTGCCCGAAAAGATCAGAGGATTTAGAGTGTTTGACAGACATCGATAGTTTTAATAGAAAATAAATATTTTTTATGAAAACATTACATATCTTAGTAGCAGGGTCGATGAACACAGTTTTAATAAACACAAGAAACATTTTATAAAGAGCATTTCTAATTGCATAACGATTCCATAAAGTCCTTACAGATTTTGTATTCTTGAACAGTTTTCTTTTCGATTGTCAGTATGGATTTGAAACTTCGGGTCCACTAACCCATTATTTATTTACAATAGCTTTAATGTTACAAAAAATGGGATCATATTATTTAGCGTTCACTTATACATATTGTATTGTTGAAATACCTGGAATATTTGAATTCTAGTTTCCATAAGAACTATAGGTTTGAGCCCAAATAGCCAAGAATCGCAAAATTTTCTGTTCGTACGTAAATAAATATTTCTAAGCGATTGATATTTTTTAAGGTAGACAAGGCGACAAATAAATTCAATAAAGATGTATGGGACTGGAAAAAAAGGCTTTTTTTCTACTCTCAGGAAATTTACTCAAGTCCAAACAAAAGCATTTTTTTTTTATTAAAACGATGGTAAGAATCATAGCGTGTGTCATATCATCATATGCATATGCATCATAGATATATTGTCAAATCTAATCCGTTATTTCAATAGCTACCTATAATTAGGGAAAAGTAAGACAGCCAGTTAACTCGAAAGACGACAGTTAAGAATTTTAATCGAAATTCATTTTGTGCGAGAGGGATTGTTAATTAGCAAGTTTTCCTTTAATTGGAACCTTCGTTCCGGGGCTCGATAACTTTCATAAAAGACGGTAATGGTTTTCAGGAAAATTTTAAGAAACCTGTAAATTTAATTTGAAATGTAATTATACTTCAAGTTATATTTACAGAATTCTCGAAATAAAGTGTTATTTTGAATGTTGTATCGCAAGAATGGTTGTTATTGTATTGAACAACACTTATCAATACATTTTTCGCTTCTATATTTTTTTGGACTTGAATGAAACAAAAGTTAGTTAGATTACCTCTTTACTAATTATGTCATGAATAATTCTTTTTCAGAGTTTTGGCCAAAAATGCAGCAATAACTTATTTTCTAGCCAATGCCTAACTTAGCGCCTTATTCACTTCGAAAATAACACACATAAGATATTATGTACTAGTAATTAATTTTGGACAAAAATAGACTTAACCACTAATTCACCGGGGCTGTAGACCTTACTTCATGTACAACTTTTCCTCCACTTCACTAACTTCAAAATTCCAACTCGAAAAAATGAATAAATCTAAGCAGATCTAAGGTTTGAATGTCTATTCGAGAACTCCCGATGGTAGGTTTCTTCAATAGCATCTTATATAATACATAATAGAACATTGTAACAATAGCTCCGATAAATAAGTGGTAAAGTCGAATTTCGTCCAGAACGAGTTGATTGTATTGAGGGAAGTGCAATCGAATCTTCCAACCTTCAAATCCCGTATATTCAATCATCAAATATTCTGGAAATAGTATTTATATATATTTTAAATTTTAATTTGGCTGTTCACACGTTTGTGTACATTTTTTTTTTAAAACAGTTATCATAATTCTTATTTTCTATATATTTCTTTAATTTTTTTGTTGTTGTTTTGGTTTTTAAAGTGAAACTTTTTTTTTCTATCTTATTTTTTTTTTTCTTTTTCGCCCCAACATTTTTCGTCCATCTATCGCATGTCGCATTACATTATCTTCTCGCATTACTTATTTTATATGAATATTTGATGGATTATTTTAATTTTGATCGGGTTCATTAAATATATTTAATTTTATTTAGGTCTTCAGTCATCTTCACAAGCTGAACTACACTCTGAACCTTCGGAAAAAAATAGTAGACTGCAGACAGATATCATGCCAAGTATTAGTAGGAGTACAGCGTCGAGTGTTGGATTTAATAAGTTTATCGTTCAAAGTGGCGAACCTATATCCGAAAATATTGCTGCAGAAAAAATTCTGCATCGAAAGCTACTAAACGCGGAAAGATTCCGCAGATATCGTCAGAAATGCAAGGGGCTAAAATCGGGCGCCAGTTCTAATCAAGGTATGACCGGCAGTGATACGAGTAGGAGTCGAGATCTATATTCCAGATTTAAATAAATATTGCTCTTACTTTTTAACATGCGTTTATCATCTAAATTATTGTATTAATTATGTATTCCGTACTTTAATATGCAAATTGAAATTAAATTTTATAATTGAATATTTTGTCTACTATTGATTTCTTATTATCATTCCCATTTTTTAATAATTAAGTTAAGATTAAAAACGCAATTTTAATACCTTAAATCGAATAATTTTCCAAACATTTTTAGTTAAATGCCTACAAAAAAAGTTCAAACCGAAAAAAAGTTGATCTTGCATCGTGGTTTCATAAAAGCACACAACTTTTTAAATAAAATTTGTATATATATATATTTTTATATTATATATATATTATATATTGGGTTTTTCTTATATATATATATATATATATATATATATATATATATATATATATATATATATTGGTTTCTACTTATCTTGACTGTTATGGAAAATATATTGTATTTTAGTTCTTGAGTTTCAGTCTTTCTTGAACTTCTTAGGCGACGTTTCGAGACTAGGTTAGTCTCATACTCATGCCCTGACAATGAACAAATGAGCTTTTAGTAAAAACATTAAATAGCACACTAAAATAGATGTAAAATGACCTGTGTAAGTTGTAATAGATAGGGTGTACTTACAAGTTCTAAAGAATGAATCAGTTTTTCATTAATCAGTTGCCTCGCAAAACAGCATAAAATGTTTGTATTGCAATTGCTATGATCAATGAGTAAGTAATCCATTTTTTAGGAACAGCAGTTTATTTAATTGTTGAGTCATATTAGATATTGTTATTTTTATATATTATGAATTAATTAAATTTGCATAACACGAGCTAAGACCTTGAACATCCGATTTTTTGTTTACAGCGCGATTTTTATACTTCTCTATAGTTATCATTTCTTTTATATTCCGTTTGAAACTATTTTTCTCTTGGTGTATTATTTTAGGTTTATCAAATTTAAAGGTATGTTGTGTATTTCTAAAATGTGTAGTGAGAGCTGTTTGATCTGGTTTATTGGGGTTTTTTATTATTGAATCACAACTATATTTGTGTTGGTACACTCTACGTTTTAAGTATTGTTCCGATGTTCCGAAATAGGATTTACCGCATTTATCTTCACATTGTATTTCGTACACGACATTTGATTTTAGCTCTAATTTATCCGAATCTTTGGTTTTTGTAAATAGTCTTGACACAGTGGCTGTGTTTTTGAAAGTAATTGCGGAGTCTTTTTTACTTTTATTACCGGTGAGTGTTTTTGCTAGTCTTTCTGAAAGTGTTGGTATATAAGGTAATGTATAGTATTTTTTAGGATTGGTTTCATTTAGGTTGTTTTGGTTAGAAAGTGTTTTTGTTGTTTTTAATAAATTGCGAAGGAGGCTGTGTGGATAACCATTCTTTAATAAGAGGTCCACTACGTTGTTTTCGGCTGTTTTTTGGTGTATTGGGGATGATAATTTTCTCGCGCGATTTATTAGGTTTTTAGCGGTATTTATTTTATATCTTTTGGGGCATTGGCTTGTGTAGTGTATGTATCGACCAGAGTGAATAGGTTTTTGCCACCATTTAGTTTCTATTTCTCCGTTTGATTTTCTGATTAAGAGAACGTCTAAAAATGGTATTTTATTATCTTTTTCAAATTCAATAGTAAAGTTTAATCGAGTGGAATATTTATTAAATTCATTTAAAATTATTTCTTTTTCATTATTTTCGGTTGGTATCGCTGTTATTATATCATCCACATATTTAAATAGAAACGGGATATTAAATGGTATTTTTGGTATGACTGTATTTAACAGTTCTTCTAAGTAAATATCAGCCAAGATAGGTGAAATAGGAGATCCCATAGGGCAGCCGAATTTTTGGATATAAAATTTTTCATTGAATTGAAAATATCCTCTATCTGTACATAGGGCCAGTAATTGTAAAAATAGTTTTTTGGGGATTTTTGTATGCGTTTTTAATTTATTCCAATTTTTTTCTATTATAGTTTTTATTTTGGAAATGCATATGTTAGTAAATAAAGACGAGGCATCTAATGAAATTAATTTATAGCCTTCAGGAATTTTAATATTTGTGATTTTTTGATGAAATTCAAATGAATCTTTAAGATTATATTTATTTGTAGATAAGTGATTTAACAATTCGGCTAAGTATTTTGAAAGCTCATACGTCGGTGAATTTATGAATGATACAATAGGTCTGACTGGGTTTCCGGGTTTATGATTTTTTATAACTGTATATAATTTAGGGGAAGTCGGGGAATTGGTAATGAGTTTTTTGTATGTTTTTATATCAATGTAATTATTCTTCTTTAATAATCCTAGAGTTATGTTGGTATCTGTCATCAATTTATGTGTAGGATTGGAACCGACCTTTTTATAAGTTTGGGCATCATTTAGCAATAACTGAGTTTTATTTATGTATTCGTCTCTGTTGATCGCGACCGTTTGGTTTGTTTTGTCTGTTTTTGTGATTATTATATTAGGTTGTGTTTTTAAAAATTGTTTTGTTTTTTTGTTCAATTTTTGTATGTTAAAATCTTTCTTGTTATTATTATTATGTTTAATATTTTTGTAATTTGTAATTATATTAACGCATTTGCCTCTTACTTCATCACGATCAGTTTCTTCTACATTATTTTGTATTATATATTCAATGTCACTAATGATAGATGTTACGGGTAATTGATTAGGTTCATAATTTATACAATATTTAGGGCCGAGAGATAAAAACTGTTTCACGTCTGATGGAAATACTGTATTAGTAAGATTAACAAACCACTTTTCATTTCCTATATTAACCGATCTTTTATTATTTACTTTTGATATCTTTTTTATTTGATTTTCTTTTATTTGATTAAATATTCTTTCGTATGTATTATTGATTGTATTATAAAATTTTTCGTAGATATTTTGTGGTATTTTTTTACGCAATTCGGTTTTGTAGTTTTCAATGTCTTTGTTTAATTTGTCCACTTTAAATATTGCGCTTTTTATTTCCATATTTAGAATGTGTTTTTTAAACCTATAGAGGGCTCTATTGAATTCTATTTGATATCTTTTTTCAATTTTACAAGTTGTATTTATACGTTTGAATGTATTGTCAATGTGTGGTGGTAGCAGTTGTTCTGACCGGCATCTTAATAAAAATGTTCTATTATTTTTAGCGGCGGCTAGTTTTTTATATGAGTTTTGAAAACCCTTCATCAGTGAGCATGTATGTGTATCGTGTGTCTGTTTAATGTCGTCGTAAAATCCCATTTCCTCGTATATACTGTAGATTATCAATATACACTCTTAAAGTAAATATTGGTTTCTACTTATCTTGACTGTTATGGAAAATATATTGTATTTTAGTTCTTGAGTTTCAGTCTTTCTTGAACTTCTTAGGCGACGTTTCGAGACTAGGTTAGTCTCATACTCATGCCCTGACAATGAACAAATGAGCTTTTAGTAAAAACATTAAATAGCACACTAAAATAGATGTAAAATGACCTGTGTAAGTTGTAATAGATAGGGTGTACTTACAAGTTCTAAAGAATGAATCAGTTTTTCATTAATCAGTTGCCTCGCAAAACAGCATAAAATGTTTGTATTGCAATTGCTATGATCAATGAGTAAGTAATCCATTTTTTAGGAACAGCAGTTATATATATATATAATTGATAAATATCAATTGTTTTTCTCTCTATAATTGTATCATTTACATTTATATAATATTATTATATTATATCTTTTTTAATTTTTTCCTCGTTTATTAATTTTATACATAATTAATTAATTAAATACACTATACTCTAAGAAATGTTAGGTTATATATTATTCCTATATTGCTATTATAAAGGACTAGTCCTAGAATAAATAAAGACGTTATTAAATTTTAAAAAAATTATACAGCGGGGCTACAGAAACATAATTCTGCTTCTCGCAGTAGCAATCATTTCTATACGCTGCACGTTAATTTTTCTCTCTATTTAAACTCATTACTGTTGTTTCACGGAATATATTTGAACTGTTACTACATAATTGGATGTAATATTTAACGCTCTTGCTCAGAGTCACAATGAGGATGAATATATTTTGTGAATTCATCAGTTAAAGTTGGATGTATACTGAAATCTCATCTGAGAGCGCTTCCAAAAGGAGTCATTTACGAAAAGCCAACATGTCGCAATTTTCCGGTCCGCCGCTCCAGCATCTCACGGCCCTTTCCCTAAATTAATTCCGAAAATAGGAGAGAAGAGAAAAGGTAGTCCTGAGTACGATTTAGAATTAAATTTTAAAAATCCAAAAGGAAAATAGGTATGTATTACACAGTGTTTTCATATTACCATGAGGCGTTTCATATTATGATTTCATATTACTATGCTTGTTTTTTAGTTGTATTTTCATAAAGAATAATGTATAATTGTAGCGTTTGGAAAATAATTAAAGGACAACGGTTATGAATCATTATGTTTCATAACCACAACAATTTAGGAGGGTTGTATAATATACATTAAATGTGCATGATGTAAATTATTTATTATATATTGCTTGCTGTCAAAAGTCAAAAGTTTAGCATACTTACCTATTATGGTACGTTATTTTTAGCACTATTTTTACAGATACGAGGCGTATTATAACAATTAAATGGAGGCTTTTTAAATGCCATTTAGTAAATATTTAATAATGATTATAATAAGACTGAAGATATAAGAATACTGTGAAATTCTCAGCGTTATGAGGAACCGCAGATTACGATTTTTTGGACACATCAAAAGAATGAATTCAGACAGACTGACCTAACAAATAGTCGAATTGTATAAAAGAAGGTGTAATCCAAATGATCTGGGGATGAATCCATAAACCTATAATTCTCTGGCATGCACTGAGCCCGGGACTCTTCATGGGTTGTAGTGGGAGAGTTTTTTTATTTGGCAATAGTTTATTTCTATTCTATATAGGCAATTTCTATACATTGTTATACATAAGAAATTGTTTAATTTTTTTAACTTAAGCTGTAGTAGTTTTTAGGAATTGAGTAGCTTGGTCTAAAATTGGAATAAAAAATAAAATACGCAAGAAAAAATTATTTTTCTTCTGCAAAATTAAATATAATATATAAATAGATATTACAGATATTATTTATTAGGACAACATAAATGAAGGCCGTAAGTGTACGATTTTAATTCCAATTGCATAATGCATTTTAGTAATGATTATAAGAATTAGCAACAATTGATTTCAACTTGACAAATGTAATTTCTTTAAAATTGCTATGTATCCTACCGGGGCGTTTATAAAAATAAATACATATATGCATAAAGAGTAAATGACCGTTTGTAAGAATTAGGTCATTCAGGTAGAATGGTTAGGTGGACCCACTTTATAGTCTAGGTGGGTCAAGAGATACCAAAGAGAGGGTCCAATACTCGGAGTATTATACTCCACGCTGTAAAAACACACTCTGAAGAGATCGCCGAAGAAGAAGGAGCGAGGACATGGAAGAGAAGGAGGCCTAAGAACGATGCTGGTGCAGAAGATTCCGAAGACCGAAATCCTACATATAGTCATAATTTAACTTGCTTCACAAGATATGATGTAATTTAAGTTCTGTATCGAATTTATGGCAATCCGATATGTATATCTGAATCATTAATAGTATTTCAAATTGTAATAATAAAGTATATTCATTATGATTTCTACTTAACCCATATGCACTATTTATTTGTGAATAATATGTTGATAGTTTGAATAATTGGTAAACACGTAATCAACCTCTGGAAAAGAATACAATTTAGAATAAAGCAGGACGTTTAAAGAAATTATAATTTCTGTAATCATCATAAATGATTACTCTGGTATACCAAAATAAATAAGAATTCATAAAATATATTCAAGGCTATAAAACATAGCATTACTTACTTACATACTAACGGGCGCTACGGTCCTACAGTTAAGGACCTGGGCTTCCTCAACGACCTGAACAGTTCTAATACCGGGGAGGGGATCGCCAACGACCCCACAGCTCATATTTTTGACCTTCCCTAAGTCAAAAAGTTATACTCATCCTTAGACTATTTGTACCACGAACAGCAGAGTCCTAACGAATTTCATGATCAAAATAAATAATTGTGGATTAATGTTTTCCAAAAAACGAGGACGGGGTCCCGGAACGACCTCACCTAGTATTTACTGTTAGCCTTATTTCATATAGCTGGAGTCACAGACTGTACTTTTTCAGCCTCTTTATATAATTAGCTAGAAGAATATTTCAGTTAAAGTGCCAGTCTGACTGCATGGGTTCCAATCATTGCCTACAGCTAAGTAAATATTTTCTGGAAGTCGTTCAAGTTTTGGTGTTCTTTCGTTGGAATTCTCTCTTTTTCGGATCACTTGTGTCAGAATCTATGGATTGATCTACATCCAGAATGGAAAAAGGCTTATCACCAACGGCGACGGGGTTTTTAACTTGAATTCGGAATAAAATTGGCTACACCCATGAGTCAGAAAAAGTTATATGATAAGAGGACAAGTTGTTACTTAAATGACACTAAAATAAACCTTGTTTGTAATAAATATATTTGTAAAGAGCACAGAACCATAACGTATTCATGCACT
The DNA here is from genome assembly GCA_037127475.1 of Arma custos. Taxonomy (NCBI): domain Eukaryota; kingdom Metazoa; phylum Arthropoda; class Insecta; order Hemiptera; family Pentatomidae; genus Arma; species Arma custos. Next base: position 112,750,664 of record CM073764.1, read on the forward strand.
CATTGTAAGGAGGTAATTAAGGTTCTCTTGGAACATGTGTGTTGTTCACTTAAGTGTTATTTTCAAGATAGATACAATTATAAATTTTGAGAATTCAAAAATGATTACCATTGCTTTAATATAGTCCTTTTTGATTAACATCATAAATAATGACTCTTAGGGTGCACCTACATTGGATCCGATACGACACGATCCGAATCTATTAGATCCGATGCTGGGTTGAAAAAACAAATAACTGAAATACGCAGTGAGTTCCTTCACTGGTTCAGATCCGACATGATTCTAGTCATTTCAATCCGATAGTGAAACTAATCACTGCCTTCCGAATAAAATAGTATTAATTTTATTCTTTTATTTCTTATATTTTATATATATTATAGTGAAATATAATTATATTAAAAATAATTAATAAATAATCTTAATTTTATAAATTTAAAGAACCAAATGTTATAACAATGAGATAATACTACAATACTAGAGTATTTTTGTCATGCTGTTTCACTATAAATAAATAATTTAGTTGTTTTTCAATAAAAAAAAAATATAATTTATTGTTGTTGTTTTTTTTTCATATATTTGTGTTTTATATAATGATTTAATTTTCTCGATTGTGATAACTGTGATTATTTCTTTGATGACACAATCGAGGCTGGTTTCGAACTAATTCTATGAGTAATTCTTTGTAAATTTTTTTGTTCATCTTTACAAACGAGTATAAAAAATCAGAAAAGCCCTTACCTCCTAGTGTTGCCAACTGTTTAACAAATAAATTAAACATTAAGATGATAATTTTATCAAAAGTTAATGTTTCCAATTTTATTTAACGAATTAAAATTTTATTTAGTTATATAGTGTATAGTATAGGTATATATATTTGTATGTACATTTATGATAGATATAATTTTATTCAACGGAAAAATAACCATCGCTACTATATTTAATGGTTCATGAAGATTAGTAATAAAATATTTTAATGAGAATTGAGAATATCTAATTTTGATTTATGACGGATATTTATGTAATAGTTAATTATCAAATTACAATGTGCATTTTTAATAAACATTTTAGATATAAAAGTTAAGTTGGCACACCTGGTAACGGCTAGCTTATCGGATTGAAAACTAGTGATTTTGAAATGGGAAAATCGTGTCTGATCGTCAGTATCGGATCGGATGCAATGTAGGCGCTTCCGTGTAAATAAACTATTTTGATTCCAAGAGCGACTAAATCGGTCGGATTAGTCTGATTAAAACGGACGGATCGGAGCGGATCCAATGTAGGCACTCTCGATATATTTCAGTCATTTGGTTTGCTTCCAAATTCTGATCGTATCGGATCGGATCAAATGTTAGAAGGATAATATCAACGCAGCTGATGCCAGAGAAAATTGGGGTCTTCCAGTGACCCCATCTAATATTACGTATAACTTTCTTCACTCGGTATTAGGAGGGTTAAGCCAGTCATTCCTGTCCCCGGCTCTTTCTCTCCATCTCCTTACTCCAAGGAACTTGAGGTCTTCCTCAACATCTTTCAATCATTTCATCCTAGGCCTTTCTCTGAGTCGTTTCCCTCCATCGCTTCCGTATAACGGGCGTCTTGGCATCCTTGATATTCCAGCCATCTGAGTCGTGATTTTGTTATAAATATATACCATAAATATACTACATACCAGATCTGCTTTTCCATATATTGTGCTGAGCTCACGTAATTAAATGTATATTAAATTTATTGTATTTTAAGAATATAAAATATAGCAAAATGTAATAACAATAAGAAAAGGCTTAGTGAACCCGAAGCCTTAATGATACCCCTATCTGCTTACGAACTTCCGTCCACGGTCCACTATCCGAACTCTGTTAGATCATTCTTAACGATCATTCCTCCCACTAACTCCTCGGTCTACCTATCATAGGTTCACCAGTCAGCTCTTAATTAAAGTTAAATCAATCAATTTAGTAATGATTTATTTTAATTATAATTTTAAGTATGCATAGTTGATAAGCAATTGTCCTAATATGAGATCGATTATACTGAAGTGCAGAGCTAAGTATATGAATTACTGGATCTTATTAACAACTATGTTTTGCCTAAGATTGATAATCTTTAACAAAATAAATATTTACCGGGTAAATTGTTAATATATAATTATATGGAGCTTGTGCCGGTTATGAGAGATGAGGCTAAGAAGGAGCTAATGAAGCAGGCGCCCTCTTGTTTAATTAGAGAGGCAGTGTCCTATCATTAGCCCGGATCACTCCCAATTAGCACCTGCGGTCCTCTTAAGGTCAAAACTCCTTTAAAATAAAACGCTTATTTATTTTCAAGCAAAAGCTTGATATGAATAAAAATAAAGCGGGAGTTGAGCATCGTTGTGAGACACGATACTGAACAACTATTCAAACTATTCCTTCGGGCAATAACTTCTTACTGAAGCTAATGTGTATGTGACCTATCAGGTATCATAGAGTTATCAGGTAGGGTTGACGACCGAATATTTGTATACAATTGTAAGTTCATTACCCATTCCGTGTAACCAACACTTTAACTTCCTTGGCCTCCCTTCCTCTTTTATATTTATATACACCAACACTTGTGACTCTGTTGCATGCAATAGCTTGGGGAGTTACGTCCCTAAGGCTTCCTGAGCTCACCATAATACACTCGCACACTCACACTACAGGAAACACGATCATTAACAACATGGAAACAAAGTCGTGAAAACTAAAACATTTGGGCTAACTTCCCTTAGTCCTATTTCTGATCTAGGACATAAATTAAAGGGAATTTTCAGTTTCCCTTAAGAAGCAGCACCCGATTGAACTGATGGACGAGATATGCCGATTCCCTGCTCTTTGGGAACTCTAAATATCGCAAATAAAAATTGCTCATACTGCTTAGGTGGTAACGAGGATAAAATATTATGATGTTGAGGATAATGTAACAGCTCTAAATACTATAAAATAAAGGATACGATGTAGAGAGAGAGCAGAGAGGAGACAGTATGGCAGAATATAGATGGGAGAGTAATCACTATTGTAGTTGATAATTAATAATGTTTGTCCAGAAACGCTATAGTCCCTAGCAATCACTGAAATCTTTGAAATTTTATATGTGTAAGTAGAAATACAATCTGACCTTATCAGAAATATTAAATCAAATCGAGCTATTTATAATTTAAGGTCGACATACTGTTGGGGGAACCAGTTTCAGATCAGTTCCCTAGTTTGTCGCTTCCAGGTGAGTTACAAGTTTTAACTTTTCTTTCGCCACCCATTTAATATTGTTACGGTCTCAGAGGGAATGACGGCTGCATGGAATTGGCGATCCCTGGAAGAAAATAAAGCCCCTTGTCGGCAGAGATGAAAGAGGCCTTTTCCCGAAAACTCCAGACCCTTCGAGATGTCCGAGATTTTCCCCACTGCGTGTCGGCCTTTTTTAAGCTATTTAAATACCCTCTCGGCGCTAATAACTGAAGAATCGAATTGTAGGAGGTAACTGTTTACATAAGCTTGTACAAATCACATAAAGTTACAACTGGTACTTAACTAATTAATTACTAGTAATTAGCACTTACAGTTCACTAATTAAAGTCCACCGACCGTAAGAATCTCTGAATATAACAAATTGACACACAATTACACTCACAAACTGCCACTGAGTTATTACACTGGCTTATCACTGATTCAGATAGATCTTCACCGTACCGCGTGCTTTAACACTCTCTCCCCCCTCGAGCCGAGAGGGTATTTAAATAGCAAGGCCGACACGGAGTGGGGAAAATCTCGAACATCTCGAAGGGTCTGGAGTTTTCGGGAAAAGGCCTCTTTCATCTCTGCCGACAAGGGGCTTTATTTTCTTCCAGGAATCGCCAATTCCATGATGCCGTCTTTCTCTCTGAGACCGTAACAATTTTCTCGAAAAATACACATATTCGTGAGATATAGTTTGGAAAAAAATAGTGTAATCATGGGAAATGTTTATATTTCGGTATTTATTTCATCAAGACGTATCCACAAACATATATCACCTATACTTCGAAATGTTAATGAAACGTTTATTTCTTAATTAAATGATTACCGAAGTATAAAAATTTCCCATGAATACATTTTTCTTCATCCTAATACTCACGATTAATTAACTTGAAACAATACATAACCTGCGTATACTGATTAAAATATCTCACCAATCTCATGAGTTTCATCTTGGTACTTGGTATTTTGCTTATCTGCTGATAAGAACATGGTCAATCTGGTTCCTGAAGTTATTGTCTGGAGAAACCCATGTTGCCTTGTAGATGTCTTTCCTATCAAACATGGTACTCCCAACAACCATATTATGTGATGCTGCAAAATTGACCAACTTAGTTCCATTATCATTGGACATATTGTGCAGGCTATGTCTTCCAGCTAGGGGCCAAAGAACTGAATCTCTACCGATCTGTGCATTGAGGTCTCCCATAACTATTTTTATATCGTGACGAGGACATTCATCGAAGGCACTTTCGAGGTTGCTATAGAAAGTTTCCTTTGCTTCTTCTTCCGCCACCTCTGTTGGTGCGTGGCACGAAATTATAGAATAGTTTCGGAATCTTCCTTTAAGTCGTAACTTACAGATGCGGTGGTTAATGGGTTTAAAATCAATAACCATTTGTCTCATCCCACCGCCAACAACAAAGCCTGTTCCAAAAATATGCTGATCTTTGTGACAACTGTAGTATATGGTGTGATGCTTCATCTCCATAATGCCTGATCCTGTCCATCTCATCTCTTGGATTGCCGTTATATCTATCTTATACTTAGACAGCTCATCCAGTAGCATCTTTAAAGATCCTGGTCTATATAATGATCTTACATTCCATGTGGCTAGTTTAAAATCCTTGAGTGCGCCAGGTCGATTCCTTGAAGACAGTCCAAATCCGAGGCTCATTCCTTGATGTTTCACAGCAATACATGTTTTCTGAGGGTGGGGTAGCTGGCCCCTCCGCTCACCCCCCAACCTGGAGGACCAGTAGCTGATTGCGACCCTAGGGCCGGGCGATGGGGTCGCTACTTCCCTACGCCGATGGTATTTTTTAATTTAATTATAATGAAACGATAAATAGCCACGATCTCTAAATGATAGCTTATTATTTAAACTGCTACAGCAGGCTGACGGCGAAAACTTTATATCGGCGTTCTCGTCGTAAAAAGAGAAATACTGGCAAATATCGTTCTCTATATAAAATGTCAAGGGAGCAGTACCCGGTAGTTAAGGCTTGTGAGGGAGTTGGAGAGCGCTTTTTCCTCGAAGAAAATTTGCCGGCAATGGAATGGCGGAATCGGGGCCTTTTCGACAAAGAATTCTGAAGGAATCTAGAAGGAAAGAGGGTAAGACCTAACGAACCATCTGCGACGTGATCTGTATGTTTTCAATATCTTTTTTGGAAATAAATAAAATAATTGTCGTTTGTTATTACAATATTTTTTAACAAATGTCTCCGTCTCTGTTTCTGAATCCTGTTAATTATCACCGGAGAGAAATTAAAAATTCATACTAAATTAACTAAATCTGTAACCAGTAGTTTTTAAATCTGTAATGTAATTATCAAAAAGAAGTATAACCATATGATTAAACATTATAGAACTTTTTTTAAAGGAAATAATTATTCGTTGTGATCATCTCTGATTAATTAAATAGATATATTCTAATAAATATTTGGACTATACAGATAATGTTCTATCTATTTTATGATATTAATTATATAATTGAAAATGTGCCAATTTCAACGAGGGTATGAATATGAGTCCAACATGGTCTCGACACGTCGGCAATGAGAAGTGTAAAGAAATGACTGAAGCCTAGAGAGCCACAATTATAAATTATCTTTAACAGTCAAAAACAGTAGTAACCGATAAGTAAATACATATCTAAAACTATACCACTTCAACCCACGATGCTTCTTGGGTTCAGTGGAGCGTAGAGACTGTACTGTTTCCAAGACAAGGACTGTGCAGGACAAGAATTGGATACCTATATATATATATATATATATATATATATATATATATATATATATATATATATATATATATATATATATATATATATATATATATATATATACATGAAATAATTAAAACAAAAATGGTTTTCTATTATACTAACTGAAATATCTTTTTGTAGTAAACATTAACATAAAATCATCGAATGAACGTAAGGACTTCATTACCAAAGAATATTATGTTTATTTTAAAGAGAAAAGATAGGCCCTCGGACGGGATTCGAATCCGGATCCTTTGTTTTTCCGTGACAACGCTCTCCCATTTAAGCCACCAAGGTCGCCTGCCGGCAGAGGACAAATCTTTTCTTCTAATCAATCAATCAGAACAAATCTTCCTCTACGAGGGCCTATCTTTTCTCTTTAAAATAAAAATATTTAAAAATAAAAAAATTGATCAATAATTATAAAAAATTATAATATTATGTTTATATAGATATATAAGATAGGAGTGGTTGGCCTAAGCACATCTGAGAGCGTTCTTCTAAAAAGGCTTTTGGGACAAATCCCAGAGGCGTATGGGTCCAATGCCTTTTCCGTTCCAAACTTCTCTAACACGCCTAACTTTCATTTTGGTTTTCTCTAGTTGGAGGAAAGAAAGTATATCCACTGATGCTTCTCCATGGAGGGATCACCACAAATATTATTCTCATTACATTTCGTAAATTATATGATAATGTTATATTTTTTAATTTATCTATTTGCAATGCATATGGTTCATTTTCTTAAAAAAGTATTCTATCCCTCAATACATTTTTCATCTTTTTTTTCTGTATGTCCTTATTAAATCCCGTATTATGTCCTATTAAAATTATTATAATAAAATAAATTATTATAAAATTATATTATAAATAATATAATTAAAATTATTAAACTCCTTATAAACATGGTTCGTTGATAGCGACCATAATATATTTTAAAAAACTACTATTGCAGATAAAATTTATGTAACTTTTAATTTAAATTAATAATTAATAAAGAAACATAACTTATACAATTTAAAATTGCATTTTATTATTCGTATTGCATTATTAATATAAAACTATTGTTAGAACCTACAAACAATACAATAAGTTAAATATAAATATTAAATCGTTTATTCACTATAACTTTAAAAGTTTCTATACATTTTATAAAATACTATTTATTAATTATGTGTAATCTTTTCATAATAAACTATATTTTTATATTACACTTTTTAAACTACAGCCATAGCCATTACACTAGCTCAAACCAATATAATCGAACTTTTTTTTTGAGCAATCAAATTATGTTTTCAGGTTTAATATCAGATTTGGTTCATTGGTTTAACATTAACTAACAAAATTTGGATATAGTGACAGGAATACACAAAAAGTTTGTAGCTGTATGCATAGGGAACCTTCTGGCTCGCTTACTTCTTGATAACTTTTATTATTTTTTTTTATGATCACTAAATTAAGTGCGTGTGTCTAAAAGTAATTGCTTAGTTGATGTCTTATAGTGTTCATTTCATCCATTGTTTTTCCACTCGTTCATTATTTAAAAAATTGATATTTACTATATAGATTATTACAATTTTTTTCGGCATTGTGAACGAATAAAATATTTCACTTTATAACGACATTTTATTTTATTGATATTTTATATAAATATAAATGAATAATTTATATTGAGATTTTATATAATCTATGTAGTGAATGATTTTCATCGCATACTGCCTTCTATATCCTTTTATCCTGACAAGGTTTTGACGAAGAATAAGGAGTTATATATTCTAGTTGGTGCACCGAATTCTTGGCTACGAATTGCCATATACAGCACATATGAATTGGCCGATAATGTGACAACAAAGCAATAAAGTATGACATCCCCTAAGACCCTAAGCCCATAAAGAGCCCCATTGGAATAGCGCCCAAGCTATAAACGAATCCGAACGAGGGTTGTGGAACAACTTCCACAATGGGGTTTTCGATCAAGAGAGAATGATATCGGAATGGTAGAAGGAAGCCAAGATATTGTTCTTATTGCAAACCCTTTTTAATTGAGTCATTGTAGAAGTTTGAAACAATGGCATCAATGATTCCGCAACTAGCTCATAATCTTGAGCTTCTATGATTAGATAAAACTTTTGTTCATTAATAACGAATTGTGAATTGTTACGACCATTTCAGAAGTCATTTAATTATTTAATAAATGGGTACTAAAGTAATTAAGTTCATAAATAATTTAATGGTACTAGAGCAGAGATTCCCCATTTTGATACCACTGCTTGCCACTATTTCATTTATTTAGGCTCTAAAACAAGTACATCAAAGAAATACAAACGTTTATTTAGCATACATTATAATCAGGGTAAATCTCTGAGGGAAATAATAAATTGAAAATAATGTTCAAAAACCCAAAATGTAATTTTATCAACTCCATATAACAACATCAGCATTATATACACCATAGCAATGCAATGCAAGAAATAATATATAATTAGGATTGGATGTAATAGGAAATAACTAAAATAATCATATACTCTCTCTCTTTCTCTCTATATACCTCTCGATATATATGTATATATATATATATATATATATATATATATATATATATATATATATATATATATATATATATTTCCGAGAGCAGATGGCCATAAGGTTTTTTAAAGTCCTTAGCGCTCCTTATGAAGCCACGTAAAATGAGGATCTTAAGGCTTTGTTATGCAGGTACTCTTTAAGAATCTTTAACTATCTTAATTTAACTTGGATATAAAAAACGTAGGATTGCCGATGAACGATGCTGTTATATTTGTCTCTGGAATTAAACGAACAATTTCTATAAAAACAGTATACACATATCACAAAATGGAATTTGATGAAATATTTTTGTTTATATGAGACAAATACATCATTTATGGCATCTTTATCATTAAATAAGTATTTCACATTTTCAATTAGGCAAAGTCGTACTTATACATTTTATAAGTATGTGTAGCCGTGGTGTTTCCGTTTGTGCGTTGGCTATCGCAAGTGTTTGGCCAGTGTCCGTATGTGTTTATACATGGCCCTACATATGTGTAACAAAAGGGAATTCGGTCAGCAACGAAGGGTTCCACGTGTTGTATGGAGGGGATTGAGATAAAGGCTTTGATTCAGTTGTTAATCTGCGGGGGTAGCAGTTATGGAAGGGAGATAAGGCTAAAATGTTACCTGGTCGCGTAAGTTAGGCCCCAATCGCTGCACTTTATCTACCAAACATGTAAATTAGGGTTTCACTAAATTAATAGGTTTCCATTAACGAAGGGTCCCAAATAACCGTTGTCATTGTTTTCTGTGCTGAAAAAAAAAACTGGACTTGATGGTATTATTTATCCTATAACTCATTTTTCTCTTCTCTCTCAAGTACATGTATATTTTTCGACTTATTTTGAAAGATATATCCTTTAACCCTTTAAGTACGTGTGGCTCACGGGCTAAGCAGTCCAGACTGAGAGTGTTTACCAACGCTGTGGACTGAATACTTTTAACTCGTGGCAGCTCTGTTACATGGTTAAAAGCTTATGGTGCGACTAATAAATTATAATAGTATTTCGTTTGCACCAGATTGTTTGATAACAGAACTTTATCTTATCAATCATGGGAATCGGATTGAAATTAGCAAATATTTCCGTATTTCGACGTAGTGAACGATCACCATTGAAAGGACCGAGGACATTTATATTCATAAAGTCGCCTATTTTAGATTCCAAGACATAAGAACGTGTGGCGTATGGAGTTGGCAGCCCCATCGCCCCGTCACCTTACTGCGATAAGCCACTGGTCCTCCAGGTTGGGGGAAACCTAGTACTGAGAGTTATAGCCCGTTCACCCTTTCTTCTGAGGGGACATCAATATTTAGGAGACCAGTTGTCCAGAGGATACGGGGCCTCCATCGCTGAGCTAATAACCTGCATGGTAGAAGATCTATTCAAAGTAAATGAAATACATTCCAGGTTCCTCGACGCTAGAAATGGCAAAGAGGAAGTGAAAGAAGAAGAAGAAATATTGGAAAATTGTACATTTATTATTATTACTTTTCTTTTTTACAATCTATCACAATTGAAGGTCTAAGCAGAATACTTATGTAGAATACATTTTAACAAAAATTTGTGATTTTCTCTCATTATAATAGTTTTCATAACCCGTTATATCTGGAAAATTAAAATCAAGCTTCTACAGTAATGGGTATTCATGCTTCTAAAATTTAGTTATTTTTTTACAAACAAATCGTGGAATTCCAATACAACGAAGCACATTTTTGCATATTATTTTTCCTTTCTTTCTTTCTTGGAAGTAAGATATTTTGGAGGCTATCCATCCCGGCCACTCTCGGCCATCTCCTGGGTTTTTTTCCTGTTGGCCATCATAGCTTTCTTCGCTGAACGTCAGTCATCCAACCTCATTATATGAACGAACCATCGAAGGTCTCCTTACTTAATTAGCTGATTGAGGAGTTCAATTTTGAGTCCGTATCGTCCTGCGTAGTATCCAGCACCCCTTGGTCTTCCCTCATTTCCCCCATCTTTCTCCAGTACCTCATTTCTATGCTTTGGAGTCGTTTGCGATCACAGTGTTTTAAGGCCCAGGATTCATAAGTGAGATACGGACGTATGTCGAGCGATAAACGCCTCGACATACGTCCCTGTCTCACTTATTAATTTAATCTAGTTTCTCTTGCTCAAAAACTTTTCATTGATAGCAGATATCCTTCCCTAAGTGGCAATACTTACACTGATTTCATCATTTAATTTCCCATTCTCACTCATTATTACACCTAAACGTTTAAAGGTGTTTAGTTGTATTGGAATTCCACGATTTGTTTGTAAAAAAATAACTAAATTTTAGAACCATGAATATCCATTAGTGAAGAAGCATAATTTTATTTTTTCATATATCACGAGTTATGAATGTCACCAATTTTTGCTGAATTATATTCCGCTTAGATCTTCAATTCTGTTCGATTGCAGCAAAATAAACAAAAAACAAATATCACTTCTTCACTTTCTTATATTTGGAACCTAAAATAGTCCATTTTATGAATTGTATAAAAGTCCTCGGTCCTTTCAATGGCGATCGTTCACTACGTCGAATTGCGGGAATGCTGGTGAATTTCGATCTAACTCCAATACTTCAAAAGGTTGTTGCGGGAATCGACCGGGGGGGGGGGGGTAGACAAAGTTGGAAGGAACGAATAAAGAGTTCTAAGACGAATGTTTCGCAGAAAGAGAATAAAGTTGAGAAATGGAAGGCGAGTTTGGGAATAGAATAATTTAATTAGAACCTGAAAACGTGAGAGGGAAGGAGGACTCTTTACAGGATAACCGGCTAATGTGCAAACCGAGAACATGAACGGGGGGAAGGGGTGTTTCCCTCTCCCCTTCCGCTTAATAACATGATTTTTTCCACTCCTATTTTCTTCGTTTCTCTTTTTTCCAGTTATTTTTTTTATTTTTCGTTTCTTTTTTTTCACGAACTTGTCTTCAGCTCCAGAGAAAAGTCCAATTCAATTCACTTTAGCAAATTGCCAACCTCGTGGAACGTGATGTCGACGGCTACATTCTTTCAGTTATTTAATTTACTTTTTATTTAATTAGTAAATGTTGCTGAGGGCATGGGAAGGTAGTGGGAAAAGAGCACTCGGGTGATTTTAATTGCTCAAAAGCACCCCATGTGTGAGAGGGTGGTGTATTGCAATTTAACCGAATCAGTCCGCAACACAGGACAATGCATCTGAGTTCAATATTATTAACTAATTACCATTGAAATTCCTCCACTGTTCACTTTGTTTTTTCTCAGGCTGATAAATTTTTAACAAATAACATTTGAGATACCTATTTGTTTGATTTGAATGGACTTATCAACCACTTATCCAACTTACCCCATCATTTGTTCTAATGGGCGTTATGAAAAATATATTGGATAGCATAACAAATTACTGAGCCCAAAAACGCAGATTCGCAGCCCGGCAGTTGGTGGCACTAAAATTTTTTAAAGAAAGTAAAAAATACTTGGTTTTTCCGTCCTTCGGAAGGGAAGTAAAATGCCGTAAAGTTAAAAATCGAATCCATAACAGGATAGGCAAAATTTAGAATTCCACTGTAGCATTGATCAATCAGGCATAGTCAAGTGAGGTTAAGTAATAAACAAGAAGCAAGGGAAGGAAATCACTCTGATACTTCATTATTTTTCGTAAAGAACTAAAAAAATACCGACATTGTTAATCAATCAATCAAAGTTTACAAAATAGGTCATTTTTAGTTTAATCAACTGAAAACAATGTTTATAGTATTGGGTAAATTGGCCTTACTGAGTTTGTTCCCTGGTTATCGTGACATGTTTTGATTGATTGTATTTAAAACCTTCATGTTGAAAACATTGTGGAAATTTCTTTTTATTTACGAAAAGATATATTTTTAAACCACGGAATTACTTTTCATTTTCAACTTTGCTTTCAGTTGATCCGATTTGGATGTTCATCGATCGGTTTACATGGGGTATCAAACCATCGGATCTCTTTATCTTCCTCCTTAGTGCCTCTCAGCGTGGACCAATTATCTCAAAATTTGGTTTATTATTGTCTAATTTAATATTTTAACACGAGATATTATGTAAGCAATCAAGCGTGATTTTTTATCGACTTCTAGTTTCCTTTTGAATATTTTTCAGAATCATAAAAAACGTTGTTATAATTGGTGCCCTAACCTTTTAATTTTCTAAAACCTTGATTGATCAAACGGCAGGTTCGATGCCTCAATGACACAATATGATCGTATTTCAGTGATTAATACTTTCTCTTCTTGTGTAATTAATACAGTTGAGAAGTTGCAAATTGTTCCCACAACGTTATCCCGTCATGGCTTTTAATTTGCAAGAAATTAGAACCTTGTCTAGAAATCGAAGGGCATATCTTGTAGACAGTTAATTCAATTATTTATGTATTACTACAATTGCATCCAAAAATGTTGATAATATTTTCTGTTTACATTTTAAAATCCTGATGTAATTTAATTTATTTATTTTTGTTCTAAACATTTTTGTTGCCCCTCCTCATACCAAGTTTGACACGCAACCGGGATCCTGCCGATGTTATGAAGAGAAATGCCAACAAGGAATAAGAATCGGTATTCGGAGGTTGTTAGAAACGTGACAGATACAAATCTCACAATGCTGTGAAGCTAGGCGTTCCCTCCCTCGTTAAAAGCTTTTAGCGATATCTCGTGATTTCTCAAAATCCTTCAAGCCTCTGACTGGAATACTTGCGGACCTGTGGAAGATAGCGTGCGAGCCGTGACACGAAAACCTGAACACATCAGAGATAGATCAATATTTCTCACACTTATATTTTAGTATCTCTTCGTTTACGTCGTGTTCTGTGACATTCTGACTGTTTTTTGAAGATATATTTACTTATTTTTCATTCATTATCGAAAGACATAATACGATGGTATTATATGATAATATTTTTCATCAGAATTAAGATGGGATTATTTAAATTGAAGAGATGAAAAAAAGAGATGATTGTAGGATTAATTGATGTTCTTACCACATCTAATACGAATTTAGTTCGAAAAAACTCCAATGGGTTGTATTATTTTTGAGCACATATAAGAAAGTTTTTGCTGTAAGATCTGAACGATTGCATATTAATTCATTTACATATTGGAATTTTCATTTTTGTCCGAAGCATTATTTGGTTCGGTAATCCGGCGCAGCTAACCTGCCTCATCCATCCTCCTGATGTAATGATGTTGGTAGAGGCTTTCGCCTAGCCTCCAGCTGTGTATCTGTTTATTCAAGTAATGGAGTGTTTGTGATCCGTTTGACCCCATCAATCTACTCTTCGTAATAGTTTAAATAGGTACATTTTATTGGTTTGAGAGTGTCGATGAGTTGCCTGACAGAGTTTGTATTTTCTTTTTTTTACTTAGTACTGACTAAATAAAGTCACTATGCAAAGTCAGTATGCATTTATTTTTATTTCATTTTTTTTTTCAAGCATTTATAAATTACGATCATACCTTAACAATCACCAATTCCTTCTGTTGTATATAATAAAAAAAAGCTCTGTACCGTTACACTCCGTGAACGGGTCTGGGGCTCAGTACATGGTAGAGACGGTAATGTTTCAAGGACAAAGGTTGTGAAGGGCGGCGATTTGTTCTAGATCACGCTCAACCGCCAGATTTTCCCCTTATTGTGGGTACCCACTTTAGACAGACTGGGTGAGCCCCAGGAGGATCCAAGATCCTATATGATTCATCACCGGCTGCTAACAGACTAAATAAAAGTCTTTCCTGTAACGGGTTCGAACCAGGATTTTCAGTACGGCAACTCAGTGATCAGTGTATTTAATACTAGATCTTACATTTTGATTAAATAATATTTAATCAATAAGATCGACCATTGCTTTAGAAAAATAGAAGCGTTCATGAGATGTTATTAAAAGAGAGTTAAAACTGAGCAATTATGTTTATGTACTTGGGATCTAAGATAACTAGAAAAAATGAAGGCGCAATTAGCAGGGAATGCTAGTTGTTAATAATCCTTCCACTTGTTCTATCTGAGTTGTTATTAACTTTAAAGTTATTATTTTATTTTTATTATCATGTTTGCATTTATTGTGTTTTTATTACCACGTGTATACATTTTTCTGCATGTATATATTTTTATTACATGTATTTATTTTATTTTTGCTTTGTTTTTATGGAATGCTTGTATAGCAACTTACCGCTATTACTTATTGTCTACAATTGGCAGATTGTAGTATTCAATAGTGTAAAAAAAAACTTTAAAGAACGAATAACGTCTTAGCGTATTATGTAACGCAGAAGGTATTACGTGGAATGTTCGGTCCAAAAAGGACTCTACTAAAAAAATAAGAAGGACAATACGATGAATAGTAGATCTTGCTGCTTTTTGGTATAATTTATATAAAGAATCTACATGTATAAAGGATGGAGACATCTCTTGACGACATGCTAGCAATATATTAGGAAATGGCACACCACCTTTAATTTATTTGCAGTAATTAAGTTATTTAATTATACGAGCTAACTCAGGACTATCTTAAGATAATTTTTAAATTTTCATTATTTCAGATTTCCTCATTTTTTGAGAATAGGTACGTTTCCTCCCTCTGATCATTTAGTTTCTGATCTGTTTGGTTTGGTCTTCCTGAAAACCTTTAGATTATTTGACTTCTGCTCTAAATGTATCTATCCAGTTGGCACTACAACCTGAGGGTGGATTCTAGGCTCCTTATGATCTTCTGTCATCCAGCTCGATCCAAAGCCGGTGCCTTCCAGTTCGGTGTTGTAAGTAGCTTCCTAGAGTCATATGCCACGCTATCCATCCATCTTAGTTAGGGTCTGCTTCTGCTCATGGTGCGGTCAATCCTATCCATCATCCAAGGGCTTTTCTAGAAACATCACTCTCCTTCATTCGAATCACCTGGCCGGCCCAACTTAACCTTCCAAGTTTTATTCCTGGTTTCTTCGTCTCCCTCCTTCATAGTGTCGTATATTCGTCGCGAAAATTTCTGAATTTAGCAATAATGTATTATCATTACTATTAAAAATAATAAATTTAAGATATCTTACTCCCATCTTTTGTACTCCATATATAAAGAAAAGTAGGCGAATTGAGAAAGACGTTGTAAAGAAGAAGGCGTTGCACCCGGAACGGCGGAGTCTTCTGGAAGTTAAGAAGCAACAAGTCCTCCCTGGCCGCAGTAACTAATTACAAACTTAAATAAGAGAAGTGAAGGCGGCATTGGTATTCAGCCACCGTCCTCCGGATCGACCCCTCCTCTCTACTTTTCCTCTTTACTTCCGAATATTTATTATCCATTCTCCTTTCACAAAGAACACTCTAATAAACCCTAATACTAATTAAAGTTTGTTGAAAATCGTTGGTCAGGTCGGGTCTGAATGAGCTCGTTCCTGATTATTCTTAGGATCTGTAACTCGATGATTTGAAAGATATGGATTGGATTGAATCTAAAAGTACCTCGGAATTATTAAAATAGTGGAAGAAAACTTATGTAACACATTTTATTAAAGAAACCGATAGTAACAAGCGAACCAATAAAACAAGCGAAGTTCAGAATCACATCTGGCAACGTAACCTCTCTCCCGTTATAAATCACATTGGAAGGTGATCGTCATGTAATTGTGAAGGACATTGGAAAGTGAGTCATCATATAATGACTGGCAATGGCAATGCCATGGTGCCTTATAAAGTATCAACCATGTATATTTTATATTTTATATGGACATCTACAGATCTTTAATAAGTATGTGGAAGCATTTATTTTATTTTTTTATTAAATAAAGTCATGAAACTACTTTAAGTGGTTCATAGAGGTCCAGGATGATTTAAAAGAGTTATATTTAACAATGCGACAGATTGCAGACAGAAAAGAGAAGAAAAAATAAGGAGAGAGAGATGTGATAGGTTTATTGCTCTATCCTAACCTTATCAATGCAAAAATGACGAGGTTATACCGCAAGTTACAAGCCTGTCTAACAATGGCGGGAAGGTTCAGATTCATTCCTTAGGTCTACCGCGAAATTTTTAGCGACAGAAAATATGCTGATTGCCATTTATTTTAATGACAGGTGTGGATGAATATATAAAGAGAGAAAAAAAAGAAATTTGTAAATTACAAGAAAATAATATTTAGAAGACTGGTGTTTTTTATACAGAATGGATGACAACAAGCTGTCAAAACAGATCTTTAAGTATCTCTGGGAAAATAAATTAACTACAGGCTGGATCCGAGGAATTAAAAAAGATTTAGAAATACAAAACATAAGAGCAGAAGCAACAGAGAGATGTCATCAGAAACATAGTGTTGAACTTGGGATTCCATGGTACAAGCATAAGAGAACTGGCACGAAGTGGTCGGAGGAATGAAAAATAGGCATGATGATGAGAGGGAATTAAAATTGGCACCTGGTCTCTAGTTGACCAAAACGAAGAGAGAAAAATAATATTTAAAAAAATTAAATGATATTTAAAATACATTGTTTTATTATACTTCGATTTTTTTTAAGTGTTGGTACTTTTTAATTCTCTCTAATTTCGAAGGTAGGAGCTAAGTAATTTCGACTTATTAATTTTCTTTCTAGTCAAGATAAAGTGGCGAGGGTGATGAAGTCCTAAGCTAAGCCACCCTCCCTTAAACTTTCTCGCCAAATTACCTCCTTGTTCCTCTTGTTCTTCCTCAAACATTTATAGTTCCTCTCTGAGGGACCTCACGCAATGAATGTAAAACAAGAACCTTTCCTTAGTGAAGGAAGCTGCAAGAGAACCTCGGAAGGGAATTTATTCACTAGGGCCACCGGCAGGATGAATGATTCACTCTAAGGCCCCTTCCTAAGTCGACGCACTACCAGTTTTATCCTAATCAGCGAAGGAATCTCAGATCCTTCGAGATAAGTAGAATTACTTTTAGTTATATAATTACTTTTAATTAATAAAACATTTATTGCAGATAATAAAATATTTACTGCATTATTTTGCTGTTCATTACTGCGTATTAGATATTCTATAAGGCAATGGAGTTTATATCACTACATACAAATCATAAATTGCACCAAATCATTTTCAAAGTTTTAGTTATTATTGAGTACTAGCGTAAACATCTTTTTTTTTTACCCCAACCTTACCGATTTGAAGGAACATTGTCCCACAATAAAGACATTTTTTTTATTTGGTTCTATATGTCTGCAGGCATACATATTCATAAACAAATATAATATACATAAGTAGCCCTCGAAGAGTTATCTCGGCCAAACAAATTCCCTTTGCTATCGTTGGCTTAAAATTAGTACAGTCCGACACTAAGATCCTTAGTGAGTTGCAGAGATGCATGTTTCCTTTTTTATCTTAGAAATTATTTTATTTAAAAAAAAATGAGGTATCATATTTCAAACTAGACTATATACTTCATAAAACATAATTAACTAAGTAAGGCGAAATATGAAAGCCTCCCTCAAGGACCTAAAAGGCATGAATTAATCATATTAAATAATTATTAGTTTACAGTATAAATGTCACGGAGAAAAAAACCGTGGTGGAGGTGAATAGTAAAGTCTTAAACAGTGAACTTACGAGTATTGAGCTTACGTACTTCACTCTTTAACTTGTGACCGTTAGATCCTAATAATGAGCTGCAACGACATAATTGATAAACGAACTAACATAAATCTATAACTATAATTAAAAAACTAAAAAAGTATTCATAAAAGAAATTAGGGCATCTTTCTCAACTTTTCCTTACCATCCAATAGTATTAATTAATTTTAAAATTGATATTAAAGAATATACGTTGTATTGTGTGCCTTTAAAGGTAGTGTTAAAGGCAGAGTACAAATTTAACTTTTCAATTTATAATAACTTTGCTGGGATTAGTAAGAAACGAATTCCTAAGATGTTAATAAGCGCTGTACCGACTAGGATGCGTCTAAGTGGTAGACGCAGATGTACCGAAAAGTAGGAGGGAGGATTGCGTTAAGAGTGATCTGGTGGATTTGGGCTTGGGTATTCCCTCGTGGATGGAAGTTTATGAGCAAAGATTGGAGGTATCGGCTTCGAGCCTTCGGGTTCGCTAAGGTCTATTATTATTATAACAATTACCAGATGAAATAAATAGTTGCTCACCATTTAAGATTTTATATTTTATCCCCATTTCCTCCTCTTTATGGTCGTCTAAGGTAAAAAGGTTGTGTATTAAACTGAGTAACATATTATCGGATTAATTAAATATTATTTCGCTGGAAACCTCAGCTCGTTAAGGATGGCCAATTAAAATACAATTAGGGCTAAATATGACTGATAGGTTTGAGTACATCGGAAGCTGATATTATCGGTTATCTTAGAGGCCAGGGTGAGCCCGAGAGGGTCCCAATTGGTTCTAATCAACTAATTAGTGGCGGGTAGGAGGGAAGGGGTGGGGGTGTTTGGGGGAGGGTTATATCCGGACGGGACACGTGATAGGACGCTCGCTAAATTAACAAGGGTGCGAGGCTGCAATTTGTCCCCGCTCGGTATCAGATAGCCAGCCTTCCTCTGCCGTCGTCCATAACGTCCAATATCCACTCCTAGTTGAGGTTACTCCTTATCCAATTTGACACTGATACAGAAATTTAAATTAACATGATCTGATCCTGAACAGCAATCAGTTCTTGATCTTGTCTGCTAGCTTCAAAAGTAGAAAAACAAAATGTCTCAGAGAGGTACGAGGATAGCTCAGTGTACAGAACGCTAAGAAGCTGTTCAAAAATAGTTCACTTAAAAGGACATTCCTTGATTATTAGCTATTCTTAATTTTTTTTTTTGGGATAGGTTGTTACATTACCTAGATAAAAAGCAAAGCTTAGCTCACAGTGATTTTTTGATGCTTATTCGGGATTTACTGATGCTATCAGACGTTCCTATGTAAAAGTTAACTCAAAAAAAGCTAATTATGCAGAAGAACTGCCACCGTTCATAGAAACTAAACCAGCTTCGATTTACTCGTCTTTTTATAGAATTGACATCATTGATAACCAAGTTTTTCTTAAAAAAACAATTATAAAAATGTCTTTTTGACTTACTTTTACAAGCAAACGCCTCACTTATATAAAATTAATTTAGATATACCGCATTTTTATGTCACATTTAATTATGTGATGTGAGCGGCGGGTGCTCAATGTATCGAGGATTGCTGTGCTGAAAATCCCGGGTTCAAATCCGACTGACGTGATTATTGTATGAGATAACCTTAGCTTAACTCTGTGGTATCTGTGGACCTTCCTTGGGCTCAACCAGCTCACATAAAGTGGGCAACCTTAATAGGTTAAAAATCTTGTGTTTGATCTCTTCCCAGCACCTTACTCAACTATTAGCTTAGTTTCTTAATTATAGTTATAGATTTCATACTTCAAAGACATATAGTTAGAAGATGTACAGTCTTTACAATGTACTAAAGCAAAGATACTTCAGGGATTGTACTGGTACATCATTTCTATTTATGTTTTATAAATGAACTTTTTGCAAGTATACAAAAAAATATAAGTCGACCTTTGTAGGAAGGTTAGTAAAATGATAGGTAGGAAGCCCTTACTTACTTATGTACTTCTATATTAATTCCATTATATACAATTTAAATAGTATAATATTGGGTTGTAACATATGAAATGTCAGTGCAGGTATAAATTTAAATTATCAGCCAAAAAAAAATATTAAACAATACTTTTATTAATAAAAATAGGCTTCTTCACTTTCAATACACTTCTCCCAACCTGAAACAAGCATTTCTATCACCGCTCTGTAGAAATTAGGTGTCACGGAAGAAGCGAAGTCTTGGAAGGCCTATTTCAGGGAATTTTCGTTGTCAAATTTTTTATTTCTTAAAAAATTATCCAAACAACGGAAAAGTAAAAATCAGTAGGAGAAAGGTCCGGAGAATATGATGGGTGCGGAAGGGCCTCTATATTCAGCTTCTGAAAAAAAAGGTCGGGTGAGCTGCTGGGCCTCGGTTATTCATGTGGTACACATATTTCCAGCTTTTTAGTCTTAACAAGCTCCTTAGGGTACCTGGAAACAGTCATGGCACTTGCTCCAAGTTGTGAACCTAATTCACGAGTGGTTTGGGAAGGGCGCTTCGACCAGCTCTTTCAACTTTTCGTTGTTCACCTTAGTCTTCGGCCTACAACGTTCTTTGTTGGTAAGGTCATAATCCCCAGACCGAAATTTTTCAAACCAACGGAAGAGTGTTCTCACTGTATCTTCACCGTAAACAGTATTAAGGCCAAATAGTTTATTTGTTTTACTAAAAGAGTATTTATTTTAATCGTAAATAAAACAATAAATATTTAATTTTCACTTTTTTGTAAATATAATAATTAAAATAATTTATTGTAGTAGGCAGTAGGAAATAGCTTTCTGTTTATTTATAAGTTTAAGAAGAAAAAAGACACATGCCGATGGTGGATTCGATCGGCTATTGTTTACTTCGTCGATGTCCACCCAGACAGTGCTAGTCAGAGAGAGTGCATATTATAAACAATAGTGCAGTTGTTACAGTGAACTTGAACTAGAGTAATTCGCTCATCCACTGCAGTTGGGAATTAGTTCAAGATCAGTATTGGTTTGGCAGTCGATTCGACCACATCTAATCGACCCGATATTTTGATTTCGAATCCTTATTCTCCCTGTTGGAGTGAGGAACTTTATGGACCTTTTCGTTCGCCCTGCCGAGGAAAATTCCTTCGACGTCTTGCTCGCCCTGCAGAAGTGAGGGTCTCTGACGTATCGACATCTTCAATCGCCCCGTCGTCGAAATCTACTCGAGTCAGATAAGGAAGATTGTTTTTCTTGTTTTATATTATTTCAACTGGCCAGCAAGATAAATATTTATTGTGTCTTTGATAAAAATTTAATGCAATTGATAGACCTTAATTAGATTTACCGTTGTAGGAGAAATTCATAAATTGTTCACTTTTCTTAAATTAATTGTAATTTTTAACATTTAGTATAAGTAATTTATTTATAAAAACGTTTAAATTTTTTCTTGATTTAATTCAATTAGTTTTTAAATCTCAAAGTGTTGTTTTGCTATTTCATTTAATATATAATGAGTTTCAATTTTAATTTAATAAAAGGTTTGTATGATATGACATGCGATCTGGTGTAACTGAACCAGAACATTTATCTTTTCATTACCCATGTATCCATTTCGAAGCTATCATCGAAAGGTCCAATAACTATTTCGAGGTTGCTCAAACAAACAGTATTAATATAATTTATTTAATTGTTATGTGATATAATTTTGTTAAATATTTTATTTGAAAAGAAAAGATATGGCCAGGACCGGGACTCGAACCCGGGTTTCTCACCTCTCCGTGGTGACGCCTCAACTATCTCCTCACCCGGGTTCCTTTTCAAATAAAATATTTAAAAAACAGTATTAATGTTTCGGAACGCCTACTAGACATTAAATTTAAATTCGTAGAGAAAAATTATACGAATTTCCGCGGAAGACATAATTTTATTCTTATTTATTTTTGAAACGTTGCTTCACTTTCAAAAGGAAAAGTAAGACTGATTATGAAAAAGAATTAAATGATCTTTCAAACGGTATACATAAAATAATTTTTTGTGTGCAAATAATCTAATCACTAGTGAAAAGAAAACTGTAAATAAACGAAACGAACGAAACTGACATTTCATCCGTTACGATCCTTTCAGAACCATAAATTTCAGAACCCACTTAAGACATCTAATTAAGAATTCATTGTACAGTGTTCTATTGTTGTCAGGGTCTGTGATACCTATTGGTATTATTTTTTTTTATTATTCTTAATTTTATCAATTTATCCAGATGTGGTAAATATTAAACGCACCAAAATACAGAGGTATTCCATCTTCTGTAGTAACGTCATGATATACTTTTAAAATGATTCATAAGCACTTTACAAAAAAAACAGCTGGTCTGAAAAAGAAAGTGCTGATATCTATTAATAGTTACTGACTATTTAAGAATTTATTATTGAACTCCACCTGGACCATTTACGGATATATGGAGGAATGTATCTACGTCTTATAAGCACTACGTTACAATGGAGTTATAAAAACTAAAATAATAGCGAAAACAAAAAAAATGTTATAAATATTGCGTGAGAACAATAGTTAGCTTATTTTCTTTCACAAAATAAAAGGTTCTTTTGGTTGCCAGGGATAAAGGACATCTTCAAGGATGCTGTCAGCATCGAGCCATCGGGTCTCGGAGGTTATTACATTATAATATTAGATATATGCTAATATCCTACGCAAGGCACGAGGCGGGCAGGGCTCGCAAGCCGGGTTATTGAGAGGAGCTAGATCTCATGGATTTTGTTAACATCAGGGGTGTCAATAACCGGTAAACATTATGTCAACCACGTGTTCTAACCCATCACAAAATAATTTTTAGTGTTTTTGTTTTTTGGTTTTACACATATGTTTTTTTAAATGTTTGCCTTTTTGATGAGTTTTTAAAATAAAAAAAAAACCAAGATGGGACCTGTTAAAATTAAGAACATAAACTAATTTCAAGAGAAAAAAAATAAACTGCAGAACCCTGAACTCGAAAAAAATAACAAATAAAATGACGCAACTAATTTTATTATACTTTAAAGGTTTAAATCGAAAATTCATTAATTATTCTTATTTTATTTCATCTTAGTAATATTTAAATAAAAAAATTGAAAATTTTTAATTTTCTAATAATTATAAATATATTTTTTTGTTGTCATGACTCAGAGCGAAAGTGGTTTAATGGATTTGACTACTTTGAATAAGTTATTAGATAAATATTAAAACTTATTTTTTCAAAATCTAAAGCATCTTTGATTATAATGAAAATAAGAGTATACCCGTTCCATTAACAATCCAGGAAATTGTTAATCACCTAATAATTAATAACTAAATGTTTTTCAAAGTTAGTTGAAGGCTTTTTAAAACAGCGGTAAAGTATTTTAGATGATCTGTTAAAGACTTTCCTATAATTTATTTGAGCACCAGCTGGTAGAAAACCACGAAGGTTCGAGATGTTTTCACATTCACCTCATGAGGCTTATCAGCCTACTGGAAAGCAACTCACAAAGACGGGTCATAGCAGCGATGGCATCACTCTCATTACTAATAATATTCGTTTTGTGGTTTTCCAGGAGGCCAAGACGTTTGATGGAGGAACGCGTGTGCGATTGCTGGCCCTGAACAGCCATAATCTATGGATCTAGACCGATTATTCACTGCCCTTATATCTGATAATACGTCGATGGGAAGGACACTGGTGAATTGGCTACAAAGGGGCTGGTAATAGCGTTATGTAATGGAAGGAGGGTAGAATCAGTTGCAGATTGTCAAGCTAAACAAAAAATAAAATAAAATAAATGGAGTTATGGGCAGCCTGACGATGCTCTATGAAAACCATCATTTATAGCAATGTGAGGTTGAGTGAACCCTCTCTCCCCCCCCAGGCTGTATATTCTCCAGCAAGTAGTACATGTCTGTAAGAAGAACATAAACACGCGACTAAAGATATACATATTCTGTAGAGCCAATATAAGTATATATAGTGCTGAATATCCATATCACACCAAAAATAAAATTTTGTAGTCATTTTTACTTATATAAATTAGAAAATCAAAGTAAAATCATATCTTGTTAACACACAAAAATAAACGATATTTCGTCATTGTGAAGTGACTCATGTTGATAGTCTCGATCCTTTATGTTTTTATGATTCATAAATTCTTTTAACGCTATGGCGCTTGTATTGCCTTAAGGAAAGATTTACAATCAGGGGGCGCTGGAAAGTTTATAACAATTTTATCAGGAATTAGGTTGGAAGTAGGTAGAGTGTCAAAACAACTATTTCGCTAAAAGTAACCAAACAGAAATACGATTTTACATCTTATTTTACCTTCTTTTTGTAACCTTTTTATTGTAAACGGATCGCAGAATAGCCCCTTATTGTGTCCAAAAAGCATATCTAAAGAAAAGAAAATTCTTAAAATCATCAAATTACGATCATAAGTACCTTATATGAATAACTGAGATGGTTCATCTCTTTATATAAAGAATGTATCAAAAAATGTTTAATGTAATTTTATTTTATTGAACACTTGGGAGGATACTCATCGTTATTTTAATTTCTGTATTATATTCTACAGAGCATGGGAAGCTGGTGAACGATTAAAAAGAAAGAATAACTAAATTATAAACGAATAATGAGCTCCTCCATTATTGATAATGACATGCAATTGTAAATTCAACAATCAGTACTGAAAGATCGATACAGAAAAGTTTCTTCTAAATAGTTTTCGGGCAGATTATAAGGTTTTAAGCACCACTGCAATGCAAAATTCTGTAAAATTTTTAGTTTTCTGGCAATTTGTAAGAAGAAGGCCTTTTTAATTACACTGTAAAAGTTACCCGGTATTTTTATATATAAATGTATTAGTTAACCGTAATTTATATCGCTAGTTGACTTGTTGACAAACAGGGAAATGTCATTGTTGGAGCTATGTTAGTCATAGCCATATACGAAATAAAAGACTATTCTTTAAGTATTGGAATCACCGGCGTTGTATACCTGATTATTAATATGTTTATTCGTCCAAATAGTTTTCATTGATAAAATCAAGATGGCTTGATATCTATTTCAATCAGTATGGCCCTCTAGGAATAATCAATATCGAAGGTCGCGAAATCGCAGCCAGTTGGCCCTAGGATTTTTTAAAGAGAGTAAAAAATCCTTGGTTATGCCTTCCTTCTGAAGGAAAGTATAGGAAAACTTTTACATCGTCCTAATACTAGCGGTAGGATAAGGTAGGATTTTTTACTCCCCATCAACAATATTAGAGCCTTCCGAGGTACGAACCGGCGATTTTGGGCACAGAGGGTTGTTATTCTAACCACTACACTACAGGTCATTCTGGTCTTCTATTGAAAATTTCTTCTAAGAGATTCACGAGCAAATGTCGATGGTGCCATTGAAGGCACTCCTAATATATTTCTTCCCACTGCATTAGATCTTTGCTACAGAGAGGTTGTTAGACACAAGATTACAAAGATAATTGGTATTGGTGTTACGACTCTGTGGCATTCGCTCATTCCGTGAACAGGGAGATATTGAGGGAGCCATACAAGAGTCTTGAGAAAAGAAAGTCAACATAGCCGGGGACAACTTTTGAAGGTTTTTCTTTTGTTAGCCAAGTAAAGGGATGGGGGGGGGGGTGGAGGAAGGTGGAAGGTAATTTGTTTGTTGGTTTGAGAAGCCCGATCGGCAACAGGTTCCTCCGAGGCGGTCTTCACAAAGGGACCGTTGATGTTAATGGCAGAGAAGTCGCACGTGCCCTACCCACAAAGGGTAGCCTAATTGCCAACGCTATTTTTTCTGGGATGTTTATACCCCGAAGCCATTGTCGAGATAACAACACCCTGGCGCCGATCCTCATGCTCTCTCAGGGTTTCTATTGAAATTTTTCAAATGAGAAAAGACTGCTTGATTCTTGTTGTTGTGCGTGGTTATTCTGGTTCGGAGGGAAACGATTCGCAATTGAATACGAAAATCTTAAAAAATACGACAATGAAATTAAATGAATATTCCTTACACGATTCCACAATTTCATGAGTGGTGTTTTTATTATATTGTTGAGTTGACTTTGAAACTTATTTTCTAGGCTTTGGTAATTATGCTATCATCTTAAAGTTATTAGATGATATATTATGAACTATATAGAAGAATCAATGAGCTAATAACTTGAGTAGTTAATGAATACTTGATTCATTTCATGTAAAACATAAAATCCATTGCACACATGGTTCTGCCATTCGATAAAACGCCATATATGCCTGTGATGGGGAAGCAATCAAGTGATCATTTGTGTTATAATGCAATAAATAATAATATATGGTTGTTTTTCTAGCTTTAGGCTTTCAGTATCAGGAACCGGATAATTTAAAACATTCAATAATTGACTTTTTCATATTTTTCACTAGTTAAGTCAACAAATTCTGTCTAACATGAAACTTGACTACCTTATATTTCATTGTTTTAGTTCGGCTTTGAACTTGCAGTTTCATGATTATATAACATGGCTCGACTTAAATAGCGATAAATTAGATTTTAGAAAGTGAGAGTTTTTATCCTAGATGCCTCATATACTGACCAATTTCAAAGATAGCGGCCATATCATTTTGTGCTCCTCCGGTTCTGCCGAGACACATATGTGGGTCTAATATAACTGTGCCTATCTTAATCTAGAACACTCGTATCCGATTTCTCAATAAGTTTGCTCTTCAGTATTTTAACCTTCTAAAATCCATGTTAACTTACTCGACAGTGTAAGATGGCAAATGAGCTATTCAGATGTTATCAATTCCCCTAAATCCAGTGAATAGTTTCAAGAATCAATGGCTGCTAAAATACTCCCTGAATAATACTAAATTCTACCAAAACGGTAGTATTTCTTTCATCCGTTTCGAATGGTTTACTTTTTCAGTTAAAATAGCAAAGCAAAGTTTCTATATGTGGGATATAGATAGTATGCGAGTGCAGTCAATATAACACAAAATAAGAAAAATTTATTTATTATGAGTGCCGACGTTCCGACCTTCGTTCTAGGCCATCATCAGGGCTGATAGAAGCCGAAGCCAATATGGCCAATCGGAACGCAAGCCACACGTACTATGTGCCGAAAAAAGGCCCTGTTATTCATATTTATGTATTATGCATAACCCGTATGTCTATTCAAATCGTCGATTTTATCAATGCAGAAAATACTTTTTTAATATTTAAGAGCCTTAGTCGATCCTTCCGTGGAAATTTTCCGTTATACCTCATGAACTTTTTATTTATCCTCCATGTATATTTCATCATATCTTCTATGAGATAAACAACTACACATTACCCATTACATTAATGAATGGATCTATAGGACCTATAGGATCTTTCATATTAGTTGATTATGTTCCGATGGGCTGAGTTTTTGGTTTGGTCAATTAAATTAACTTCTTCAGAACTTATTCTAACCGCGCACCCAGTTGAAGGACCATTCTGGATATGGTAAATACGGAAATATGTGATACTTTGGAATAGGCATACTGATAATTGGGAAGATATTGCTCCTAAAGTTTTAATGATCTCGAAACTTTTATGTAAAATACTCTGTATATTCATTATGCTACATCGATAATACGCATTTGTGCTTTGACATAATTGCTATGTGTTCTGTTTATATGTGATATAAACATCTTCCTTTTTGCATGTTGTTGATGTCACTTATTATGATAAAAAGATCCTATGTCACTATCATTTCCTATCATCTGATGATGTGATGAAAATGTGATCGAATGTCAGTTGATAGCGATGAAAACAAATCCTTGTTACACCTCCTATTGGATACTGAAGCAGTAATTCAATGTAGAAATTAAAGCTTAGAAAAAATAAATAAAGGAACAAAAAAAGCAAAAAAAAACAAACAGTTGGGACAGATAGCAAAAAAGGGGTAAAAGTGTAAACCTCAATACAGCGTTTCCTGTCGGTCTGGTCACTTTTAGATCAGTTCTGCAATGCAAATAGTCGCTCGGGTGGTTGGGACTGGCGAATGTAAACGGAAAGTGACTCCATTTTATAACGTGTTCGTTCTGTTTGCTTCTGCTCCATTTTCTTCTTTTCTGGGTTTTTGGTTTCCCGTACATTCCTAATGTCTTTCGAACGCCCGTAAGCATATCTAGTTAACTAGTAGATTCAGTTAATATTCAACAAAATAATCACATAATAAAAAATATGAGATATCACGCACCATTTCACTCCTAAAACTGCATCTAATCACTGGTGAAAACATCGTCTATATTCCGTAGAATAAGTATACAGAACCCTGAGTATAATATGAAGCGTTTCGACATGGTGTTGGAAAAAAAACTACAAGCTGAAATAAACTAAATATATAGCTAAAATATTCTAATACCATGTAACTGTCAAGGAGGAACTATATAAAATTTTGGAAACCAGTTTTATTTTTTATATTATTAAATCATGTTTAGCTCTCGTCCTGTTTAAGAATCATTAGTTAGTTTAAGATAATTTTTATTTGTTTTATGTTATTATTATTTGTGGCAAAACTGTGTGAGTTCCGGTAAAATATTTATTAAAAACGGTTTCTGCTCTTAACAGTTTGTATATATTTCAAATTACCAGAAAGCAATAAAATTCGAAATACAAACCCTCAAGTCTCTAAAAATACTGGAAAATCACATCAATGATGACCGATTATAGCACATCTCACGTCAACAGTCCAAACAGATATATTAATAAGAAACACCATCTTAAAGATTTTCAACCAAGTACCGATCAAAAGATAGAGAAAAGATGTCTGGTTAGTTATTTTTCATTATTTTAAGATTTTTGAATTTGGGTTCTTTTGATTGCATTCAAGTAATTATATTATTATTAATCTTATGAAATTCATAATTTAAAAAAAAATCATAGAAAACGAGAAATTTTGGAATATTTCTATTAGAATATTTTATAAAATTCCATTTTGTATACAAGCTGTATAAGCTAGCGAGGATTAGTATTAAAAGGCATCCGCATGCTAATAATTTAAGCTTTGATTTTATGTTTGAAATTATTTGTTCAATTAAACATTAATTTAAAAAAAAAACTGGCCTTTTCAAAACCATACTGCGATCAGATCAATGTATTTTTCCGACTAATCAATTAGTTAACGCCATTAATAAGTTAACCACATTTTAATGCGCATTAAATATATTTAAAATTCCATCATATTTCTACTCGAGCCAGTTTCCTACATTTTTTATTTCTAGACCTAATAGAATGGTATTATTTCACAACGATAAAAAACCCTAAAAGCTTGATTATAGAGTACAGGCACATTGCAATTCGATTTAGAAAATTTATTTTTCTTATTTCTTCCACGGGTGGTGCATTTTAGTTTACTTTTTACGACTTCATTTGTTTTATGCTTCCCTCTTGAAGGTTTTGATATGAAATTCAATACTCTTAAAAACCGGAGGAGGTTCTTCTACCTAATCAGTGAAGTAGCTCTCCCAACCTGATTATTCGATTTAGCTGAAAGCCTTCTCAGGGCAATAACTTTAGGTATGAAAATATTAATTTATTTTTCTCAAATTTTAATAAAAGTATATACTTTTGGACTGAACAATAAAATCAATGTTCCCTTCTTTTTTTCATTTGCAAAAAAAAATTATATTTTTCTACAGTTATTTCTTATATAAAAATTCTACATGATTTACTTTCAGAACTCTTGTGTTTTAAATTAAATTTGGATTTAAAAAAAGTTGGGCAGTACCTAATATGTGTCAGTACCTCATTTTAGTTCAAATCGTAGATAACATTTTTTTTCCCAAGCCCCTTGATTTTTTTTTTTTTTATAATAACATTTAGTAGTAACAGGATTGAAGGGATATGTTTTAATGCACCAGGTGGATTTTAAGAGAGGAGTATCAATACTATAGTACCTACAATACGATACATATTTCGAATGGAACAACAAAACATATAGTACAATCTATCTTCTAAATAGTCTTATGGTTCATAAGATAGCATTTCGGATATAAAGCTAGAATATTTAAAAAAAAATACCATAACGATACAACGATATACCAAATGGTCTTGAAGATTACTGATTAGTTTTTTTATATATAAAACATAAACAAAAAGCAAATGAAAATTTTTAACAATAACCATATTTTTTAGTTTTATCGTAAAACGATCTTCCACAATTCTTCTTATGTCTACAGGTACAGTTGCAGAAACAACTGGCATCCTTAACTAAAAAATCGCGAAAATGATAAATTAAATCAGATAAAGTTACTCTATAATCTTCTTCCTTTATGAGTTTCCTTCATCAGGTGAAAATAATTAATGATGCATTTATTGAATTCAATGATTTCTTTTTATTTATTATTTCTCGGTTTATGTAATGTTATTACTAATTGCAAATAATTTCCAAAACAATTAAAACATTTCAATTAATGGTACATAAAGCAATTTCGTTCTACTAACTATATTTATTGTTTTGCTATGGGAAATTAACTATGACTATGCGAAATTAACCAGACTAAAAACATAAAGAAGGTAAAATAGGAAAAAAAAGGTAAACACATAAGAAATGGAGTAGCTCACTGTGAAGAGAGCTCAGTAGCTGAGCTTCTCGGTTCGGGTTCGAATCCGACAATGGTAGATAAACCATTTAATCTATATAGATCTATAAATCGATCCTATAGCGTCTTCACAATTGTTTGTTTGTTTCATTTAACATCACTTTATAGTACTATTGCTAATCGGAGGATGCTACATTGGAAATCCTGATTCTATTTTACGCCTCATCCGAAGGGCATAGCCAAGGTTTTTTTACACTTTAAACCCTAAGACCACATCCGGGCTGTGAACCTAGTCGGCTGTTATGCACACCACTATACCACAGGGGGGAAAACCCAGCTTATGGGCATGATTCGTCCTTGTCACCTCCCTTCACATCGTCAAATTTTATAGTGTATATTCCTAAAGAGGGCAACTGCATTAGGTAGAGCTGCCTGGCGAAGGCTCCTTGAGGAGGCTAAGACTCACACAGGGTTGTAGAGGCATATTGTATTGTATTCGTAATGAATCCAGGTGTTAAACTAGATATCTAGTTAAATTAGGTGTCAGCAACATATGACCCGAGTGAACCATTCATGGTAACCGAGTGAACCATCATATTTTAACAATTTGAACTAAATGTTTAATGCATAATCAAACGTCTTCCTTTGATTGCTATGTTGACTCTGGCACATCGTGAGCCTAATAAATATAATAATGAGATAAAATGTTGCTATTGAAGATGCTGAAGGAAAATTGAGTGGGCTAGGGGTAGGGCGGGAGGAGGATGAAGGGCAGGATGAGTGAGAAATAGGGAGCCGATATGGATTAATATAGGGAGGCTGCCGGTTAGTGATCCTCATCCTCAAGGGCCGAGATAAAGCCTAGAGGAATTGATTAAATTTATCATGGGAAGGAAAACCTTTCCGGGGCTGCATATAGTTCAATTTCTGGCTAACAGGATTTTTCCTCCTTTTACTGGTTCCCTTTTAGGGCTGGAGCTAACCCTTCCTGCTTGGGGCTGTAATGTTTAATTTAGGGCCCCTTCCCGTACTATGGACATTTATCGACTGCAATAAATAAAAACCTAACGCTTTTCCACTCTCACCGGGCACTTCTCTTTATATTGCCTCGCTCCTCGCTCGCAACTGCCCATGTGGAACCTTCATTTAATACCTACTTTATTTCTTTACTTAAGGATCTCTTATTTGCTTCATATTACAGTTTTTAAAACATATATATTTTAAATCATACTTATTTATTTATAAGATTATGATTTATGAGGTATGATGTGAGAACCGTTGTTCACAGCAGCATGATACAAGCTATGCATGTCTACAAGATTGTGATCTACTTGGTCAATACAGTGCCATGTATATTTAGCTAATAGGATTATACATTGGGTTGACTCTATTTTCCTAATCCCATAAAACAAGAAAATCAACCTTCCCAGAGTGGGTTCGTGTTACTGTAATTACTTTCTTAAACATATGAAGAATAGAGTCATTCTAACTGGATTACCTGCATTAGTGACTTTTGATGAAGAAACAATGTATGTGCCACATGTTTTTTTTTTTTGTTTTTTTTTCTGTTGGCTCTACAGACCTTGTAGATCTTTGGCCGCCTTTACCAGCCTTCTCCACCTCTGTCTATCCTGGGCCGCTGATTTCCAGTCTCCCACATGTAGCTCCTCAGCATCTTTGTTGACCCTGTCTATCCATCTGATCTTTGGCCTCCCACGTGGTCTCTTGCCAACTATTGTGGCATTCATTGTTGCGTAGAGGCGTCCTGACGGATTGATTCGAGCAACATGCCCCGCCCATCTTAACCTTCTTGATTTCATATCCTGAGATATCGCCTGACCAGTTTCTGTGAGCAATTCCTTATTGGTCCTTCTCCTCCAAGATTGCAGACTCTCATCCCAGACCGCTCCGGTTATCGTGCGAAGGATTTTCCTTTCGCATCTCTCTATTCTGCTTTCCAGGGTGCCAGTGAGAGCCCACGTCTCACAGCCATATATCAGAATCGGCTTTATTACCGCATTATAAACCCTTAGTTTTAAGTTTCTAGAGATGCTTCGGGATTTCAATACTTTTGAAAGAGCGAAGAATGCTCTGTTTGTGCTTGTTATACGCTGGTCTATCTCAGTTAATTGTTCATTGGTTGAGGTTATTGTGGAGCCAAGATAATGTGCCGCATGTATATTAGTATTTTTGTTCGGTAAAAAGAGTTTTCATGTTCTATGTTGGTCAGAGCATTACTGATGTTCACAACTTCAGCAAAGGCTAAAATAATTTTTTGTACCATAGTGAAGGTAATTCAAATCGAATCGGTAATATTCCGCAATGAAGTAGATACGCTTTAATGGTTCTAATTTAATGAGGAAAACCACCGTTATGCGTTTTAATATTCATACTTTTTAAATCATTCATATATTTTAATATGGGAAACCAACATTATGTTTAAGGACTAGTTGCCAAAGTATTTGAATTAATTTCAATAAATAATTACTCATTTAATTTTAGTAATAGTTGTTTCAACGGCTTCTATTGTCTTGCGTTCCTTTTTCTCATGTTGGCTTTGTATTATTCTTAATTAATTGCACCCTTACGAATTATTGTGAACTGGAGAGAACTTCCCACTTTCTTCAACAAACGAACTTTCCTCATAATAATGAAATAAATAGGAGATAAAAGAAACATATTGTTAAAAAGAAGGTGGGGTTGGACGCAGCCATGCTGGAATATATAGCCCATTACGCTCTCTCTTGGCGAAAACTTTAATTAACTGAGGATGGGTGCCGTTAATTTTTTAGACCTTTCCCACACCGCAGTTTTCTACTACATTTTCCTTGCACTGCCAGCTTTTAGCCTTTACCATTTTCAGCCTAATAGGGTGGGAGACTACTGAACATGATGGTTGTTCCTGGGGAAAATCGATTTCGTTAATGTAACAATTAATTCCTGTATTATTATGCACTTTTATATAAACCTTTACGGAACACTGACCGTTTTATGAATTATCATGATTATTTAAAATTACAAATCCCAGTTCCCAATAAGTTTACATAGATAGAAGCTTCAGGAGTCTAAATAACCAAAATTGTCCGTGAGAACGTAAACTGGGTTTAAAGACAAAACAATTTATGAACCATAAATCACATATAAAATGTAAATATTTACTTATTATTGGGATGTTACAACTTTATCGCTTTACCTGATAGTGTTCCTTCCTCATTGATTTTACACTTTTTTGTAATTTTCCTGTTAAATAGTTTCTTATATTTTCGTCACAAATTACATTTTTCAGTTATAGGTTTAGGTGTATGTTTAGTTAATTATTTATAATAGGAAATGTTAATATGATTTCAAAACAGGCTGATGCTCCAGGGGAGGAAGAGTTATTTCTTGAAAAGAACAAAGGGATGAAAATAATAATGTTAGTATTACCGTTACAAAAGTTTTTTATTGTGTGATGACATTTTTTTCAACAACATAAATGTTCTGTATCGCAAGATAGTTTAAATTCATAAGGTGAATCAATCCACTTATCCATCTAAAATTTCACACGAAAAAAAGATCTGATAAAAGAAACAAAATGATTTGGTAAAATGATTTTGCATATACTTCAATAATAAATACTATTGTCTTTTTTTTTTTAATTCTCACAGGTTGTTTTCAATGTATTTATATTTAAAGAGCATACATGATAAAAAGTCAAGAACAGGCAATACGCTGCAAGCAACTATCACATTTGACATCCCACTCGATTTAAAAAACAAACGAGTCATCATCCTCTCTGCTATAATGAGATCCATTTGTACTTACGGAACTGAACTTTAGGGTTCATCATGTTGCATTCATATGCAATAGATAGAAACAAAATAACCCAAATTTATACAAAACTAGGTAAACGCTACTCAGTGTAGTTCGAACATAACGATATCACAAATTCAACTATAAATTTTACATTTATAACTAATTCACCATACTTTTTCACTAGATAATTTTTTTAAATAAATTCAAATATAGAAGATATAAAATGTAAGATATTTTGATATAAGCTATAATAATGATATACACACATTTGTATTTTTTTTTTTTATATTATATGTATATATTTGGGACCATACCACGTTGGTAATCTCATTACCATCGGCTGCTAACAAAAACCGAAATTGCCCAGGATGCGAGAAGGGGGAGATTTCCAGTTTGACAAGAGCTGGAGGAAGTAATTGCGGATCCCCGCTGAGGGCCGGAGAGGGTAGATTGAGTGGCCTTGTCCCAACGGCGGGTGGTCACATTTGTTCCTCCACGGACTTGAGTGGCCCGGCAAAAGAATTGACGTCATTGCCCGTTCCTCCTCATGTCGGCGAATAGCCTCTACCACCCTCTTCCTTCCCATTTCAGATCGTGGAAAGTAATTTCTTCATCATTGTATGAATTGTTGATGAAATTGGTCGTCTGGCATCTGTCCGACGAAGAGGATAATCAGTGTGCATTCAGTATATAATTTTATTCTGAAAGCCACGAGGTGATGACAATCCACTTTTATAACTAAAACAGCTGAAGGGCTGACGGTTTGGTGGGTGGAGAAACCACAACTCTTCTAGGATATGCCCCTGAAGTTAGAGAAGTGAAAAAACTCATTTTGTAGAATGCTGAGGTACTTTAGGGTAGTCGGGTTCAATACTGACTATGACAGATAAATTATTTACTCTGTCCTAGCCCAGAGTGGAACCAGAGGGATCTGCTTACCCTCTCGAAGCTCTCTCAGCTTTTATAAAGTTCGTAACCTTAATTGTGGGGAAACATGGCGGGTGAGCGTAGTCTAGACCAACTTACCATTCCACAACCATTGTCTCTTCCATATCAAAGGTTCTTCGTGGGTTGCGATGATGCAGATTAAAAAAAAAGAAAATATTATTGACATAGAAGAGAGTGTCCCAATGTGTATTTATATATAGATTCTGGTGTTAATTATTGAGACTTCTATGTAGAAAGTATTGAACTGACTGCACCGTGATTGATCTATCTATAGTCATAGTATTACACAAACAAACTAAAGTATGATTAAATATAGAAAGGAGATAGTTGGGGGTGCAGTAAAAAAAAACACTGAATAAGTACTAGACCTATAATTATGTGTCGACGTTTCGACCTACAGTGTAAGTCATCTTCAGGGTGATTTGGAGAGAGAAGCCATTGGGTGCACCGGCTGGCTAACAATCAAAAACGTCGGCACATAATTATAGGTGTAGTACTTATTCAGTGTTTTTTTTTTTACTGCACCCCCTAACTATCTCCTTTCTACATTTGATCATCCAGTCAACTATTTTCCTCTCATAAAGTATGATTAGTTGCAAATAAAGGTATTACTATAAAGAGTGCTTATTGAACACAGCTGTTATGATTGGTAAATAACTATATTAATCCTTGATAAATTATTTTTGATCCCGGCCGAGGGCCTATCTTTTCTCTTTAAAAATAAAAATCTATTTAATGACCAATTATTATTATAATTCTGACCAATAATTATAAAAAATGGTAAATAGTAATATGACGTAATTCAATAAGATCCTAAAATTAAATTAATGTTCAAAGAACATTCGTTCTAGTTTATTCATCGAAAAAATTGCGAGAACACGAGGACACGGGATCGGATATGAGAAAGGATTTGCCCTCTGCCGGCAGGCGGCCTTGGTGGCTCAAATGGTAGGGTGTTGTCACAGAAAGACAGAGGATCAGGGTTCGAATCCCGGCCAAGGGCCTATCTTTTCTCTTTAAAAATAAAAACTCTATCATTTCGATACAGTTTGGTGTTTAACTGCCCTTGTTAATAAATAAGATAACCAAACATTGCCGAAAGTAGGTTAAATATGACCTTTTATTTAATCAAATATTACTCATTCTTAACTTTTACTTGCTTTTGGCTTCTTGGAGTGGTACGGCGATCTGCTCTTCACATACCCTCTTAGATTGATTGATGAATTTTCATAAAAAAACAACATTCAATGTATTTTTGTGTATAACATTATTAATGAAATTTATAGTAAGAAGACATTGAGTCAATTGATCATTTTAAACCATTATTATTATAAATTATTACAAATTATAACCATTATAACGTCTATACATGTTATAAAACAAAGTCTTCGGCCGTGTTCCTTTGCGGTAAACTCAACTGCTGCACGGATTTTCATGCGGTTTTTACCAATAGATAGATTGATTCACCAGGAAGGTTTAGGTATTTTATTTGTCGAAGTTTTGTTTAAATGGGTCGGAATATCGATGGGTTCCACCAAAGACGCTTCTTGCCTAATCCCATGCACGATAATAAATTCATATATATAGAAATATTCGGTTTTGTTTTTATTTTTATCTTTTCTATATAATAAAGTACATTATCTGAGATGGGAAGAAAGAAAATTAAGACGCCCAAAGAAGCCTAACCAATGATATTCACGTTGTTCTTAGTAGCCAAAAAAATACATTACACAGACAAATTATATAGGCATAATATGCCTTATTACCCGAGAAAATCTGGGGAAGGTCGCTAGTTTTATAATATGTTATAATAATAATTATTATTATAATAAATATTTAAAAAATACAAATAATATTTGTTATCATTATCCAAAATCATGTATTGATTTTTGGGGTTTAACTGTTTCCTGAGGTTTAACGATTTCCTCTCGTATCTATTTCTTACCATTTAAAACTCTTCGTAAAACCCATAATTCTCCTTGCTTTGTTACAAATAAAGTCATCCATAATGACCTCAATGCCGCACTTGTTACTTTCATGACAAACTTTAAACCCACTAGTTTCAAACCTAGCGAATTCTTTAATTCTTGATAATCTTCCGAGCCACCTGAAAAGAAGATGCCCTCATGACCTTCTAAGTTGAATTTGTTATATGAGTACTACCACTAGGTAATTTCTCTACTTGCCTTTATGGATGACATAATTTATGCAATTATATTTACTAGTTGTACTGTATAATACAATTGTAAATTTCATAAAATTGATTTAAAAAACATAATTGTAAGGTTGATTTTTGTATTAATAATTGCTGAAAAGCAAGAGGATAAAGAAATGGCTTTTGTTCGAAACACCTGAAGCGTTAGATAATAATCTTCTCTTTGATGGAAAGGTTTAAATAAGTTT
This sequence comes from Arma custos, assembly GCA_037127475.1. Taxonomy (NCBI): domain Eukaryota; kingdom Metazoa; phylum Arthropoda; class Insecta; order Hemiptera; family Pentatomidae; genus Arma; species Arma custos. Next base: position 112,788,542 of record CM073764.1, read on the forward strand.
GGGTGAACGGCGAAAGGCAACAGTCACCATCGATTTCAAAGTACACGATTGTCCCGTCATCCTTTGAGAGGAAGAAATTACTCCGGCAAAGAGGAAGAAGTAGTGTAAACCGGTGACTGGAGTAAACAGAGAGGCCTCAAGGATGTTTGGGTTCGTGTTTAATGGTCAATAGCCCGGAAGGATCCAGTTGAATACATTTCTCCATCTTTTATACCTCAGGAGCCCGCTTGGGCCTCTGAATATTTTCGCTATGTTTTCTGCTTTGTTATCTTTAACCCTCGTATGTAAATATTCCAAAGAGAATATTTTTATTTTTTTTAAATGTACCTCTTATGCTTTGATTAAAAATGCCGAACAATATTAAAAATTATATCGAAAAAAAAATAGTAAAGATATATTAATTGATTCAAATTTTAAGAACCTTTGATGCACTCCATGGAGTAGGATAAAGCTAGGTTAGCAAGAATATGAGGTATGTTGGTCAACTGATTTTTATTTTAAGCACTAGGTTCTTTGGAATGTATGTTTCTTTAGCTGCATTTATTATACAGTTTTCTGTATCATATGAGCTTCCATATAAGTGGATAATAATGAAATTTACACTTTCTTACTAAAACCAGTTTGAGCATATTCATTACACATTTGCGGCATCTCTAAACAGACTCGCAGAAAACGACTTCAAACTTTTCAATAAAAATACATAGGCTTTTCACAAAATCACCATGGTATGTATAATACTTTGTACACGGACATAAAAATACCAATGATTGTAGAACTATAGAAGAAATAGCCACAACTTCCGTGCATTATAGCACTAAGAGGAGATTAAAAATAGAACATGGATGAGGTATCTATTAACACATTCCACTGACAGCCAACCTGATATGTGTGTATTTGAATATTGAAAGTATTTGACTTGTGTGAATGCAAATGTAAAAAAATATATATCAAAAGAAACAGTAAAGATATATTAACTGATTCAAACTGTAAGAAACTTTGGTGCCCCCTATGGAGTAGGATACGCCTAGGTTAGCAAGAATAAGGGGGACGGTGGCCAACTCTCTTTTAAACACTAGGGTCTTCAGAATGCAACCATCTACTTTAGTCTATACTTCAACTGCATTTATTATACACTTTTCTGGATGAGATTCCATATATATATATATATATATATATATAATAAGAGGGGGCGACATATGGTCTTGTGGTTAGCAAAACAGTAAAGTACTATGCCCAAGATCGCGGGTTCGTAGCCAGGCAGGTGGTTCAGGATTTTTTTTAAAGGGAATAAAAAATCCTTGGTTATTATAATTATTATTATTGGTTAAACGGTGGTCCCTAGCTTCTTCGATGCCAGTATATGCCAGTACTCGTTAAAGATCCCTATCCTAATTAAACCTGGATAGACAAAATTTAAGGCTCCCTCTGTAGCGTCGTTCGATTAAAATTTGCATTTACTTACTAAAATCAGTTTGGACATAAGCATTAAAAATTGATGGCATTGCTAAACAGACCACAGAGAACGACTACAAGATTTTTAATCAAAGTTACTTATACTTATCACAAACCATCATGGCATGCCAATAACAAAATTTTTGACATCGGCTTTCCCCCGATTATTACTCACATTACAGAGGCAGAATGAACCACCAAGAGGGTCACAATTGTCAGCCATTTTTGACTTAAAATGCTGTTTGGGGTTGATTGACAAACAGATTTTGCAAAATATTATTTAAATATTAAAGACATTGGGAAAAAATATATAAATGTAATGTGTAGCATTTATAAACATTATCATCGGTTGCTATGAAGTAAATTTGCTTTTATTTTTAAAATATTAATAATTGTGCAATGAAAATCTTTTCCGATACAAATCATTGTTTGGAGCCATTAATAAATCTTTTCTAAGAACTTCCCACACTGCTTCAGCTTAATTGGTTGCCTCACCTTGACATTTCACTTTGACCAATTGAGAAATAATCACTTCACGTGTCATGAGTTCCGAAAAATACGATAGAAAATCTCATTGATTTAACAATGAAAGCGATAAACATAGTTTGTTGAAGCGAAGATAGTTATAAAAATTAGAATTTATAGTGTTATCAGCCATAACCGATCCATCTTAAATGTGGTTGACGGGTGGTTTGTTGATTCATTGTATAAATTGAGACGCCAGTTCCATTTTTTTAAGATTAGCCATAAATCTTCAAAGCACGCAACGTAGGCCACGCAACAATACTAAGCATCAATCATAAGCAATAAAAATTGTTTACTTCAATTCAGTAAAAATATAAATAACTAGAGGCAATTACTACTATTATTATGGTCTCTTATATTTTCCCAAATAATAATTTCCTGTTCCAAAGTGTAATAAAAAAACCCCTCATCAATAAAGAATAAGTTTATTACTTAATAACGATATTGGGCTTTGTGACCTGACATACTTTAAAATTGATTATATATTTTTTAGCATAATCTGCTTCAATGATATTTTCATGCATAAATTTGTTACCATTTCATTGCGAAGTTCATAAAATATCATAAAATTTTCAAAATGGTGTAGAAGGTAGGAGTATTCACCTTCCTACTATAATAATGCGTTATAATTTGAGCTTTTCTTTTTTTCTTTTGAACTTCTAAATCATTATGCCTTTTACAATAAACTTATTCAATAGCATAATATTTGATGAAAATATTAGTTGTGTTAAGAAGCGCAGATTTCCGCCCCATTGTTTGGTGATTGAAAAACCAACCTAGTTGTATTTAGAACTGATGCTATTACGCCTTATTGTAAGGGAATGGCTCAGTGGAAGAGCGTTGTGTTGCCGTGCGTTCGAACCTTCGGGAATTTGAGGAAGATAGTTTATTTAATCTGTTAATAGCTGGGGATGGATCCGTTGGGATCTTTTGAACCTCCTGGGAATCACCTAGCCCATCGGCTGTTGGGCCAGATCTTGGAGAATTCTCCTTCCAGTACAAACGTTTTTTGAGAAACAGAACAGTATAAAGAGCAGTAATGCTGTAAAAATTGTCTAGTGCGAAAAAGTAACTGAAATTTATGGTTTAGGAATTCCTTACTTTTTTCAAACTAATGCATCGTTTTTCCTCCATACAATACTAATCAGATTTTCTACCTAAAACTGAATTCTGTAGGCATACAACCTTTTTAAAATTGTCAAAATTTTGTTTGCATAAGGCTTTATTTGGTGAATAAAATCCACACTTTTATACTTTATCCTGGTCAGAGCATTTCATGAGTGCAAAAGTATTGTCAGAGAGTAGTCTAACCCTGGTTCTGGTTCAGACTAATCCTGAGAATAGGACCGTTCTTGCGGCTGGCCAGTAAATTCTGTTTAGCGAACGGTTAGCTCGATTCCTCCCAAGGGAAGGAGTCTTTATTCGGACGGAATATAGGGGAAATATCCTTTCGGCTTTTGCGGTAAAAAGTGAGGCTAGGGCTACATTGTCTTCTGTCAGGGCAAGAAGTGTAATTTAGCGCCGGCAGATGTCAGCTCCTCTCCCTCCACACCACCCCCTACACTCCCATATTGCTTTTCTTACCAAGAACAATGTTATCCAGGCCCTCATTAAAAGCCACTTCTCCATTACAGGCGATAGCCACCCTCTTCCCTTCTTCTTTCCGAGCTAGAGTGGAAAGTTTTAAATGTCCAACTTTCCCCGAAGTAATTCCTAAGCGGAACGCGTCTGGGGGATCCTCCACTTCGAGATCTGGTTACATTACAACAGAATTTGGAGAAGATTTGACCAGAATTCCCCTTACATCCTAAGGTAAACAATTAATTAAATCCTAAACTTTAATTGGTGATAAAGGTATGATAAATACCCCTCCAAAATCAGAAGATATGTGTAAATAGTATACCAGGTTTAACCAACTAGTTTCTGGAATGATTTAGTAATAGACTATTTTTAAAGGCATAACAGTTTTTTTTCTATTTGTTAAATTGTTCGTACATAAATGGTTAACTAGAATTGACTATGTGAATCATTGGTTAACTATATTTAGATTATTTTGCTCGAATTGAAAAACCTGTCCGAGTTGATATTACGAAGTATTGCAACTGTAAACACACGAACATGATATATGCAATACTTTGCCATGGAAGGAATTTGCTTTCGTTACTATTCAAACCAGATCAGACAAGCGAATGTGGATCATTCGAGACCTTGAAATTTCCAGTTCAAAAAAATATCCACTATAACGAATGCAGAATAACTATTTTTTTCCTTTGAATAAAATGGGTATAGTTGTATATTCGACCTTTTGACACATTTATTCTTTCACTTTATAAAGTGAATTCTGATTCAATAAATTGCTATAATATTCATCAATGATAATTCCATCGTAATATAGCGATTTTTTTTTTCACATTAGATAATTTGCAATTTGTATCGAAGATATCTTGAGGAATGTAGAAAATGGTCAGACACAATGGTTAATAAATTGTACACCAGTTTAGCATTATTTTCGATCACATTAAAACGCTGATTATTCAACTTGTACGGGCACTTCTCATTTCAATAAAGAACAAATGTAAGGATATTATTTTTGTTTAAATTCATTTATTGAAATTTACTACTATTATTGTATTAATATAACAAGCATATATAATAAATGATACGTAATGTCATGAGGATGTAATGGGTTTCCGAGTTCACGTATCTGGGATCAGAGGTGACATGCGATAAAGAAATCGGAACAGAGACCAGAAGAAGGGTATTGGCCGCAAACCGATATTACTTTGGACTGAGGCAACAAATAGCAAGTAGGGTAGTTACAAGGAAGAAAAAAATCATTTTGTATAAAACCTTGATTCGCCCAGTCCTTACATACGGAGCAGAGACTTGAACAATGGCCAAACATGCTCACAAGGATTTAGCCATATTTGAGCGCAGGATTCTACGAAAGATTTTTGGACCGGTGTTAGTTGGTGGAGAGTAGAAACGGAGGACAAACGAAGAAGTTTGTGTCCTTTATGGGGAGGCTGACATTGTGAATCTCATCAAGCGATACCACCTGAGATGGGCTGGCCATGTGGCCAGGATGGACGACGAGGAAGCTCCAAAAAGACTACTGACGGAGATCATCCATGGGCGGAGGAATCGGCCGTCTCCGACTTCGATGGATCGACTGTTTGGCTGCGGATGTAAGTAGCTTGGGAGTCTGCAACTGGATGGCAGCAGCACGGGACAGAGACTTTTGGCGGCTGCTGGTCGAGGAGGCCTGGACGCTTCAACGTGTTGTAGCGCCAGACTAATAATAATAATAATAATAATGTCATGAGATAAAGATAAACTATCCTTGTAATTGTTAACTATTTAAATGTAATTTGATTTCTTAATGTTTTGGGTTTTCTATCGTTCATTAAATATTATTAAACCACTTTAAAATAATAAATCTTTTAAGTTAGACTTTTGTGACGGAGTTCTGACGTAATATTGGGTGTATTATTTATTGGGATCTACTTATAACTATTAAATATAATAAAAATTACTTTCTGAATATTTCTTTTTTGATTAGGTGAAATTAAAAATGTAAAATATAAGTACAAATAGAGAATCAGGATCCGGCCGGAAGTGTTAATTAAGTTGTACTAAGTTTGCTTTCAATTAAGAAAGTTCAGTTCTCGGCTTTATTGAAAGTAAGAATACTTATTATATATTATTATCTTTTATTACAGAAAGTAGCTGTTGTATGAAGAGTGAGACATAAAATCAAAAACTTATTTTTCCCTGCAATTGAGAAACAAAATATTAAATTTATAAGAAAAAAAATTCATTACTGGATTAGATGAAAAGTAAAGACATTGGAGTGACTAATTTGGAATCTTTTCATATAAAGTATATCATAATTTAATTCATAATAAATGCTATGGTAATCTTTATAATCTTCAGATTTATATATTGTGTGACAATAACCAGCCGCATTCGACGCAACAAATCTTAGTTCATTCTCATGTATATATGGAATTCTTTATTCTATCTCTCGCTCCAATATCCAATCCACCTAAAAATCCCGCTCATTTATTTACTTCCAGTCCATTATTTCCCAAAACAATTGGAGATAAGAGTTTACTTAACACATTTTGTTTGTACACGTAAAAATATTTTTTTACAAACTGTATGTAGAGCTCAATGGTAGAGTACTGAGTTGCTATGCCGGAAATCCTGGTTCAAATCTATAGTGCTAAGGGCAAGACTTTTGTTTAGTCTGTTGGCAGCCGGAGATGGATCATATAGGATCTAGGACCCTCCTGGTACTTATCCAGCCTCTATAAGATATTATAAAAATAAGGTACCCAAATTGAGGGGGGAAATCTGGCGGTTGAGCGTCACCTGGGACATCACCCCCTGCCAGAACCGTTGTCCATGAAACAGTACAGTCTCTACCTTGTACTAAATCCCAGGCCCGTTCTCGGGTTATAGTGGTCAGTTTTTTTTTTTTTTTTTTTTTATGTAGAGTTCGAGTCATGCAGTTTTAGGCTTTTTAAAGAAAAATGGTGGAATGAACGAAATATAGCTATAAGGGTAATAGTTGTTAATGTTTGTTGTTGCCCTTTCTTATATATAGTATTATGTTTTACTCCCCGTACACAAAAATATTTATTCTTTATAGTAATGCCGAAGAATACATTATGAGGTAAGGAAATATTAATATTATATAAAATGTTACGGCAATTATTAGTTATTTTAATTTTGTTTTATTTTATTAAAATTCGATATGTATATGATTTAGTTTGCACTGCCCATGTTTTTCACAACTTTCTTTGTTATTCTTATCGCGTATTTATTTGTCTGCATATGTTATATTTGAAAAACTCAAAGATCCTGAAATCTACGATTCACTACAATTAAATAGAAGAGGCACCTCCAGTAATAAATAAAGGTTGTATTATCTTCAACTCACGAACGCAAACAAAGTCTCTAGTTAGTTTTCTTTTTTATCAAATGGTGATGAATTGCAATTCAATCTCTGTGTGATGTTATTCCATCAAATTGTCGAATATACCGTACTTATTTTGGTTGGTAACGAATCGGAAAGAATATTTTAAGTTGCATGATGAATTAAAAAGCTACCGACAAGTGTTTGTCTCCCTAAACCAGTGATATCTGAAATTGAACATGTAGCCTACTTGGTCTGTCGTGTACAACATACCACGCTACGACAGTCTCTGTTGACACATTTCGTTCCCAGCAGCGGGGAGCGAATCGTCGAGATGAATTGAAAATATACTGTCATGTTTAATTTGAATTTGGTCGTTGTAAATTGATTAGAACGATACTCTTGATGGTTGTAAAACTGTAATATTTAAAACATTACAAATCTGTAATACATAAACAAAAACAGTATGTTAAATTAAGCTTGTAATTCCTAATAGTATACCGAGTTTATTCAAAGGAAAAGCTCTGAAGAATTTCAAACTGAACGATACTACGAAATTTTTTTGTATCTTAAAATACACAAAGAAATTAATGTAATTTTAACTACAATTATTTTTTCATTTTATGAATAAATTTTTACAAATAATGACGAACGAATATATGAAGACTAGAAATTCCGCTTGAAATCAATTATACCGTCTTTAATACTCAACACACGATTACGTGGTTTTACTCCCAATTATGGGTACCCAATTTACAGAGACTAGGTGAGCCGCAGGAGTACCATATATGACTACAAACAAATTAAATAATTTATCTTTATTTGATGAGAAAAGATAAGCCCCCTGCCGGGGTTCGAACCCGGATCCTCTGTCTCTCCCTGAAAGTACTATACCAGTTGAGCTACCGGATTCGCTTGCCAGCCGGGAACAAATCTGTTCTGTTATATGATCCCCTGTCCCCGTGTTCTCCCAATATTTGCGATGTATACACGAGAATCTCGGCCGGGGGCATATCTTTTCTCTTAACATAAAAATAGTTAAAATTTTAAACAATTAACAAAAAAATATAAATAGTAATATGAAGTCAAAAAGATCCTAAAATTAAGTAATGTTCAAAGAACATTCGTTCTCGTGTACACATCGCAAATATTCCGAAATCACGGGGACATGGGAACAGATTTGTCCCCGGCTGGTAAGCAACTCCGGCAGCTCAACTGGTATTGTCACGAAGAGACAGAGGACCTGGGTTCGAATCCTTGTCATTGGCATATCTTTTCTCTTTAAATAAAAATATTTAAAAATTAAAACAATTAATAAAAAATTATAAATAGTTTATCTTTTATATTCCATTTTACGTGAGTTACCCGGTTCCCTCATTTAGCGTGAAGCCTTTAAAAAATGTCGCTTTTCTGTCCATCCGTTTCTTTGACTTTTTTTTTGTCATTTATATATTTTTATGTCAGAAATTAAAAGTAGTTTTGTGGATATAGAAATGAGACTGGAGTGAGATTTTAGAAAAGTTATTTGATGGCCGATTATTATGATTAGGGTCGGTATAATAAGTATCAAGTGATAGTATTTCAAAAAGCTTATTATCAACGATTGTCATCACATTGAAAGCTAAACATACATTATTTTTGAATAATTTTCTTATGATAAGTTACATTAAAGTAAATTTAAAAAATATTCTTTTACTATATACATAAATTTGGCAAAGTAAATATAATAGATGACATAAAGTTATATGGTGATTGGATTGTGCCTGTAAAGTTATTGGGCTGGATCTATAAAACAGTAATCAATAGGGAGCCGAATGAGAAACGCCCCGGTTCTGATAAAATACAATAGAGTTATTTATTTCATAAAATATATTTTGTAAAAAATATTGTTTTTCAACCGTTCCAAAGTGAATAGACAATAAAAAAGTATTAAAACCAATTAAAGAAACTTTTTGCATTAAAGAATAAAGTTTCAGTTTAGAATATTTTATTACCATAGTGTATACATACTTATTGCAGAACAGTTGCATGAAAAAAATCCTTTTAAAAATTGATTAAAGAGGAGTTGTATCTTGTCATATATCCCTTGGCTTCCCAAATGCTAATAATAATAGTTTTCAATAATTTCCAGAAGCTTTTAAAAATATCTTTGAAAAGGATCTATCAAAGCCTTCAAGGGATCACAAACAATCGTAGATATCAAAAAGAGAATTGGACGATTTCTCTTTATGAATATATGTCACTTCTTTCCGAAAGAAAATTTCAACTTAATATTTATTTGTAATATTTTTCAGATATGCGTGAGTCGAACGAATGTATGAACAAATTTCATGTCGAAGCTGGATCGAAAATAGGATAGGAGCAGTTGTAAGATACCAATCTTAAAATAAAAAATGCTAGCGATTAAAATATTTCCATGTACCTTAATTGATTACAAGGATTTAAATTTTTTTTAAAAAAATCTAAATAATAATAAGAGAATAAATATATTAACGGTAATGAATAATTCCTTTGAAATGTTTATAACAAAAATTTTGCTATTTGATTAATGAACATCTCTACACTATTTACTCCACAAGGTATTTCTTTCGAGACTAATTAAATGAACATTTTTCTTCTTAATTGTTAAAATATTAGGAACTAAATAAAATTACTATGATTTTATGATCATATATATCGTGATAGATTTTAGTAATTTAACGCTCAGTGTAGAGGAATACTTTTTTTTTTAATAAATATTTTTAATTGGAGTCTCCTACTGGAGGATATTGTGTTTTAAGCGTTGGTAAAAGTCAGTAATTTAGCGTAAAAGTTGTTACAAAAAATTAATTAAGCCTGCGGAACTACAACTTATGAAGACTATTGTGTCCAGTACGAGGTAGAGGCTGTGCTAACTGGACAATGGTTGCGCACGCTGGCAATTCGTTGTTGATCACGTTTAACCGCCCGGTTTTCCCACTTTTCCGGGTTCCCATTTGATGGAGGTTCCGAAGGATCAATCACTGGCTGTTAAAAGATAAAATAAATTATGCCACAGGCGGATTTGAACCCAGGACCTTAGATGTGGCAACTCAGCGCACTACTACTAAGCCACTAAGGGTTTTACTTTTTTAAATCATGCACTTTAATTTTTATTCATGTACAATTACTTTTAAGAAAAGACTTTTCCACTTTTTAATTATATTATATCATTTATCAATTATATCTATAAACGCATACAGAAATCCAAGTTTTATTAATTTATCTTATATTTGTATTAATGTATATTGTCATTAATTTTGCGTTCGTTTTATATTCAATTGGCATAGTCCTCCAAGCGGAGGTGGTGATAGTGGGCCAGTACGAACTAGTTCGGAGCCAGAGGCCGAAGAAACTGTGAAACTTTTTTCACTTAGGAAATTGTCTTTGTTGTCCAGTAAGTTGGTTATTGGGAAGAGGCCTTCCACTGACTCCCGGAGCTGGAGCTGAATGTTGGAAGGAGTTAACCAAGTCCCGGATTGTCTTGGCCGTAATGGCTGAGGGCTTGATGTCGGATGGAGGAAACAGTTTGTTCTACAAGCTCCTATCTCTGAGAGCCTTTCTCCAGGGGAAGAATATCCTCCGGGGGAGCTCTATCTTGATGAGACTAGGCTCGAATTTATTTTGATTGCACGAGCTCTCTAGACTTTTAACTTAGCAGTTATGGCACCAGTTCAAGGCTCCCGCTTATATTTCATCGATCTGCCGGTTTACTCCAGGGCCAAACAAGTTTTCGAGATGGGTTTTTCTTTTTTCCCCTAGGGATGGTCATATACGAATATTGGACATATAAATAAATATATATACTAGGAGAGTACAAGCCCACCCATTATAAAAGTAAAATATGACGTCACTGGTCGTTACTGTTTTACACATCCCTTCTTCAAAAGAACTTCATAACTCAAAAATCCCAACTAAGCATCTGTTATTGTAGATATCTATTAGCAATTGTTTTGGTAGAAGCTTTTTAATTCAAGAACGACATACTATAGCTTATATTCTAAGTCCAACATGTTTTTTTAATAAATTAATATTTTCAGTTTTACTATGTTTGAATTTGAAGTTATATCGGAATAATGTATAATGGTAATAATAACAAAAGTTTAAATCACGACTGCCCTTTCATTTGAAAAGTACCGAAAAAAGATCACATCAACAAAGATCTAATGCAGCACATATCACATCAACTGAAGAGTCGCCTGTGTTGTAGATGCTTAAAAGATACCTGTAGACAATATTTAGGAGCTCCCACTGTTTCTAGGTCCGATTAGCCATAGTAGCATAAAGTGGCGTTGAATAAATATCAATCAACCTTTTTTTATATTGGTCCTCTAACTGCCATTTCTGGCATATGGGGTTCGGCAGTGGGTTAATGCGTTGGGTTTATGCACGCCCACCACTTCCAAAAATCAACACTTATGACGCTAATAGCATTCAAAATTTCTTATTCTACATAATAATGGGGTTATATAATTTTGGGGTGGTTGTGTCAGTTTGCCGGTGTGAATTCCAATTACCGCTGTATATATTTAAGTAAATATTTTCTGGATGTCGTACAAGCTTTGGTTTTCTTTCGTTGGAATTCTCTATCTTTCTTTCTCTTTTGCATCCTTTGTTCAGAATTTTCTTCTTTTGTATCCTATGAATTCTTTGAGGTGTGTCATTTCATTGATAATTCTCAGATGAATTAGGTACCTACTAAACGAAAGAGAGATAGGGTGGGGGAGCTAGATTTTTCAGAACTCTGCTTGCAGAATTTCAGTCATTGGCTTATTATCACAGCGGAAACATCCTCAAAAATGATATTGAGAAAAAACCTGACATCATTGCCGATTACTATGAAGGCAAACTAAAATTCACTGCACCCATGATTCAGAAAAGGTTACGTGAAAAGAGGGCAATCATGCTAAAGAAAAAGTGACACTAAAGTAAATCTTATTTGTAATCTTTGCAATAAATGTATTTGTAGAGAGCACAGAACCACAAACGACATATTCATGCATTCATTGTAAGTTGGTGACTTAGTTTCTTTTGGAACATGTTTGTAGTTCACTAAAATGAGTTATATTCAAAATAAATAAAATTATACATTTTTATAGTTCAAAAATGATTGCTATTACTTTTATACAATCCCATTCAATCAGAATTATAAGCAATAACTCTTAGATGGATGATATCATCGTAGTTAATGGCAGAAAAAAATGGGGTACTCCCTGGTATTACGTGTAACCTTTTTCACCCGGTATTAGGAGGTTTAATATTGCTTTATAATAATTATTTTTGAATTTGTATTGTTTTTATGCTTTGTTTATATTAATCATATCACAATGGTGTTTCACATTATATAAAAAAGCCTGTTTTATAAACGAAAAAGTACATAATGGATCATCCGTTTCATTTTACATTCGCTCAAAAGAAGCGTTTGTTCCTCGAATTTATTAACCGAAAACTCGCCGCAATTTAAACAGATTAATTATCCTAATGGAGATTTTTAATGAAACTTTGTTTAATGAACGGAACGAGACAAAAAAAATTATCTTAAAAGCAAAAATATAACGCATACATGCGGGCGTTGGTGGAGGAGGGGTTGAAAACCGACGGGCATATTGATTAGAGGTAGGCGAGTTTTTGCGGTTAAGAGAGGCTTTGAAGTTAGGTGTGGGTAGTCTTGTTTTTTGCAGACTGATTACGATAGCCTTTGTGGTCCCTGATACAGCTGATAGCGGTTCCGTCTCTTCGGCTCCCAGTTTTATGGCTTCTTTACCTCCGCCCAGCATGGGCCTGAAGAGCAGTTCCGCTCCTCTTCCGGCGAATCGTAGGTATTGTCCGGTATGGAATCGATCTATCCTTTTCTGTAGGGTTTCAATTTCATATAGTTTGGAAAATAAAATAGCCCAGAATGAGATTATATTGGTTCCTATCACATAAATGTCCGTTTTCAAAGGAAAGGTGATTTGGTAAAACAACTTCATGAAATAAAATAATTTTCTACACATTTTTCTATCCGTGTTACTTACTATACCCAATATCCCGGGTTCGCAGCCCGCCTCGTGGCGTTAGGACTTTTTAAAGGGAGCAAAGAATGATAAGTTATGCCGTCCTTCAGAAAGAGCATAAAATGGGAGCTCCGAACTTGCACGATATAGGTACTCATCTAAGATCCTTATCCTAATTACACTAAGATGGGCAAATTTAGAAATCTCATTGCTGCAGCGTATGATTTGGCATATCAGCATAATGCGACGTTAAATGAATAAACAAGAAACAAACTCTAAGTGGTATCAAATTTTCAATTCCAGAACTGAAAAATAGGTACATGTTTTTTGACGGAAGTCTGAAAATACGTTTTTTGACTTAGAATCATTTTCAAAAGACTTCCAGTTAAGGAAGTAATCCAAATATCTGAACAGATCAAAATATTTTGAAGGTAAATCTAGTAATTAAGTTGCTTGTGTGAAGACTTAATAGCCAAACTCATTCAGGTTTGTCTCTATCAGTCGTGAGACATGAGGTCTGGCGTAGTCGTGTAAGAGTATAGGTCCCTTCAGATTAACGTACGTTTTTGTTGCATATGTCAATATCTTTGCAATGATATTTGGTTGTGATGCTGTCATCTCATAAACATAGTAAACGACAGAAGCCCACTAATTCTTTGAATTTTAGAAATAATAAACCGGAAATATAAAACGGACACATTAAAATAGCTAGTCTTTTAAAACATTTGTGAAGGTAATGAAGAGTGCTTTAAAAATTAATTATCTCATATAATTGCATCATTAGTTGAGGATCAAAACTGGATAATTTCAAACTGTAAAAAATTGACTTTTTCTCTATTTTTGTCATTTAGTCAAAAACAACGATTTACCGCATTATTTCTCACAGTTTTAGTAAGAGTCTGAAGTATCGGAAACAGGAAGAATAATTCCACGAAGGAAAAACGTTAATGAGCCCGCTATATCTCTTTAAATTAGTTTATATAGGTTCTCTGCCTCTAAAAGCTGCCTTTTGTAAATTGTTTCGCTATTTATATTCTGTTTGTTGAAAAAATATCAGTTTAAGATATAAAAAAATTATGATACCGGAAAAACTAATAAACATTTTCTTTGAAAATTATTTCTAATAATTGCTAATACATTTCTGTTTTTACAACATCCATAGCCTTTAATAGCAATACAATTTAGTAGTTGTTTAATAGCGTTTGCAAACTGGAGTTATTTAATATTTAGCGTCCTATTATGCACATCATATTTTTATTATCCGAATGGTTTTCTCTTACATTCAAGGCCGTGCAAAATTAGCTAAGGCAATCAAATCCTTTTACTCGGTGTCACGGTTTTGTTGAAATTGGCATGACGCAAAGAAAAACTGATGTCTGAAAATCGTTATTCGGCCCTAAATGCGTAGAACCGTTTAATATTTAAAATTTTGGGCAGATTATGACACCACATTAGCGGTCGAAATTGGTCAAATTAATTTAATTGGAGAGAAATTTTAATCCGAAGGGAGGCTGGAGGATTGGATCCAATATGGTGAAAATATTTCCAGCCTTTGACTCTGTTTTGGCCTGTATTCAATTAAGACTTAAATAATAGCTTTGAGGGCCCCGGGGCACTTCCACCATCAAATTGTATTAAAATGCTTCAACACCACCATGATATTTCATTCTGCCGCCCTCACCTCAACGGGAAAAAATTAAAATTGAATCTAATTCCAATCAGTGCAGTTTAAAATGCTTCATAGATTTGTGTATCGCACAAAAGACTCTACGCTCGTGGTCTGGATAAATTAATAAACGTAATGGAATTAATTTGAGGCATCGTAATTAAAAATCCATTATTTTTCATTATGGATAAATAGTTGACTGAAAAAATCGTTGATTGATGTATCATAAGTGATGTTGCGAATGGTAGGAGGAGCAGTCAATAAATTTTACACATGCTTAATTTATTTTTGCCAACGTTTTGGCATAATTTTTATGCCATCATCAGGGATAAGAATGAAACAAAAGAGTGCAGAAATGAACAAAATATAGCAGGTTGCGAATGAACTACGATGAATAAAAGGCTAAATTATAAAATATTTGAGGAACATAATAAATAAAAGGAGTTAAATAAAATCTATGAAGATCGTAATAATAATAAGGCTTAGGGAACACGAAGGATCGTCCACCAGAAGCGGATGTGGGGATGGTCTGTGTTAATTTCCCGAAATTTCCTTCCGGTAAAATCCGATGGACTCGCTGACCAAGAATAAGAGCGGCTCCCCAGGCTTGCTGGAGGGATGCGACGTAGGTAAAAACACTCATCTCACATTATTTCGTAGTTTAAGAAATACCACTAATGAAGATAATAAAAAATTGTAAAACTACACGAGGAATGGTTTTCTTACAATATGTAAGCCTGATTATTACAATATCTAAATCTGAGTTTATAATTATATAACATGCAATTTATAATAGATTGTAAGAAAATCATTTCTCAGGTAATTGTTTTACTATCTTCATTGATTTCATTTCACTTTTAATGTTTAAAAACAAGACCAAATGAGAATGGAATGGAATCATTTTATAGTTGATTAATAACCTATTTTTTTTATTATTTAGTATTTTTAATCATTTTACTGTTTTTTATTTTTATACTTAAGGTGGGATATTCACATATAATATAGTTCACAATAGTTCTACTGTTTACTTTTGTTTTATCACGTACAGGCCACTAAAGACCACGCGATCATCATTGGTTATGCTTCTTTGGGATTCTTGATTTTCTTTCTTCCCTTCTCAGCTTCATGATTTTCGACTGCATTTCTTTTCTTTCTTCGGAACACTTTGTACCCCTCTTTTTTCTCTTTCAATATTGGTGAGATTCAGTTTTTCCTGTACGTGTCTCTATCTAGATTTTAAGATTCTGTAATTCTTCTTTTGTTTGCTTCGTGTATCCTCCCACGCTTTTGTAGCTAAAAATTTCCATCTTCCAAGTTCCATCTTTCCTCCTTCATCCTTTTCATGTGACCATAGAACATCAGCCTTCTGATTCTTATCTCGGTTTCCATGTCTTTGATTTATCTCTCTCTTCGTTAGATCTTCACCTATAACATTCCTGTGTTTTCTTGGGCTCATATATTTTTCTTAAGGTCCTCCTTTCTATTCTTAGCAGTTTTTCCAAGTTGGGTAGGCATGTAGTCTCCATCCCGTATAAAATCACAGGCTATATCACAACGTTGTAATGCCTTAACTTTGAATTGGAGGAGAGGTTATTTTTATTGTAAATTTTGCCTGTTTGAAAGCTCAAATTTTCTATTTTTTTTTATTTTCTCTTGGATGCTCTCTTACTCAGAACCGTCGTAACATACTACGTATTAACGTACGTATAACTAAGACTAGTGTACGTAATATACTACGTATGTATACGTACATATTACTAAAAGTTTCTTTTTTTTTATAGTCAACAATAGCATTTAAAAAATAAGGAACTTGTAGTAGAGTGGATATATAAAAGTAATAGCGGGAGAAATACCCTATGTATTTAAGATAGCTAAGCTCACCCGTTTCCTTTTTATCTCCAGTAGAAACAATCCTGGAAGAAGGTTATTTCTGGATAAAAAGGTCTGGCGCAGCTACCTACAGTAAAAGAACTCCAAATGGTGTCGTGCTTACGACAGCTAACATATATCCCAGCTGGAAAAGCAACTTATACGCTGCCATGAATTCTTACACGACCCAGCGATATACCAGCTTCTTTATTTGACACTTTTTATATTTAGTTTGTAATTTATATTAAAAATTCGAAATAAAGAACTCACATAAGAGATTTGTATTAAAAATATATTTAATTATTTCGGAACAATTAGATTATTATTACGGAGTATCTAAACTGCAACTGAATTAAAACGTTTTCACCACTTTATTTCTTGGTGCTTGACATAAATTTTATAAGAATATAAATTTAATCATGTCCATTTATTTCTCACCCAGCCTCTATGAAATTGATAACCTTAATTGGAGTAAAAACCTTCCGTTTACTAATTACCCCCTGCACAACGGTTGTCCTAGGAACTTTTCAGCCTCTACATTGTAAAGAACTTAAGACCCTACATGGGTTGTAGTGGTACAATTTTTTTTTTCATTTATTCCTATTTGATATCCTTATTATTATCATTGTTACAATTTATTAAATCAATTTCAACTGGCATATTGTGTAAATAGAATAGCTGTTGAAATAACTGTCTTGTTTAAAGATGAAACGTCTCTGGAGCAGGAATCTGCTACAGTTAGATGAACCACGCAAGGAGTGCCTTCAATGGGAGGTTTCTCCATACACGCTTCCACGAGAATCCCTACGTTTTCCTAAGAAATTCGAAAACATAATATGTGCCAAATGGCATTTGCATGATTTCTCAAATAAATACTTTTATTATTATTATTGTTTAAAGCGACATATACTCCAAAATCAAGGATAAATAACTAACTACAATGAACTAAAATTCTTTTAATTAATTGAATGGTTTTCCTAGGGACTTTTTATAACTATCTCATAGTAGGTAGAAACTACCGAAAAATTGTAAAACTAAAATCTATGCACTGGGTTCGGTATTCTATGTCAAAGCTATGAGTAGTGCGATGCAGTGACCTGATCGAGATCTCGTCTATCTTCCATGGGTTTTCTCTAATTAAGGGGCCATCTAAAAGTAAATGGGGAAGTCCAGAAAGGTTTCTAAGAACCCACAGTGAAGATTAAAAACCGTTAGCAGAATAAATAAGTTATCTTCCGAAGTCGGCTTAGAACTCAGGATCTTGAGATCAGCCCCATAACCTATCTGATTAACTTATTACAGATTTTTAATAATTATAAAATGATCAGCCATGATTATTTTCTTTAGGAATTTAATTTCAGAAGTTTAATATAACCAATAACGATATATTAAACAATATTTCCATGGAAATCTGAGTCAAAAAGGCAAATGTTCCATCCAAATAACGGTAACATTGTAGGATGATCGATCTAAAACATCCCCCGAATGGAACAGATAGCGCCTAGACTGACGTATAGAATATGCAGAGGATGTAATATGTTCCCAAGGCGGAGATACGTGTAAAGAGTCGGCAAGAGCAAATAGCTTATCAGGGGACCGAGACATAAGATAGGGCATCTCCATTAGTCAACCGTCGAACTGCATAATGTGACGTCTCTTGTTGACGGCTCTTGATGTCGGAGTCATTTACCCTCTCCCAGGCCTATAAGCTTTCCCTCAGTTACAACCTCCTTTGCCTTCCTATGTTCGTACGTGAATGGCAGTATTCCGAGTTAAAATACAATGCTTACCCCTATCGTCGTCAGTTAATCATTTATATTAAATGAACCTGAAGGATCGATGCCGATATCACCTCTCAAATTTATGCTTACGAACTTCCGTCCACAGACAACTACCCACACCAAAATCCTTCAGATCACTTTTAACGAAATCCTCCCCTCTTGCCTATTTCCAACAATTTGTTCCGAATATTCTATATTGCACTTTATTTTCGAATTCCATGAGACGTTGTTCATTCTTCAGAGTTAGCGGCCAAGTTTCACATCGGAGAAGAAGAGTGGGAAGGATGCAAGTTGTAATTCTGATTTTTAGATTTCGGGACAAAGAAGCGAGCTTAGTAATGTCGGCCCGAACAATAACAAGAACATCCTGGGTTTAATAGCGCCTTATTTCCTTTTGAATTACTTTTTTTTGTTACCGTGGCCATGTGTACTAAAACTTCTCGACATGTTCAAACTTATTCCCAACTAAAAAGATATACCTAAAATCTCACCGTTTTCTGCTACTAACTTTATACTTTATCCAAATTTACTTCTAGCCCTATTTCATTAGCTGCGTCCACAAAATCAATTGCGGATAAGTCACTATTTAGATCTATATTCACATATTTTTCGGTGTGCATCACGTTTTTAGTAACATATTTTTAAATTAACGATACACACTATTTCACGGTCTATAGAATCATAAGATATTTTAAAATAGATCCGGAGCTGATGAACGGCTCTGTTGCATAGTGTTTTTTCCCTGTCTAGAACAGGTCTGTGATGAAAAAATGTAGCATATTTAACTAGTGGGTTTAACAGAATTTTTGTGCTGGTTGTGGGGAAAGTAGTGAAAAAAAATCCTCAAAATCACTACTAGTTAAGTCACAAATTTTATGCGAAAGTTTTAGGGTCTAGACTTAAAGAAAGACATTGTTAGCCTCCGGTGTTTCATTTTCATGGTACCGATTTAGAGAAAAAGAATTTTTTTTTTACACAAGAGGGTGACCTAGTTTTCTGCCATAATGTGCCTGGAATCATGGAAATGATCAAGTATGAACGAGGGGAATGGAGACTTTTCATTAATTCATCAAAAAGGAGTTTGAAAGCTGCAATTCTTCACAATGGTAACCGATATGCTTCTGTGCCAATTGGACACTCAGTCTATTTGAAAGACTGTTACGAAAATCTTGATTTTGTCTTAATAAGCTCGGTTAGTCTGACCATAAATAGACCATTTTTATATAATGCTACTAGGTTAACTCACAAAGTTACCATGTTTCCTCTGTGAATTGAATAGCCGTGATAGGGATCTACACTATGTCAAGCAGACGTGGCCAATCAGAAAGGCTTTTATTCCTGGAGTTAAAAATGTAGAAAGACAAAGTTTAGTGGATCCTAAAATGATCTTACTTCCACCACTTCATATCAAATTGGGGCTAATGAAACAGTTTGTGAAAGCATTACCCAAAGAAGGAGAGTGTTTCAAGTATCTTTGTGAACAGTTTCCTGGTATATCCGATGCTAAGCTGAAAGAGGAAGTCTTTGTTGGGCCTGAAATAGAAAACGTTTTTACAAAAACTTATAATTACTTTACAACACATGTATATCACTTTTAAGTTCATTTTAGCTACGTATCGTAGTTTTTTTTTCTTTTACTTCATGTTGAAATAATAAAATGAAAAAATCAAAAATTTATTGTACTTAATCCAAAAAATTTATTTTGTAGGGAAGACTTACGTGATAGAAAAAAAACAATGTCTTTATAGAAATCAGAACAATAACATGCATAAAAATCAGTTAAGTAAATCAAAACAAGTTTTTTTTCAGACCTGTGTAATCTCCGTAATACAATAAAAGCCTTACTACTGATCGATGTAAGCCAATCATTAAAATTGGTGTGATAATATATGCATGCGCATATTGAGGATATGTTGGAAAAGCATGGATCTTAACGTATCCGCAGACTAAATGCTGATACCACCAATCTTTGGTTACGAACTTCCACGGACCACTACCTAAGCCAAAATCGTTAGACCACTCTAAACGCATTATTCCTACCCACGCCGCGGGCAACCCTTTGACATTAACAAGACAGCTCAGTGATTGTTAAATTTTTAGGAATGCGTTCGTTACTAAGCCGAACGTTATATAAGCCCATCTCACCTTTGCGTCTGTATCATTTCAATTATATAAACTGAGTGCATACTATGTAATTGTGTAGTAACATACTCAATTCATTCTTAAACGTTAACGGCCACGTTTCACATATGCAAAGAACAGTTGGAAGGACGATTTTTCTAGTCATGGTGGACCGTAAGTTATTAAACAACTCGACATGTTCAATCTTTCCTCAAGCAAGAATACCTGCCAATTCATGGCCATATCTGTTACTACAACACACACACACACTGAATACACATGTACATGAATATACATGTGAGAAAATTAAAATTTTGTTTAAAAAAGTACTGTATTTGTATAGGTAAGAGTCCGCCCTGAAGAAGACCTGTAGTTTGGGCTCCCCTTGGGCTTCTTATATAAGATAATTGTTTCGACCTTCACCCGGACCATTTTCTTCCTCTTTTTATAGGTCGTTAACATTAAACATTAAATACTATTTCGATGATGATAATCTAAAATAAAAATAATGGGTGTTGGGGAGAGCGACACCATAAAGGAAATGAAACCCAAGGTGTACATCTCCGACCCCGTATCAATAAATCCCGTATACTTTAAGCACTTGCAATGTGAATAAAATTATGGATGAAAAAAAATTATTAATATGCTGTTAGAAAAAAAAGAGAATAAAACAAGGAATATTGAAATGAACAAAAAATTAAATTTAATGAACGAAAGCATTATATATAATATAACTAACATAAGGTTAATGAAATATATAGAACAATGAATAAACTATTACTAATGAACAATCACTACACAGACCGGGTATTTTCAAAAATATAATTTAAATAGATAATTAAAATAGGAAGAAATAAATTAACTCTTAATTTGAAGGTAATACAAAACAATAATAGACTTAATTGTCCATAAATGATTGCAAAAAAAAATTCTCTCCTACGTCTTCTCTTCAACAAGGCCTTTATTATTTGTGTTAATTAGAGATACCTGATTAGAAGCACTACGTCGGAACGGCCGGCGGCAAAAACTCAATACGATCGGCGATCGTCTATACTCCCAATGAGTAGAAGGATGTTGATGACTGGATGAATTCCAGGAGCTCATAAAGCACGAACTGTAGGTACAATACTGTTATACAATTGGCCATAAAAGAACTCGTTAAGAGTGATTCACATCGGCTGAAGTTCAATTCAACCCTGTGATTGCAACTACTAAAATGTACTCGTAATAAGTAATGTTCACTGAGTGAAGGCCAAGACTACTCGCACTGTAAGTGATTCGCCACCGCCACAAAAACAATCGGCGGCTGTGTTTTGTCAACATATTAATGTATCAAATTAATGTGATGCTTCGATTTATCAATAAACTGTAATACTAAATTCTAATAATAATTAAAGTTTTATATACATTATTTTAATACTTTCTCTTGTTCATTATTAATCAAAACTAATTATAAATTAAAGAATTAAACAAGAATAAAGAAAAAAAAGTTATGAAACTAATTTATTTAAATTTGATAATAACGGTTTATATTGAGCGAGAAAAATCAATGAAACTAATTTACTGAGCGTTAACAATGGAGATTAATAAATAATTCTGTATTACAATACACAACAATATGGTTTTACAACCCGGTGTGGGTCTTAGCCTTCTCAAGGATCCTTCACCAGATAGCTCTATCCAATGGAGCTGCCCTTCAGTTACGTGATAAATTATTCAATCTGTTAACAGCCATGTATGGACCATGTGGGAACTGTAGACACTCTCTTATATATATATTGGTTTCTACTTATCTTGACTGTTATGGAAATAATATAATATTTAGATCTTGAGTTTCAGTCTTTTATTTCTTTACTAACTTAAAATGGGATGAAGTTAATAAAGAAATAAAAGACTGAAACTCCAGATCTAAATATTATATTATATATATATATATATATATATATATATATATATATATATATATATATATATATAACAATCTCAAGTAATACGATGTGCTAAGCTTATAACTTATTACTATTGGCTGACTCTGGTATGCCAAAATTTCTATATAAACAAGTTGGTATCGGTGACAAAAACATGAAACCAACAGTTAGAGGAGGGTATATATCAGAGAGCGCTAACAGTATGTAAATTAGCTGGGAGATTAATGTAGGCTGGCGGATGATTCATGTCGCCATCACCTCTGGCTACACACGTTAAAGTCGAGGGTTTACAACCCCTGTTCAAATTTGACTTAAAATAAACACTGCTAATTAGAAGTAACAAATATTACCGCCATAAGTTGCCCTTAAATATGTATTAAAATGAGGGGAATGTGTTTGAAGTAGGAGTTTTTTTTTTATTAAGGCAATCATTGACAATTATTTTTTAAATATTTTGAAGTATTCTGTAATAAGTAATATGAATCAATTTAATGGTATTTGATGCGGTTCTACATATTAACATTTTCGTTCGTTCGTTTGTATAGAGGCTGCCACCCTCAAAACGTAATAATGAGAAAGATAGAGGACTTTGAGATCTGGATATATAGAAGGATATTTAGAATATCTTACGTTGATAGAGTTTCGAACTAGAAGGTTTAGTGAACACTCACAAGAGAAAAAGAATTATAAAAAAAAGAAAGCGAAAATACTTGAGCCAGATTTTGAAGAGGGAGGAGATATCGAATGGCGCAGGTGGTTACGCAGGAAAAAATAATAATAAATAAAGCGCAGCGTAGGGACAAGACTATTCTGAGAGAATAGTTTAAACATTCATCAAACCATTTCTTCAGAGCAGCAGTCAACAGGAATCAAACGATCTTGATGATCACCAACTAACCTTTGACAGGAGACGGTACCTTTATTTAAGATTTGATTTTTCAGTATTTTTTATTAACTAATATTAATTAAAAAGTATCCAGTCAATACGTGGATGGAAAAACCTCCCATCGAAGACACTCCTATTTCTATTTAATAATAAGAGGAAATTTAATTATACATGAGTAAGATATGGATATTCCATGTTTTAGTTTTAATTTGTTTTAGGCGGATATATAGTTCAATCGTACAAGATATTCTTTCCTATGATTAAGGAGTTGTTAAAATTCAACAAAACTGGGAAGATTTTGCGAAGCGCAGAAGAGAAGGAAGGGAGAGATGGCCGAAGCCTCCCCCTTTACACCCTTAGAAGGTTTACTACCGCCAGTAAAGTGGGCTATCTCAGCTCACAGCCGTCCACTCAGCCCTGATTCCACCTTCCGCTAGGATCCTTCATCGCCTCTTCTCCACTCTTCCAATTTTATGCAGGACTATTCTTACAGGATAATGAGAGTCCCTCTAAACAGGTAGTCCAGTTAGCCTCTTGTTTTCCATCATTAACAAGCTCTTCCCTCTTTAAGGGAGAAAACTTGTGCATATACTTAAGCGAGCAGATCAATGGAGTCCGTTTATTTTCAATAAAATCGGGAATTCTAAAACAGGTCAAATTCCAATCTAAATTAGCCATAAGATGTCCACTGACTCGTATTTAATTATCTTTTAGAATTTGTTTATTTATTTAAAGTCACTTGATGCTGCTAAGGCTAATGGGACAGTTAACAAAAAAAATGGAAGATTTGTGAGAATTAATTAATTAATTGATTGATTGAATTAATTAAGAATTAATTGAGATATTGAACGAAATACTATAGATATAGGAAATGACTTTCAGATATGAACTAACTAGATAGACTCATTAACTATGGAGTAACACTATGAACTTGGTGACAACTCTACAACTAACTTATTAACTACTCTCTGTACATACTGTAGTCTAGCAATACCATCTCATCTCATCTCTCTATATATATATCTTAGAGCTGGTATACATATAAAAGAACAGGGGAGAGTCAAGGAAGTTACACTGTTGACAACACGAAAGAAAATTCACCGCTTATGAGCCCATAGGTATTTACAATAACCATAGATCATCAACCCAATCTTATAATTTTATCAATTAAAATCAAATTATCTATTAACTAGACGATGCTACACTGGCATTCCAAATTTTTGCCTATCCAGGTATTAGTCCAGGATCCCTGGTACAGTTTTGCACTTGATTACTATCAAGCTGAATCTTCGTGAATAGCTTCATTCTGATGAGACGCCCAACAATTTCCTTTGCGAAAATTCTCGATTGTGGTAGCTAACAGAGGTAGCAAGGATAAAATATGTCGATTTGATGATTCTTCAAAATTTAATGATAACCACGCAATTTTTAGGACAATATGACTGTTAAATTATATAAATATTAACTAAGTAAAAAAAAATTCAGCTGGTTAGTAATCATTTTTGATGACCTCGTTATCGATACATGTTGATTATTAGTTAATATTTATATAATTTAACAGTCATATTGTCTTACAAATTGCGTGGTACGTTATCCTTAAATTTTGGAGAATCATCAAATCGACATATTTTATCCTTGCTACCTCTGTTAGCTACCACAATCGAGAATTTTTGCAAAGGAAATTGTTGGGCGTCTCATCAAAACGAAGCTATTCACGAAGATTCAGCTTGATACTAATCAAGTGCAAAAATGTACCAGGGATCCTGGACTATATATTTAAGATAGGGTTGAACGAGTACCTGACATCCCATTTTACGTTTCTTCCGAAGGACGGCTTAACCAAGGATTTTTCACCTTGGTATAAAATGTCTACTGCGAATTAAAAAAAAATAATAAATAGGAAATCAAAACTTCTCAAGACCTGTCCTTGGCCAAATTCTTGGATTCTCAGGTAGCAGAGGAAAAATAATTGTTTTTACAATCGGTTTTGAACGTCACTAGGAGAATAAAAACTGATGTTTTTTAATGTTTGCTTTTGTTAAGCCCAACCCAATTTGTATTTTAAATTGCCATGCGTCTAGAGTTCCCGTGAAATATTTTGACAGTATAATGAATAGCTGTAGGTTGCTCGGAGTATAAAAATCCGCTCCCAATATGAATATATTTTAATTACTAGTTTCACAAGTATTCACTTGTAAGAATCGATAGTTTTGCGTATGAATAAATAATGATTGTTTCTGTTCTAAAAAGATTGTCAGTATAAGTAATTAATTCCATAACTTCTTACGGAAGGAATAAATTTTTGTTAGCGTTTGCAACATTTACAAAAAAGTAAATAGCCAGTAATGAATACCACAAATTAAATTATACTTTTATCTAAGTAAATAACCAACTGTGGCAATTAAAATTCTTACTTTTCTAATACTATACTTTAAACAGATCTAATATTATTGAGAGCACCTTTTTTTACTGAATCCTAAAACTAGACCAAAATGAGGGAATGATAACTCATAGTTGTTAGTTAATAAGTTAATACTTAGTGCGATATTGGAGGTCTTTCCTCATTGCCTTTGAGAACTTGATTTTGGTCCTTCGTCAGTCAGTAAACGTTCTTACTATGCAGGAAAAATCTTGAGATTTAAATTCTGTAGCTATATAACTATTTCCTGTAATTCTGTAACTAAAATGATATTTCCACTAAGATGGAGTACAAATAAATAGCTACAAAGAGTTTATAACTACCATCATTTATTCTTTTCTTTTTTTTAACTATTCAGATTCAACTTCGAACAGATGTAATATTATTGAGGGCACCTTTTTTACTGAATCCTAAGCCTAGACAAAATTGAG
Source organism: Arma custos (assembly GCA_037127475.1). Classification (NCBI taxonomy): domain Eukaryota; kingdom Metazoa; phylum Arthropoda; class Insecta; order Hemiptera; family Pentatomidae; genus Arma; species Arma custos. The sequence goes on from CM073764.1 coordinate 112,814,558, forward strand.
GGAATGATACCTCATAGATGATAGCTAATATGTTGACGCTATATATATTTTATTTATGATTCACTTCCATACTTGTGACCTACATTGCAATCTTGAAGAAGACCTACAATGTGTATCGAAACGTCGGTTTCTAATAAATCTTACTAATATTATAAATGTGAAAGTTTGTTTGTTTGTCTCTCTTTCACGCAAAAACTACTGGACGGATTTGGATGAAACTATACAGTAATATAGGTTATACATCAGAATAACACATAGGCTACAACAAGGGCGTTTTAGTGGGGGGGGGGCACGGGGGCACGTCCATCCATTATAGTACATAATTAAAGGCAAATCTAATCTTACTAATATTATAAATGTGAAAGTTTGTTTGTTTGTCTCTCTTTCACGCAAAAACTACTCAACGGATTTGGATGAAACTATACAGTAATATAGGTTATACATCAGAATAGCACATAGGCTAAAGCAAGGGCGTTTTAGTGGGGGGGGGGGGGCACGGGGGCACGTCCATCCATTATAGTACATAATTAAAGGCAAATCTAATCTACTTTTCCTACTAATATTATGTATGCCAAAGATTTAGGGGGGCACGGGGGCACGTGCCAGATAGTATTTTGTGTTCTGTGGAGAATCCGTTATAGTACATAATTAAAGGCAAATCAGGACCTCAGCATTTTGAAATTTGCAGATAGGTTCTTTGCATAATTTAAGAAAGAAATTTGGTTAATTCCACCCTCAAGGGTTTCCTCTTTAATATAATAGGGGTTCAAAGATTGTATGGAATCCGTCAGTTTTAAAGTTAGGCATCTGAAATTTTGGATGTAAGAGTAACTTATAGTTAAAAAATATATTAAATTATTTATAAAATGTAAAGGAGATAGTTGGGGGGTGCAGTAAAAAAAAACACTGAATAAGTACTAGACTTATAATTATGTGCTGACGTTTCGACCTACAGTGTAGGTCATCTTCAGGGCGATTTGGAGAGAGAAGACGTTGGGTGTAACGGCTGGCTAACAATCAATATTTATAAAATGATCTGTCACGAAACTTCATGTGGTAGACCAAATTCCACGCAGGCGAAGCCGCAGGTAGCTTTTGTAGTTTAATAAAGGAATTATTTCTTCGACCTCCACTTGGCCCATTTTCTTTCTTAATTAGATTAAAGTTTGTTTTTCAAAACTCTACATCTATTTGAGTATTTACGAGTATAATTTCCGGTTTACTGATCTTTGTTTACCCAAGTGGTTTTCAACGAACAGACTTATTTTACTACGCTCCTCTTTCCGTCGAATCCCTTTCCTCTACGATGCCGTTTAGTATTTGCCTAATTTCACTTATGAGTAAGTATTTACTCGCCTCAAATGCAAACGCGTATATTTCGCTAGTATATAAACACTCGTCAAAGGTTTAAGTTATTCCAAGTTTAAACACTGTTAGGGGAAGGCCATTGAAATACGTGTAAATACACGCCAGTCCCAGAGGCAATCCCGATGCGGTTTCAGTTTTAAGTGACCACAATTGTAATATAAAGCACCTGAGCACATAGAGTTTGAAGCTGTTAGTCGCAAGGGCGCTGTGTGTGGAGAGGACAAGTTGAGATATGTTCTCATTACGCTCTGAGTAAACTGAGCACAGCCTAAAGTTTCTCTCTGTTTTAATGAGGAGGGACCCCTCCCCCCCCCGTATCAGGGCTAGTTTTCTCTCATTAGATATGGCCCACTATAACCTCAAATAAAGACCAGGCCTATTTATTTGTTCACTTTCGCACGCCGTTAAATTAGCCGGATGTTAGTGACCGAGTCGATGGCAACACCTTGACTCCTATCCCTCCTTCAAAGGAACGACATAACTCTATAATTGGTATTTTTGAGTTGGTATATTTGTTGTTGCTACCATATTAGTCGAAACAATTCAGAAACAACATATCTTATATTCCATTTTCATGATCTGATAAGAGGCGTGAAGATGCAAAAAGGGATAAATCCGTATTTTATAATTTTTTTAATGTTTTAACAAATTTAGCGCCCTCTTTGCGGTGGTACATTGTTCACCATTCCAAACATGTCAAAGCCAATCTAACTTTCTTAATAACCTAAATTATGCTTATGTTTGTGATTCCTGAAAAAGATTTAAGTTTGGATTTATCTCCTTTTGCATATCATATGATGAGTTATATTTTCATATTTTCAGTTGTATCATGTTTTAAAAAGTTTCTAATGATTAATAAAATGATTTAAATACCATCATAACAATACCAAAATTTTTATTTTTTTAACTAATCTGGTTTTGATGAGACACGAAAATTTTAAATATCTCTATTGAAAAATTATGTTATGACATTGTTCTTATGAAGGAGCGATGTATGTGTATAGGGCTCACAGGCTTGGGCTGATTTTGCATCCGAGTTACTAAAGAAAACTTCATTAGGTCCACGGTGAAAATAAGAACGGGGAATAAATAAATTTAAATTTTGTGTTATTTTAAGGTCTTTATGTCATTGTTAGATACAAAACGGCATGTAAAGCCCCTTTAAATATGGCAGCTTGATGCCGAGGTAGCAACCTCTAAACAGCGCAGTACTGGTTCCAATCTGGTCGGAGATTTATTTCCTGGTGAACTTTTCCTTTGAGTCGAAAAACAGTTTAGAAAGGTTTGTCATCCACAGAAATGATGCTTTCTGCTAGTATTAACATGAGAAAAGAAAGACGGTAAATCCCAAAAATAGAACTACATGATTCTCAACAACTACATTTTAAACAAAATACAACTTTATTTAAAATAAATCCTAGCGGCAAAACTAAGTTTTGTTTTTTCTGAAGTCATCGGTTATTCGCAATGTTAGTCATCAGCCACCTTCATGACTAGAGATTTCCAACTTTATTAAGAAAATCTTACTTATTTAATAAGCTTTAAGTCCATATTAATTAAGTTGATGGATGCTACCGAATACGTAGGAATTAAAGTAAAATTCGATAAGTGCTTAATTATCAACATTCCACAAGTATCACTTTCAGAAAAAAAAATTAAAAATGTTCAAGAAGTAAACAAAAATGTAAGGTTGATTAGAGTGATCCTACGAGATGAAGGTCGATAATTATAGTTGGAACAGATTATGATGGAAGTCTGTAAAAAAAGCTATTGTTGGTATCGGCATACAATTTATACCAATAAACGAATCTACACTTAATAGCTTTGAATATAATAATAATAATAATAATTACTTACTTATTGAGGAAAAAAGTTTACCTTCCCTATTCACTTTTTTTTTTTTAAATCCAGGAATTTTTCACTCCTGTATTTGAGTTAGTAACATCTCATTACTGAAATAAACTTTAAATAATATTCTGCATAATAAACTGCCACATAGTAATAAAACTAAAGTTCAATGATTGAAAATTAAATCAATTTCTAAATGTATAACTTCAGATGAATTCATAATGAACAGTTGTTTTTTTATTGTTGACGTTCTCAATATTTTTTTAAGATTACTTATTTTCTACACTTTTCTTTTACTCAACTCATAAGTGTTTTCCTTTATTATTTTTCGCAATTAACATGAACCCAGATCTTTCGCTCCACAAGACCACTATAGCGAATGAAGTCCAAGATATCTATTTCATTTGCAACATACTCATTGGCATTTTCACCGTCATCCCAGATATGATAGACCGGGAAACCGCTTTTCAAGTTATCGAAACCATTGGTAAGTTGCATTGCTGATTCGATGCTGAGTCCAATTAACGTTATGTATCACCAAGTTGTGGGTAGGAAACTATTTAAACTGTATGTATCTTTTAGCCACCTCTTGGTAATTAATATATCGTCCCTACCATTTCCCACTATCGTATGTGAAAATCGGTACTTTTTAGGACAATTAAAAAAAGGCAGTTTCAATGTTCAATAAAAATTAGTGCCTATAATCAAACCAATGACATTCGTTTTAAATTGTTTTTTCACATTCGATAGTTGGAAATGGCAGGGACGATGTATTCTATAATACAAAAAATGTTTTTTTGCGCTTCTCCAGACTACAATCCACCCCACGCTCTACCCAATTTTCGGCGTCTAAAAATCTGTTCTTCAAGGAGATTCAGTAAAATTATCAAGGTCAATATGTATAAGAATAAAAAAACATAATAAATTAGAAAAGAGATAGTATAAAAGTTATCACTAGTATTTTAAGAACATTTTTTTTTATGACAACAACTTTGGACTACGATTGTACCAAACGTTTATATATATATATATATATATATATATGTCTTGTAATTAAAGTGATGATATTCTAATTTATGCCATTAGAAATAATGTTCGAACCGAGTCATTTGATTATTAAATCGTTTTGAGAAATTAGTATTAGCCTCACCCCTGTTATTAACATTGGTTTAACAATTATTTAAAGAATTATTTTTATTAAATAAGATTAATGTTTTTTTGTTTAGGATTGGGTAGAAGATGCATTACTAAAGAGATTGCAGAGTTTGCAAGAGTCGTCTACTTCTATGAGGTCAAAAAGAGTGGTGTCAGCATAGTCGATGTTCGTCAGTGTTGGTTCCGACTAGTTGATAAAGTAAGTCTTCATTTATTTTATAATTTGATGATAGGCTCAGATTTTATACCTGCATTCATAATAGATTTTTGTCACGTTTTTAAAGGCGAATATATCTTCTTCTTCTTCTTCTTTCGCTACCTCTTTTTGTGCCATTCAGCGTAGAGGGGCCTCAATCCAATGGAGCCATTCCTCCCGGTCCCGACAACTCCTCTTCATTTGAGCCAGGGTTTTACCTCTTTTTTCCTCCTATTCTTTGGACATAATCCTCATAGAGGATTCTCGGGCGTCCACGGGGTCTTTTGCCTATCGGGCGGGCTTCCATAACCTTTCTAGGAAGCCATTCTTCATCCATGCGACAGACATGGCCGAACCATTTGAGCTGTCTTTTTTCAATGGAGGTCTTCAGTTCTGTTACCTGCAGCTGATCCCTTATGTTTGTATTCCGCACTCAGTCCCTCCTTGTTTTACCGACCATTCTGCGAAGGTACTTCATTTCAGCTCCTGTTGTCCGGCTGATGTGCTTGTCAAGCATGACCCAACTTTCACTCTGTAAGTTTTGGGAGGTATATTGCTTTATCTATATGTAGTTTCGTCGCCTTCCCTACATTTCGGTGGCCAACTATGCTATTACAGATCTGGTAATATATCTGATTCGCTTTATTGATTCTATTACTTACTTCATTGGTCTACTTTACCAGACCTGCTAATGATAGTTCCTAAGTAGGGAAAGTGGTCCACCACTTCGAGAACTTCACCGTTGCATTGCAAACGCACATCTTCCTGTTCCTGCCTAGATATAACAAGAACTTTGCTTTTGGCAATATTTATTGCCATTCCCTTACGTTGGAGCTCCTCTTTCCATTCCACAAGGGCTTGCTGCAGCTTCTCCTTAGGGTCCGCCAGAAGAACGATGTCATCAGCGTAGAGAAGGCTCTGGACGACGACAGGACGCATATTCCATCTACCGATTAGAGTTGGTGATGGTCTCCTCTTCCATATTTTATGGATCTCATCAATAAAAACTATGAATAGTAGGGGGCTGAGGCTATCACCCTGCCTATCTCCTTTATCCATGTGGAATGCATCGGTCTCTCTCCTATTGATCCGAACTACCCCTTTTGCATTTTTATAAATTGCTTTTATTGCATTGAGAAGATCCCCTGGGACGTTTTTATTCACCAAAGCATTTCTCCATGCAGCATATCTCCTGGTGTGGAACAGAGTCGAAAGCAACCTTCAAGTCAAGAAAGGCTAAGAAAATGTCTTTATCTCGGTCCCATGCTCCCTCTTATACTTTTCTAAGAACAAAAATGTGGTCCTGCGTCTGTCTACCAGGTCTAAATCCAGCTTGCTCCGGTTCGAGCTTCCTCCACGATTCGCCGTAGTCTCTTTTCGAATATGCATGTGTATATCTTATATACGACAGAGAGTAGACTAATCGGCCTATAGTTTTTACATTCTGTAGTGTTGCCCTTTTTATGTATCGGAATAATTATACTGAAGTTCCAATACTCTGGTACTCTCCCGGAATCCCATATTTCTTGAAATAGCCCTTGAAGGGCCTTCACCAGTTCTTGGCCACCGTATTTGATAAATTCTGGGGCAATGCCATCTCTTCCTGGGGCTTTTCCAACCTTCATTTTCTCAATGGCATCGGCTATATCTTCTTCTTTTATTGACCCCTGGCTTGTGTTACCATTGGCAATAATTTGAGGGACCGCATATTCCTCTTTCTTAAAGAGTTCTTCAAAGTGGGTTTTCCATCTGTCGAGGATTCCTCCCGTCTCCGAGAGTATGCTCCCATTATGGTCTTTAATGTTTCTTAAAGGCTTTTTAAATTTACCTTTTAGGACCTTAACTGTTCTCCAGAACTTCTTAATATTATCCCGATGGTCTTCATCCCAAATCCTCCGAATTCTTCCCAAGTCTTCTTTTTGGCCGCTTGAACTGCTATCTTAAATTCAGATCTTACCCTGCGATACTCGATGAGGTTTTCCCGGGATTTATCTTGGAGATATGATTTCCAGGCTTGTTTCTTCTTGCCGACAATTTCCTTTATGCTGTCATCCCACCACTTGGTACGTTTACCTTTTCCATTCACCCTGTGCATGCCGCGAATATATGTAATATACAATTTAAAGGTATAAAATTTCAAAATACAAATGTTAATTAATATTTATACCACAACAGGGTTGTACAATAATCCGGGGCTAGCCCTCAAATTCACAACCCTTGAGAAAGTTTAACCGAAAGTTAAATAGCGTTAAATTTTGTTGAAATTTTATCTTAATTTCAATTATTACACAAGTCTAATTTTATGCCCCGATATGTACACACAGTAATCTGTTCTATGGTAAATCCTCATGAAAGTAATATCTCTAGTATTTATGTTTAATTTTTATCAAAGACAGTTAAGTTAAATGATATTTCCTTATAGTAAATAGTAAGAGTTAGTTCCATTCACAATCCCTTCTAACTTCATTAATTAGTTTCTGTCAGCTAAGTAATAAATATTTAACAAATATTCAAATCTTGGAACATTAAATCGTTTTTGTTGTTATTGTTAAAGAATACCTAACTTTCTCTCTCTCTCTCTCTCTCTCTCTCTCTCTATATATATATATATATATATATATATATATATATATATATATATATATATATATATATATATATACATGTATACACACAAATAAACGAAAATCACTGAGGTGACTAATATTATTTAAAGTTTAGCCTGCGCGGTTTAAAATGAAAAGACACACAATTCAAAGTGCTTATCACTAAATAAATAATAATATTGCGAAACTGCGAAACCGAACTTATAGGCTTGCCAGGGATCGTTCACTTAAATTAGGAACAAGCAGAGAGTGCTTCCTATATTTTTGTGTTACAGATTAAATTGAGAATTATAGATTTAATAACCTTCACTGTGCGAAGCAAGCAGTACATTCTCATAGCATTTTTACAATATCAAATAACATAAACACTTTTTCCCTCCATGTGAATGAATATACTGCGCTAACATATTTACTGTATTTATTAATTTTCCTTAATTAAAATTATTGAACAAAAACCAAATTCTTATTCTTAACTGGAATTTTAGACTTTCCAGTAGAAAATAAAAGGTCTAATTTTAGACCTATCACTTGAAATTTAAAATTATTACAATATAAATAAAATATTTTTCTTTCTAAAATTTGGTAACTGATGGATAATTGGGTTAATAATTATATAGAAAATAAAAGTTAAAAATATCATGAAATATCCACTATATCGAGTCCAGTATAATCCAGTTGACCATCGAGGATATAGTTTATAAAACTTGAGTTTATTTTTCCAATTTAATTTTGGGTAGTTTTTACAGATCGTGGAAAATTACAATTTATAATGTATCTAATTTTTAATAATAATAACAATAATGTTCTAGTCGTTCATTTATTTAAAATATTATATATATTTCATCATATATATATAATTTTAATATTTAAAAAATTCCAACTTAACATTAAGTATCGGTAAACAAAAAATTAATGTTCTACTCGTCATTATGAAAAATTAACTCCCAAAAAACTACATCTCTCATTGTATATTAATAGAATCAATAATTACAGCTGAACGTGCTTCACAGAAAAATCGATGTTATAAGTGAAAAGCTAAACCCGAACAATGTAGGTAGAACTAAGTTCAACGACAAGAAGTGGAAGTAAGTGAAAATATCCTCAGTAAACCTTGACATTTGTTAACATATTTAATAGAATATTTTAACAATATACTTAATACCGTATGCAAAAATTATTTTTTCAGAAAATCAACCGTTTATAGAGTTTACAAAGCTATATTTCCTTCAGAATCCTCTCCAGAGAATGGGTAATTATTCTTTGTATTTAGAGGTTTATTAAGTAGAATTTCAAATGTTTGATTTTTTTAAATTCATTGACATTTATAACTGTATTATAACAATACAACAAGTAAATGACAGGAATGGTACATATTAGCATAAATAAAGACAAGCAGAGAAACTGCTCAGTAGTAATACTCAAATAACAAGTTCGACTTAGGTCATGAGGCCATCTTCTTTTCAGACACCTCGGAGGATTAAAAGAATAATCAAATTGGGGCCCAATCATCAACAAATGGGACATTAAAATCATTACGGATTACTAATCCACAAAGTACGGAGCGTTGAGGACATTATGAAGGATGTAAGGATTGAATACGAGATAATTGGGTAGTTTAGTGGAGCCCCAAAGCTCTACTCAGTCAGTCCAGTCGGGTCTAATGATTGTCATGTATATGATTCTTTTTTAAAAAATTTTGAGCTCAGAGCGTTTTTCTAATAAATGTTGAAGTAGCCTGAAATGGCGAAATGTGTGATTTGAAATTCGAATTGTAGTATTTATTAGAAATCACGTCATCATGAAATCCATGAAAATCAGTTTGATCTTTACGCTCCAATTCCATTTGTTTTCTTACTTTCTTCCATATTGTACTGGAAAAAAATATAGAATTTTATTTTTTTGTTCGTTCGGGAAAAAATATATGTTTTTGTTGTTTTCTCGGAAATAAATACTAATTTAATTTAAATTACTTAAAGGAAGTAAAAAAATTAAAATCAACCAACTTTTTTAAACTATATATTTTTGGAATACCAAACAAATTGGCAGAAATTAAAATTAATATTTATTTAAAATTCCCGGAAATGTTTATTGACGATATACGTTACTATAAGAGCCGAAGCAATTTGTAGTTAGAATGTTTTATTTACAAATCACTACAACAACAGTCATCGAAAGAAGTAGTACATTTATTATATTGTATTTAAAGAATAGCTAAAAATATTTTTATTTATAGTATTTAAACAAGATTTGTTTTAAATATATTTTACAATAATGACATTTTTATTAGTGCATATTCATCATATCTCATACAAACTAAACCTAGATAAAAATATATATAATACAAGATTATACTTTAAATAAAAAAGTCGAATTTAATTTGATTCGGTATTTTTCTGGTTAAATGCTGTATGCTATGTATTCAGAATATTCAGTTACTCAGAAGCAGTGCTCCTTAAATACTAGATAATTTTTATCTAGAATTATAAATAATCAATTTTAATTAATGCTATATAAATATTAAATTAAAAAATTGGAAAAAATATGTATTTTATTAAATAGTAATTTAACATTTTTTGTTTATAGAATTCATTCATTGTTTGGTTGTTTAGGTTAGGTGTTAAGTATTACACCTAACATGGTTGCAAGTGTATTTTAATAGTAAACGGTCTGAATCAATTGTACAGTGGTCATTTTCAATTTATCACATGTAATTAATTAATAAATAACATTTCTGTAGAATAAAACATATAAAAACGGCTGATTACAATGCAATTGGGAAACACTGTATTTCTCTTGTTCTAATTTTCCGAAACCAAAGCACTGGTAAAATTAGGGAATGATTAAATAAATAATGAGGACATGCATCGATTCGGATAACAAGTTGACTGTGGCAGCCGCTTAATCAGTTTGTTTTCCCGAGTCGGGATCTACCATGAAAATTCATAAATTCGGAAACTGCTAATTTGGGGATTTCACTTACTGAAAGAAGGGTATGGGAATGCCTTCAAAATAAGGTTATTTGTTTAGGGCTAAAAAAATTACCATTTTCAATCAAGCATGCCCCTAAAAAAATAAATGGTTTTACTTTTCATACGATATAGCTAATATTGAATAATACTAATCACATCATAAATAAATTATTAAAATCTAAATCGCAATCTTTTCCTAACAACTGAAAGTGTTTTAGATAATGTATGGGCTAAGCAACAACTTATGTAAATAATAATAAAATAAAGTTAGTAAGCTGATGAAATTTAAAAAAAAAAATACCACAATATGATTCAAACAAAAAAGCATATTATTACTCAAACACAGGATCTATTGACGAAATTTTTTAATTTATTAAATTGGTTGATTTCTTTCTCATTATAGTACGGTAAAAAGTATAACAAATACTTGATGTAACGAATTTTTTGACTTTATTAAAACATAAAGTATAATATACATGCCCTGCGTTCTCTAATTATGTATTTATGTAGGCAACAGGGTAGCTCAGTTAGTAGAGCGTCAAATTATTGTGCTGAAGGTACCGGGTTCAATTCCAACTATATTAGATAACTTGTTTAATCCGTTGACAGGCACAGATGAACCCTGTTGGATCTACACTCCCTCCCTGGGCTCACCCAGCTTCTCTAAAGTGGGTTCCCTTAATAGGAGGAAAACCCAGCGTTTAATACTGTCTAAAATCTACTAAATCCAAAACCCTACATGGTTTGTAGAGGTACAGGTTTTTTTTTTTATGTATTTATGCACACACATTATTTTCGTTTAGTATCTCTAAATATTGAAAGGACTCGAAAATTCTGGTTCGGAAAGTTAAATAGTTAACGTGTCTTTTAAAGCCACTATTAAATAATAGATTTAAGATCATTACTACAGACAATTTTTGTACTAAAGTACATTTAAATATCCCACGAAAATATCCCAATATTGAAATACTAATAAATAAATACAAATAAATAAATATTAGAAAAGACTTGCCATTTTCCTGTCGTAAAATTACGGGTGAAATCCCAAAATCCATAAATTCATAAGGTTATTATACTTTCTGAATGAATGGAAAGTTTACGGATGTGAAACGCGACTGTAGGAGGGGGCAGCATTGTATTGTTTCAAATTTTAATGAAGTAATTAAGACTAGCTTCGTCCGGAGCATTGAACATAAAGGACAATATGACTTAATAATTTTGGAAAAATAAAAAATTGTCAGATAGCTAACATAAATTTAAATGTAGATAATTGAACTTTGTTCGTTAGCTCTCGGTGAGATGGTCCGTACTCTTCTCTTTATTCGGAAGAGCAAAGGAATCCAAAGGAGGATCTATAATTAAATTTAATTAAGCTTTGCCTCAAATCATTGCCTTGCCTACACCTCTCTCTTAATTACTGCCCAGTAATTGGCACACACGTTGGAAATGGAAGGCACGTCCCCCGCACCTTTTTACCCTTTTCAAGCCTTCTCAATAATCGATTTCAGAAAAAAAACTCCTATCTTGTCCAACACAGAAGATACAAAGTAAAGAAACTAAAAAAAGTTATAAGGGTTCGTCAAAAGACAAAAAGATAAAATATTCCTACATTAAACGCGATAATAGATAACCAAATGATTAATTTAAAATCTATTAATTATTTTCAATAAATATATTAATTAGTTTAATTATCAATTAATAATTTTAGATCATTAAGTAGAAAAAAAAATCTGGGCCATTACAACCAATGAAGTTTTCCTTTCAGTACCTGATAGAGAGTGTACTGTTTTTAGTACAGCGTTAGTTAAATAGCTAAACAATTAAATTTTTTTACAGAGTTTGGTAGTGTTATAATTAAGTAGTAAATAATTTCCTTAATAAAGCTGACTTCCGAAATAATAGAAATAGTATTTCAAATAGTGAAGAACTTTGCCACCGATTATTTCTATAACTTTAAAATTTTCGTACAAGCGGACATTGAACCCCTGACGATTGGGTATTCACCACCATGGAAAATGCCACCTATTAGAAATTACAGAAAACTACTACCAATTTCGAAGAACTCTACACCAGAAAAGATAAAATATAGGTACAGTGAAATCATATTTAACCAATTTTCTAATCACAAATTAATTTTCACATACGGATCTAAATAAGAGAACAGTGCAGGGTGTTGTATAGTGACGGAAGGAAGCACATGCCAATGGTGAATGAACGAGCTAAACTATATCTTTTGGTGTGAAGCATAGGCAATATTAAAAGTATATGAAAACATAACAAATAATTGAGAAATCTGTCATAGTAACTGACTCACTATCAGTGATAAACGCATTAGAACAGCTTTGGACAGGAAACTTAATTTTACAGAAAATTCAGAGCATGAATATGGCCTTAAAGGAAAACAATAAAACAGTTTCACTGGTATGGGTCCCTTCGCATGTAGGCATAAGCGGCAACGAACGAACTGATGCGGGGGCTAAATCAGCTGCAAAAAGAGATATTCCCTTGTTAAGATCCATCTTTTTGTCCGAACGGCTGGCAGTGATAAGAAATAAATAAATAAAAGAAAATTGGAATGAAAAGTGGGAGAACTTTCCGCAAAACCACCTCCGTCAAATAAAAGAAAAAAACACTGCTCGGATCCCTCCAAACGGCCCAACGCTAAAAGAGTGTAGTAACGTATAAGAAGGTTACGAATTGGTCATACTAAGCTGACACATCTCCACCTACTTTTGGGGTAATACCAACCAACCTGCCAAAGCTGTAACAATATACAATTACCGTCAAGCATCTATTTGAATGCAAGAAGTATGAAATTGTAAGAATAAATTTGGAAATTGAAATGTTCCAACCTTTCATCAATGATAATGAACTACAGATGACTCTGATGTGCCTAAAACTCATAAACTTAATCCAAGAAATATAAGAAGAGCAGTCGTCGCTAATGGCCTCAGTCGAAGCAACGTTAAAAAAATCAAATAAAAAAATCAATATAATTAAGCAATATATATATATACATAGTTTTGATTTTTCATGCAACAAAAATTTTCATTTAATGTAATGGGCGAAACCATTTTTAATAGGAAATGCAGTCTTTTGTTTTTGATTTTTGAATGATATAGAAGGTTTTGAAACAAACCCATGTAATAGATCATTTCTGGCATTAAGAACTTATTAAAAATAAGTTAAAAAAAAACATTTTTGGAAAAAAATGGATAAACCTGATTTTGAAACCAAATGTCTAAATTGAATGTTACCTTATATTCATATTTAATTAAGCATAAAATTTATGTTTTAATTTTGTTATGTCACATCTTGGGAGCATAAATAATTACTAACGTTCCACAAAAAATATTAATCATTTTATATTTATAATAATTGTAATAAATTTTATTTTATTCTATTTTGTTTAACATTTACTATACTATAAATTAAGGTGATGATCTATGATATGTGCCCTTAACCCACTGCAAGTTTAAATAATGATTCCAAATGAGTACGCATTTGTTTAATGTACTACTAGGTAGTTTTATTTTGTTATATATAAGTTACGAGTACTATTAGGCATATCTTCAATTGTTTTATTCTATAATGTCAATACATATAAATTAATTAAAAAAATTAATGATTCAGATACGAAGATGAACTAATGAGACCTTCTAAACGATCACGTATTGAGGAATAATCCCAAACTCCGTGGTTATTGGAAAGAGGGCAGAATGTATAGTAGAAACATGCTTGTACATGAAAAAATATAAAACGTACCCTATAGACCATAATAAAAACTATGTTTTCCAACTTTGCTTTATTGCTGTTGATATAATAGAATATTGATGTTAAAATGAAAATAAAATATCATAACTACATTGTAATTTAATTTAAAAAAATTATAAATACATGCGATATATTTCAATGTAGGAACGTTTTTTAAACTCATAAAAAACTGTAAAAAAATAAACTGTAAAATTCGTTTATTTGAGGAAATATTTTAATGTTACATTATAATTTCTCTACCACATAAAACACTCTAAAAGCTAAATAAGAAGAGAAGATTTAGTTCAAACATTAAGATCTCTTAAACTCTAAAACAAACCATTTCTTATAATTTATTTTAACTAATGGTTTACAAGAAACTAAGTAGTAAACTAGTACTTAATGTTTGAAATATTTTAGTGATAAATTTACTAGAAACTTTATTTTTTTTATTGCTTTATGTGTATTCTGTGCTTTATGTCTGCTATACAAACTTTTTTTTTGTGATTACTTTCTTTTATGTAAACACCACACCAGTTTTATTTTGTAACCTTCTGGCAAGATATTTTTATCTGAGGGTGCTGAATTACTGAACTGTAAGTAGCGGACACGAAACCGGCATTGACAGGAAAATTTTAAAATCTGTTAACAGCCACAGATCTCCCTCCAAACCGTTGCCCTAGAAACAGTATGGCGTTTACCGTGTGCTGAACTCAAGACTTCATGATTTTTAGTGGTACAAGTTTCTTTTATGAATTTTTTTTAAAGATTTGGGGCTTGCATACCCTCCGGAGGCTTATCTAGCCCTATAAAATGGACACTCTTAATTTGGAGTGAAAGCCTCAACAACCTCTGTCTTTAAATCAGTTCAGGTTCAACCATATATTGAACCCATGAACCTTTGAGCGTTATAGCGGTAGACCAGTTTTTTTTGTCAAAACGTTATTCAATCATGAGAAAAAAATACCTGATCCATCTCAACCCGCGAAGATTCTGAGTTTCAGTACATGGTAGAGATTGTACTGTTTATTGGACAACAACAAGGTAACACGTATGTAAAGGCTGTACCGGCAAAAGTCCTAGATCACGCTCAACCGCCAGATTTTTCGCCCTTATTTTGGGAATTCACTTTATAGAGGCCGAGTGAGCGCCAGGAGGGTCCTAGATCCCTTAGGACCCATCTCCGGCTGCTAACAGATTAATTAAAATTCTTGCTAACAGGGGGATATGAACCCAGGACTTCGGTATCACAACTTATCAGTCTACTATTGAGCCACTCCGCTCCGTAGTTAATCTATCCAGTCTAAGAAATAGTGTTCTCAAGTTTGGTCTATTTGTTCTCATCAGTTTCGGTCTTAAATAATTCAGGTTAGAAGGGAGATTTATACCAGAGATATTAAAAGGGTGGAAAGGAATGGTTTACAAAGTGTATATCGATTAATCATTAAGATGCTGGCTAAGACTGTAAGGTGGAGCTTAAGCTAGCTCTTTGGATTATGAAGATAAGACAGACGCCTTAGTAATCACCTTAGCGAGGGGCGTAATGGGAGCCAGTCCTTAACATAACCCGCCTTCCACCATTTTCTTCACTAAAATACTACTTCCTCCTCCTTAATATGGACCCCATTTTAGGTCCCTTCAGTGAAAGATTCCATTCATCTCTTCATTGAAAAATGACTCAGCTACATTTTTTTTTGGTTTTGGATAAAAGAATTAGCCATTTTTTTCTTTGGATAAAAGAATCTACATTTTATTTTGTATTTTGAATAAAAAAGTCATCCCACTTTTTTGGCTTTGGGTGAAAAAAATCAGCCAAGTTTGTTAGTTCTATATAAAAGACCTCGCGAACCTTTTTGGCTTTGGATAATATAGTTGACCGATTTTCGTTGGCCATGGATAAAAACAAAAAAAACTGTCAACTTTTTTGATTTGGGTAACCTTTTGGTTTTGGATAAAAGTTCCATTTTGGATTGTAATTAGAAAATCAGTCAATGTTTATAGGCATTAAGCTTTGAATTGAAGATTTGTAAACAATTCATGAAATCTTTAATAATTGATAATTTAAAGTTTTAATGATATAGTAAGTATATATTCCAAAATTGCTACAATGGCCACATATCACCATTTTCTTCATTGTCGTTCTATCTGAAGGTCGGCAATAATCAAGTTTATTCGAATATTGGAAAGAATATATCTGTAAACCAGATTTGTGACGAACCACTTGGACCATTCTCTTAGGTTTCGCAGTCCATTGCAGTTATCTATTCTTGTTTGTAAATCATTTTTTGGGAGCGGAGTGGCTCAGTGGTAGAGCGCTGAGTTGCAGTGCCGAAGGTCCTTGGTTCAAATCCCGCTCACTGCCAGATTTTTATTTAATCTGCTAGTGGCCGAAGATACAACTCATGGGATCTAGGACTCTCCAGGGGCACAACCAGCCTCTACAAAGTGGGGTAAAATAAGGGGTAAAAATCTGGCGGTCAAGTGTGAACTAAGTAAATGTGGAATTACCTCCCTGTACAATCGTTGTCCAAGAAACAGTACAGTTTCCATGACGTACAGTACCTAGGACCCTCCATGGGCTGAAGTAGTTCAGATACTATGTTATATTAATCTTAACGGATATCCGGTTTCTTCCGAGCAGTTATTCTGTTGATTTATTTTTTATTACCGATATAATGATATGCATTACTGTTTTATTATCTCCTACAGGTAATGATGGAATCCCACAGAATAAAACACCAATTAGGTCTCGATAAAACAATTCTTCAGCTCAGACAGGAAGTAATGAGACTATCCAATCGTCTTAATAATTAAATCACCCACGTGCTCTTAATTGAAGGTAGCAACTTGTTCATTAGTTAAGAGGCCGAGCGCGATTAATGGTGTCTGCTAAATTGGAGGGAAGAGCTGTACAATATTCATTGAATAAATCTTTCCGTCTGCGGCATTGAAGGAGTTGTAGTTCGGAGTGGGTTGAGCCTGGTCGATATTGAATAAATTAAAATACATTCAATAGACACATTATTCAATTTTTTTCGGGTTTGGTCCCTTACTCGTTAAATCCTTGTGTAAAAAAGCCACATCGAAAAATGAAACATATATTGGGGTCTGAATACTGTATTTTTCCGCGAAATAAATATATATTGTGTCAAATATCAAGAACGGTCCTAATAAACTACCCTCCGGTAATAAAAGACCCTTTAACACAGATTATCTATTTTAGTATGTATCTATATATATTTGTATATTGTTTATTCAAAAATAAAATCTTGCGAAAAGAGAAAAAAAATAGACTTACATTTTCGTTTTGAAGAGAGTGGACCAATTTATATTAATTGAACAAAATAATTTTTTTAAAATATTTTTTATGGCAATTTACCTAACTCTAAATTATTCATATTACTTTATTATAATTCTTGTACAGGGAAGTGTTTTGTCCGAGACCAAGCTAACCGCCAGGCGTTATTCCCAACTATGGGTACCCACGTTATAGAGATTGGCTGAGCCCGAAGAGAATTACTAGAACTTCCTATAGGATATAAAATTTATCTGCGTCACCTGAGTTTGAACTCATGTCATTCGGCATCGTAACTCAGCTCTAGACACTGAGTGACTCTAGAATTTGTATGTTAACATGATTAAATATGATGAAATGGGATAAAACAATATAGCCGTTACAACAGTACTCTTATATTTTGCAAATTATTTAAATATAAATTTTAATGTAAGTATACATGTGGCACCTATATGTTGTACAACAATAAAACTCTATAACTGACAATAATGATTACATAATTAAATAGTATATGTAAATGATTAATTATTTTATTTTAATCCATAATTGATTTCTCCGAAAAATATAGTAGTAATTATCTGGTATCAGAAAATAAAGTTAATTAGAAATAAAGAAAATTAATTTAGTAGGAGGGATTTGTTTAACAAGTTGTTGAATAAGGGTACAAAGAAGGGTTTTTTAAATATTATTTTTAAGTATATTGAAAAGTAATTACTCGAATCATATTAGTTTTCTAGATTTTGTATTGGACTTATTTCTGAATTGATCTCACACAGGGCATAAAGCCACTCCTGAGCACACGCCTCAAGCCCTTGCCTTAAGTCGGTATAGAAGGTCTATTCATCTCTTTGACTCTACCTTCTTCGATCTGGGATTTGCCATGTGAACCGTTCGTCCACTTAAGTATGTTTTGAACTTGATTTATTTCAAATGTTACTCTATGTATACCGTATAATGCAAGAATTAAAAAAATATTAGTAATGACCAGGCTTACAACCTGAATGGAAAAACGTTTTTTCCACAGGCTAATATTGATATTGATTTTTTTAATCAAGTAGATGGAATACATATCCATTAAAAGCTTCAATTTTTTCGTTAAATACATCAAAAAAATTAAAAACAGAGTGTCTATAGATTGATATATGTGACAATATTGGAATATTAGGAATACCTAGATAAATAGAGTAAGAGGCATTGAGCAATTAGTTTTAAATGTATCTTAGGATCGATACCTTTAATTGTAAGATATAGGACAGGAGTCATTCATTGGCAAGAAGCGGGAAACATGCCACATAATGCGAAAGGGTCGTACCCCTTTTCTTGCTTAGTATGTAAATATATTAGTCAATTTGTAAATATGATCAGCAAACAGTAAACATGGTATTCAATAATCATTATTAATATTTAATTAACAACTCCTAGTCATTCAAGAACCTTTGGAGAAGAGAGGGATATGTCTCTTATTCATTAATGAAATTGAATTGCAATGAACGATCTCAAGGAGGCCTCCCATTTTATCATTTAAATATTATTCAGATAAAAGGATCTGACTTTTCCGTGAGATCATTGCTTGGGCAGTGAAGCCAATATAGCAAGATACATAGCGGTATATTTTTTAACAAGTGGTTAGATCTGTTAAATATGCGTTGCGGGTTATAGAAATATTTGTTGGATATGTGAGAGAATAATGATTTCATGGCTTGTGGACGAATATCGGAACAGCACAGGATGGTGACTGCAGAGCCGCAGCTTGTCGAAACATGTGACCGACCGCAGAGCATCTGGTCCCCCCCATGCCAGGTCACCAGCCACGTCACAATTATAAACGACACAGCGTTGAATATTGTCACATTCAAACTGTCATCACGCAACGAATGAAGGGTGCGAGAATCAAACGGGCGATTCGGAGGCTACCAAAACAGATATCAAAAACAAAAATCTAGTACGATAATCATCAAATACTACAAATAATCATTTAGGTATCAATTCCGCAGCTGTCCCTTCTAGTTAAGCTACAACAAGCTTTGTCTTTTCATTCGTTTCCTTTTCAATATTATGAAATTAAAACTAAGTTATCACTTCCGCAGGTTGTCGCTTCGAGTTGAGTTACAGCAATTTTTATCTGTATATTCGTTTCATTTTTAATATTTTCCGAAAATACGAGTTATCGTGAGCTTTATGAAGGGATATGACTGACCGAGAAGTGAACCAGGATGGCTGAACGCAACGTGATGGTTAAACCACCACCACGGACAGGTTCGAGTCCCGGTCCTGGTCATATCTTTTCTTTTCAAATAAAATATTTATAGATGATATATGTTTGTTGAAACTTGAATTTCTGGATATAAACATAATCTATGTACGAATATTATACTCATTTTCCATAAAGTCTTCTCTTTTTCATACTAAAGCTTATTCATTTATTCATTATTTCATACTTGTGTTCTTGGAAATTATTAAAAGGGTGACGAATGGAAAGTTAAAACTTATTGCGACTTAACTCGAAGAAACAACCTATGGAATAATCACCAAAAAATTATTAATTACTAACTGTATATAATAACCATTTATGACTGTATGTAGGTCAGAAAACCGGTTCGCTCATACTGTTTAGGTTATTTCATAATCGGAATAACCTAAACAATATTTGCTACAGTATTTCTAATAACCTTCGAAATATTTGTTCATTTTTTTATGAAATTATTGCCTAAATATAATAGTTTCTATAAATAAAAGATATAAAAATAAATTATAATAATAATACTAAAATGCACGATTATTTTTATTTTCGAGAATATTAAAAAGGAAACAAATGAAAGTTAAAACTTATTGTGCCTAACTCAAGGCGTCAACAAGCGGAACTGCTACCATTATTCAGCCTATTGGATTTAAATACAGTTTCGGTATTGATATGGGCACATAGATGTCTCTATGAGTCGAGCTCAGGGTTGCTGTTAGGATTTGGAACGCAATCCATTGTGGCAGATTTATTATTTATTATGTTAACAGCCATGGATGTACACAGTATGATTGGCAAACTCTCTTGGAGCTAACCCAGCCTCTATAAAGCCAGTGCTCTTAATTGGGTAAAACCTGGATTTTGATTATGTTAAACCAAATAACATTCGTTGCTTTAGAAATTGTACCATGTATAAGAATAATTGTTTTATACTGTACATAAGAATAATTATTAATTAGGAATGAGAAACACTATGGTATATTACTACCAAAAGTTAAAATATCCAATAGAGTTCCTCATGTGCGCACACCCACTCTCTATATCTATTTAAAAAAAAAAAGGCTTGAGTGTGTTCTCTGCTAAATCACCGTTGTGGAAGAACCGTTGGCTTAGGAAGAGTAAAGTCTCTACCGTATACTGAAACTAACAGTCTACTTGAGTTGTAGTGGAACAAGTTTGTTTTCTGTATTAATATCTTTCCATTAGGCCCGAAAAAGAAAGTTTATATTTTATTAAAACATATATAAATGTAGAATATTAAATAATTCATTAATTGATCTTTGTTGGGATTTTTATAGTCTATTCATTGCATAATATCAGAACGTCCAATAAGTTCCTAACAGCAAGAGTAAGAAATTCGTGCTGGAGAGTTTCTCTTTAGCGTTATATAATTGTGAAGATGTTTGTGCAAAGTTGGACTGATAGCGAGATAGCCAACAGAACTACGGGACAGGGGAAAGACAGATTGCCTCTATCTGAAATTAGAGATCTCCATGGTAGGCCATTACAATTCTGAATTCCGAAATTGCATTCAGATCTGCCTGCTAAGATTTAACAGTTTCTACGACAAAGAAGAATATAATCCTCTCGGAAGTAGATTATCGTTGTTCAATGCAACTAATGTACAGTGTATTTGATTGATTTATAGTTCTTGCCTTAACTTTCAAAAACTGATCCAAAACTATGATGGACAAAATTATGATGATGGAAATTATGTTAAGGTACACGGTATAATTAGTTTCATAAGCCAGACATTGTGCTGAAGTGTGATTTATCTGAGATCACATTCAATCGACAGGTTCATCTCATTACGGTTACGCACTGCATAGAGGCTGGATGAGCGTACATGAGGATTTATGTTGTATAATTTAACATGTAGTAAAAAACGTATATTATTTAAACAGCTGGTAAACTTGTTCCCTTCCGTAGTTAATAATTGTTCCTTTTTTAAAATGTGTTTTTATTGCAATGTCCGAATTACAAAAATTCAGTCTCCAAGAGGCCCCTAGTCTATGGACTATCGAAAATCTTTAAAATCATGTTGCTGGCTGACTTAATACCTACCAGAGATCAAGGTCTGGGAAACCTTGAAGTCATGCTTCCCGAGTGATCTAGGTGATCCCTAGCTGTTTGTAAATAGCTTATTTAGACTATTGCCATAAGATTTTATGGCATTATTTTAAGTTAAATTTGTATTTAGGGTTGGGGAATAGCTCAGTGTGTAGAGGCCTGAGTTAATGAGATTATCATTAGTATATTAAAAAATGATAAGCCAAACTGCCACGATTCATTCACTGAGGGATATGACATCTTAGCAATAATTTTAACCTCTTTTAAAATTTATTCGGAGATATTACAAACTTCTTAAAATAAATACAAAGTAAGGTTAAGAGATAAAGGAGTTAGGTTGTATAAAGGAATACAGGCTCTAGACATTGGATCTTCAATTTAAATTGAATAAAGACTACAAAGCTATCTTGTTACCATTTGTTCTGAAAAGGTGGGGCCGAGAGGTTCTTAATAAAATAACGGATCCTTTACTCCTAAAGAATAATCTAGTCTTGAGAACAAGAGGGAGCTTTTTTGTGAAATAATAAACAACGTACGAGTGTTATATCATAATTAATTACGTTAGAATTTCATTTTATATAAGTAGATAAATAGAGAGGTTAGATTCGGGATCCCCTACCTTTAAGGTAAGAAGTTTCACAATTCCCTTACCTTAAAAAGATATTCTGCCATTTTTGCTATACCTTAACACATAATTAGATTATTTAAATAAATATCTATGATCTTGAATTCCTGTCGAGAGTTTTTCCGTGGCTCATCTCTTGCATCTTTCCAGTCGAACCATTCGTTCACCAAGGATGTAATGATACGAACTCGTGACCAACTTCCACCAAAACACAAAACCTTTGAAGTAAGGATCATTTTTTTTCAGAAGAGGGAACTCGCTTACAGTGAGGACTTGATTCCGTGTGTGCATTCCCAAGCTTAAAACTATGGTTCAGAGCGTTGCTATGTGTTGACTGTTTCTGCCAGTCATTACAAAAGAACTTTGTTACTCATTTGTCAACTGGCGAACTTAGGACCAAGACTTGTCAATCTGAGGGTTAAGTATTTAAATGGAAAATATCAATGGAAATTTATATTAATACTCCATAATGGTATGTAGCGTGATATGTATAGGCACGAGCCTGCTATTAAAAGCATATAAGATGAAGCGTCCGAGATAAAAATGAGGCAATTCAAAAATTGTTTATTCCAAAAGTTCTAACACATTGTTCCCTTATTTCTGGTGGTTTTACTCTGGTTTTGAACCTGAAATTTCCAGAGCATGAATCATTGCTTGACAACGGGCTAAAAATGTGAAACATTTTTTGACCCAAAGTTGTGAATTTGGGGATTTTGATTTTGAACGCCTTAAATATAGTATGTAAAATTAACAACGGTGTTGATGACCTTTTAGTCTAATATAAGAATGACGCTAAAGTTCTATTTTTTTAAAATTCTGTTATATTTGTTTAACTTGACATAAGATTCAAAGTCTAAACCTCACCCAATTTTCGAAATCATTTCTGCGTTGCTATTACTTTTCCCTTCAGTCAATCTACCCTTCACTCGCAATAAAGGGGCTTCGGTTTTTCTATTTATTTTATGAATTGCCAAAGATTTTTCTTTTTAAATTAGATAGGTCAGATATTTAGCTCTCTGACGTTTTTGGAGAAATTACAATCACAGAGCTTCGTGAGCAATGACGTTACTTAATTTTATTATTATACAGAAAAAATATGTACGTTTCTGGTCGCTTCAAGAAATTTCGCCATATCTAAGCAAAATCTCTCACTATCACTACCTTCTCAATAGATATCTTAGAAGTTATTTAATCAACAATTAATTAATTAATGATGTGTTAATCGTCTCACTAATAGAGTAATTGTTTTTTTAAATAAATTTAAAAAATTTTTTTACTAAAATAGAGCCAAAAACTGAAAAAGAACACTATTATTTATTATAATGCAATTGGGAAAAACCACAATGCAAAGCCTTATGTTTCAAATCTAGTAATACACCCACTTACCAGTCGACGTTTCGCCTATTCAGGCATTATCAAGACACAAAAACAAAAAAGGGTTATGTGAATCACATCTCGAAGAAAAAGGTGCAATACATCCCAACGATCATCAGCCCAAACAAGCTCCAAACATGAGACAGCACCCCACCACCAAGACGTTCAACATACAACCGAAAAGAAGGTAATACGCAACCAGCTGGGAAGGTTATAGAATCAGCTGATCCACAAAACATATCAAGTAATACTAACCTATACAAATTTCAACACATTAGCAATGTAGCCAATTTTGTCTTTTAAAATATTCAACGTTTCCGAATAATATTGGTTCGAATTTCTGATTAGCTGTTTACAATGCCCTAAGATATTCATTGGTGAAACATCACAATTGCTGCACAAAAGAATGAATCAGCATCAATATGATTGTGAAAATATTGGTGGCAAGGAACCTAACACAGCACAGGCCCAGCATACCAAAACCTGTAAGCATCAATTTGATTTTGAGAATGTTAAAGTTATTTACAAATAGAGTGATGGCGTTAGAAGGAAGTTTTTCGAGGCCATGCAGGTTGCGCAAAAGATTGACATTTCGGTTAATTATAAAACAGATTGTAGAAATTTGAACCAATATTATTCGGAAACGTTGAATATTTTAAAAGAAAAAATTGGCTAACATTGCTAATGTGTAGAAATTTATATAGGTTAGTATTACTTGATATGTTTTGTGGATCAGCTGATTCTATAACCTTCCCAGCTGCTTGCGTATTACCTTCTTTTCAGTTGTATGTTGAACGTCTTGGTGGTAGGGTGCTGTCTCATGTTTGGAGCCTGTTTGGGGTGATGATCGTTTGGATGTATTGCACCTTTTTCTTCGAGATGTGATTCACATAATCCTTTTTTGTTTTTGTGTATTGATATTGCCTGAATAGGTGAAACGTCGACTGGTAAGTGGGTGTATTACTAGATTTGAAACATAAGGCTTTGCATTGTGGTTTTTCCCAATTGCATTATAAAAAAATTATTTATTTAAATTCCGTACCATATTATAATGATAGTACTACTGTATGTAATTACTAAATATGGATATTTTTAACATGCACAATTTTGCAACAGCGTATTTATTGACAACTTTTAAACAAACGACTGTTATTTCTTCTCCATTGTCTTTTAATGTTTGTTATGACAATTATTATTTTTAAATATAATTCATAATTCAAAGAGAAAAATAATTTATACCGAGAATATCAGATAGATTTGGATGGTATCTTACCTTACCCTGAAACTAATCTTAAAATAATATTTAACTTTCAAATAATTTTTTGATCCAAAGATATGCGTAAGTTAAAACTAAAATAAATATCTAATAATGGATTGAAATGGTCAGGGGGTCCAGTCAAAAATTACACAAAGTAAGTTATTCTTACTTACCCCCCCCTGACCATTTCAATCCATTTTAGAACTATCCAATCAACTATTTTCCAATTTTCTACAGAATCTTATGAAAGGAAGTGAAACGGTCTTCATCGGTTAACAACTTTGACTTACTTTTATTTCTTTTCTTTTAATCTGATTGTTTTATAACCTGTCTTTGTTTAATTCCGCAGCTAAATTTATAACTATTTCTGTCTTAAATAAAGTTATAAGTAATATTTTAATCATAATTTCATGCTATTATTATACCCGAAAAAGCGACAAAATGAAAACACACATTCCCTGTTGGTGACTTTCAACATACTTTGATACTGAGCTCATATTCCTCCGATTGTTTTTGCAAGAGACATTTGTGTGTTCATACCTTTTAAGAGTTAAAATAATCTATTTTTGATTGCGAATCCCCATCCCGGTAAGAATTCAGTTGGTTAATAAAAAACCACGGGGTAAGATGGAGCGATGCGCTGAGTCGTGCAACAACTGCCTTATGCACCCCGATCGGTAGTTGGGATTTTTTATTCTCAACAGGCGTCCAAGTTGGCGAGAAGTGTAATATATTCTTGCTGGGTTTTTGTTATTTTCTTGGCCGTGCTAGCAACTTGATGTGAGAATTGGGAGCCTCCTAGCTCCCTTCCCAAGTTTTCTCCTCCTCATCAGGCCAACTATAGTCCGTGATTGATGACTTTTCTTTTCGTATAATGGCTAATTCGGAAACTTCTTCCATCTTTAGTCGGATGAAGGGAAGTTTAAAAGTTGCCTGCTCCAGGGCTCGGCTTTCTTTATACGTGTGTAGAAAGTAAGGGACTTTTCTTTATTGATCTAGAGTCAAAAGAAAAAATTATTGCTTCAACTTTATGATTTTATTGTATTTTTTTGTTTACCTCATTTAGCCTTTTTTATCAAGTCGATTTAACACATAAACGAGCACCAGTTGAATGCATTGAACTACAGTAATTTCGAATAATTAATAGTTAATAAGGCGTGCAGGATTAAGAGGGTGAAGAGCTGAGTTGCCATGCCGAGGGTCCTGGGTTCAAATCCCGCTTGGTACTTTTATTTAATCTGCTAGCAGCCGCAGACTGATCCTATGAGATCTAGGGTTCACAGGAGGCATGCTCAGGCCCTATAAAGTGCGCATCCAAAATAGGGGGGAAATTCTGGCGGTTGAGCGAGATCTTGGATTAATTACTATACCTCTTTGCAAAACTATTGTCCACGTACAGTCTCTACCAAGTAATAAACCCAAGAACCTTCATGTGTTGTTGTGGTACAGGTATTTTTTTTATGAGCACCAGTAATACACTAATTAAACAGCAACCGTCTTTTTGAATAGTTATAATATTAGGCGTTCAGGATCCAAAGTGGGGATTCCAAAATATCAAAAATTTTCGATTATTAGTAAAGCAATTTTGTCTAATATAAAACTTTGCCGCCTTTCTCATGGTTTTGAGCCGAAAGTTTCGGGAGCATGGTGTATTGCTTGACTAAACTAGCAATAAATGTGATAAAGTCATTTTTCAAAATCGGAGTAATCCGGTTTTGATCCTGAACGCCTCATATACTGGTCAATTGTATTGACAATTGTATACATGTGAAATGAAATATATACATGGAGGTGAAGTGGTCTTGTTACACGCTAAACCGAAAGGTTCATAAATAACCGGAACACCCATTTTACTTATGGTACAGACTTAAAAATCAGATCTTCAATCCGTTATAAATTTTTAGCTGGAACAACCTGGAAACTATTTTCTGTGACCATGAGCGCTTTTAATATTAGATTTTTTTCTCTTTAGTACTAAACTTTAAGATGCATGAAACTATTCGCCGTTCCAGATCACATCAACGCTTTCACCAGATAAAACTGAGTACAGTATGTTAAATGGTTTGTTAACTGTTTCCCTAATTTTGATATTCGGAACGTGTTGTAGTATTGATATCCTACAACTACGCCTCCAAAAACCATCTCAATTGATAGCAGTTTTCTTGCCGAGGCAATTGAAACGTACCAGGTTTCTGAAACATACAGGGTGGTACTTATAAGAAACGAATTGTAGAGTCTCTTTTTAGTTGTCATCATGACGTCCTTACTCCACAGAACAGAATTTAACGTCCTAATTACTTTTCTGCCTCTTATTACCTTTTCGTCGATATCTTTTTTGCTGCTGCTCCCCATCAAAAGCCACATGCCTAAATATTTAAATTGTTCAGTTAGGGTCAAATCCCATTCCCCGACTTTTAGTGAGAAGTTTCCACTATTATTCAATGCCCTGTACTCGCTTTTTGTTTTACTGATTTCCAGGCCTCCTGCCACTCTTCCAGCAGTTTCCTTATCATAAAGGAAGCATCTTCTTCTTCATTTGCAATAATGACCTGGTCATCTATGATAATCCCCAAACCATTGCACTTTATTTTACATAGGCTAAGGATATTTTCAACATATACATTAAACAGAAGAGGGGAGAGTGAGCAGCCCTTTTTGAGGCCTTCGGTGATCGCGAATTTTTCGGTGAGACCATTTTATCATTTAATCTTGTATTAAATGTATGATAATAATTATAATATTGTACATTAAGAACGACAAATAATTACGAGAAGGAAAGTTGTATAAACAAAGTTATTAAGCTAATTTAATATAAATAAAGTTTCAAATAACACTTAATATAAATTTTATATCAATCTCAAATATTTATTAAAGATTTATAAAAATTCTGATAAATTATTAATAATATTTCTTTTGTCAAAGTGAGGAGCCTCCTCGGTTTAATTCGCGATAAACAAAGAAAAAGAACTGCTATTTTTCTTCCGAATTATTCCCTCCTCCAATCACCTAAAGTTAGAACTTCCTTGATTAACTTTACGCCTAACTTGATGAGAGGGTCCGAACAGATTTGTTAGCGGATGCCAAACATCAATGCCGACAACCAGAAATTTTTAATTACTAAAGTCTTGCAAAATTAAATCAGGATCGCCAGAAAAAAAAACCATGGACCATTAATAAATGTTTCATTTAATAATAATTAGCCCATGCTATGGAATAATAAATGGAAAATTAGGTAAATGATGTATAGATAATAAACCATTTCCATAAACCTTGTAGTTTTAGCAATGATGGTTTCCACCTAAATAATTTTGAATAATTATTTTTTCATTTTACCATATTTAGACTACATATCATAAAGTGATTAGAGTTCTATCAACTTTATAATGTATATTTTGTTCTTAGGGAGTTTAAACCGTTATCAGCCCCACTAACTCATAACATGTACTTCTTTTGAGAAGTTAGCAGTAATTTTTCTTAGATGTTGAATGCTCGGGTCCTATAAGTATGAATAGTTCATATTTAATTAAAACATTATTAATTATAAAAATAATATGTATATATATATATATATATATATATATATATATATATATATATATATATATATATATATATATATATATATATATATATATATATATAATCAGTATATAAGCATATGAAATAACATATGATACTGAATTTCTCATTCTCACTATTCATCCATCAACTGTTTTACAGGTAGGAATAATGAGCGTTTGAAAGTTTAGAACCATTTCATTCTAAAAATTAAAAGATAAAGTAAAACATAATTTTTGTTTCATATTTTCAAACAGTTGAACACGTACTCGTATGTGTTAACTGAAGTGATTGATGATTTGATAATTTATTGTCAATGATAATTTATAAATAAACTATTCGTGACTAACCCAATGTGTAGTACAGAGAGAAATTATTTATTTCGTTACATCACACTGCCGTTTACAAAATTAAGTTTAATTTTCCATCGACTGACATCAGTAACATACACATATTTCATTTTGAAGGTATAATCTAATGATAAAATACGTTATCAAATCAGGAATCACAAATTTGTACATTTCAACGCTCAGGTTATTCGATTTATTCATTCGTCCATAAACTTTTTATTACAAAAATTATGTTTAAAATACAAACCGATTAATAAAAAAAATCGTTATGTTTGTACGTATGAAACTCACATATATTAATATATTTCAGTGCACGGGAGATAAACAACCTCTGGCTAAGGCCACATACTAGAATCAAAATTCCCGCATCTACACCAAATTTTAAGTAGAAACCTAGTCCTTCCGCCTTTTTAACTTCTTTTGTATTAAAAATTATATTTACTATTGGAGTCCTTTATTATTTTTGATGCCCAACTTGATCTTCCGAATGAAGGAAAATTGTGCGATTACCTTATACTTAAGTACTTCTCATTCTTTAGCTCTAACTTTTTTGTTGGAATATGAAAAATAAAAGGTAATGTATATATATATATATATATATATATATATATATATATATATATATATATATATATATATATTATTTATTTATAATTTACAATATGCTTATAAATACTTCCTACAAAAATTAATTAATTATAAGATAACTAACTATAAATTTATATTCTTTATTTCTGAAATCGCATGAGCCTGCTGAACGGTAGAGGATACAGTAGGTGAAATAATCATTCTTCTGAATTGGCATAGTGCTGCTTAAACTATTTCAAAGGAAGAACGATGATACTCTATTCCCCCTATTTTTAAACTACATTCCATAAAGAACCATTTAAATTTGATAACCGTCAATAAATCAGTTTTTTTTAACAGAAAGAAAAATTCAAGTTTGCCAAATTTTTGGGAGCTGACTACCCTTTTTGAATTCTCATGGAAACCATTTACTTTTAGTATCTGATATGATATTCTGCGCAGTCATAAGAGAATTTAATTTGTTTACATACTTCAATGGATGTCTATAAATAATTGTCAAGCATGACCTTATGTTTAAAGATATTATACATTTAATGTAGAAAGTTCTATACAAAATATAGCATAGTTCACAATGTCACAACATGATACAAAATTATGTATATTAAAATTTGTTAACCCGGTTTATTAGATATTTTTGCACCAAATCATAACTTTTCTGACCGATCTTAAGCATGATTAAGAGGTACATGGAACGTCCGATAGTCTCAGAAGTATGGTTACAAAGACCATGCAAGGTGGGGCAATTTGTTTTCATAATTGGCACCACTGTCGTGTAGAGAATTTTCTAATGGTCAAAACAAATCATTGAACAGTCTCGGTTCGAAACGGGATGTAATAGAAGGCAAACACGTCAACCACTCCATCATCCGTTCTCTTCACTTACAGCAGATGTGAGATTTTCTTGACTCAATAGTGACTGGGGACGAAGCGGGTAAATCACTGTACTCTTGAATCTAGAAGGCAGTCTCCACATTGGAGCATATCTCATTCACCATCAACCAAAACATTCATGTGGAGAGGAAGATCATGCAATTTGTCTTTTGGGATCGGAAAGAAACATTGTTGGTCGTTTTTATGCCCCAAGGAACCACTATCACTACTGTAATATTCTGTGATATACTGAAAAGGTTAAAAAACAATTAATGACAAAAGTATGGATCACTCCTTCAGGCCAACACAGTACTTGCTCGTCTCATTCGGATGGGATACTGTCACCCATCCTACTCTCCGAACCTGCCACCGTCGGAATACCACATTTTAAATAAATTGAAGGAGCTTTTGGGTGGTTTGAAAATGAATAGGAGGCCTCTCGAACTGTCGAGCAATGGTTTCGGTAGATGGAGCGTAATGTATAAAAAATCTCGAGGCTTCAAAAATGTATTGATATCATCGATTAGTAGAGAAATAATGACACGTTTTTACTTAAGTATTGTAAATTTCTTTTAAATATATTTATTTTTATATTTTTATACGTGATGTAAACTTAATTTCTGGACGTTCCTCGCAGGCTATAAAAAACTTTGGAATTTTACCAATTTGAGTTTTTTTTATATTGTTATTACATCAATTTTATTGTATTTGAATATTTGTATACACTTAGCCGATATTATTTTAGCATTGTCGCAATTTTGTATATTGAAATGTTCATGTTCTCACGAGGATAGAGTGTATGTTGATCGACTAAGTTGATCTCTTCTTTAAACCACTTTAGCCAATGAAAAACACCGTAGTATATATAACATTTACGACCCCTCCTATCTACAGATTAATGTTTCAATCATTTTTATAGTATTTTAATGACAGGGCATTAGAGACAGTCCTTGGGAGGATAGGGGCAGGGAGTTGGCCCTTTTTCCCGAGCGTTCTGCTCAGGGAGGGCTATAAGATAAGGAGGGTGAGCCAGCAGTTTAGATAGAGCCTTCGGGGGACTTTCTTCTCTCCTCCCTTCCTATCCTGTCCTTAATCCTCGCTCCTTTATACTCTCGGCCTCTTTCGGGAATTAATCTTGTCCTATCTAAGCGACATAATAAAATATATTTTAATACTAATTAGTAAATAAAATACAAAAAAAAAACCCTGAAATATTTAGGTGAATAATGGAACCAAATATATTAGAAAAGACATTGAATGAAGTATTAAAAAGATCAAAACAGCTTTTTTCAACTCACCAAGATATTTCCAACTAGAAGTCCGCATCCATTAATGCTTAAATAAGACACTAATTGATTGTAATCCTCAAAAAGCACAGTATGCGGCCGAATATTTGATGTTAAACAAGAAAATGGGTAACACAGAGGAATAAGGCATACAGTGACTTAGGTGAAATATAAATTGGTTTCGAATTTTTTTTTACTCTCATATTTATTTATATGAAGGAGCGAATAACATTTACTACTCGGATTTAGGTCTCAGCCTTGAAATAGGATGTAGCTGGTGAACTATTTTTTCTGTCAACCGTAGATCGATCTATTGGGATCAGCAGTCCCTTCCTGAATTCTACAGTTATATTAATTCATCTCCTTTCATTAATTTTGACTTGAAAACAGTAAAGTTCATTTATTTAACGTATTACCCTTCATCGATTGTCGAGGTAAAGGAATTTTTTAAACTCCTTAAGTTCAAAATGAGAGAAAAGCCTATCGTTATCATAAATTTCAAAAATAACAGCGGATGAAAAAAGGCTATCAATATTTCCTCTTCTCAGAAATCACCAGCATGCAGTTCAGGAAATCAGGGTAGAAGTAGAAATAAATAAAGTCCTAGGAACATCACGATCCAAATGCATACAGTTAAGACAAATAACTGCGACTTTTCTTGTTTAAAAGGTTTCTTATTTGGAATTTTCCTTTGATAATGTAACTAACAATATGTGCCTAATGGCATTTATATAATTTCTTAACCCTGGATTGCTACTTGGGGTACACCTGGACCCGAGTGCCTCTATTAAGTGTTGCTCTCGGTCGACATATAGCTCTGCAGTTCTGTGATTCACAGTGGTCTTTGTGTCTATATAATTATAAACTTGTACTGAAATACTTAAAAAAGTATAGGAGTTTCAACAGCTGGTACACAAGTGTGATTTAAAATAAGCCGAAATAGAATATTTATCATTTTTCAATAATTAATATAACTGTTTCATGATCTACTTCGAGGCTATTTGAATATTAGAGGATTATCACATTAAACTTAATAACCTTTTGATTTTTTTTTTACAAATGGAATATGCTAAAAATAATTAAATAAATTCCATTGTTGAGCAAATAAAATGAAAAAATATCAAGTGTAAACAATGCTGCATATTAGGCCTTTGATAATGGTACTTTATAAATTTATAGAAACTGCTTTCTATTAAGACCGTGGAAAATTCTAAGGAAAAGTCTCCAAACTAAAACAGAAATTGAAAATATCTGTCCCAATATTTCGCCCATTCAGGCAATCTATCAGGGTAGAAAGAGAATAACAGCAAAACAAAACATGATTAATGCACCCAAGAAACCCCACCACCTCCAAGGCTCAAATGGAACTCAACTACTTTCTTTTATACATACAAAACATTAATTAAACTTTGTCTAATTCCTAAAGTTAGTAGTTTTTACTAACGGGTCTGCTACAATGGGGTGCATGTGTGCCCCAAATAAAAAGACGGTTTTTATTGCGTTTAATTTTAATTTTTATTTTAAAGTAATATAAAAATCTCTTAATCCATACATCAAAAAAATAAAAAATACCTAATGAGAATAAACTAATTACTGAATAAATGAAGCACACACATTTTCTTGATGTTCCAAACAAATACATTTTTTAGATAGAGCACATTTAACACTAGATTTTTGGTCTCGAGACCTGGAACAGAAATTACACCGTCCTGGTGTGGATTCTGGACTTCCTCTGGCTTATTCTACCACGGGAAAGTGTAAAATACGGGGGATATTTGACGGAGTTCTCGTCTTAAAGTTGGATATTCCAATCGCCTTGACATCTGAAGTCTAATCAGATCTACGGCAATTTTTTGTAGAAAAGATCTTCGGTTTGTAAATGTTTTTACAAATACTTTGTCAGCTACAGCACTCCCTCTTAACAGTAACGTAGAATTTTATCCTGTAATGTTTTGAATATCAATTTTTGAGATGACATTACACCTAAAAAATTCAGTTTACTGAAAATCACCTCCACAAATTCTAAATATCCACTGCATTGACTGAAAAGAGTAAGTAGTTTCATGTTTATAAAAAAAAATATTCCTTTTTTCCTTTTTTTTAAATAAGTATTAAGAAATTTAAATGTTGTCTGCTTACCAAACTAAAGAATCTTAGTCCTGGAAAATTTTACACCGATTTATTAAAATTAAAGGCCATGGGTCATAGAAGACCAAGGAGTAGCTAATTTGTCATAGGATAAATGGGGTAGGGTAGGAGGATTAAATGAAAAAAACATACCGAGAGGTCAGATCGATACGAGAAAATTATTTCTGTGGATGATGGAAAAAATCACTGAAAGCGAATGAGACTCAACGAAAAAGTTTTGTTTTGTTTTTTTCAGAATTTTCCTTTGAAAATAAGAGGAAAAAATGATAGCTGTACAAGCGGGAAAATCCCTTAGGAAAAGCGATGGTTCGTGCTCCAAGTGAAGCCTCGGGATTTTGTGGATTACACGCCTCCAGTGGACAGTCTATGGATTAAAATCAACCTGGAATATAAACAGGGCCTTACTGGCCAAAGCACGTACGGCTGTATGTGTCCGCCTCTGTTTGCGACCGCTATCTGAGGCCCATTGCTTGCTATTTAATGGCATTGCCAATATCCGATGTATCTCAGTGTTGCATATCTTCATCCCGATACTCCAACTTTGGTGTTACAGGTTGCCATCCATCCTGCTATCGAAAGCGCAATAAATGAAAAGCTATGCTGCATCTTTCTTTAACTTTATTTTCAGATCAAGTTGAACCGCAACGCTCATATTGTGCCACATTTAATATATTAAGTCCATAACACAAGGTTATTTTCTGTTGTTGAGTTTTATACCAAAAGTTGTGAACTCCTCAAAACGAGAATTATTCCTACGATTTTGAAAGTACGTCCATTCAGAATTAGGCAATTTATAGCAGTAGAATTAGGAAACATATGTGATGTATCTCCAATCCATTAAAAAAAATTATTCAAATTGACGCAGAAAACCCCTTTCTTCCATTTCAATTAATGTTCATTTTCACATTTGTTACATAAAGGTTATTCAAATTTGCTTCTATGCTCAAATTTATATCTTTTATAACTAGTATCGGATATAATGTTCATCAACTATTACGAGGAAAATTTACAATCTTCATTGCAAAAGGTACAAATATGTGAGTGTGTGTGTGTGTGCATGGGAAAATCCAGAAAACTTTATTGACAATTTAAATGATTTTTATGCATTTTTTTCAGGTTATGAAATACCATTTCCAGAAGACATCTAAACAAGGTAATGTTCACTTGCTTATACTGTATTATAAATATCTTGTTTATATTAATACCTGGCGAATATAACAAAGTAATTAATGTAATTTTTGTGAAATGCAGTAGAGAAGAAATTAGTTGACTGGAAGATCTAATGTAAGGATGGGGATAGTTGGGGGTGCAGTCAAATTAAACACCAAATAAGTGAATATTTATTGTTTTGTCTGTTATTTCTCACAGCCCTGAAGATGACCTACTAAATAGGTAAAACGTCGGCACAAATAATAAATAAGTATTCACTTATTTGGTGTTTAATTTGACTGCACCCCCAACTAACTCCATCCTTAAATTATCAGTAGTTGATTGGGATATTAGTAAGTATATCATAAATATATTGCATTATTCCAAATTCAAAAAATAATTTTAAAAAGTAGTAAATAACAATACGTAATTGTTCAAATAGTGACTAGCACAAAGAACTTTTTTTTTCGCATCCTCCAAGATTTTATTTACAAGGTAACACAAATTTACAAGAAATACCTGAAAATGCTTCCATATAAACCAAAAGCCTTCTGTTACCTTTCGGTAAGCACAAAGAACTGTTTTCTATTTAATTACTACGTTAATAGAAGAAAGATAATAAAAACGGGTATATACAAACAAAACTTTATATTCCCCATAGGTAGATTACATTTCAATTGGGCTGATAGGAAGAGTTTTAGGTATCTCTTAGATGTATTTGATACAAATAATGATCTCAAAAATGAGATTAAAGATTAATGTTAGTCATAGGTAATAGATTAGCGCGGTTGTTAAGTTAAAATGTGTTTATTAGCCGGGGCTGCAATTCGCACACGAACACGGAGCCAAGACTCTACTATACCGCACGACCGGAAAGACCTCATGGTCAGGTTGCCCCTTGCATGTTACAGTAATCATCTTAAATAGCTATAATACAAGGATATTATTGAAATATATTTTTAAATTATAATTTAAATAAAGATTAGTGAATCTAGAGGTTCTTTACTTATGCCTATTTCAATTCTGTGTGGTTTAGTAGTTAATTTAATGCCTACTTTGTCTTCACTTCAATTTAATATGTCACCAACTGTTTCATTCGATGATCTCTATTTGCTTTAGCTTTTAGAAGTTCGAATGTTCTCCAGTGTCACATTTATCTTATTTAGAGAATTATGGTGAAATTAGACTATTGTAAAATAAAAATTAATTTATCAATATTATTATTGTTATATCAATTTTACTATATTCTTAAAAATGTAAAAATAATTGAAAGAAGATATTTACAATCTTTCAGATTGTAAAATAATCTGAAAATAAAATAAATGACAAAATAATTGGGGGTATTAAGTTATTTAAAAACCTGTACCACTACACGGTAGAGACTGTTTGGTTTCTTGGACAATGATTGTGTAGAGAGGTGATTTGTAATTTATTACTGCTAAATGATTCATTTACGTTCATATGACTTTTAAAATCTGCCACAGCTGGATTTAAATCGGGACCTTCCGCGCGGCAACTCCTCTCCCTCTCAATCAGATCATACTATTTTCAGTAAATAATGAAATAAATTAAAAAATGCAAAAAAAATAAACAAATCCATTGACGACATAGTAAATTTCTCCAAATTCACATGGAGATATATTTGAATGATACAGTAATCATTGAAAAAAATTGGGAGGCTTGATAAAGATATTTGAGTACATTGCGTGATCCGCTAGAGGAGTGGAAGGAAGGAAAAAAGGAAAGGGTGGAAGCACGACAGCGGTTAAGGGCAGAGTGGACCCCCCCCTCATCCACCCCCATTGATTTGGTAACTTGACCGAGATTTATTAGAAGAGTTCTTACTTCAGATATCCTCTCCAACCTAGAACAATTTATTTCTTCACTCACTTCCAACTTTATTTAGTATCCTATTCGGTTTCATTTAATTAACATGTAACATTTTTTAATTTCATAATATATCAATAATCTAACTTAAGCCTACCAGTTCTATCAATAAGACCTCTCCATGCGGTCAATTTAGGAAGGAATTTTAGATTGTTAATCTCCAAATATGTTTAATTAAATTTTAATGAAAGTAGAACTTGTGTGATTTTATTGTGATTTTCGAATCTGGAATTTTCCGTATATAGTCATGAAACAGATTGTGCAGATATGTATTTCTTCAAGATACATTTTTTTCATTACCGGAAATCCAAATAATGAAAAAAAAACACTATGCCCCATGAAACGTCTTTGGTTCAGTATATGATAGAGACTGTAGTGTTCTAAGATCTTGGTTGTGCACGAAGTTGACTTATTCGAGATCTCGCTCTAATTAAGGATATCCACTTTCTAGAAGCTGGATAAGCCCTAGAAGGTCAGCATATCTCACAGGGTCTATCCTTGACTGTTAACAGATTCTTTCAGACAGAGAAAATCTAAAATATTTCCATGAAGAAATATATCGACCCTTTCGACAGACAAATAGAAAACAGTTGCACTCTCTCAAATTGCACATAAAACATTAAACGTTTGAGCAACCGTTGAGACGGATTTTCATTTACATAGCATTTGTAATAGAAATTGTTGTTTAAGAAAACAGTGCTAAATAAAGGGTTCGAAAATGAACGGAATCTAAAATTTAAATATGACTTTCAAAAATGCATAAATTTCAGACAAGACTTATGTTCAGAGATAATCTCTCAGAATAAACAGTAGAAGATGGAAGATACAAAATTATCAGCAGGTTGAGATTGGTACGTTTTGGACTCTTTATACTCCACAAACTACAGTTGCTAGTTTGCGATATACGAGTATAATCACTATTTCAATCTGTCAAAAACCTTGAACCTTGTGGGGTATACAGAGCCTCCTGGATCTCACTCGGCCTCTTGAATTGGATACCCTTAATTGGAGAAAATCCCTTGGCGATAAAGCGCGATCTCGGAAAAATCACTTTCCTTAGCAAATGTTTTCCTTGAAACAATGAAGTATATACTATGTATCGGACCAAAGATCCTTCATGGATTGTAGCGGTACTTTCTCTGCATCAATATTTACGTCACATGCTTTTAAAAAAGAATTTCCTTACATCCAGACGATTAGGCACTTACTTTGGAAAGGCATTGCACCTCACCCGGTACTTCATCGCGTACGCTTGATGAGGAGCCTTATAAAGTTTAAGAGTTGTTTAGTCATAAATCATCAGCATTTTAAATTAATTTGTAGTAAGAGTTATTCAGGATATATTTCACTAATAATGGAATGGGACATTCGTATTATGTTTTCCTACTCAGATCAGTTTCACTTCCTCAAACAGTGGCATCGACAAAGAGTCCAGATATAATTTAGGATACGGTCCAGGTAGCCACTTATAGGCGGAGAACATTTATAGAATGAATGCGTCCGTTGGGGCGTGACGATGTGGTCCCTGGAAGGTATATAAATATCAAAAGATGGGGAGGGGTTGAATACCGAAATTGGAACCCTTGGCCAGTACCGGGATTAGGGAAAATGGGCGGGCTACCTGAAGACCCTCAGACCTAATGGTTTGTCCTCAGCGCTATACATAAGGCCCTGAGCGTCATCATCCTAAAGGGCCGGTCATGGTTGTCTTATGGCCCCATCGATGGTCAATAATCAAACCGAAATAACTTTAATATTATAAAGGAAAATGGTGCTTACGCCAGTGTAATATTTACACATCAGCGTTTCTTAATAAAAATTCATATCGCTTTTTCAAAAAAAAAAATTCATAACTAAAAAAACTTATTTTTTCTATAGTGACATTTGAAAATTCCATGTGAATTTAAAAAATTAAAATTTGGATATTGGTAAAGCAAAGCATTCCTGTGATAGGCTAATAATAAGAATTCCTTTATTAACCATTAATTTTTTTTTAAAGCTTCAAAGTTATTTTTATTTTAACATATCTAATTATTCCCATACAACTTCATGAGTTTTCATCATGTTTAAATATGACAACACTCAGAATATAGATATGAAATAATATGAATTTTTTTATTAAAAAAAAATCAAGTTGGAAATGAAATATCAGATATGCCTTAACTGAATTTTAAAAAAAGCTTCAAGTAATACGATCGCTATTGAAGACTAGACTCAAAAATCCCAGTTTTTTAGTTATGTCGTTGTTCTTTTGAAGGAGCCATTTGAAAGATTATTCCCTTTGAATTCCCATTGAAAGATTTGAAAAATAGTAGTAGGCATTATTCTGTTTAGTATAATTTAACTAAATCTAGCTCTTATAATTTTTCCTTCCTCTTTGTTTCGTTATTCTTTAGATTAATTTTTCAACAGTTTTTCTATCAATAAAAAATTAAAAGGTTATATCTGTGGCACCTGTGCATAGTAGACTAAGTCGAATTTTGTGAATTTCAAGCTATTTACTTAGAATCGTAATTTTTCTGAACTTATTTTAAGTTCAAGATTGGAGTAACAGCCCACGATTCACAAAAGAATATCCTTCATTGCAATGGACGGAACACTTAGCGTGCTAGACACAAGGAAAGAGAAAAAAAATACGATTCTAAGTAGATAGCTTGAAATTCACAAAATTCGACTTACCCCACTATGCACAAGTGCCACAGATATTTGGTAATGATAACGCTCCGCTTCATTCATTTATCGTAACATTATGTTACTATAACTAATCGGAAGATAAAACTCAGTAATTAACGTTCTTTCACAATAAAAAAAATAAAAACCAAGATTAAAAGACTGAATACAAGATTTGATTAAAAATCATTCAATTATAAAACGATATCCTTAAAATATATAAACGATAGAATTTATAGATTATAAATAGAACATACTGTATAAACTATAGAATATATTTTTTGAGTTTAAAATAAAAATCATTCTTTCTTGTTCTCTTGTAGCAATAAAGAACTTTATCGTATATAGTGAAATATAAGTACTTAAATGGCTATTATTTCTAAAAAATACGTTTGTGACATTTACATCTAGAAAAGACATATAAATTCGAAAATATCATGTTTTATTAATAAAAATATTTTCTAATCAACGGGAAAAGAGGTTATTAATTTATTTATTTTTTAATTTAAAATTAACGATGTCTTATTAAGGACTAAACAATTTTTTTTTCTCCAACGTTTTCATCAGATTGAGGCTTCCTATTCAACCAAAAATTTACTTTAAATCATGTTTCCACTTTTTTCTTTCTTGTATATCTTCCTCCCTGAAACCACGGCCGTGCACTCTTTCCTCAATGTCTTCTGATCATCTTTTTTGAGGCCTTCCTCGCCGTTTCCTCTCTTCGGCACTCCAATTGAGAATTAAGTTGGAATTAAGAAGACTATACCATTCCAATCTTTAATGCTCTATAGTTTGTAGGATGTTTTGTTGAATTTGCACCCGTTCTCTAATTTTGGCATTACTCCTTCTTTCTAGTCTGTAGTAATTCCCACAATTAAGGGTACTGCATTATTTGGCTGTTAAGGTTTTTAATAATTTATTTTCCACAGCTGGATTCGGAAGCAGGAATCTTCAGGAACTCACTGACTAATTGAACTACCCTGCTCCATATATTGCAAATTGCGAATTTAAACCATATTTTTTTTTTCAAAATCATATGATAATATTTCAAAACCTTCTTTCAAATAGGTGATAAATATTCCTGCAAGAAGCAATGATTAATTAATTATTTTTCTGCTCTTATTTATATAACATTCTGCATGAAGGACGACAGTGGTAATCCTAATGAATTCGTCATTACGATACATAAAGAAAAAAAAATGGGGAGAGCTATACTTTTCATTGGGGGTTCAGCCCAAAGCCAGCGGTATTTTAAGTCAGACTTAAGACTCTTAAGTTGACAATCACCTCTCAGCATAATTTGGTAGTTGGTATTACATTCTTTTCAGCACAAATGATAATTTTCTATAGATCTCAGATAAAAGTTCATCTTTGATTATTTTAAAATCTTAATTTTCGTTTAAACGCGTGAAGATTTAAAAATTGTAGACGATTATGTGGGGTCTTTATTAGAGGACTACTAAAAACCACCAAATGAAAACAATTTTTAAATAGCATTATTTTCTATGAATTGTATGTGACCCCCGTCAATTACAATTAAATATCATAATTATTTATGATAAGGAGCTCATATACAAGTCCGTAATTGAAAGTATATTGCTGTATGGAGCAGAGACATAGACGATAGGCGCTGCTCTAGGAAAAAAGCTACTTCCTACTGTGATGGACTATTGGAGGTGAGCTGCCAGTGTATCCGGACTAGAAAGAATGACTACGGCCAAAATTAGAGAACGATTGCAAATTCAACAAAACGTCCTCCAAACTATAGAGCAAAAAAGATTGGAATGGTGTAGTTATCTTAATGCTAACTTAATTCTCAATTGGAGTGCCGAAGAGAGGAAACGGCGAGGAAGGCCTCGAAACCTTACGATAGAGCGAGATTCCGGACAAATTGCCTCCTAACAACTATTTATCAAGAAGTAGTACAGTCTTTAACATGTATTGAACACAAGCCCCTTCATGGACGTAAAATACATATAATATTATATATATATATTTTTTTTATTTATGGTTCTATTTAATTAATTCATACCGTGCCTTGGTAGCTCAATCTTTATAGCACCACTCTATAGACGCAGGCGGACCCAGGTTTGAATCCCGGCTAAGACATAATCTTTTATCTTCAAAATCAATATATATATATATATATATATATATATATATATATATATATATATATATATATATATATCGAAATCTCGATTTAAAAAATGACTATCGAGAAATCTAGATTGTATATAGTAGGATATATATAGTTTTAATTGATCTCACACTTTTGCTACACTTGATTTATTGTCATATCTAATGCTTCATATTTCAATAATATGACTACAAAATATTATTATTATTACAAAATATATGAGTTCACATAAATACTGGGACATGAGTAATCCCACTGGATCATTAATACATTGATAAATTAAGTGGAATGTTGGAATTTTGTGAGGGTGTGAATGGTTTTCACCCGTTCCATCGTTAGCTTAATTAGGAACACTCAAGTTTACATCCTACGTTCGACATGGTTTGACCTCTCGACATCTCTCTGTTAAATGTTATCAATGATATTTCGGTTATTCTCTAAAACTTATAATTATCATGACAAATACTTTTAATATTATAATATAGTTATAATGTCGTTAATGTACAAATTTACTAATAATATATAATCATCATAATGAATTCTTTTTCTAATATTGTTGTATTATTACTTTCTATTTTATATATCTTTGATACAAATATACTCAAGCCAAATGCAAAGATAATGTTCATCATAACGTAGCTCATCGTTTACAGCGGCTTAGATACCCTTTTTGGATTTTTTATAATGCACAAATAGAAAGACTTTTTTATAAATAAGGTATAAATGAACTGTTATATTCGAAAGTGGTATAAATCCTCATTTTCTTATGATATCTCAAATTTCCATTTGATTTACTTTTAAGATGCGAGTAAACGGATAAATGCTTTTAGCACTAAGCAAAGAGTGACATTTTAAACCCTATACATAAATTAAATTATATTATGAAATAATAGTTACAAAAATAAAAGAATAATAGATTTTTTTCTATCCAAATGGACTTATACCACTTAAAATAACAGCTCAAATGCAAACACTCATCTTTTAAGGGTTGCATATTTTAATATTTCACCGAAACAGTTTATACATATATAAATAAAAACCAAAACAATTTTTTTGTGGTTTAGCATTCCTTATCTTTGATTCCATTAAAAAAATGATAAGCCAAATGCAAAGATTCATGATAATTCATGATGATGTAACGCATCTTTAGAACGACTTTATTTATTCTTGATTAAATTTTTAGAAATTTGTTGACCTTTTTTTGAGTATTGAGTATAAATGGATCCATTCATTTGCTCTGCTGATTACTTTTAAGTTTGGCATATTTTAATATTTCACAGAAATGGTTTATATATTTAAAAACAAAATTTCTGTGATTAATGCCCCAATTTTAGTTTAATTTCATTTCAAATTTATGTTCCACAACCATGATTACATCAGTTGTATTGATGAATATACATACATGTAATGTAATTATGTATTGTATTGTATATAAAATTAAATAATGTAATTAAGCATTGTATTGTATATGAAATTAAGTAATGTAATTAAGTATTACATGATAAAAAACAAGTAAACAGCAAGTATTAAGTAAACAAACAAACTTCAGTAACTAGGGCATCGCAAAATCTATCATGTTTATTAAAATATTATTACTGTTTTGAGACTGGGTGCGTGCAAATATTATATTGACCCCGTTTAAATAATTTAGATATTGTGGACAGAGATGAAAGTCTCTTAACCGGTGATGTTGGGAGAAGTTGGAGAGGAAACTTACCGTAGCAACTTGGATTCCTCAGTGAATCTGTCCTAATGAAGTTGCCTCGCTACGTCCTAAGGGAGTAGAGCCGGTGGCAAAACTGGAAGATTAATGTGTAGTTGAGGATGGTAACTTCTAACAAACCAGTTTTCAAGAACTAATGGATTACAGGTGTACTAGCCTTTAAGCATCTGCATTACATCGCTTGTGCTTTAAATTTATTCAATTTCAGCGCAAAATTTCGGAAATAAATACGCTCTACTTATTACTTTTCCGTTTCAACATGCTTGCAAAATTCCTATCAGCAATTTAAATATTTAAAAAAAAATTTATTGACATTTTCAACTGTATTATAACAATACAATAAATAAATGTAATGGCATAGATGAAGGCAATTAGAGAAACTACCCAGTAGTAGTACTCAAATAGCAAATTCAACTTAGAAGGTCAAGAAGCCATCTTCTTTTCAGACTCCTCGGAGGATTATCGGGAATCGAAAAAGTAGCTAAGCTAAGCTAAAAGAAGTAGTTGGGATCAAATCAGCAACAAATGGAATAGTGAGGTCATTATGGATGACTTTATTTGTAACAAAGTAAAGAATATTAAGGAGCGTTATATATATATATATATATATATATATATATATATATATATATATATATATATATATATTACTTTTTATTTATATTTGTTTGTTAGAGCTTTTTTTCCTGTTAATTCTATGTAGGATGATTACCTAC
The DNA here is from genome assembly GCA_037127475.1 of Arma custos. Classification (NCBI taxonomy): domain Eukaryota; kingdom Metazoa; phylum Arthropoda; class Insecta; order Hemiptera; family Pentatomidae; genus Arma; species Arma custos. The sequence continues at coordinate 112,858,399 of CM073764.1, forward strand.
GCCTCATCAAATTTTTTAGAAATTATTTTATTTAATAACCCCCAAATCCATCTCAAATATCCCTTCAATAATGTTCATAAGGTTCATATTCTGCAACTCCGTGTTGTGTAACATATGTTCTCTTGTGGGCATTCTCTTTTTCGGGCCGAATGCTCAATGAAATATCTTGTTTTCGAAAACATTATTGGGTTATTATTAATTTAAAGACCATGTCCATACCATTACTGAACAGTGTTAAGGATTTTATTTTTATAAATTATAATTTTAACATTTCAGGACCTAAGGTTAACATTTCCTCTAAAATATTTGTTTTCTATTTATTGTAGACTTAAATACTTAAACTTCTCGACATGTTCGAACTTATTTCCTTCAATACCTATATCCCCAAATTTATAGAAATACTATTTTATCGTGTGCAGGTACTAAAAAAATTATTTCTGTTACAAACAAATCAACTTAACGCTGTCGAATCTCTTACCAAGTTTTAATCAGTATAATGTATTTTCTGATTAAAACTGTTAAATAGAGTATACAATTGTTTTTACTAAGTTATCATAAGTCACAAAGTAGTAGGATAGTCTTATTGTTATTCGAATGTCGATTACTATAAGATAATACCTTATAAATGCACATAATGCGAATGAATAATAATTGTCTAATTATTGTACATTTACTAAAATAGTTTTAATAAAATCTGTTAAAGTAAAAAAAAAAAAAAGTAAAAGGGTGCAGTAAAAGAACTAAAATCGAGCGAAGCAAATTCCATTAAATGGATTTTGGTGAGAAAAAGAAATCTTCAATGACTTTTTTAAGTGTTAAATCCCGAACATATACCTTACTGTACATACATATCTACAGTTCCTTACAACCTAGATAAGCTTTTTGCTGACTCATATGTAGACAGACACAGAACATTTTCCGAGACTTGATAGTTTTGACTAATTTGACTTTTCAGGATATCAAACCATTCCATTTTTTATAAAACGTATAACTAAGTGATAGCAAAAATGAGTCCATACCATTATGGATATTGAAGTAATGAAGTAAGGAATAAAAGCCATTGTATAAATAATTGTTTGGAGAGCTAATCGATCCTGCGAGGGAAAGTTTAATGTTAGCTATCAATCCTATCTAGAGGAGGACTGCCAAGATTTATTTGCGGGATTAGTAAGAAATTAATATTAACTGAATCAGATGGGAGGGAATCGGTCCCAAATCATTTGGGCTGAACCAACGCTTGGCACTAATACCTTACCTTTGGGCTCTTCGGGGACTGAGGCAGCTGCTATTACGGTCTCTCAGTTTATTTATTTTATTTTATTTTCAGGTTAGCTAGAGTTTAAAAAAAAACGTTGCTTTTGTCAAAACTTCAAATGCTCCCAAAATAAAGAGAATTTCATATAAAACAGTTGTAACATTAATTGCATAATCTATTTAATACATACTTAATATAAATATATGCATGAATTTATAAGTTTTTTTTTTACATTTTTGAAGTATTTAAAAAGTGGTGAAAAATGTTAGTTCTAAGTGTTGGCGTTTCAACTTAAAATAACGGATTGGTGTTAATTTTTAATCTATTGTATTTGGGATGATGGGTAATATTTTCTCTCAAAAGATTCAATATATTTCATTTTTTTTACAGAAAGATAACATGTTGACGATTCGAAATATGAAGCCTTTTTAACGCAATATATCTTTTTTTTTAAACTATAAATACTTAATATTAATTTTTATTTGATGGTGATTTTATATTACATAATATTAACATGATTATTAAATATTTACAATCCAAGAATACTATGAACCCAAAAATCGATGAAACTGTCCACAAATATGGCAGAAATATATGTACTTGCAGTCTAATCCGGAAAAAAATGAACAGAAGAAAATAATGATCTACAAAGATTCAGAATGAAAATATTCTGAGAAAAAGAATCCAAATCATACAAACATGATTCTTGCACCATGTCTTGTATCTAAACAAACAAACAAAAAAGTATATTATAGAAACCGTAAAAAACGACTTTTTACCAGTAACCCAATTACTGTGTAATTAAAGATCAAAAAGCATCGTGTAATTGTTTTTTGTTTTTTTTATATTTGTGAAAATAACCTGGGAGATAAGGTGATTACGAAACTAACATTATTCGTTTTATGAACGCGAGAATGCTCATTTTGCGGAGACGAAAAAATACATTCTTAGCTAGTATGCAACTACTTCTTAGAAAACAACATTTCAACTTATAACGCATGTCTTCATCACTTTTGAACACATATAGTATGGGGGTGTCAGAACGGAGTTTTTCAGAAATTTACACACGTGAGTGTAAGGCGTTGAATCTCTGTAGGCCTGGGTTCAAATCCATCTGTGATGAATTATTATTCGGTTAACAGCCACTGATGGACTCTGTAAAATCTGCAGATCCTCCTGCGCCTCACCCATTATTTTTAAAGTGGGTACCCTTAACTGGGTGAAACACCTGGTGGTCGGTTACTTGCCTGCAAAACTGATGTTTAAGAATGAGTACTTTACCATGCATTTAATCCATGGTCCTCCATGGGTTGCTTTGGCACAGGTATTTTTAAATTTGTACGCAAAACCAGGAATTATTCAAGACAATCCTTCTTAATTTCTAATTGTGAAAGATTCGATAGTAGTAATGTTGCACCACGTGTACTAAAGCCATGAGCCCAGAGAATCTATTCAAGTCAGTCGAGGGGAAATTGCGTCTACCAAGTCAGCCAAGGCAATTACAGGTCATACATATTCAGTCCCTTCCAACTTTATACCCTTCCAGTTTCTAAGCCGTCTTTGTGGCAAGATAGTCTAACCAAGTCGTGTGCAGCTGCATTTTGAATTATTACTGTTTAGTGTTAAGTTGCTTCGTGGTAGGGTGCGGCTTCATTCTTTAAGCTCATTTATTCTTGTAGAACCAACAATCTTGTTTTTAATAAATTTTCTCAACTTGCTTGCTCTTAAAGTCGTTTCTATGCATTATAAACTTATTAAGGATAAATTAATAGATATAGAAACTAATAGAATCTAAAACAGCTTAATTATGTACTAAACAGGTCGCGTAAACGGAAAGTCTATGTAACGAATTACATTCCTTAATGAATAGAACGATATATTAGCTGATCTTACGGACATTGTGAATGGCTTTGACGATATCTACAATACTTTTAATAATAATCGAATCCCTGCCAATGAAAAAATCAAAGCGCTCAAATTTGTATAAGATTCGGTAAAGACGAGATCAAAATAGCCATAAGAGAATTAAAGAAATTTTTAGTTAACTAATAAAAGGGTGCGGGAACGCAGGAGTTTCTATGTCTATCATTTGGTTAAATAGATGAAGAAATATTTATTGATCCGTTCTTATTCCGATCCAAAAAAGGGGGTTGAGGACGGATTGTGAGACTGCCGCGGATGAACTTTATTAATATAACCAGATTTTGTTTATACTCATTCAATGTTTGAGATCGGGAATCGTGAACAATTCTTAATACAAAAAAAATAATGGATCCGTATGTATACATAATTTTATTAATCTAACAATAATTAATGTTAGATTCAGCTTTTGAAAAATACCCAAAAACTCTCCATTCTTAACTTGTAATTAATTGTTTTAGATAAAATCATGGTAATTCGCAACTTCCATTTGATTATTTTTTTTCAATAAAGAAGAATTATTGACTCGGTTATCCTACTGTAAGTGGAAGGGAGCCGATCGAAGAAACGTTGTAAAAATAAGCGGGAAGACAAATAAAATGTGAGAGATGGCAGTTTGAGGGCAAACAGCATCTGTCCGCTCTCTCATGCGCTAATTGTGACCGCTTCACGGGAAGGGGTGGGGGTAAAGTGGAGGGGGGGTTTCCACGTTTCCGGGAAAAAAAATCTAGCCCTCGTCTCGAAAAAATAAACGGAAAAATCAGGGATTGGTCCCAGGAAAGGGCTGGTTTGCCCCGGAATTGGATATGGCCCCTTATTGGATGGATTTGTCTCAATGGCACCTACACCACTCTCTCGGTTGCATAATGAAATGAGATCCCCAATCATCGCGCCGCCTCTCCTCTGATAATATTTCAATAAAGGTTTCGCCCTTCCTTTTATTTGCGAAACTAGTCGTTTCCCTGTTGACTAAAATTTGGCGGTGCATTTTTAAAGGTGCTGGATTATTGTGGGCAAATTGAACTTTCACTATTGAACTATTTATTACCAGGTTGTTGAGAGGAGGATATTTTTCAATTGCTCAGGCCAATTAGACTACTGTTACTTGTGGCTTAGCCGGTTCTCATGAAACTCTCCTCCTTATCTCGTGTTATTTATTAAAAAAGTCTCGTTTGAATTATTTGTGTGTGGTGTTATTAAATTGTTTTCTGTATCGGGTTTTAGTATTTTTGTCTTGTTAATTTTTTTTATTGTCTATTTAAATGTCAGTATTGTTTATTAACTTTTAATTGCTTGTTTTCGATAGAATTGAAGTTGATTGAGGTTTTGTCGAAAATGTAGGGACACATTCATATAAGAAGACGGAAGTGATTACGGGAGTTTAGAATTTTACTAAATTTTGTATATTTCAAAGTAATTATATGAAAATTTGGAGACAAAAATGATTAAAAAATGAGAAAAATGAAAAACGATGTTAAACATTATAATTATTTTATTTTATTTTTTTATTGACCTGGACATATCTTTTATCTTCAAAAATAAAAGATGTTAAACATTGAATTTTCATGGTTCCAAGTATCTGCAAGTACTATTTATCACTGTTTCGATTGTAATGTTATAGGCATTTCACTAAGCCCCTAGAGATTTTCAAGTACTTAAGTTAATGTCGGAATACGAGTTATAACAAACTCTTATAATATTTTATTTCAATATCTATAGTTCTGTTTCTATTTTTATTCATTTATATTATTTTATTCTTTAATCAATATCGTAATTATCAATAATGGAAGTTTTCAATGATATAAATTATTGAAAATTAATAATGCTCTTCTCAATTTACACTGCTTATAAATTAGGCGGTCAATAAATTGGCTCATGCTATCATCTTATTAATCGTTGTCCTGATCCTAAAAATACCCATTTATTCCAGCCAAGGGTTTTATGTTTCGGGGAGCATAAGGGTTTTATAGCCGTTATAATCATCGGGCCCATAAAAGTATAGCTTCTAAACCCACAATCCGATCCCACTTTATTGGTCCCCTTTCAATTTTTTTATCGTTGTTAAGAACTAAAATCAAGTGTCTTACTCGCACTATATAATCCTGTATTAGTTATATATATATATATATATATATATATATATATATATATATATATATATATTACAATTTTGAGAAGGGCTTGGTTACGAACGAACTCCTAAAATGTCTGAAGCCTAGATAGGAGGATTGAATTGAGAGTGATCTAATGGATTTGGATATCGTGTGTAGACTGTGGAAGAAAGTTTGTTTTCATAGAATTTATGTAAACATTATTAGGCATTTTTTTTTATGAGCACGCGCTTTTTTACACGTTCTTGTATATAAATTATTTAAATAGTATAAATCATGTGCGATTTATACTATTTATTGTGGAAAGTTTCATCAAGCCCTGTTGTCTTCACAATTGTATTTGATCATATGAAGTGATGTTTTATATTTTGAAGAAAATGAGGTCTACCTGCTATAAAAAGGAAATTTTAGCATCTTATGTTTACGTTATTCACATATGGACAGTCAAACTGACGCCCTTTTGTGAGACTAATTTTATTGAATTTATTGAATAAATGATTATTATATATTTATATGTGAATATATTATTATTATATATATATATATATATATATATATATATATATATATATATATATATATTTATACAATATTTAAGTATATTAACATACATACCACTCCCATTTTATTATCCCTTTTTCACTTCTATCGTTGTAAACAACATATTACCAACTTTATTAGAAATCGCGTCTCCTTGAACACCCCTTATTTTATTTTACTTTTTTTTCTTGTTAAATATTAACTATCTGTCAAAATAGTTTGATGCATTCAAAATTGTGATTAATGTCTATCACATACCTCTCTAAGGATATTTCGATCCCCTAACTTAATTTCTAAAAACATTCTCCATGAAATGTACTTCATGTTTTCATAACTTGAAATGATGTTTTCATATCATTTTATAAATGATAAGTATAACTGCATACCTCAGGTACATTGAGTGCCTATATATCGAATTTATCTGCCCCACCAGTTACCACCAAACACTACATTAAAGACAGACAACTTCTCTTTGATGTGACGCGTCTGTTTACGTTTCATCCACATCTTGATCTTTTTGTAATTCAGCCACTTGTTTTGTATTCGCATGGGTTCAACTATGGCTTATTCTTGTTTCGATGCTGTCTCAATTGGGGACAGATATTATGTTGGAATCATAAAAATAATGATCATTATTTATATATCGAATACATAATTTTCATTATATTTGTATATTGAATATACATGTTATGGCGAAGATTATTATCACCTTGTAAGGTTGCTGGGTTTCGTAATGAATGAATTCCTAAGATTCTAAAAAGCGCTGTGCCGACTGGGAAGCATCTGAGGGGTAGACCAAGGCTTAGGTAGGAGGATTTCGTTAAGAGTGATCTGGCGGATTCGTGTTTGGGTAGTGGACTAAAGTTTGCAAACAGAGATTGGTGGTGTCGGCATCGAGCCTTCTGGTTCGCTAAGCCTTATTATTTTTATTATTATTAGTGGTATATTTCATAGATTTTTTTTTTTAAATAAGCTTCAACAAGTAAAAATGATGTATTTTTTACATCATATGGAAATGCCACGGTAAAATGTAATGCTACTAATTACTTATTAAAAAAATATGTATTGGTAAAGCATATCATTATTAATTTACTAAAAATACCAAGGAAAACAAATTGTAAATGTAAAAACACCGACATCCGAGAAAACCCCCGATTGTTTTCCGTAGAACCTGAAAAATCGATCATTGCCGTTATTTAAACCTATTTATTCTTATTTTGTACTGGTTTGATTAGATATTATTTGCATTAAATGAATACAATCTTTTCATCTTATTAACATTAAGTGGGCATTTCAAAAATTACTAAGTACTTTACTTACCTTCCAAAAACCCGAGCCAGCTTCTCTTAATTCTTCCTTATATACAAACTGCACCTCAGAATTTTAGTTCGAAGTTACAAAAATTTTTTTCAGCTAAGTCATTTCTTCAAAATTCTTGGGAAGTATAACTAAAAATTTTAATTTCCGGTAACACAGCGTTCCCAAGTCGGCTTCACCACTCCCCCTCCTACAACTATATTTCATGTTGTGTTTTTACAGTATGAAGAAGAGAAGGGCAACGTCCACTGCCCAGTTTTTGTTCATTCAATGTGATTGATGTTCTGTCATCAGGAATAGGGGACCCAGCACCCCATACCCAACCCCCTCTGAATATTAATTTTTTGCATTTTTTGTACACCGTCTGAACCTAAAATTTACGGTGGCTGTGGTGTATACTGAAGGGATCGGGTCATTGGGAAAGGGAAGACTGTATAAATACTATTATTTCTTATTATTCTTTCTACGTGAAGAACTTCCAATCTTGGGATTCTTCCATTATGAAACAGGATAATGTAGTGTTATAATTTTTTGGAACGAAATTTCAGTCATCCGAAATGAGGGGTGTTTCTATGAAACTTAAAAGTTTAGAAATCAACAATCCAGCCAGTATGGATTAGGTTAGGTTTTATTGCTTATAGACGCACAACATCTATGGTCATCAGCGTCTTTCTTCCTTTGGTTCAAATATTTATTTCATTATTTATTCATTCATCAGCGTCTTTCTTCTTTTGGTTCAATATTTAGTTCTTTATTATTCTTTTGGTTTAACTTTTATTTCCATTTAACCTATATTATTATATTTTACTGAACGTATTATTTTCTTTAAGAAAGGTTATCACTTTGTCTATATTTGTGGTGTTATTTCCCAGGATAGTCGGGGTTTTCCTATCAATCCCCAAGCCATGAAAATATGTTTTATACAGGGGGCAGTCTTCCAAGATGTGGGTGATAGCAACTTCCGCACTTTGGTGGTGCATCTTTCTCAATCAAATATCCGTGTGTCAGACGCGTATAGATATGCATTGCTACTTTTTCATGCATTACTACTCATCCATACGCGTATGGATTAGGTATATTTAAGCATGATTTCGAATAAATTACCTTTCTTCACAACCGTTCTCTTATAAAAAGTACCACCTAGAGAGGTTTACATGGTAGACTATGTACCAGGTATGTGCTATATAATGGATGCAAGATCCTTCATCCGTAATTGTCATCATTTTTTAATGTGCATCTGTACAAAGAATATAGTTGTAAGTTTTTAATGAGTTAGAATCCTATAAAATTATTTATAATTTTATTAGACAGTTTATGGGTGTTGAAATTTCAGTAACACCTTTGAGAAACGAAATCTTAGTATTTTACTTATGGTTTCCGTTTATCTACGATTTATTTAATTTGTTTGAGCTTTGTTGGGAACTTCTAGTTGTAGGCCCCTGTAACTAACCATCCGACACCTACTAATTTCCCCGCTTCCAAAACTCAAGACCTTCATCTCAACTTTACACTTCACAAAGGTGATCGTATTACCGAAAATTATAAGTTCATCTACGTTGTCTGCTGGATAGCTTCATTTATTGATGTCTTATGTATTTGCTATTCTTGTTATACCATTTATTTGTTTATTATTACTGTTTGATTATTATTATTTTTCTCTTAATTTAGTCATAGCGGGCGTAGAGCGTATTGTTGCTGTATTGATGACCAAGGGTTCGATCGGTGTCCGGCTGGAACAGATAAATTATTTATCTCTTAACAGCCATGGATGGGCCCTGTGTGATCAGTAGACTTTATTGTGCTCATCCAGCCTTTATAAAATGGGTACCCTAATCTGATAATAATAAAATGAGTGGAAAAATCTGAAGATTGAGCTATTTAGGAAATAGTACAGTCTCCATCATGCACTTAGCCTAAGCCACTTAATTTTTTGTAGTGTTAGTTTTTTTTAATACAATCATTAAAGAACTATGACTCGACAACTGTCAGATAATGTCTATACCTTCTATATACTTTTGGAAATAGTCATATTAAAAAAATATCTCAATCTACAAACAAACAGTCTGAATTAATACACAAGGAATGGATATTATACAAACTAATATGAAATTTACTCTTTACTGAGCACAACAGATTCAATGCTTAAACATTGCAATCTTATTTTTAAACCAATTTTAAATACTAATGCTATGGAAACAGTTAATTCTATCTACCTCTAACGCTACGGTTGAGGAGGAACTTGGAGTCCTCAGCAATTTTCTTCCTTCACACATACCTGAAGTAGTTTGTATTATATCAATACATCTTCGGCTACCCTTCTCCATTTCTCGACACCCGTCATTGACAGAAGGCCATCTTAAACATCTTGCATTCAACGAAGTCTAGTTCTATCTCTGCTTCTTCTTTTTCCACCTCTTCGCCCCTGCATCATCATTTTAAGAAGTCTAACGCATTCCCTTCTTTGGACACATTCTACAAATCTCATCCTTGTCCTCTTTATGGTGGAAACAATATCCAGTCTCTTAAAGAGGTTCCTTATTTCCTAATACGCTCCTCGCTCCTCTTCCATGGTATGGCAATAAATAAAAACCATTTGCCAAGTGCAACAAACTACTAATTACGATTATTGTAAAGTGATGAGAAATGCAGATTTTTAAGTTACTTTGAAATAATTTGTCGTCGTGATATGATGAACTGTTATTACAAATCCATAAATCAGAGTTTCCTTCTGTTTATTGTGACACGCTATGGACCCCTTTTAACGGACAGCTTGTTAGCGAAAAGTTGCTAGCAATTACTCATCAAGGGCGTGTAAACGTTCCAAGTGCTCAAAGTTAATAAGCCATCGCTAGGTCTGATAACTACCCACCGGGGTTTACTTTGGCAACATGCAGATGATGCATTCTCATGCACCGTATAATTACAGAGAACTGAAAATGTATAGAGGGAGAATAAATTATTGACTTACTAGGAGTGTGGAGCGGTTTAATTTTCCATTCCTCTGTATATTAAGCCAGTGTAAACAGAGATCCTGATTTATTATAGAGGAGGGATAACTCCACTCGGATTTTATCAGGGCTTTTCTCCTCTCCTCTTTCTGTATCTTTTACGAGCATCTCCCTCGAACTAATACATGCATTAAAATCGATCTCCTACTTTTTATATGTAAAACATCTCAGTGTCTCTGACCTTTGCCTTATCCCACGCAATACATTCTCTTGTCACGTTCTATTATTGAAAAATTTCATATCCTTTTTCACTCGTATTATTTTATTATTTTTGCATCAGCGCAGTATCCGTCAAATATGTTCTCTATGAGTTTTTTCTCCTTGAATTACAGGTATATAAAATTTTGAATAATTTATCAATGGTTTCCAGAAAGTCTCGACGTCATTCTATTTTTTATCTTCTCACAGGAAACTCAAGTACCGGATATAAGGAAAAAAAGAACATGATGGTTTTGGTGATATTTTGACAGGTAAAATTTAGTGGATATGATTCAATACTTGCTGCGAGAAAACTGATTTTACAGTGGTAATGCTCATGTCGTACTATGTAGTGTGATTCGAAACAAAGAGCATTTACAATTTTCCTAAGAATTCTTGATTGCATCTTTTGTATATGGACGTGCTTTGCTGAACCAAAAAGTTCTGCTCCATACGTCCAAACAGATTTTAGTGAGGTATTGCAGTTTAGTTGATTGTTTCATAAGACAAGGATGATCTACAGTTCATAAGATATTTATTTTGTAATTTCTAGTCAGTTCTTTATATATATATATATATATATATATATATATATATATATATATATATATTTATTTTAGATTTATAGAAATGTTTAACTCTTATAAAATGTATTTCTTTACATATATTTATCATTATAAAATATTAACCCTATAATGATGCCGGGCTCCGAAACCCTTTATTTTGATAGGAGTAGTTTTAGGACTACTAACTACTTTTTCTACATCGAACTTCATACATTAATTAGAGTTTTTTTCATATCCACCATGAATTTTTTGTTTTGTTCATATACCCAATTATATTTTGTTTTTCTATTGGCTCTATATTTGTATTCTTAGCCCTCGTGAAGATTAAATTAAAGTGAATTCTAATGTATTATGTCACTTATTTGATCAGCTATTACCGGTATATCCTAAACAGAGTTGGGCGAATGGTATTACTTACCGTGTTTATAATTTTGTAGACTGGGTAGTATAGAAGTATCGCAATGGCACAGCACACTACACTTTGGTGTGATACATTATACAAAGTTGCACAGATGATGCAATATGATCCATTATTATTATAAAAAAATCGTTTAGCGATTTCGCATTGTGGGTAATACGCATTTTCCAACCTGTTCATGTTTTACACAAGTGTGATCAAACTATAGCTCTAACGGTTTATACTCTGAAAGGGGTTATACACCCCCCAGAGGAGTGAAGTGCTTATTTTTATGAACATTATTCAGGAAACCTTTATATTAGGTAGATATTCCGAGGCAGAAGGTAGGTGGAGGGAGTGAGCTTGAGGGAAGGGAGCATTGAAGCCCTGTTAAATATGTAACCTAGCGCCTTCCTTACTTATCCTCCGCTATAATTTCTTTTCCTCTACGAGCTTTTCCTTCATCCATACAAACGACCCTCACTGAAGATTTTTCCAGGGTTTCTCCTCTTTTCCTCCATTATTCTCCCCTCTCTACTAGCTTAAACTCGTTGCTAAAATATAAAAAAAAAAAGTGATGTAGTTGTTAGCAGTGCACCTGCAGTATGCAAATCCTAGTAACTTAATGACCTTTTTCCCTAATTTAATATTCCACGCGGGTACCTAGGAGCCTCTCATCTGCATACTTAGTTGAAGAAAATCCGAATTTATACTAATTGTCCCCCTAGGCCAAGTTAAACAGAACTGCTACGCGGAAGTAGCGTGGAAATTTACATTTTTCGGCTTAATCAGCGCTTTAGTCTTAAAGAAGTTGTACTTCAATCGTTAAGATAACTTTGCTGGAAGGAAACGATAGGATTGTCTCTGGCTAAACGTATAAATATTTCAGAAATACAAGAATGATTACACAAGGGAACAACATTTTTGTTGCATGAAATATTTTGACTAATATTCTACTTCCTCGAGGTGCTGATTTAAGATCTGAAGTCAGTTTGTTTGTATCAGCTTTACTTTTGGGGTTATAATTATAAACTGTTTTTTAAGATGAAAATATTTTTTATTAAGAAAACTATTAAAAACATTACCACTACATATCAAAAAATTTTCTTTTATAAGATTTTCTGGCTTGATTCGGTTCACGGGGGCTGTTTTTAATGCTCCAACAATAGTCCGCCATCATGTGAGCATTCCAGTGACCTTGGTAACGTTCCTCCATAGTTCGAATGTCCTGATGGAACCGTTCCCCTTGTTCTTCACTCAGATCACCAAGATTTTCAGGGAAACGGTCCAAATGGCTGTGGAGGAAGTGTACTTTGATGCTCATATTACAACCAAGCTGCTGGAAGTGTAACAACATTAGTTCATAGCTTTCTTCCTTTTTGTTTCCCAGAAAATTTTGAGCAGTCCAAACGAATTCATTCCAGGCATTTTTTTCAATATCAGTCATGTAACTAATAAAGTTTTCATCCTTTATCAACCTTCTTATTTGGGGACCATCAAAAATTCCATTTTTAATTTTTTCTTGGCTCAAATTAAAGAACTTCTTAGAGATGTATTTATAGCAATCACCACCCTTGTTCAAAGCTTTGACAAATTGTTTCATGAGCCCTAGTTTGATATGCAAAGGTGGCAGTATTATTCGATCCGTGGGCACAAGGGGCTCATTTATTACATTCAGTTGTCCCGGAACCATAGATTGCCTGGAAGGCCAATCTTTTCTAATCCAGTGCTCAGACCTAGCTCTGCTGTCCCATAAACAAATAAAACATGGATATTTTGTATATCCACCTTGTTGTCCAAGAAGAAAATTCACCATTTTTAGATCAACACTTATCAACCACTTTTGTTCGTTGTATTTGATTCTATCCATTACAGAAGCTACAGTAGCATATTCTTCTTTGACTGTAGTTGAATGTGCAATCGGTATCGAACCCAGCTTATTGCCGTTATGCATAAGTACACATTTCAGGCTACGTTTAGAGGAGTCAATAAATAAACGCCATTCATTTGGATCATACTTCTGTACTCCCATTGCTTTCAATAAACCAGGAACATCTGAACAAAAAGCAAAGTCGTCATCTTTAGAAAAGAATGACAGCAATTCTGCCTCTCGGTTACGATAGTATGAAATTCTTGTTTCTGGGGTTAAAAGATTTCTTTGCTTTAATCGAGAAGCTAGAATCTCCGATGTCTTTTTAGAAAGACCAAGATCTCTGATTAATGCATTGAGGTCTTCCTGATTAAAGAGCTGGGGCTCAGAAGTAAAATCAGGGTAAGAATCACTTGTCCGACTTTCATCACTTGAAGAATAGTTTTGTTTTTCTATATCATGATCATTTTGTACAGATGAAGAAGCTTGGGGTACTGGTGCATCGCCAGAGAACAAGACTGGTCGAGTAACAGATAACAAGTTTGGATAAGACCATTTCGACCGGTTATTTTTATTAATTCCATTAATATCAATCACACAAAAATAACAATCATCTTGATGATTATTAGGTTCCCGCCAAATCATTGGTGTTTGATACTTAAAATGGGGTCTTTTCTTATTTGCCCATAATCTCAAAGACTCAACACAGGTTTTACATACCATATGAGGGATCCAGTACTTGTCACGGATGTCCAAAGCGAATCCAAAGTAATCAAAATATACCTGTGTTATAAACTCTGACACACTTAGCCTACAATTTTTGAATGTATATTCACCACAAATGTTACAGAAATAGTTTGGATCGTTTCTACAGATATTTCTTAACTTGGACATTGTTATTTAACACAAGAGCACAAACTTTTTCACTAAACAACTCAGTTGAATTGAAGTTTGAATGTGACTAGTACAAATATATGTCTATCAGCTGTTTGCCAAAAACAAAAGGTGCTGGAGAAAAACTGAGGCTAGATTTGTAATCACCAACCTCTAATTAGTAAACAACAGGCCTAAAACTCCATGCAACTAAAAATTTGTTCCCTTGTGTTATCTCTTTAATTAGGGCTAATTTATTCACTACCAAAGGAGGCACTTTGAAATAACTTTGTGAACTTATGAAACGAATCATAAGTATTGTAATAAAAGTATTGTAATAAAATTGTCTTTTGATTCTTTCGTTCCATTGAAGGTTTCTTGACCACTGGATCCGACAAAATGTCAGATGAGCCAGATAATTATATTTTCTTATTACAGACTATTGTATTGAGCGAAGTGGCTCAGTGGTAGAGCGCTGAGTCACCGTGCCAAAGATCACGGGTTCAAATACGTTTTATTTAATTTAATCGGTTAAATTAAAGATCCACTATTGAGGGGTTGATTTATTACCATACGCACTGGTTTGCTTCAGACTTCGCCAGGACAAAAGAAAAATAATAAAGATCATCCCCACCTCAAATTCAAATACAACAAACAGAGACAGCATCAACAGCTAGATGCTAAATTCCGTGTTTATGGATTTTTCTTTAGAATTTTTCTTTAGCATAATATTTTTTAGCAGTATAATTGCGGCCGTTGTGGGGACAGTTTCTGGAAGGGAAGGAAGTTGTCTTCGTGACTGATATAATTCCACTCGAGCTGTCACATTCCGTTCTTAACAGAGAAGTTGAGTCACCTGGAAGTGAAGTGGTCAACCCCTTCGGACCGTCAAAGCGTAGGCCGGGTCTTTGGTCTTGGACAAAGCCAGGATCGTCTCCACCCTCCTTTCTCAATCTATTTCCCCTGGAATCTCAGCACTGAAGCTCTCTTCCTTAGGACCAATGTGAATTACTGTCCAAGACAAAAGTTCTTCCAAGTTGTCTGAGAAGGTTCCTTGTTATAAGGAATCTAAATCGTCGAAGTATATGAAAATACTTGGAAAAACGGTCATATACTATGCAAGAGTTGGGATGCCCTTGTTCTACAAGATGTTCTTTTACAGCATACTAGATATATACATAGTGTCTCTTAATGCCTCAGTCTTTAAGGCATACTGAAATGTTAACGAATAATGTTCTATAATGCATAATCATATGTTTCAATACACAAGTAACGGTGACTTTAGGGGTGTGATTGGTTAAATATGAGCTGATTATTTAGCAGCATTCATAGATCTATAAGATCACAACAACGCTTAATTATCTTAAATATCACATAAGTTAAAACATTATAAAAAATGTAGACGCTAAAAGGGAAGATTGCCTTGAATTGGAATTGATTGGTAGTTAGGGGTAGTTGGTTATATGTAAGAATAACATGTAATTCATTTAGATGAAACGAAAGCAATCACTTGCATTATGATTTGAATCTATGGGGTATCATTATTAATTATTATTAATTTAAACTTGAATAACTTAATTTTTTATTTGTTTTCGTAAATATCTTTGGATCTCGCAAATCCAAAGAATATCGTTGAAGCATGCACTGAGATAATATAACTGATAAGTGATTGCGGAGATAAATATAGAATCGGTTCTTTGTTAGACTTAGTAAGAAAGGAATATCTAAAAAGAATATTGGTCAGGGACTTTGCCGATTGGTCAGGGAAACCCCTAATAGTAAGTTCAAAGAAGATTTGACCTCATTGAAGGGACTGACCAAAAAAGTAATGGATGGAAGTTTGTAAGTAGCGATTAGTGGTATCGGTACGGAACCTTCATGTTTGCTGAGCTAATTATAATTATTATTAAATGTCTCGGTTAAATTAAAGCTGGTGAAATCAATCT
The DNA here is from genome assembly GCA_037127475.1 of Arma custos. Taxonomy (NCBI): domain Eukaryota; kingdom Metazoa; phylum Arthropoda; class Insecta; order Hemiptera; family Pentatomidae; genus Arma; species Arma custos. The sequence goes on from CM073764.1 coordinate 112,874,400, forward strand.
TGGGAAGTCTAATTTTCCGTTGTTAAATGCTTCCAGAGCAGCATTTGGGGGCAATATCACTTAGGCAAGACTTCCCCATTCTCCCACTTTTTCCTCCCGCAGAAGTTGGAAGAGATGGAATGTAACAGCGAAGAAATAACAAGGGAATTAAAAGAAATGACTGGCTCTCAGGCTGAGTGGTGGAGAGATACATTAGAGGTTATGGATAGGAGAGGGGAAGATAAGGAGGAACGAAGAAAGAAAGGCGGGAGAAGCAGGTACTATGACATCAGAACAACAAAGAACAAGCCTCAAAGTGCCTTTCTTTTACCCGCTCTAACTTCTTTCTATTCTTTATTCGTTATTTTTTTCTTTTTCTATCTTCCTTTACATCGTGTTCTTTAAGGAATTCATAGCACTGTGTTTCCTTCGTGTATACCGACCGCACTAGAACATTTTTCTTTGGCTCATTAGTTATTCATATTTCCCACCCCTTTTTTAAAGTTTATTTATTGAAATTTACAATTGTATTATAAAAATACAACAATTAAATAATATAGCATAAATAATTCATAATGGCATGGATAAAAGCAAGTACAGTTAACTACCCAGTGATAGTATTCAAATCATAAATTCAACTTAAATGGTTATATATCCTCCTCTTTGATGGTGATTATTTTTAAATATTTTTATTCCGAACCCCGAATAATTATTTATTTATGTTATAACAGTTATACTTAAAAATAAAATGTGGGATATATATAGTCTGGGGGTTGCAGTCAATGCAACACAAAACAAGAAACACTTATTTATTACGAGTGCCTACGTTTCGACCTACGTTTTAGGCCATCTTATGGGCTGATAGAAGCTGGTGCCGATAATGATATTGACTGCACCCCCAGACTATCTATATCCCACATTAGATCTTCCAGTCAACTATTTTCCTCTCTATCTTAAAAATAAGATGATGGTTTGTTGAAGTTTGTTCACAGTCTGGCGGTAAATATGTTAATGTTACTTTTCTAGCGAATCCTGTTAAAATTCCTGCGTGACAGATCTTCGTGCCTTAGACCTTCCACATGCTTTCATGGCTAAGCCGAAACTAATAAAATTCCCTACATAACTTGATGAAATCGTCTAAACTAAACCAGTACTATCTGACTTAATACACGAAATCCTCGAATGGTAAAAATATTATCATTGAAAATTTGGTAAGCTTGAATTGAAATTAAAATTAAAGTTGAAAGAAAATTAGATTTCTTCTAATTAGAAATTAGATTTTAATTTTATTTGGATAACTTTTATCCAGACCAAGTTATATCTTATTGTATACAGAATTAGGACTGTATTTCAATAAGGACTATGCGTATGTAAAACACTTGTGACAATATTTAAGTTATTGCCTATTGGACAACTAACTTTAATGGTTTACCAAGAGAAATTTTAATACTTTGCCTATCCATGTTTTTCATCACGAAGCTTAGCACGTTATTTTTAATAGTGTTTTTTGAAAAAGCTAATTACTTAGAAGCAATAGTGTGAAATATTTTTTTTTCATTTCTGCTTTGTTGCATTCGAAAAAACCGAGAGGATTATGTTTATGAGGTCAATATTGTAAACAGAATTTAATGAGGAGTGAATTTAATCATTTGATCATTAGAGTTACTTTATATTCCGACAAATCTTTTTATTACTTTCTATAAAAGATTACATCTATTCATGTCTTGTAAATGTTATCCCTAAAAAAAAGCTAATTGGGATAAAGTTTACTCATGGTTTTAAATAAATGTGTACTAAATAAATTTAAATAAATAAATATTTAAAATACTGACTATTTTCCATAAAAGAGAGAAGCTGCCCAGGACTTTACAATTAATGAAGTTACTGCAATCTAAATAACCCTAAAATGACCTGAAACTGCTCTTGTGTTCATACTATTTCAGCATTCACTCGACATAAGCTGCAAGCTTTAAGTTCACCTTCGAAACGACTTAGCCACTTACTGTAATCAAGTTTGTTACTTAGTATGCATTTTTATTTACTTACTTATTTCACAACCTTAGAAAAGTATCAGCTGATCTGATTATTAAAAAATCAATATCTATTAAAATTAACATCCATAACAATAACAAAATAAGCCTTCTATGACTTATATTCCTCTAGTAAGTGGCTATAAGTAGAGAATATATGTACATATTTTCGAAAATTTTTAGGTCTTTAGAAAAAAAATATAGATAACGGGAAAATATAAACTTATTACTGTGAATGATAAAAATTATAAAACAGCAACAAACATTTTTATTTAATTATCAATATTTCATTTTTATTTTTTAGTTTATCATAAGTTCGCAGAATCTTATTCACTCTGTCTCATAAATCTTGAAAGTTTTCGTATAATTATGAGCCCTTAATAATCTATGGTGTTTTGTTTGAATAATGATTCTTGCACTTCTAATATGCAAGATGTGGTTAGTATTCCTCCTAGACCACTTGGATCATTCCATAACCTAATTAAATATACCAAAAAAGTGTAGAATGGAGCGGAGTAGCTCAGAGGTAGAGCGCTGAGTTGCCATGCTGAAGATCTCGGTTCGAGTCCGAATTTGACAGATAAGTTAGTTATTCTGTCAATAGCCAACCCTGTGGGATCTGAAGACCCTCCTGGTACACCCCCAGCCTCTTCATAGTGTGAATACTTAATTGGGCGCAAATCTGGCGGTTGTGCGTGATCTCGGGAAGTCACCTCCCTGCACAACCGTTGTCTTAGAATCAGTGCATCCTCTGCCTGGAATTTATGTACTGTACCCTGAATGTACTGAACCCAAGGAATGTAGTGATACTAGAGTTTTTAACAGAGTATAGATTCAATCCTGAACCATGGTTGATATATGAGAATAAGTGATCTCTGTCAGTTTTAGGGATCAGAATAATATCGACATATATCTGAGCTATTCCATTCTTCGTCCTTTACGCAAGTAACGATTTTATTTTTTTAAATGAATCACCTCCATTTAATTTACTTTGAAATGTATGTAAAAAAAATAATAGGGCATTGCATTTTTGCTCAAGATTACTTGAAAATGTGGACGTAGTTGATAAATTTATTGAAATTGATTTAAACCGTTTTTGTCTTGAGATGTCTTGAGACTCCAATAAAATGTAATTAGTCGTGTACAACCTTCAATCATAGGTAAGATCGTAAATCTTCATAGAAAAATATCCCTAATTATTCCAATGTTTCATATTTAGGGCTAAATAAATTCTTCCATCATTGTCCATGCCTACTAATACTATTTTATCTTCCTTCCTCGTCTATTTTTTGAAAAACTTCTCTCGTGACTGAAAAATACTATGGCCTAACTTTTATCTCTGGTTTTAAGAAATTTTATTACTGTCATAAACCAAAATAACTATTTAATCGGTAAATCTCGGTAGCCGTTACATAAATGGACTTCTACAATATTTTGAGAAATGATTGTTGTAAATTATTTTTAAGGATTTTATCTTTCTGTATATAAGCCTAGTCTGAAGAAAAAGCCCCGTAACAGTAGTACATTTAATAGCAACTTAACGAACTAAAAAAGATATGAATGACAAGAGTGTTAGAGACCAAATCTTCACCTGGAATATTAATGCGAAGTATTGATCCGCTTTTATTAAAATTGTACTTGATACTCTTATTGTAGTTATCTAATATTTGTTGACCACCTATCCTTAATATTTCAAAAAGTTATACACTACCTTCGCAAATTTGAGTATTTAATTACAAATCTGATGAGATGGAGCATTTTTTTTTTTAACTTCCCAAGTTCATGGCTAGTAAAATTTCGTTGCTAGAAAATTCTATTAAGTATGCATATACTATTTGTTTTTACTTTTTTATTTTGCTTTGACTACAATAATTTCCTGACGAAATATTCTACAGTAATTGCCACCATGTAGGAAATTCACCATATATTCCGAAAATGTCAAGAAAAGTAGACTTATTTATTAAATTATGATAATAGTTATCTTATGTAAAAAATTACCATACGTACGAGGAATAGAAAATGTATCCTCAATGTTAAAAGATGCACGCTATCTATGCATAGCTTATTTTCTTTCTTATATAATATTCTGAAAGGTTTCAGTATTGATTTCTTATGGAAACTTTCGATCGTGTTTTTAGCTGTCTTGACTCTGTGTAAGTGAAATACACCGCACAAAAATTTAATTAAAACTAATTTTTGACTACATATGATAATATGTATGCACATTTTTATAAATTTTAATTAATCATAGTAAGTATTTATAGTTGCATTAATATACATGTTCTATGAAGTTTATACTTTATAAATGTTTCTTTGAGGTTCAGAAAATAAATATAAAACTGTATTTAGGCTAAATGTCGAGAATTTATTGATATCATATTCATGCAGTGACAGTTATCATAGTTTTAATAGTTTATGGGGTTTAAGGTAACTCACATCCGAAATCGAGACTAACACTTGCTTATATTTTACACTAGCTTTTGCCCGCGACTTCGTCCGAGTTGATTTTGAATAAAAACTTAAGTTGAATTTTTACGTAGAGTGATTTTTAAACTCCATATTATTCACAATGACTTGAAGCAATGGTCAATTCAGCCAGCCTACCAATTTTTATCCCTTTGTTGATCGATTAATAAAATGTCTTATTAAATAATAATTGGCATAAATAAAGAACTTTCGATGTGTTTTCGATTGCAATCCAATATGTAATATCCAAAACTGTAATATCTTGAATTAAAATGTATACTCTGATGGTATTAGAGGTATAATTGGGATAAAAACATTTTCTTCTCGACCACATCCCGCGTAATTACTGTAATTTCTATATTTTGCTGCAAACATTTTACCTGCAGTCTATTCCCATTTCACAATTTTGGAGGTTTTATTATGATGGAAGACCAAACGGATTTAAAGTATTCTAACATTCTGTCGGATAGTGAGGGACTCCCGTATTTTACACTTTTAGGGGTCAATTTATAAAAAAAAACACGTATTTCTTTATTTTTAATGTAGAAGCTAAATCTAAAATTTAATGGTGCTTGCTTTAAAAATGGCGTTATTTTTTTTTTACGAACCATTGTCAACAAATAAAAAATTTAATTTAGGAAACATAGAAAAAAAAAGGATGAGAATTTAATATTGACCGAAAAATCATTATTAGACAATTTATATGATCTAAGAGTACGAATATGAGAAAATTAAAATATTGAAACCTCATAAAAATATTATTTTATACTGATTAAATAAACCTTAAAACCTAATACACTACTACAAATAAAAAACCTTAAGTTACAAAACAGGAAACAAAAATACCTTTCAATATATATTGATCCTCCTGGAGTGCAGCCAGCCTTAATTGGCTCCAGGCTAAAACCTGGGAGTAGAGTGTGATCTAGTACTAATTACCTAGACAGGTTAAGAATCTGTGTAAGAATTATTATCAGAGAAACAGTACAGTACTACTTACTGAACCCAAGGCTATTTATAAGTTGTAGTGGTACAGGTATATATATGCTATGAAAGTGTATATATGTGTGTGTGTGTGTGTGTATATATATATATATATATATATATATATATATATATATATATATATATATATATATATATATGCATTTTTTTTAAATGGCATTGATTGATGTTTTAAGAATTATATATTTTTTTCTAAGTATTCCGTTGTTAGCAAGAACAGTTGTTGTCAGACAATTGTAACTTCATTACGAACCCTTCTGTAAGAGAGTTGGGGAAGGGGAGAGGGAGGCAGAAAGTTGTTTTAAATGGAAACAGAACCATTAAGCTCCCGAATAGAAAAGTTCCTAGACACTCTAAACTGCTTTAGGCTTGTCCCATTTCTTCGCCACAACCCTTGGGATCTTGTTTTCATCCAATATTTCAGGGCATTCCTTCTTAGGTTTCAGTAATTTTCTCATCGTTAAGCATTTTCTCTGACATAAAATCTTATTATTAAGGCTCAAGTATTAGTTTTAAAATTAATTCATGTCAATGGTAGCTTGAGAATTTATGTTTTTACACGAACAATCTTCAATTTTCATAAATTCTATTAGAAAACCATCATTTATGAATGCTATATATATATAGAAATCACAAGAATGCTTTTGTGGCGAGCCATCCTTATGATTTCAAATTTCGTTGGGAGTAGGGATAAATAGTAAATATTCTAATTTATAAATATAAATATTGATTGAAATTCATGAAATCAATGTCAAAACATGAAAATCGAAAATAAAAAAGTACTAATTATATTACTAATTCTTATATTCTAATAATAAATAAGTGTTATTATTTATTATCTATTTTTTTATTATTAGCAAAAACTAACACTTGGATTAATTGTTCTTTATTTTTTAACGTGCTTATTTAAATCTAATAAATAAATAGTAAATGGACCACATAAATTAATTTAAAGCCCTATTAGATTAGTCGGACATGTCTGACTGAAGTTTTTTTTTCTATTTTTGATTTAAAATCTAGAAGTGTAAAACATCAAATATTTAATGTTATCTTTTTCGTTTTTTTTTTTCTTATCTTAGAAAGGCTACAAAAGGTTCATTCGAGGCAATGATAAACGATAAGATTGACGCGTTGACGAAAGCAAGGTTGTTTGTAAAAAAATTAAAAAATCATAGAAAATAATTTTAATTTTTGGTTGTCTAATAATTTTTTTTAATAATTTATTTCATCTTTATATTATATAATTTTTTTAAATATTTTATTTGAAAAGAAAAGATATGGCCAGGACAGGGACTCGAACCCTGGACCTTCACCTCTCCGTGGTGACGCCTTATCCATCTCGGCTATCCGGATATGGCTGGCCGTGAAGCGAAGCCAGGATAGCCGAGATGGATAAGGCGTCACCACGGATAGGTGAAGGTCCCGGGTTCGAGTCCCGATCTTGGCCATATCTTTCTTTTCAAATAAAAACTTTTTTTTTTTATTCTTTAAAATTACCTTGGCTTACTTGATTTCCATGTTAACGCCTCATAATGTATTTTAATTTTGGTTGAGAAGTAGTGCCAGGCATGTACAAATCCACGAGACATTTCTTATTTGAAACGTGTCCTAAATTTATTATGTCGACCGTTTGGATTTTAAGCAGATTTTTTTTTATAGAAATTTATTTTATAATAATTTGAAATATTCGGAAGCCCAGAAGAGCCGAAATGCTTCATCCGAGTTAAATTCTTATGAATGAATTCTCACGAATGTCTAAAAAAAGTTTGAATTCCTCTGAGGAGAAAAAAGCTGGGAGAGAAAGAAGAGTGATATTCCAGACCGACGTCTGTCAAAGTCAACGGAGTTTACTCTTGCAGTAAAGTGCTGACTCTCTTCATCTTCTAGTTCCCCAGTTAATGTGCTAGAATGGAAAGGAAAAATAACTTCAATTTTAATTAATCAAGACAATTTTACTGCAGTAATCATCTTTAAATGCTACAGATGTTCATTTATTGTTTATTAAATATTCTTGGCCATCTATAGACGTATGCTACTTACCGAAGAAGTATGTGTATATCTTCTTCAAGACATCAATGGTGTTAAGGTTTAAAAGTTGTGAATAAGGAATGAATAGTTAATATTTGAACTTATTTTTGGTTCTTTGTTTGTTTGTTCATTTAACGTCACTTTATGCTGCTATGGCTAATCGGACGATGCTACAGTGGGAGCTCTAAATTTTGCCTATCCAGGTTTAATTAGGATAGGGATTTTTAACGAGTACCTGACATCGTACAGGCTCGGGACCCCCGTTTAACGTCCCTTCCGAAGGACGGCGTAACTACGGATTTTTTACTCCCTTAAAAAAATCCTAGGGCCACCTGCCGGGCTACGAACCCGCGATCTTGGGTTTAGTAGTTTGTTACGCTAACCACTAGACCACAGGTGACCTTTATTTTTGGTTCTTTAATTGCTATAATCAAGCTCTATAATCATAATTGGAAAAAATTATTAACCCTATCAGATATTTACCCATCTAAGTTTTCAAGCTTCAGAATACTAAAGCGAAATTGTACAGTAAAATTTTAAAACTTCGTCCTTTGAGACCCAGTTCATCTAAAAATGTTTCGAACAGCATTTTCATCTCCAGGCTTTCAAAATCCTCATTTGACAGATGATTTAATAATTATTCGTTCCTTATAATTGTTGTATAGATAGATCAAAATAAAAATTACCAAACATTGAAATGTTGAGATGATGATTTTCAAAAACACTAAATACATTTATTAAAATTATTAACACCTTCTTAATTCCCTAATTTTAAAACATCTTTAAGCTGCCTTAAATACCAAATATTTGTTTATATATTCTTATAAAAAAACCTATTAAAGTTCAGTACGTGGCTCAGACAGTACTGTTTCTTGGACAATGGTTGTGCATGGAGGTGATTTGACCGAAATCACGCTCAGCCGCCAGGGGTCCCCAAATAAGGGTACCCATTTGATAGGATTCGAACCAGGGACCTTCGGTCATTTACCCAGCATGGATTTCAAGGTTTTATATCTGCAGCCCTGGCGAATATGTGGTTATGTCGAATGTTGTCCAGAGATAGTGAATTGAATCGGTCATTTGAGAAACACCTCATATCCAAAAAAGTAAACTTTCGGGAAATCAAAAAAAACTCTGCTGATTCATAATTTAACATCATATATTTTTTGAATTTTGTCATATGTTTCTACAGGAGTTCGGTAAGCTAATTTTACCAAACTAAAATTATATTATTTTTATTTAGATATTTAAAAAAATTATAAACGTTGTTGGAGATGTGTTGTTTCTCAAATGACTGACTAAACGATGTGTTATCAGGTATGAAATAAAAGGTAAAACAATTCAAATTATTGATAAAAATCAGTATTTTATTTTTCAAATAATATAAACGCATTTTCCAAACATAGTTTCTTAAAACAGTTCAATGTCATCCATATCGCTAGTTTGCCAGTCTTAAAATTTGAATAAAATTCACCAACAATATCTGCTGGTATATATGCTTTGACTTTCTTGAGGTCATTGATTTTGCTGATATTGATAGGTACACATTTTTGCGGGTAGGGACTGATTTTTGGAAGCTCTGGTAAAGTTCCGTATTTTCAATAATTTTCAACAGTCAAAAATTTTCAACTTTCGGAACTTGAACCACCACCATGCTTTAAAATCCTTTACTTTTTCACTTTCTACTATTCCCACCAGGAACTTGTCCTGAATAGCAGCAGAGTGCAACATAAGTTCAGCATTCTGTTTTACTTTATAAATTCTGTCAGTTGTTTTAATTTTTCGTTTGATTACACTAAAGTCACGGTCACACGGAAGGTACAAATGACCTCGAATAGGAAAATAGTTATGAATACTGTCGAATCGACCAGTTTCTATTAGGGAAAGAAAAAACCTCACAACCACGATATTTTTGTTTTGTCCAGGTGCTCCACCGGAAAAAAGCATGAAGATGCCTAATACCAGCATCAAGAAATTCATTGATATAATCAACGAAGAATGAACAAATTTTATTTGACCCCTTCTTAGCTAAGCCCTCGTGATATACATAAAACTTGGCTTAATTGCTTGCAACATCATGAATATTGAAAACATTCACTGTCAACTGCTGTAAGCAAAATATATCTTGAACTGGTATTTTAGGAAGTTGAAGGATTTGGATAAAGTCCATGCAGATCACACCTACTTTTTCATCCGTTAATTACTTTTGCCAATATTTTCAATGACTTTAAAAAAGTTTTTTTATCTCCTTTTATGCACAAGGAGTTCCGCAACATAAACTCTTTTAACTACATCATTTAAAGATGGACTTTTATTTTGACAGACAGTTCCTCACTTTTACAACAAGAATCAATCTGAGGCCGCCCAAAAGTTAAGTCAAAATGCTCATGAAATATTTTCAAATAAAACTTGTAATCAACACTCAAATCTGGATATTTTTCTTTGAAAAGTTAACACATAATTCTTACATTAAGGTTAGCGTTCAAGTATTTATAAGATCTGCTGGTGTAATGGCTTTTTTTCTGGGGGAAAGGGGCTATGTGGTCGTCGATAGCCTTTATGATTTGGCCATGTTTAGCGGTTCCCTGAAGTATTTTTCCCTCTTAAGTCCTTTGGTGACATGCCTGTCATGAGAGAGTAGTTTACACATTCTTTTGATATGTTCAGTGAATATTCCATGGACCGAAAGAAATGCACGTTTACATACCTGTACTTTTCCAGTAGCCGTAGATACAGAATACACAAAGGAGTGAGACTTTGGTTTACTATTTATTTCTTCATCATCCAATTTTTGCCTTTTCCTTGCAATTGGCTTGCACTCAATCAATGATTGGAGTAATACATCCAGTTCATTTTTTGTGTTAAAATCAATAAGCTTGGTCAATTGGTAAAATCAATAAACTCTTTGTCCCCTGTAACCTTTTCCGGTATACATTTCCATCTGCACCTAAAATAACCAAACCTCATTAGGACTAGTTCAAAATAACTTAAAACCTACAAAATATTGCAATCTTAGGCTATACAGATAAATTTTCCTAGGTTAATGTTCTAGATTATAGGATGTATGATGTTCTTGACCTATGGTAAATATTCAAGGTTGTTATCTACAAGCCAATCCATGTTCGTTTGGTTTCATTATATTCCCTTTCCAGTTTGTATATTCTTCATTCTTAACACGGGGCTTCTTTATTCTTTCACACTTATACTCAACTTGCTCCTCTTTCTTACGTTTTAATCGTGTTGAATTATTATTTTCACTTTCACTAGAACTCATTTTAACCAATAAACAAGAATAGCAAACACTACAGCACAACAACTGTTTGGATTAAAACAGAATAACAAAATATAGTGCTGCCCTGCAGTCACATTTTTTTGTAAGTCATTCGAGAAACAAGACATTTCGAGGAGATGTGTTTTTCAAAGGAATAGGTATTTGCAAATGCGGCATCACCGAAGTGATTACTAAGTGGAGATTAATTGTTTTATACGTATTGGATTTGTCTAGCCGTCACCAACAATTTAATATGACTAACTCAATTTTGGCCAAAAATGGACATGAGGTGTTTCTCAAGTGACTGATTCAATTGTATTGTGAGGAGCGGAACTGTATTATTCCCCTATTTTTCGGCTTCAAATGGAGTTTAATATAAGCTTAACTTCTTATGAAGGCAATGGCTTGGACCTTATTCACTATAGAAACATCACGATTACGCTTAACTATCTAAAGAAAACTCATTTTGAAGAAAATTTGACTTAACCACTTATTCATCGGGGATATAGACATATCAATCGAAGAATGGCTACATTGCGCAAATAAAGAAAAACAATAATTGTATTGAACGTTTAAATGAAATAAAAATAATTACAATGTTTAGGATTCTATAAAGTACTAAAATAAGGGGGGAAATCTGGTGATTAGGCATGATCTAGGAGAAATCACCTCCTTGCACAACCGCTGTCCAAGAAACAGAGAAGTCTCTGCCATTTACTGAACTCCAAACTCTTCACGTGTTTTAGCGATACAGGTTTTAATGAAGATTGCACAAATAAAGTGGTTACAAACAAAATATAGTATTAATGCTCTGTATTGTTCAGCCTCGAGACAAATTGCTGTCTTTCCCTTAAAAAAAATTATTAACGGTGTCAGCCAAAGCACAAGAGCAGAAATGAAATGAAAAACTCATCCCTGGCTTCATTTTTGCCCTCCCATTTTCCTTAGCCATGCTAGAAATCTTTATGGGAGTGCATTAGTGATGAAGAATACAAATGTCAGGGCGGAGATCTCATGATACTTCCCTTCAGCAAAGGTCTACAAAGTGGTTTTACGGGGTAATGTAGTTTCCTTTGTTTGTCTTGGTCCGTCGGAATTTAATCAACTACTTTGTAAGAAAGACTTCAAAGAACTTACATTTCCAACTTACATCAAAGAGCCCTAATGATGAATGAATGTATATAATAGAAAGGGAAAGGAATATATATCGAAAATAATACTAAATTACAACTGGTAAAAATTTAAATTTAATAGAACCCGTATATTGTATGTGTGTGTGTGTGTGTTGATTGTTGAAAGATGCGATCCCGTAATAAATTATTCTATAATGTATTAGAATTTTAAAAACAATATCAATAATAAGCCTATATAATAATAATACAGTTAATAACAATACATTTATAATTTTATTTATTTTAAAACTTACAATACTAATAATAAATTGATTAATAAGGTGACTTTCGATTGTAAAATAATTTTTTGTGATAACAAGTGATTTTGTAATCGAACTCCTTCATATTGAAGTGTATGAAAATTTTCAATTTTGTTCTTAATTAGCTGGGTTTCATGCCTATTTTATGTCTATTATTCTAAAAATCATCTGAAACTTTAAACCGAATTTCCAATCATCATATATCGAAGTCTGAATCATTTTCTCTTCAGTTTGTATATCTTTTTAGATTCAATTATAAATTGGTTGCATATTTCTATTTGTAGTTTAAATTTATAATTTAATAAATAATTCATCGATTTACATTTACGGTGAAACTGCTAAAAGTCATACTCATGGTTCAAACAAAAATATAAATATAAATTTTAAAAAATGCAAGATACTAATGATTTTGACCATGTATTTTTTCGAGATTGCTTTCAGAACTTGTTGATCCGGAAGACAATTTTACAGTTCTTAACCGTAACCTTCCGATTCACGCTACCAGATTATTTTATATTTTTTTGGCATATAATTGCGACTTATCTGCAAGATTATGAAAACATGGAGAATGCTTATTATTTTATTATTGCCCTCTATATCTGTTATATAACTTTTTTAAATGTTTTGATTTTAATTTTTGGATTTTCGTATGCTCCCAATGTTGTCATAACCAAAATGTACAGCTTGAACTAGTGCCATTCACTTGATCATCAAGTTTCTGAGCCTAACCTGTCATAGGTAACAAGGAACTATAAACTTTACGGCTCTAGAGACAATCAGACTAATGGTTGGCCGGCTTAATCCTCAAGTGCCCCGCGTGGCTCCTTAATCAGACCGGCTAAGTCCCCGGGGGCCCATGGCCCCTACTTAGCAGATAAGTCCTCCAGTCCCGCTCATTATCTAATGCTTCGATCTCTTCCGCTCCCGTCAGTTTCCCTTGTATTGCCCTAGATATTCAAACACTTTCAAGATATTTTGAAAACACCACAAATATATCAACATTTGAACTAAGGGAATTAACACTTTATATCAATTAAATAATTAATAATAAAAGTATATGTAGATAGGACAAAGCAAGGAGCATAATTCAAACTTTTTTTTAAACCCATCACTTGAATTGATCCTAAAAGTTTTATGTTGGATTTGCAATTTGCCGACTAAAAAGTAAAGGTGGTTATTATTTCAAATTTACAAAGATCCAAACCAAGTAAATTCCTCCAATCAACCTGTCTCATGTATGTATCAGCCTGAAAATTTTTATAATTATATGTATTATTGATTTATTTTTATGGTCAAAATTACATTTCTGTGAAACTCCTCAAAACGTCAGGACATCTAGATATTTCAAATTGTTCATCGTGTATCTTAAAATATTTGCTAAACTTACGGGTATAAACATTATTAACAGGTCCATTACTACATTATCCGTCTTTGGAGCAGGGATCTACTACAGCGAGATGAAAAACGCTAGAAGTGCCTGCAATGGGTTCAATGCCTTCAAGGTTTCTCTATCCACATTCCAAGTGGTTTATGAGAGAAGATCACAAATACATTCTGTGCCAAAAGACATGTAAATAGTGACTAATAATCCTCAGTAGTTACTGCGTTAGTTGCCTCAGTATAATATTGATCCAAGTACCTAGAATGAAATGAATGGAATTCATCTTTCATTTTAGTAGCAACCATTATCCTCCTGGTTTAGAAGACGGACGAACGATTTGATAAACTCCGTGGGAAACTTATGCTAACAAACTAATGGATTAAATACATTGCTCTTAGTGGGACTGTAGAATGTTTCCGTCTATTAAGGAAGGTATGAAATCGGTAGAAGTAGTTTATTAAATATATGATATGATAGTCGATACAACACACTCGTGGGCATATGTAGGAAAGAAGGTTCTGCCTTTTATCACTGATGCGAAGCCAATTAATATATATATTTAAATGAATACTTAAACCGTGGTACGTTCAAGTTCAGATGGTACGTTCAAAATATTGAATTCGAAAGAAATATTTCCAGTTATTGATAATGTCTACATTAAGAACTGATACACTGGATCATAAAGATTTGATTAATATCCATGGAACGTTGAATTAATTAGAAGATTATTACATGATAGCATGAATTCGTTTTAAGGTAAAGAATGTACTTACGTTTCGACTTAAACATAATGATGGCTTGTTACTGAAGTTGATGTCTACGAATGTTTAATCTTGGAGAATTTTACTAGTGTTTCCAATATACGTCATTGCTCCTTGCAAGTACATTCGGCCCAATGCACCCTATTATGTCAAAGCCTTGCATCTGTAAATTAAAGAAAAGTTATCATTTTCGAATGTCCCAATCCGACTCCGTTGTTTGAGTATTTGTGGAACTCAACTTCTCATGTAGTCAATAAATGTATTCAAATACTTGTGTGAATACCTTCCGTAAGTTAGGACGAATAAGTTTGCAAGATTTCCAAAACTATAATCCGTAAACTGTCATTTCATTACATTGTTCAGCATACCTCCTATTAATATAATTTAAGTGATAACATTGCGAAAATTGATATGGGTTGTAAAGATGTTGAGTTTATTATGCTTATTATTATTATTATGCTTTATTATGCTTATGCTCAGAATCTACTGCGTTAGGGGATGCCTTAATAATACTTTCCGGTTCGCTAAATCTTTGTTATTAAGTTTTCCATTTTGAATCTACTCAGTTAACTAAACAGTCTTTACACAGTTGATTTTGCCAATCGTATTGGTTGAGACAGAATTATCAGCTAGATGTCTTCAGGATAAAGATTAAAAAAAAAAAATATATATATATATATATGTATATTAAAGTGTATATATATATATATATATATATATATATATACATATATATATATATATATATATATATATATATATATATATATATATATATATATATATATATTACAAATATACAAAAAAATATACAAAAATATACATCTTACCTTAAAATATATATCTGCTGTCCCGGAGAATAAATTGTCAAGTAGAATTTTGTCCACAATTAATTCATTGTACTGAGGGAGGCAGAATCAGGTCAATCTCGTAGTGCATAAGTAGCTAAGTCAGGCTTTGGCTTGAAATATAGTATTTACTGATATTGCTCCATGTCAAGCCCAAAACAAAAGAATAGAATGACTGCAGAAGCGGATGCGTTTAAATAACCAATTTTGGACGAAATTCGGCTTGATAACTTATTCATTGGGGACTGATGATGTTTGCTTTAGAGTAAGATAATAACTATCTAAGCAATTATTTATACAAGATTCTATAAAATTCGGCAACAAATATTAATAAGGTTATTGATGACGACAATCAGTTTTTTGTACGTGCTCCTTTAGAAATGATTATGACATAGCTACATAAATATTTTAGTAAATAAGTTGTATAACCACTTATTTACTATCGGTACATAACCACGGCACCGATCTAATGTTTTTTCTAGTTTTATAGAAAAACTCACTATAATATCTCTCAAACTCCAGATATTTTACTCGCTGAATTGTGCTCCCCCTAAGACAAATACAAAGTAAACGCTTGGGAGAACATTCGATTTGTAAGAAAAAGGAGGGACATACCACCTGGTTCAAAGAACAGGGATGTAGGGAATCGGCCACTCAACGCCCATTACTTTCACCCTTCAAGTATTTCGGAAATCCTCCTTCCCGGAACGTTACGTTGTTTCAATCGATTGACCACAGAGAGCACTAGAGAGCCCCAGGACGTAGGGCCATAGCTGTGCCTGATATCGAGAACCAAAGAGGCGGAAAGTACCCTAAGCTTCGGCAGTAAGGTTTTCCAAACCTGGCAGATATTGTTATATCTCTATAAAGGGCACACCCTTCAACCTCATTGCCAGCGATAGTTACGGTTGGGGTGGTGCATGGGTCAGTCCTATTCCACACCGTTTTACCCCATGCTTCTGGGAAACTGCGCCCTCTGAGGTACGCTCCTCTCGTATCAGAGATAAAACGTTTGAGGAGATGCTATTCAACAAAACATCTTCTCTTTGATAACAGTGATATTGACCGAATGAGCGTTACAAAGAGACTTCGCGTAAACCAGGAGTTTCACTATAAGTTTATACATGTCTTCGCCAAAAATATAATAATTATTAAGATTATATTTATTTTGTTATATTTACTACATAATACGGAGAATCGCGTTGCGATAACCAAAGAAACTAATGATAAATATGAGCCGTTTATTTTGAAAGTGACCTATCTCCGTTTTTTAAATGTTTGCCTAACTTCATTCTTGATAAGAAAACATACATTATTCACTTAATAATTGTTAACATTTTAATTGGAACCATAAATTTAACAGCCTTAGATATACTTAAGCAGTGTGACTCATTAGTATCCTATACGTATATTTTTAAATTCATCGAAACGCAAACCCTTAAATATTTGAAGATAAATGGAGGTAGGCCACTTTCAAAATAAACGGCTCATATATCGATGAATTTAATAAGAGTATAATATAAGGTTCATCTCATCGTCTGATTATAAATGTTATCTCCTTTTATCAACAAAGCGGTTCATTATTGAATTAAATTCACCAATCTTCAGTAAAAATCAATGCCTAGCACTTAATTATAAAAAAAAATAGAACAAAACGCAAAAGAAGTAAAATTCTGCGTGCTACGGGGGTTAATTAATGAACAAACAGATGAGCTGTTTAAAAAGCGATAATTAGATGACCAGAACGTTTTTCGCGCGTCACAATATTTTTTGAGTTGACATTATCCAGTTTGTCTTATTTGTGTTTTTCTATATGTATAGTATCAGTGGAAGCATAGATTTCTAATTCTTATCATTCTTGAGTGTATCAACATGCGTTGGGAAGTTTTTCCAGTAAATTATCTTTAATAATGATATTGAGTAAATCAATTAGACCGGAAGGTTCGATGCCAATACAAACAATTCCAATTACAAACTCAGAAAGTCACTCTTTACACAACCATTATAGATCACTGTTTATTAACTTTTCAGGGATTCGTTCGTTTCTAAAACCTATATGCTTCACAAGCATATCTCAATTTTTGCGATGCTATCACTTCAATTATATCAAGAGGATATATTAATTTTTTTAGTGGTTCTAAAAATGAAGATATAAAAAACGTATCAATTCCCAAACAAAACCAGGACTGATAATGACAGTCAGCTTCAAAACATTATTTTTCTTTCAGTCTGGTGTTTAATTGTAACTAATCGGGCAGAAAATACGCTTTGTTAGACTATGCTTTATCATCTCATTCCGAACAATGGGAGAAATGGAAAAATGTAATCCTGGAACTTATAAATTAATAAAGTTATACGCTATTTTTCTCTACTACGACTTGTGTAAAAGTATCAATAAATATTTTTTTTAATGTTTTGAATCATATCATACGGACTTTCTAATAAGGGGAACGTATGGTCAATATCTTTACCATATGTGTATGCACGGTCAATATCAACAAATATGAAGGCTTCTCGCTGGCATAATTTTAAATAAATTCTTCTTATCCTAGTTCAGATACACTTAGGAATTTAAAATTATGGTTTTTCAAAGTGCAAATATTGAATTCAATACCAGTTTTATACAAATCTTGTTAAAAATATACTTTTCACTCTAAAGTAGGGCAAGTTCGCTTTCGGAACGAGTAGGTAATTGTCTCGTTAAGTATAAATCCTCGAGTTGTTAGAACTGCTACCTGAAGGATATGAAGGCTAAACATCAATATATAGTAAAAAACAAACACAAAAAAACTAGAAGATAACGATCAACATCAGACTACTGAAGCATACCTGTTTTCGTGATGCCTTGTTTGTTTATTTAACGTCACTTTTTACTGATCGCACGATGCTACTGTGGAAGTCCTAAATTTCCTTATGCATTTTTCGATACGTATAAGTCACCTATTTTCAC
The DNA here is from genome assembly GCA_037127475.1 of Arma custos. Taxonomy (NCBI): domain Eukaryota; kingdom Metazoa; phylum Arthropoda; class Insecta; order Hemiptera; family Pentatomidae; genus Arma; species Arma custos. The sequence continues at coordinate 112,892,551 of CM073764.1, forward strand.
TAAATCTTTAAAAGTGAATATCGGATAAGGTCAGAACAATAACCGCAATAATTAAGAATAATAATTATGTACTTATTCCTTATAGCTAAGGCGAATGCGTAAAAAATACAACGAAATAATACACCTTATCTCGTGATGATGAATTCATGGGCTTGAGTGTAATATTTAATCATGTGCGTCGAAGGCGTATTTCAGAAAAGAGATTTTATATATTGTATGTTTTTATAATCTAATATGAACTTACAAAACATTATTTATCCAATATTCATTATTTTAATATAACTTTTAAATACCATGAAGGGTATTAAAATATATTTTAATAATATGGAAGAGGAAAACACCGATGTATACTCTATTCCTTCAAATATTCCTAATTTTATAATGATTAAAAAGAATCTTGCAAAGCGAATTTGGTTCAAACCGTTTGCCTCAAGGATACCTACCCTCTAGAACAATGCAGACTAAATGGGAACGATTTTTTTGGGTGAACTTTTCATAATTTATTAACAATTTGACGAAACGCTGAAGTTTCCAACTCAATGCTGAGACAACCATATTTGCATGCTTTAAAAAACGTTTCAATCCACATTGCAGGTCTTCTTCATGGCTTGTAGTGGTGTCACAAGTCGCAAAAATAAATAATATTATTTGCATTTCATTATTGTTTTATCGACAAATTTACTTTTTATCATATTAATACATGATAATAATTAATATAAAATATTATAATTATAACTTCATAATGTATGATCCAGTCGCTGATTACTGTAACAGGCGCTCAACATTTTCAAATTTCAAAGGATTAAAAATAAAAGGGTAGAGACATATTGCTAACAAGATTCCTGACGATAATCACCTGATTCATACCCTTATTGGAGCGAGAGAAAGGCGTCATAGTGAGAGAGCGGGAAACAGTTTATCCAAGCCAATGAGTAGAAGCGTTGCTACATCAGCCGCAGACTTGTGAAACTGATGAGGATCCCAGCATCCGCCAACTTTGGCGTGTTCAAGTGATCATGTAATAGGATTGGGTGTATCACCCCCCCCTCCCAAACCCCCTGCAAAACTTGTCAATTAGCTACTGAGCTCTTCATCCTTTGTTTAGAGCTGTCTCTTTGTATCTCTTATAATTTTAACATTCATTGCACTCTATATACTAGTAAGTTCGAGATTCGTTGTTCAATGTAAGGAAAGGTGATTTATTAACCGGTGTCATGTAAAATCAATAAATGTATACGTGATTAAATATTAAGAAGTGCGATATATTGAGAAGACACGTATGCTATGAGGTAGGATTATTTATTTTTGGTTGATTATAAACGATCATTAATGAAAATAATAAACATATATTATTGATATGATTAAACTTTTAAAAAGTAGCTCAAAAGTGATCCTTAATCAGATTAAAATCTGCACGTACAGAATTAAGTATTTTAAATAATTTAATAATATAATAACTTATCATTGTTTAGCATGATCGGATACTAAAATGTGAAGGAAGGAGCTTTTGAACTAACATGCTGCGTTACATCAATGAAACTAAATATTTATTATTTCATTACTGCATTCATGCAAGAAAAAACACATCCAGCTGTCTAACTGTATCTTGTTTAAATCTCCATTGCAATATAAAATTGAAATCATTTAATCCTTACTACAGTTAGAATTGATGGTCTATGGTGTTCCCAAATGTCATCTTTTTCAATGATTTTTTATATGATATACTATATTTTTTCGAGGTTTTTCTTTAAATTATATAACTCCGACTTTAATATTTTTTTACAGTTTAGTTCATTTTTTTATTATTCTTATAACATCTCGTGGTACCTTGGTTTCAGGCGATTTAGAAACAAATTGGAAATCTTCAGTGTTCAAAACTCAAAATCGAAGATTTAAACGAATAGCAAAACATTTCTAAAACATCAGAGCGAAATGTTATTTTTTACGGTTCTAACTAATAAAAAGAATGAATCTTGCTACTCAAGCCTGCAGTTAAAAAACTGTAGGCTTGACTTGTAGTAAAGTATAATATTCATTGTCACGTGGAATGATTAAACAAACAGACTTTCTAATATGAATTAACTATATTGACAATTAAATATGGACTAATCTTAATTTATCAACTAACATAGTTACTTCTCTCTCGCCCATTGTCTACCATACCACCTACTATATCTGCTTTTCCCTCTCTATTCTCTAGCTTTCCCTCAATTCTGTCGTATAATAGTTTAGAGCAGGTATATATACATATAAAAGAGGAGGGGAGGTCAAGGAAGTCAATGAAGCACTATCACTACTTAGGGGGCTGAATACCCATAATTAAACGCCAATTAACATATCAACCGTCCGCTAAATTAATCCTGAGGTAAAACGAAATTTAAAAAAAAAAAATCGTAACTACAGTGTTTTAATTTTACCATTATTTTACGAGTAGTTACCAATAATTTAGTAGAATATAGAAACACGCTTGTGTGGTGGAGAGTGGAAATTGAAGTTGTATTCGAATTGAAAAAAGTACATAATATAATTCTTGTTTCTTCTGTATGTGTGATATTTCGACAATATCATTATACATTGTAGGACATGAGAGAGCATGGACGTGGTCCTGCTAGAGGCGATAAAGAGCATTGGCCCTAGAAGCTAGTGCAGAGACAGAATGCGGTGACCGACTACGTGATCCGTCCGCATTAGTCCCGTCACTGGGGGTTTTAACGCCAGCCTCTGGGCACAGTAACGAGGATCCTGGCTATCTAATTTACTTTAATGGTTCCTAGCACTAGCTCTCCCTATCCGTGACTAGTATGTCCAGTTTCATAATGTTACCCCAAGATTTTATTATTCAAATTCTACTCTTGGATGACTTTGGTATTTCAATTTCAATTTGAAGTCACTACTACTTTTTGTATTCGTCAGGTATGGGCATTTCAAAAATATAACTCTACCGTCAATTTAAAAAATCTATACAACTGCAGTAATTTAGAATTTTTATTTCATGTTTTAACAACGAAAAACAGATTTTTCTTTACATTTTTTGTCATCTCACCTAGTATGCAATAGCATTTTCAACACACAGGATACAGTACACTGCAGCCAGTAATGAAACTAATTTCATCATGAATTGGTAATTGCGATTTCTAAATTTAAAATGTATTTTAATCTTTTTGTAATGTATGATGAACATTAATTTTATGTTTAGGTTAGTATGATCTAATTAGGAAGTATGATCTAAATTTCCATAACTGTTTAAGTAATCTACTAAAAGCCTGTGCTTTTACTGATATGCCATGCATGTACATCAGAACAAAAATTCTCGAAACGTAGCAAAAAGAATTTTTAAATTTTTTGTTTTCAATAAACCTGAAAAAATATATATTCATAATAAATTCTTATATCACAAGGGCAGGAAAAAGATCTGTGAAAACATCACGAGTGGGCAAGACAATTGGCATTGATGTCTTCAAGTTGACGAAAAATGTTTCAAAAGGTGTCGTTGATAGGAAGGGTGATAACATTTTTTTATTATTTTTTTTAAGGGATCAACAGACTGACATCCTATAAATCCCTCTTAACACCTCGTCAATTCTCGTCATCCCTATACAAAGGAAAAGCCATGAAAAGCCTTTTATAAATTTCATTAAGATTTTATAACACTGTCAGGTGGAAAACCTGACCATAGAGGTTAAGCAGTTCGGGAATTATATTTATTGCTTTCTCACACTATGAATTATAATACGGTAATGCATTTTTTACATATTCTTCATTTTCATAAGTTTTATATCAGATGTGGTGTTATAATCTATCATGAATCAACTGAATAGTATAGCATGTCCCTCTCATTTTAGAATTTTTGCAAACTTTGAAATGAAGTTTGTACAAATTTTCACAGTTACACAAACTCAAAAAACTAGGCCACGGATATCGGACTGTCATGTGGAAACGACATAGTGCAGTGGAAAAGGCTTACACATTCGGAACATGGAATGAGAGGGCCTTATACCGGAGGAAATATCTCTAACAAAAAGCTCTAATACTAAAGAGCTCGCATCGTAGCAGATAAATGTTGTATCCTGTTTACAGCCGTGAATCTTCAACCTTACTGGGTCTCACCTAGCTTCTTAAAAAACCTGTACCACTATAACCCATGAAAAGTCTCGGGTTCAGTATGTGGTAGAAACTGTTCTGTTCCTTGGATAACGGTTGTGCTGGGTCATTTCTCCTGTTTAGTCCATCTTCTTTAACGTGGGAAAAATCCTATTGGTGTAGACCACAGGACATTGAATAGACTAGAAGCGGCAAAGGCTAGCTGCGGGATGGCACCAGCTCTGAGGCCTGTTCCCCCTCTCCTTCAACCCCCTTGGGCCATTGTTGCCTATCCATTCGGAGTTAAGTCGTTAGTTATTGTTAGTACGCTTATTTGTTTCTATTATTGATTCACATTCGATATTTTTTAATTCCTTGGTAATTTATTTTCGAGTTTGATTGTTGTATAAGTTTAATTACAATAGCCCTTGTTGTTTCGCCTTTGGATGCTGTACAAAAAAGCCCGATAAACAAGCAGCACCACCAATAACATTTCACACGTAATTTTATTATTCCATTCATTGCAAAAAACATTTTTTTCTCAAATAATATTCTTTTAGAATTTAAAGAACATTAAAAGATCTCATTAACAATTACTTATTAGTTATTATGCTAAAGAAAGAACAATACGTGTTCAATTTAAATAATCGACCCACATCTTCGTTGTGGTTCAATAAAATTGGAAAACAAACACTTAAACTAGGTTTGTTTCTATAAAATTAGTTTTTTCTTTTTAAGTTGACCTCGGTATTTTATTCTTTTGGGTTAGCTTACCGTCAGAAGAAAAAAGTGGGTTCAAGCAATAAGAAGAGAGAACTGAAAGCACACAAAAACCAGCTGGTTGTGCTCCAAGGACTTCAAAGAAGAGGATTTTGACAGATCATCTCCATTTTACGTAAAACTTAAAAATGGTCCAGTCAGTTCTTGGTAGTTTTCCCCAATATCTGAAACCTAAAGTTACTCAGGTAGTAAATATATTTTTCAGTTACTTTGAGCATGATAGGTTTATGTATTATTATTATTTTTTTATTTTTCCGAAAATTTTGGAAAGAATAGGAAGCAGGCTGATTGGTCTGTATGATGAAGTGTCATTGGGTGGTTTGCTGGGTTTAAGGAATAGGATGATGGCGGAGTGTTTCCACAACAAAGGGAAGTGAGTTGTACGAAGGATACAGTTGTATAGATAGGTAAGGAAAATAATCGTTTTTTGAGGAGTGTTTGGAGGATCTGGGTGGTTGGAAGGTCATGTCCAGGAGATTTGCGAACTTATAACTTTTGTAAGATGAATTTGACCTCAGAGGGGCTTACAGCTTTAGGAGTTAAGGATGGAGGATTGAGTGAGGAAAGGAATTCATTAATATTGCAAGCGTGCGTAAGGTTGATTTCAGGATGAGGGGAAATGTATTTGAGAGGTGTTTGGCAAATTCCTTTAATTTGTCCTCATCTGATGCAGTCCAAGAAACGTCTTTACGTCGGAGGAGATGGGTAATAGAGTGGTATTTAAGGATATTTTTGGTAGATTCTCCCTTTTCCAGAGGGAATTATCAGAAGCGGATTGTGTGGTTCTTTGCCAAAGGGATGGGTAACGGCGTTTGGTAAGGATAAGATCCCCAAGATCTTGCGGTAATGGATTTTTCTTGCAAATTTTGAAGGAAGGGCGAGGTAAAGATGCAGTCCAAACTGCTAGCTGGATTAAATTAGTAAGGGAATCGACGGCATCATCTAACTCTTGAGTTGTTTTTAGGAAAACTCTGAGGTCAATGGTGGGGGATACAAGCTGGTCAGATAGGTTCCAGTCAACTGGTCCCCTAATTAATGATGGCGGAGGAAGTTTGGATATTGGAGCTATAGAAAGGGTAAGGATCAAAGGACTGCGATCTGAGAGCAGTTCATCAAGGCGTTCTATGGAGTATTTTAGAGGACCTAAACCAGCATGGATGAAAAAGTCGTGGTGATCAGGATTTCTGTTTGGATCAGTGGGCCAATATGGGTGCCGGAAGAAATAAACTGGAGTTGTGGCATTAAGTGCCGACGGAAGCATGCGGCCTCGGAAATTAGTAGTTCTTGAGCCCCATCGTTGATGTTTCGCATTAAAGTATTCACCTAAAAGGAAATGGATCGCTAAGGAGTTCAGGAAAGAGCTGAATTGGGAATTGGAGATGGATTTATTAGGAGGGCAGTAAATGGTTTTGATTGTAATAGCAGTAGCTTGAAGGAGATCATTCAAGGTAGGGGAAATGAGTGTCGGGAGAGGGATTGATAGACTACGACAGCTGTACCACCATGAGCTTTTCCATGAGGATGGTCATTCCGGTAGGTGTGTTATGTTGAGATGCCAATTACTGATCAGTCGAGTTTCTGTAATAAAGGCTACATTGTTTTCTTATCGTACAGCAAAGATGTTAGTTCGTCTGTGTGGTTTCGAATACTATTCGCATTCCAAAGGAGAATGGATAGGGTGAATGTCATTTAAGGTTGGTGTTGGACAGGAAAGGGATGGGAAATAAGATTTGTTGATGAATGGTGTGAGTTGTGTCGTGAGATCAGTAGCATTTGAAGGAGAGGGGGGATATGAGGGATTTGATGCGGATTATTTGGATATTGATTCATGGAATATTGTGGTTGTAAAGGGTTGATTTGTGGTTTAGGGAGGTGTTTTGGAGGTTCGGGTTGCAGTGTAGAACCGAGACTATTTGTTTGCTGACCATAGGACATTTGGGCATATGGAAACATTGTTACCAGAACGCGTGATTTTATATTTTTGTAGGTTTGACAACCTTTGTAATTGGCTATTGAAACTTGAACACATAATGCGCAAACAGTAGGTGTTTCTTGCGCTTGACACACTCAAGTTTTATGCGGTTTTCCGCATTTGACGCACCTTGGAGTCTGATGACAGTAGTGCCTAGTGTGCCGTTATGCTTGGCAATTATGACATTGCACAATGTATTTCTTCGGGTAAGGTTGTTCGACTTGAACCTGGGTATAGTAAAGTCTAGTTACCTCATAGATTTTTTTTACTCCGAGTCGGGTTCCAAGTCTATGAAGAAAAGAGGGAGTTGAATTTTGCTGCCTACTCCAGGATGCCTAGTATTGCTCTTGTAGACATTTGTTATTTGTCTAACTTAAGCTTTTGGCGGTGAGCTCTTCTTCTATGACGTCAGCAGGGCTAGTGGAATGCAATTTTCTTACTACAACTCTGATGGATCTTTCTTCCTTTAATTGGTAGGTGTGATAATCAAACTTGGTCTCCGTTAGATATTTCACTATTCGCCGGGATGTCTCGGGCGTGTCTGATTGGATCTTCGTGTCATTGGTCCTACTAGTGCAATAGTATTTTCAGAGCTTACTGAGTATTTTAAGAGCTTGTTCAATTGTGTGCAAAGAAGTTTAAAGTTTTTTATGCTTCGTACGAAAAGTGGTGGTGGCCTATGCAGTTTAGGAGCCGATGTGAACTCCATTGCTTCACAAGGAAGACTTGTCAGGGGCTGAAATCTGTTGGGTGAATAGAACGGTGAGTCTTTAACCAACTCGTTATATGACCCCGACTGGATATTTTGATTCGATGGCCCTGCGTTGGGTTCTATATTTTCATTAGTAGTCGCAGGAGGTGTATCAACTTTACGCCTTGTGTTAGCTTTAGGTTTTGTTGGACTATTTCTGGAGGTTGATTCTAGGGATCAGCTTCTCTTAGCATTTACTTTTTTATCGGATCTGCTTGACAATACTTGGTGGTGGAATTTCATATTTGCTATATTCAATTTACTGGAGCTGAAATAAATTTAAAAAAATGGTAAACACAGAGAGGAAAAAATAAAAAAGAACGTAAGAGAACTGATCTGGCAAAGCACATGAACCTCATTTGGTGCCAGGGGCCATACTGGTAACTGATAAGAGTTCTACCTTATGTTGTGGGTGGGGATGGATCCGCCTCAGCCTGCACGCAAGATAATGAACTCCTGTCTCTTGAATCAATCAATTTTCTAACTAATACTGTAAAAGTATGAGTTAGTAATTTATTACGAAACTTCGCATTTCATTTCACCGAAACACGAACTATAACTATGTAAAAGGCCATGTACATATGTATGTTGAAAGTTAAAGATAAAAATAAGAAATGTCACAGAGGCGATGTTGCTCACTCCAGGACTTGCTGTGAACTGAGTTATGCTACTAATTTAATGTAACTAGTGATATTATTGGTCATGTTAAGTTTATTAGGTATTCCTCTTGCTAACAGAATATTTAAAGTTATTAATTAAAAAAGAACATTTTTTTACAATTCTGTGTAGGTACTCTAAGATATATTATTGAAAAATGTATAGTGAATAAAATACGTATCACTTAATACACTCAGTCTGGCCAGATACAGCGTACAGTTAACATCTAGGTACCTCTCTTTTACTTATCTTGACTAAAATTTTCTTTCTTACTCCATTAATATCATCAATCTTGATTTATTATTATTATTAAAAATCGATCTTTCCTATCTACCTGTGAATATTTATTGAATAGTGATTCTTAGTGAGTTTCTCTTTATGTAAATGTCTATATTTCAACTTGCACCAGGAATGCCCTGAAGCATACTCCATCCGGAGATCCGAACGGGGGAATAGTTTACTTTCGGATAACAAGCGTTTTACCTTACAAAGAGCCATGACTATTAGAGATATTTTTAAAGTAAAACATAATGTTAGTAGGGCGTTCCAACCTACGTTAGATCCCTCAAGCAAGCCTGGGGGGCCGCTCACATTATTGGTCAGTGAGTCCATCGAAATTAGCTGGGGTCAACTTGCAAGGAGCTTCCACCGAATATCCCCAGATCTGCCATCCATGGGCCGCCTTCCCTACGAGGTCAACGTATTGCTCAAAAATTTCCTAATATTAATATTATTTTAAAATTTGTTAAGCGAATAACGTTGAAATAAAGATTATTCTGTTGTTATGATACTTGAGTGTATTTAGATAAAAGAAAGAACGAATTTTTTTCTCATTTTTCAACTGAGTTTCTTACGAAATAGTCAATTTAAAACAAGAAAATTAGAAAAAGCGAATTTTGGGAAATATCGAAGAGAATGAAGAGTCTTTTTGAGTTTAAGCATTGCAGAAGAAGTTACAACTCCATCACGAAGTTAATTCAGGTAAGTAAAAATTTTTTTTTTATGTATAAATAGAATAGAATAGAATAGAAAAATAATTTTATTCTGGGACCAGGTCCCTTTAGAATAACAGAGATGAACATATTTAAGTAAATATTTATCTGGCCAGATGCCTACATCTGAATAAAACAATATTTACAAAATATCTTGAAATTAAATAACTAAACAGGTATGTTTCGGTAGATAATCAGAAAATTTAATGCGAAATTAAAATTAAAAAACAGACAAAATTACAATAAAAATAACTAGGCTTATGGAAAAACAGTGAATACATGATAGCATCAAGTAACAAAAAAAAAATGATTTCATTATGAGTGAGGAATATTTACAGTAGTTCATCAATCGTTAAAGTTGAATATATCTATAAATTATTTATTGATAATAAAGCATCTGATTGGGAATTTAGAAGATGTAGGAAAAGTTTAGATTTAAATGAGGTTAAAGAAGACGCATGACGGATACCGGGTGGGAGTCAGTTCCAAAGAGAGATAGAACGGGCGAGAAAGGAACGCTCAAAAGTTTTGGTTCTATGGGAACGGATATAAAGATCGGAAGGGCGAGATCATGTGCCCTGGGATTGGATAGAGGATTTAAATTGTAGGAGACCATAAATGCAAGATGGATGTTGTGAGTTGATAGTTTGATATAAGTAAGAACCAAGGAAATAGAGCCTACGGATAGAAGGACTTAACGTAACGGCGGGACACATGAGACATTCTCGGGGCATAGAAGACAAATCGAAGCGAACGGTTCCTAATCCGCCTCAACCTCTCTTCGAGTCTGTTCGAGAGGCCACCACATGCCACGCAACCATAGTCAAAGTGTGGAAAGATAAAAGATGTGATGAGGAGCTTACGGATAGGTAGTGTTAGAAGATGCCTAGAACGGTGGAATAACTTTAGAGAGCTTATTGCTCGACGAGAAATTTGGGCAACGTGGGGTTTCCATGAGAAGGATTGGTCAAAAATGACTCCGAGGTTTTTAACAGAGGAACTGAAGGCAATAGGATGATCATTTAAGGTTAATCGGGAAGTGAGTTGATAGATTTAAGAAGGATGTTGGAACCAATTAGGATGGCCTGAGTTTTCGTAGCATTCAACGACAGTTTATTCATGTTTGCCCAGGCACTTATCCTGTCTAGGTCCCCTTGAATGTTGGCAAATGCAGCTATTATCTAAGATAGAGGAAAGGACATATAGATCTGGGAATCGTAGGCGTACAAATGGTAGGAACAGTGCAGGATTGATTTGGGAAGGTCATCAATGTAACAGTTGAAAAGGAGTGGAGAAATACTAGAACCCTGTGCCACTCCTGTGTTCAGCGGTAGGAAACCAGATTGAAGTGGATCAAGGAGTTTGGACTGTTCCAGAAAATTTAATATTTGGGATTGAACTATTCTTTCGAGGGGTTTGGAAAGGTTAGAGAGTATAGAAATAGGCCGGAAATCATTTGGGTTTGAGGGATTGTGTGATTTGGTAATAGGATGGACTATTACTTTTTTTTTCCAGGAGGAAGGGAAAACTGCATTTTGTAGGGAAAAAATTTGAATGTAGAGAAGGGCAGGTAGAATTTCGGGGATGCATGTTTTTAACAATTTGACGGTAATGCCGTCAGAACCGATGGAATGAAGTCGGTTTTGAATAGGAAGGAAAGAAGGTCAGTGGGTGAAATGACGGAGAAATAAAAGTTGTTGTGGTTGAATGATGGTGCTATTGAGAAAGTAGGAGAAGTAGATCGTGAGTTAGTAGAGAAAGACAAAAAATGGGTGTTCAATTAATCAGGTGAGACCGGAAAGACTACTGGTGAAGGGGATTTATAAATTGAGTTTTCGAAGGATTTGCCATTTGGATTTAGGATCAGGCGCGGAGGAAAGGGCTTCGTGAAAGTATTTGGATTTTGCCTGCCTTATTGTGGATTGCGTTAAGTTGCGAAGAGTCCTAAACACTTGAAAATCGTCTGTCCGTATTGTCCGTCTGTAGCGTCTGCGAGCTGCGTCGCGCTTCCTCTGCAGTTCTTTTATATTTTGATCCATCCAAGGAGCTGGTATTCGACGGAGGGTTGTAGTTTTGAGAGGAGCATGGGTGTTCAGGATACTAATAAGGTAGGAAGTGAGTGTGTCAGCCATGGAATCAATAGTGGGACAGGAATAGATTTCACTCCAATTTTTAGGAATTTGCTCTAAAAAATCTTTTAATCTGCTACTCAGTTTATAACTTAGCTAGTAGCATAACTATGAATTTTTTTGATCTGGACTTTATAAGAGTAAGATACATATTATTTGTCAACACCATTATATACCAAGGGTTTTAGTCAAAAATAAAAAATATATATTAAAAAATCCTTAGCGCCAATGGTTGAAGAGTCTTATAGAGTTTAAGAATTGCAGGAAGAAGTTAATAACTTATACATAAATTATATGTATAATACGTATACAATGAATTGTTTTGTTAAGCATGCATTAGCTAATTTCCTCTTTCGTTTTAATTCGTCATCGAGTTTGTTGTTTTGATCCATCATCGATTTTGCAATCTGAAAAAGACAGTATTCAAACATTCGTAAGGCATATTATTATAACTCATAATAAATAAATATGTTTGAGACATAAGTTCTTTTTATGAGTAATAATAATATGACGCATGAATATTTGAATGTGTCCCCTATCAAAAATATAAATTTCCAAAAATTGTTTAATAAGTAACCACTACATGTCCCCCAAAAAACTAGTGAGGTGAACTTTTTTTTTTTTTTTTTTTTTTTTTTCTTAGCCCCTATAAGTTTGAAGATTTCTAATCTGGATTACGATTAGGTTGGAGAGGAATCTCTTTTACTGTACGGCGCACATTTTAAGAGGAGGATGAGAAAACGGAAGGTTCTAATTTCTTTCTTTATTTCTTAACTTTGGATTTTTCCGATGATGGGGCACACCGTGTCCTTTTCCTTTTATTGGTGAGGTGAACGAATTTGCACAGAAAAGTATTACATTAATTGATTGTATTTGTAACGGGAGTGAAACAAACATAGTTTTTTACATTAAATTCAATATATAAATAAATTCTTCTTTCTTCTCTAGTTTTAGCTCTCGGGAGTCGTCACACACCAGGACGAGCTCAGCATTCTCCTTCGGGTGTTGAAGCACTGCTGCGTTCTGGATTGCAGTTTTACAGAGTCCAAATGCTGAAGTGGCCTCCATTCCAGTCCACCTGCCTCTTGTCGTTCTTCTTCACTCCTGCCAGGACCCTGTTCAAAGGAACTTGCATATCCGCCGCCCTGGGTATGCAACATTATTGTTTGTTAGTTTTGAATAAACCTATGCAAACTAGGAGATTTATTTGAAAGAGTCCACCGTTCATTCCACCTCCTAATTGATTCTTCTTCCCTAATTTTGAATTTTATGAACGAAATTGGTGTTTTTTGAAAAGATGGAGACATATCACTTTGTGCTGCCTCTTTTGCTAATTACTCGTATCCGCTATCTCATTGCCCTCAATACCAGAGTGACCCTTTACCCATATTATTTTTACAGAGAATTCAGAAGCCTAAGTGTGCATAAGTTCATTCTGATATTTTCGGTAAGCTCGTCATGTATGTCTGTGTTGAGAACTGATTGTATCAAGATTTTGTTATCTGTGTGTATATTGTATTGTTATCTATAACTTGACTCTTCAATTTTTTTTGAATGTGCAAAATTGTGCTTATGCAATAGAAACATGTTATTGTACCTAAATAAATTTAATATGTCATAGATATTGTTTGTTACTGGATAAAAAGATTAATAACATAAAGGCGAAGGCATGAGGCCGGATGAGGGGGTCAAAGGAGTGGGGGAGAGTGTAGATGAGCTGGTGCCATTCTCGCTCATAGGACAAGCCCCGGGTAGCGCTTCTAGTCTATTCAATGTTCTGTGGTGTAGACCAAATCTCAACCAGTGACTTGGAAAGAATCACTACTGTTTACTGAACATTGATCAGTTGCGAGGTCTGTTATTTTGCCTGACTGTGGTATATTATTTTATCTTGTGGCATTTATTTGATATTCCTTTACAGTTATATCACCCAAAGAAAACTAGTTCAACACTCACATTTATTAAGAAAGGTGACCTAAATAAAAGTAATAAAAGTGGAGGTTTTACAATCAATATAATATTAAGTACCAACTAATAGTAAATATGTTACTTATATCTACTGTATAATTGTTGCAGTTTTACGAATGCAAAACAACAAGAACTACAGAAACAAGAATCTCCTTCCATATTCTACTGCTGAAATTAATGTGAGTTCCTTTTTCAATGTTTCATTACTTTATAGCGATAAGATAAAAAGTTTGTTTTTTAACTATTTCTACAATATATATAATGACATATCGTTTCCAAGATAATAATAATGTAAGTAATAAGGTAGTTTAAAATTACCTTAAAGGAGAAATTAAGGTTATAGAGCATTGCTTTTGTTTCTTTCTTTTTTAATTCAGTTACAAGATATTTATTGTTGACTTTATAAATAAATTAGAAATTGAACCATAATGTAGCGAATTAATTTTAAAAATTCAGTATGCATGGTATATTCAGTATCCATTCTATCCCATAGGAACATCTGATACTGGCAGGGACATAATTCAAGTAAATCAGCGCAGATATAACAATTAAAATTGTTGAGAAAATTGTAGACCGTACACATCTTGAGTTCAAACTCAGTAATTACTATTATACTATGTGCCTACGTTTTGGCATAACGCAATAAACCTAGTGAAATTACTATTCTCTATACATGGAAAGATTTTATTTCACTCATGTTATTTTTTAATCTTTCGAAAATCATTTCATAACTTAATATTAATCTAACTTAACATAACATAATCTTAATCTTAGCATAACTTAATCTTCGTATCATTTCTTATAATAATATATGAGCTGTTATTTTTGAAAGTAGTATAAGTCATTTTTTTCATATTTGCGATGTCTAAGGGTTTCCACTTGAATTACTTTAAATATATGAACAAACACAAATGTTTTCATCACACAGAAATTAGAAAAGAATGGCGTTTCAACCCTAGACACCTTTTAAAATTTGTTATAAAATAATAACCATTAAAATCCTTTAAAAGAATAAACATTTTTTTTAATCCAAATCGACTTATATCTATACAGCAGCTCATATTTCTTTATAATGTATACCCTCGATAGCGCTGAGTTGCAATCACGGAGTTCCTCGGTTCAAATCCCGCTAACTGGAATACGTTTATTTAATCAGTTAACCACTGGATATGGACCCTATGGGATTCAGGACCCTCCAGGAGCTCACCGAGCCTTTATAAAGTGGGTATCCAAAACAAGGGGGAGCAACTGGCGGTTAAGCGTGATCTAGAACAATCACCTCCCTCCACAACCATTGTGCAAGAAAAAGTACATTCCCTACCATGTAATGAACCTCAGATCCTTCTCGGATTGTATTGGTACAGTTTTTATTTATTTATTTTTCGAATCATGACCAAAACTTTCTCCACAAAATGTTGGCTCATAACAAAAGAATTGGCTTTTCCGTGAACAATGATTTTACAGTAACCCAAACGTTTTCTAGGTTCATTGAAAATGGTAACAATGTCTACAGAGATGATCCTTTTACATTTTCCCTTTCACGAATACGACAGCTCAACGATTCTTCTAAGAGTCGTAATTTACTTTCCGTTCGGCGAGCCCCTGATTCCGACAAGAGGCCATTGTGAGCATCATTTTTCATAAGAGGGTAGGAAGCCATTTTCTAGATAATTAGCTGTCCTTTTGCGACCTGCGCAAGATGGGTTACGGTAATAAAACAGTCCTTGCGCTGGACCAAATGACCCGCTGATGGGTTTTTTTGTAATTTCCATTTCGCTCTTGGCCATCTTTCCGTTTACACGGTCATGCAAACAACGCTGCTGAGGGTGAAATCACGGGAATTTTTTTTTCTCCCATCGGTCGGGAAAAATTGACAGATGGTCCATTCTGTCTAATTGCTTCCTACCAGCCAGTTTTATAGCCCAAGTACAAATATGAATATAAAAGGTCTTTTTTTACATTTTTATTTTTATTTAAAAAAGTGCTTTTTCATACAAGAACACTATTCATGTACATCACGGGTTATGAGTAGATCCAATTTTTCGGTTTTGATTTTCCTAATTTTTTCATTCGTATATTTTTTAAGTTAGTGAAATCGGTTGGCTTAACAGTCTGAATTGGTAACAAATTTTTTAGGCGTTGATGTTAAGCAATAAGTTTTACTCCTCGAATTTGAATGAGCCAACATTCCAACAGTCCGGATCCTCACTATTTACATTATTAAAATTATTTATTTTCTAATGCGATCAGAAAAATCCTAACAAGCCCTTAAGCCTCTAAAATATTAGAAAATAACTGACCACTAAACGCTTCATTAATTGAGGCATCAGGAAATATGGAATTTGTTGAATTAGGCTTCCGGTATTTTTCGGATAAGATGTTCAAATTTCTATAGTTCTACAACTATATATCACGAAGGATTATTTGTATAAATAAATGTCTAAATAAACAAAAACGTCCAGTCTGGGCAATGCATTAAGAAGAAGTCTTTAATAGATCTTGTGACAGATTATAAGTATGAAAACAAAGAGTCAAAGAAGAATAGGAGAAAACATTTGTAGGATTAATAACACTTCGAGATAGAAGATGAACGAAATTTACATCTTTTTATTGCATGGCAATAAGTACAGTTAGGGAAATTTAGTATTTGTAATCTTGGAAAACATTCTAACATCAAAGCGAAATTCTAGACAACTTTACATACGGTAGAAGACTGAATCATTCGCTATGGTGATCACCAACGTTGGTTGATTTTGAAAAGGCGCATGAAAAAAAAGAATTGGTAACAAATTTTTTAGGCGTTGATGTTAAGCAATAAGTTTTACTCCTCGAATTTGAATGAGCCAACATTCCAACAGTCCGGATCCTCACTATTTACATTATTAAAATTATTTATTTTCTAATGCGATCAGAAAAATCCTAACAAGCCCTTAAGCCTCTAAAATATTAGAAAATAACTGACCACTAAACGCTTCATTAATTGAGGCATCAGGAAATATGGAATTTGTTGAATTAGGCTTCCGGATAAGATGTTCAAATTTCTATAGTTCTACAACTATATATCACGAAGGGTTATTTGTATAAATAAATGTCTAAATAAACAAAAACGTCCAATCTGGGCAATGCATTAAGAAGAAGTCTTTAATAGATCTTGTGACAGATTATAAGTATGAAAACAAAGAGTCAAAGAAGAATAGGAGAAAACATTTGTAGGATTAATAACATTTCGAGATAGAAGATGAACGAAATTTACATCTTTTTATTGCATGGCAATAAGTACAGTTAGGGAAATTTAGTATTTGTAATCTTGGAAAACATTCTAACATCAAAGCGAAATTCTAGACAACTTTACATACGGTAGAAGACTGAATCATTCGCTATGGTGATCACCAACGTTGGTTGATTTTGAAAAGGCGCATGAAAAAAAACACGTAACTAAAAATTTTAAAAAATATAAACCTTAATCCCTTAATTACTGTTAAAGAACTAACCAGTCAAGTATTGTCAAGTAGTAACAGACAATAGAACGGTTATTCTCGTCTATTGCGTCAACTGAATTTTTTAACAAGGCTATCATCCATTATTCTAAATCGTCATAAAATATACTGGAACACTACATACTTTTTTAAGGGATGTGTAATTTAGTGAAATCATTGATATCTATTTTCCGTAGAATATAAAGTGTAGGAAGAAAACTCGCAATTTAATATATAACTGCAAGCCATTACATAATTTATTTACAGTGAATGCTGAACAAATGTTTGACCAGATTTCCCGATAACACCCTTGTTATTATCCCTAATAGTGTAAATATTTTTAATTGGTGTGTGGCAACACGCAGATCCTTGTTTAGCAAATGAAATTGACGCTTTTTATCATTGAATCGATTCTATTACTCAAATAGCCGGCCAGAGATTGAATAATTTAACGTATTGTCCTCACTGACGGGGACTAATCGTTTGCAGAGGGTTTTGTTTGTCAAACAATCGCATCGCCATTATTGTTCGACAGATTGTAAATGATAATTTTTTATATGTAGCTAGATGATAGATAGATAGATATGCTCTTTTATTATTAAATTATTTACAGTATTTTTCTTTTTAATTTTATTTACAAATTTAGCAAATAGTATGGTACTTTATACCGTCTTTTGAGTTTGATTGAGCTATTAATAACAAAACTAAAAATAAATTAAATTTCCTTTTGACATTAATAATTAAATTCTGAAATTAATTTTTTTCTATATTTACCTGCATTTCTTACAAAATTATATAAACCTATTAAATTCTCCCCATTCAGGATGTCTATTAGTTTTTGTTTTGAGATCAGCTCAGGTATTTTTTTCTATACGATTTTAAGACACGAGATACTGCCAGGAAGGGAAACCATTTTCAATTTCGTTCAAATTACACAGTGAGCATATCTGTATAGTTTGCGAATCAAATGCTTTGTAAATTAGATCCAGAATTTCCCCTCTACATTTTATAACTAAGCTAATTTGTTTTTCTTCTTTCAAACGGTTAAGATAATATTTTGTTTCATCTAAAGAGCGATAGAGGCCGCGGTGCTTGGGAGGCCCTCTGATGCTTTTGCATGGCAAATTTGAATAAAATATAATTTTTTATATGTACTGGTTTAATTAGACCACACGGTTTTTATACGAACTATATGTTAAATTTTATATATACATACATACATATATATATATATATATATATATATATATATATATATATATATATATATATATATATATATGCCCGAGCATTGGCTTTATGCACCCTGGTGGTCTTTTCTCGGATTAGTTTTTCGCGTACCTTTTGCCACGTAGATTTACGAGTGACTCGTGATTGATGGAGCATGGCACGTAATTCTTCATTATTGACTGTGATGAGGTCACCCCTATCCCTCCGCGCCTGGCCGAATACAATTTCTATTGGGGACAATCCCGTTGCCGAATGGATCGTATGATTGTATGCAATTATTGCTCGCGGCATAGCGTCATAGGAATCGAGATTTCTTCCCAACTTCAATAGCCGAAGGTGTTCTCCCAGTGTATTGTGTAACCTTTCCACTGCCCCCCTGCCTTTAACATGATGGGGAGTATTAAGCCGCCACTTGATCCCCAACTGGGCACACTCTTCGCGAATCAACAAATTATCAAACTCGCGACCGCAATCAGAAGTGACGTCCTCGGGTACTCCATAGGTCGCACACCATTGGAGGATGCCTTCCCAAACAGCCTTCGGGGTCTTCTCAGCGATAGGGTAAGTCATAGCGAGTTTACTAAAAATGTCCAGAATAGTGAGCCAGGATTGTCCCTCATTAGAATAGAGGTCTACTTGCACCGACCTGAGAGGTTCCATCGCCGTGGGGGTGACTACCTGTTCTGCCACCGGTGGCTGTCGATCATATTTCGCGCGCTGGCATACGGAGCATTGATCTATAAAATCTTTCACCGTGCGACCCATCGCTTTCCAAAAGTAGATGCGTTTCAATGCACGTAACGTCTCGTCGATCCCTCGGTGATTCGTTTTGCCACTGTTGTGATCCCTAATGACTTGTTGCTGTACTGTGATATCGGGTACCGTTTCTACTTCCCGAAGGCAACGCACTAGAGAACCACCTACCCCGATTCGTTCTTGGCGCCACAACCGTCTGATTTTATCAAGGAGAACCTTGTTGCCGACGTAAATATGACCACGGCGTCCCGGTACGCAAAACTCGGAAAAAATCCGTTCTATTTCGACGTCATCTACTGTCGCTGGAATACGAATCGTAACCGTCGATAACCCCTCATACATTGATGCACTCGACTCAGTGCCCACGCCTTGTTTTGACCGAATAACCATTTGGAACCGCTTATCATTGATGATTTCATCAACTTCTGGGAGTTCCCTAGCTCTTTCTGGTGAGCTCTCCTCTGACTGTTGACGTATTAGTGGAATCTCCGGCCCTTGTTCCGCCCAATCCAGCAAATAACGCACCGCAAATGGCTCGCCCGACGTGCTTTCTTCCTCTACCGCATTAATTACCAGATCGCGCGACAACCAATCCGCCACCGCGTTCTCTACCCCTTTTTTATGAATAACTTGGAACGCATAGGGTGCCAATCGTTCCTTCCAACGGGAGACGCGCGCTGACGTTTCCTTAAGCGTGGCTAGATAAACAAGTGGTTTGTGGTCCGTCAATAACTCGAAACGACGCCCATATACATATGGCCGGAAGTACTCAACCGCCCACACCACTGCTAAGAGTTCACGCTCAATAGCACTATATCGTTGTTCAGCCGGATTTAGTTTCCGGCTCGCGAAAGCGATCGGCTTTTCCCCCTCCGCGAAATTCTGCGACAGGACCGCCCCAATAGCAACCTCACTCGCGTCTGTGGTGATCCTGAACATGAGATGAAAATCCGGAAAAGCCAACAGCGGTTGTGACGTCAAGATTTTCCGGCACTTATGGATGCTATCGATCTGGGAGGGCCCTAGACAAAACCGTCTCCCCTTCTTTAGGGTCTCCGTCAGAGGTTGAGTCAATTCGGCAATTCCTGGAATGAACCGCCTATAATAGTTCACCATTCCTAAGAATCTGCGAATCCCCCGAACATTGGTGGGTAATGGTGCTTCTTGGATGGCTTTCACCCTTTCTTGATCGGGCTGTACCCCTTTTCGCGACACCACATGTCCCAAAAACCGTATCTCTGGTAATCCAAATTTTGATTTTCCCTTTGATAATTTAATCTGTCAAACACCCTCCCAAGATGCCTCAAGTGATCTTCTTCGGAACGACTAAAGACAATTAAATCGTCCATATAAACTTGGGCGAAGTCCTCTCCTAATCCTCTCTGGAACTCGTCCATTAACCGTTGGAAAGTCAGTGGGGCCCCCTTCAGCCCGAACGGCATTCTTACGAATTCATAATGGCCCCGCTCCCAAGAAAACGCGGTTTTCCCAATGTCCTCGGCAGCCATTTTTACTTGATGGTACCCGCTTTTTAAATCCAGAGTACTAAAAATCGCCGCGCCTGCCAATCTGTCCAGAATATCCTCCACGCGAGGAAGCGGGTATCGTTCGTCCTTTGTTGCTTCATTCAGTTTTCTATAATCGACCACGACCCTATATTGTTTCTCCGTTTGCGTGTCCTCGTCTTTCTTTTTCTCAACTACCCACAACGGACTATTAAAAGGAGAATTACTTGGCCTGATAATTCTCTGGCGTAGGAGATCGTCCAATTGTCCCTTAATAATATCCCTCAACGCCTGCGGGTAACGTCTATCTTTGACATACACCGGAATATCCGTTTTTAATCTAATCCGATGGACCGTTTTCCCTGTAGTGGGCAAAATCTCATTTTCCACATAGAAGAGGTCTTTATTTAGCTCTACGATATCCTTAATGGGTGCCTCTTCACAATTTACCGCACCAATTTTTATACCGCCACCGCCGCTCATAACAGTGGTCTGATATGACCGTTCGCCTAGTTTGAAGTGCCAATTCCCCAGATCCACTGTCAATTTCAATCCAGCTAACCGCAGAATATCTCCCCCTACAATGAAGTCGTACCCCGGCATTATCGTACCCACCACGTGAACCTTAACCTCCACAACCCGTCCTGCCAACTCTGTACAATTGACGTACACCTCCCCCAAGGTCGTGCACCGCCCGCTCACGGTAGCGATACTGCACTGGCATTGTATGTGTCTTCCCCATAGTCCTAGTTTCTTGGCCCCTTTTTTACTAATTAGTGAATTTGTACTCCCAGTGTCAACAAGGAACCTAACCCCTGTCCCCCTCATTCTCGCCACGGGCAATCGTGTTCGTTCCCCCTTTTTCACAGCGTTAAAAATAATTATTCCCCCCGAACCGTTGCCCCGCCTAATACCGTTTCCTCATTCTCGTCGTTGCTGTCGCGGACCTTCCTCTGAACCGGAAAGACCGCCCCTCCACGAATTTCCACCTCTTACCTCATGCTCTCTCACTGCCGGCGTGCTGTGCTGGGAACTAACGCTCTCCTCTGCCGACGACTCCCCGCTGGAATAGCGGTCGCCGCTCCTCCGATGAGTCCGCTTCTCTCGCCACTCCTGGTTGTTGACTTCCGTCGGTTCAGGCCTGGATTCTCTTCTGTGTGGTCTAGAAGTCCGTCTCGGGCAATCTCGTGCCATATGTCCTTTCTTGCCGCATTCGTAGCACCGCGTCAGACTGCATTGGGCTGCTACGTGACCGGGCCTATTGCATTCATAACACCGACGCTCCGGTCGTTTCCTCCTCTCTTCAAACCCTCTGCTAGGTCGGTCCTCGGAAGGTCGACTGCTGCGCCTGGGCGGACTCTTATAATGTCTTCTTGCGGATCTCACTTCGGTCCATTCTCCATCGCACTTCTCTCGCCGTGCCTTGTTCCTGTTATGCGTGTCTGCCAACTCGTGGGCACATTCAACGAAATCTCTGTCACTTGATAGAGAACCTGGACGGTCCATATAATGGTTCAGCTGTACCTTCAGGAGACCACGTACAAACTCCAATCGCCGGCCGCCTTCCTCTTGACCAAAGGCTTCAACCATTTTCTCTACCACTCTATTGTAGAGAACTAAAAGTTTTTCAGCGAATTCGCCCTCCGACTGGCCTTGATTCCGCTTCACATTGACCAGATAAAATACGTCTTCTTCCGGAGTCCAGCGCCCTCCGCCGTACAGCTTCTTTAATCGTTCTTTCAACGTGTCCCATGAATGAGTTGTATCGCCCTGTATAGCGTTCAGGATACGTCGTGAGATACGACCGACCAATGCCGCTTCTAAGATTTTCACGTCTGACGCTAATATGGTACCATTTTCCTGTCGTGATACAATTAGAGTCCTAATCTGGTCGGCGCCTTTTATGAAGTGATCCAGATCACCAACCGTACCTGTGAATGGCTCTAATTGGCCAATGACCTCGTGTATAAAGGCAGAATTTTGAGTACGTACCTTTATTAACTCTATTTGTGCCGACTTTTTCGCCTCCGTGAGCTGAGCCATCAATTGCGCATGTTCTTCCGCCGCCTTCGCCAACTGGAATTCGAACTTCGCGCGTTCCTTAATTAACTCGTCTGATTCAGCCATCATACGAGTGCTTCTTAAGTTAAAAAAACTTAAACTTAAAAACTTCTTAGTTTTTAAGGAAACGCGAACAAACAAACTCCCGGGTTTCGGCACCAGTTAATATTAGACTGAAATAATCACATCAACTAACCTTTATTGATTAAACAGCTCTTATCTTTTTTATATCATAAGTTTTATCTCCGAGAAAAAAAACATATGCTTAACTCTTAACCTAAAACTAACTCTACTAGTATATTTACATACACATAACTTATATATATATATATATATATATATATATATATATATATATAATTAACTGACTGAGGTTGTACTTTTTCTTTCACAGCGGTAAATTATTTGACCACGATTACGCTCTGCCGCTAGGTTTTCTCTCGTTTTGGAGTAACCTTAAATAGAGCCTGGATGAGCCCAGGGAGGATCTACAGATCCCAAAGGTTCATCTATGGCTGTCAACAACATTTTAATTTTAGGAAAAATAATGGTAATAATTAAACAAAAGAAATAAGCGAAGGCTTCGAGCATTTTATCCATTTTCTTTGAAACTATTTCTTATGCTTGTTTATTCATTTAATGCAACTTTCTGCTGTTACGGCTAATCGGATGTTTAATTAATTAATTAATTAATTTCGCAAAGCCAGGAATAATAAGGATAAAAATATCTAACGAGTGGATGGCCCCGTACAGCCCGGTTTCTTTTTTTTCGCTGCCTGAGGATTTTTTAAGTGGAGATCAAATCATTAGTAATGCTGCTATTTGGAAGGGACGTAAGATGGGTGTCTACTCGCTAAAAATCCCCATCATAATAATACTTGGTTAGGCAAACTTTAGGACTCCCGCTATACCATCGTCTGATTAGCCATAGCAACATAAAGTGACGTTAAATGAATAAACGAGAAAATGAAAATCTGTGTATTTTCCACGTTTTATACTTTGCATTTATATCGACGGTATTATTAATTGTTTTGTGATGAATCAAATTAGTTTTAATCAAACTTTTTTAGCTTTCCTTGTAGGCTCGCGGAGAGTCATTTCCTGGAGGAAATTTGAACTAATAAATTAAGAATTTTATATAATCCTTATTTTCAAAGCCAATACTTACACCCTGCTATGGCTGTATAACTCCCATTCGGTTTAATTTCCATTTTTGCTAATCCATTGACATCGATTGTGTAAGGTCATTAAATTACTGAAAGGACATGAAAAGGAGTTAATGAAGCCGCCTGGACCTGACGTGCTGCTAATCAAGAAAGTTCACACCCTCAACCCCCCCCCCTCTTCCCTTCTCGGCTTCTGAATTAAAAAGAAATATGAATTCTCCTTCCTTTGTCTTCACCCTTCTCTCGATGTTAGTAATTACCTGTTTTTTTTTTCAAAAAGATACAGGTACGATTACTATTTATTTATTAACAAACATTAGAAATGGTATTTTCGGAACTTTTTTTGGTGTCTGCGCAAAACAAAAAATTAATATATTTTTCAAATATTATGTTTGAGACATTCTTAAAAAAAAGCTGTACCACTACGATCTGATGAATATTGTTAGGTTCAGTACGTAATGCAATAGAAACTATACTGTTTCTATGACAACGGTTTTTCAGGAAGGGGATTAGTCTGAGATGACGCTCAACCGTCCGATTTTTACCCCTATATTAAGTGTAAAAAATTTTTAGAGGCTGGATGAGCCCTAAGAAGGTCTCCAGATCCCACTGGATGCGTCCTCAGGTGTAAACAGAATAAATAAATTAAATGCCCTAGCCAAATTTAGACCCGAACGAAGTATACGTTTATAATTGAATCAGTAATTCATTACGAATTAATGTTAGAATTAAATAAAAATGCTTTAATGCTATGTTTAAAGATATCGGTAAAGCGATCAATAGAAAAAAGAAACAAGGTGTTTTACTCCGTGACGGGGGTAAAACGGGGAATGGTTAGGGTGTATGGAGCTAGAGGACACTCAACTACCCGCAAACTGCTTCTATTGACAGACTTTTAGGACAGAACCCTGAGGTGGCTCCCAAAGCAGACCCCAACCTCTCAAGCAACAATACAAACACGGCTTGCCAAGAAGAACCTCCAAAGAAAACAAGAGGAAATAGCCCCCCCCCCCCTTCCCTCTATTTTACCCCGTTAGTTATTACGACTTCTTCAAGTCCGTTTGTATTGTCTTGCGTTTCTTCTTCCTTCCTCTCTCACTTAGAAGGTGACTCCGATGATTTGTCAGCGCCATTGTCTACTCTCCAGATTATTATTCATTTCCTTGCGATCCCTTATTTCACTGCAGTTATACAACTGTGGACGAATTCTAAAAAATATATAAGTTTATTGAGTTATAGAACAGATGTGATATGGTATATAAGTGATATAAAAGAGATGTTCATATGAACCAACTTGGTGACTTATTGCTATTGACTATCATTACAACTTTTGATTGATGACTATACTACATCAAACTATGAGACTACTCTCTTACATACTATAATTATCTACTACATCTCTACTCTCTGCTGTCCTACCTCCTACCTTCTACCTTCTCTCTATCCTCATCTTAGAGCTAGTACATATACATGTAAAAGAAGAGGGGAGATCAAGGAAGTTTGCATTGCTGACAACAAGGGAGCATTAATGAAACTTCCTCATTAATAAAATATGTTATCAAACAATTTGCCTAATGATATTGACCAGTCACTCTATCCATAAAGGTTTTGCATAATAATTGAACATTTCAATTATTTTCCTCGAACTGAAGAACATAAGATATTTAGAAGATATATAAGATATTTCTATATCCCGGTATGTATCTCTAAAATGAATCTTCCAAGGTGCTACAGTTGGCAAAAGAAGGGTATAATATCAAAATATTAGGCGTCACTGAATGGAAACGGAAGGCCAAAAATCGGGAAGAGTGGACCAAAATTTTGAATCTGTAACGCTATTATTATGGAAGTAGTATACCCCGATATGTTTAAAAATAAAAATAATAAAGCCTTAACCTCTAACACACATAGAGGAGGGTTGGGCATTAGGTACTGTACATGGTAGTAACAATATCAAAGCTAATGGTTGTGCCTGGAGGGGAATTGGCTGATATCAAGGTTAAACACATGACCCCCCTCCATTAAGAGTCGATCAATGGCTGTTGATAAATTAAATAATTTATCTGCCACTATTGGATACGTCTCATCCATCTCCAGCAACTCAGCGCTTAACACACACTTTACAAGAAAATAAAGGAGTAATAAACGCATAAAATTAAATGGTAGATTGAAAATAATTATTGAAGAAATATGAACTTAGTCAATATCTCTTCCTGGAATCCTAACAAAAATGCAAAACTTCAGAAAATTCAAACGCCCAACACTTACCTTAGTTTGTATTATCTTTACATTTCCTCAGTTCTTTTCAAGAAACTTGAACACTTTAATACGAATATTATTTAACTCTTTTATTCTGGTAGCATACATGAATTATTTTTTAACCATTAATATAATATAGTTTCACTATTGATATATTTTTTAACCCATCTTATTATTTTTAATATATCGTAAATTTTAAATCACCCATTCTCTATTTTTCATTATCCTGCCATACTACAGAGATAATAATAAGAAACTCGGTAAATAGAAAGAAATTAATATATAAGCTTGTTTAATTGCATAAATAAAAGTAGCAAATCAATTATGAAACAATATAACAATAGTAGGTCCCTAAATATGAGCCTTGACTTTGTTGAGAGGGATCTCAAATCATTAATGTCCAAATAAAGCTCCTTTTGTCTCGTTTAATGAGGAGTTATAAAAGTAAAAAGGATGTAGTAATTTTCTTCCCTTACATTATTAATGCAAATTGCGTAAATAATAAAATATAACATGTTTTCCCTTAGCTACTTTTAAAATCTCATCAGCGTTTTAGCTCTGTTTTCTCTTTCAAGAGAAAATTAAAATGGAAGGATTAAATTTAAAACTAATTGTATGACGGGGCTGGAAACCATTTTAAACTTTTTCATTTACGCCAATAAGGAAAAAAATAATATTTGTGTGAGCTACTTTAAAGTAACAAATGGAAAAAAGAGCGTTCCTCTGGCTGAAAAAAAATCTGGGAATAACAGTATGATCGTACTATAATATAATATAGTCAATATCAATCAAACCGCAGTAATATATCGTAAGGTACCCAATCATAATTTCAATTATTTAAAAAAAATAATATTTAACACACTCACAGCAATAGCAGAATATGGAGATGCCGAAAAACGCATAAACGATTCGGTATGTAATTATAATAAATAATAATAGTATCGTCATTAGAAAACACGTGATTAAACTAGAAGTGATATATGCTTATGAGAGATTGGCGTTAGACTAAGAATGACCTGGCAAAGATCCTCACAGAGGAAAGAAAAACAATCAGAAAAATTATTGAACCACACAGATGAAGAATAAAGGTTTTATCCCAGAGAATCCACGGAGAAGTTGTCCAACCTCGTAGCAGACATCAGAAAGAGGTGAAATTTTACTGCCGCATTAGCAGCAACCCACAGATCAGAATCACCAATAGAATTTTTAGATTCATACAGCGGCTCATGACTACTACACCCTGGATGACAAAAATAAAAATTGATCTGTAAACAGTCAAGGACAGGAAGATATCATGGACAAAAGCGTCTTTGAACACAAAGTTTATACGAGAGAAATTATGTCAGAGTAGACAGCACTCACAGCCCAAAGACTAAAGATGACCGAATATAGGAAGAGGGTCTTTAGTGAACGAATGAAAGAGATTGGAAGAACAGGAAGACCGAGTAATCATGAATATTTCGCGTTGTCTGATAAAAGACCTGTAATGCTTTTAATAATAAAAGGCTGAGTGAACCCGAAGGTCGTTCCCATCCACGAACTATCTACCACGCAAATCCACGCGGGAATTACTCTTAACAGAATTCTTCTAGCCACCCACGCCTTTGTCTATCCCTCAAAATTTTAACAGTCGGCTGAGCGGTAGTTAACTTTTTAGAGATTCAATTATTGCTAATCCCAACAACTTTACAAGGTCATTTCGTGGTGCTATAACTTCAATTATATTAATCGGTTGCATGTTCAGCAATTCTGCGTTGTGTATTCTCCATGTTCTCCAGGTTGCTCGCCATTTTTGTTACACCGAGTATCCACATATTCTCCTTAATACCTTAAGACTTCGCACTTACAAAATATTAGTATGCGAATTTAATAATTTATGATAACCTTTAAATTATCTTATGGGAAAATATGGTCCAGGTGGAAGTCAAAAAATTAATTCCTGTAAGGGCTGTATATACAAGATGTGGCAAAGCTGACAGTAGGTCGGTCCAAACATCAGTTCATTATAAATAGCTTATCACTATTTTTAAGGATACATACCTATATATAAGGTAACCAATATTATTCAAGATATCCCATGATAACTAAATGGAATGTGCGATAGGCGCTTCGTAACAGATTTATTTTATTTTAATCAATTTAAGTAAAATTAGAATCTGCTTTAAGAGAAATTTAGATCCATTCGGATATTCCTGTACAACAAAGTTGTTGTTTCGAGAGCACTTATCAGGGATGTTAAAGGGACGAGGCAGACTGGGAAGTATGGCGAAGCTGGCGCAATCCTTGCCAATTTATTATCCCTTATCTCTCCTGTCCGTTTGATAGAACCCTTTTTAGTTTTTACATTCCGTACGTGCTGAAGGGCCCCTTCTCTAAATTAGCAGGGACTTTGTTCTCTGACTCTCTCCGCGTAAAAAACTGTATGTCTAAAGGTCTCGCTAATTAATTCAGTTCCACTTCCTTTCTACGTTTAATATGACCTTTTTTACTCCTCTTTGTTTAAAATATTTTTTCGTATTTTTTTCTTTTCAATCACGTTTAGTCATCACCAGTAACAAATCACAGTTGACTCCATAAAAAAAGGCTCTTCCAGGCCGGAATCTCCCATATTATTACAAAAAATGCAGAAAATTAGAAATTACACAAATGCCATTTGGCAAGGACATAGTAAACTCTCTTCCAAGTGGGTATCTATATAGATACAGGCACGTTGTCTGTAATTAATGGGAAATTAATTTTATTCTATTGACCTTGTTATTACCAAATCTATTACTGGAAAGTATTCTGTACATTTTAGATCTGGTCTGGTCATTCAATAATCTGGGTATATTACAGTTATAATTTAAAGCTTGACAATCTGAAAGCTCATTCTGACCTCCTGCGAGGATACAAACCAATTTATCAGTGCCTTTCATTGAATTTCCCTATTTTATTATTTAGAATAGTATAGTTGAAACTAGCATAATGATTATAATAACATGATTAGCATGCTAAATAAGTGTTTGTGAATGACTTTAATTTTAATCATTTTAATTTAGTAATGCTCGGTTAAGGTTTAAGCAAATATTAACGGAACTCTTAGGGTCACCAGTGGTCTAGTGGCTTGCATAACAACATACTATGCCCAAGATAGCGGGTTCGGTGCCTTAGGATTTTTTAAAGTAAGTACAAATTCTTAGTTATGCCGTCCTTCGGAATGGATACAAAATAGCGGTCCCAAGCTTATTAGGTACTAGTTCATGATTCCTAATTATACTGTAAAGACAAAGTTTAGGACACTCCCGCTGTTGCTTCATCCGATTAGCACTGCAGCATGAAGTGACGTTAAATGAATGAACAGCTGCAACAAAGGGACTCTTTTTAAACTATCCCGGACATTGTATTGTATTGTAATATTGTATATCTGTATATTGTACATCTATATAAATAAATAACTATAAAATTATACTACTTTTAAATAAAAAATAATTAAATTTACATTTATGTTTTTAAAAGTATAAATACAAATTTGTATTTTTCCGAAAATTACGATCAGAAAATATGGTTACAGCAAAGTGATGGAAAAACAAGGAAAAGATTTTAATTAATCCTATTCACCTGTTTTATTCAGATACGAGCATTTTGGAATATAAAATAATTGGTGCTTATTTAAAAAATATGTTATTTATATTATTATATGAGAAAAATCTACAAAATTCCTTGAGCCGTTTCTTTCTTTAACTATTATATCTGTCTGCAGTCGCCTATAAAGTATCAGGATGTTTTTTCTCACGATTGCAGGCCACTGGGGAAGAGAGAGTTGTTTTTTCTTCGCAGTCCTTGATAAATTTTATTGATTCCTTTTCCTTGGTCATTTCTTAACGTACAGGGTCTAGTTTGGAGTTATATGTTTCACTAGAAGTGAAAAAATATCATTATTACTCACGTTTCAGGGAAATCTTACGTTTTTAAAAAGTGTATTTAAACATAACGTACCTTAGAAACCAAAATAAAAAATCATCCGATGGTTTGGAAATTATTCTAGTCAATTTCAACTAAAGGAAAAAAAAATTGTTTATAGCATTACTCCACCAATTTTCCCATTTAGTAAATCTGTTT
This sequence comes from Arma custos, assembly GCA_037127475.1. Lineage (NCBI taxonomy): Eukaryota > Metazoa > Arthropoda > Insecta > Hemiptera > Pentatomidae > Arma > Arma custos. Next base: position 112,922,431 of record CM073764.1, read on the forward strand.
CTTATAATTAAATTAGACTATTAAAATAGTAGCAGTTCGGTGGAACGGAAATTTTAGTATCACTCAAGATTGCTGTGAAATTATAATATAAGTATATACAAAAAAAAACGTATATTTCTAATTCCTTCAGTAAAGAAACTTTACATTTCAAATCTCAAAGGAAATCTACATTTTGAACGACCGCATTTTGACATCGCTGGACTCAAAAAGTTTAATAATTAAACAGAATTATTACATTTAATAGAATAGCTATTGATTGACTGTATTAATTCTGACGATAAGGTTAATGAGTTAGGTATATTGTAAACTATCTTGTGGGTTCACTGAATGAATGATCACTTGAAGATCATAAGAGATTTTTATCAAATTTTTTATAAAAATTTAATGCAAAAAATTTTAAATCTGTTGCTTAATAGGTAAATTTATCTATAAAAGGAGATATTGCGAAATGATTTATCCTGAAGGTCATTACATATTCCACTTTTTTTCTAAAGGGGTTGGCCTGACAAGCAAATCAAATTATATAAGTATACTTTAAAACGTTAAATGTAAACACAATCAATAAACAACTATTTTCTATATATTTTTGGCCAAAATTAAAATAACAATTCAATGAAAGAGCCATGTTAGAGGTAAATCAGAGAAACGCTTTAATTAAATGAATTCTATGTATATACAACGAAAGGCAACACTTAAAAAATAAAACAATTTAGACATTACTCTTAAATTGCAGACACGATCCAAAGTTGGGCACTGATAGGAGTCATGAAAAAACAGTGGGTTAAAAAACGTTATTTTTAATTAAATGTAAATCTGTATGGTACGAATTTGAGAGCAGACAGAGGTGTAAATTATCAAATATTCATTCACAAAGAGGCTTTGACTAACCAGGCGGAGACGGAAGTGGTCGTATTAAAACCACAATCACCAGCAATTTCAGCATACTTCAATCATTGTTACCAACATTGCTCATTGTACCATAATATTAAGATCCATGGAGAAGGGACTAAAAGAAACAATTTATTGTTGTAAATATAAATAAATACATCAATGAAATGACAAGAAATTGTTATTAACATTTTTCTATATCTCAATTTTTTATATGCCCTCAGATTTTTCTCTTAATACGCATTATTTCCCTTAGCATATCCTCACATTACCATTTGTTTATTTTAATCATTTTACTTTTTTTGAAGTTACGCTGCTCTATTAATTAATTAATAAAATTTACTTGCTCAATTTATTTCGGATCATCGTATCCTTCATAGGATTTTAGTAATAAAATTAACCTACAAATTTTTTTAATCATCTGTATAATCAATTTTGGTTATTTTCGAACTATTCTGTAATAAGTTATTATAATTTACAAATAATTATTTCATTTTCTTGATTGCCTCTAACTGACTAGTTTATTATCAGATTAGCAGGCACCTAATTGAAAGAATGAGAATTTTTTTACCACCTCCTGGATCATTGTATTCCCCATATACAATAATAGTCATCTACTATGCTTGACGTTTCGATTATTTATTTTTTACAATTTTCAAACAAATATTAAAAATTTACTTATAAAAAATTACAATTAAATAAAATTTTTATTATTATTTTTAACTAAATACTTTTTGATCAAATTAGGGAACACCTCTTTGGAAGAAAGAGAATTTTCCTTTAACAACTTTTAAAGCATCGCATCCTCCATGTAGTTTTATTGATGGATATTTACTTACAAGTTTTATTTTGTTTAAATAATCTTACATTTAATTAAAACAACTTAGTGAAATCAAAACATTTTTATTCAAAATATTTACCCCACTTTTTATACATTTTTAATATCTCTGCTGTAGGATGTGGATTTGATTGTTTCTCCTTTGGGTAGAAAGCATAAATGAAGTATTGATGACCATTACACAAAAAACAACAAGTTTTGGCATGGGTGGATGATACGTTCGTTATGACACACTTCCACGAACGCTAAGGTAATTTTTCCTGCAACTTGGGCTGCCCAGTGTCCAAGTTTAAACTCATAAAAAAGAACACGAAAATTGCGTGTTTCCATAGTTATATTTGATGGCATACTATAAAATGTTCGTTTAGTTGTAGGGATTAATATTATCAAAGCAGAGAGATTAATAACAGCTCAATACAGCCTGTAAACATGAGCATAGTAAAGGAATCAAGTTCACTATCTCCAGTTTGAATTTTAGAAATAATTTAAACGAACATTTCATTTTCAGTCAGATTTGTTTTCATTATTATCTGTACCTTATGTTTTATGATCAGATTCGTGGGTACCTGTACATCTATAAGATATATGTTATGTTTCTGTTACTGTCCAATTCTATTCTTTTCCACCTCTCCCACAAAAACATCAATAAAATTGAATGAGTAACATACATAATTTAGTGAACTATAAGACTTTTTTTATCGATACAGAATATCGGGAACCCAACTGAGCCGATAGGGATGAGGAGATTGAAAGCGGATAGGGGATAGGCTCGACTAATGGGGCCGCTAATCCGATGAGGATAATTCCCGGGCGTCCTCTCTCCATTCACTGTCCGGTCCTTGTTAGCATCCTCTGCCAATATCCTCCGCCAATTGTTCCTCCCTAATGTGTGTCCGCCACTTCCACTCCTGCTATCTCCATCAGCAAAACAATATGCATTTTCCCGACTCTCCTAGCTTCTGTAATGCCCGGGAACTACTATCCAACTACCCAATGAGCAGCCAATAACGTATAAACAACTAACAGTCAGGTCTGTAATAGTTTGGAATACTGTCTGGAAATGGTTGTGATAAAGTAACAACAATGAAATTCCATCCATCTTTATTAGAAGTATGCCCTACTCTCGAAGTGTTTTTTTTTTCCAAATAATGGTAATATATTTAAACCTAAATTACAATTATAAACATATCAACGTTTTCTATATGATAAGCAAACCTGTTCCCCGAAGCCCATGAAGTCTTGGGTTCAGTGTGTGGTAGAGAATAAGAAAAAATAATAAGAGAAAATAATTGTTCGTGGAGGTTAACTGTTCCAGATCAAGCCCAATCTCAAGGTTGTCGCCAATGGTTTTTAAGCCTTTTTCTTTACGGCCTTGTTTTTAAGGTCCAGCCTTCGATGTCTGTGTGATATTCCGCATTCAGTGACAGTGCAATTTCCCAAGAATCTGAATTCTATTGATTAAATCATGTATCCGCATCATTGTTATAATTTCCAAACCCGTATAATTTGGTTGAATAATGTATTTTTGATTCAATAATAATTACTACCCTATTAAGGAATGTAGTACAACATATACTTATCTCCTAAAAGCGCCTATCCTCTTTGGAAGTCTATATAAACGGTCCATCTCCATAAAAACCTCATCCATGTTCATCCTGTCATATGCATGAGGTTTTTCAAACAGAAATGACCTGTACCTTTCTTCCTTCAATATAGCATATTCTAATACTGGTAATATATACAAACAAATATCTTAAGTAAAAACTTTTTTAAAAATCTGAAAATCTCTCCTGTTATCTGAGCTTCTTTCTACTATATATATACATATATTTTTTTTTTCTTAGCCGCTTGGGTTTGAACTATGATATTTTGTTCTTCTACAAAATACAAAGGTGTTTCGAATGGTTCTCTTCTTCTGTACTTTGAACATGAATTGAACTTTGAATTTAAAAGATGGATGTGGAGTAAAAAAGGTTCTGATTTTAACGTTTCATTTAATATAATTAAATTAATATTAATTGTTTTTGAATATTATATAGACGGGTACCAGTGAGTCAGATCATCCCTCGGAGACTGCATTCCCTTGATTTCAGTAATTAACTGTTAATGACTCCCTTGGCCAATGAGCTGTGAGTTTCTGAGTCATCGAACTTAAGTGCTTGGTCGAGTCGAGGAGTCATCGCTTATCGTGGAGTTGTGTCCTCTCGATATACTTGCCAGGACTCCAAATTATTAGTTACTATTGATCATAAGACCAAACAGCAGTAGTGGAGGTTAAAAACATAAGTTAATTAAGTTTATTACAATATTTTGACCTTCCTGATTAAACACAAATTTGAATTAGATTAATAATTTGATTTATTGTTTCCCCCCTTTAGAAATAATTAAATCAAAACCTTTCTAATCTAATTAGAAACTAAAAATTGTCACGTTTCAAAATTTGTTAATTTGAACATTTCAAAATACATAGTAACAATAATTCATCCATCTCCAAATGACAAACTTCAGATCAGAAAAGTCAAAGCGAGCTGCTCTTCAGAAAACGGAAATGTAACACTACCTTTTACTGGATTATTTATTAGAGAAGAAAATGCAGTTAATATAGTTTTGAGAATATACAATTGATTTCAGAAACACTTAAAAATATAAAAACATAATCTGGTAAGCTAAAACAGAATTATATTGATAATATATATATATATATATATATATATATATATATATATATATATATATATATATATATATATATTATATTATATATTAAAATATGTCTAATATAGTATTAAAGATTTAACTTTAAGTATACAGCTCATAGACATGTGTTCAATAAATATCTCTCCTTTCTATGTGTATAATGTTACAGTAAAATAAGATTTTTAAAATAATACTTATTAGTTTTAATTTACTAATAGAACTGTGTAATAATAAATATATAACTTAATAAAGATACATTATCCTATTTTTTTTATTAATAGTAATAAATAAGAAGAACTATATATCTTCATTACATAAAGTGGATCGGAAGCCTGCCTTTTTGAGAGAATGGGGCATTTAAGGTCAAACAAGGGAAAAAGAATGTGTGGTGTTAAGGGCTCTCCACTTGAAGGAGGTAGTTCATTTGTACCCGCCAAGATTTCAATCAAGGGGACCCTTCGAGGTGTCACACGTCCTCTGTGACGTCACGCACCTCCCTCAATATCCCAAGGGATTTCTTCCTCTTAGATTAATCTTCTTAGAGGAGGAAGTTAACAGAAATAAAGTCTCCGATATCCAGAGCTAAGTCCGGAGGCTTATCAAGCCAGAAGCTGGGAGGTTATTAAATCGATAAGCGGAGAGGAGGTTCTCATAAGCCCATCCTGGGTTCTCTGTAGTGGCACAAGAGGGTATATTGTTTGGAGGGAAGGTTGGCTAACCCTTTCTTCACAATGGCCTCCTATACAATACCTGCCCTTCTAGGGCTCTAAGTAAATGGAAACATTGACTCTCATAAACAAAACTATTGTATTTGACCTCAAACTCAGTTTATGAGGGATTGATATGGCATCATTTTTTTTCTCTTTTCTGCTGTTTCACCATTGTCCGTATCATCTCTATATTTAAAATTACAATTCATTTAACTTAAATATACTAAATAAATATGTTATTATAGCGTGGGATTAAAGGTGAAATATATCAAGTAAATAACTGAGAAGAGTATATAACTTGATGTAATGACGAAACATTGAAAACAATAATTAAGATATGACATAAAGCGTTTCATGAGTGGAAACATTTCACACTAAGTACTCTAATAATAATGAAAAGTATAAGAGAGACCTTACATAAATGTTAAGAACGTGGAAAAATTCCAACGAAAAGACTTAAGTCTCCAAACTAGATCAGAAATAGAAATATCTGTCCAATATTTCGCCCATTCAGGCATCCTCAGGGTATCCTCAGAAATTCAAAATTCAATATACACTCACCAAATTTCAAAAACACCACAGGAAAAATAAATAATAGCAAACATCACAAAACTTAAGAAGAAAGACCATATGAAAAAATGAAAGTAAAAATGCAAGAAATTTTTTTTTTTTTTTTTTTTATCATAATCAAGAAACCAGTGGACCTACGGCTACTCCACAAAATATATTAATAATGAAAAGTAAAAAAGAGACCTTACATAAATGTTAAGAACGTGGAAAAATTCCAACGAAAAGCCTTAAGTCTCCAAACTAGATCAGAAATAGAAATACCTGTCCAATATTTCGCCCATTCAGGCATCCTCAGGGTAGAAAGAGAATAACAGCAAAACAAAACATGAATAATGCACCCAAGAAACATCCCACCACCTCGAAGGCTCAAATGCAACTAAAGTATCATAAGGAAGGTTACTCGATCCCAGCTGGTTAAGGTTAAATAAAAACAGCTGATAGATACTTCAGAAATTCAAAATTCAATATACACTCACCAAATTTCAAAAACACCACAGGAAAAATAAATAATAGCAAACATCATTTTTTCTTATGGTCTTTCTTCTTAAGTTTTGTGATGTTTGCTATTATTTATTTTTCCTGTGGTGTTTTTGAAATTTGGTGAGTGTATATTGAATTTTGAATTTCTGAAGTATCTATCAGCTGTTTTTATTTAACCTTAACCAGCTGGGATCGAGTAACCTTCCTTATGATTCTTTAGTTGCATTTGAGCCTTCGAGGTGGTGGGATGTTTCTTGGGTGCATTATTCATGTTTTGTTTTGCTGTTATTCTCTTTCTACCCTGAGGATGCCTGAATGGGCGAAATATTGGACAGATATTTCTATTTCTGATCTAGTTTGGAGACTTAAGGCTTTTCGTTGGAATTTTTCCACGTTCTTAACAATAAGTACTCTAATATTTTCTCAAAATCATATTTTTGATTTATTTCACTCATAAGTAAATATACTTGACAAGTAATAAAATCGGACAGTAAAATAATAAGGTTTCAAGCTTTATAGTTAACACTCATTCTCTGAAATAAAATGTGTTTAACTTCTAACCAATAAATAAAAATAATAAAATAATTAGCCTAATAAACAAATGCAGTTCACAGTCAATAACAAATTTTATACATTATATAATATATTTTTCTCAATAATATTGAGCTGTTAATTTATCTTTCAGATGATAAATAATTCATAGCTGATGGATTGATATTTCTAGTATTAATTGATCACAATGTTTTGGGGGTAAATTTCAAAAATATAAAATCACGTACTTTTGTATTAAAGAGGCTAAATACTAAACATTTTAAAGTTAACACTCATTCTCTGAAATAAAATTTGTTTAACTTCTAACCAATAAATAAAAATAATAAAATAATTAGCCTAATAAACATAAGCAGTTCACAGTCAATAATAGGTCTTATACATTATACAATATATTACCCTCCATAATTTTGAGTTGTTAATCTACCTTTCTGATGATAAATAATTCTTAGCTGATGGATTGATATTTCTGTTATTAATTGATCACAATGTTTTGGTAAATTTCAAAAATATAAAATCACTTACTTTTGTATTATAGTGGCTAAATATTAAACATTTTATACTTTTAAACTTTGACATACGATTAGTGAAAATGGGTCGCCAAGGTGTAGGGGGATAAAATTATTCATATTTTAACGTTCAAAGGGAGACGCTGTTTTATCTTCAGAACCTATTAGGGCTCACTTAGTCTTTATAAATTATATACTCATAACTAGGTTATCCTTATGGGTAAGTTGAAACTAATCTCGGACAAATCACCTCCCTACGCCACCGTTGGATTAGAAACAGTATAATCTTTACCATTTGGTATAATGGTATAAATATTTTTAAATATCTTCAACCTATACTAGGAATCTACTGAGCATGTTCTTAAACCTCATTTAGCGTACTATAAAATTAATAACAAATATGGATAAGTTGTCATAATAATTGATATTAAGCTAGGAAACCTGTAAGTGGGAACATGAATACCTCAAACATTTATCAGTAACTCTTTCGTTGTATAATGTCATCATCTTATTATTTCATCTAACTTTTAGAAGTCATTTGTGACACGATCTGTCTAAATTTTATTTCTTATTAAAGTTTCCGAAATAATTAAATCGTTGCTTTAATTTATTCATAAAAAATATTAAAAAATTACTGTTATTAAACCGGATTCATTAACACCTTCCTCAATATTAATTCTTTCCTTCTCCTGATCCTCGCGGTTGACACTAATCCTAGATACCGAAGTTACTAAGCCGATGTGATGCAGACCTAAGTAGAGGCGTGGAGATGGCCTCTTTTTAATTTAGCCCCGTCCTCTTTGTCACGTGCTAAATTTATAAAACTCACCCCTTTCCCCTACAAAACATCATCTCGCTCTTCTCCTACCACCGCAGCTCTCGTAGCCCGACCTTAATGAAAACAGAAAACATTTAATCAACGACCATTTTTAGAGAAAAAAGGGGATCCGTCTCAGACGTGTAAAATGAACCCGATTTGCATCTGCCCTTTTGGCGGACCCACATTGTTTAATTATTTTTAAAACATAAAATTTTACTAAGCATGATAAATATACTCGCACATGATAACAGACAAAAATAATAATATATTACTCACATTGTTTTTAAATATATGATTGAACCATTTTCTATATAGTATGGTTGTTGCCCAATCAGCTTCTTTGCTAGATTTAAAGGAGTAAAAACTATATTGGTCGACAACGATATACAATATATTTTGTGTTGGCTAATAGTCTCAACTACTATTAGCCAAGGTGATTCTCATGAAAAGGGTAATTTTCAGCAATATTTTTTTTTAAAAGCGATGAGTTCTGGAAACATATTAATCATTGTCTAGCGCTTTAATAAATTATTTAATAGCAATGCATCATTGATAGCAGCAACATATCGACCCTATGGGATCCAAAGACACTTCTGCTCACCCAGCCTCTATGAAGTAGCTACCCTTGATAGGGAACAACCTGGTGATGATTTGGATTGTAATAACAATCCAAATAACCACCAGGTTGTAAGGGTTGCATTAACAATAATAAATAAGCCTTCCCTACAATGGAAGATTAGATAAGAAGATGCCTCAAATCGGAAAAACGAAATTTATAGAAAAAAGAATCCCTCACCAATGCGAAATGAATGCTCTACTATGCCGCATTAAGACCAGTTATTTTTTACGGAACGAAAACAGAAAATTTCTCAAGACTGGGAAAGTTCCTGAGAACCAAAATTAAGATTTTGGGTTGAGAATATCACAGAGGAGGTACATATTCAGATCGAATAAAGATATATACGAAAGGACAGAGGACCTGAAAACAACTATGAGCAAAAACCGGTCCGGATAGGTTTTAAAAGATTGAATAAGAAAATGTTCAATAAGATATACAAACTAAAAAGCCAGTATAGTTAGATAGAGAATAGTTATTCTCGGCAGATGAAAGAATAACATTACAGAATTGAAATTTCTGATTGGCTGCCTGAACAGAGAGAGATTTAGGTGCCAACTCAAAAACATAAGTATTTCTGAGGCATAGGCAAGTGAGACGGACTCAGAAGAGGAGAACGCAACATTCGGATAGAAAGGATTATTGGAGGAGAAGAAAGAAAGAGCTAAGAACATGATATCTTGTTCTTTGTTGGCAGTTTCAAAAAATAAAAAAAATAAGCCTTCAATAATCATACTTATTCGTGAGCAAATGAAACAGTTTTCTATCTCATTAGATGCTGTGCTTTTTATTTATATCAGGTTATTACTAGATCTATGATGGTATAAACCTTAATCTTGTAAATGAAGTAGTTTTTTTTTAGCAGTAACAAAACGTATACCTGTTTGTTATTAAATATAATTATTTAATTGTTTCATTTCTATTATTTATTAATTATCAATGGTTCACTATGAGGTTTCCAGTGTTATTTAATAAGAATGGCAAAGCAAATATGGCCTATAAAAGCATTCCCAGTAGGATAAAGATCTGACCTTTGTTGAATAATCAGGTTTTATTATTTAATTAGATAGCATAATTGTAGACTTATGAATAAATAATAAGGAAAATAACCAGGACGTTTATAATAACGGTTCACACAAGATTTATCCTTTAATAAATTAAATAATTAATTTAATGAATGTTAGCCAAAATTCTCGGAATTTTCGGGCGAAATTTGTTTTCATTGAGTTAACGAAATGAAACATTTTTTGCATGTCAACATGTTAGAGAGCCGACGGGGATAAAAAAAAAAACAACCCCCGCCGGCCTCACTTTGAGATATTCTCTTGGTATTTAACATTCATTACGTGTCAAAGTGAGCACCGAAGCACAGGGGAGGAAAAAATTAAGCATCCCCCGGGACATGAATTAAATTTACATTTTATAAAGTCTCTTTATTATAATATGAATTATTCAAATTGTGTTGGGGACTCACTTAGCCTCGCCCCCTCCCACCACGGTTTGCTCCAGTATGGGCTGATTAAGCTGTATTGAATACATTACCCGCGGCGGCTACTTGACTCTTTTGGTTTTTCTTCAGAATTTTCAAAGAAAAACAGGGGAATTGAAACTGGATAAAAAGTTCGGACAGAAATATCATTTTCATTTTTAACTGGGATTGAAATAGGAGCATTGAAATTTAAATATAGCAAAGTGAATTGGCGGCAATTATTAAATGTATGGTAGCAGAATAAAAGCTCTTGACCGATGAATAAATTGAGATACGTGGTTTTTATTTCATGTTTTTTAAAACTTATTTCTCAATCTTGATGATTTTATATTAAGAAATTCGATTCTATACTGGATCCCACATTAAACAGAATTAATTACTAACATCTTCAACTCCACTGTAATATGCTATGGCAGTCAAGTAGAGAATTTCTCGCTGGTAGTACTCAAATATCCCATTCAACTTAAAAGCTCACGAGACCTTCTCCTTATCATTTATTGATTTTATTAATCTGAAAAGATTTACAAGGTATAAATAAAAGTGTCCAGCGATTTAACATAATAATAACCAAAACTATAAGTTAGGGACAACAGATGATAACAAAATATAAAATAAGTCTTCACAAAATAAACATAGTTAACTAAATCATGGAGTTTATATTTATAGTAATTCTATGTTTATGCTAACCATTATTATTTTTTTGCTTTTTTCACAATAAATAGGAAAAGCTCTATTGACGATTAATTTCGTAAAAATACAGCCGTAGTACAAGAAACATCCTTCCTTCTATTCAACGTGGGCTTATACGAATAGCTCCTAAGTATAGTCTATCATTCCTATAGTTATTCAATTTTTGTGTTAATCCGTTCATTCGTTTATCAAATCAGTAGAAATAATTTAGTCTTTTAACTTGATAGTGTGGTGTCAATTTATTCAAGGAGTTTAGTCATTACCCAGGATGCCGTACCACCACTTTGTTTATTATTCATTTTTATTCCAGCCCTAAAACAGGAGTGAGTCATTCAAGACAGCCGATGAGATGAGAATGCGGAGGGAACTTTGACCGCTAAATATTAATTTGCTTTCCTTTACAACCAAACTCTCCCTTAATAAAGTCGTTTTCGGTAAATTATCCAGTTGGGTCGCGGTAAAAGTCTTGACATAACTTCATTCACCTCCCGCGACAACTTCACGCTACCAACTTTCAACTTCATTCCACCCCTCGACTCCTTTTTATGCATTAAACGATGTCATTCGAACTTTTTATGTCAACTCAACGTGCAAAATTACTAGGCAAATTTGGTTATTTCCATTGGCAACTTTATTTTTTTCATATCTAATTTTCTTATATAATTTAATGAAACTATTAACTCCGTAATCAATTAAAAAACTAGTCGCAATTATTACTATAGTTCATTTACGCATTAATTATTTCAGTATATAATTTGAAATGAGGCGTTTGATGTATGAAAAATCAAATATATATATATAATGATTAATTATATTGATAAAATAATAAAAACAATTTGTTAAATTGAATCTTTTTTGCTAGTCCTGATAACGAATGGAACCTGTTTTGAGACCAAACACCTTAAATGCTGTATAATTTTTGTACTCAATTAATATATATATATATATATATATATATATATATATATCTTTTATTCTTGGACATCAGATTTTATTGATTTATTTATCACTTTAGCACAGCCTCTATTTTGTTCTTTGGCATTTTAAGTTTCATTTTTTAGATCGTAGTATAAGAGTTTTTTGTGGCATTATTCCCTACTGTTTTTAATTAAATGGTGCGGCACCGTCTACGTTATTCAAATGGTATTGTATTTTAATCAGAAAAATTTTACACGAAAAAGTCAGATATTACAGAAGAAGCCTAATAAGTTTTTTCATATAGCTGTCTTTCAACTCACATTCGGAACACAAAGAATTCCATCCCTCAAATTTAAATTATTTCAGAAAATTATGAATTCACTTTGGTTCTATAAACCTTACTTCTATTGGTTAATGTGTTTTCTGTTGTACTCGAACAGATCATAATACTATCATGTAAATTTCTTCTCATTTTCTTCTTTCTTGACATCAGCTTTTATCTCGGTTTATTCATCCACAATCCTTCCTCCCCAGCCCTAATCATCTAATCATATCATAAAATATCTCTACGCATATAATTGCCAAAAGCTGTTCCACTGTAGCGTATTCGTCATTTCTTGGAAGATATGACGTGTTTTAAGGTAACCGTTTGCACCTTTTCCTATTCGTAAAAATTTCCAGAGAAAGATCTTCGTAGGTAATGTACTGTTAAGACACTTATGTAAAATACTAAAGCACATGTTAGGTATGTTTAATTTAAGTATTTAATGCTTATTGTGTCTGTACTTTATGTAGTATTAGTGGAGTATGCAAGATCTACTTAGCTGTGAGAATCTGTGTAGCCCCACACTCCAACTAGCTGCTTGTAACAGTTACTCCTTCCATGCCACTTAAAATTATAAATAAATAAACTATAAAAATATATTTTATGATAACAAGGAAATTCTCAAAATAAATTTCCTTCGCTATTGGAGACTTATCAATTAAGAATCTTCTTTTCTGGATCAATCCAACCGACAAATAGTCTGTTCCTCCCCCGATAAAACTTCTGGCAAGGGAAATCAGAGTAGCATGAAAGATGGATTGAAAGAAGCAGATGGTGGTGAGAAAGTTTCCCCTTACAAGAAACTCAGCTCGTCGTCTGAAATAAAGTTCATTTCATTTGTGAAAGTTTCTAATAAGACATCTGTATTTAGGAAATCATTTCAGCTTGTTCGGCGGGAAAACGATCGTTAAAGCATATGTATTCGTGGCAGAAAATAAATTTAATAAGCTCTTAGCATTTTTTAAAAATATCGCAAATCCGGTATATTTATTCAATTTCTTCTGGTCACCTCATGATATTTATAAAGTTAAGTTTTTATTATAAATATATACGTATATCTTCTCTTAATATATTCTACCCCTAAATTGTTCTTTTTTTTTCTACTTATCTTGTTACGAACGAAGTAATCCATAATGACCTTAATGTCCCATGTTACTACTGATCTGGCCCGAATCCGACATCAATCTTTTTATGCCCAGCATTATTCTCACTCACCTAGCAATCTTTTCAATTCATGATAACCCTCCAAGGCGGCTGAAAATATGACGTTCTCGTGACATTCTTAGTTGAATTTTACATTTTAGTATTACCAACGGTTAGTTTCTCTACTGCTCTTCATCCATGTCACTATGCATCATTCCTGTAATTTACTTGTTGTATTGTTATAATGCAGTTGTAAATTTTAATAAATAATTTGTTTTCTTCTCTTCCGTTAATTCAACAAATACAGGTACCTATACATACGATATAATACTACAATATACAACTACATGCATTTGCATTTTGTTATCCTAGGGGTACTTTAAGGCTTCATTATTTCATTCAGCTGGATGTCGGAGCTATAAGGTTTTTCGCCGTTGGTTGGTTGGAGGTACAGTGGTTGTAAGTGTGGATCACTCACCATAGTCTGTTCTTCCAATATTTTAAAGCTAATATACTCTAATACGCATTTCAAAGAGGAGGGAATGTTAAGGAAGTTTTTAATTCTGGCTATAAGGAAGTAACGCTATAATCTTCTCGATTATAAACAAAATTCTACTGGATCTATCCTTGAAAGATTATTATTAGAAAAACCATCATTAAGAAGAAGAGAATCTAAAAAGGCGAGGGGTACAGAGGCTATTTATTGTCTAAGGATGAAGAAGTGCGAAATGGAGGGAGATCTCTGGGTTCGGGCCAACCTTCCATTCTGGGCCGCTGCCAGCTCCAATTGATTTTATATTATAAATTTTCGATTTGCAGCCGAATTCTTTGTGGGAATCGATAAAATTTGTAGGGCCTTGACTTCGGAAAAACATTTGTAAAAGTGTCTAGGCCGATTATCACCAAAAAGAGTTTCTCGCACTTAAGGAACCGGGATCGTGTTGTTTTCTTTGTGAATAAGGGACTAAGTCAGGCAATGGTTTGAAATTGTGATATTGCTTATATTAAGCATTTAATAATTAATTATTATGATTAATTATTTCTAACCATTTGTTCCCCGGTACTGTAGAAGTAATACAGAAACAAACCGCTCAACTTTTCTCTTAGTTTACATTTTTTTTTTAATATGAATACATGTCCCGTATTCCGAAGATTAGTATAAGAGTAGTTAGAATACCTCTGGATCCGTTGCATATCTACATACATAGATGATTCTACATCACAAGGACAAGTCCTCCCTCAAGGATACATTATTGAACAATTGTGATTACCAAACACGTATAAATGCTAAAAGTTACATATTACATACTAATTATATTTATTTTATAATTAATTGTATTCCATCTAGTAAAATTTATGCTCTTTTAATATTTATTTAGTACTTTTGTGGAAGTAATTCATTTATATGACTCGTATATCTTATACCTATAACTTATCATAAGACTTACAAGATTTACTCACAAACTGTACAAAACCTCTAAGTTTGCAATTAAGTCGTGGCTTCTTTTTCTTCTTCTTATTCGTCGTTCTTCCCTTAGACGGTCCGGTCAGGAGTAAAACTGAGGAATTCAGTGGTCTTACTTGGACCCGAACGAATGGTCCATAAAGAACTTTATGCATCATTTTGTTCGGATCGATGATTAAACTCATCAGTTGACCGATGGATCACATGTTAGTCGTAAAATATGAATGATTAACAAATTCTTGAACAACACAATTCCTACATACTCTTCAATTTGTATTAATCTTCCTTGAAGTTTCAAAAGAAAATGGTAAAGATCCCAACTATTATAGGCAGCCCTACATCTTGTGCTGTACTGAAAGGTGGGTGGACGTCAAGGTTTGTTCAATCTCATCTTAAGTGACCACTATTTCTTTCCCTCGATAAGTCCTTTTACTGCAACCTCCCCCCCCCCTCACATAATCAGCTAGAAATTTATGAATACATATATAGCAAAGATAGCTTTTCATTCCTTCACTATTTGCAACAGTTCTCTTCCTTTCCGGTTTAATACCTTAGCATTAGTTACATAATTTGATCTTTATTTGTCTGACGGAATATTTAGGTACCTAATGTATTTACATTACATTAACAGCATGAAAACCATATGCATAATTATTTCTACAATGAATATATATTTTATAATTTATTTTATTGTTATATGATATAATTTTTTTAATATTTTATTTGAAAAGACTGACCGGGAAGCGAACTAGAATAACAATAAAATAAATTATAATAATATTAATGACTTATAGTCAACTAGATCCAAAAATAAAGTAATGTTCAATTAACATTCTCCCCGTGTATAAATCGCAAATTGCGAGATCACGGAGATATAGGATCAGTGAAAGAAGAAATATGACTGACCGGGCAGCGAGCCAGGATAGCCGAGATGGTTAAGGCGCCACCACGGAGAGGTGGGAGACCCGGGTTCGAGTCCCGGTCCTGGTCATATCTTTTTCTTTCAAACAAAATATTTTAAAAATATATATTTTAATTTCATATTTGTTCTCTCTTTCGGCATAAGCGGATACACACTGTAAAGAATTATCCCTCAGATACAGAACAGTGTTTCATCGAATTTAAGCCTGGGGAAGTACATACAGCAATCACTCAAGAGAGTGTAGTTCTCAAAACTAATGCTAAGTAGTTATAAAGTAATTAGTAGTGGGCGACTGTGAAACTTGAACCTGACGGATACAAAGCAATTAAAGCGATCTGATGCACTTAAGAAAATTAACTTGAGAAAAACAAGAAACCTTAGGGAGAGACAACATCTATAAAGGTCCTCCAAAAGGAAAAGGAAAGGAACCTCTCACGAAAAATGATCGGATTTTGTTTTTGTTTATAAGAATCCTAATTAATTCAGACTCAATTGTATTTTTCCTGCCCGAAGTATTATCATTCGCAAAAAGAAACCAAAAGGAATTTATAATAATGATATTAAATTATAACCCTCCATTAGTTGTTTTTTTCTTTTATTCATTTATGTTTTTTTTAATAACCGTCGCTTTTAATAACCGTTTAAAATATGGAATAACCGTTCACAACTAGATATATCATGCTCAATTATTTTTTAAAATTCTTAGTGTTGAATCTGGTAATTTAGTAATAAATATTTAACAACAAGATATTTAAAAAATTAAAACGTATTTTTTTAACTTTGTTAAAAATTAACTGTTTAAACTACATATTTTAATTAATACAATATAAATAAATACAAAAATTAAAATGGATATTTTTATATATGTTTATATTCAACAAATTAATCTGTTCAAAATGTTTATTGAAAACTGTGTTTTGTACTATAAAAATAATAAATAAAACTATAATTACTTATTATTTGGAGGGATACGAATTTACAGTTACCTATATTTAGAGCTCCTTCATAAATAATGCTTCAGAAGAAATTTCTTATATAAAATGAATAGTAATTATAATAAATGTATTAAATGTAATAATAAATAATAAACCTTATTGTGATAATATTAAAATATTTTCCTAAATTCATGGCTAAACTTATTTCCTAAATTTTATTGAACTATAAGCATTCTAAATCGTTGCAAACTATCTTATAGATAAAGAAGACCCGCTTGCATCATTGTAAATGTATCTTTAAAAGTGGTCATAGGTAAACATACATTTTATTAATTTAATTACCACAAATTTTGAAAGGATTCCAGATAGAAATTTAAAAGTAAAGATATAACTGTTAAACATAAGTAAATTATTTAAATGATTTAAATTAAAATAAAATGAAAAAGTTATCAATTTAAACAGTTGAGAAATACGTTGAAAAATAAGATTTTCGAATTTAAAATTGAGTTATTAAACAATCTATATTTTTATTTAAATAATTTTAAACGTTCTAACTTCTCTGCGGTTTACATGATAAATTGTAGAATTAGAGCATTCTCAATCGTTATCGACAACTCGTACAGCTTTACTCGCTGATCCATCCTATATAATTAGTAAAGATAGACAACTTGTTATTAATTGCACCCCTTTACAAGTGAAAACCACCGAATTTTCATACAAATTGTTATGCCGGCAGAGAATTCACTGAGGGACTGTTTGGTCGGTATAAAATGAAATACTGCACTCCACTACGCTACGTTGAATCTCCACAGCCTCAATTTCCCGTCAGTAGTAAACCCCCAATTTCCGTGAATAGAAGCCATTTTCAATGGTGCGTAATTTCCATCTCCTTTTTGGTTAAATATCTGCGATATTACATTTATACTAAAATTTTAAGTGGGGCTTTACGATATTTATACACATCGATGGTGTTCGGAGAAAATAGTCAGATAGTTAATTTCAAACGATTTATTCTCTTCTGTCAGTTGAAAAGACATTACACTTTGTTTTAAAATTGTAATCATTTTTTGATTTTTAAATATTTTTATTTTTAAAGAGAAAAGATTTGTCCTCTGCCGGCAGGTGGCCTTGGTGGCTCAAATGGTAGGGCGCTGTCACGGAAAGACAGAGGATCAGGGTTCGAATCCCGGCCGAGGGCCTCTCTTTTCTCTTTAAAAATAATAATATATATTATATTATCTGGCCATATGATAATAATATGCGACATACTATATTATTTCACCGGAAATTAACGTTAATTTTGGCTATTTATCTACTACTTCATTCGCCAGAAGTATATAACACATTTGCGCTATGTCAACAATGTGGTTTCTATCAGGTCTATATTCAGGTTTGTATAAAATTAGGAGTTCCTACCTAGTTGTTGAAAAAGCAGTACGTGATGTTTCCTCATAGATCTGCTGATACCAAAATGCATAAGAATCAATTCATTTACATTCCTCACCGCACTTCAAATCTAGCAATAGCAGATAAATTATGTGTGCTATTTAACACCCATATGTAACACCCACGATGTGCTATCATCTATAGACCTTCCTGGGGCTAATCCAGACTATATAAATCACCTTGCTGTACAACCTTTGGTGTAGAAACATATAAAGCTCATAATAATAACCATCGGAAGGTTCTTACATGTTTAGAAATTCGCTATTAAACAAAGTCTTGACTTTAACACTCCTTTTACCGACCTCTTAAATATTATCCATGACCTTGAACGAAAAAACATTGTCTATATTTTACAGGACTATAAAATCTTAATTACATTCTTAAATCTCGTTTTAGACTTGTTGTATAAGTTTTGTACCACTTCTACAAAATCCTGTTCCCGATAGGTAAAGGTGTAAAATACAGTAATAAAGTACGAGATGAACTGTAGTTGGTAACGTTACAGGTGGGAAAAGATTTTAAAACAGGAATTATGGTTTTGGCGTCGAACCTGAAGGCTAGATAAGCTTTTTTTCATTATTCTTTAGTAAGAAACGCTTACCTATTTTTAAAAATATATTGGTAGAAGCATTGTATTGAAACTTGAGCTTAGCTAAACCTTTCAATATTATTCTCTAGTAAGGAACAAGAAGCAGAGAGGAAAAGAGGGTGACTGAAACGTTGGATAACTGTCTTAAATATTCGATTATGCTGTATCCAATAAGTAGTTGGGACTATTCTGGGTAGATTTTTAAACAGAGATTGATAGTGTAGATACGGAACCTTAGGTTTAGCTAGGCCTTTCATCATTATTCTATAATATATTTGACTTAGTTTAGTAATAAATTAATTCATACAAAAGGGTCCCACTGAATAGCAAGAACAACTCACCTTTAGCTCTTGGACACAATAGCGACCCCTACCTTAGACCTGACGCCTCTCGGAAGCCGGATTGTCTGGGCGAGACAGGAGCCAGTATCGGAAGACGAAGCACAATGTGGCCTATCACAATGCAGCCTGCATAATGCACTAGCTCCTGCACCGAGCATCGTCGCAATTTCCTTCCAGCCGTAAACCCGGCTCCATAACATCCAATACCCAATGGCTGGATACCAAACTGCCCTGCGCTACCGTTTCCAAGTTAAGATGTTTCATATAATAAACTTAAATGTTCATCGTCTTTAAGATTACTTTACAGCTTAAGAGAAACGTGTATTAAATTTAGCAGTAGAGTTACTAATGTTGGAACTACAACAATTCGTACATTTATTTTTGGAATTACTCTATTTTTACTTACCTCGTAAATATCCATGATATCTACCCATCACTTGACTATTATTAGTTGGATTACGATATCTAAATTAATTTTCTATACCTCGTTTTCGACTAATTCTAAACCATTTACTAAACTCATAATTTTTACTCTCCACATCCCTAAGGGTTAAAAACGTTAGTAAGGTAATGTAAAAAACACATTTTTCGTGCTCAAATATTTTATTTTTCATTTGATATAACTCTTCAATGCATCATATAAAAATTTACATAGCATGTCTGAATATTTCAATTTTTTTTTAATGAAATCTATTTGGGAAAAAATAACTTCCACTAATAAGTAAAAACAAAAAAATAAATCATAATTTAATAATAAAAACATATATAGAGCAAACAAATTTTGGGACTTGACCTCGAAGGTGGTTTGCCACCTTATATAATACACTTAACTAATAATAATAAAACTGCCACCTAAAATAATAAAGCCTGGTATAGTCGTTATCCCAGTGAGCACAGCAGATTTTTCAATTGATAATATAACAGTTCAAACATGAAGGAAAAAGAGTTGAGGAATTTGCAGAACAAAAATTTGATTTTTATTAATCCTTAATTGAATTAAATATTCAGTAACTTAATATTTTAACGATATTTTCCCTCCTGTTTTCTAATTAAACTTGAAAATCTTTAATGTTTCTTCACAAACCAGGAATGGAACTATAATAGAAAAAGAAACGAGTAAACACAGTTTACTCAATAATTAATAAACTTGTTTTATTTTATTTTTTTATTAATCGTTATAATTTTTAAATATTTTTATTTTGAAGAAATAAATATTTTCTCTTCAAAATATAAATATATAGATACACTTTGGTTACTTTTAATACTTACAACGTTTAAAAATACCTAACTCCAATGCGCAGTTAAAGCATGGCTAATTGATTTGTAAAATTATCCACTATATTTCATAAACATCAGATTGATGAAACAAGTACTACATGATCACAAAATCATTCAATGATCACAAAAAGCACATAACTTCATAATAATTTACTCTATGAGAAGATCGGGATCAAAACCGGATTACTCCGTAATTTCTAAAATTGCCTTTTTCACTTTTATTCGATCGTTTAGTCAAACCTTACTTTACGCTATCATTCAGGTTTATAACCAAACCAAAAACAAGATAAATAAGGTGGCATTGTGTCTTGTTAGTCAATTTTGGAAATTTCGGAGTTATTCTCTTTTTTATTCCAAACATTTCATATGAAGCAAAAAAAACAATTTTTGTTCATTGCATACTTATATTTTTTTACTTAATTTTTTCTTAGGCATTAGAATTATTCATCCCTACATTATTGTCTTATATCGCATATGACGGCATAAAAAAATAAATGTAAAAATAAAGAACCAAGGCTCCTCAGTTTCAAATTTATGGCTTGATTCTTGTAGATAAAACTAATAACAAACCATAATTTTACCATCCACAATTAATGTCATAATTAATATGACTAATATTTATAACTATTGGACAAATATTTTAGAATTTAATATTTTATTAAAACTATAATTTTCCGTGAAGCGCTGGATAAAATTCTATAAAATTAATTGAATAGGAATTTAGTAATTTATCAGAGCCCAATCAATGAATAATTCGTTATTCCGGTTAGTAATTAAAGCTTGCTTAATAATTCTAGAGGTGATTAAGTGAACACCTGAATTTTAATTAGTAACATGTCAACCCAGAAAGTTAATTTCATGTTGAACAAATCCGAAGCTCATTATTTATTTAACTGGGAACACTCCACGTACTGAACATCTCGCAATTATAAATTAATTAAATATTTTATTTTGAAGAGAAAAGATTTGTGCAGGGCCGGGATTCGAACCTGGGTCGCCCACATCTCCGTCGAAGTGATCTAACCAACTGAGCTGACCAGGCTAGTAACACGGCCAGACAAATCACCTCTTCACCTATATCCTCGTGTTCTCGCAAATTTGCTATGTATACACGGGGAATAATGTTCATTGAACATTACTTTAATACCGATCTTGTTGACTTACGTCATTATATTATTTATAATTTATTTTATTTTATTTTTTTATTAATTGTTATAATTTTTAAATATTTTACTTTTGAAGAGAAATGATTATATATTATTTGATGTTAATGATTTAATATAAATGATTTAAAAGTTATAACAATTAATGAAAAAAAATTAATTATTAAAGGTTGTTCTCGTCCCGCTAATATTATTTTTAGAAAATAATGTTTCGTCAATTTTATATTTTTGACAATTAAGTTGTGATAATAGTTAATTGATTGTATTAATTTTACTGATTTTGTGCATTTCCTTTTAGAGTAAAATTTTAAATTTTAATATTTGATAATAATTATTTCTATATGTATCGCTTAACATCAAGTCTGTAAATTATCTTTATGTATACATATATTGTTTCAACAAAACCTCGTTCATTAATAATTTTCATTTATTCATATTTCATACCTTGGTATATGTTGAGTACATTATATCTGTTATCAACTGCGATTGCTGTGTGACCCAAAATGGATATTAATTACAGATCAAATTAACAAAACAGTCTGTAATACAATTTACCATCAAATATAAAATAAGAGAAAATATAAACTAACAGTGGGTGAAATAAAAAAAATAAAATACAGATGTATAAAAAAGTAACCACGATAGACTAGAGAATGAAAAAAAGAGAAGGATGGAATGATATAACATAAAATGCTGCTGTATTAAAATTTGTTTGGTTTTTTGAGCCAGATGAGAAAAAAAGTGTTTTTTTAAATCTTACTAATATTATAAATGTGAAAGTTTGCATGTTTGTCTCTCTTTCACGGAAAAACTACAGGACGGATTTGGATGAAACTTGATAGTAATGGTTATAAATTAGAATAACACATAGGCTATAGCAAGCGCGGATTAAGGGAGGGCTCATGGGGGCACGTGCCTCATATATGCCCCCCCCCCACGTTATAGTACATAATTAAAGGCAAATCAGGAACTTAGCATCTTGAAATTTGTAGATAGGTTCTTTGTATAGTTTAAGAAAGAAATTTGGATAATTCTACCCCAAGGGTTTAATATAATAGGGGTTCAAAGGTTGTATTGAATCCGTCAGTTTTGAAGTTAGAAATCTGAAATTTTTGATGTACGAGTAACTTATTTTTTAAAAAAATAATTAAATTATTTATTTTAAATGATCTTTCGCGAAACTTTATGTGGCAGACCAAATTCCACACGAGCGAAGCCGCGGGCATAAGCTAGTGTTAATATAAAATTATAGGCTTGAAACATCAACATTTGTTTTATTCATAAAATAAAAAACTTTATATTGGTTAAGGGTTATGAATAACTATTAAATAGCATTAATAGTAATTTTGTGTAGAAAAAATAGCAGTACAAATTTATAGACGAATGTATTTCTTTCGAGGTAACAAAAAAAAAAAAATTAAAGGTGTTCAAAATTTTATTTTGTATATATGAATAAATGTGATTTGAGATTAGACAAAAACTGTTTTATTTTCGATGGATTGGTTAGCATGAACCTATTCTTTTTATCATATAATATTTTTATTATTATTAATAATCAATTCCAATTTAAATATATCTATAAACCCTGGCGTACATGATCAACAAAAAAAATACGAGTACATGATCAACAGCTAAGAAAAAAATAAGTGGTATTTTTCCATTCCGGAGTGAGGGTTATCTTGTTATTGGCTAAGCTTAACTGTTAAAACTTGATGATTTAAATTTTAAAAAACTAAAAAAAAAACCTGTACCATTACAATCCGTGAACGGGTCTGGGATTCAGAGACAGTACCGTTTCATGGACAACGGTTCTGCCAGGAGGTGACATCCTATAGGTCATGCTCAACCGTTTTCTGCTCAATTTTTACCCTTATTTTGGGTACTCTATTTTTATAATATTTTATAGAGGACGGGTGAGCCCCAGGAGGGTCCTAGATCCTATATTATATTTCCTGCCGCAAACAGACTAAATAAAAGTACTGCCTTCAGCGGGATTTGAACCAGGATTTCCGGCATGACAATTCAGTGCTCTACCACTGAGCCATTCCGCTCCGCACAACTACATAATATAAATATTATTTTCTCATTTAACAATAACGGTTATCTAAGAATCCAACTGATTCAAAATCCTACAATAATCATCTGTTCGTTACCCATTCTATCTAAATACTCAACGGGAGAAATTTAAATATGTAAAGAAACTCCAAAAGTCTTCGCCGGAAGTAGTTATAGTAGTTAAGATCAGTAATTAACTTTTAATGAGGAAAATTCATATTCTTTTATTACTTCCTAATAGTCTAAAGCGAATCTAATCAGGGAGTTTTGCTTGAGGATAAAGGAAAGGCCAGGAAAGATTAATAGAGCTAATGAAAATTAACCCCAAGCTTTCCGCAAACTCAGTAAGAGCGGATGGGGCACCTTAGGATCCCTTCTTTAATACCTTCTCACACTCTCAAAGCCAAATTAATCAGAAAATCTCTTCTCATTTACTTTTATTAATGATATCATCAGCGATTTGTCTCTTGACAAAGTATTAATCGTAAGCCATATTGTTTTATCTTTTCAAATTTAAACTAACAGAAACTTCGTTTAAGCCATTAAAGATGGATTTTTCTGAATTGCCCTCATACTTCAAATTGGGCCATTTTTATCTTAGATCTCCAAAAAAATTCTACAATAATTTTATATAATATATCATAGGCATAAGGATTCTGTTTGTTTCCATTACAAGGATTGGATTTTATTTGGCCGTTTTAAGTCTATCCAGGATAGGCTTAGTGGGATGGTTATTTCAGTGTGTGCAGTGCTGAATATCCTGGATTTAAAAACACAGTTAAATTATTTAATCTTTAAACTGCCCTAAATGGATTCCGTGGGTTCTACAGACTCTCCTGGGGCACATCCATAATTGGTGGATGTGGCTGTTCTGCTTGAACTTTGAAAAATCACTTCCGAGCACAGCCATTGTTATAGAATAGCACAGTCACTACCCTATTTTGAACCCAAGACCTCAAGTTGTAGTGATACATACATGCTTTTTTATCTACAATCTATCTAAAGCATCCTTAAGAAACCCTTCAATTCTTCATCTAACAATTACGTATTTATTTAATAAAATAGAAATTCATATGAATAAAATCTGAAAATAAATAAGAAGAAAATCACAATAATCATAATTAAATGGATTGCTTCTTATTTCTTATTATGGTTCTTTTTCTTATTGTGGTATTATTTCCTGAAAATGTTTCTATGGCTTGGATCAAGCGTTTTTACCGTATTTTCCCCAATGTTTATACAATGCCATCAGTATTTCTCTCATGAGAGATTGATGGATCTTTGGAAGGGAGATAGATGAGGCGGTAGGGTGTTCGGGATCTAGGAAAACGAAGGCTTAAAACTTACACAATATCAAACTGATCAAAGAGTGTGGTATAGATTTCCGAAGACCATGATTCTTACGTGATATAATCATCAATAGTCAGAAAATACTATGACTCTTTGTAAATAATGCATTAGACGGAACAAATATAAAATACCGGGAAAATATAAAAATTTTGCACAAAGAAAATTACACAGTTAAAAGAAAATATTTAGAACCATTAAACATAAATGAAAACATAAATAATATAGTGAACGACAAAAAAGAGGCAGGAGAAATAGGCAAACGTTATTCATCCATAATTTTAAAATTGAAAAGCAATAATAAAAATATATTTCAACTTCAAAACAATTTGAGTAAGAATAATGATAACCTGACCAAGCATTCTACCCACAGTTTCTAATCTCTTAATTGATTCCATATAATTTTTGTAAAATATCATATTATAATAGCTCATTCTCATCTCAGACCTGAGGAAGTCAGCAGCATGGTTGGCGAAACGTTGGCGAAAAATTTATTTACACGATCTAAACCAGAAGAAATCATCAAAGTCTTTTGTAATAATAGTGGCCGTGGAAACCTAAAAGAATATTTTAAAACAAATTTAATTGTAATTGTTGTTTTTGCAGATGATTTGACTTATAACTTTATTGAGTTACATTTGATGTTGGATGATGCACAATGGTTATATTTAACTAATTTATTGTGACTAATGTCGAAATTTATTAAATAATAAATTATGGTGAAGACTGGAAACTGGTTTTCTTGCTTTATTATGATTACTAAAAGATTGCAGTCCAGTGTAGTAAATATGAATTAAAAAGAAAAGCCAAAAAAAACCTACTTTCCAAATGTTCCAACAAGCAATAGCCGCACATCAGTAGACTTTCATTGGTCACAATACAGCGTCTATGCTAGATCTTATGTCGTGGTTGTTGAATAAGAGAGATTCCGTATGATGTCATGAAGTTTATGAATGTTAAGACCGTGGATAAATTCCAACGAAAAGCCCTTAAGTCTCCAAACTAAAACAGAAATTGAAATTACCTGTCCAGGATTTGGCCCATTCAGGGACCCTCAGAGTAGAAAGAGAATAACAGCAAAACAAAACATGAATAATGCACCCAAGAAACATCCCACCACCTCCAAGGCTCAAATGCAACTAATGAATCATAAGGAAGGTTATTCGACTCCGACTGGATAAGGTTAGATAAAAACAGCTGATAAATACTCCAGAATTTAAAAATTCAAAATACACTCACCAAACTTCAAAAAGCACAACAGGAAAAAATAAATAATAGTAAACAACACAAAAACAAAAGACCATATTAAAAAATGAAAGAATATTATCTAGAAACCAGTGGACTTATGGAAATTCCAAAAAATATATAAAATATAAATATATAAATCTAAGAAGTTTAGATAAAGCTGGAGGGTTAAAATAGGTCATTAACGAGGTAAGTAATTAATAAGATTTAGATATGGTGGTACTACTAGAGGTTCGATACACTATTTGGTATGGAGGAAGCGGCAACTATTGTTTAAATGCTTGGATTCTTTTTAGGAATGGATTGATTTTCACACTGAGTGGAGTGCAGTTATTTATTGTAATGATGTCAGTGGTTGTATTTCACGGGCGTTGGATTAAAATAATTTCGATTAATATCCGAAGATAGGGACAATGAAATTAAATGTGAATTATTGCGAGAATGGATCTACGATAAACCACAACGAAACTCGATAAGCATAATTAGGGTACACAGAATCAAAGATTGAAACTGGAAGTGAAGAAGTTTATTTTCCAAAGATCAGTAAAAAGTTTATGTAAACTAAGTAACGATAAAAGAATTTGACTAATAAACTTTACGATCTCGAAATAAAAATATAATGACCAATAGTACTGTTTTAACATAAAAATACCCAAAAGTACACGTGGGCATCACCAGATAAACAAACCCCAAACCCAAAATGATACCTGGATGAAACATTCAGATGTGCTTAGTGGTAATACTAGTTATTTACCACAATTATCAGCGCTTAGCGACTTAGGTCATCTGTTCATTTATTTAAATGAAAATACCAGTTTTAAAATGAAGATATAATTTTTCTTTAGATTTTTTAATAATATTTTAGAGGCATAAATAAAGGGAGGAGTGCCATTCGCAAATGTCCGGTAATGCTGCAGCTGAAACGGGAAGCAGGGGAGGTAACTTAATTAAGGGGAGGGACATAAATTCCCTCCCTGCAGGGGAAAGGCAAAATGTGATCTTGGTAGGGAATTTGCAGTAATATTCTCCAATGAAAATGTGTCACTTCCGAAAGCCTAAACGTAATTTAAATTTTTTTTCAGCTGCTATCATCATCGACAAAATTATTATACTATGCAGTGTTACAATATTTTCAATTACGCTACTTTACAGAGGATAATTTTGTCTACCCTTTTAGAATAAATACGTAGGACAGTATAAAGTAGGGAAGTGTCCTGTGCCGTTTTCAATAGAAGCTGTTCAAGATAAGAGATCCTTCAGGGGATCACCCAGACTCGATAAAGTTGCTAATCTTAATTGGGAGGGTGTGGTTGATTTCCAGCATGTGTTGATCATGATTTCCACCAAACCTTCAATCTGTAAAACTTTGGTTTAGAAAGATTTCATTCATCCCAACTGTAAGCAGTTATGAGAACTTTTATATTATTTAGTTACACTTTTATTTTTTTTTATAAACCCACTATCGTTTCAATTTCCAATTAAAAAATGGAAGTAGTTCATAGGTGACATAAGTCACGTAAATATTCATAACTTGCAAGGTAAATAGGTTTATGAAGACCGCTAATAATCCTTCCATAGTTGTTTACCAATTGAGTGTATAACTTTTTTAAGAACCTGAAACCATATACATGTCAATGGCGAGTACTTGGAAGAAATATAGTTTTTGTTGTTTATAATGAATTTTATAAAAATTAAAGAGACTAAAAAATAAATAAACTAATTTATTCTTTTGAAAGTTATTTTTTGTTTAATGATAAATATATCTTTGACCGCTTGATGAAGTACAAAGTTATGTGTACCAGCGGTCCGACTAAAGTTATATAGTGATACATCAGCAACTATGCAGTAGTTATGTTGGTGGTCTATTGATCTTTTAGTGGTATTATTAGGTATAATGAATACAAAATAAAGAAATCAAAACCATAAAAGTTATATAATCCCAATTTTTTGAAGATAATTATTCGGTCGAGATAAGAGATCCATATTCAAAATTATTTCTGAAAAAGTAATGGTTTTATCCCAATATTGTATGACTTATGTTTTGGGGATTATATGATGGCCTGAATACCCGATATTTAAGAAGTAAGTACGAAATGATTTCTCAATTTAATGAATTGTGGTCACATTGTTAATAAATTTGTATACACACTCCGAGAACTATATGATGGTAATAAAATATTGGCCCGTTTAACCATGATTAGAACGGCTTAATATCCTTCAGCTTCTATTATATTCAATCAGGAGTCGTTTAATCATTAGATCGTAAGGTACTTACATCATGGTCGGAAGCCATTAGAGAAATGAACTACTTGAAAATTTGAGAAAGGCAATTTTTCATACTTTACGTAAATCTATATTGATTTATTTATATTGTCCATTAATCATTAAAGTAATAGGCCGATTTAAAAGCTAGCATATAATTTTCATAAGATTCATACCTTTTATTACATATACTTAATAAACTTTTCAAGGCTTGATTAATCTTGCTATTCTAAATGATAATTCATTGAAGGTAATAAATAATATATGACAATATGTGAGTGATATTTAATCCAATCGTTACTACACCCATCTTAAACGTTTTATTTTACATGAAACTTAAAAGAAAATGAAAAGAAATGAAGAATTATTAATTCTAGACATGAGTACATTAATATATTCAGAGGAAACGTTACATACATTTTGTCCAAAATGTATGAAAAGGAGAATATTTTTGTTTTTAAAGTGTTTTAACATTTAAGCAAGGAAATCGGAAAACTCAGAGTTAGTAAAGCGCTATAAGTGTCTGATTTTTTTTCAAGTTCAATTTTTACCGTTTATCGTTAATTTTAAAGGCTTTATCGTTAGATTATTTTACTGTTATTTCTTCATATTCATATCATTATATTAAACAAATAATTCGATGTACGCGCGTTTTAGTTATATTCACATTCACATATTGACTGTTAAATTGTAAAATACTTTTACTTTATTGTAAATTTTGTGAGAGTTTTTTAATATAGAATTTATTTATAACATCCTCAGTTTCCTACTTAATGATAGTGCCAAGACATTGCAAAACCCGGAATGATTATCAGTACAGATAGATCAGTTTTGTAACTTGGTGCTGCAAAGAAAGCAACTAGAATTTTATTTTCATCTTTTTGTAAAAATTGTTTGTTTAGTTTTTTTTTTCTTGTTTCTAATCGGACGATGCTGTAGTGGAAGCAATACATTTTGCCTATCCAGGTATAATTAAGGTAAGCATTATTAGTGAGTATCGCACGGACTCGGGACCTCCCACTTAATGTCACATCCGAAGAGTGGCATAAATTTTGTATTAATTAAATAACAGTTCAAAGTTAAAATCTAAGTAATATGGCAAATCAACAAATGTTCCGGAAAGGAAAAATTGGGACGAGAGAATCCTTATGTGGGAGGATTGCCCTGAGGCTGCAGGACATGTCCGCCCGGAACAATTAGCAACCGCCTCCTTGAGAATTGCCAATTTCCGATCTAATCGTTTCTCCGTAGCGGGGATGGGGGAGTTGGGGGGAGAGGCTTTTTGTTTCCAGTCGACTTGCGGGGTCCCCTCAATTATAGGGAACCTTACCCGCCTCTTTAATGAGTCTTTTCAATGATCCTTTTACCGCCTCAAAATATAATGATTTATTGGGCAAATCATCCCCATTCGCCTTCCTTCGATTTTTATTCACTCTCATTTTGTTTGGGAAAATTAAGCTTGGCCTTTCTAAGAAGTGGAGAAAAATCAATAAAAATTTCTTACTTGAGACAGGCAATAGTTGCGGTTTAGAATGTGCTTGAAAGCATCTTATTACTGGCAAAACTGGTCAATGGATTTTAGATTAGAAGTTTAACCATAATTAAATAACCATGTATATTGGGTTGTCATACATGAAATGTCCGACTTTTTAAATCTTAATCTTTATAGAGGATTAAAGCGTTGCCTGTTGATTCCTAGCAAAATATTTACTATTTATAACAAGCACTTGTTAATCCTCTATTTGCAAACTGTGTTTGTTTTATTCCCAAGTAGGCATACAGATTTTAGTATAATTTTAAACGTGGCCATGAAAACACGCGATTTCCGAACGATTTGTTCTATGAGTACAGACTCGGTCATTCCGCTGGCCAGGCAGCAAGAAATATTAATCATGCGTTTGATAAAGGAAGTGTTAATGAAAGAACCATCTGTCGTTGGTTTACAAAATTTTCCTCAGGAGATACGACATTAGAAAATCTGCCTCGTGGACGGCCTCTAACATCAATAGAGGACGAAGATCTTAATAATGCTGCGAAAGAAGACCCTCAAAAACAGTCAGAGAATATGCGTCAGAGCTAGGCCCAAGTCGAACGACAGTTTCCAGGCATTTAAAATTGGCCGGAAAGGCAAAAAAGCTCGATTCCTGAGTCCCACACGAGCTCAACGAATGTCAGCAGTTGAAACGTCTAGAGACATGTGTGTCTTTGCTTGCTCGTCAAAGAAACGAACCATTGCTTTGCCGTTTAATAACTTGTGACGAAAATTGGATCATGTATGACAATCGACGCCGATCTGGTCAATGGTCAGATGCCGATCACCCTCCTGGGCACGTGCCAAAACAGAATCTACATCCGAAAAAGTTAATGG
This sequence comes from Arma custos, assembly GCA_037127475.1. Classification (NCBI taxonomy): domain Eukaryota; kingdom Metazoa; phylum Arthropoda; class Insecta; order Hemiptera; family Pentatomidae; genus Arma; species Arma custos. The sequence continues at coordinate 112,953,089 of CM073764.1, forward strand.
TTACTGTATGGTGGTCTATGGCCGGGGTCATTCATTATTCTTTTCTACCAAAGGGAAAAACAATTGATTCAACATCATGCTACCAAGAAATTGACCAACTGCATCAAAATTTGATCAAGCAACGGCCGGTACTGGTAAACAGGAAAGGATCTATTCTCCTTCATGATAACGCTCGACCTCATGTTTCAATATAGACAGTAAATAAATTAAAGGAGTTGGGCTATGAAGTCTTACCACACTCCCCCATATTTCCCGGATCTATCCCCTACAGACTACCACTTTTTTTCGGAGTTTGGACAACTTTTTGTGAGAAAAACTGTTTACCAATGATCTAGACATTAAAAATGCATTTTCTGAATTCCTTTTATCACGTGACTCAACGTTTTTCAAATCTGGGATAGAAAACTTGGTAAGCCGTTGGCAGAAGTTCGAAAATGATGGTAAATACTTTCAATAAAAACTATTTTCACCAAATCGTCCGCAAACCCGCACGGATATTTTATTTTATTACTATTCCGGTTAGTGTTCAAAACTATTTCGGCGTGTGACACCTTTTTAATGACATATTTAAGTGTTAAATTAAATAATACAAGTAAAAGGGAACTATCTCGTTTTAAACGCAATCGAAACTCGAACCTCTTCGAAAATTAATCACTTAAGTAACGAACTTGAAAAATCGCGGTTTTACGATTTCTTAGATTAATGTACAATGAGTAAGTATATTTGGAAAAATAAAATCAAATAGTAAGTAGAATAATAAAATCCTAGATATACAATATATACATCAAGAGTTTTTATTTTATTTATTTCTGTATGGAAGATATGCGTACTATTTAAAATTCATAATTATTCATAAGATCATTGGCCAAAAATGATTTCCATACAAATAAAATCTAAATGAAAAGTATAATAGAAAAAACTAAATAATAATCCTATAAAATCGTTTCGGTCTTTAAAACCAGAAATTTACTTTTTACTACACCTATAAAATTGGGGGGAGAGGGGGAGGGTTTTAAATAAAAACCAGTTTTCCGTTGAAAACATCCGTCAAGGAATACCCTGATTTCGGTGTTTTACGATGCACTAGTCGTTCCCTGCATTTTATGCTCGGGTCGGTCCTTAAAGGCTGTAAACGAAACTCCCATTTCGTATTGAAGGCCATGAAGGAAGTATTAAGTTGCCTGCGACAAATATTCCGTTCAGGAGCCATTGTAATAATTTTTTTTATGAATCCACCTTTTAATTTAACATGAGGCTGGGCCTGGGTTTAAAGTTTTCTCAGTGATATGTACCATCTTTTTGATAATACCCTACATACTTTTCCGGGGTACGGTCGTTATTAACCTTAACCTACTTAGATGCCCATTTCGATTAAATTAACATGGGTTTATACCTAGTAATTTAATTTAACATAATTTAATAAACCAAAATAACTTAACAGGGTCTATTAGAATGTGATTAAAATTAAAATGTCTACACATCTAATTAAATAATTGAGGAGTTTGGGATAAAAAGCGGATACCTCCTAAATTTCAAAAACTGACTTTTTCACATTTTTCGCTAGTTTAGTTTAGCAATTTCGTCTAACACGCTTGAACGCTTTATTCTACACGGTTTTAATCCGGTCTGAGCCTGAAGTTTGGAGTGCATAAATGAGCGAGCAAAAACTGTGATATAGTCTAAACTAAAATAACTTTCGTGAATGATAGTGTGTCCCGACAACGTATAAAGGATGGAATGATTGTTAGCTGGAAGGAGGGGCCACTTCTGCATGCATAATTTAAGGCAATGGTTTGGTCTCCCAACTGTCCAATTATTTAGAAATGCCGCAAAACAAAATTCAGTTCACCATGTTATTAGTTACCGTCCGAAACGGATAAGACATGGGAAGAAAGATGCGATAACTATTATTTAAAAGCGAAACTGTGGTTTTTAAAGGTCTATGAATCAGAATTTTCATCTAGGACTCAACAGTAGAGATTGATAATCCATTAAAACAAGGCGTAGAAGGGTTTGTTTCAATTAAATTGAGGGATCTCTGGAGCAAGGGAGTGAGTTCAAAGCTGATCCTTGTTGATTAAAAAGTTGTCCATATTTTATCCTCCGCCCCCCCCTCACTCTCTCTCTCTCTCTATCTCTCTCTCTCTCTCTCTCTCTCTCTCTCTCTCTCACTCACTCTCTCGGGTCCTCTCAACCAGTGTGTGCTGTTTGCCACGATACAATACAAATCCACAGTTTCCTACCTCTTTTTACTATAAAAAATAATCAATTAAATGTTATTATACCGTTGTAGGCAGTGTATTCGAGAGCGGAGTGGCTCAGTGGTAGAGCACTGAGGTGCCATACCGAAAATCCTGGTTCGATTCTAGCTGCAGGCAAGACTTTTAATTAATCTGTTTGCAGATGGAGATGGATCATATGGGATCCAGGTCCCTCCTTGGACTCACCCAGTCTCCATAAAATGTTATAAAAATAGGGTACCCAATATAAGGGGAAAACATCTGGTGGCTGAGCGTGATCTCAAATCATGAAACAGTACAGTCTCTACCATGTACTGAACCCCAGTACCGTTCACCGGTTTTAGGTATGCATATATATATATATATATATATATATATATATATATATATATATATATATATGTATATATATATTTACTGTATAATTTACATAATCATAAAAAAGTAATAATAAAAGTTCATTTCGTTTGTTATTTACTTTGATAATTTTCTTTAAATATGTATATCTACCTATATTGGAAATCTTCCATTCTAAACTTGGGTATTGGTATTTGAAATTTTGGATAGATAGTTGCTAGAATGATAGCTTAATATTTAATAGAATAACAATTTTTCATGCTTTTAATTAATATTTTCATCAAACACAATAAATTGAACGGTAATTTTTAAAGTTTTTATGTATTTCTTGTTCATTTTTTTAATATTTTGAGTAATTTAAGAGTTTTCATAATAAATTTAAAAAATTAAAAAGTTTTAGATCTACACGATTTACTTTTTTAGATTGAGACCATTTAAAAAAAAATCAATTATTAAAGTAACCAGTATATGAAAAATGTTAAATATTTTTATCAAATATAAACCAATACAAATAGCCTAATATTTTTGTATCTGATCATTATTTTACTTATGATATTTCGTCATAATACTCGATTCAATTTTATAAGTATTTAAAACTATACTGTAATACTGAAGATTGTAGTTTATGTTTTTGAATATTACCGAAAGGAAGAAATAGTTTTAAAACAGTTTGATTGAAAATAAAGAAATAAAAATTATTAAGTAGTTTAAGAATGTTAATTGGAAAGCGAACTTCTGTTATCCAATTTTTTTTTTTATTTCAAAAGACCTCCTGATTTATTATATCTGCCTACTACAAAAACACATTTATCAGTCTCCGTTTGCTGAACGAAGCAGTTTCGCATTTATATTACTTAAAATTACTAATAACCATATTTGTGCTAGTACGCTGTAGCCCTAGTAATAAATACAAATAAATTTCGTTAATATTGTAGACCATTATGACGTGGTTACTCACTTATCAGGAAATGATCATCAAGAGATGAGAGTGCTTTCACTTAATTAGGAACAATATTCATCCTCCTTTGCATCTCTACTTAATCAAGCCAAACCACTTCAGTTGATTATTTAACAATGTCTTTAATGAGAACCAACTAATCAAGGGATTTATATTTTTTCTGTTTTCCTATTAGATATTTTATATTTATATTTACAAAATAAAATTTAATAAAAAAAATTATTACTGGCAAACAGTTACGACATTAAATCATATATACAAGAAAAACATGGCCTTCATTAAAATAATTATTGCTAATTTATTATTAGTAAAATTAGATTACGAAAAACATTTCTATGAGCTATGAGAGACTTTTTATTTAAACATAACTTAAGAACATTGTTTATAAATTTCCCTATTGTTAGGCAACCGTATAAGATAACTCTCCATGTCTTGTGTTGTAAAAAATAATATTAAGCAATTCAAATGTTTTCTCTATTCTGTTACAGAAATCATGGAGGTCTTACCGATTAATTGAAGAAGGGGGAAAAAGTTTTAAGCCGGTAAGCAATTTTTTGCATCCTAAATCTAAAAAATCTATTTTTTACGGTTGCTTTCTATTAATCGTGACAAGCTTTTTTATATTCACTAAAGATTTAATACCTGAATAACAATTGAACATTTGTGACAAACCTGTTTTGGGAGGAATACGTTTTCAGAAGAGCATCAGTGATTTTTATTTTTTTTATTTTACATATTCACAGTTTAATTTATAGATGCATATAACTTAGCATGATTATTCTGAAAAACATTTGAGAAAAGGTAACACTGAGGACTGACTGCTTATGTCTTGTTACTGGTTCAATATACTTTGAACTATGCAAAAAAAAAAAAAAAAAAATAGCTTTGCGAAGATTGAGATGGCCTTTTAAAGTTTTGGGATTTCTAACCAACCACATCATAAAAAGATAACAGACACTAAGACTGGTATCTAATAAAATAACAGACTGATCCAAGAGATAGACTGAAATGTAAGTGAATGAATTTCTTTAATGAATTCAGAGTCGGAATGAAGGGGTATTTAAACATGGATTGTTGATGCCACCGGATTCGAGTCTTCAGGTTTTCTAAGGCTTCCAAATTTATTTATCTTCGAATTTTTCTTCGAAACAAGCTAATAATTATTTTAATAGCAGAGAGATAACGAAAAGAAACTTTCTAAATTAATCGCTAAAAGAAAGGACACTTGTCTGCAAGATTTCACGGTCTTGGCAACGCCTTCAAAATTACGTTTACAGCAGATCGGGAAATAGTCCAGGACAAGATCCCTTTTTTTTCTCTCGCCTTTCTGTATTTGGCGATTCATATAAACCACAAAATGCTTTTTATTTAAGTCCATAATTGAAAGCATATTTCAATTTGTAGCAGAGGCATGGACGATGAGCGCTGTTTCATGAATTGCACAACTTGCCTCTAAGATGAACTATTGAAGAAGAACTTCCTAAGACCAGACCAGTCAGAAGGACTAATGTTGAAATGAATGAGAAACCTCAACAAAATGTTATACAAAATATAGGGAAAAAGAGATTGATATAGTATGACCATCTCAGAAGAATGGAGAAGAAAAGATTGTCCAAATATATTTTCAATTGAAGGGATGAAATGGCGACAAAAACCACGGAAAAAGGGGCTAGAAGGAGTTGAGGAAAGTATGCAAGTTTGTGGTCTGAGAGAGAAAGATATAAATGGAAATAGAATAATAAAATAAATTGTGGGTTGAAGGAAACATCAGTCTGAGAAAACGTCTATTAAAAACTTACGGATCAAGAGCTGTGCGATTAGTGATTTGTGTGTCTGTGTAAGATGACTGGATATCTTAGAATAAAGTTCAGTTTTCGTTCACGCAGCGTCATGCAACCCATTCCATACCAAGTTAAATAAATATGAATGCTTCTTAGAGACTTTATATTCAGTAAATTTCGAATCGTTCTCCCTGATACTTTTAATCCTAAAGGAAGCAATCCAGTTCATTTATTTAGCGGGAGATTTCCTCTTCTGGTTTATTAACGGCTATACAGATAGGCTGAGATAGCCAATCCTCAAACCTTGTTTGGCTTGAAGGCGATAGAGTGTAAGAAAAAAGGCGTTGGATCTAAACTGGCCCTTTAATTAGCCCAAGGGTTGTAGGGAGGTGGGATGAGGAGGGAGGTAGGGAGGGTAGGAGTCAACAGGGCCCGATGGGTTCGTGTTTGCCTTTAATTCCCCGGCGGGCCAACACCTGAGCCTTCAATATCGTCTCTCTAGGTTAATTATTTCCAGGGTAAATAGCTCACCTATTAAGCTACATCCCCTACTCGATGGTCAAACGGCCAAGATGTCAACTCAATCAGTATTAAACTCCACTGCGTCTCTTCTAAAGTCACCTCCTTTTTCCACAAATGTTTCTTATACTTGGTATTTTAGTTAAAACAATTCTTAAAAAAGTGATAAAGTACAGACTGTTATTAAGTTAGTGGGGCGAAAAAGTAGGACAGTGGTTTGTAATTCAATCAAAAATACAGGTGTACTTAAAAAAAACTACACCTACAAACCCTGCCATGCGTTCAGTACATGGTAGAGACTGCACTATTTCTAAGACGAACTATTATGACGGGGCCGAGTTCACGGCATTTTTCCAACCACCCAGTTCCCCCTCATTAGGATCCCGCATGCACCAACCTCGAAAGTTAAAATATTAACAGTTTAATCTTTTAATTGTCGAGGATGGATTTCGTATTTAAATTAATAAATATTTATAAATTTTAATATATTGATAATTTTTAACAGAACTACTGATATTCCCTATTATAAATCTTTAATTACTTGACTAAAAATAGTACATGGGAGTCAGTTGTACATACATATATACACACATATATGCCAGATTTAATGATATATCAATATCATATATATGTCTCGTAATATCATATATATGTCTCAATATCATTATATGTCTCGTACCCCTTCATTTGACGGAGAAAAAAAGTTATGCCAAAATATATTAAACAGTGTAGGTTGTGAGAGTGTTTTATGAATAATAAAAACGAATGGTACTATTAATTGAATATAAATACAATTACCTGTCTCAACATGTAACAGCTTATGGATTCATAATTTATTTGTTTAGTTCTATTTTTTTTCCGTTTTATATTAAATTTTACCTATTACTGTTCAAGGCGGAATAATGTTCTGAGCCTTATTTCTGTTTCCTAGATTTCATTCTAAAAACTAATTCGAATTTATGAAAGAATTAGTGTACATGTATATGGACTTATCGTACATATGTATATATTTATGTGTGTGTGTGTGTGTGTATATAAATTCTACTCTACAACTTTTATTTTAATTCATGTACACTACTCTACACTATATCTTAATTCTTGACAAAATTGGAAAATAAATAGTTGTTTTTTTTACAGTAGTGTCAAGTTCATTAGATCACCAAATTAAAGTTACAGTACTGCCATAGCTGGTCTTGTAACAATACAAATTGAAATAAAATCTTGTACATCGTACAATCGTTTGGCTGATCGCCTTATCTAGATGTCTGATTTCCAGACATTTGTTACATGATGTATGTGTTTTTTTTTTATTACGCACATTAAATGTTTTCTCAATCGGCTATAAAAGTAAAGTGGGTTTCAAAATTACATGTTCACAGCACTTGAACGAAATGGATTTTAATAATTTTTAAGCATGAATTTTTATATCATATGAAACTGTCTATGGCTTTATCTCGTTCCGTGCTAGACTAAACGAGTAGTTCTATCTCCTGCAGCTTATGACGCTAAAATCGCTATACAAAATCTTTTTCCCGGGCATTTTATTAAAAAAAAAAAGTTGGTGTGTTGGCAGGGGTGGGGGTGAGGAGCTTAGCCTGGAATTGTATAAAGTTTGAGGAGGTGTTCTGATTCACCACTTTACTCTTCACTCTCAGCACTAAACTTTTCTCCACTTTCTTCATACCAGCTATCCCTTTTATTGTAGTCACTCGAATTGGAGTCAGATTTACCGCTTATTTATGGGTACCATTCTTCCCACCATCGCCGATTTGGTTTACAGTATAACTTTTATCATAGGGATTTATGCTTAGTGGGAACTATAAATAATATACGAGGAAGAAAAGTGGTCCGGGTGTAGATCCGAAAAAATTCTCTTTAGGTAGGAGAATTGTTTATTTTAAAGCTAACGTTTCGAACCACATTGCAGGTCTTCTATAGATCTTGTAATGGGTTCAAATGGGTTGACCAAAAGAAAAATTAAATCTTTAAAATATACATTTCTCCTTACTCAAGAGAATTTTTCTGACTTCCACCCGGACTATTTTCTTCCTTATATGTACATATATAAAAGGCCTACTAAAAACATTAAAAAATAAACGTCAAAACTACTTAAAAATAAAGAAAGAGAATATCTTAAAAAGAAAGTAGTTGAGAACTAATAGGATCGGAAGAAACATAAGGGACATGCACACGGGTATACACTGATTCTGATACTCGATCGCGTAAACAGTATGCTCCTGCTATGATTGCAATTAGAGACAAAAAAACAATATCTTTGCTGATCCAACGGACATTTTGAGTAAGTTTAAATCGCTTTCAGAGTTTTTGAATACTTGAATAAATTATAAGATCCCTGTTTCAGAATATCAGAGTGGAGAACTATTTATAGAAGGACCGAGTAAGGAGGAAGACGAAATAGTCATCAGAAAGTTGAAATCGTACAAAGCAGCTGGGGTCGATAGTATTCCTAGCGAAATGATAAGAGCATGCGGGGAAGCAGGAGTCTCGAAGATTCACGTTTTGGTTAAAAAGATATGGGAACATGGAGAATGCCCAAAGAATGGGAAGAAACTATACTTATTCCGAAACACAAAAGGGGCCTAGGACGGACTGCAATAACTACCGTGGAATCTCACTCCTACCGACTTGCTATAAAATATCCTCATTAATCCTCCGTAGAATTACGGAATACGCCGAGGAAATTATCGGGGATTATCAATGTGGTTTTAGACGAAACTTTTCAACAATCGATCAAATATTTTCTTTACGCCAAATGCTAGAGACAAAATTAGAATACAACGGTGTCGTTCATCAGATTTATATCGATTTTAAAAAAGCTTATGATTCCATCGAACGTCAGATCATTCATAACGTATTGATTGAACAGGATATACCAAAGAAATTAGTAAATCTGTTAACGATGTGTATGAGCGAAACTTTCGATAAGCTTAGAATCGGTAATAATTGTTCGGAGAAGTTAGAAGTTCGTTCAGGTTTAAAACAAGGCTATCTATCACCTTTACTATTCAATTTAGCAGTCGAGTACGTTATTATAAAGGTGATACACAACGAAAGAAGTTTGAATTTGAATATGAATTGTGCGAAAACGCAGAGTATATAAAGCTAAATGCACAAACGTTAATGAATGCCGGTAAGGAAATAGGGCTGGAAATCAATTCGGATAAGACTAAATATTGACTAGTAGCAGAAAAGGGCGAAATTTTGGTGATATTGTTGTAGAAGGCAATAAGTTCGAACATGTGGAGAAGTTTAAATACTTCGGGTCTATGGTAACGCGGAATTGCGAAATATGCATCCGGTAAATTTTATTCAGGTGATAAAGTTGCAAAGAGTAAGATGGGCCTGTAGTGTTGCTGGGCTTAGTAACGAACGAATTCCTAAGATGTTAATAGGCGCTGTTCTGGGAAACGTCTGAGGGGTAGACCATTTGGTCCTGACCAGGGTTTGGGTGGTGCTCCATGGGCAGAGTTTTGTAAACGGAGATTGGTTGAATCGGCATCGAGCCTTCGGGTTCACTAATCCTTTTATTTTATTTTAAGGTACTAATATTATTCAATATAAATTATATAACGACTAAGATTTGGGGTTAAAGGAAAAACGATCCATTATGATTCTTTTTTTTTTATATCCTTTTTTTGCCAGATCGGCTATTCCTAGCCTTACATGGTTTTGTTTTAAATAATGAATTTTACACTTTACAAAAAGTAAAAGTGTGGGTTTCGTCTCATGCAAGAGACCCCCCTAACTGTTCATTCAGCTCATTGTAAGATTGGACTGGTTCATGGAGGTTCGGGTTCTTGTAAAGGAGTTAAATTTATCAATGCGACAAATTGCGGACAGAAAAGAGAAGAGGATTCTGAAGAGTAGGGATACGAGACTTAATTTAAAAACAGTTGCACGGAAACAATGAATCATTGCGGTAATACTGCATGGGTAACAATATGCTAAGTGTAGGGGAGCAAGGCCTGAAAGTGATGATGTTTTGGAAACAGAGGAGGAGGACACAAAGCTACTATTTTGAACACCATCTGCATGGTATGATTCGAGTGCTCGAATGTGGGCTTAAACTAAGTAAAAAAAATTATAATAATTAATTAATTGAAAATAGTTAAATACATTTTGATTCTATCTTTTACTTTTTAATTTGTTTTTCTAGACCGATTATTAAATGAGGATGGTCAACATCTCTTTCAATATACTATATTGCTCTTTTAAACTATTTATGGATGTACAGCAATATTATGAAGCAGGAAACCAATAGTGGATTTGGTTTAACATGTTTTAGATTAGTTTAGTATTGCAATATTATCTGAATTGAATAATATTTTAAACGGCCTACTTTTCAGAAAGAAGAAGAAAAAACATATCGAGGAGAAAATAAAAAATGCATACAAAGCTGAGTGTATCTTTCCCCAAGTGAGATCCCGAGGTGTGGTGAGGGCTTCTGTTTTGTATTCCGCGCTTTCCTCGATTTTCCCTTACAATGGCCGGAGCCGGCAACTTCATTTTCAGAGGCTTCTGCTGGGGTAATATTCAGCAATCATTTTTCCCTTCACTCCCTCTTCCCTCCGATCGTAAATATATCCGATTCCATAAAAACGTATATATATCGGTGGATAGAAAAGGCAGGGAAAAAATGCTTTAGATAAAGGCGAAGATCTATGCGATGCGAGATGGTTATGTTTGGGATTTGTTGTGTCAGGCACATAAAGAAGGCATCTTATTCCTATTGATTTCTTTAGCTTTTCTTATTGATATTTAAGGCTCCCCTAAGGTATATTTATATTTCCCAAATTTACTAAGTATAAAGTTTTTCATGATTCTTATTTATTTTTTATGTCTGCCGATGAGCATATAATCCGATATACACTCTATTTTATTTCATAGAATTCACCAAATCTCGACTGATCCCATAAACAGTTTTCCTTATTTAATTTTATATTAAATGAAGACAACTGTTAAGTTAATTATTTAACCTGGAAACTGTTAAATTAATTTCAATTAAAACTTGATGAAAATAGTGTAAGATATATTTAATATCCTGTAGCTCTACAACCTACGAATATATTTATTTATGAAATTTAGGTGTAATATTAGTGAATAGGTAAGATTTTAAACAAATTTTGACAAGCCTCTAGACTAGTGATAATGTAGTATCATTATTATCAAATACGCTATGATTAAAACTTGGGTACAACAATGAATAGGGTACACACAGCTGTGAGAGTATTATCGTGATGCGATGAAATAGTATAATTATATAAATAACCTACAATAAAATTTGTAGCATCATATAGAGAGCTATATCATTTAGTGGTATAATTAAGAAGAGCAGTATAAAAATTTCTGTCGATATTATTGTGGCATTATATAAATAATTATATATAAATTACTTACAAATGAATGATCACAATGACTAAATATTATTTAAGTAATGAAGAGTCCGTTACTTCCCATTCGTGAACATGTTTTATGTTTATTACAACTTTCTTAGCGGCTTTGAATTATGTCCCTGTGAGTATAGGAGGGACCGCTTAACCTAGAGATGATAGATGGAGTGTCCTTTTCCCCGGTCTGAAAGACCCCTTTATAGCTTCCTTCAAAAAGGATGATTCGAGAAATCTGTGCAATGAGCTGTAAGTTTTGTTTCTATTGAATTCTCCCCCAGCTCTATCAGTCTAAATCTTCGTAACATCTTCATCTCCAATATCGAAAGAGCTAGTATAAATTCTCACGAAAAAACGCCTTATAAAATATTTATAATATGCGACTTTAGCAAGCTTTTACACATAGCAGCTATGAATCCATACGTAATCAATCCCGATTTCAACGAATTGTGAATATTAATGAGTTCGTTAAAAAATAACTATGTAGTATGCAGTTAACGAATATAAAGAAAGCATTAAATTTTCATTTTTCCAACTTTTCTTAATATAAACCCTCTATTCTCCCGGGTTATAATGTAATGGGCATTATGTATATTAGTTATTTTATATTCGCTTTGAGTTACATCGTACACATAGATGTAATTCGAAGTGAATTGATTCATGACAGTCAAAATAGTTTTTGCTTTATAAATCATTGATTACATTTACTAATTGTTACTTTTGTAAATTTCTCGGAATGTATATAACTCTAGTACTAAAATTTGAGTGAAATGGGCATAAGCATTGCTGAATGGTAATGGTATTGACCAGATTATGATACAAATAATATGCAACTATGTAAATAATACAAATAAAAATGAAAAAGACATTATTAAATTAATAATTACTACAATATGTTTCATCATCAATTGTTCTTTGTTTCCAATATCCTTTCACGTTTCTACTGATCCTCTGTCCAGCTACGTCTAACCTTCTGTTGTCTTTCTTCATCGTGAGAAACCCTTCCGGATTTTTCACTCTGCTTCCAAAATCACTTTCTTCTACTATGCGAGATATCCCTTTGAAGGCACCATTGTTCCCTTATTCTTTGATAATAACGATATTTTGCTCTTGTACCTAGAGACGTTGAGATGATTTCCTTTGTATTTAGTACAGTTTCTACCATTTACTGCATCCAAGAACCTATTGAAGTGTGATTGTTGTAATTTTTTTAAGCAATGATGGTTGGTTATGAAATTGAGAAAATTATAATACATAATAAAATCCATTTCTATGTTCCATTTTTAAATATATGTTTTAGTTAATATCATTAATATCTAATTTAATTAGTTTCTAAGCCAAAACAATGCTGTCTTTACTATTAAATGAACTCAAGACCCTATATGAATATTACTTGTACAAGTTTTACATTCGTGGATTATTACAGACTGTTATTTTATTTGAATTACCTGGATATAATTCTGAGGACCGCATTACTCCCTTATTCTTCGGAGATAACTGCATTCCGTTCTTCTGTCTGTAGACGTTGAGATGACTGCCTTTGAGGGAAACATAATGGACGGGGCGGTACGGCGGTTGAGCCGGTGGTAAGTTAACTTGTACTGGACTCCGTGACTAATCCCATCATTGCCATCAGGAGCTCGGAGAAACCCTTCCCCTCTCAGGGTTCAATATATTGCTAATAACCCCGTCGGAGCAGGTTACATTGTGCAGAATCTAATTCAATTAAGGGTCTAATGTTTATTATACGAGTCCATATATCCGGAGGGCCTTCGGAGTTAATTGTTTAATACAAGTGCTGAGGTAATTCACCACAAATATTATTACTAATGATAATCGAAGTAAATAAATTTTAATTAGTCATAGAATCTTAAAAAATGACTTTGAAACAATATGGTGCTTGTATCAAATAAACTTAACGTACTTCTCTAATTAAAATAGATAATATTATTTAGTTCCACTAAAGTCTAAATTTATCGCCAACTCTTTCAGCTCTAAACATCCTTCTTAATAATTTTCTTTCGTAGAGCAGTAAATTGTTGGCATCTACCCTGGACAGAGGCCAGGTTTCTGATCTATAAGTTAAAACAGACCTGATGATTGTTTTGTACAGTATGACATTTATATCAGACGACTTCGTAAAACTTTCGCCATTCCAAAATAACATCTATTAGTGGCCAAAATTCTTCTTTGAGCTCTGGGCTATTTGAGCTATCTGCTTTGATCAGAGAACCGAGGTAGACAAAACTGTCGACACTTTCGAATGTGTTAGGACCAAACGTGATGGTGGGATCCGATTAGCCACCATATACTTAGTCTTTACTTGGTTTACCTGAAGACCTATACGCCGTCCAGCATTCTCCGAAGCAAGAAAAGCCTGCTGTAGATCCCTCAGTATTCTTCCCACCATGTCTATGTCATCTGCATAGGCCAGTATTTGGATGGACTTAGTCAGAATCATACCAGTGACTTATAACCCTTAGTCTCTTATGACCTTTTCTAGTGCAAAATTAAAGAACAGGCACGAGAGTCCATCCCCTTGTCTCAGACCGACAGTTGTCTTGAATTCATCAGGCAAGTCAGTCTGGATCTTAACCTGGCTTCTCGACTCCATCATCAGAAATTCCACAAGGCTTATCAATTCTCTGAGGACATTAATTTCTTCCATACTTTGATACAGTTTTCCGCTGATGATACAGTCACAGACATTGTTGAGATCCACGAAAAGGTGGTGTGTCGTTATATTGTACTCTCTAGTCCATTCCATAAGAGTTCTCAGGGAGAATATTTTATCAATGCAAGATCTAACATCTTGTATTATTATTATTTAATTACACAGGCCAACAAAAAAAACCTTTTTGAAAACTTTTTTAATTTTAATAGCTGATCTTGATAGATTTTTATGTGCTGAATCCAAATCTGCTCGTAGTTTTTATGTATCACCCTTAGTTTCCAAGCAAAATGTATTTTATTATATAGTCTAATACCCATTTACAGTATATAGGGAAATCAATGAAACACTGTAGAATCGTAAAAATGGTTTGTATTTACAGTAAAATACTTGGAATAGTAATTTTATGTGATGATACAAGGTTCACTTGTCAACTGGAATTGGTATTTTCTTTCCCTTTTTTCCTTGAAGCTTCTTGTGTAGCTTTTCCTGCGATGAATAGCTTGCTGAACTTCCCGGTGAAGTGACCAACAGTAATCCCCCATCATGTTGGTATTCCAGCGGCCCTGGTAACGTTTTTCCATCACTTTAACGTCCTGGTGAAAACGCTCACCTTGCTCCTCACTAACATCTCCTAAATTTTCCGGGAAGTAATCGAGGTGGCTGCTCAAAAAGTGAACTTTCAGGCTCATCAAACATCCTAACTGTTCAAATTTTTTTAACATGTTAGCAACAATAGCCTTATATTCTGGGTCTTTTTCATTTCCCAAAAACTTGGTGACAACTTGCTTGAATGAAACCCATGCTTCCTTTTCATTTGAGGTCATTGTGGATTCAAAGTTAACGTCAAACATCATTTTTCTAATATCAGGCCCGGTAAAGACGCCTTCTTTCAGTTTAGCTTCTGAAAGGTATGGAAACTTCTGACAGAGATATTTGAAACAAAGCCCATCTTTAGGCAAAGCCTTTACAAACTGTTTCATGAGACCTAACTTAATATGTAGTGGTGGTAGGAGCACGTTTTTTGGATCTACAAGGTTTTTGCGTAAAATGTTCTTCTCGCCAGGCTTTAAAGACTCCCTAGCAGGCCAGTTCTTTCTGCACCAATGTTGATTCCGAGCTCTACTGTCCCATTCACACAAGAAACATGGAAATTTGGTAAAACCCCCTTGCTGACCAAGGAGCATGCACGTAACTTTCAAATCACCACATATCATCCAACCGTGTGCAGAATAACCTATTTTATTTAACACTATTTCTAGACTTTCGTAACTCTCTTTCATATGTACAGAATGACCGACAGGTACAGAGGCATACATGTTACCGTTGTGTGCTAAAACTGCCTTCAAACTATTTTTGGATGAATCAATAAACAACCTCCAATCTTCTGTTTTGTATTCAATTCCAAACTCATTCATTAAACCATGAATGTCTGAGCAGTACACCAAATCACCCTCTTGTTCAAAATACTTCGAAAATTGTTGTTCTCTCTTCCTATACACATGAATGCTGGTTCCAGCCGCCAGCAAGTTCTTTTCTTTTAGCCTAGAGCCAAGCAGTTCAGCTTTTTCTTTTGTTAAGCCCAGATCCCTAACTAAGTCATTAAGCTCGACCTGAGTGAACAATTTAGGCTCTACATTTTCTGTAACACATTGGAATTCTTCATCGTGTTCATCTAACTCCGACTGTACATCAGAAAATACTTCTGTTTCAATAGAATTTAAGTCCTCTGGTGGTTCCGGGATTGGCAAATCTACACCGTGCCCTACTGGTCGGATGGCGGACGGAAGGTTAGGGTAGCTTATTACCTTCTTGTTCTTAGAGTTATGACCAGTAATATCTACACTGCAAAAGTAACAGTCATCGGAATGATTTTTTGGTTCCCTCCATATCATGGGAACAGCAAATTTAAAGTGTTTTTTCTCTTTTTTTGACCATTTCCTGAGGTCTTCAACACATACATAACATACCTTATGCGGTGCCCAAGGTTTATCCTGGTCTCCAAGTTTGGTTCCAAAGTATGCTAGATAAACCTTTTTCACAAAGTCTGTAATGTTTCTTTGGTGCTTTTTAATAACAAACTCACCACAAATATAACAAAAACTGTCAGCAGAGTTTTTACAGCCGCGATGAGACATTGCACTGAGCACATGTACAGGAAACGTAAAAGTGAGGTTATGTTGAAAATAAACAAAACATCAGCTGTTTAGCATGTGTTTCAGCAGTGCTGCCAACATCATCTTTGTTCATTAGACCTATTTTTTCATGTTATCTTAACTATGAAAAAGCTGTTAAATTCTAAAAATATTTCTTTATTTCATGAATTTAACTATAAAATGTGAATAAATGGTGGGTGATACAACTTTTTAAGCATCATATTTGGATTCAGCAACCTAAACAACATAAGAATAAGGTATTTTCATTAAAAAAGTTTTTTCATCGTTGGCCTGTGTTATTATTATTGATAATTATGAAAAATGGTATTGAATATAGACAATCGGAATCTATGTAGTCAGGATAGTAAGTAATATTTTTGCAGCGCGGCTGTGAAATAAGTGAAATTTTAAAGAAGCACAATAAATATAAAGCCGCTCATAAAAAAAATATTGGTCCAGGTAGCTACGTGCTATCCGATATGTACGTGTGACTGGCAAACTCAAGTATTGACAGGGAAGACAAAAATCACGTTTCACACGTAGAGGCAAAATGCTACCTGCTGCAATTGCTAAGCTCTCAAATGTGACAGCTCGAAAAGCCCTTGTCCATTACCTTTATAAACTAATATTTTTAATTCCATTATCTTTATAAAATAATATTTAAAATATTTTTACTTCTTCTAGAAAATTCCAAACACTTTTTTAGTTATAATTTTATGGGGATAATAAAAAGAAATATAATTCAAAAGCTTTTATGCTAATTCTTATTGTACTTCACCATGTTTAGCTTACAAATATTTTTAGATACTTCCTAGTCAAGATCCAATTTATTTCTCTCCTTTAGATTGTTGTTTATATTGTGCCATTCTTGGGAAATTTTTTTTTTAATTTAATTAATTTAGAAAAAAATTATCTTCTTATACCTTTTGATTATGCCTTCATTAATCATGCGATACAATATTTTGATTCAATTGATAAAATGACTGAAAATAAAAATTATTAGTTCATTAGATAAGTATTTATTTTATATTGAGACCTATTCATTGTAAAAACTATTCATTGCAACAGTTATAAATACGGTTTTGCTATCAATTATATTTCTATAAAATATCAGTAAATTTTCTTTCGGAATATGCTTCCAATCTTTTACAAGTAAGCTTGACGTAATAGAATCGAAAATACATCTAATGGATGAGTCTTGATTCGCAAGGTTAGACAAAAAGTATAAAAAGTGTGTACATATTGAGCTATTCGAACTCGGTGCTTTGATATGAGTAGAACAACTACATTACAACTTAGACCCATTCGTGCTTTTGAGAAAAAACGATCATGAAGTCCACCAAGGGAACAATTTCCTTAGTCCAAAATCAATTCGAAACCGGCGTATGTCAGAATGGACAGAAACCAAATACGCTAATATACCTATTTAAATTAAAATCACATGAAAGTAATCAGGTTTATGGTTTATGGTTGAGCAAGAAGGAAGCATTTAAATAATACAGTAAGGGCCATGGATTGAAAGTTACAGAGATTTTCGGAAATAAAAATAATGTTAATTAAAATAAGTATTGATTTTAGATTAAATACTTTTTGAAACCAAATCAATAAAGGTTATTTTAGAAAATTATGCTGGGTGGAGATCTTAAAAATAAGAAAATTTGTTTACCATTCTTCGCGATAGAGTAGTGATAGATTGCTGAAGAAACATTGTTGTTCGGAGTTCCCTAGGGCAGTGAATAACCCCGAGTAATCTGCTATTAAAATTGTCGCCTTGACAAGTACAGCAGCTGCCAATATCAAGGAAAATCCCAACTGTCTGAAAATTAATCATTGGCCTTCATTACGTGTTGATAATTAGTTTCTTGAATGGTTCGTAGCCTTTTTCTTGTTACCAACTGTTCGTCCAAGGGGAAGGGAAATTAATTTTCCTGCCATATTATAAAATTTAATTACTCGCCGACTCGGGGCACTTGTCAATCGTCGCTCGCTTTGGACGTCCGCGACAACCCCTCTTCTACTCACGCAAGATGGAAAAGTTCTGATCGTAAGCATTAGGCATCTTTCAAAACCAAATAAAAACAAAATATGTTAAAACTATTTAAAAATATTTTTCATTATAATTCTTTTATTAAAATAGTAATTTTTTGAAAGTTCTAATTCACAGGTGGCCTTGGAAAGTTTTAAAGTAGTAAAAAATCCTTGGTTACACCTGTACAGTGTCAGCTACTCTTTAATGATTGCTATCCTGATTATACCTGCACAGAAAAATTTAGCAATATAAGGGGAAATTCTAATAGTGGTGCTTATAAAATCATAAAATTACTTCAAGCATATATAAATCACTAAAAACACATAATGGAATAATAATTAGTACTAAATAATTAGTACTAATAATACTAATATTGTAATTAGTATTATAACTGCATTGTTTTTCTCAAAACATATTACTAAAGTAAAACTAATCTAGATTACTATATATATATATATATATAGTGAAGTATTTTCACCATACCACAACTTTATTTAGATTCATTGTTGCATACCTCTACAACAGCTTTGGACTGAGATCTTGATAATCTTGAAAAAATAATAGTTAACTGTATGGAAAATGTACTAGTTTTGGAAAATACCTTATTTAATTTTTCCTCTAAATTCATTACCATATCTTATTCAAATACAACCATTAAAATATTTTATCATTTGATTATCTTTGGTAGTTAGAAATTATATTAAGTACAATATATGGTGCAAATTCCAAAAAATAAAAAACAGTAAGTGGAATAACAGAAATTTCTTGAAATTATGAATATTTTGGAATTTAAATTTGTTTGCTAGAGAATCGAATTTCGTTTTTAGAGGTTCAATTATGGTCAGTTCCCATTTGGCTTCGGTACAGCATGATTGAAATATTTTTATTGACAATTGGAAATTGTCAGTTTTTCCATTTACTGGGAGAGTTCAGCCCTGCGGAAATTCTTTTTAAAATATATTTATTTTAAAGAGAAAGGATATGCCCCCGGCCGGGATTCGAACCCGGATCATCTTTCTCTCTGTGACAGCGCTCTAACCATTTGAGCCACCGGAGTCGCCTGCCGGCAGCGAAAAAATAAAAATATTTAAAACTCAAAACAGTTGACCAAAAATTATAAAAGATTATATATAGTAATATGACGTAAGTCAACAAGATCCTAAAACTAAAGTAATGCTCAAAGAATATTCGTTCTCGTTTATACATCGCTAAAATTGTGAGAAAACGGGGACATGGAATCGGATAAGAGAAAAGATTTGTCCCCTGCCGGCAGGCAACTCCGGTGGGTCAAATGGTTAGGGCGCTGTTACAGAGAGACAGAGGATCCGGGTTCGAATCCCGGCCGGGGGTTTATCTTTTCTCTTTAAAATAAAAATATTTAAAAATCATAACATTTGATAAAAAAAATACAAAAAATTCTTTTTAAAATAATTTGAGGCAATGATACAGTTTTATTCTCGCTGGTATAGCATTATAATATAAACGATGAAAGAAATTCACTAAAGAATTTAAAATACTTATTCTTTCATTCTATCTATTAATTACAAGATACTAATATAAGAACTTACGTAATGATTTAAACCAATTTAATCAAAATCTAATTATTATTTATTTATTAAGTTACATCATGACCAATTTTTATATGTAAAGGGCAGTACATAATAATCATAATAAAACATTTAAAAAAAACCTGTACTACTACAACCTCTGAACGGATCTGGAGTTCAGTACATGGTAGAGACTGTACTGTTTCATGGACAACGGTTCTGCAAGGAGGTGACTTGCCATTTACTGATACATTCTGCATATAATTAAATATTTATGTACAATCATTAGTGTTCATAAAAAAAATTAAAAGTAAAAGAAAAAAATTTATTTAAAAGGAATGAATCTTACAATACAAAATCATTTTGTAATTTCCATTTAATATGAAGGCTTAAATGAAATTGAGTGGGCTTCCATGCTGGTCAGGTAGCTCACCCCAATGTTTAATTGTTTAATTGTTAATTAATAGGTATTGTTCAACGTTATTCTATCTCAAAGTGCTAAATATTTGATGATCATTTCATTTATAATTAATATACGCAGTTCATTCAATTTCTTGCTCAGCTAGAATCACATGCTATGTGTCTAAAATTCTCAAAAATCAATTTTCAGTTGTTTTATGAAGTTTTCAGAAACAACTTCAATTGCTATTATGCATTTATTCTATGGCATTTCAGACTCATATTATAAATTATTAAGATACTAGATGGGTAACCTATGTTCCAAAGTTATAATTGTTCATATCACTCCAACTTCTTTTTTTTGTGTAGTGGATTCACATATATTTTTCTCTCTATTAAATGTATAAAACATAATTGAATCAATATCTTTCCCAATTATTTCAATTTTTACATATAAGATGGACAAGTAAAAATTGAATTGAATGGAAATAATTTATAATATTACACGGTGATCATGATCACTAAAAACATTTTTATTATAATCTTTCTTTCTATCTAGATTTATTATCATTATTATAGACTATCTTTGTCACGATTGATGTTCATTTTGTTATTCACATAATTTTTTTGTTATATTTATTTTTTAAATATATTTTTTTCAATCTAAGGTATGTGTAATGAAAATTGTTCTTATTGCCATCGATAATTTACTGAGGACGAGAAAGAGTATATAAGTGTGGATGTTGATATCTGCTCTGGGACATGTCAGCAACGAGCTCACACCCGACTGGGTTCTGACGTGCCCAATTCCACTGTCAACTGCCCACAATTCACGCCTCTTCAGAAACAGTTGATATACCCTGTACCAGATGTTTTGTACGACAGGGAGCAAATTATTATCACAGTATTTTATACAAAGTAGTCTACGGATAGTTTTTATAATACATTTTAGAAGTCTTTTCTTATTTTTAACAAACTTTGATGTTTAATTTTTGAAGATCAATTCTACTAATATATTGTATTTTGTATTGTACTATGAATAATTTATAATGATCATGGGAAGTATTAAAATAAAAACATAAATATAAATTATTAAAAATTACAAAGATAATTAAAAGCCTTAAAAATTGTTCAGCCTAGTGGATGTTGAATTTTTGATACATGCATTTTCTTACATAAGCATATGATTCATTTATATTTTTAGTATTTAATTTATAACCTCTCTTTTCAGAATAATTCTTAATTTTGTGGCGTCAAAATGTGTTAAAGTTATGTCCTATGTTCAATATAACTAACCAGTTCACAATAAGATCGCATTAGTAATACATTTGACTAATATTATTTTCATTATCTAGTAAAGAATTTTATGTCTGAAAAAATAATTCTAACATCAAAACATTCACAAACATCAACATCAACTCTGCTCCCACAATCTATCTAAACATAAACTTAAAATCTTAATCAAAACAGCACCCACTTTACATTGATATGGTGATATAATTAATATAAAATTCATATAGAGGCATCCATCAGTCACAAAAACAAAGTAAAACCTTGAAACTCTTTTTTTTAATTCTCCTCAAAAGTACCGATTTTCCCTTTGATAGTTGGAAATAGTAGGGATGATATAATTACACACTAATCTAAATATAAATTGGCACGTGTAAGATGTTTACACATAAGTAGTACTTATAATCTGATGAATAATTTTTATTATTACATTAATCAGATCAAGTACCTTTGTATGTAATGTAAGTGCGTAATTTTGGTGATTATACAGGGTGTCCCGGATTTAAATGGCAAAACTTCAGAAACTTATAGGGGGCCGAAAAACTAAGACAAAAAGTCTTTTCTATTTTTAAAGAGAAAAGATAGGCCCTCGACCGGGATTTGAACCCGGAACCTTTGTCTCACCGTGACATCGCTCTGCCAATTGAGCTATCAAGGCCCCTCCCGGTCGAGGACTAACCTTCTCTCTTTTAGATCCTAAAGCCCCAGTGTACTCCCCCCATTTTTGCGATGAATACACTAGAACGAAGTTCTTTGAACATTAATTTTAATTTAGGATCTTATTGACTTTCGTCATATTATTATTTATAATTTTTTATAATTATTGGTCATTTTTTATGAGTTATAAATATTTTTATTTTTTAAAGAGAAAAGATAGGCCCTCGACCGGGATTTGAACCCGGAACCTTTGTCTCACCGTGACATCGCTCTGCCAATTGAGCTATCAAGGCCCCTCCCAGAAAAGATAGCCCTCGACCGGGATTTGAACCCGGGAGGGGCCTTGATAGCTCAATTGGCAGAGCGATGTCACGGTGAGACAAAGGTTCCGGGTTCAAATCCCGGTCGAGGGCCTATCTTTTCTCTTTAAAAAATAAAAATATTTATAACTCATAAAAAATGACCAATAATTATAAAAAATTATAAATAATAATATGACGAAAGTCAATAAGATCCTAAATTAAAATTAATGTTCAAAGAACTTCGTTCTAGTGTATTCATCGCAAAAATGGGGGGAGTACACTGGGGCTTTAGGATCTAAAAGAGAGAAGGTTAGTCCTCGACCGGGAGGGGCCTTGATAGCTCAATTGGCAGAGCGATGTCACGGTGAGACAAAGGTTCCGGGTTCAAATCCCGGTCGAGGGCCTATCTTTTCTCTTTAAAAAATAAAAATATTTATAACTCATAAAAAATGACCAATAATTATAAAAAATTATAAGACAAAAAGTCCTTTAGAGATTTGCTCGTTTTTGCTTAGTTTTAGAGAAAATCGCAAAAAAAGAAACAAAACAAAAATGTTACAGGTAGCGATTATCACCTTTCAAAGTTCGTCTGGCTAGGCAGTGAGATGTGTAAACACTTAATGTTATGCTTTACATTCTTTTATTTATTTACATTTTGGCTTCATTCTAGGATTATAATCCCAAAATCAGTCTTCAGTCAGTTACTCAGATATTTTTGTGTGAATAGCATCAGCCACAATGCCGCATACATATTCTAATGTTGAATACGCTGATATGATTTTTGTGCATGGTTTCTGTAACGGTAATGCTTTAGAAGCGATGCGGGAGTATGCGCGCCGATTTCCAAAAAGAGTGCCTAATCGACGAGTCTTTTCTTAACTTTTAATAGACTACGAGAGACTGGGTCATTCTTAATACGTAATGAAGGCGACCAAATCCAGGCAGCAGTATGAGCAGATTATCGGAGAAAAAATTGATTCCAACGCCACTTCGATAACAATCCTGAGACTAGTATCCGAAGAGCATCTGCTGCATTAGGATTATCGCGGCAAGCAATATGGCGAACTTTGAAAGGTGATAATAGCTACCCATACCATCTTCAAAAAGTTCAGAATTTACTACCTCAAGATTATGTCAAGAGATTGAATTTTAGTAACTGGTTTCTTGAAAAAATTCGCAATGATAGTTTATTTCCATTAAAAATTATATGGACCGATGGAGCTACCTTTACAAGAGAAGGAATTGTTAATCAAAGAAATTATCGTGTATGGGCTCTTGAAAATCCCAGAGCTATTAGAGAGAATAGGTTTCAGCATGAATTTGCTATTAACGTTTGGCTTGGAATTTTGAACGGATTACTGGTGGGACCATATTTTTTACCTGGAAGATTGAATGGTATCACATTTACACATTTTTTTGGAGAACGACTTTTCCAATTATTTAGATGACATTCCCTAACAACAGCGGATTTAAATGTGGTTCCAACTCGATGGATGTTCAGCTCATTATAGCAGAGTTGCTCGAGCTTGGCTGGATATAAATTATCCACAACGATGGATTGGACGTGGATGAGTAGTACCTTGGCCACCCAGATTACCTGATATGACACCAGTGGATTTCTTCGTATGTGGAACCTTGAAGCAGAAAGTTTATTCGGTGTCAATCAACTCAAGAGAGCAAGTAAGAGACCGAATCATAGAACCAGTGCACCAAATATCTTCAGAACAATGTTTAGCTGCAATTTATCAAGTGAGTGCTAGATGTAATGCTTGCATTGGTGCAAGAGGACAACATTTTGAGCAATATTTACATTAAAAAGAACATAACATAAATATAAATGTAAATAAATAAGTATAAAAATGAAAACTTGTTTTGTTTCTTTTTTGCGATTTTCTTTAAAACTAAGCAAAAACGATCAAATCTTTAAAGGACTTTTTGTCTTAGTTTTTCGGTCCCCTATAAGTTCCTGAAGTTTTGCCATTTAAATTCGGGACACCCTATATATATAATTCATATCTGTTAACAAGAAAAAAGGAGCTAATGATTCGAAATTATTCCTAAAGATGCTACCCTTAAGTTGTAGCAACGACTAATTAGTTTATCTTGATTAAGAGACAGATTAATTTTAACAGGCTTAGGCCCAAGAGGGCAGAGGTCAGAGTCCCCAAGGAGTAGGGGCAGATGTGACCAATAGGAAGCTCCCACCTCTCGGAATACATTAGCAGTCCGCCCTCTCCCTCTCTCGTTTCATCGCCCGGTTAAATAAGTTAATGAAACCAAAGTGATTAATTAAAGTTGAAATAATTGTTTATCACAAACATGGATTGGATCCACAATCGAGAAATCTAACTCCTATCGGCGAATGAAAAAAAATTGAAAATTTATTCTCCTTGACCCTAATGTTGGAATTGCTGAATGCACCTATTATTAATCAATTAACATGGTAATATTATTACCATGGTATTAATCGGATATTACATACGTAGTTTTTGAAGAAACAATAGTTTTCTCATTAAGTATTGGAGAAAAGTGTGAATACAAAGAGACAGTGAATTAGCTTTATGTTGATTAAAAAAAAGGTTATGATTGCATCGATCCTCATAGGCCGGAAAACATATTGATCTAAAAATAACAAATCCAAATCCAAATGAAATTCACATGACCAGAGCATAAAATGAAGTCAGAAGTTGTATTGCGGAATTTGCTTTGGGAGATATTTCATTGACAGAGGATTGTTTGTATAATGAGGACGAATGGAGATGACTCCAACAAAAGAATAACAGTTTTCAAGCTTTTCCTTTTCTAATATAGAGATTCTGATACTTGTTATCAGATCTAGTTCCGATAGCATTTAATAAAGCATCTGCCATGATACTCCCTCTATATAACGTTTTTAGGAAGTATAATTATGAATTTTGGAAATTATATGAAACTCAATTTAGTTGACAGTGTCCGGAGTTATTCCGAGTTATGTTCAATGCATAAAATAAATAACACTTCCTTAATACTTTTCCATTAAAATTCAAATCTTTGGAATAATATTTCTTGGTTTTCAATAATATTAATAAAAATTATTAATTGTTTATTATAGGATGTAATCTAATCCTGAGGTACAAATTGGCAGGCTCTTCAAAGCCCTGATGGGATAATGGTTTCTCCCTTAAGATAGAGGGCAGGAGGCAGGCTATGCAGCCCTTCCACAATGATATCATGTCACCATCCCTTGAGCGACTAGTAGGAGCCGATATTCGAAACCATTGCGTCTAACGAACCTTTGTAATGAAACTTCATTGAGACGAAATATTGCTTCGTAATGGAAAGATTCCTTTGTTCTCGTTTGAAACCTTTTAAGGATGGATGCAACACCTTATATATCAGACAATAACAGTCTCTGAGTTGCTTTTATGTGATAAAAGGCCTATATTCCAAATAAAGCGTCTGTCATAAAGGTTTTCGAAACTTGATCTGTTGTTTTCTGTGGGATGCATCAGAAACATGCAACCATTCGAGATTGGATATCCAATCAAAATAGGAGTATAAATGTAATCGGCTGATAAGAGGTTGTCAGTAACCATTCACATTGTCAATTATATAGGACTTTCGCATTATAAATATTGCACCAATCATTAATAAGTGAGGCAAGCTTACAATTTAATTTAACGTCACTTCGACTCTTTGGCCCATTAGCGAGGACAGAGCTTTTGAATAGATTAGCTACTTCTTTATTTTATTATTTTCTTGAACGTTAAATACGTTTCAAGATTAAAATTTATTCTTTCTATTTGATACTTTTTGCATTCTAACAGATGCTTTGGCGCAAGTTGTAATTCTACAGACCTAATAGTAGGAAATGAGTTTGCTTTTTATGTCCTATTCTTAGCCTGCAGTTTTTATTGTTAGGCCCATTGGAGGGATCCAATCAATTTTTTTATCTTTTCATTAACGTAGGTAGTATGAGACCTATTTCTTAAAAGGTATACTCAAAAATTTTATAAGACCTCGAATGAGTTAGTTTCTTACTATGATAATGTTTAATGGAAATTTACTTGCGGGCGTTGGATTAAAAAAAAATCATAGAAAAGAAAGACTACCTACAAGCAGTTTAAATCGGAAAGCATTCATCTAGAAATTCTTGCTAAAAATTATCAATTTTAACGGAACTCTCCCTGACACTTTGACAAATCCTTCTCGGAAGGGATGTGGTAGGGGGAAAAAAGTTGAGATGTCAGTGCCCTCGGCTGATGAGTCCTGTCAACAAGAAGTATAAAAATTGGAGCGGCTGGAGGCTCCAGAAAGAGGATTATTTCCAGGCAATTGGGAGCGACCTCAACTTCGCCATTCCAACTCGGCCAAGGCACGCCGGATTCCGAGGGCAAACTTTAAATTAAGGCCCGTCGTCCCCGAAATCGCATTTTTATTGAAAAATTAAACTCCTCAAGGCGGGGACAGGCTCGGCTCTGGATTTACGGTTTTCATTTCGAAACCTTACCGACATAATCTGGAAAGTACTTGAGGTGGATGGGTAATCCTCCGACGTTTATCCTCCATAACTGATTTATAGAAAGCCGATGAATTTTATATCCATAACCACCAGGCTTCTCCAGATCTCAATAAGGGTCTTTTTTACCTTTGTTATTAAAACAGTTTTACAAGAAATGTCTGAAAAGTATATCGAATACGATAATCTTTAAAACTATGAATTATTTACTTCAATAAAATACACCTATATTCAGCAACTGATAATTATCATTATAGACGTATCATAGAAGTATTAGAATAAATTATAATTTAAAATAAATGCATTTTGTTTGTTCATTCATTTAACGCCTATTTACATTGCTATGACTAATCGGACGATGCTACACTACTGGAAGTCCTAATAAATATCACCTATCCAGATATAATTATGGACATAAATAGGGATTTTTATCAAATACTTGACAATGCAGATGCTTGGGATAACTATCTTCTCATTTCCAAACAACGGCATAACAAAGGATTTTAGTTTTTTTTTAAATACTATGGCCATCCGGCTGGTGGCTATGGGATTTATGCCATCTGGCATTGCAGATTGTTATACTAACTATTACACTACAGGTGATTCCCAAATGCTTTTTAAATGATATTTAAACAAAGAAAGCTGCTAGAAAACGTAAACCAATTTCAAAAATAATTTTCGTGAATTAGATATGGCATAGCGGGAAAAATTCGAATATTTATTTCTAATAAATAAGATTGAAAATACTTGGAATTTCATTAAAGTAAAAATTCAATCTTCTCTTAAGTTTACAGACTCCAAAACGTCAATATAATTGAAAAAGCTAAGCACCTCGAATATAAACTTAAATTAAAATGTAGCAATTGGAAAATCTTTAATCTTTAATCTATAATATTTAAGATAAATTTCTAATCGAGGATGTATTGAGGCTCCACGAAAGCTCCTTGGAAATAAGTTTTGATTTCTAGATTATAGAAATTAATTCTTAAATGAAAAAATAAATTAGATGGAAAATTTTAAAAGTTTCCATAAATTATTAAGATTAAAAAGTACCACAAACTGGAGATTATGTGGTGAAATGTATGGATGAAACCATGTAAAATTAAAAAAGGCTTATGTATGATTAATTCTTATTTTCGGAAGGATTAGGTTTAAAAATTACGTTTCAACAGAAATCGCTTTAAAAATAAAATATCAGATTTAGCCTTAGAAGAACCAAAGCCATCAAACAAATGCGGATTACATTTTAGTTTAATTATTTACATTGTGCTTACTGGTTAAATGTTTAGCACGTGTCTCTCACTATTGATCTGAACCAAGTCTACGAAGTAATAAGTTCGTTGCCTTTTATTTATTAATTTTTTATCGTACCTCTGAACGATTTGTTTCGTAGATAACAATCATGGCCTCCATTCTAAATATTTTTTGAAATATAGCTGATAAGAAATATCAGCTAGCGATTACTGTAGTCTATAAAAACTAAAAAATATTTGATAAAACTAAGAATTACTTATTTCAATATCGTCCGATTAGCCATAGCAGCATAAAGTGACGTTAAATAAACAAACAAACTTATTTCAATAAAATATGTACATCTCAATTCATAAACTGATTATTATCTTAAAAAGTCATATTCCCTCTCGTAATATAAATCATTAAATCAAATGCAATCATAATGTATCCAAGTCATGGTATTTTAATATATCTACGTACTAAGTATTTTGGAAAATGTCTAAACTTGTTGGAAATTTTGATTTTGCCTTTGGTGTTTAAAACCATAACATTGTATAAAAAAAGAAAGAAAGAAAAATAAAATCAAATACTTGTGTTACAATTGTTTTCAATAATTGATTCCTTGTTTCGGGTACGATTTGTAGCTTGAGTGAAATTCACTGGGAATTGTGCAAAATAAAATATTGGTTTCTTTATACCACAATTCCATTGGTGCATTATTGAAATGTAAATGGATTTCATGCTGATACAGACTACTAAAAGAGTATGAAAGGGATGTTATTTAAAAAGAGAAAAAAAGTAAAAATTCCCATCATCTCGTTAAACGAGGTGTGATGTAACTCTATTACATCAACTTTTCACTCATTTCATTCTTTGCAGACCCTGCCGCCATCGCTTTGATTAACGGACTTGTGGTGAGTGGGGCGAAGATGAAGCAATTTCTTTCCTCTTGTCGAACAAGTTAGTAATTTCTAATACAATATTCATATGTGTCTGTCCGTTGATAGATATTTATTGCCCATAATCTATTTTGCTTCTTGGCAATACTTCCACCATGTAAATAATGCCATTTTAAAACATGAAACAGTAGTTTTCTACAGAGGTAAGAATGAATTAACCACATATCACTTGCAGGTAATAATAATGAACGCCTAACCGAACCCTAAGGCGATAACGCCTATTGCTAAATGCAAATCCGCCCACTGATTAACGCCAAAATGTAAATTTCAAAGACCTAAATCCTCCCACCTACGTTTCGGTTTACTCCTATGCCATTGACTCAAATCTGACTTACTCCTCTATTTATATTATATTGTATATTATTTATAGAATTATATTTTTTCCCTTATATTTACCGTAAGGAAATATAATAGTAATAATAATAATTGATTGATAATCTCCGATGATTTCCTTTACTTATTCCATAGTTCGATTAGCAACAATTAATGAACATATTTCTTTATATGCTGAAAGGTTCCACAATTGAAATTGTAATCCGTTCTAGGGCTCTTTTTTGTGGGTTGAATTAAGTACGGATTCTTTTCATTCTCCTGGCATATTTTCATTATCTCAGGTCAGATACTCCGCTTCTTTTTATTAGTTATCTAGATATATAATAGACCATGGCTGCTTTATACGATTTTAATTTTGGCTATTTCGGTGTCCTTCTTTCTAGGTTATTTTATTAAGGTTTAGTAAGGTTCATTATTTTAATTGTTGAAATACTGAAAAAATCATTTATGAAATGTTCAAATTTGTTCTTTTTATCCCTAATTGTAGAGAGTTCATCTATAGTTACTCAAGATTAAATTCCACCCAGATTTATTTATCTTACTTTTTATCTTAATTTATTCATACTTATCATTTATTCATATTCTCCTTGAGAATATAAACCTAGATTATCCAAGTAATAGAGGAGTCCATAATGAAATTTTGATAGAAAATAAAAAACTTTTCTAAAAAGAAGTAGAATATAATGCTACCCTTTAACAAATTGGAAGTGATGTCTTTTTATCTTATGTCGAATATTGGTGAGATGAAAATATACTTCAGAAATAAGAGTATGTTGGCTATGTTGGTATAACTTAAGAAAAATAACCTTCATTATTGATCATATCATTAATATGAAACTAATATTATAATCAACAATATGAGTACAATCACCGGGTAGTTTCTCACGACAATATGTACCATTCCTGCCATTTACTTGTAATATTGTTATCAGCTGTAAATTTTGATGACTAATTTATAAATTAAAAAAAAAATAGGAAGCTGAAAATTGTAAAGTATTTTTTTTGAAAAATGCTGTTTGCCTGAATATACGTCCCTTGTAACACATGTCTAAGAGAAAGTGGATCTCAAAGTATAACTTTCTTTTCTTTTCCTTTATCCAGAAACGCTACTTAGAATTCATCTTAGCAAATGAGAGCGAATGAGGCACCTTGTAAGAAAATAGTTCCAAAGGTTAGGAATTATAGGCTGGAAGTAAGTTCTCATGTTCTGAACTTAGTGAGCTCCTCACGTAGGTGTACAGGATGTTATGTATTTCTGCAACTTGGTCGAACTTTTCCTCCACAACTTTTCATTGTTCTGAAACATTCTCCAGCATCTTTAGACCTGGAACACATGTCACACCCTCAAAGTTTCCAACGGTATCTCTTATCATTGTCATTAATTTTTCCAGAACTGAGGTCGGACATAGAGCTATTCTCGAGAGAAACGTTATAGAGAGTTTTCTGTTAATAGAAGCCTGTCACAAGTGGAAATTTGCCCTGTTATAATTCTATTTAGAGATGGAAGTATCATCAGAGCTCTTTATATATATAGATAAATTGGTAGGAAACCAGTTTTTATTATTTAATAAAATATATTTATTCTAAATTAAATTTGTATGATCTTTGCTTGTGTTGTGTATTTTTTAAAACTGTAATATCTGGAATGATTTTATTTTTTAAATTGTTTTTGTCTACATATACCGTATCTTTTTGTTTTCTAATGGGAAATTTCTCGTGTATAACTATAATATTACTTTTTTTCTCTCATTTTTCGTTATACTTTATTTTAATGTATTTTATTATTTAAATTTATTTAATAATACCTTTTATATTTTTTTAGTTTATTTTAATGTATTTCTTGAACTCGTGTATTTTTTTAAATTACTTTTATTTACGGATATAATTAAAATTAAGAATGAGTGAAGTGAAAATTGCTGTATCCAATGTAATACATATTTTAATAATCAATAACATATAATTAAAATATGTACTCGTGCATGGTGTGATTTAATTGAACGGTAAAATATAGTAAGTTGGAATACCTGTAGATTAATTATGAGTTTAGGGCTTTCAACTTAGAACTTAAAAGTTGTGGTTACACTTTAATTATCGTTACATGGCTCGTTGAGGAACTATGATTACCAGGAAGGTAGGGGCTATAGTGATTACGAAACGTTACGAATAAATAATAAAATTTAATTGCGATCAAAAGCATACAAGTTGAAGATACGGCATTAAATAATGCTATGTGATTTGGAGTGAGGGGAGAGATCCCGATTAATCTGGAAAAGACAGCCGTCTCGATTGGCTAATGCAATCAGAGCTAGGAGTCGACCGCTAATCAACGGCTTCCAGAGAATAGTCTCTTACTGTAATGGCTTCCCATTGGTCCCAAGGGCTCCAGCACTTCTGCGGCTTGGGAAGTATGGAGTATGCGTAGGGTAACTGGAATGCAGGGGAGCCGTCCTCAGTCGTATTGTCAATCTTGAGTTAGGGTTATTCGAAATGCTTGTGAAAAATTCGCGATTTATTAGAGCTAATTGATCAAGAATTTCAAGAACCCAATTCATGCTATTGACGTGAGGTAACACAATATGTAGATCGTTTTCATCGCTGTGCTAAAGGCCCCGAGTAAAAATCCTTGTGTGTCCTTGGGGCACACCCAGCTTCTATAAAACGGATACCCTTAATGGGGGAAACCTGGCTTTGAGTTTGATCTTAGCTCAATCATCTCTTTGCACAACCGTTCGCCTAGAAATCTATACCGAAACGTAGACTCATCTCCAAGTGCAGTGATATATATTTTTTTAGATAATGGTATTTAATTATATTTCCAAGAGGGTTAGAAATAGTAAGGATATATAAATCCAAGAGATCCAAGATAAATTGAGTCTTGTGAATGTTGATTCAATTATATTTCAGATTCAGGTGTTACCGCTTAGTATGAAATCCAACCAGCTTCAGTTTTGTAATTAAATTTATTATTGTACTTTTATTTTCTATATGTACTTAATGGACAATAAATAACTAGTCTAAAATAAAAAAGTAACACCACATGAGCGTCCATGATGATAATATTTCTACATGCCATTCGATTTAAATTCACTTAAGGTGCTTCTCAAAATATATTTCAGTTCTATCGTAAGCTTTATAAAATATTATTTAACTAAATATTTATTTACAATATATGGTTCTTCTTTTAGTGGCACGACAGATGCTTAAAGCGATCCTTGGCCTGCTCAATCTCCAAGCTCCATCTACTTCGGTCCTGCTCATGTATGGAACTTATTCTCAGTTTCTTGAGATCTCCCAGGACGCTATCCTTCCACCTGCCCCTGGGTCTCCCTCTACGCCTCACTCCATCAGGGCAGTTCTCGAACACTCTTCTAGCAGTTCTTTCTCCTCCCATTCTCAGCAGGTGACCCAGCCACTGCATCCTCTGTAACCGGGCGAAATAGGAGATCGCCATGTCATCATACCTTTCATATAACTCTGTTTTTTCTTAAGCGCCATAAACTGTTTTCCTGGACGGGCCCTACGATGCGTCTGAGTATACGCCTTTCGAATCTATCCAATAGATGTGCATCCTTCTTGTTTAGGGTCCATGTCTCGCAAGCATATGTCACTATTGGCCGAATCAGCGATTTATAGAGAGTGATCTTAGTTTTGAGGTTGACATTTTTGCTTTTCAGCAAACTGGTAATAGCAAAGTATGCCCGATTCCCATCCACTACTCTTCTTATGATTTCTTCTGTTTCATCTAGTTTGTCGCTGATGACAGAGCCAAGGTATTGGAAGCTGTTCACCACCTCGAAGGTATGTGTTCCCATTACGTAGAGTTGCTGCCGGCGAATTTGCTGATTTTGCCTTCCTCTCCTCAGAACCATCAGTTTCGGTTTTTCCTCATTTATTTTTAAACCCAATTTTTCTGCTTCAGTCTCGAGCCTTTGCAGGTTATCCTTAATACTAGGTAATGTCCTTCCAATAATTACCACGTCATCTGCATAGGCGAGTACCTGCATTAGTCGATTAAAAATATTCCCGCCTCCAAGTAATCCTGCTCTTTCCATAACTGTCTGCAGGGCTATGTTGAATGGTAATGGTTCAAGAGGATCTCCTTGTCTTAGACCATTTTTTATTTCAAACTGTTCCGACAGTCCCTCTCTAATGCTTACTCGACAGTATGTGTTTTTCATCGTGCATTGTACGAGTCGTATTAGTTTCCCAGGGATCTCCATCTCCTCAATGACTCGGAACAATTCTTCCCTTATAATTGAGTCATATGCTGATTTAAAATCTATGAACAGCATCCTCATTGCCTGGTCGTACTCCTTCATTTTCTCGCAGATATTTTTTAAGGTCCATATCTGATCAGTGGTCGACCTGTTACTTCTGAAGCCTCCTTGGTAATCCCCCAGCTTCCTCTCCACATATGGCAGAAGTCGATTATATAC
This sequence comes from Arma custos, assembly GCA_037127475.1. Taxonomy (NCBI): domain Eukaryota; kingdom Metazoa; phylum Arthropoda; class Insecta; order Hemiptera; family Pentatomidae; genus Arma; species Arma custos. The sequence goes on from CM073764.1 coordinate 112,986,862, forward strand.
TGCTATTGAAAACACCTTGTATGCCGTGCAGAGGAGCGTTATTCCACTGTGGTTAGAGCATATCGAGGGGTCGCCCTTTCTCTTGTACACTGGCACTATGATGCCTTCGCACCACTCCTTGGGTATAGCTTCTTCTTCCCAGATCTGTGCTATGAGCTCGTGGAGTTCTTTTTCTAGCTCCCTTCCAGCTTTTTTGAACAGCTCCGCGGGGAGGCCATCTATTCCGGATGCTTTCCTGTTCTTTAATTTTTCCACTATTTCCTCAACATCCTCCACATCTAGCGGGATGTGTTGGTCACCAGGTTACTGGCTTGCTCTTCCTTCTATTCCGGATTGAGGGACTCTTTCCGTTTCTGCGTTCAGCAGATTGCAGAAATAGGTTTTCCATCTGTCCAGCACCTCGTCAGGAAGGATCTGTAGGTTTCCTTCTTCATCCCTTATCCCTAAAGCCGGATTCTTTCCTTTTCTTTTTATTCCTTGCACTTTCTGGAAGAACTTCCTGGTGTCATTATTCCGTCTCACATTCTCCAGTTCTCAGATCTCATTCCTAAGTGCAATTTTCTTTTTTTCCATAAGCAGTTTCTTTGCCCGTTTTCTGGCATTTGAGTATTCTCTAAATGTGCTCCGTGAATTCCTGGCTAACCATCTTTGCCTTTTCTCATTTCTGTCATTTATGGACTGTGCGCAGTCTTTATCAAACCATGTGTTTCTGGGAGGTTTTTCTGGCTGCCCACATTCTCTCTCAGCAGCATCTTTTAGGCAGCCTTCAATTTCGAGCCATCTCTGATTCGCGTTTTTGTTCATACCTTCTGCTGCTGGCAAATTGTTTATACTCGTTGTTACAACCGTTTGAAACTTTTTTGTCTTCTCTTCATCTCTAAAAAGGTCTAGACGCCTTTGTTTTCCTTGCTTGATTTTTCGGTAGGCATTTTATTCGTTGTTTAAGCTTCGTTACAACGAGCTAATGGTGTGAACTTATGTCAGGACCTCTATACGATCTCACATCGTTGATACTGTTAAAGTAACTAAATGGTTTATATACATTTAGTTTTATACGAAAATTTATAAAAACCAAATTTTGATAGACATTAATTACAAACTTTCAAAGTAAAAAAAAAAAATATATATATATCTTGAATTCTAAAAATAGTATACGATTTTCTAGAATACCTAGATTCAATTTTTTAATTATTTAATATTTAATTTTATTCAAATATTATAATTCATATTCATATATTCATTTTTTCAGTTTACTGACTCAAAAAAATGTATTGTATTGAGTAACATTATTTTAATTTAAAAATAGATCTAAAAACAAACATGAGGTTAAAAAACTTAAGCGTTTTACCAACTTAATTGCCAATACCCCCCTCCCTATAATCCCTACACTCTACAATTAAAATTTGTAAATGGTTCTCCCTAACGCACCATGTAATTCCAGGTTTCGTTGGAGAATTTTAATTTTCACATCTCCTCTTTTTTAAGTAATCAAAAAGTTACCAGTGACATTTTTACTGAATGTTTACACTCGTAAATAAAGAAATGTTATCAACATCTTTATTCTTCATAATTCTAACATACATAGATGGCTTTACATCCCACGTGGGATGTAAGGCCTTCCGCAACATTAACCGCTGGTCATCACTAGTTAGAGCCAGGAATCCATCCCGCAAAGCATTGAAACTTCTCCCTATAATGTCTTTATCATCAGCAAACCTAAGAATTTGCAAAAGTATTATTAAATATAGTGCCTCCGATTTGTATTCCCGAACTGCACCCTTCAAAGCTAAATCAAACAAAAGACAAGCTAGGTAGTCACCTTGTCTGAGGCCTTTATATGTCTCGAAACCTTCTGAAAGGTCGCCTTGTACTCTGAAATCGCAATGCATTTGCTTCATTGTTGCCTTGATCAGTCGCACCAATTTTGTTGGGATGCCCATTTCCAGTAGCTCTTTATATAGCATTTCTCTATTAATATTACCATATGCTTTCTTAAAATCTATGAATATAGGCTGGATAGTGATGTTATTGTGTAGTCGCTTCTCTTCTTTTCTTTTTTTTCTATACTCCTCGACTGAGTGTCTGGTCAATCTTCTTTGGACTATGAGCAGGTATGCTAAATTATTTTCTTCCGTTAATGTCTGGCACTCGGCATCAAACCATGGGTTTTTTCTTGTAGATGGTGCCTTTCCCAAAACATTCCAAAAAGGATACGTCCTTAATAACATCTTTACATTCACTCAATCTGCGGTTGATCCTTCCCCCACTTTCCAAGGGTCTGATTTTCTCATTTAGGAGTGTCGAGTATTTTTCTTTTATCCCTGAATCCTTTAGTTTTTGTGTATTAACTTTGGCTCCCTGCATTTTTTCTCCCATATCTTTGATCATGTGATCGCCAAGTGGCAAGATGAATCCTTTTGTGGGGAAACATCGTGCTTCCAACAACGAGTCCTTTGGATGTCGCCAAGTAATTCGTTGGCCATTATCATTTGATACTTGGTAAATGATATGCCTTCCAATGATTGGTCTTAGCTCCTCCTCCTTTCCTATCTGTGCATTGCAGTCGCCAATTACAATTTTAATATCTGAACCAGGATAATTGTCCAGGCATTGGTCAAGGGCACTGTCGAAGTTATCCTTCTTATCCTCATTCGAAGGTTCTGTCGGCGCATGTACACTAATAATACTCAAGTTATAGAACTTTTTGTAGCATATTCTGGGATTGATTGGTCTGAATCCGAGGTGTGCGATTCTCTTATGCACCGCAAATCCCGTGCCAAAAGTGTGGCTCTTTTCATGGCAGCTATAGTATATTTTGTGGTTATTGCTGTTTAGAAATCCTTGGCCATCCCATCTCCTTGTTCGCAGTGACGTCCAATCTGTAATTTTCCAACTGAGTTAGCAGCTGTCGTAGAGCGCCATTAATTCTAAAAAAAAAAATGCTAATTATACTGATCATACAAACATTTTTAGGCCTGTATACATCTATCTATGGCTAATTGATTGACATACGTACTTTCGGATCAAAAGCAGATGATTACGAAATTTCAAAAATTGATTTTTCCACACACTTTTATGATTTCATGTTCAAAACCGGACTTATTGTTGTTTACCTTAAATTCTGAGATGTAAGGCAACAGACTATCCTAACTTATTTAAAGACAAAATTGCTTAATTAAACTAGCGTAAAAATATCAAAACATGTAAACATATCAACTTTAGAAATTTCGGTGTTATCCTAAACTTAACAAATATTTTAATAGAAATAATATAAGAAAATTTCATTTTCATAATCAAGGAATCGGCATGAAAGAAATAAAATGTGATTATCAAAAATTATTTCATAAAGCACATAATTAAAAAAGGTTTGGAGCATTTTCTCAGCATAAATGTTAGTGAAATATTAATAAAAACACATTTGTTATAATTTTATAGGGAGCGGAGTGGCTCAGTGGTAGAGCACTGAGTATTCACGCATGAAATCCTGGTTCGAATCCCGCTGCAGGCTGTTACTTTTATTAAGTCTGTTTGCTTTGGGAGATGGATCATATGGGAACTAGGACCCTCTTGGGGCTCACCCAGCATCTATAAAATATTATATAAATAGGGTACCCAAAATAAGCGGGGAAACCTGGAGGTTGAGTGAGACCTAGGACAAGTCACCTCCTTGCAGAACCGTTGTCCGAGAAACAGTACAGTCGTTGCTATGGCGTTGCTATGGCTCTTGTTATAGTTTTAAAAATATATTACGTTAAAATTTGAATTTTAAAGAATGAATGGAAAAAATTAATTAAATAGATTTTTGATTTTACATTTTATTCATCTTATATCTTAGTACAGTATATAATAAATAAATAATATAAAAAATTCTTAACTGATAAAATATATACATTAGATTAATGAATTAAGTATATCATGGTTGATCTTTAATTATGGCCAATAATATTTTTTTAATTATAAGTATTTATTTCAATTTAATTGAGCGCTAATCGATGCACAATATTTCCTTTAAATCCGTCCTTTGCTAAAAAAAAATGATTAGATGGTTTACTAACATGTGAGCTTGCAACATATCATTGTCCATGAGAGAAACATGAATGTTCTAAGTCCAAACCGCAAATGGACATTGTCTGGCCTTGAAAATTGTTGATGGTCATAGCAAAAGCCAAGCTTATATCAAATTGAAGTCTTTTGAACGGTATTATGTGTTCTGATGGTATCATTGGAATACGTGGCTATTCCAGGTCGTTTTCTCCTTTAAAGATTCCAGTCAACATGGCTGCTTCAATAACATTCCCGGTGATATTTTTTTATGACTAAACGTGTAATATTCCATAATTGGTGGATTCCTATTACACATAATCAATAATAATGGCCGACACATATCACTCAGGAGTATGAAAAATAGTTTATATCCTATTCTCAGACCTACTGAATATAGATACAAAATTTCATAAGAATCGGTAAAGTCGTTTCGGAGGAGTTCTGTTACAAACACTGTGACACGACAATTTTATATATTAGATTATGGGAAATATATCGGACCCTAATATTATTTGAAGCCGACATTAGGTTGCGGATTTACTATGATTATATAATAATGTTAATAGCAGGGAAAATAATCTTTATCTTTCCTTGAACAGATCAATTCCACCTCCGTATGAATAGAATTATTCTTTTATTTTTTTATAATCATTAGAATAAACTTTATATCGCTCAAATATAAATATTTGTATATGTCAGCGCCATGGGCCTGGCAGGACCGAGAGAGATTTAGCCTCAGCAGAAAATCCGAAGCTGAGGTTTTTATCTTCTTTCCCCCTACTGATACTGATATGTACATATAGGAGATAGAGAAGGCAAACTGATACACAATTCTGCCGGGCAGCCACCGTCCCCAACCAGTTCTGGATTCCCCTCCAAACAAATTTCCTTCTAAAAGATAAGGATTTGGGGCCAATATCGATATGGATCTAACCAGTAATAGAAAAAAGTTGTTTTTTTAAGGGAGGTGCCTTATGCAAGAAGAGAAATTGATTCACTGTTGGTTTTACACTACTAAATTGTACTTTGTTAAGCATTAAAGATTATAGTAAAAAAAACTAACAATTATAATAATAATAGTAATGGAAGATTTATAGAACCCCAAGGATCAATGCCAATCCTATCTATCATTGTATACGAACTTCAATCCTCGGCTTTACGTACGAACGCTAACCCTTTCCGCAATCCTCTCATCTACGCCACGGCCTATCTCTCGGGTTCACCGCTCGGCTTATTACCTTTTTGGGAATTCATTCATTAAAAAGCCAGCATGCTTTCAAAGTCCATCCATATCTTCACAATGCTGTCAATTCAGTTATACCAACTTAGTGCATGTTCTACCACCTATATTCTCTAGTGGCATATATCAAATTCCTTGAAGAACATGTGAAGTGAGTAATGTCGAGAATGAAAAATAACAAACATTTCTTTCTTTATACCGCGTCGTTATTTACTCTTAGATTTCGTTTTTTCTCGATATTTTAGGCCTAAATAATTTGAAATCTCGTTAAGCCAATCGGCCGAATCTCCCCGAAACAGGGTGAGAAACACCACGATAAGGAACAATATCGGCCTAAAATCACTACTGTTTACTCTTCTGGAAGAGAATCGTCTACCACGGTTTGGATGCGTCCCGCGAATGACAGGAGCGAAAGACCCTAGCTCGCATCAGAAAAACCTAGGAAGGTGTCCGGAATGCCTTTTTGGGGCAGTATTCTGTACTGGAAGGAGGCACTGGAGATGAAAGATGGCACGAGACTAGCATAATGGATCAGGCTCTACGGAAGAAACACTCACAATGTAAGGCAGTAGACTAGGAGCGGATTCTGCTATTAACCATTGACATTTTGTCTTATCCGATGTTACTTCGAGTCCTTCATGACCCACTTTTGTCAACCTTAGTTTAGCTTAGTTTTATTGTTTTCACTTTTTCATCCAAAAGAATCAAATCAACCATGAAATTCTGAAAGTTATTTTATTGTAATATTTATATTCAAACTCTTTGAACGTGCATAATGACATACTAAGGCTTACTAATGACATACTCTAGTGTTAAATTAAAAATTGCAAGTGAAAGCGAATCGCTATGATTTTTAATCTGAATCGAACCTACCGGGAAGTAATTAATAAATTATTAATAAGTCGATAATTACAACTGATCAAGATAATTGTTTATAGAATGTACATAACGTATACTAAAATATCTGCTAAATATACTACAAATGTTTAGCGACTATGGGCAAGGCTTTAACCTTTGAACTACGAGTATCATAGTATATCTCTTTGTTCATAGAATATATAAGATACGTTATAACCACAGTTTATATGGTATATCATAGTATATAGTATACCTTTTGCAGAGGTAGCACATATACGTATTAAACAGGAGTGCATGAGAGGGATGTTTATGATGCTAACCACAAAAAAGCAGAGAGCCGTTAGTTTCTAATCCCGCCCAGTATTGATCATTCATCGAAAAACACTCCTTATGTGCGTTTCCCACCTAGGAAGATTTTTCCCGAAAGGGAAATAGGTAGATGGTGGCGACGTGGACCTGCTCAACAGGAAAAAGGCGATAAAACAAGAGTGACAGGTTCAAATTAATTGAGGGCAGTATTAGGCTAGGACTTGAGGGATGACGCCGCCTGATTACGCCTCTTTCGCTTTCCTGACAGATTTATGTGGTCACTAGACCCCTCCCCCGTCCTAGCTACTCCCATATGTTGTCTCTCCAAATGTTTAACAACTTCTATCAAACAATATTTATTGATTTATAGGAATTACATGCATAAGTGTCTGTCTGAGTGTGTTCTCAACAATGACTATAATTATTACTTTTATTGATTAATTTAATTTTTAACAGATTGTTTTCTTTGTTTAATAATTTTCATTTTATTTTTATAGTTTCTTAAATTTATTTTTAAAATTGTATAACTACATTTATTATAAAAGCATTATTGTTCATTACTTTCCAAAACAGTTTCATTTTTCTTTAACTCCTTTCCTTTTAATCTTGTAATCGAACTTAGTCTAGTTTTTGATTTTATTGATTATATTTATTTAGTTTATTTTTATTTAATATTACAGTTTATTTTTAATGTTTTTGCGAATTTTATAATATATTTTTGTATATATAATATATATTATGCGAATTTAATATATTTTTTGTTAAAAATTGTTTGTAAATTTTTAGATATTTTCAATTTAGTTTAGTTTTTAACATGAATGTTTTATTTATTTGATTTTTGGTTTTTATTTTATTTTGTTTATTTTTGCTTATTTATTTGTTTTGCTAACTTTGTAATGGAATCTATTTAAAACCTTAATATCATTATTTTTGCTTTGTTTATTTTTAATTTCTTTCTATTTTTTTTTTTTTAAAGAATTGAATTTATCTAAAACATCTATTTTGAAAACAGCAAAGTATTTGTATCTTAATTTGTTATAGTTAATAGCTAATACATTTCATTGAATTTTTCCAACTCAACAGTTTTCATTTTTATCAATTTAATATTTTTTGTTTTGTTTAACTATAAAACTTTAGTGGTTTCTGATTTAGACCGTGTTGTTAAATTTTTCTTCGCCAGCATTTCGCCAGCCGAGAAGCTTCGTCTGTGAAGAAGCTGACATCTAGCAGTATGTCTGGTCTAAACCAGAAAACCACTAAATTTTTGTGTATAAATAGTGGCCGTGGAAACCTGAAAGAGTATTTATTATTATTTACTTTTTCTGTATGCCTTTATCTTTCTTTCGAATTTCGTAATTGTATATATTTATTGAATTCGACCTTTATAGTTCTTGTTTGTATACAATTAACGAAAAATAAATTTAAAAACCAAACAAGCTACTTTTGCATTTTGAGTCTCTTTGCTATTCTAAAACAAAATTTTCTCTTATATGATCAAAACTAAGAAACGTACATAGCGAATAATCATTTTTGTTATCGAGCGATTCTTCTTTTACACGCAATAGCCATCCATTATATACCAAACTCGTGGAACATTTGCAAAACACATCCTTTTTTTAGCAAAACGTTTCAGGATACAATAATAAGCGGTTGTTAAAGACTCGGCTAAAGCGCAGTTTTGGCAAAACGACCTCCGCGTAAAGTGCAAAATTAAGGAAGGAATGGGGAAAGCTAACGTTGTAAAAGGGAAGAGAGTTCCATCTGTAAAAGATCCTCGAGAGCAATGATAGGAAAGAAGCGGTTCTTTGGATCTGGTCTAAATGCAAAAGGGTATTTAGGAAGGTCGTTTAGGGGGAAGGCATTAGGAATCATGGCTCCTACTTTACAGCCCGGCAGATAGAGTGAGAAATATACAAATCTCTTATTCACATTTTTACTTTCTAAACTCTGCTACTACTTAGCATTTTATCTTCTGAGTCGTATGGTTAATAATGTTTCTTTATTAAGAATAATAATTTGTTTTTTCATTAATAAACAAAACCGTAATACTTGGAAACTTTTAATTAATATTCCTGTATCTAATAAATTAATTAATGGACGTATTTATTCACTTAATTTTTTTCCACAATATACTATTAATAAAGTAAATATTCTTTACAATAACTTAAAATACTGCTTTAGGTGAACAAATTTTATAGTTATAATTTTATGAAAACTGGATTGTTTTACTAAAATGATGTTGCCTAAAAATAAAATGGTGTATTAAAAAAAATTAGCCCAAAAAAACAAAATCTAATCAGAAAATAGAATATTTCAAAAAAAGTGTATTAAAGCAAATTAATGTATGATAATCGTTCAATCATAGATCAAAACACACTCTCTACAGTAAAAATCTCAATCTGGAATACTATTGGAAACTGACAAAACAAAATGGCTGAAGTCTCTGAAATAGTGGAAAATAATAAGACCAGCCAATGTTTCACCAATACAGTCATAATCAGGGCATGTACAACACGTCACACCAGTAACTTAAGCTAAACAACATAAAAGAATCTGTTAATATTTTCAATATTTATTTACCTAATTGTAGCACAAATAATTAATCTCAGAGTATCTGTTGAGGTTTAGAGCGAAAATAACTGTACAAAAATATGGAGATGTAAAAAAAAAATTTTAATTATATCTCCTCCATATTTTTGTACAGTCATTCATAATGCCTATATTTAGGGTTTCCTAAGGTTGAGGTTTCCTTCAACCAAAAATTTACTTTAATTCCTGTTTTCACTTTTTTCAGTCTTGTATATCTTCCTCCCTCAGACCATGGCCATGCATACTTTCTTCCATGCTTTCTAACCATCTTTTTCGAGGACTTCCTTGCCGTTTCCTCCCTTCGGCACTCTAATTGAGGATTAAGCTGGACAGTCATTCTTTCTTCATTCTTCTAAGATGGTCATACCATTCCAATCTTTTTTTCTGTATATTTTGCAGGAAGTTATGTTGAATTTGCACCCGTTCTCTAATTTTGGCATTAGTCCTTCTTTCTAGTCTGGATACCCTGGCAGCTCTCCTCCAATAGTCCATCTCAGTAGCAAGTAGTTTTTTCCTAGAGCAGCGCTTATCGTCCATGTCTGTGCTCCATACAGCAATATGCTTTAAATTACGGGTTTTTATATGAGCTTCTTGATACGTTTCGTCAAATTGTTGCTCCAAAGGACCGAGCTAAGCATACCAATTACTTTGCGGGTTGTAATAATCCTCATTTTTTATCTCTTTTTCCGATGTTCCATTCTTTTCCATTACATACCCCAAATATTTAAAATTATCCACTCGTTTTATGACATTTCCTTCAACAACGAGGTCCTCCTGATCATATAGTCAGTTTTCCCGAAGTTTATTTCAAGGCCCCAACTATCATATGTCTCCCACAGTTTTCGTAGCAGGTACTCTGCATCCTCATGGTCTTGAGCGACAATTACCTCATCATCCGCGAACAATAGATTATGAAGATGGCTGTTTCCTATCCTTACTCTCACTTGCTTACATTTGTTGTCCCATTCTTTTAAAGCCGTTATAGATTTTAAATAGGGAGGATGACACACAGCAGCCTTGCAGTAAGCCTTTACTAGTCGAAAATTCTGGTGACAAACTCCTACCAATTTTAATTTGACACTGGTTGCTGCTATACATTCTTCTGATAAGGTCTAACAGAGGTCTGCTAATAGAGTTCTTCAAGTGCTTCCCATAATTTTAGGGACTAATTATCGTATGCTTTTTCCAGGTCTACGAATGTCAGACAAATTTCTTTAGATTTCATTTCACATTTTTCCAACAGCTAGATATAATAATTTTATAAAAGAATTATCATTTTTAAGCTACACAATTACAAAAAAGTTTTACTGTTTGAAACGGAATACCTCAGGATCGTGTTACTTAGCTGCGGAATGAGAAGCTCCCAAATTATCCACCCTCGCCTCATTATAAGTTACCAAACCAAAAGTGGTCGGAATCAAGTGAAAGAGGAAGCAGGACTGTTCCCTGTTTGTTATTCAACTTAGTCCTACATATCCTTCTTTCCCATTATCCTTCAAGTTTGGCATTTGCATTTGTTCTGGATAATGCATTTGTCGACCCTCCTTCTCCTGGGATGGTTTTTCCCCCCTCTTTTGAACTCCTTTGAACGTAAATAATCCTCAAAGAGGCTCAGTGGAAAGTTATAATGTCGTTTCCTTCATACCAACTCTTATATAGCCGCCCTTCTTTATATCATGGTCTATAAAAGTATCTTTCGCAGAATCGGTAAGATGTGTTGTAATAAATATGAATTTCTGTAGAAACCGGACATATATGAACCTATATAAATCCATTTCAACTGTTTTGTTAAATATCTTGTTTCAAATATAGTCGCAATGGGAATATTGAATAGCTAATTCCTTTAGTCAGGCAATGCTCGAATTTCAAATTGTATATTCTTAATCAGTAATTCCCATAATAGCAAGACACATGTTCCGACAATCGGCCTTATTATTTTTAAGAAAAAGAATAAAAAAAACTTGGTTATGTTGTTAGAGGAAACATAAATTGTAAGCCTCTGCGGTATAAGATATTCGTATGAATACTCGTACAACAGAGAAATAGAGAATCTATATTTAAGCTCTTTCTACGAAACATAGTTGATTAGAACTTATTAAGCTCTTGTTAATCTAGTTTAGCTCAACTATTAAAACAAATGAGTGATTTTCGTAATTAATAGTAATGACTTTGATGACTATAATGTTAAGGAGATCTCCTTAAGAATCCAAATTTCTTAGACAAAGGCCTTTTATCGCTCTCTCCTCCTGTTTTACGAATGGATATTTACTTTCGAAAAATTAAAACGTTTGCATTTCAAAAAGGCCCCATTAAAATATTGTTAAGGCATTTCATGGTTTAGTACAAATTAAAAATTCCAGTGGGTCACAAGTAATCTTAACTTATCGCAAATATATTCCAATTCGTTTATTTTGAAATATTTTGTATAATGTATAAAACATAATTTTAATCTAATGCATTTTTAAGTAGTCATAAGCTGAATGCAAAAATTTCAGTAAACATTTTTAAACAACATTTGAAAATTTTGAATCGCTCCCAATATTACGCTAAAATAATAAGTTTGAATGACTCTTGCATGAAACTAAAAAACATAATGATTATGATTTATAATTATCTCTTTACTCAAAGTGCATTTATATTTAATCATAATAAGCTCATTTATTTTCTCTCCCTTCGAAAATAAATTTAATTACCTTAATATTACAGAAACATTTACAGCTGTGTCTACGAGCTTAATTCTTCTTGTACTAAATTTAAGATAAAAACGAGAATAACTGATTGATATAGGCTGTCAAGGTGCCTTTTATGTATAGTAGCAGGTGCGATATTCATAAAATAAAAGTAATTTATCAAAATAGCAATAAATAAAATAGGGATTTTGAGTGCTGTATTGAACAAGATGGCTCAATATGTGCAGATCGGTCTTTATCATTCATTATGATTCTAGTTTCGAGTATTTGTAAATCCTATATTTCAGATTTCGGTCTAAAGTGATGCGCACAACCTAACTTACTACAAACAGATTAGTCTACCAGAAGTTAAATAGTTTTAATTTATGATAATCTTTTTTCTAATGAGATTACACGCACATATAGTTTCCTTTTGTCCCCTTACCTCCCATTCCTTTTTCTTTAACATTATTATTATTGAAATGGTCCTATAAAAGGCCTAACAATGGGGAGTCGTTGGAAGACAGAGGCGACTCTCGGTTTATCTGAGGAGGGCAGGCCGGCGAGTCTTGGTTTTATTGTTCTCTTTAATTGTTCATTCATTGTGATTTATGAGGGAGTAGCGGGGGAGCGTGGTGGGCGGCTGGCCGGAGCGATAGGAGAGCCCCTGGCAAATCTAGCGGAAGATATCTCCACCATTCTCGTTCCAGTATGTTCTCCCCCATCAGTTAAAGATAGTATCCCTCAGTATTTAGTTCATTTCTTTGTCTTCCTTCTTGTAGTCTCTGAGCGTAACCCCAAAGAGTTTAGATGGTCTTTATAAAAAACGTTTAAGGAACTATCAGCCTACTTTTTTTTCTCTAAGGAAGATACCGATTATTTTTTAAGTGAAAACATCTTTAGCAGCGTCAGAGTTTTTCTTTAGGATACGCGTCACCGACGTGCACAACAAGCCCATGCGCTAGGCTGGCTACGCATAGCGTCCTGCGTAAGAGCAATAAACTTTAGAATTTATTTCTTTAAATTTGTTTTTATCAACTTTAGTTCAAAGATTAGAATTTGATTGATGTAAGAATAATAATATTTGAGGAAAAAAATGGTCTGGGGGAGGTAAAAAAAGTTGTCTTAAATATGGAGAGCTACTTAGTGGAAAACCAACATTTTAACACACATTGTTGGTCTTTTTCAGACTGTACAAAATGCTGACGAATTAAAATTATTTACATTGTAATTATTAAAAATACATGTAGAAATCAAGGTGTCTGAGTGATAAAACATAAACATGGGGGAAGGACCCTTAGATAAATATACATAGCTTTGGAAACGTTGGCTTTCCAATAAACAGTTCATATTTAAGAGAATTTTTTACCTCCGCCCGGACCTCTTTCTCATATAAATAAAGTCAACAAATATTATTCAGGAATAGTAATATTTAACTAAAAATTCGTTTAATCGTTGTACTTTTTATACTAATAATAAAATAAAAAATGAATAACTAGTTAAATTCGTTTCCTCTAAAGTGATTCACTTGTCATAGTTAAATGCCTTGTGTTAAGTTTCTTCTCGATTTGAATACCCAATCATTTGGATGGAATTTCCAAAATCATGTGGACGAAAACAAGCTACAAAATCATGATATCAAAGCGAACGCCTCAACCTTGAAGATGATGCTGTGCCATTCACTCATCAGATTTCATCTATTCCATTTAATAACAGATAACCTATAACAACAAAGTGAAAACATTTGCCACTTATTTATGTTTTGACAATACTAATCACAAAAATAGGGAGATACTTATGATGCTATTGTTTATAAATTGATATTTTGTATTAATTAATATTTTGAAATGTTTTGATTATTAAATAAATTACTTGAACATTAAATAATTTTACCTCCGAATCGATGTAGAAACCAAACTAATCTTAATAATTTAAGCTTACAAATTACGAACTTTAAATAATTCAGGCTATAATTGATTTAAAAGTTCAAAAAAAGAACACAATTATTCCGATGTTTTGAGATTTTACTTCTCTCGGTACTCCTGATGACAGCCTATTTAAATTATTTTTTCTCAGTAATAAATTTTTTCCCTCACATTTTATATTTTCTAAATTACAGGATATATTGGTTTCCAATTATCATGGCTGTTATGGAAATTATATTTTTTGGTTCTTGAGTTTCAGTCCTTCCTTAAACTTATTTGGGCTTTAATCTGATTAAATTAATATTTAAGTTATTCCCTAATAACTTATAAACAATAGTTGATTTATTCATTCGTATATTCATAAATGTTTTAGTTCCCTAACACTAAAATTGACACGGGACAGGCATTACACTACTGCAATACCGAACGATCGTGGGGGCTTAGCATCGACACGCGTATGACGCTCCAAAGAGGTTTATTATTCGACTTGGTCAACACCATTGTACCTTATCAAGAACATCAGTTTTCGCCTCCATAACTATATAATTTTCTGCAATAATTTCTTTATGTGATACTTACAGTTTAAGTAGAGCTTTGGTAAAAAAATTTCATTTTAGAAATTAATTCATTTATATAAAGCATAATAATTAATAATAAGAGCCTTGTCTAGTGAAAGTTTTGTTACAACCTTGGTTGAAAACTGATACTTGTTTTTAAAAATTTACTTTAAAATTAGTTAGTTAGAAAGAAGTTTTCTATGGTCCATATAATTCTCTTTAATTATTTTTGTATGTGATACTTATAATTTAAGTAGAGCTTTGGTAAAATTTTTCATTTTAGAAATAAATTAATATATTTTTATTAGCAATCAGCCATTTGTAAAGAGCATAATCTTTAATAATAACAGTGTTGCCATTTACTAGTTTTGTTACAACCTTTGACTGAAATTTTTATAATAATATAACCACGATTTCTACGATGATAAATTACCTGCAATAATTTCGCTACATAATACTCACAGTTTAAGCAGAACTTTTTGTGAAAATTTTCATTTCAGAAACAAATTTAATGCATTTTTATTAAAAATCAGCCATTTTTATAAAAGCACAATCTTTAATAATAAATAAAGCTTGTTATACACTATTTATGTTACAACCTTTGTTGTAAACTGTTATTTGTTTATAAAAATTTAAATTCATCTTTAGGAAGATGTTTCAATTCGTTCGAACATTTAAATATTAATGTTAGTTGGTGTAATGAGATGCTGTTGCTCAAACGGGAAGTTATTTACTCAGAGAGTACGCAAGGGCGGGCTCTGTCAACTTTCATACACATTGGTAAATGTCTTAAGTAAATTTGCTTTTGTATAATTTACATGTACATATTTCCGACTTCCTCCACCCTGTGGGAAAGTGATACTTCAGCAAAAACTTGCCTAACAGTTGTTGATACTTTCTCGCTGAAATGCTCTTCAAATATGCATACTAGATATACTATGTACTTCATATTCAAATTCATCGCTCTGTGTTCAAGTACAGTATGATGCATTCTTTCCGAAAAATTATCTTTTGATTAGTAGGACTATTATTTTCTATCAGAATAGCATTGCATTTTAAATATTTTGTTGAAGGTTAAATTGTTTCAGATTTTTTTATAATGAAGCAAGCAAGTATGTATGTTTATATTTTTTTTGTGTGTGTGTGTGTGTGTGTATTTATTTGTTATGATACGATTAATATTTAAAGCTAATATCTTTCAAAATTTTATTTTTACAAAAAAAAACGTAGAAACCTTTCTGCCAAATTAAACCATCATTAGTCATATCTAAAAAGGCATTAGTTATAGTACGGCTAAAAGTGCCTGATCCTTCATATTATAATAAACATTGTATTATAATTATATTATAACTTGAAAAAGTTATAACATAGAAGTTATAATCTTTGTAAAATAGATTGGATTCCCTTGAAATTCGACTCTGTAACACGTATTTCTTAAACTTCAATTAGAATTTAATGTGTCTGTACATATTTATGTGGAAACTTGAACATTCAAGTATTTAAAAAAAAACTGTATTACAAGAAATTTGTAACTAAATACAAGAAACACAATTTTCACTAACTTGAAATCATATGAAATTCGAATCTAGAAACAAATTTCTTAGAATTAAATTAGAATCCAATATGTTATTATTCATATACACAGGTGTATACTTTTATATTTGAAATATCTTAATTACAACAATTTGTTTATATATATTTATAAAATGTTTTTAGAATAAGAAACCGCATGTATATTAAGGAATTAATTATTGAATGATGATAATAATAGTAATAATAGGACCTTACGAACCTATAGGTTCAATGACGATGCCAACAGTACAGCATAAGAGTCCCCAGCTATGATTGTCCAAACGCAATTCTTGTCAAATTTTATCAAGGAGTGTGTCTGGACATCAACGCTTGGTACCGTTTCACGTTCCCGGATATGAAGATACTATTGATTTAATTGTTGTATTTATTGTTACCAGACAATAACACTATTTACAATTGTAAATAATTGTGTAAATCTTCAGCTAGCAGGTGTATATTACTTGGATTAATGATGGTGAATTTTTTGTGTCAATATATACATATGTAGAATTGGTGAAGAGTATGGATTTGTCTGGCCGTGTTACGAGCCAGGGTAGCTCAATTGGTTAGAGAGCACGGAGACGTGGGCGACCCGGGTTCGAATCGCGGCCCTAGACAAATCGTTTCTCTTCAAAATCAAATATTTGAAAATATAATCACACACACACACATATATATATATATATATAAGTTAAGTACCATAGCCGGGTAATAGTGGAGCTTAATCCTACTGAGAATATAAACAACTCTCAGATCTTATATAAGAAGGATTAAGTTATGAATAAAGTTAGTTATAACCGATCTCTCTGTGCGTTATCATTCCAAACCTTTTCTTTTTTTTTATTTAAAGTGTCTCGAACTCGTTAAGTGGTGCCGAAACCCGGGACACGGATTAGAACATAGAAAAGAAATTTTTTTTCCGTTGTTCTATTTTTGTTTGTGGCGTTATTTTTTCGTTTGTGGTGAATAGTACTGAAGTGCACCAACATGAATGACCAGGCTTCGAGCATCCTGAGGCCGGCGACCTTGACGCTAGATCCTCCGCAGGCGGAACAGATGATCCCTGAACTTCAACCTCAGGTAACGTCCTCCTTAGCATTAGCGCGGGCAGACCTAGCGAGACAGGAAGCTAATAGAATTGCGCAAGAAACGAATGAATTAGAAAAAATGAAATTACGGAAGGCCAATGCGCAAGACATCAGGAGAGAAATTTCTGATTTGGATAAATTCAACGGCGATGTCGGGGAACTCAATCATTTTATCAAAGGTGGAGAAGGGATCATTGTCGACAGCTCGTCCCCGTTCAATAGCCCTCTGTGGGCGGTAAGGAAGAAAAGTGTGGCAGGGGAAGAGAAATATAGGGTGGTCGTGGACTTCCGTCAGCTCAACGAGAATACAAAGGACGAAGCTTATCCAATTCCCCGATTTGACGATATCATAGATCGACTGAGCGGTGCGGTAATATTTAGCACATTAGATTTGAAAGCAGGGTATCACCAAATCAGACTGCATCCCCGGGATCAGGCGAAAACAGCCTTCACATTCGAACGGGGACATTATGAATTCACGAGAATGCCGTTTGGACTTAAGAATGCGCCCCTCACATTCCAGCGGCTGATGGACGAATTCCTCAGGGGGGTAGATGAGGGGATTTGCCAGGTTTATATGGATGACCTTCTAGTGTTTAGCAAATCGGAGGACGAACACGTGCAACACCTTCGGCAGGTCTTCAAAAGGGTTCGCGAATTCGGGCTGAAACTGTCTCCAGAGAAGTCCGTGTTGGGTCGAACTGAGATAAATTTTTTAGGGCACACGGTGTCTCGGGAAGGAGTTAGGCCGGACAAGTCCAAGGTGGAAGCGATCACCAAGATGGCGATACCCCGGGACGTGAAAGGCATCAGAAGGCTTCTGGGGGCCCTTAATTATTATAGGCGTTTTGTTCCGGGCATGGCGCGGTACCTGGTGCCCATCAATAACTTGTTGAAAAAGGGAGCGCGAGTAGTTGTCACGCCGGTCATGGAGGACAACCTGAAGAAATGTCTGGAGCATCTGACGGGGGAACCGGTGCTAGCGTTCCCAGATTTTGCTAAGCAGTTCATTGTGACTACCGATGCCAGCGAGTACGCCTTAGGGGCGGTCTTGTCTCAGGGGCATGACCAGGGGGACCGGCCTATAGCATACGCGAGCAGGAGATTGTCCGAGGCCGAAGCCAGATATAGTGCGTTGGAGAGGGAGCTACTAGGCCATAGTTGGGTGCGACCTGTTGGAGAGGGTGGGCGCGAAGGTGGAAAATAAACGAGGTAGGTGGTTCGTTACGTTAGGGGGTAAGTCCTACACGGGGCATCGGGCGGTGCGAGGTTCTCGGGTGGGAGCTGTGACCAGGGTAGTTGAGTGGAGGAGTTTATTACTGAAAGAATTCCGGGACATCTTTTATAAGGAAGGGGGAGTATTAGGTGTCACGGGAAGGACGGTCCACGAAATTCCTCTAAAACAGGAGAAGACCACGTACGTGAAGGAGAAGCGGTATCCCCAGGCGCTGAGACAGCACATCCGGGCAGAATTAGAGGAGTTAAAACGTCAAAGGATCATGGTCGAGACTATCAGGGACGGCGGCCGACAGAAGGAAGTAACTGGGGCCTATCACGTGGGCAAAACCAATCACAGAGGGGTTAATGAGACGCTACAGGCGCTGAGGAGGCGATATTATTGGTCGGGAATGCGGCGGACAATCCAGGAAGTTATAGGGACATGCGAGGTCTGCATGGTTACGAAGTATGACCGCCACCCACCGCAGGCCGTACAGGAAGAAACACCCACGGGGGATCGACCACTCCGAGATCTGCAAGTGGACACGTTCACCTGGAAGGGTTTTACGTGGCTCACGACCATCGACGTTTTCAGCAAGATCGCCATGGCTCACCTGATCCATTCCAAGGAAGCAGAGTCGGTGCTATTAGCCCTCCGGACATGGTTTATGTTTTATGGAGTACCTGATACCATAACGTCCGATAAAGGGAGGGAGTTCGACAACGCGGTGGTGAGCGAGGAAGCGCGTAAGTTGGAGGTCGCGTGGCGGTTCAACACTCCGGGACACCCGAAGGGTAGGGGAGGGGTAGAGCGGTTGCATAGCACGCTTAGCGACCACCTCAGGGTCTACCATGTCGAGCAGGGGTTGACGCCGGACGTAGCAATGCGGAAAGCGGTTGCGGCGTACAACCATTCTGTCCATTCCGTAACGGGGTTCTCTCCGTTTGAAGTGTTGTTTGGGATTCGCGGGCCTAGTCGGGATCCCGAGGGTACGGTTGGAAGTACCGCCGCAGCGCGCGACATCGTCGCGAACCACGTGCGGGTTCGAGAGGCGTGGGAAAAGGCGCGAAGGCTGATCGTGAGGGAAAAACGGACCAGAGTTGCTAGGGAAAACGCGAGAGTCCGAGACTGCTCGGGAGAACTCAAAATTGGGGCTATCGTCTACAGGCGAATTGGGTCTAATAGGGGCAAGGAGCCACGGCGATACGAGGGGCCATTCCGTGTTGTAGTCATTCGGGAACACAACACAGTCACCATCGAAAGTGTAGGGGACCCCAGGAGGCGGCGGACGGTCCATATTGAACAGCTGAAATTTCCTCTGGGGTCTGGAGTGCCTTCGCCTACTCCAGTGGAGTGTTAAATTGTGAGGAACAAGAAAGTGTTTGTACTTCTATCAGTGTAGAATTTTGTTTTAAACTATTATTGGTAGCTATTTTGTTTTTCCTTTTTTCTCCTATCTGTGTGGAGGACATCAACCAGTAGGGAATGGTTCTGGTTGTTTTATTATTCCTTGTTGCTGTATCTTACTTTTGTTATTGTACAATTGTATGGTGTTTATTTGTATATATCGAAATTGTGTGTGTCTGGGAGCTGTAGTGTGTACAGGAGCCAGCTCTGCTACTCACCTGGACTGGTCCTTCCTTTAGTTTCCAAAAGTGTCTGGAAACTGGAGGGGGGGAGTTAAGTACCATAGCCGGGTAATAGTGGAGCTTAATCCTACTGAGAATATAAACAACTCTCAGATCTTATATAAGAAGGATTAAGTTATGAATAAAGTTAGTTATAACCGATCTCTCTGTGCGTTATCATTCCAAACCTTTTCTTTTTTTTTATTTAAAGTGTCTCGAACTCGTTAAGTTATATATATATATATACATACATATTATATGTATATGTATGTGTGTGTGTATAATATTTTGATATGATTTACCTTTACGCGAGAAACAAACAGTAACTGTATTCAAAGATATTTGAATAGTGTTTTAGTGTATCTTTTTCCCTCTCCCTCTCTGTCACTCCCTCTCTCTCCCTAACACATATAAATATCTATGATATTTATATTCTATTTTTGTAGTAGCCACCAGACGAAGAATATATAGTTTCGATAAAAATAAGTCAAAAAGAAAAACATAAAAAGGCCATTAAAAATGCTATTTTGATACTAAAGACGAAAAAAACGAATTCATAAGTCACCCAAGAACTGGGAAATAACAACGTATTCTGTGACTCACTTGAAACGATTTCAGTTTTAAATCCCTATCCTAATTAAACCTGGATAAGCAAAATTTAGAGCTCCCACTGTAGCATCGTCCGATTAGCTATAGCAGCATAAAGTGGCGTTAAATGAACAAACAAACAGTTTTGAGTTGTTGCGATATTTCTTACATGAAGGCCATAGCAATGCTACTTCTCACATAGCAATGACTTGGTCAATATGCTGCAGAATATATTTTAAAACTTACTCATTTCATTAAAGTGAGTAAAACCTTTTTTACAGTCAAAATTTGCCTTTATTATAAAAACGTTTCGACGTATTAATAATTAATATATTCTTACTACTTAAAAAGAACTATCTAATAAATGCATAAGTCAATTTATTTAATTGGCAACTATTAAAAGGTATTTATACTTATTTCAGTATTTTAGGACATATTTTTATAACTTATGTATTTATTGTTCTTTTTATTTAGGTTGATAATGTACATATTTATGAGTAAAATTATTCAAACATTAATGGACTTATAAGTAGTAAGAATATGTTAATGAAAAGAAAATTGAAAATGACTTAATAAGTCGAAACGTTTTTAAAATAAAGACAAATTTTGACTGGAAAAAAGGTTTTACTCACTTTAATGAATGATTTACAAATATGTACTCCAGTAACATCCACATGAAAATTAAAACTACTCATCTTTATTTCAATATGAAATTCGTCTTGCTAAAATCTTCGTTTTTAGAACTTCACATGTCTTTACTTTCTCTTCAACATCCTCAGATGCTTAAGGTGTTATATTTTCAAGTTATAACACGTCGAACTGAATTGAAAACATCAATATTTGCTTTATAAAAACTTGAAGTGCCGTTGTGTGTGAAGATGAATCAATCGCCTTGCCTGGAAAGAGTTCAAAGAGAGAAACCCCTTCATAATTCAACCGAACCAAATCATAGCCTTTTTTGAAATATTCATGACCCGTGAAGCGTTTGATCTGAATTGCTTCCTTATTGTGATGTAACACCCTGTCTCCTTCCACTACACATACTCCATAGAATGCTATATTTTCATTTTATTGTTGCAATTTCATAAAACAAATCTAATTATTTTAAATCAATAATAATACAATGATGGGCTAGTGATTCCAATACTCAGTTCATCGGATGGTCTGATCCTTAAATCACTAGAGAATTTATATACCTTCTCTAGTGATTTAAGGATCAGACCATCCGATGAACTGAGTATTGGAATCACTAGCCCATCATTGTATTATTATTGATTTAAAATAATTAGATTTGTTTTATGAAATTGCAACAATAAAATGAAAATATAGCATTCTATGGAGTATGTGTAGTGGAAGGAGACAGGGTGTTACATCACAATAAGGAAGCAATTCAGATCAAACGCTTCACGGGTCATGAATATTTCAAAAAAGGCTATGATTTGGTTCGGTTGAATTATGAAGGGGTTTCTCTCTTTGAACTCTTTCCAGGCAAGGCGATTGATTCATCTTCACACACAACGGCACTTCAAGTTTTTATAAAGCAAATATTGATGTTTTCAATTCAGTTCGACGTGTTATAACTTGAAAATATAACACCTTAAGCATCTGAGGATGTTGAAGAGAAAGTAAAGACATGTGAAATTCTAAAAACGAAGATTTTAGCAAGACGAATTTCATATTGAAATAAAGATGAGTAGTTTTAATTTTCATGTGGATGTTACTGGAGTACATATTTGTAAATCATTCATTAAAGTGAGTAAAACCTTTTTTCCAGTCAAAATTTGTCTTTATTTTAAAAACGTTTCGACTTATTAAGTCATTTTCAATTTTCTTTTCATTAACATATTCTTACTACTTATAAGTCCATTAATGTCCACTAGAGAAGGTATATAAAATACCTTCGCAATTTAGATAATAACTTAATATATTATTTATACCAAAACTAGTACTGAAGACATCTCTTGTGGTCACCATCACTATTGTGGGGAAATACTTAAATCAATAAAATTGTTTGCATTCCCTTGAGTTCTTTATTTTCTAATTTCTAATTTTTGCTTTTCAATTAATTTTACCGTATATGTTTTAGTCTATGTATTTAGTCTGAGTAAAATTGTTTATCAACCAATTTATTTATTTTTCTAGACTTTCTCCGTACGTCATAAATGATCTGTGATTACAATTAATTATAATAAGAAAAGATTCGGGCTGAAAGGGTGGTAAAGATGGAGCGTGATTAATGCCCGATAATTAGGGATGACTTGGTCCCAAGAGCGGGGAGTGACTTTTCTCCAAGTTGCTTCCATAAGAAACCGCCATCCCTGGAGCCTGTTTTTTCTCCAGGGCAAGTCAATCTTCATCAATCACAGAGTTCTTCATCCTCCAGCTCCAGCCGACGTAGGTGCAAACAACTATCCAGCCCCTTTTACCATTTTCTTATACATTAAACAAGATCCTCTTCGATCCCAGCATCACTTGACCGCTTTCAAGCATCTTGGACATTTGATAAATCAATCGAGTATAAACATTTCTGCCATTTTCTTTATCCGATATAACCAGAAGTTCAATTAACAAAGTATTAAGATAGTGTTTAAGAAATCGGGGATTTAATTCTTTAGAACATTATAGGAAATATTTAATTAATTTTAGTCTCTTTAAACACTAACTTTTACTTTTTCATTTTGAAGATACACACCTTTGATTTTCACAATAGGTAGATACCATATAATTTCATTAGCAATTCCCTTAAATTATTGACACGGTTGAGTAGATATTTTTCTGAATAACAGATTTTCGACAATTTTGGGAAATTTCTCGTATATTTCTATTATAATTTTATTTTTTAAACTTATTGAAATTTTGTAAAAAGTACTTGTAATTAATTAATATTGAGTTTGGGAAAAAGTTTTCCATCGATTCCATTTTCTTTTTTTATGTTTAAGAGGTATATTATAAAAGTTAAAAAGTGAGGAGAACTTTTTATTATAAAGGCATCCTTAGGCCCTTCCATAGTCACAGTTTTCACTCATCTATTTATTCATACAATTATAATCTTCCTTATAAACTTAACATTTGTTATAACATTATAATTTTTTTATATGAAAAAAAAACTATTATACATTTATAACTTCTCTTTTAAATAATCTGATAATGTACAGTTAGGGGTGTCTCTAGCATGAGACGAAACCCACACTTTTACATTTTGTTAAATTTTTAAAAATCATTATTTAAAAAAAGCATGTAATGCTAGTAATAGCCGATCTGGAAAATAAAGGATATAAAAAAATAAATGAAAAATAAACATCGCAAAACTCTGACAAATTTGTTTTCGTTTCTTTATTTTATTTTATTTTCTACTAGATTTATATATATATATATATATATATATATATATATATATATATATATATATATATATAAAGTATACCTTGATTTTCTTAAGACCCCGTGATTTTGTATTGTAGCTGCTAAAATAACAAGATTTTATCGATTATACTATCGAATGTTTTTTGTAACTCAAAATTAATCACTCCATATTATGATATTTAAAACAAATTAAGTTTTCCAGGTTACGGTAACTTTTTTTAGCCATTTATAATTAACTTCTTTTTAAAATGTTATCTACTATCATTTCTTTTAATGTGGGGAGTAAGAGAGCCACACAACAGCTTATCACGATGTAAACAACAAACAAAATTTACGGTAGCATTATGGCACAGAATAAGAAAATATTCCTTTTTTTATAGCATAGTACTAGGTAATAACTGCTTATTTGCTTACTTTAAAATAATAATAATAATGGAGGTAGAATGTCACACTACCTTTTTGAGGCCTAGAACTTTTCCTCACTTAATCATTGTTGCCACGGGATAAATAACTAATGTGTTGTAACAAATGTAAGTAATTTGAACAAATTCTAATTCTTCATAGCTCTATGTATTCCAAAAGAGAAATGGCGGTCATTATATTTTGAAAGAAAGTTATTCAGCACTAAATTGTCTTATTGTTTCATTCAACACTAAATCACTGTCCTACATCTACGGTAAATTACGTAATACAATTATTACATCAGCTTTTCTCACCAATCAGCTTTGCAGAGTGATCTGATGATGTCAGATATGTAGTTCTTTAAGCAAGTTTAGTTGTTTGGAAATTAGATAAATAAAGGTTATTATGTGAGGGAAAGGATATGGTTTTTGAAAATTGAAAAAAAAATGGGAAACTGTAAGGTCGGTACTTTGAAACATATTTGGAAACCTTACAAGGAACGGAGTACTCCAAAAATGAAGACTTTTACGATTTATTTTTTGAGTTTCCAAAGTAAAACGTGACATTAACTTCTGTATTTGGAAGAGCGTTATACTTGGAGATGAAAACGACATGGAGGAACCGGGTAATGAAAAAGAAGATAGAGAAAGGTGCGTGTGGACCCTCGCCCATTGACTGCTTGGCCTGCCCGGGACGACTACTTCACCTGTAATTTACCGCTTCTCATGTAAGTCTTTTCAAAGAAGTCTTAATTGCAAACGGTTCGGCCGCCATTTCAGATCTTGAAAGGAACTCGCTTTTCTTGTTCCAATAAAGTCTGCCTTCTTTGAAATTGAATCTCCTCAAAGCATTTTATTCCTAACTCCTTCTTTTTTTTTTCTTTCTCCTTTTTATCTCATTTCTTTTAAACGTGAGTCACTTTGCCCTGGTCGATTTCATTCACTCAACGCTACGTCAGGTTTTCATTAAAAATTCGTCTATAGTTTAGACGCGGATGACTCGTGTACAGTTTTCCCTGTTAAAAAATATAATAAACATCGTTGATCGCAGTTTTGGGATGAGTTTAGATACTGTTTCAGAAATTTCTAATATCTGCCATAGGGAGTTACATATTCATTGATTTTAGCGTAAATCTGCACATTGCGGCCCCACCCAATCTCAATTCAACGAGTATGTGATTATATTATCTTTTCATTTCCATTCCATTATTTCAGTGGCTCTTCGAATCTGTGTGACGAATTAATGTAGACAAATATCTCTTCAATTTATTCTACGAAATCATAGCAGATATTTAAAAAAAATATTTTAAGTAACATAAATCAACTTTTCTTTCATAGTTTATGAAAATTATTATTAATAAACTTAGGCATAATGGGTTTTATCTATTTTTTTATTTTATCCCTAAATTATAAAGAAAATTTCAATAGATCTAATTATTATCATTGTACAAATAAAATTAATTAATTTTTTTTTTTTAAATCATATATTATAACACTTAAAAATGCACAAATTCGATGTTTGTGTTATACTAGTTAATATTTTCACCGCAAATGGCCCATGTATGAAACAAAATTATAAAGATCAAACAGTTCTGTAAAATCGAAATGATTCGAAACTGCCCGTAGATTACTATTTGCGAAAAATGGTTGAGGACCGACAAGACAACTGCGGACAGGACAATAATCAACATAAAATTATTAGATACTACCAATGTGGTGTTAGATGAACCATTAAACTATTTTCCGATTGAGGCTGATTTTAAGATCACATAGTTTTGTATGTGGTAAAAATTAAATAAAAATGGCTGTTTAACATTTTTATAGAGTAAGAAAAATGAAAAAAGTTATTAAAGCCGCAATGAACATACCATTTAAAAGTTGATGCTTACTGAAAAAGGTTTAAATCTGGGTGGTAATTATATCCGCACTTCTGATTTGGCGCGATGTAACGATAGAAGAAACTAAAAATTTGGTTTTGATCAAATATTGGGCAACCGTATGAACTATATATAGAGAATAAGATATCCCAAATAACGCTAATTAATAATAAAAAAAAGTATTATGAAAAAAAATGATGCTTCAGCCCACATTACGAGTTAGTCTTGAACAAGGTATAATAGTCCCGAATGTGTGATGTCTATTTTGTGGTAACTCTTACCCTTCTCTGATGAAGTCCTGCAATGATTAAAGTTAATTAGTTTTAGTTACTATATTATTTCAGAATTCTTATGATTCAATACAAAATTACAACAACCTAAATCAATGAATATGAAAAAAGTTGGGCTTGGAATATAGAAGTTTTATGTGATTTATTGTGGAATCCCGGGATTTAAGTGATATCGACTCAACAGTGATTACTTTGGGCATTTTGAGAACTTTTTCATTCGAGGAAATGAAACTACATAAAACGAAATTCAAGAGAAAATAAATCGCAGTTAGTTTAAAAAAAAAAGCGATATTTCTATTACACTTTAAATGGTTTGGATTTAGTACTTCATTGGTTCTGTTTCATGAACTGTTGGCTATCCAGGAAGGTATTTTGGTCAGTATACACTGAAATGTATGTGGAATGAATAAGCTGATATAGGTTATTTCTAAATTGGGTTGTAGTTCTATGGCCAAAAATTTATAATCTATAAGTAAGTATTAAAGTATTAAAAAGACATAATCAGTAACTTTGGCAAATTAAAATATTAATCGTCAAAAAATATCTCAAAGCCAAGTTTTTTATTACCCTAAGAATAAATTCATTGGTATTGAAAAATCACTAAAGAGGCTTAATAATATACTTGTTAAGACATTAGCAGGGAACATTCCTAACTCAAAACCTTAAGTTCTGAACAAGATACTGAATCTGAATACACTCACCAAACTTCAAAAACCAGAAAGGAAAATAATAATAATAGCAAACCCGAAGGCTCGATGTCAATATCACAAATCCCTGCTAACAAACTTCTGTCCATGGACCATTACCAAACCCAAATCCGCCAGATCACTCTTAACGCAATCCTCCCACTTACGCCTAGGTTTACCACTCGGAAGGTCCTAGGAACTTTACAGGTCCATATTTATCTTCGTGACGCAATCACATGTATAGTATTTACTGGACGCATGCTTCAGAATTCCGCGTTATATAATTCCTTCTATTCCTCAGTAGTCAAATCCTTTTTTGAGCCGAATATTCTACGTAAAACTTTATTTTCAAATACCTGAAAATACGTAAAGAAGAGCAGAAAGAAAAAAATATATATTATTTATGTAGATCAGCCTTTTTTTCTAAAATTTTCCAGCTAATCTCTGCCAGCGTTCCTTTTGATTCATTAGTTGTTAACGGGCCTCGTAGGTGGTGGCACGTTTCCTCTGGATAGTCTTGCTGCATGTTAAGTTCAGAATGTGTTTTTTTTTCTTTCCTACTAGCACCATTCTGTAGTGAAGATGCCTGAAATAAAGGATATGTATAGGTTTTTTTTCCTGTATTTATTTCAGAGACTTAAGGCTTATAGGTTATAGCTTTGAGTTTTTTCTCTTCTATTAAAAAAAATAAAATAAATATTTGAACACTCCATGTTTTTTCTACATAAATAAATGTAAAATTAGGGTGATAAAAAGGGGGTTTGGACCTGAGGTATTTTTCTTAACTATTATTTTATTTTTTATTTACTTGTTTAAAGTTTGGGATTTGGGAGGGGGCATCTTTAGAGGAAAAGGAGAGGAGGGCAAGTGGATCGATAGAGGTTTGCCTGACGGGGACATGGTTGACGTGTTGTCACTCAAGGCTCGAGTCACCCTCCAATTAGCACCTACTATCAACTTTTCACTGACAGCTCATAAAATGAAAAATATTCCTGCTTGTTGAAATATGTATTAGATCGCTGATAAGAGCTATTAAACCGTTTTGTTTTTTCACTCATCAATAAAAAAAAATATAATTAAAATTTAGGTTGAATGCATATAAATTTATTTAGCCAAGTTAAAATTATTTTTCAATATGAATTCCATTTAGTGAAAACTGCTAAAAAATACTGAAGTTTGACGACACACTAACGATTTCAAGAAAAACTGCAGGGACACTCAAATGCTTTGATGAAACAAATGACAAGAGTATCATACCAGAGAATTATAGGAGGGGACTAAAAAGAACGTGGATGTGAGATCTGTCATTATAAAATATTAAATCAAACCTCGGGAGAACTACGTAGGGAAGTAAGGAGAATATGGTATTTGGTTTTAATTTACTGTCAGCCAATCGCTGATTGTCAATTAATTGTACTTGGCAAGTACGGATCAACTATTTTTTTTTTTTTATATATATATATTAACACTTTATTGAAATATTACAATCTGCCACTTGTGGGCAATAAGTAATAGTGCTGTGTAGCTTACAGTCATTCCATAACAAAACAATAATATAAACAAAATAAAATAAATAAATATATACATGCGGAAAAATATATACATGCGGTAACAGAAAGAAATTAATGCGGAAATGATAATAAAATAAAGTAAAAAAAAATAAATAAAAAAAAATAAAATAAAATAAATGATAATAATACTAATAAAAAAATAAAATGTACACATTCATACCCTACGGATCAACTATAAAAAGAAAAGGAGAAATTCTATTTATTGGCTATTTTTAAAATATTTGTCAACAATTTAGCCTTAAACCACATTGGTGTTTAGCGATCTCCAACAATTTTATCGGTATGTCCTGCAGTTATTATGATCTGTCCTCTTTGTGTACCAATTTTTTTTTTCATGCACCACTTAAGTGTTTTCAAGGGTTCAGCTCATGGTAAAGACCATACTGATTCTTGGACAACGGTTGTGGAGGGAGGTTTTTTGCCTGTGATCACACACAACCACCAAGTTTTCATTTAAATTAAGGGTACCCACTTTATTAAAGTGAGCTACAGGCCATATCCCAAAAAGTCCAATCAGAACAGAATAAGTTGTTTATCTGCCACAGGGCATTATATCACATGAAGCGGACTATTATCCTAATGCATTTAAAAAATTATCAATCTGGTTCTGATCTTATTCAACATGTATGTCGGTCGAGCCATGATACTGATATTTTTATTTCCCCTTATACTTCTACACGTGTCTCTGATTTTTTTTTTCTAGATAACCTTATTTATTCTCTATTATTTGTTTGTTTGTTAACAGGACACTCTTATGTTTTTTTAAACTAAACTAATTCATTGTGTCATGAAAGTTGGCAATGTTGCTAGCGCTGGTATTATTTTGAGCTTTTAATTACCCGCCTTTTGTTTTTTGGCAAACGTTTAGACATTCATCATCGAACAAGGGTTTGTTATTTTTGCCCTCCCTTTTGTCTACAAACAAATTACCAACCTCTTTAATATTCAGCCTATTCTCTACTCCCTTGAAACCTTATTCTAGACCTACATCGCAAATTAACTTAAATCTGTTAATTATAATATATCTTTATAATTAAAATTATTTATTGATAATGTTTTAACTAAAATATAACAAAACAAAGCATTAATCAAAAAGGACCTGATTAAGGGGTTTATTCGTGTGTAAATTAGGAAAAAAAGAATTGCCGTTAAATGTATATCCGTTAACTAACAAATCAACATTAATTTTAGTACCAAGAAAGTACATACACCTATTATTATATACTAGATTATGCCCGCGGCTTCGCTCGCGTGGAATTTGGTCTGCCACATAAAGTTTCGTCAAATGAAAGATCATTTGAAATAAATAATTTAATTATTTTTTAAAATATAAGTTACTCGTACATCCAAAATTTCAGATGTCTAACTTCAAAACTGACGGATTCTATATAACCTTTGAACCCCTATTATATTAATGGGGAAACCCTTGCGGTGGCATTATCCAAATTTCTTTCTTAAACTATACTATGACCCCATCTACAAATTTCAAGATGCTAAGTTCCTGATTTGCCTTTAATTATGTACTATAAGGAGGGGCACATGCCCCCCGTGCCACCACATAGTTCTGCCCTTGCTGTAGCCTACGATGTATAACCTATTTTACTCAATAAGTTTCATCTAAATCCGTTCAGTAGTTTTTGCGTGAATGAGTAACAAACTTTCGCATTTATAATATTAGTAGGATATCAAAACAATAGTTTCTTTCTGTTATTTTAACCACTATTATCATGTGATTTGCCTTTAATTATAATGGATTCTCCACAGTACCTAAAAAACTGTAGGGGGGCACGTGCACCCTTGCGCCTCCCCCCATAAATCCTATAAATGCATAAATGCTATAGCCTATGTATTATTCTGATGTATAAACTATATTACTGTAAAGTTTCATCCAAATCCGTTCAGTAGTTTTTGCGTGAAAGAGAGACAAATATACAAATTTCACATTTATAATATTAGTGAGATTTACAAGAATATATATATTTTCAAAAATATATATTTTTATAGGAAAGATTACATTTATCTCAGGAAGTTGCCTCTGATCAAATGACAACTGTTAGCATTGAAATGATTCTAATTTTTTTTCTTTGAATATTTCAATTTTTTAGCTCTCAGATATCAAAATTTTGTAAGCGTTGCCGTCTACAATGAAGATTTAATTTAAATATGGCACGCAACCTTATTTAATAATTCACGTTATTTAATAAGTCAATATTATATTATATCTCACATGATATTTGAGGTAAATAGCCCTGAGTCGTAAACCTCTTTAGTAATATTTGCTGCTACTTAAAAAAAAAAAGTTCCTCCTCACATCACTTAAATCCACTAATTCCCCTACTAACCTTATTCTTCTTATTCGACATTACTTCGACCCTTATTTTGTACCGGTATTCATCAACGTTATTTTATAAACTAGTTCAATAATGAATAAATAATGATGGCTTATATAATATATATCAAACAAAAGTTCATTCGTCTTTTATTTCCTCTGTGATGGAAACGACAAATGCCATTTACCTTATTTTTTCATGAGAGATACTACTTAGTTTGATATCTTCTATTTTTAAAACAGAAACAATGCTAAGAGTAAACTCTTTTAGAGTTCTACATTAATAGCTTTTATTAAAAGAAATGCATGAGAAAGATGCTCAGCAATATACAGCTTTTTACTTCTATTGTATCTGAAATTTCTCTTCTACATTTAAATTACATTTATTGTGATATGGCGTTTATTTTCTATTATGATTTTACATATTTCTTTAATAGTTATATGTAAAATTTAATCAATATTTCCAGTGATGTAATACACCAACGGATGACAAATGTTTAACATTAAAATATATTCTAGTTGTATTCTTAACGTACTTATAGTATTTAGACGTATTCTTTAGGTTTAAAAGTACTATTTTACGTTTCGTTTTCTTCCCCCAGCATGAAAATCTCAATTTTAAAGGAAAATGAGGAGAAATATATCCTCTAATTTTATAAATTGGTAACAGAATAACTTTCTATATGTAAAAACATGCAATGAAACTATATCTTATTTATTTCTAAGCAATGACAGTGATGAAACCTTACTTACTAATTAAAGTTCGGCATTCAACTTTTAGTTTTGACATGTTGACAGGATATGCTCGAAAAAATGGCATGTCCAATACTGAATTTTCGTGTATTTAGGTTCAGAATTATATAACTATTATATCTGCATATATCAGATTGCATTATTTTTTCATAAATGCGTCGAATATTTTGGACTTGATAGAGAGAGGGAAGCAAGGAGAAAACGTGCGGAGCTGTCAAGTCTGGCAAGTCTATTCCAGGCCCCGGACGTGGTCAAATTAATAAAGCTTCGTAGGTTGCGCTGGGCTGTCCATGTGGCCAGAATGACAAGTGTCGAAGGGCCCAGAAGAATAATTGAAGAGAGGTGCAGGGCACAAGAAGAGTAGGGCGGGGCGACCCAAGCTGCGACGCACAGTGGAACGAGCGTTAGGGAGGACTGGACATTCATTAATATCTCCGCTTCTGGTTCTCCTAAAATAAGGCTATTGGTACGGTTTTAAAGCTTTTTTTATGGACTATTTAATTGTATGATAAACAGGATCAGATCATTTAGGGGAAACATTTGAAAATTCTCGATTTGATATTTCGATGTAAGATAATTTATTATCTATCATTGTACCATTTATTGAACCTATATACTACGAGAATAGGTACAATACAATATTCTATGGAAAGACAGATACATAGGTATTAAACAAAGTTATACAATATAAAAGTAACATACGATTAAATTGAAAAACTAGACGATTTGTTGTAGGAACAATTGCACCTATGTCGTTCAAATACCACACACAAACTGAGTTTCATTGTTAACAGAATTAATTCTGAAGGCCCAGAAATGAAAAGAAAAAATCATTTTCTCGGAAAATAGCACCTGGTAGCAGAATCCGACTAATGGAAAAAAAAACTTCAAACATTCTAGTTATTTACTGTGAAGGTAGTTTTTCGAGCGATTTTAAGCGATTTTCGCAATTAATTTTTTTAGTTTTATCTCCCAATTTTCACCGAAAAATCCTAGACGTTTGAAATAATCCCAAGTTTTATTTGCCTAAAATATCTTCTTATGGGTGAGTTGTTTTCCAGTAGGCGCACGATTAATTTAAGGCATTACCTCAAACTGAGGATTTCTTTAAAAATATGAGACTTTTCAGAAAAATTTATATTTCAATTCATATGTTTTCATTTGATTTGATTTCACAATCAATTTATCTGTGGATTTTGTTGAGAAGAAGTATAAAGTATAATTTAAGATCAAAATAAAGGACAAATTTAGTTATTAGAGAGTTGGTCCAATGACCAACAAATGCGTTGATTCGTTCCACTGTGCGACGGCTGGATGGGGACAGTGAGGCCGCTGTATGTTATTTCCATTTATTTAGGTTACTTAATAACTTCCTTACTAAAAATTATCCTTTAACTCTTTTTTTACGGTGGTAAGATTAGATGATCATAATAAAGAAAAGGAGAGTATGTACATGAAAATAGGAGAAAATTTATATTTAAAAAAATTAAAATAAAATGGCTATGAACTAAAAAGTATCTGTTCCCCGGAGGTAAAAGATACCGATTCGCCAATTTTCGAATCTTACTTATAGAAACAGCTTAAACAAAATTGATAAACATTGTTATTAAGATTTATAAGTAATTTGATGAATTAATCATATTATTTATTCATGATATTTTACCTAGAATATTGCCCAGTGGGCACTAGGTCCTTAACCTCCGGGACATAGATGTTCAATATGATTTATGAATATAAATTAAAATTATATTTAATAGGCCATCTACGAGTGAAAATTTTACTAAGCATAATTTTTCGTAGATATTTGATATTGTGACGTTATTATTTTTATTCAAAGCCCCCGCAAGTATATTGGATATGTATCCAATGATTGCGTTAAAGGGAGAGAGCGCAGATAGATCTTTCATGGATGGGAGACGCAGTGTGACCTATGGAGGGAGAGGGAGCCATTTGTATATTCATCGGATAATACATTATACATGTCAACA
Source organism: Arma custos (assembly GCA_037127475.1). Lineage (NCBI taxonomy): Eukaryota > Metazoa > Arthropoda > Insecta > Hemiptera > Pentatomidae > Arma > Arma custos. The sequence continues at coordinate 113,020,406 of CM073764.1, forward strand.
TCTCTAATCACCATACGTCAATGTTTCTATCCGCCTCCGATTTAGAGGAACAACAATTACCCTCAACCGCTTCTAAATATTACATGCATCCATTAACATTTTATCTCTGTTTTTTGGAATGAGGGCGGTTTTTTAATTTGGAATTGCAATAATTAATGGTTTCATTTATCCAGGTCGGTATCTGTACTTCTTGTCTATTTCTAGGTAGATTTATGATTCATTTGATTTTTTTAATTTCAACTTGAATAATAACCAACTAAATTAATTCTGGACTAATAACAGACTTATTTCCTTCCTATTAAATTATTCATATTATAAGTATTAAAACTACACATCGATGTATATTTCCTTGTATTAAAGTGTTAGCTTATTAGTTTTGGGTTATTTAAAAAATAAATCTACCAGCTACAGTAACTAACGTGACTCTCTATTGCAATTTTAAAAAAAATTAAATCATCCTACCCTCAATTTATTTTAATACTTGGAGTAAGGAGCAACAGATGTACACACAACAGTTGATCATCAAACGACAACTTGTTTAGCCTCAAGGATAATAAACATTTCTAATGGAACACTGTGACAAAGAATAGAAAGCCATGTTAGAGAGGAAAATAGTTGACTGGAAGATCTAATGCAGGATGGAAGTAGTTGGGGGATGATGTCATAAATTAACACCAAATAAGTGAAGACTTATTTTTTATACTACTACTACTAGTATTAGTATTACATTTTTTATACTATATACTACTTTGTGGGTCATCTTCAAGGAAAATAGAAGGAGGGGCGGCTGGGTGAACCATGTAACTCAATTGATTCAAATTATAATTTAAATAGAAATGATTTCCTTATGTCTAAGGAAAATAAATAAGATTGTCAAGCACAGACCTCTACGGATCACCCATTGTCTAGTGTTCTATTTAAATTCTAATGTATACATATGTAATATATATATATATATATATATATATATATATATATATATATATATATATAAAAATACGAAGTAATATATATATATATATATATATATATATATATATATATATATATATATATATATATATATATTACTTCGTATTTTTTTTCCTAATAAACACGTTCAATCAATCAATCAAACAAGGTTTTCTAACAAAGAATAGAAAGCCAAGGAAAGCTGGGACGTTACACTATGTTGGTGGGGACTAGCAGTTTTTCCGCTTTTTCACTTTGTCAATAACTAATGTGATGAAACTAATTGGGTAAATCTGTGGACTTTAAAATTGTATCCTAAAGCTTGAAGTAGGATTGCCCGTTTTATATATAACTTAGCACTGCATATTCCGACTGAGAAATGGCCAATTTTATAGGCCACAATTTCACGGGAGAACTGCTGTTTGAAAAACATAAGGAAGTTGTGGGACAGTAACTAACGCGGCACAATTTTGACATCCACTGCTTCAAATAATTGATCTACCTATTTGAACCCGGAACCTTAGCCACGGCAACTCAGCGCTCTACGACTCAGTCACGCCACTTCCCATAACTATTGGGAAAGTATTCAAAAATGCCAATTCCCCGATTAGAATGGAAAAAATTAAATGTTGTTTATCGTACAAATATCTATTAGCCTAAGACAACTTACTTGTGAGGTATGGCAAAACATTCAAATTTCATGCCTAACCAATTCTTTATTCTTGGAACGATCAGTAATACTCAAAAGATTGGACAGTTCTGTTTATTAGAAATATTTGTCATTTTCATATTAACTATCTACTTCACCCTTTTTTATATTATTGAAGTTACTAAAATCAGAGAAGGAGAAAGATACGTTGTACATGTAACGTATTTTCAATGAGCAGTTTCTTCTAGTGTGCAGTTTCTCATAAATAAGCGATGCAGAAACTGTTCCCAATAGGTCCTACAAAACCGGATTTGAATCCGGAACCTTTGGCATAACACCTCATCATTATTCCCACATAGTTAGCTATCCCAATTTCGTATAGGAAACATACTTTTAACTTAAATAGTGGTATTGGCTTAACATTGTTTTTATAACATATTAATTAATTTTCATTTCCAACGCAATATCATTGCGTAATGGACGTAGTTGGAATTAGATTGTATTTATGAAATTCTAGAGGCTGACAAGGAATAGTGTGTTATTGGCTTGGTAGGGGGTAGGACCGCATCGATCAATTCAGTTTGGCTCGTTAGCCGGGATCAGAAGATCTCCGTTAACTTCTAACGATGACCTCATAAACCGGTTTACGGCCCAATCAGTACGGTTATTCCCACTAGCAACAGGTGCCTTCTAAGGGATCCCAACCCCACCCTCCGTTCTCTCTCATCAATATTTCAATAAACCCCGATAATCCTCGCCAGGGTTTATATTCATGGCGATCCATCAAAGCGGCCATGGGCCGACGAGCGGCGACACAAACTTCTTTCCAGATGATGATGGTGGTGAAAATGAAAAGGTAATTCGATTATTGTTTTATTACATAAGTAGCCCAGTGAGGAGAGAGATTGGCTCCGAGGAGAGCGAACTTAGAAGAAGAAGTTAACATCGATCCTGGGGACAACTTCGCAAAACTCGAGGTGGGACGGAGTGCTTACGATCTCGGTTTTATTTAATAACTTCCCTAGGGATTACAAATATCTCCCCCTGGTACAAGTTTACTACTCCCAAATAAGAGAGGCCCACTTCTTCAGTTGTTACTCTGTAATTGCTGGAAAACTGTAGTTTTTATTTATCCTTTTGTTTAAAGAACTCAATGCAAAATAGTTAATAAAAACATTCATGCAGTTACAAACACTTTAAGCATATATAACCCCATTTTAGGGGATAAGATACATTCTAGCTCAGGCTTTAGTGGACTATATACAGGGTGTTTAAGTAGCCAAACGGAAAATTTGAATTACGGATTACAAAAAAAGAAAATTAATTCCTTTGGAGGTATGTCTGCATGTGCTTTGTTTAGGAGATTCACGCTTAAAGATTTTCATTTTTATAATTTATTTTGGCAAAGTAAATAAATAAAACTTATTTTATTTGTTCGAACTACTATTACTTGTAACTACTCATTAAACGTAAACATTAACAGTCATATTAAATGTTATAAAGTGATTTCCTTGAGCATTAATACAGGCTCAGCTCATTCTTCAACAGCAGCAGTGGCAGAACGAAACATGTGTTATTCTTTCAAAAGATTCAATTACTCCAATTATTACAACTGGATTTTTTTTCGTTTGAGGACATTAAACATAAATTCCAAGCAAGGCCGGTCATAATTCTTTACCTAGAAGAATAATTGAATCTTGAAAGTAATTTTTATTAATTATAAATGATACAAACAATAATCAATAAATAATGCCATAAACAATAAGCAATTATTATATTATAAATAAATAAAATAATAATAAAAATCAGTGTAAATAGCGTGGTCCTTAGTGGGCTAATACGAAAAAAAATAAATAAAATAATACATGTTAGATGATAAACTTAGAATATGATGATTAGAACAGAATGCTGATATTAAAACTATTCTTATTCCTCAATATCTATTTTGCCTAATTGATGAAAACTAGTGAGAACAACACTGATAACCCTTTGTTGCCAGAAGAACTTCCTTTAAGAAATCCTTTGTCATATTTTAGTATTGTCTTTGAGACTTCTTATTGCCTGTATAATATGGAAATTCATCCACGCTTTGGAGTTGATTGCAGCTCTCTTGTTTTTTTTAAATTTTCAATGTTTTTCAGAAGTTTGTCTTTGGGCATACTTTTAAATAGCTAATGCAATTCTACTTACAAATTATCCCTTGAATAACAAAAATATGAAATTCAGTTAGTTCTAGTTATATAGTTATATGAAACTGTTAGTGAGCAATCGTTCACTAGGTACTAAACACTACCCATATTCGATGAGGGTTATAAATTATGTATCTGCACGGTTGCGGTTTATAACTAAGAAGTAGGCAGAGTAAGTAGCTGATTGGACTAGTTTTGAACGAGTCGATCATCTGGCGGTTCAGGCTGTCCCATGTCTAACTGCAAAGATATAACTTAAACAGAATGCTAAACAGACTTGTCTTTTCGAAGAAAAATCTAGTTTCAGGTTGAATTTCAGGACTATCAGTAGTCCCTTCTTGTCCATTCATTTCCCATCTCTTATATATCTATCCTTATATAGCTAAAGCTCTTGTTAACTCTTCTTAAAATAAGTCCTGCTCTAATATCTATAGAAAATAATATTGGAAGTATAATGGTGTTATAGAGATTTATTTACTAAAGAGAGATGACAAAAGCATCTGTGAAGTCCAAAGTCTTCCAAAAATAGCGAACCCGAAGTCTTGATGCCGATACCACCAAGGGTTCTTCAATAATCTAAATCAAAATTTTCCGAATGAAAACGGTTTTCTGTTCTTTTTTTTATGAATCCTCTGAAGCAGTACCCACCCGGAGACCCGAACGGGGACTAGTTTACCTCCGGATAATAAGCGTCTTACCTCAGAAAGATCCATGACTATTAGTGTTATTTGTTGAACTAAAAAAATAATGTGAGTAGGGCGTTCTAACGTATGTCACAACCCTGCAGTAAGTATGGACGGCCGCCCACATTGTTGGTCAGTGAGTCCATCGGACTTAGACGGGAGAAGCTTCCAGAGTTTTCATTCTTAATTGAACCTACTACACCAAGCATAATGTACTTTTTTTTCAAAATTTGCTTGGAATCCTAGTCAACACTGGTTAATACACTCTATTATGAAATCAACGTTATTAGTTCCATCAGATTTAGATTTTATAATAAATTAACTACGAAGTAAAGCAGTCAATACAATCTATTTCCCATTCTAATTTATCTTGTCTTTGTCTAATTATCTATGGCAAAGATTCCAGTGATTAGCTGAAGTATGCTTTGTACAATATATTTTACCTTCTCCGTTTGAATCATTCCTTAATGATGTATAATACTAAATTTAAATTCATTATAGTACAATTTTAGGTTTTCTAAAAATTTTAAGCGATTCGTTAATTCAATTTAATGTACGTTATAGAATGGAAAAAATATTATTACTATAATTCATTAACATATATAAACTTATCAAGAGTAATTTATAATTTGTGCACTGTTTTATATCGTGAAAAAGTTGCCCTTGTCAAGTCGTAACACTAAATATGGTAATGGGCATATTCAAAAAATACCAAAAACAAATGATAATATATTAATCATTTAGAATATATATTTAATATATTTTTATATTCAGTTGGTAGAGTACCATGACGGAAACATGGGAGCCCCAGGCTCGAGTCCCGGTCTTGGACATTTCTTTTCTTTTCAAAGATTTCAAATAAAAATATTTAGAAATAATATATTTTGATGGATTGAATAGAATTATCCAGTCAACTATTTTCCACTCAACCGATATTTAAAATTAAAATTAAACTAGAATTTAGAGGAGAATTACCCGAACTATTCACAAGCAAAACGGGACTAAGACCAAGTACTACTTCAGTTCAATTGTACCCAGGAATATATGATGAGATAATGGCATAAACAATTTTTTAAAATGGATTTGCTGAAGATAATAAGATAATATTTAATTTACTTTTATACACATACATAAAGGCAAATTAAAAAATGGTGGTTTCAAAGGCAGTGAGATTAATAAGTCTCCTTCTTAAAGGAGTTAAACTGCTCCTGTTTATGGATGTCTCCCCTGGGATGAGAAGTAGCAGGGATCCCTTAATTGAAGACATTTAGGCAACTAATGTTTCCTCTAACTAATTTTCCTCTCCTGCTGCAGTGGAAAATAAACCAACAAGAAATCGCCATACACGAGCAGTTTGGTGCAGCAATTGAGGTTGGAGTGTATTATCTCATCCTGTCATAAAGTTATATGCCATATATTTTATTTTTATTCAGAAAACATTAAGGTAGCCTCTTCGTGATTGCATAATTCGAGTCCATTATGCTTCTATACTTCATCTTTTTATCAAGGTCGCGCGTTTTGCCTTGGGAAAAGCAAAAAATATCAAAGTTACTAAAAAAATGTTTAGCGTTTAAAACATGTAACTTCAATAGGCTTACTTATATAAAGCAGGTAGAATTGACATTTTAGAAACCACTAGTATAATGAAACCTTCCGATCGTTCACCAAATTATTTTTTAATGAAACTATAAATAAATATAAATTATAATTAAAAATAACAATAAACATACAACTAAATGATAATATAAATTAATCGACATGGGTCTCTTCAACTATAGTTTGCTATAAACCCAAATTTATAATCATGATTCAATTATCACAAGAAAATATACTGAATATTTGTTAATAATTGTAGTTTGTCGATATTACTTAAAATCGTCCAACAAATTTTGAGGAACGAGATCTACAATGTTTAGCCAGAACGCACCTCTTTATAGTAATTTTCTTTGGCAATTGAATAACTTGACAGATGACTAATTAACTTGGTTATAAAAAACGGATGAAAAATGAATATGTACCTCATAAAACTTTTTAAGGATTACAGAATTGGTTTCGATAAAAACTGTTAATGGTAATTACTAGGGAGTGACTTGGCCAGTACCTGCGCTTAACCACCTCGGTTACCTTCTTACTCCCCTGAGCAAGAACCTAAACCAATTAGCCACTTTATAGTGACTGGATATGACTAAGGAGGGAATAAAAATAAAAAACTACAACCCAGGTATTAGGTACATTTCGTACAAATGACTACCATTTCTAGGATAAACTTGTGGAGGAAGATGAATTGTCCAAGATCAAACTCAACCGCCTGTTTTCCCTCTATTAAGAGTACCCCTTTGTAGAGGCTTGATGAGCCCCAGGAGGGTCTCCAGATCCAGAGAATCCATCACCGGCTGTTAATAATATAAATAAATTATATCCCATAATAAACTTTCGGTACGCCATCTCAGAGCTACCTCACTCTTTCCAAGGAGAGTATAACGATCCCAATTATTTGCATTTTCTGAATAAATAACATAAATACATGTTAAACCATTTAACTGAATGGAAACCTTAAATAAGTTTTGTGAAAAACTGGATATGTACTCTGATAATCTATATACCTGCGTAAAGAAAGAAAACTAAAAATGAACATGAACGCTCGTCACTTTGAGGCAAGATATATCTTGTAATTATGTGATTGATTATCTACAATTTTCACGTTCCGAAAACGTTCGGTTTTGTTTTTTTTTTTGTTAGAAATATATAAATATTTATAAATTTCTTTACAACTTAGTTTCTACTTTAACACCCTTAAATTTATTTACTTTAATTTCAGAAGCCCAGAGATGTATTGATCGACGCCCAAACAAGACGGCGGAATAAAAATGTTTTCGTTTGATGGTCAACAAAGAGACACCACAAGTGATGTAGTTACAGGGCTTCAGAAGTGTAAAGAAGCATCGCTCCCCTCCGCCAACCCTTGCTGAGAACCACTTGACTTGAAGAGTAGGAATAAATTGAAAGGGGTTGGGGCATTTTAAAGGCTTCATAACCAGACGTCTTCCAATTGGGGGAACGACCTCAATAGAAGGATATTATGAAGTATTTTTACTTCTCCAAAGTGTTTTTCGAATTCAAGAAGGTTGAAGACTTAAAAGATATGAGCATTGTAGATAGATTTACTGAATGCTAAGAGTGGTTCCTATCCATTTTACCATTAGGACGTAAAGATTTTTTTTCTTGGTTTTATTTTCGTAGGCACATTAGAAAAGTTGATAACAATTGAATATCCTGACAAGAAAACGATATTGTGGCAAGAATGCAGTATCAAGCTGTCTTGATAAGTGTATGCAATTAAGCAAAGTGATCCCTCATCCATTTCCTTTTCAGCCTTCGGCGAGTATCATCAGGTAAGATGGCTGTACCCGTTTTATGTATAAGTGAATCAGGTTATGTGGAATAAGTCTTTATTTAGAAAACATTGATAACTAGTAGTTAACATTTGGCCTAAGTAAAGTTAAAAATCTATAATATAGATTATGTTCCTAAAAGTTTTTAATTGAAAAATTCGAAATTCAAAACATGTAGAATTATTTTAGGTTGCCTCATATATTTTTCAATAATTATATTCAGCAATTATATTCGACTTTGAATATAATGAATGAAGTCTATATAATAGTTTTAGTTTTATATTTAGAATTAAAAAAAATTGAATTGATTATTTTACCATATAGTTACTTATAAAAAATATTATTCGGTGCTTAAAAAGTTGAAATTCAATAAAATTAATTGAATTATTAGGAAAAAACCTATATTCCTAATGGTTAAATGTTTTCAAAATGCCTTATGAATAATAAATGTCACAGCGTATGACACTTGTAAGCTATAAGATAAGGCAGCACAATGAGTCACCTTTAAAATGAAATGACAGTAAAAAGATGTTATCAGGCTCAGCTGAACTATGTCTAGGTGCGATAGTTGTATTTTCAATATTACTAGAAGAGCTATCTCACTCACATTTTCTTGAAGAAATTTAGAAAAAATAAAATATCAGTTAATATATGGGGAAGGAAGAATACGGCCCACAATACTTAGCGGTATTGCTGGTCTTGCATCACAAATTCAGAAGGCGCTGAACGTTGTAAATGGCATTCTTAAAAAAGTTTCAAGCTTCTAAAACTTTTATAATTATAATTATAAGAATTTCAATACTATCATTCCAATATGAATGCATTGCTGACCAATACCAAATTTGTATTTTTTTAACTCATCTGGTTTAATTTTTATGAGACTTGAAAACTTTAGGAAGAAGAGTAATGAGTTGTTTAAAAGATTACAGTTATAGTTCTTGAAAACATGAGGATGATGTATGATTACCTAAACAAGACAATAGAGATGGGAAGGGAATCTAGCGTTATTTATAATAGAGACAAGTCAAGATGAAGTTCTCCAGCAGAGCAGGTAATACACCTGGAGGAAGCGGGGCCATTGTGGTAGAGGGACCCACCCCCTCTGTGCCTCCCTGTTCGGACCATTTGTCGCTCCTCAAGCACAGGCCGGCTCCTAGCGGTACCAGCTTGACAACTTGATAAAGATAATAAATGATGAGATGATCCGCAGAGAGAGGGAGAGAGAGAGGGAGGGAGGGAGGAAGGGAGTGGGGATAAAAAGCTCCAAGACAATAAGTGTGTCGTCATTAATCAGAAGGCACCCTTAGCCTATCATATTTCGCCGAGCGGTCCCGCAGCGCTGACATATAGCCTTCAGGTCGCCCGACAACATTTATCTCCTACCGGCTTCCTCAAACCGTATTTATACTCCTCACTTCTATTAATAAATCCTTGGCAATTGCCAAATAACATTACCTAAATGGTCCATAAAAAAAAAAGACTGTACCAACACAAAACCATGAAAATTCTTGAGTTCAGTGGAGCAGTATATGTGGAAGATTTTCTTTGAAATCGGCCGAAAATCAGTTATGCAATGTCATAACCATATAAGGAAAATATCACAGTTTTATAGTGAGCAGTATATTGAAAAAAAAACTGTACTACTAAAGTTAGGGTCTTGGCTTCATCACATGATAGAGACTATTCTGTTTCTAGAACATTATTTGTACAGGGAGATGTTTATTTTGGTGATAAAAGAGGTCGGAATAGCCTACGGAGGGTATGCAAATCCCACAGGGTTTACTTACCACTGGCTGTTAACAGATCATTTAATATGTCTATCTGAGCCGTTCACCAATGCACCATAGTATATCAATAATAAAACTCTGCGTACTGATTTAAAAATACCAAAATCTGTGGAACAAACTCTTTCAAGAAAAACTATACGGACGCACAAACCTATTTAATGAACAAATGGCTACGACTGTCATGCCTGAGAACACTAGGAGACTTAAAAGAACGTGGATGAAGGATCTATTACCATAAGAAATTAAAAATGTACGGGTGAGGTACTGTTCTTCGTGCCTTTTATATCAATTTATTGTAATTCTTATAAAAGACAATCTGCTGGTTGTCAATAGTTTGTACTTGACTGGTATACAAATTTAAAGACGAAAAAACTTTATTTTGGTAAAAAGGTTAATATTCTAACAACTTGATAATACTCAATACTAATCAATCATAATAAATGATAGTATCATTATTAATATTAATGCTAATAAATATTTATATCGTTCATTTTACCAACTTTTTTAATGTTATTTTTATCGTTACTGCTATTATTATATTATTATTATTATTATTATATTAATATTAATATTATCATATTATTATAATATTATTATATTGTTTCACCAAATATTTTATTTCTATGTATCTTACTAATTCAGTCGTATTGAAGATCTACAATCGAAGCATTGACTTCCAATCGATAGTTTCTTACCTTTTGAACATTCATTTTGCCCCCACCCACACTATTTTCTTCTCCATGAAATATATTTCTGTCAACTACCCATTTTTATATGTAATTTTTCTTCATTCCCCACCAATGTTTGTTCTAATCATTTAATCGGGCGGTAGAATTTGGTATTAGAAAAAGGAATGTACAAGAGAAGAAAGTTAGTTGATTCAGCTTCGTTTTGCCGAGCTGTTACCAGAATATGTGGGGCCTAAAAGCCAAGTAGGGTGAAAAATATCGTAAATATAAAATGATTTTTTTTTCCTTCTGAGCCCCTTTAAAATAAAAGTGCTTTTAGAGAGAGTGTTCTGTGCTTTCTGCTTCAAAATACTGGTAAGTAAGCATTGATGGGCTGGATTCAACATCTGTTCATCGATGTTATTAAAATCAAAATATTGGATCTCTGTATATTTATTAGGAGCCACTTTTATCAGTGGCAGTACAATCTACCTCACGATTCTATTACAATAATCCTATTACAGTCATATTACTATAACCACTCTAGTACTCTCCTTCATACACTAGTACAATCCTATTACCAGAACGCTTGTAGGAATTTAAAGTGGCCAAGTACAGTAGGCGGTAATACAGTTACTAACTCAGAGATAAAGTATAAATGATGAATGCTAAAGATTAATTTCAGCAACAATAGGGGTTTTCATTCAGACTTTTATGTTTATATTTTAATAAGAGTCCAAAAAAACAAAAACAAATATTGCTATATTTTAATGTTGAAAGAACTGGAATACAATTATACTAATTATCAATGAAAAGCCCTTAAGTCTCCAAACTAAAACAGGAAACGAAATTATCTGTCCAATATTTCGTCTATTCAGGCATCCTCAGGGTAGATTTTTTTTTTCCTTTTTTGAAGTTTGATGAGTGTATGATGAATTTTCAAATTCTCCAGTATTTATCAGCTGTTTTATCTAACCTTACCCAGCCGGGGTCGAGTAGCCTTCCTTATGATTCTTTAGTTGCATTTGAGCCTAGGAGGTGGTGGGATGCTTCTTGGGTGCATTATTCATATTTTGTTTTGTTTTTTGTTCTTTTTATTTTTTTTTTTCTATCTACCCTGACGATGCCTGAATAGGCGAAATAATTTAGATAATTTCATTTTCTGTTTTAGTTTGGAGACTTGAGGGCTTGTCGTTAGGATTTTTTCCACGGTCTTAACATTTATGTAAGGTCTCTTTTTATTTTTCAATATTTATACTAATTATCTTTTAAGAAAATAGCAATACCCGATTTTTTAAGCTTTTACGGTTCATCGAATTTGTATATTGTGCTTGAGATAAACTGGTTAAGCTATTTTATAAACGGAGCAAATTGTTTTATCACCTAATTGTTATTATTATTATACTTTACCAGTGGTATACTAATAGTTATTCCGTATTAAAATATGTGTAAAGTACAAGGGTTGAAGCTGATAATAATAATGGTTATTAAAAATAAAAAGTTCGTCACAAGAATATTCATAAAAATCGTTTCTACCTGGACAGCTTTTATTATAAACGGATTTTTCAATGAGGAAATATGGTTGTAAATACATCATTAAATAATAAATACAGCGAAATCCCTCTTCAATTGGTTCTGTTATCTCTTTTCCTTTTTTCTGTTTCCTGGTTCTGCTCTATCGCTTTGCTGTACTTTTCATCTCTTGGTTCTGTGCACTTGTCTTGTCTGCCCTTTTTCATCAAATCCTGAGATATGCAACTTCTTTCCGTGTTCATCATTGTGATTCCAACAATTATATTTTAATGTTGCTATCTACTTATCTCAATACTTATTAAAACCAATAATCTTATATTTCATGTTGTGATATGAAACCATGTATACAGAATGGATAATGATGCATAATCTACTAATATAATGTATAATAATATACTTTTTATTTTTAACATTACATAAATAATTTTATATAAAATAATTATTAAAGTCAAGATCACATTCCAACAAACGAACGCCGGAATAGACAATGAAATTTTCAAATGTATAATTATCTATTAAAATTTGGTTCAAATCGGTGACTCATCGACCTTGCTCGATCTTTAAGGGAAAAATAATTGAAGTTAAACATTCATTATTAATAGATTTCATCCATTAGCCATCAGCCAAAACTTCTGAAGATGTTGGCAGAAGTTATTACGAACTTAATTTTTAGTTATAATTGTTAGTTTTTAAGCCACTGCAACTAAAAAAAACACATTGAATAAAAAAAATCTGCAAAAAAAATGGAGATTCTCCAGATAGTAAATTGATCAAAAGTAAATACAAGTTTCTATGAAGGATCTATATGAAGGATATGAAGGATCCCAAAAAGGGATCTAAGAAACGAAGAAACCAGATTTAAATACTTAAACATGTACTTGTTGTATTATTTTAATACAGTTGTAAATTTCATTAAAAAATATATACTTAAACAAAGTGAATGTAATGACATTGTATCATTATTCGAATATTCATAAAACTATACAACGAACATAAGAGGCAAGGGATAGTATCACATTAGAGAAATCATCCTTTGTATTATTACGTAAAGAGAACTCCAAAACCAGACTTGGTCCCCGCAATGCGAATTATCCGAGTTAATTACATAAATGAATCCGAACATTGAGCCTCACTGTTGAAAACAAAGGGCTAAATGCTCCTGCCAACTGTAGCATCGTTATGTTGCAAATATTAGCACTCTTCCCGCCCTTCAACCCTTTGTTGTATTTTTATTTGTGTATGGCACACTCTGTTTTTGGGGTGGCGAAATCTGTGAAACCTCCAATCTCAATGTCAATATTTGTCTTGAACAAATCCGTTTTGTTTTGGGGTGTGTATCCGGTTCAGTTTCGTGTACAATATGGTAGTATTACACCTTTCAAAACAAAAGCGGTTATTGCGCTTATTTCAATAAAGCTTTATTTTTTTTATTGGGAACCTGTTGTCAATAGTTATTTAATCTTCAGAGTTATTGATGAAAAATATGATCCAATACCTCTTGGTTTTTAATCCATTACGTTAGCCGAATGTTCTCTTCTTCAAACTGGAATTCTCGTGCACCTCTATCACTATCCCACCCATCGTAAATAAATCTTAAAGTTTAATTAATTAATTAAATTAAAATTTTAATTGGACAATTGATGACTCCGTTGTGCGTATATAAAACTATAAATTGGTGGCATAAATAATGATTTCTAATCACTGCTTTGTTTTTTGTAAAAAAATATTTGTCTATTAAATAAATATTATGGTAGTTGGTTTTATTGATTTTAAGCACTATAGTTTAAGCATTGTTCTAAAGATCTCAAAAACGACAGTTGTCGTCACAATGTCAATTGGAGTAATAACATAATATTTATTTACTATTAGATGGTGCTAAATCACTGAAAATTACATAGCCGAGCTATAAATAAAGGATAAAAGAAATGTTTTTGTTTATAATTTTAAAATCATTGGTTGCATTAATTGGAATACTTTAAAATATTCTTCTGATAAATACACGGTTTGGTTTATAAAATTAATTAAAATATAAACAATTTTAATATAATAATGGTGATTTATTATAACAACACACTGATTACTCTTAAATTCGACGTTTAGGTCCGAACTTGGGGTGATCATCAGGGCTAGTTGAGCAGTAGTAGTGCTCTTCATTTCTACACAAAGCGACTAGTCCAGTTGATGGCTTGCAAATTCGGTCCGAAACATGGGTTTTCAGAATAATAAATTTACACTGACTGCATTGCGATTTATTCCATCAAATAGATACCAAATATCCATCAAATAGAAGACCATAAAATACCAAAAGAATATTAGTATGTGTATTATGAATTACCTGAAGTGGTAGCTCAGTGGATGGAGCGTTGATTCGCTGTGCCAAAGTTTACGGGTTCAAACCCGGCTGTGACACATAAATTATTTCGTCTTTTAACAGCTGTGGTTAGACCCTACTGGATCTGATGGACCCTCTTGGGGCTGTATAAACCCTTGAGTTAGAGAGAACAATAGCAGTTGAGAGTGATCTTGGACAAGTCAACTCTTAGAAACAATACAGTCTCTACTATGCGATGAACTCTTCATAGGTTGCAGTAGTCCAGGTTTTTTTTTTTTAATTTTATGGTTATGAATTACTTTAGCATGATGTTTATTTTTTAAGTTTATGCTATACAAAACCCTATATTGTTGGCGTAGACACTCAGAAAATGTACGGATTCAATAGTTATGTTTATTTCAGTGATTTTAGTTTGTGGAATAGAAATAAGGACCATTAGAAAGAGGCATAAGGTAATTGGAGGAGAGGCGAAGACGTCCCTGGGATATTCTTTAGGAAGGGAGTAGTGATTACTCAGGGAAAGGAGGGGGTGCCCCAGGGGTGGGGGTGCAGAATGAGATTTAAGCTGGAAGCCTGTTTGAATAAATAGGGGTTCCCTCCCTGGGGAAATATCTGAAGCGGTTAGTTCTGGTCAGGATCTGCGCCGACAGTGCGCTACAGTCTGTCGGATCCCGTCGGAATGCATATCATAACTCGGAAACGGTATAACACATTCATCTTATAGTGGCGAATCCAACGATAAAAATGGCAGAAATCTATTCGAATTTAAATCAATTGAAAACGAATATGAACGTTGAAACGGATATCATGTACCTACTCTCTTCGCAGTTATAAAAGGCATCCACAGCTAATGATAAGAAAATACCAGTACCACTGCATGATGATGAAACTAGAGTAAAGAATGAGAAACAATAAGAGATAATAGGTATAATAAGAGAAACAATCGGTATGATACAGCCTTTGGATGTAATTTATTTTACCGAAAATGATTCGGTTATCCCAAAAATGGCATTTCCATAATTGGTTAATTGATTGATTTAGGTAGCAAAACATTCCAACATCATGCCTATTTAATTCTTCATTTTGAAGGCGAGAAGTACGATCAATTCTAAAACATAAAATATTGGATACCTCTTTTTTTTTAAATATTTTTTTTAAACATTCATATAAACTTAACGAAAACATATGTATGTTAATAGTAAATTCCCATTTAAGGTACTCCATAAAATATTGCTAATTATCATAAAGACCATTTTGGGTTTTAGAAGTGATAAGTTGAAATAAAAATTGTCGGTTATTAAAGCTGGGTCACATAGACAGGTAATAATGGAGCTTAAAAAGTGTTTATATACCTGTTAAAAATTGTAATAAGTTCTTAGAGGGGATAGGAGACGAAGACACAACTTGAAGAAACAAGGAAGAAGGGTGTCAGGAGTGGAAGCTGAGAAATGAGGAAGCTGAGTTGGAAGAAGAGGCCTTTCCTGACCAAACACCATAAAATTATACTAGATAAACGCTTATGTTTATGTAAAATTATACGAGATTTAATTTGAAGTCACTTCTCATTGTATATATTAATTGTATCTAAAATAATAATAATAATAACCTTTATTTGTTCATAAAATACAATAAACATATACAAAAACTTTCTATTTTTTCTATACCTATTCACAAAATAACCTTTAGTTGAGGATATAAGTTCGATTGTTTCTACCTATATACACTATACACTCTTGCAACCACACTAAATAATGTACCTGCCCCTCCCGTTTCCACTCTTTCTTACCCAATGCTACTCTCTTCCAGGCTGCCCCTCCGCTGCTCTTATACATCTCCTTATCCCAGTCTGTCGGTGGACATCCTCTCTTTCTTGCGTGCTTGGATACCAACCCATAGGCTGCCTGCAGGCTCTGAACCGACTTCTTAGCAGCTAAGAGGCAACACAGTTATCAGCACAGGATATGACCTTGGAAATTCGGATGGGAAAATAAACAAAAATGAAAGCAATAAATTACTAAAGATAAAAACATGGGCTATAATCACCTACAATTGCAGAACATTGATGACAGATTCTAATCGAGATAAAACATGAACTGGAATTAATGAACTGGATTCTCATTGGCCTGTCAGAAATGAGGAGATATGATATTGGCTGTATCTAAAATAATATACATTAATTATATTTGCTTTAATGATTGAACTGTGTATATACTTCCTCTTTCACCTTATATCAATTATTACATTACTGATAAAAACTGAACTTAAGGAATTAAGTTGACTTGTTAGGAAATTGGTAAACATACAAACAACCTCTGGAAAGGAATCCAATTTAAAACATTGATAGGCAGTAAAATAAATATTAAAGTGGAGTAATTATCACGCAAAATTACTCACGGAATCCTTATATTAATATACTCATGGAATCAATATATCAATATCATTTTATTCTCTTGTAACATAGCATTGGCTTATAGTTTTTTCCAGTTCGAATTAAATCCAGAATGAAAATGATCAAAGGAAGGATGTTATTACACGGAGTCTTCCAATTGTGTGTTGACATGTCAAGTAAGAGTTTCAAGAGCCATTCTGCAGGAGTAGCTTTTAGCCTCGTTCTTATTTGTGAGGCATGAGATAAAACCATTTCATGAGAAAGCTCTCCCTATTCGCCGTTTTAGAGGACTCCTATCACGATCCTGCTCTCCACATTTTAGTGACTCCTATACGAGGCAATTGGTCAAGCGGTCGGATTTGATGATAAAACCAGGATAGAGAAGGAGGTCAAACAATAGGCAGGAAACAGCCTTTCTTCAAGTTGGTTGGAAAGACTATTGGAAAAGACTTAGGTTTCCTCAAAAATGTAGTTTCCGTGATCAGAGAAAAAAAAATTAAATCTTAAACGTGATACAAATGTCTATTAGTCTCAGACTACGTACTTGAGATGAGATTCAGAGTAAGAACAATGGAGCATTAAGCCTATCAAATTCTTCATTCAGAATAAACATGGTCTTGGAAACGACTTATTCTAAAACTCAAAATATTGGGCAGTTTTGTTTTAAGAAATATAGTCCCTTTTCATATAAACTATGTACCTCACGTAAACAGTTTTGCTTATTTTGGCCTCCTCTTTCCGCTTCCTCCAAACGTCACGGTCTTTTGCCAACGCCATTCACTTACTAACTTCCAGGATGTTGGGAACAACACCTGCCACATCATCCAACCACCTAAACTTAGGTCTCCCTCTTCTTTTCCCATATATCGGGTTAGTTTCTATCTGTTATCCTAGCTATATGCTCTGCAGATCTAAAACGCCTTAACTTCATTTTTCTTACCGCATTAGCACCTCCAGAAGCATGATACAGTTCCTGTTTCGAAAGTCACTTCCATTCCTCACCAACTTTCACATCACCAAGAATACGTCGGAGAATTCCTTTTCAGCAGTTTCGTAGGTTGTCCAGCACTCATACAGAAATATTGCCTGCACTAATTTCTTTTAATATAGAGCTAGGTCTATTTGGAAAGTATCCGCCTGCTTAGCTGTTTCCTCCGTATGATCCGTAGAAACATTGGCTGCAGTGATTCTTCTCCTTATTTAAATATCGTCCTGTCTATATCTGTCTGTTATATCTATATTGTCCTGGGTGACCACAGAACTCTGGTAGGTAAACTCTTGCTTGAGAATTAACCATATACTATGGTTTGGACTCATTGATTTCTAATCCAGTGGCTGCCTGAAGGAAGGGCACCACAGTGTCTATATCATCTGCAATGGACAACTGTTGGACAGGCCTAGTAAATATGTCCTCTCGTTGTTGGAATTAGAACGCCTTATGGCTTATCTTACGGCCATCAAGTGCACAATTAAACCACATACAGACTTGAGCATTTCCTTGCTGGAGTATTTTGTTTGCATGAAATTCTTCGGATCTGGATACTAAATTCTCTGAGGGCGCTCTTAAAGAACTATCATAAGCCAATTTAAAAATTTAATATATGTAAAATTGGTGCGTTTTTGTTCTATATACGTGGCTTCTTTTAAGAATTATCCGCAAAAAAATACCTGGTCTGGGGTAGATTCCGTTACTGGATCCACTTTGGTACGGACCAAGTTCACGCCCGGCGTATGATAATAGACTTTAAAAAAAAATCTGAGGCAATATCTTGTAGGCGGAGGTTATTAACGATATACCTCTTGTAAATGCTGCAAAGCAACATGTAACCTTTTTATGACTAGGACATATCATTGACTTACCCCAATCAGAGGGTCTCACCTGATCTGCCTAAATTACAAGATCTTGTAATGCTTCAGTAAGATTATTTCCACCATACTTTAGGAGTTCTCTAGTAAATTCCTGAATATTCCGTTCGTAGAATATTCAGACCGAAAACGGACTCGTAAACGTAAAGTAGATGAAATGGTATGCTTCAAATATATAAACTGCTTAGTATTTGATTTCTTTAAATGGGATATTGAATAAAATCCTGCCTTACTCAATTGATCCTCAAAAGATGGCAAAATCACTTAAAACATTAAACTAATTTACATTTTTTTTTCATTTTGATATGTACCTAATTAACCTGATCATCACCTGATGAGTCAATATTATCTTGTGATTACTAAAAGTGAATCCTAAAACTATACCAATCCACAAGATCATCAAGTTCTTGTAATGGAGCCAGGATACAACAGCAGCAGTTGGAATGAGTATTGTAAGTAGCATAAATAAAGAAGATACGAAAATTTCATCTTATGAATCTGAATTATCATTTTGTTCACATCTATATCGAAAATCAACATTGTATTCCTGTACCTCTTAGTATATATCACAGCTTAATAATATATAAATATTTCTATCGTGTTAGTTCCTCGTTCGGTTCTCAAATATAGACTTATTTATTTTAATCTGTGCTTAACGTATTAAAAAAAAATTATTTTTATGTTCATTCTCAACTCACTATATCAGCTTCATACGTTCGTAAGTTTGTAATAACCCCTAAGCTAAGCTTTTTCGTCTAAATAGACTACCGCGTCCAGAAAGAGAAACACGAGGAGAAGTACAAACATACCTTCATCGAATAACAAGGGAACATACATATTGAACTCGTTGGAAAGTTAATACGGGAGCCGGGGAGGGTGGAATATATTAAAAAAGTTGAGTCCATGTTTCAAACACTGTCATGATGATCATTTCAGAGAATAACCATATACAGTCTGTTGAACTGAACAAGCTCGCTTATTTAAAATTACGATGAGACTTCATCTTTAGTTTGATTATTTTTAAATCTTGATTGTAACCTTAAAAATTCTTCAGTATTATATTATTTTTCAATAGAATGCCCGTTTTTCAATAAGATTTGTTCATTCCGTTTTTTAAACCAAGCAATCAGCAATTTCGTACCAAATACAAACAATAATACTAAGTATAAAAATGATATATATCTGTCTAAATGCGTTTCAAAATTAACAATAACATATGGCTTTATTAATATCCTACCTATTATTAGTTTTACATTATTAATCAAAACAATTTTTCGATAAACAAAAAAGTAGTGAGGTTAGATTAAATTGAAAAAAACAACATTGTTTTATACTTTTACTTAAGGTAAACTAAACTATTTATGTTAAAAGAACTATTAAGAACTATTTTAAAAAACTATTAATATGATTCACCAACTCATTTACGTATCCTATTAATATTTTGTTCCTTCTCCTTGTATCTCCTTCGTTCCGCAAAACGCGGAGATGTTTTTGCTCTTCTAGTCATCAGTAATCTCAGTATTTTTATTATGGAGTATGATCAGCACATTATTTGTATGTACTAATCATAGGTTAGTACTATCAACAATTATATATTTTATCCATAAACGACATAGTACGGATTTAGACATTCTTCTATGCTTATCTGCTTGCAGAATTACTATCAATGACTTGGCAGACGTCCTAACTAAATATGTCGTGAATAGAGCGTTGAGAGGAAGTGGCAAGCCAGCTGCTACCATTAGAGTGATCTATAACGTGACATAGAAGGATATGACAGTGCACATTGTGTTGAGGTGCATAATGGTTCTATGCTCAAGCTTGGCGTTCTCAATACAGGCTACCATCAACTTATATCGTCCATTCAGGACCAAACTGACATTTTTGATATTTAGAACTGAGAACATTGGGTTTAAATTGTGTTTTTTTAAGCTAGGTTCTAAATTTAATAGGTAAAATTAGCATCGGCTGAATGAAGAATGAAAATAAACCTGCATCTGAACGAACACATCTACCGTTTTTTCTTTATAAACTATTCAATACTAATAAATAAATTATAATAATATAATATAAAAAAATATATATATATATATATATATATATAATTTATATAGGAAATTATAATGATGCAATACAAAATGAAATGAAATTATGTGTGTGAACTGTGTGTTTACAGCCCTAATATTTGTTTCCCACCCTGTTTAGTGTGGGTGTAGTAATTATTTTCCAAATAATTCTAATCATGAACCGGATTACTTAAATAGTAATAAACTATAAATAGGTAAATACAATCTTCAATTAAAAACAGTCGGAAAACAAACTAGAAATAAAAAATTAAATGAAAGATAATGAAATTGTCTCTAGCAATATCTCTCACCATATTACAACAATTATTTCTCGATTTATTATATATATATATATATATATATATATATATATATATATATATATATATATATATATATATATATATATATATAATATCAATGTAATAAAAAACAACATGCCCATGTTAGATAATGAACCTAACCCCTTTGTTAGATGTATGCAGTAACGAGTTTTTCATTACCTGCTGACACCAAATGTCATAAAATACATAAAAACTATTAAAACGATATAAATGAGGTTAACGATATAAGCATTCAATATACAAACTTTTTTAAGTAAATTTTTAAACTTGAATTGTGGTGAACATTATTAAAAGGTTTGACTACTAAAGGGAGCAGAACATATTTCTTGTATAAATCACTTTAACATCGATCTTAATTCACTTTTGGGCATTAGACATCTTCTTCCTTGTTTATCATTAAAGCTGTAACAAAATAACATATTTTTGATTAGTAAAGGAAATTAAATGTTCTTATTAGTTGTGTTCAAATGATGCTAAAACAATAATTAATTAGAGAGAGAGAGTATGTGGGCAACTGAACTGAAAAGATAGAAAAACAACAAAATACTGATGGTGTTGTTCATTTTATAATAATGATTCTCCCACAAGAAAAATGATAAATTTTAATGTGAATCATACATAATTAAAATTTTAAATATAGCCTTCCCATATATATATCTCTTTACTTTAAACAATTATCCATCTTGAGTTTTGTGGAAAATCAAACTTTTTGCTGACTGATCAAGTTGAAGATAAATATTTAACTTGGAGTGAACTTGTATATTAATTCAAAAGTATTACTAAAGTTAAAGAAGAGATTTCCATTTAACCGCGTTCCGAAATGAAAGCAGTATTGAAATGTTCTCATCTTAAGTCCTTGAAAATAAGTTAGATATAAGATTTAAAAAAAATAATATTCTATTGACTATCTAGAGAACAAATCTCAATTTTTCATATTAAACCAAGTTGTATAAGTTAAAATGCACATGTCAGATGAGCAACTATCAACTGAGTAGAAAGTTAGTTGTTGATTGAGTAGGTAGTGGTTATCAGAGTATTTTAGTACATTTTACAATATAGAGACCTCCTTTTTTATTTGCCTGTTTTTTGTGGGATTATTTGATAAAATATAATCTGTGATTACTTCCTCCTCACAGTGATTTGTAACTCAAGCTATATATTTGGTAATAATTAAAGGAGCTGTTATATTTTAAAGTTGTATACGTCCATTTTGTCATTTATCAAGATACTTAACGGCTTATAAGTTATGTTTTCAACACCAGACACTTAGAAAAAAGTAATGTTTTTCAAAATGTGCCTTTAAAATATTATTACGAAATAATGATAATTAAAATTATTAAAAAGAATAAACAATTATTTTTTGATCCAAACGGACTTAATCCACTTTCGAAAACAACAGCTCAAATATCGAACAAAGACAGAGGATATATTTAATAAAGGAAGTTAATATGCCTTTTATACCCTTCATTATACATTATACAAGCTGAATAACAT
Organism: Arma custos; assembly: GCA_037127475.1. NCBI lineage: Eukaryota > Metazoa > Arthropoda > Insecta > Hemiptera > Pentatomidae > Arma > Arma custos. Next base: position 113,042,749 of record CM073764.1, read on the forward strand.
CATGTTGAATGTGAATGTTTCGCGTTTGGCGTGATTAATTTTATTCTCTTATTCAATTTTTTTATTTTTTTATGATGGCTTTGTGACATAAGTTGAATTTGTTATTTGTTACACTGGGTTGTTTCTCTACTTGTCTTTATCCATCCCATTATGTACCGTTCTTGCCATTTACTTGTTGTATTGTCATAATACAGTTTTAAATATTCAATCTATAAATTAACATAAAAGAAAAAAATTATATTATGAAAAGAAACTTAAGCCTGTATACTATAAATTGCTCATATTGCTCCCGAGAGTTAATATCATTATTTAGAAACATTTATACTAACAATATTAATATTTTTAAATTATTATTCTCAAGATTCGCAAAACTCTACATCTGATGATATATTACTATAATATACGAGCGCTGTTCTTAATTTTCTATTTGCCCTGATAGCGACACAGCCTACTTGTAATAACAGCTGTTATAACTTAAGAGATATGAGAGGCTACAGTTTTAATGTACGCTTATAAATTGTTTAAATAATATTGTGTGTCGAATAAGTACAACTAATGCCCTGAAAGATATAAAGAAACCCGAAATAAAGAGTTTAAGTGCTATTTTTTTTTTGTTATTTCAGATGAGTGAATGTTTTGTTTTTATGTTAGACTTGTAAATATGTTCTGTAAATAAATATTTTGTTTTTTCAGAGAAACACAATTTCTCTTTCACAATAATATATGCCTATAGAGGCTCTTTATAGCATTCATTTTAGGATCAGTCCTAAGATTAAGTTAGGATCTGAGCTATTCTGATCAATTATTAAAATTAAGAGTGCTTAATTTTTTTCACAACAACGTGTAACGAAATATGACTAAATTATTCTCATATTTTCCAATTGTGACACTTTTCGTACAGACTGCGTAGACACAAGGAGCAACTAATGATGTGGCCGTATGTGGCTGAAGAGGCACAGCTGCCGGAGGGCGCAGAAAATATTCCGTATTCAGGGACGAGGAGGATGGGACGTGACAGCGGACTTCTTCGGAAATCGATCACAGAGGGGGGGGGGAGTTCCTCGGCAATCAGTCGTTGATTCGAATTAGACCCACCACCCCCTCACACACACACTCCCACCCACGCACACACACTAACACACACACGCGCACACAGGCACATATACAGTACTACAGTCATCACTTTTTCGGCACTTCCTCATGTGAAGGAATGAAGAATCACAATTTATAATTGGAATGTTGTATAAGAGGAATTCATATGAGACCAACAATCCAGACTTGGGTGAGGAATTCGAAGAAAACCCCGGTATAAGGATGTAAAAATACCAATAAAAAGGAGAGATGCCTCATACATAAAACGTTATTTCTTATTCCCTATCCATTTAACGTCACTTAAGTGTTTTTCCATCGCATATGCGTTTTAACAAATATAAATATGCCGAGTAAGACTCTGGCACGCAAGAATGATTTATTATGGCAACTAAGTTATGTGGCTTACACAGGTCTATCTTAAGTAAGCTCATAAGCGATGAACATGCCTGTGCCTTATAATTACTGCTTATTCATTTGACGTCACTTTACAAGTATAAGTGGTTATAACTAATCGGACAATGATACAGAAACAGTCCTGAATTTTGCTTATCCAGGTATAACTAGGTTAAAGATCTTTGACGTCTACCTGATCTTTTACCTCCACATCCGAAGGACTGCATAACCAAAGATTTTCACTATGTTTAAAAAATCCTGGATTTTTCTTCTCCTTTAAATGCCACTATGGACCAGTAGACTTCGGCATACCCTATGCTAGGTACAGTTCTATTCCTCAGATCTCGTACATCTATACATAATGTTCATAAGTCATCAGGTACACACTCGAGTTTCTCATAAAATATATGTTTATATCGTATAAAATATGTACCTATTACAGAGCCCCTTATTACTGAAGTAAAGAAGGATTAAAGAATTTGAAAAGTAGTTTTTTTTTCTGAGGCATATATTAAAATAAAAAACAACAAAACTGGAAGTGTACAAATAGCACTTCTTTGTATTTATGACACAGAAGCACCACTTCCCAACTCCTATGGGAAATCTTATTACGAACACGTGTCAGATATAAGAAGATCCTCAGATTCCAGATCTCTTTTCTGCTGTATTTAAATAACTCTCACTGAATACTGTCTATTCCTGGAACTTTATGATTCTTTGTGATTGATTGTTTAACGTTCCTCATGCATCCTGTAAAACCGTCTGGATTTCTGATTATGACTGTTTCTGATGTATCCTCATTTTTCTTTCTCTTGCTAAGGATTTTTTTCATCGACAGATCTACTCTTGTAATCTTGCGCTGCCACTGACTATCGCAAACTTAGTTCCTAACTCCATTTTTAGCCTTCAGTAGTTTTCTTTCTTCATAAAAAAAAAAGTTTTTCACCTTCGCATTTGGTCTTTCATCCTAATCGTTGCATTTTTAAAGCGAAGTTCTGGTTTCTATCAAGACTGACTCGCTCACTTTGTCAGCATCTGTTCACGTTTATTTATTCGTTAGTTCTTATATGATTGACGATTAAGTCCAAATTAATCTAGTTCCAGTACGTTTAGAAAAGTTTTAGCTTAGCTTGTGTCATTTTTATCATGTGAGATTATGAACTGTACATATGACATGAGCATGTTGAAAATCCGTGCCACTTTTCAGGTAAGCATGAATAGGTATTTTAAATAAGGTTGTCAACATGGAAAAAAATAAGAATTAAATAAATACCACCCAGAATTATACATCTTACTTAAGCAGTCTGAACTAGACTTGCAAAATACGCAGTGTAGCAAAACAGGATAATCAGGCGATATTACCACTGCGGGGAATATTTATGTCCAAATCATGCCAAAACTGACAATGCACAAACATTACCAATGAAATTAATTTATAATTTTTTCTAGTAAAGATTTAATAAATTTATCTGAAAGTTATAATGTTTCTGCGTAAACTCGATTCAAATATTTGCTTTCAACCGCATTATCTACAAATAACAATATTATAACCAGTAAAATGTTTATTTTATCTGCTCAGAATTTTCAACGTTTACGTTCTATTTTTTATAAGGATCCCTCCCTTTTCTCATCAAAATGTTTCAAATCGGCCTTAAGCGATGTACCTACGATGCTTGGATGGTAATTATTCAAAAGTAAGTGAAAGAAATGATGCTTACATATTTTTGTAATTATTCTTATACACAAATTACATTATAAGGTTGTCCCCAGTGGTGTAATACCAACCTTCTATTCAGGGTTCGTAGCCCCCTTCGTAGATAGACTAGGTACAAACATATGTATTTTTCATTATATGTCATCAGTCTGGCCAGGGACACCCGCCAGTGTATTTCGCTCTCGTTACTTCCTCCGTTGTGTTGCGTCGTTAACTTGTGTTTCTAATTGTCACCTACAGGATAACTATATAATATATATATTATATACTCTAATATACATATTTCTACTGCCGATAAAGTGTAGTGAAGGGGCAATTGAAATTAAAAATCCAAGCATAACCAGTTCGAGCTTTAGAGCGTAATAGGTTTTCTCTAAATGCAACAACGTCGTCGCTCGTGATGACAAAAATAATTTATCTTGCTCCAAATGCAATTTAATTTATCATGGGCGTTGTAGTAATCTAGGCGAAAAGGACATAAAGGGCCTATAATCTACAAAAACTGTGGTTATGTACTAAATGCGAGGCCAAAAAACAGTGAGGCAGGGGATAAACAGTCTTCCGACAAAATAAAACAACCTTCACCAATGGAAATATTAGCGGCTATATAACGCTCCGATCTACACGTCCATGAGGAAATTAAAAAGATCAAGGCCGCGATAGAAAAATATGGAGATTTTACATTCGAACTGAATGAGAAGCTCACATCTATCGAAAAACACTTAGAGGAGCAAACAAAATATATTGACAACATCGTTGCGGAAAATAAAGCCCTATGGCATCTGTAGAACTTAAATAAAAGTGAACAGGGCTTATTATCCAGATCACTAGAGATACGTATCAAGCCCTATACGAGCCGGAGAGACCTCTTCTGGCCTAGTTACAAGCATTGATGCAGGTCTGGGATTAAAACTAAATATCGAGGATCTGAACCTGGTGCAGCCTCGTAGAGCGAAGAATGATGACCCGCGATCCCCACCAATCGTCGCAAGCATCACAAGACAATTAGTGAGGGATGACATGATCCAAAAGAGGAAAGTCAAGAGAGATTTTTCGACGCGAGATATAGGTTGGAAGAAAAATTACTGCCACCGCATCTAAACGAGGAAATGATTGGAACAAACAGGCACCTCTACTGGTTGGCACATCAGAAGAGGGCAGTGGGGAAATTAAAATATGTGTGAATTATTTCATTAAATTATGACTTTACACTTTATTACGACTAAAATTATTCCATCGATCTCGGCATCTCCTTACGCAATCTAACCGGAAGCTTCTCGTATCATCCCTCATCTTTCCCTACTACTGTATTGTGGTATATGGGGGCCTTTAGAAAATGCTTGAGGACCGCTTAAAGCGAATAATGACCTGCGCTATATGATTTGTCCTTGGTACTCCGAGACGATCCCGGGTGTCGCATCACTATGATGAATTAAAGTGGCTCTTCCCTCCCATTAGTAGACAATATTTCCTTAGTGCTTTTCTATACCAACCCATTAACTCGCAACACTCTTCATATATCAACAGTCTCCTCCAATTCAAATCCTCGGTCCAGACCACAAAACAAGATCCCGCCTTTCCGATCTCTACATTACTCCCCACAGAGCTAATGCATTCGACCGTTCCTTCCTCGCCCGTTTCACCACGGTGTGGATTTCAATCCCTCCTTTCATCCGCCATGCATCTTCACTAGCTTCATTTAAATCCCCGCTTTTCCAAAATCTCTTGATATCCCAAAAAGAGGCCAGGCAGGTCATTCTTCCGCTTAAATTAGTTTTGAATACTCGATTTCGTTGCCTATGTGTTTTGTTTATTTTTCCCAAAGAAGATATAGACTATGTAAATACTTTATTGCATGATATCCCATTCATTTATTTTATTCAGTAATTTCGTTATTAACTATTTTATTTATTTTGTTTATAATTATTTTGTTAATGTTAATATATTTATTTTCGACAATTAGTTAAAATCCTGTCGTTTCTTACTTTTTATTTATTTCATTTCTATTTCTATTTTATTATATTTTACTTTATGGTTTGTAATATAATGTAGCCTTCTGGCCAGATGTATATTATGTTTATTTTTTTGTTCATGTTATTATAAAGGGACTTGGTCCCAGAATGAAGTTTGTTTTCTATTCTATTATATTGCATATGAGCTTACTTAATGTTGTGCTGTACAAGTCACAACACTTAGTTGCCGTAATAAATCATTCTTGTTTTCCTTAGTTCTTCCTACTTGGCTTATATATATTTTTATTAGCGCACATGCATTGGCAAAACACTTAAAGACTGGTGATGAATCGGTAATACGAGTGGTCGACGATTTTCCAAGTTCCTCGACCCAAACCAAAAGATCGTAAAAAGTTAATTTCCATAGAGAGCGAACGGGAAGCGAGGGAGCAGGCTCAGTCCAAGGAAGTCGAGTCCATATTTCACTTTTTTCTTTTCCCCCACCACAACTTCTCCTACCTCCCCTCCCCCTTCAGCCTTAATGTAACTCAGAATTCCTCTGGTTCTTTCGCACGATTCCCAAAGGAAGAAGGTTCAATCCTTACGATTGAATAGGGTAACTGTGTGCCCCGTTCCGAGAAGTAGTCATGTATTACCCAGCTGGGAATTACTTTGTGGGCGTAATATCCCCCACGCAATAGCCTACAAAACTGGGCAATATGTTATTCTGTAAAAAAAAACATGAGGAAATTTTTGTATGAATATAAAAAATAATAAGTTTAAAAGCTAAAAAAACGCTAAAGACCTTTGAAAACATTTTAAATAAAAATCGAGTTATGAACAAAAAAACTTATGTTTTCATAAAAATTCGTGGAGTGTTATATGTATTAGGTTGTAAGTATTTAACTGACTGATATTGATAAAAATAGTCATTATGAAAAAATCTCTAATAGCACCCCACATTCTTACCATAAAATTATTTATTTTGTTCATACCTCTATTATTAGTTTAAACTCATAGAAAATAGCTTTCTACATTTTAGTTTTATCTGTTAAAGTGTTTTTTTTTTTTAGTTTTCCAACTATTATTTATTTTCTACTTTTTGATTCGGCTGGCTTTAAACACCTGTTATTTTTTTAAAAGGAATATTCATTTTCAACTTTTATGGTTTGGCTAGCTACAAAAGCGTCTATTTCAGTTTTTCTAACAATAATTTTGGAAGCAGTATATAAGGAACTCGCCAGTTGGTCCTGCCAGTCTTTATATGCTTGTCTCAATGATTTAGCCAAGTATCCCTTGGCACACGCAAACTTACATAGTAATTGGCACAAAAAAGTCTGCAGTCGTCAGATATGAAAAATCAACTAATCCTGAAGATCAGCGATTTATCATCGCTCCTTGAGAAGTTTTGATTTAATTAGATGGTTTGAAGTGGCCGAAAATCGGGTTCAAACATTTTGTTAACAGACATACATACATGCACGCGATATTAATGAACTAATATACTATAAATATATTTTTATAACATGATTGATGGTGCTGGAAAACTACCTGAATGCAATAGTGGAATGATCACAGCAATGAACAATATATTATTTATTGTTGATTGATTATTACGCCTTTATATACTCAAACCAGCACATTTACCCATAAAGAATAAAATTAAAAGATAATTTGTATAACCTATAAGTTAAAGTAACATTTAACCTGGTCACTCAATCACAACATAACGATAGAAATAACTTACTTATTTGTGGATTCAGGTGTTACAAATAAATATAAGGACTGCACTCATTTCTACGAATTCATTATTTTCAAATATTTATTAACATTTGATATATATTACGCTGATTCATTCACTCGCAATGATAAACAATTAGTATATTCCTAAACTGTTTTTCACCGTGACGACGCAGATATTTTTTTATGACGTGTGCTTTCGTTTTTATCGTATAGTTTTATCTTTTTCGTCGATTCACTGAGTATGTGATAGCTTAAAATAGATACGACATTTATTGGACACATTTGGCAAAATTATACAACAACAAATTCATTAATTGGTTGTGGCCTTGGTTGACTATAAATAAAATATTTTTCAAAATAAATAAAGAATAATTCACATATTTATGACATTAATGCAATGATCATCTTTTGATTCCCAAAAATTAATCTAAAGCATTAGTGTTTAATAAGAAAACTATCATGAAAGTATTTTTACAAACATGTTCCTTAACCATAGTTGAGTTAATATTCCGCCGTATTTCTTGTGCAACTTGATTTATAAATAACTTTATGACCAAGAACTTTTAGAGCGTTGTACTAGACTTGAAGTTGTTCATTACTGATTTTGTTCATTACTATCTACTAATTTTCTTTAAAATAAAAAACTGTACTATCACAATCCATGAGGGGTGCCGTACATGGTATAAAATGTACTTTTGTTTAGGACAACGGTTTTGCAGAGAGCTGATTAGTCCAATATCACGCTCAACCACCAGGATTCTTTTTTTTTATATCGGAAAACCACTTTATACAGGGCGAGTTAACTCCAGCAGAGTGTGCTGATCCACTAGGTCTATCCATGATTGTTAGAATAAATATTTTATCCGCCATAGCCGGCTTTGAACGCGGAACCTTCAGCATAGCAACGCAGCAATCTACACACTGAGATATTCCACTTCTTCTAGTTAATCAATTACGAATGAAAAAAAGACTTAAAAAATCCTACTATGGTTTCGAAATGACATTTTTATATTTCAAAAATATTTTTCCTTGTATATTTTCTTTTGAAGAAAAAATAATTAATCTTGAAATTCATATAACTGCGCAAAAATGAATAGGGATACCACTAATTGTGTTGCATTTACTTTGCCTAGCAGTTTGATATTATTTTTAATATAAAAATCATTAATCTTTTCATGCCTAATGTAGCCGCCGTTTGGTTAGAACATCCTGTTAGCGTTGTAATGCTCAGTGTAGCCAGTATTCTACATGAATAGTTCCAGAATATGTCACAGATTGCCGCACAGGCAAGCTAGTCTTTCTAACCTCAGTTTGGACGGATTATTGGATTATTTAAAACAAAAAAATGGTAGGGCGAAAAAATCGTATTGTTATTTAGGTCTTTCTTAACAGAAAAAGTTACAGGAGATATATATATTTTTTTTATTTTGACAATTTGGGCATGAAAGGGATAATAGTTATTGGAGTACATTAGAGTATAATGTATATATTTAATTTTATTAAATATGTATATAAAAATATAAATGCTAGGTAAAGTATATAATACAAAGATAGCAACATCCTTATTCATTTTTGCGCAGAATATTTATGTATTCTTAAGCACATAAATATTTTTTTAAAGAATAAATACTGTACAATGTATTCCACTCCCAACTAATCATCTGAATGTTATTTTATTTTTTATTTATTTTTTGTGAAAACTCATGGTTTATATCTTAATCTCAGGAATATTTTTTTTTTCTCAACGCTGATGCATCTTTATGTTAATCAGTCATAATATGAACATAGTGCCTCTGAAGCTGATGAAATAGGGCATATGTAGATCGGAATACAACTTGGCATTGATGCAGATAGTAAAAGAGACGAGAGCTGTAAGTAGTTCAGTTATATGGATCTATAAATCAGGGCTGTTGCAAGTAGACGACTGTTTCAATAGGCCACCGCATTTGCGGGCGTCTAACTCTCCTAGTCCGAGCTCGGTTCTCTGACCAGACTGAGCAAACTAACAGACAATCTATTCCATTTCTTAGTAGATTACTAAATTTCTCAAGGAATTGCCAAAGTTAAGGTTATTTTTAAGTCTTATATATCATCCAACTTGATTTTTAACAAAGCGCGTTTTAACTGGACTTTATTACATTTATACGTGTAGTTACGTTTGTAACCTATGCATACTTTTCAAGGATCGATGACTGCACCATATTTAATAAGTTTGCCACATTATCCTGAACAGGATCTTTAGGATTACCGGTTTTTTATATCTTAAGAAGGTAATTTCTTGTGTCAAGTACTAAGATGTGTATAAAGGCATACATGGCTTAATAATTTAGACAAAAACTTGATTACTAGCAATCAATTGGAGAGTTTCGTATATTTTGCAAAAAAAAAATTATAAATATTTTATTTGAAAATATTATATCATATAACAATAAAATAAATTATGAAAAAAATTATAGATTGAAAAATTAAAAAACACGCTTTAATACAGAGCAAAAATAAAAAATATAAAACATTCAATAGGTTTAAAATAAGAATAGAGTAATGATTAAAAAAAATCATAGTACATTAGAAAAAAGTGAAATGTGTGTGTCAGCTCTGACGCACGAGTGCAGTTTATTCCTTAAGGACTATTATTGTGTAGATTGTGTAAAAAGAGGGTAAATGAAAGCATCTTAAAAAATAATCAAAGCATATATAAATATTTATTCATATTATTTACATCATTCCAATGAAATATATCGCACCAACTCATAATAATAATTTTTAAATATTGTTATATAAATCATTCTTGAGAAGATTCGTTTGTTCTGCCATGAACATTTGACATTTTACATGATTTTGAACAGTATTTAGTCCTTGAATAGTATTATAGATTAAAACATTTGTAAATCTAACAACAACAAACAAAACATAAAAACATCTAAGCTCAGAGGTAATATTGAGGTTATATATTTATCTTCTTAACTAGTTCAAACAAAGCTTTTAACCTTAATTTAAGGTTTTAAATTTAATTTTACCACCCCGTCTACAACTATCCTTCTTTAGAACATTCACGGGCTGGTTTAATACGAACAAAGCATGCATTAATAGCGTTTTTACTTTATTTTTGAGCAATAATCACAATTTTATGGATTGTCACAGTAAATTTACCAAGTGCAGGTAGATCTTCAGTATTGTCTTAATATTCTTAACAATACCAACTAAGATATTAAATTATTAATTTAACCGGAATTTAAATTTTAATTTCTATCTGTTATGTAAAATAAATAATGCAATTATGAGGATTTTACTCCGGGCTAAGTATGAAAATCGTTTCTTAAGGAGTAAATTCCAAAAATATAAAGTGCTGATTAAGATAGGATATAAATATAAATTATGGATAGGATATTTTCATTATGGCTCTACTATGCCACTATGAGTCAAATAAATATTTACAACAATTAATATCAAGCACGCCAAGCTTTTTTAAGATGAAAATAATGTTGTTTGTCCATAACTCAACATTTTTTTTTTAATTTAAATTTTAAACTTAAAATAATAATAGGAAATTATTTTCTACTTTTTAGTTTCATTTTCCATTGAAATGTGTCTTTTAGTTTCTTTAATATATTATTCATTAGTAACAATACGTGCCGCGAAGTGGCTCAGTATCAATTTTCTCAAGTGCCATCAACTACTTTCCTTTTATGTGCAAACGTAATCCCCTTGACATTTCTTTTAAATTCTGAAACGCCTCGTCAGCAGATTGCTGATTCCTTCTAGATACTTGAAAAAATTAATAGTAACCATCATAGTTTCGAGCAATCGATTTCTTTAATTTTTTTTTTAATAAATTTTAATTCGACAAAGAATCGAGCAGCAGAGTTTGTTGGTATCGGTATCGAGCCTTCGAGCTCGCTAGACATTTTATCATTCTCACCATCGCTAGGTGATTTGGACTATCCGGGCCGTGGTCTAAATTACGGTAACTTGTTTGTTTCCAATACTTAAACAATTTTTTACAATCCTAGCGTTTCCTAATAATACTACTACTTGTATTGGAAGTATTTGAGCTTCCTTGTTGAGTTCAAGGATCTTCAATGATTCCATTGTTTCCTCTAGAATGAGGCCATTAGTGGAAACTAAAATTGGTAGTCTATACTTTTACTTCGTCCGACCTACATATTTAAGTTCCTCACAAAGTTCTTCAAAATAATTCCGAAATGATTCATTTTCTGTATTCCAAACATTATCACTGGCAAGGAATCTTGTCTATAGAAAGGGACTCGAAGCGTTATTTCAAAACAAAAGTATGGAGAAATGTCAATATTTTTTTATAAAGCCCCGTAACTGAAAATAATATAAATTCTATGAATTATCTAATTATGAATTCTTTTCATATTAGTATATTAGCAAGATCTACTGCTTTACAGTAAGGATTCTAAAATTCTAAAGGCTTTTAAAGTCCTTTAATTAAAGTGCGCTTCAAACTAAAGAAGACGTAAGATTCCGAATTACTTAAAGATGATTCCATGATAAAAACTGCCATTGATAAGGGCGTAGTGTTAAATCCGATCTCGAGCACTTAAAGGATACTGGGGCTTATCCTTTATAAGGCTTGAGAATAATATCTGGAATGTTGAACCTTATCCTTCGAGACGTGTCGGAATAATCGGCATCGTATCTTATTCATCTTCTTCAATTTATCTCTCACTTGTCTTCTACATTTTCTCCATATTCAATATTAATAAATATACACTATTTAATTTTGTTTAAAAAGTTTTTTTTTTTTTAATGAGGATTTTAAAACTCGGAAATCGATTAAGAAGAATTAATATTTATATAAATCATAAGATTAAATAGTAAAATCATGTAGTAATGAGAATAATCATACAATTTGATGAAATAAGCCCAGAAATTCAATTTTCCTAGTAGAGCCACTTGAGGACCAAACGAAAGATTTGGAAAAGCAGGGTTGTCCAAACGAAGCCTGGGGCGAATTGCGAATTCGCGCCCAATATATATTTTCATATCTTATATGAAATTATGGATATCATATATGGATATAAAAATTATTCATATTCTATATGGTAGGTTTCGATATTTAGTCAAATATAGGCTCAGTTTAGTTTAGTTTAATTTTTCACATTTACAAAAGCAAGCTTTCTTTCCACAAAACGATCTTGAATGCAAACTAAATGTTAAAATATTCAATTCACTTAACTTAAGTAGTAAAAAATTAATTATTTCAATAAACATACTTCTGTCAAAAAGATTAGTTAACAAACTGAAACGTAGAACAGGAATCCTTCCACGGAAAGAGGACAAGCATATAAATGCTTGTTCCATTATTTTTTTTTTTCCATTCGTCATTAAACGGCTATATCCTAGTAACATTAATCGGCAGAACAGAATCATATTCTACTTAAATGTAAGGAATGAAGCTGTTTACAACAATCAATAAAGTGATGTCATTAATGTGGTCAATCAGAAACTGTCAAAATGATGGAAGCAATGGAACATTCTTTAATTATCTTAATAATCAATTTGCTATACTACTTTTGCAGCTAGTCGCGATTTGTGCTACTTAATTACTTTGTTGTGTAAACTTGCATTTAAAATAATTACCAGTTTAATTACTTATAATTTAAAATTATTAGTGTTGTAGATTTCTTTATGCTACCTTATTATGAATATTTACATTATTTATTACTTTATAATTTATAAGCTTAACGATTTGGTAACATTGTATACCTTCTTGTTTCTATCTCGAACTCTCCTCGCTGCCATTCCCTCCTCCACATCCTGCGACCATATCTTTCTGGATCGCTCTCTTTACATCCTTTCGTCGGGGAGGCCATCGCTTCTCCGACGTACTCTTTAAATAGCCATACCATTTCAATAATTTAATTAATCAGACTCCTACAAAAGCTCCATGCAGAATATAAACATTTTTTCAGCTTCTGCTGTTGCCATTTCCTCAGTCCACCAATAATTTTCTTTATTTTTTTTCGGAATCTCTTTTTTCCCGAATTCTTCAGTAGCAGCTTAGTGGACAGCTTCATTTCGTGGTATTTTTGTACCGATGTAACAGGCTTTACGCAAGTATTTTTTTTTTCCGATTTAGATAGACAAGTTTGATTTCCACATATTTCTTTATATAATAATGTACGTATATATGCCGTTGAATATTCAAACTAGTGACAAAAATACGAGCTACTATAATAGTATAAATATGGAAGATTAACTAGCGAAGCTACTGTATTACTCAAGTAAATGAAATTTATCCCATAAAAATTTGCCGCAACGAAGAGCTGTCTTGTGTTGGTCGGGGACTAATGCTAAAAGGCTCAGAGAGCGGCCATATTTCTCCCTGATGACCTAAACCGGAGATGACTGTGATACATTTCTTTTTCCAGGCTCCCATTCGCTAGGTCTTCATGTTCCTCAGTCTCTGATTTATTAAAGTTGTGGCATAAAGATGTTCCAGTCAGTCACCTCCAACCACTCGTATCCATAAATCAGAAAAGATCTTTTGAACCTTGTCCTGAAATAATACTAAGCAATTATATGTAAGGTATTTGTTTATCTCCTTCATCTCCTAGGCAAATGATGTCTGCTGCCCCCGTTGGAAGATTGGTGAGCCAGTTACCTTAATTTCTCTGTTAATAGTGCTTATTTCTAAACAACTAAAATTGTTGAATAAACGACGAATCTAATAAGACAGATATATCATACGCTAATATTGCTCTCAGCTGATTGTTAAGAAAAGCTACTTCAAGCTAATGTTATAACTGTGTCCCGTTAGTTGCCGTTCAATCTACTAAAATTTACTCTCTCAAGTTTCTCAGTAGTTTAGTGCTGAACAACTTTCTGATTAATTTGACCAGTAATTTTTTTTTTTTTTTGTGGAATATATGAAGCTATGTAATATTTGAAAGGAGTAATCCCACTTCAAGATTAAGGATATAATTCTTAAGAAAAACATTTGTAGAGTAGTAGTCACATAGATACCGTGGCAGTACTGATTCAGCTAAATGGCTAAAAAAGTGTTTGAAAATAATTGAGGATAGAATGAGATTTTCTTTTTAAGACAAAGCAATAGAAAAAAGAGTCACATTAGTTACCGTAACAGTTAACTAACTTAAACTTAACTCAAACAACATAACTTTACTGGTGTATACTGGTTTACCGTAATGCGGCAGATAGGTCATTTGCATTTTGGTGAAGTAATTTTTTTTTGTCGGACAAGAAATCTAGTAAAATGGACATAAGTTAAATATATGGGTGCAATCGCAGTTCGTCTCTTTTCCAATTATCGTGACATAATTTTCAATTCAAGGAATCTCTAATTTAACTTTTTAATTAATAATATTACAAATTTAGCAGAAAGGGTGCTTAATATAGGTTGTGTAGATACGGTGGGATGTAGATATAACACGAAGCATTTGAGGCTCCTAGCTCCCGACGGCATTTACATATTCATGCTCATGAGCCAGGAGATAACATCTGTGTTTACAGAAGGGAGGGGGAGTGGGTTGGTGGGGTGCAATTAAAGGTGAACTACACCCTTCTCTGCCGCACGGAATTGTTCTTCCGCTCGGGATATTAAATAATGGTCGGGGGTGCGTGTAGCTCCTGTTAGCAGTCACAATGCTCAATGTCTTATCGATGTAACGATGGTGTTAGTCCTCTACAGCTGATTAGCAAATAGTCCTCGAATCCTCATGGGCATGTTGGAAGAAATCAGTAACAGCCAATTTTAAGCCAGACTTTCATGAATAAAGATGTTGGAGTTCCATGTAAGGAGCTAGGTAAACGACTAACAACTTTAGTCGCGTGAAAGGTGCTTTTGGAAAACCCGGAAACAAAGGTCTTATAATCATAGTCTTATTAATAAGGAGTGGATTATTTTAAGTACATACGTTCTACACAACTGGAGTAAATTTATGACTCTAGGCTTGTTTTAGAAAATAACGGGTATATTCTTTATTACACCGGTAGAGAAAACAACCATGTCATCTTTTGAAATTACCATTATAAAATATGGTTCTTGTTTATAGATGTAATTCAGCATGTAATTCTACTGTACAACTAAAACGCATGAAGTGTCCTGGGTTCAATACATGGTAGAGACAATGTTCCTATGACAAATGTTGTGAAGAGAAGTGATTTGTACCAGATCACGCACATCCGCCAGGTTTTTCCTCCAATTAAGAGTATCCATTTTATAGATGCTAGGTGAGCTCCAGGAGGGCCTACAGATCCCACAGGGTCCACTCTCGGTAGATATCAGATTAAATTACAGCTCCACACAACAGATCCACCCACTTAACAAATCCACAGCCGGATTTGAACCCGGTACCTTAGGAGCTCCAGCACTGAGCTAACCCTCTCTCTTACCTTAAACGACCAAGTTCAATTCCAAAAAACGCGAGTTCGCATCCCGGCGGATGGTCCTTAAGTTTTTAAAAGGGGATAAAAAATCCTTGGTCATCCTTTCGAAAGCGAATTATAATGGGAAGTGTTAAGTAACCTGAGCATGGGGGTCGTCCGATCGTCCGATTAGCCATAGCAGCATAAAGTGAAGTTAAATGAATTAACAGCAAACGATGAACGACCAGGTTCAGAAAAATAATTAAATGATCTTTATGTTTTTAATGATACTAACACGTGTAATGTTCACGGTTTTGTAAATTAGCACTGGCTTATTGTGTTGCAGCAGACAATTTATATTCTTCATACCAACAAATCAAATGTAACACCGTCCTCATAAAAAAAAAAATATTATACCAAATTTAATCACATGAGCTCTGTCATAAATCACAACAGACCAGGGTGATAATAAAGAAAGTATGTACTAAATTCGGAAATTAAAATTACTTTTAAAAAGTTCAGCATTTTTGTAAGCCCAATGGTTGATTACTATAACTTAAATGTTTTCATTTTACATAAGTTCCTTTTTTTCTCCATTCTCACAGTTTTAAACATAGAAGGATATTCTGTAAAAACAGAAGTTAAAACATTTTCGAAATTTATTCAAACATTTATTTAAAATATAAAATATAACAACAAGTAAATCTTTCATGTAGGAGCTTTCAAAATATGTTAAATAATATATGCAAACAAGAATTCATTTTGTGAGGTCATTTGTGGTCTAGTGGTGACCATGACAACCTACTATTCTAAAGATCCCTGATTCGCAGCTCTGTATGTCAGATAAAGGCCCTATTCTAATTAAAACCGGATTGGCAAAATTTAGGGCTTTTATTTTTTACGAATATATTTCTAACATTATTTTAGGACATATTGTTCTATCAATATCATCATATCATATTGATATTGTAATATTGCATTGTTAATATTGTATAACATGTTGCTCAACCAATCATGAAACAGATTTAAAATAAAAAAATCAATAAGGAATAGTTCCCGGAAAGTAAAAATAGGTTGACTGAATTAATAATAATAATATAATATATTTGTAAGCAAATTACAAATGGGAACAGAAGCACTGCGTTGAACACTTGGTGGTAAAGCATCCAATCATACCCGTCCTCTCTGGTAGAGAAGCAGTTCAGTTTGTGGTCACTAAACAGGTGTTTACTATGTCCTTACCGGGGTCAATCCTTGAGTCGTTTGAACCTGCCGAGGAAGCAGATCAAAGAACTAAATCGCTTTGCCCACTCGACTTGTTGATTCTCATTGGGAACCAGGAGCACAGGGCACAGAGGCTATGGACGTCCTTTGAACTGAAATGGATAGTTAGCAACTATGAAAGAAACCCTGGTTGGCAATTCCAATCAGACCAAATGTCGAGGAAACTACCCATCCAGTTCCTCTTTATACGGAACAGCGTCTAAACTAAATCTAATCTGGAGTTCTTATTTGCTAACTAATAATCAGTAATAATTATAAAACATTAAATACGTCGCATATATTAAATTAAATTTCGGTGAGAAAATTCAGTAGTATGGAATAGAAACAAAACCCAACAAAATTAGAAGGCAAAAAAATACATCCTGTCTATGGACTCACCCAAAACATCTACAACAAAAAATGTATGTCCAAGCAATCAAATCTAAGACATTGCAATACAATCATAAAACCAGAATGCTGCTATGGATCAGGGAATCTGATTTCGAATAGGAAGAGGGATGTGGAAAACATTCAGAAAAAGGAATGAAAGATCATATGAAAAATGTTAGTCCAAAATTGGAAGACGAACATTACCAGCTCAAAAAAATGAACGAAATATGGGTGCAGTAGAAAGTATGTAGACAAAAGTATGAATTTCGCCAATTTCATATTAATTTTTATAAACTGATAACCCACTAAGTCAATATCGAAAACATCCATTGAATGAATCATATTTCATCGGAGCAGTGAATAACCTTCATATTGTCAGGTGATATTATTCATGTCAAGTGATATTAGATATTGTTGAAATGCTATTATTAATGTCAAGTGGTTATTCAGGTGTGATCTTGAACTTATCATTTTCACATTTTCATAGTAGAAGTGTTTCAGTATTAGTAGTTTCGTTTTATATCTGAATCATTAATAATAACTCAATGTATCTATTAATAGTATCCAAAATAAAATTTATAAATTATATTTGTTCTAATGATTGAACTTTTTATTTGACTCCTTATTGACCATATTATTATTATTACATTATTAATATCATGAAGGTGTTAAGTTAATTTATTAGTACAATAGTTAATACACACCCGACCTCCGGAAAAGAATCCAATTTAGAATAAAGTTAGGACATTAACACAAATAAATTAGTTTAATTATTATATTCAATAATTATTCAGGGGATCCCAAATACAATAAGATAAATATCCTTATAAAGTACTTTTTACAAATATTTATAACAGAGCTTAATAAAGGTATTGAACGATAGAATTGATATACCTTATGTATATCCTCATAACAGCATTATGATAAAGTATCTGATTAAAACTAAATCTTAATTATACAAATTATTTAATACAAATAGTGTTAGAAGTAAAAAAAATGGGAAACAACATGATCTTATAAGAAGATTTTATGATTAAATATTGCTTTTTATTTCATCCAGTTTTCCAACATGTGCATCAGACTCCAGATGTACGCAATGGATCGGAAAGAGACGCGGGAGGGAGGACATATTGAAGAGCTCTTCGTCACCAAGACAGGCATCCGTCAAGGCTAAGGGATCCTCCGCCTGTCAGCAATATCTTTCTCAGAAAGTGGTCCATATTGGATCAAACACCGCACTACCCCTCCCCTAAACATTTTTCTGTTTTGCTTGTTCATCCCCGAAACATCTCTTATTCATGTTTGTGATAAAAAAAATCATTGAATTTGAAGAAATACTGCTCAAAATTAACTGTGAGGTATCGATACCTACAATTCCTAATTAGGGGTCACTTCTTGTCTAGTGATTAGCATAGTAACCTACTTATCTCCAAGCTCACCAGGATTCGTTTTAGTTATTAATTCTTACCTCTCTTACTTAAAATGTAGCTCCCGAGCCGGTATAGTGTCAGTTACTCGTTAAAGATCCCTATCCAAATGACACCTGCATAGACAAAGTTTAGGACTCCATGCACAACTATTGGTAACGAAACAGTACAGTCTCAACTTTGCACCGGGCCCAGCATCCTCAAGGATTACGGTGGTACAGGGTTCATGAAATCGTAGAAGAAAAAAAAAACATATCAAACGATTCGTATTATCGAAGTATTTTCTATCATGGAAATGACTCCGCTACATTTTTTGTTCTTTTTTTTTTAGCCCACTTAATTCATATAAGCTGTATGGTTAGTTCTGATTATTTTAATTAATTAATTTAATTTATTAATTCTTCATGATTAATATATATGTAAATGTATATATATACATATACCTATATAAAATTGATAGATAACCTAGTTTATATGCATCAAACAAATTTAAATCAAACCTATGCAATTTCGTTATTCTTTGAACATAAAATGTCTACATTATTTTTCATTTCACTTTACCCCACCTCTGTACAGAGAAGCCAACATATATTCGTTTTTACTTCATTCTTCAAATATTCAATTTAAATATGAAATGATGGAAGGAAGAAATATGAGGTAAAAGAAGATGAAACTTCCTTGTTACAATTCTAATTTATAAACACTTTACTTTAGGTCATTGCCATAACTACTGTTAACCTGAAGACTCGTAAGAAATCTTAGACTTCGCCATTTGATGGTTGTTGTTTTTTTTCCTTTTAAACAGTATTCATTGTTTATTTTTCCTTTTGTTTTTTTTTCATCTAAAAAGTATTACAATTTACCCATACCATGTTCTTGAGCTTAAAGCCGATCCGCATTACCTTGTTTAACATGAGCTCAGGTTCTATAGCAACGGGACGAAGTATCAGAGTCAATAAATGTGACTTAAGAAGTAATCCCATCAAGGTGTTGAACCAAGGCAAAGACCGAACGTAATTAGAACTATCCCTAAAGTTTCATTTCAACTCGTCAATGAGGAGGAGCGGGGACGTCAACCTCTGCTGTAACTTTCATTAAACGTCCCTAAACTTGGATTTAACGAGGGGCCTAAGTCAGTCACTTAATCCCATCTTCATTAACCTACAGTTAAAGCAGGAAGCCTCGGATTACTGACTTAGTCACTTTAATGAACCCTTTATTATTTATTGCCTCGTAATAGATGGTTTTCAACTGTGAAAAGACTTTTTTCTCTTTCTTTTTTTTTTTTGAAGGTGATTTCCTTTCTCATGGTTTCCTTGAATCCCATTAAATTTGAACCTTAAAGAAATTAGATCGGGTTTATAACTTAAGTTCTCCTAGTCAAAGTTACCAGCGGCAGTGAAATTAATTTTATAGACCTTTTTCCGTAATAACTCAATGGCTCCAGTAGACTTGTTGATGTGCAGATTTATTATGGACTATGGATTATGAGGTGAAGTCAGTGGCAAATCCCCTAACTACTCAGGTTCGTAAGACAGTGGCATGAAAAACTGAGGTCTACGCACGGCGACAACAATGAGTTTTGGAAACTGCTTACAATGTGTTCACAAATAGGTCACTAAGTTTGCGGATAACTACGATGGAATCATAATAAAAAGTAAAATTACAACACCAATTGACTTACCCACCGAGGACATAATCAACAACTATATGACTATATATAAATGAAGAAAGAAATGAAAAAACCCAAATCAGAACCTTTTCCACTCCACACCCCTCACTAATAATGTGTCAAGTGCAGAACAAAAGAACACTTCAAAACTCCCTCGTAAAATAACACATTATCAAAGTTCAAACCCAAGGGGCTAAGAAAAATGTTTTTAAAATCATTTAATGAACGATTTGTTTTCTTATTCAGCCTTTCAGAACTGAAGTTTAATTAACAACAAATTTGTGTATTATTCTTACTCCGTATTAGTGATGCGAACTTTCGTTACCACAATAATAAATTGCATGGTTGACTAGCAGACCAGCCTCCGGCCAACGAGTCCCACTGACTACATATACGTGAAATGTAAAATCTTAATTTGTCCATTTCTTTTATTACATTATGTATCCGACCACTTCATCATCCTGGTGGGGTTTTTTAATGATGCAGGGATGGGTTTTTAAATGATCGTTTCGTCGGTTAACGATTGAGAGGCCAAAATAACGTACCTGGATGTAATTTATTGTCTTTGCGCCGTATCCCGGTCTCCGAAAACTATGATTACAGATATGATTACATCTTGCACATTTTTCTTAGGAGTACAATGATGTAGTCACCACACAGCTCTACCCGATGCAGTGTCATAGTCGATGAGATCATAATTTGATCGCCGCCTGGGAATATCTACGCAAAGCCGGTCTGGGAATTGTTTCCTCGTCGCCTTTGCATAATAATGACATAGTTGCTACCTGATGCCGTACTCTCAATTGATCCGCAGGTGTTTATTCGGCAAGTTATTAACATCTATCCTTCATATAACCTATAAACCATTAGGATGTTCCGAGAGTTAGGGCGTGATTAGACTGAATAAAATTTAATATGAAGTAAATTTAAGTACAACGGGAATTTGAATGAAATCTCAGATATTAACATAGCGTTTATTAATTTTTAAGGACATATGAATATCTTTCTCTTAACTAAGCAAATATACAAGTGATAAATGATTAAACTTAATGGTAGCAGTTATACAAGAAGGACTTACAGACTAAACATGCAAAATAGCGATCTAATGAACAAATATGATTAACGACTAATACAAAAAAAAAACATTGATTAGGAGCGATAATGAAACATTAATAGAAATTGCTCCATGCTAGCATTATGGCCAAGATATAACAAATAAATATGAACGATATAATGAAGAATTTAAGTGATCACGGCCTGAAGGGTTAATACGATTAATTAGCGTGAATTGTCTTTTGGTCTCATATAAACACAATGAGTTGTTCATCACCATCAGCCGTATTAGTCGGCGATTTGAGGCCTTATGATACTGAAATAGGACTCACGATTCGTGGGTTCTCTATACCAACTATCCTCTCATCTGGTGTCTCAGCCGAGCTCCTGGTGCGTGACAGGCTGCAAGACCTCCTGGACGCTGGACGTTCTAAATAAAGAATATCGGCTTGAAAGCGGCAAGCGGTCGTAGCTGCGAAGGTCTAGTAGAACAGCCCAGCTCCATGCAGCAAGTGCCCGCAGCTCCAAGCGTCATTCCCCCTCTCCTTGATTTTGGCGTTAAGGTATATTTCCGATCTTAGAGGCAAGGATCGGTTCGTTCCATCTGGCGGGTAGAACAGGTCCGCGGCTAAACACCGAGTCTGCATTCCATAAAGCAAAGAAGAATCCCAACTCAGATCATTGCATGGCGCAAAAAGACGGAATATTTTCTTCCGAATCGGAGGTATAAACATTCAATGTAGTCATATCGTTGAATAAGATGGTCAAATAGAAACAGTGCAAATAGGGGATGATCAGTTTGGCAAAAGCTTCTGTTGAATTCCTTGAAGACTAAATAATAAATACTGGATATGAAAGTTACTTTTGCCATTTCTTTAACAAACTCTTCATTTTCTTCTTTGTCCTTTATTTATAAAATGGAACTATTGTACAGATCAATAACAAACCTTCAATGAATTTGTTTTCTTATTGATCATTAGTAATAACGTTGGGATGCGAAAAAAAATGCGAAGAAAGTCCAATTTTTTCTGAAACGAAGTTCACTGTCATAAAATTTGGGTGCAACCGTGTGTCACCTAACCTGTACTTTCCAAAAAATGGAACTAACTAGTACCAGCTTATACACTGCATACATTGCATTCATAAGACGTTATATCCTAACGTGATCTATTCAAATTTTCTATTATATTTCCCGGCAATTGCCAATGTAAATATTAACATTATTATAAAGGACAATTATAGGGTATTTTTTGTTTGATTATATTAGTGTCCTATTTTTTAGTTTTGATGGTGTTTGGGTTTTTTTATATTTATATGCTATGATTAGACTTAACACTGACTTGAAAAAAAAGGGAAAATAAGGGCATAAAGAAACTCGCGCTATTAGTGAACTGCTAGTAAACTGCCTTATTTTATCTTGCTCTGATTCCTTGATACATTCCTTTGTTTACACACATAGACTATCAACATAACTAATCATTAGAGTTTATTTTTATACTTAAATCTCTCTTGTATACATACAACAGCTAATCGTCATGTTAACAACATGATTAGCCTTAAGGATAATGAGAATTATTGTGGTAACAATGTGACAGAAAGTAAAAAAAGGATTCAACTGCAGGAACCTGTTCACTTCAAAATAATAATGGAGGTGAAACGTTGCACTAACTTGTTGAGGCCTAACTAATTAAATATTTCACATTAATAATCATCCTAAATTTAATAAAAAATTAGGACCGCATACATAGCAATTTCAGTAAATATTCAGCAGCTGTAAGCAAGGAAAAAATGAATGAAAATATTGACGAAAAACTCGAGGCCAAGTAGTTAGTTCTATGGAAATGAATTTTGACGGAGGCGGTGATGGTTGTTAATAATGGAAGTGTACTCGGCGAATATTGAAGTTGATTTAGCTGAAGGGATTGAAAAGCAATTAAGTTGTCGAAGGTATAACTTACGCCCTATTTGTTAACTTAGCCTCTGTTTACTTCTTGTTTAATAACAGCCGGTGCCTGCCTTAGGGATGGATACATATTTATGAGGGAGCCAACGACGGCACCAAATTTGTATATTAATTCCCCCCTACCCCCCCCCCCCCCCACGGCCATCTCTCCAGACAAAAGTCTCAGCAAAGTTTACCATCAGCTTCCCTTCTTCACCCATTAATATTTTACGTTACACCTCTGTATTTAAATAATATACGGTTCAGCTAATTTTACAAGGATACTCCTCTTCCTGCATAATAATTGGCATGAACCAACAGAAATACCTTATAAAATTATAATTTATCGTCGTGTAACCACATATCACAATTCATCATCCCAATCCTATAAATTAGCAGTCCAACTTTCCTTAATTGATGTTTGTTCTAATTAATTAAAATAAATTTCATCTTCAAGAAAAAAAATAAAATCGGCTTCCAGTCAAATTCTTTTATTGTTTTATATGATAAAACGTTTCGACACATATTCTGGAATATAAGTTTGACTATGGAGGACAAAAGATCTCCTTAAAAATGATTTTTAAAAAATATTGACTTTCCAGGTATTTATACTCATAGTATATTATTTTTTGGGACATTTATGTAAACAAATTTTATATTATTGTAATTATTGTTATTTTATTTAAAGTTGAGGAATGCAGAGGAATAAATGATTGAAAATGACACCATAGTGTCGAAACGTTTTATCATATAAAACAATAAAAGAATTTGACTGGAAGCCGATTTTATTTTTTTTCTTGAAGATGAAATTCAAATAAATCCAGTTTTGAAAAAAGGAAAAAATTATAAGAATTAAAATAAATTACAATAATCTTGAAAAAACGTTTTGTATTTTGTTGGTTTTACAACTATATTGACTACATTCCCAAATAATTTTTTTTTTTTATAATTTACTTCTATGACAAATAATTAGCTCATAAACGCTTTTTTTCATACTATATTATTATTATTTATATTTAATTTTACGAATATTATACGTTTGTCAATATAATTTGTTTATTTTTTACAGATTTTTAGTATGGCCACATTGATTCCCTTACTCCAAACTACTAGCTCCCTTAAAACGTGGGTCGTAATATCGGTTTCTAATAAACAGTTTCACTATTTATGGTATTATTGTTTTAGCTCCGCCAAGGCTATTTTTCCTTTAAGTTATTTTATAGTAGTCATAGAAAACGTTTCTAGATTATGATAAAATTACGGTGATTCTCCGTAGTTTTACTTACGCCGTGTATTTATCTTGTCCTGATTTTTTAATGTATAATTTCAAAATACATATATGAAAATATATTACATATACACCTTTAAACCAAGAGTTTACTTTCAATCCATCTCTAATTTTTCATTTGCCTTCTCACTACATATTTATGACTTATTTACCTATTATAGAGTAGGTTGTCACTATATCATTAGTTGTTTGAACTCGTAAGAAAGTTTCCAAACTTCAAAGTTCGGTATATTCAAAGAGGGTCGTAATATCGGTTTCTAATAAACAGTTTCACTATTTAAAGTTCGGTATATTCAAAGTGGGTCGTAATATCGGTTTCTAATAAACAGTTTCACTATTTATGGTATTATTTTTTTAGCTCCGCCAAGGCTATTTTTCCTTTAGTTATTTTATAGTAGTCATAGAAAACGTTTCTAGATTATGATAAAATTACGGTGATTCTCCGTAGTTTTACTTACGCCGTGTATTTATCTTGTCCTGATTTTTTAATGTAAAATTTCAAAATACATATATGAAAATATATTACATATACACCTTTAAACCAAGAGTTTACTTTCAATCCATCTCTAATTTTTCATTTGCCTTCTCACTACATATTTATGACTTATTTACCTATTATAGAGTAGGTTGTCACTATATCACTATATTGTTTGAACTCGTAAGAAAGTTTCCAAACTTCAAAGTTCACCAAAGATGTAAATAAAAATAACATCACTTTTCGCTATTGCTAATCTATGGGATGCTACTGTGGGAGTCACTAAGTTTAATCCCTATACACAATCCAGTTATAATAATGATAAGAATTTTTAACGAATATGTGACATCGCAAAAGCTCAGTAATCCCTTTCCACAGAATAAGCAAGGATTTTTTACTTCATTTCCTATAAAAAAATGCCAAGACCACGTGCCGAGCTCCGAATCCCCGATCTAGGGTAATATGGATCATTATGCTATACATAGCTTAACAGGAGTAAAACTCAGCCTTAAAATTATTTTACTGTAGTCACTATACCTAACAGCCCTTCAAGTATTTTTTTCGTTAGTTAAATTCAATTTTATACTTCTCAATTAAACTATCGATGCCCACATTGCAGCTAGGCACTGTGGATAAGACGGGAGGGAGATGTTAGCTATTGCAAGTACAAAGTCCACTTGACTTGGAATAAAGGCGCAATACTTGTTCAAAGGAAATTCCAAAATTGTTAACAAGGAGCAGTTAAAGTTTCCTGAATTCCCGGTTGTTATGAGGCCCTTTGTCTTTTTGAGGAAAGTCCCTTTTGCGTTTATATTAATTAGTTGTGCTCGAGCCTTTCCCATCGCGTCGGCCCAACGGCTTCGGCTAAAGGCCAAGCCTTTATAGCTCTTCAGTTCCTCCTCCTACAAAAAAAAAAAAATAATAAAAAAAAAAAAAAGTAATCGAAAAAGGTACTCATGACAAAATACCTGAGAACAAAAAAAAGCTGGTGGACTATATATTACTTTTCAATAGTAAAAACTTTTTATTAGAATCGGATATTGGTTTATTTATTTAACTTCTAATATTCTGTCATAGCTATTCAGACGATCCTACAGACGATCCTACAGCGGGACACCTGAATTTTGTCTAACCATGAATAATTGGGACAGGAATCTTTAACGAGTACCTGCCACCGTCATTTTACATTCTAACCGAAGAACCTAACCAAGGATTTTTTACTCCCTTAAAAAAATTCCAAGATCAACTGCCGAGCTACGAAACAGCAATCATGGGCAAAGAAGATTGTGCTAACTATTCCACCAAAAGTGACACAAAATCTGAAATTTCGGCGGGTGTTTAAGGTCTTCTTCAGTGATTAATGGATATAAAATAAAACAAATGTTTGGGTATTTATTTTACTTTAACTCTTTTATTTTACATATAACTTTTTTTAAACAATTATTTCCACTAAATTACTCTATCAGTTTAACATTTTATACATTTTAGAAAATTATAATTGTTTCCCTTTCCCTCATCATTTAATTTAATTATATTACAGTCTTATTATTATTTTTTTTAATATTAGCATTTGGTTGCTTTTCTGTGCTAACTGGTTATGTTTAATATTAGCCTGTCTTATTTTTTTGTTTACAGCTTTGGTGAATTTTGTGTTTCGCTTGTAAATGTAGACACCTGTCTTATCTTTAGTGCTACCAATTTCTTTTAGGATTCTCGCATAATTTCATTTTTTTTTTTTACTCAGATTTTTTTTTTTACTAACATTTTGGACTGCGTGGATAATATGTACTGTTAGGAGGCAAACGATTGTACATTGAGGAGATTTGGCTAAACGCGTTTTTTCTTACAGTTGAGAGTACCTACCATATAAAGGCTGGGTGAGCCATTGTAGGGTCTCCAGATTCAATAAGGTCTATCCACGGCTGCTAACAGAACAAATAATTCATCTGATAAAGTCGGTTTCGAACTCGAGTCCTATAGACCAGTACACGCACTGATCTTACTTGTTCCCCAATCAACCGAGTAAATCAAAATAAATTAATACTCTATCTTCAGTTATTGTTATAAATATTTCAACTTGGTTATGAATAGTCGATTTCATCAGAAATTCTCCAGTCAATTGTCATTGGCATAGAAGTGAATTTATTTATTTTATTTTATTTTTTTGTTTTTACGAATTCAATATTGGGTCGTTGGGGCGATCATTTCAGTCGAATTATTTCCCCCGATGACAAAGAAACTCCGATACTTCTGTTCGCTTAAGCAAAAATGAAAAACACACACACACACACATTACAACAAAAAGTGAGTGAAGCGAATCCCACCCACCTTTCTCGATTATACCTGGCTTAATGTTTTACATATTTTCTTATGTCAAAAGATGCATACATGAATTCACATGGTTTCCTAAAGATCTACTTGCTAATAGTGTGTGGTCTACTATAGCGAGTAG
The DNA here is from genome assembly GCA_037127475.1 of Arma custos. Classification (NCBI taxonomy): domain Eukaryota; kingdom Metazoa; phylum Arthropoda; class Insecta; order Hemiptera; family Pentatomidae; genus Arma; species Arma custos. The sequence goes on from CM073764.1 coordinate 113,069,960, forward strand.
ACCACACACTATAGAATACAAGCCTGGAAAAAATAGATGATTTTAAACCGTTAATAATTCTTTGTGATACAACTCTTTGAAAAGCTAATAATGTACATTAATATGTAAAAACCTTAAAATACCCTTGGGTAAGAAACGGATATGTTGAAATTGTATATAAAGTTGTTATTGTAATCTTTTATAAATAAAATTTTGGAGGATGAAAAAAAAAAATGCTATCGCATTAAACGTTTATGAAGGATTGAATTAGTTGGGGGGTGCAGCCATAAATAACAGCAAATAAGTGAAAACTTATTTATTATTAGTGCCGATGTTTCGACTTACGCCTTAGGCCATCTTCAGGGCAAATAGGGAGGAGAGGTGGCTATGTGAACCGTAGAACTTAACTTATTAGAGTTAACCATCTATAGTTCTACGGTTCACATCGCCGCATCTCCTTCTATTTGCCGTGAAGATGGCCTACAACGTTGGTCCAACTAATTCCATCCTTCATTTGATCTTCCAGTCAACTAATTTCGTCTCAAACTTTAAATTTTTAATTTATTTGATGTACTGAAAAAAATTAAGCACTAAAATGCCTTTTTCTAGCCCCGGCCCCCCAAGTAGTTAGGGAGGCACAGTAATCATGATAATAATCATTTATCCAGATTTTAAAAATATCATAATAGTGAAAATTTTCGACGAATATACCCATTTTGACTATTTATTATGTTTTAGGAAATATAACAATTATTTTTTAAATATTTTAAGTTAATTTTATAAGCTATACTTTATACAACTCTGAGCTACTTTAATCTGACCGCCAGGTAGGTATAAGAATCGTGCAAAAAAACATCAATTCATATTTTTATTGCATATATTTATATGAAATTTATAACATCTAATAGCACATAAATTTCATAGCAATCGTGGCTCTTATTTATGAAATATTTTAGAGAACTAAGTTAGAAAAACACAAGGCTGTTGTACATGCAGAATTTAATTTCATTACACACCACTGTTTAGTTTGAATCTCCATATATTCTTAATTACTCTACTCACTCTCAAAGTTGCCAAGGAAATAAATCCTTCATGCACCATTAAGTCAAATTTAATTGGTTCAATTAGTTACAAATATGAAGCCAGTTTTGGAACTAAGTTTCAGAGCATCACACAAATTTTAAATACCATCCGGTCTAATTAAAAATATACCAAAATCGGTGCTGTATCTTTAATGGAATATGTCCATAAATCATTACTTATATTATATTATTAATTATAATTTAATCCTTAAAGTTTTATCATTTTAAAAACTAATTGGTTAGAAAAAGGAAATTTATTTTGTTGCCGGAGAAACCTAGCGTATCCTTATCAATAACAACCGCCTGGTTATTTGTTTTCCTTCAGACTGGGCACCTAAGCCGACACCGACCGGCCGGCGTGTCGATACTACTAACGAAGGGCGCCTATATATCTCCTTCATATTGGCCATGTCATGCCCAATTTCGGTCAGATCAAAATTTATGTTATCCGAACGTCCACGTTCTGGGAACTGTGCATATACCCTGACATTCATAAAGCTTTTAGTTGTTAAATATCATATATAATATATATATATATATATATATATATATATATATATATATATATATATATATCAGATATGATTATAAATTATAAAAATAAAAACTTATTTCTGTTCCATTAGTAATCATTTTTGGTTTCTGTTTGGTGCTCGCATATATTATTATCCGTCACTTTAAATTTGACATAATTTTCTACCACATTATTTCCCTTCATTCTAATAAGATGGCAAAATGTGAACATGCGATCTTAACAAGTGATAATCAGAAAAAACTGTGTCTGGTGTGCCAGCTTCCCGATCTGCAAGTGTTTCCTTCAGAACTATCGCAACGTGTGGTCGAACGGTTTTTACAAGAGGATGACCCTCTGTCTATTATTACCTACTGTTAGTATTTGTTGCTACAATATACTAACAGTAGGTAACAAAACCTACTAACAAAACCAAAAGGATTAGGTGCGTTGACGAAAAAAAATTCTAGTCGTGTAATTGGAATAACCATAACGGAAACCAGATTAAAAGTATCGATGAGAGCATTTCGCTTAAGAAATTACTTAAGCCAAATGATTCTATCTGATGACCGCACAATTTAATGTAAAACAATAAGAATAGATGGTGAACTGTAGCAACAAGTGAAGAAAATATAAAATTATCATTGAATCAACAATAGTTTGTGTACTGAGACTATCTCTTTTCTACACACAAGGACTGTCGTTCAAAGGATTTATTTAGCATTGAGACGGGCTATACAATTTAATTTGTCTTATTCTTCACATAAGAAATTGAATAATTTTTATAAAAATACTTACATCGCGTCATATGATTCCGAAACATCATTCTGTCTCACTAAGGTAGTTTAAAGTTTCAAATAAACCTTACAATTATAGCTTAACAACTACATTTAAAAGTGTATATGTTATATATCGAATAGTTTATTATTCGAAAAGAGATCATTTTTGATAAAAATTTACTATGACCTTAGATAGTAACCATTGGGTGATTATCTAGTCGCTACCAAGATGAGATAGATATAATTCTAAACACGAAATTTCAACTTTCTACTTTGGTTTGCAAAAAACGTACGGATGTAAATTCATACATCACGTCTGAAATTGCGCGAACATGTATTCATGGATGGCTTTGTTTCAGTGTACTACCAGATCCATTTTTGTGCTAGATACTATTTCTTCTCATTTTTAAAATCTTCATCGGTTTATAAATCTTTTCTGAAATTACTGCCTTCTTTCATCATAAACGTTGATTCTCTTTATTAAACCTGCTTAGGATTTAATGAGTTCTTCAAAAATCTACTGTGTAAAAACGAATTTTTTTTTTATTATCTTTGATGTATGGTTATATTATTCTCCGCAGCTTTGGATTTTTTTATTTATATTCAAAAATAAAATGAAAACAGTCGTAATAAACCACAACGATTGCTAATCTAAGATAGATATCATCCAATAACTGCATCCCTTAGAGAAAACGGAGAACTGTTCCAGTCAATTCTTCGCGCAAAAGTAACCATTATTAATGTAGAAAAAAAACAACGATTTATTTGATTATTCAATGTAATGAACCAAAATGGTTAGGTGCACTATAATAGACCAGTCTCTAAGATAAAATACATTACTGTGCAACTTTAAACGTACCGTTATAAATAATAACAGTAATGTCTTTATAGTTTTATGACAATGTCTTAATAGTGTATAGAGGGGAAACCGCAAACTTAAACTCACTTCAAGTTTGAGAAAGTTGTAATGACGGTCTCTCTTGATGAGTCACTATTTAAATTATTATTAAATAAAGTATAAAACTACACTCAACAGTATAAAAAAATCTTTTATAAACCATGTAACATTTTTGTAATTCTTTATCTTTCATATTCAAGTCATATTTGACTTATCTATGAAGAATGAAAACTGTCGTTTATAGATGCTCTCACTACTGGATATTTTTACGTTAGTTCAATTCATTGATTTACGTTAGTTCAATAATTATTTATGCTAAATATTTTTGGTTCTGGATGTGATAATTACAGCATATCTTAATGAGAAGGAGTTAAAGTTTTGTAGAAGAAATTTAAAGTGGTTTTAATCTCTCGCGATCATGATACAAACGTCGCCTACACTTGCCAAGTTTGCGAGTTGATTAAGACATTGTAATTACCAAGGAGCTAACTAATTTCCTACATCGTGAAGGATAGGACCCTTAGCAAATTAATTATTCGCTGGAAAGCGATCACCGAATCCTGTCCAATGGTTTTGTTCAAAGCAGCCGTGACGCAACCGTCCCCCCTGGGCCCCTATCACAGTTACATAACACCCAGATTCCAATTAAAACTTTATGTAATAACCAACCTCATTCTGTTAGTTTCTCCGTTGGCGGAAGGAGACAGAATTGTGATGCAACCATCAGGCACCACCCTTTTTTTTTTTTAATATTTTCTGTTTGTAAAGGACCTTGCTACATCTTTTATAAGTCTTACCTTTGATTCAGAGTTAAAGATCGCATCAAATAATACAACAAATGCTTATTTAAATGCGATTTACTTTTTCTCTTGTTGTTAATATGAGCTTCCAATAACAGTTCCGTTGATAAACCATTATTTATTTATATAGCTACACAAAAAAGATAATTAATGGTCCAATACATCCGTTTGTTTGTTTATTCATTATTTTATGAGTTTTTATCATTGTAACAATTACAATAGAAACAAAATAATTGAACGGAAAGAAGAAGAACGCCAAAATTAGTTCTTTACCAAAGCACCCTCTTTTCTCTTCTGCGAATGTTAATGTGCATGTCTTCCTATACTTGGAACAGCTTACGTTAAAAAACAAATCGAGAGCAGCTGAAACATGGACTAAACCAATTTCTTGATCCACTGACCAGTTTCTGATCCACGCTAAGAAACTCGGTCGGCGTGAGTAGCCTCAGGCAAGACAATAATGATAAAACGCGTTCTCCCCAATGAATGTATTTGGAAAGAAATCGTCGATATGCAGGAGGAAGAATATGTTCCTTGAAGAATCGGAAGACGATTCTGTATAACTGTGGATAGGAAGGAGCAGATAGAGCATACACAATAAGTTTGAACATCACAAGAGATAAAGGTTCTTCTCCTTTGTTCCTCACATCTAAATTCATCCTCATTACATTACTTTACATTACATTACTTAGAATAACTCATTTTGGAAAAACTGGCTGGGCCTCAATATGCACCTATAGGGACGCCAACAGACGGTAGGGATAGAACATGGAAGATAGAAGATGCAGAGGTAAACTGACGTTGGGCCAGCGAAAAGTGTCCCAGTTCGAGGAAGTATTTCTCCCACAGTCCACTACAAATAGGCGGTAAATACTGAATCACACATATACTAACAGGGCATGAGACATTCTAAAAGAAACTACATAAGCACGGGAAGAAAGACTGACCACTCTTAACTCCCAATGTACAATGAAGGACGTATTTTTTTCCCGTAGTTGATTTCTTAACTGCTTTTGCGACCAAACCTTTACAATATTTTGAACAGAGATTCACTAGGGTCTGAAATGAGATAGAGATGGTCCAGGAGGGATACAAGCGTCTGGAGAAAATAAAGAGACGATTAGTTGTAGACAAATCTTTAAACCAGTTTATGTGCATGGACTTCGGGAAGGAGATGGTGGAGTGAGACGAAGGAAGTGGGGCAGAAGATAGTTGTTGAGAGGGCAGCCAAGGAAAGCAGAAATGTTTTGGAAGGTGTCAGGAAGAGAGACCATTACATCGCACGATGCTAAGAAAGGGAAGTTAGAGAGAGAAATAAAGCGGCATGCCGTAGGCAGTACATAAGAAACTTTGTCACAGATAGTATTGGATGCGTGTGAGAAATATGTGAGAGCGAAATGAGTAAGAAGTTTATGAGTTATGTGACGGCGAACCTCAACAGGATGCGCAAGTCAAGAGCGTAATCGATGTATTCTCCCTTATGGCAAATAATGTTTTGAGTAGTGAGTGGTAACTGCCGTGAAAAATGTTGACAAAAGTACGAGAGTGTCCGAAGGGATCACTAGTGCGAAAGAGGGCACAAGGGTGAAAGGGTGTTTTGAAATAACACTAAGGTGATTGTAGTAGTGCCGAAAGATAGAAAGAAGGAACCTAATTAAGAGTATGGATCTTAATAGAGGTGACGTCAGAGTCAGGAGTATGTCTAGAAGAGGTAGAAACAACGTAGTCAAGGTACACGCTGAGTCTGATGTGGTAGGATTGAGAGAGTGCTAGGGTCTGATAAATAGTTAAACTGGATGGTGAGAAATTCCTCGAGTGAAGATCTGTGATGTTGATAGAGAAATTGGAAAAGAGGATATCTTTGAATTTGTGAAGAAGGAATATAGGACTGCTTGAGGGAATGAACGAGGAAACTGTGAAGGAAGCATTCATCCTGGAGTTTGTGGTAAGGAATGGTAAGACAGTGAGTGATTGGATGTGTAAGAGAAACCAGAACTGTATTAGAGGATGATGTACATCAGGTTTTATGTGGGTGCAAGAGCGTGTAGAGTGATTTTGTAACTGAAAAGACTTGGAAGGTGCAAGGAGTTTGGGCATGGCACGAGTATGTATGGAGTAAATGTATGGATAGTTTGTAGTGAAAAGCCACGATGAGGTTTGATGTGAAAACCATAAAAAGGATTAAGGTGTGAAGCATGGCAATTACCCAAAGGATACAAGGATGTCGGACACTCGGTGATATGAAAGGACTGACACAGTGATTGATAGGACTTTTGGAGATGAATAATAATTACTAGTAGGCTAAGGAGATACAGCCGAGCAATAAGAGCACCTTACTGGTCCAAAGGTGATATTTTGTATCTATAAATGTGATATATATGATTTTTAGTATGGAATGAAGATAGAATATGGGCGGCGAATGTAGTGCTAGAATCGGAGATCGGTGTTCTCAGTCTCGACTAACATCTACTTGTAGCTGGAGTGGGAATGATTGAAAGAATGTTGGATGGGAAAGGGATGAAATATGAAAAATCCTGATGGTCCTGAAGCGGGGTGAGAAAAGGCAGAATGTGAGGTGTGGGCGAGAAACTGTGCGTAAATGAGTTCGGATGGTTGGTATTTAATGATGGAATTTCACTTTTTAATGCGAAGGTTGATAGTTTTTAAATGGAACGTGATACCAAGGGGTGTGTGCGAAGGGGTGTGCTTAAAGTGAAAATGCGCATCGAGTTCGGATGGTTGGTATTGAATGATAGAATTTCACTTTTTAACATGAAGGTTGATAGTTTATAAATGAAACGTGATATCAAGGGGTGTGCTTGAAGAAAAAATGCGCATCGAGTGATGTGCGGTATCGGGTGTGGGGGTCCCTACGGGGACGATGTGTGTTATGGGGATGAGGTAGGTGGAAGGGATGAGACTGGTAGTTGGGGTGAGGTGGATTGTGGGGGTAAGGTTGGTGGTAAGGTGAAATTGGTGGTAGGAGTAATATTGGTGGTTCGGGAGAGATTGGAGGTGGGGTAAGACTGGTTGTGAGACGAGGTTGGTGGTGCGGATGAGGTTGGTGGTAGGGAATCAGGACGGTGTTAGGGATGAGGTTGGGGTGAAGTTGGTCTTGGGAATGATGAGGATGGTGATAGTGAGATTGGTTGTAGGGTGAAGTTGGAGGGGAGGGGTGTAGTTGGTGGTAGGGTTCAGGTTGGTGGTGTGGGTGAGGTTTGTGGATGGGCGAGGTGAATGGTGAGTGCAATGTCGAGTTGCGCTCCGGCAGTCGACGACAGCGGACGCACGGCTAGTTGGCTCCTGGAGATTATCCCCACCTCCTTAGTCAGTTACAGTGCTCAGTAGTCGCCCAGCTCTTAAGGAGGTAAGAAGTGTTTAACTATTACTCCCGGTTATAGTGCTGGCGTGTTTGTGTAGTGGTGGTTGAGGCCCGAGGGACCCTTTTTGCGAATCGGAGCCCTCCGCGGACAGGAGATTTTGATTAATTATTAATTAATCAAAATCGAAAAAAAAAAAAAAAAAATTTTGGAAAATATTTATCAGAAAATTTTCTGGCCATAGTGTTGTGTATGGTGTCGGACCAAAAATGGCCGAAAAACATTTTGAAAAAGTTAAGGGTGTGTCGGTCGAAAACGTAGTTGAAGACCTTCAGGCACCAAGAGACTTCAACGGTGGTGAATATGAGAAGAGTTCCCTCCATGGCGGCCAGGAGATCTCAACGGTGGTGCAAGATGGGAATAGACCTACAGTGGCCACAGAAGAGGTCAAGGGCGCGGAGAAGGCCGGGAAATGGTTATGGCCACTAACATCAGCGTCTGACACTGCGGACACGCATGCCGAAGATAAGACGGGGAGGAAGAGGACACGGAAGGATAATTCTTCCATTGATGAGACGGAAGAAGACCCTACGGAAAAGGGAGAGAACATTGCGACAGGTTGAGGGCGTACCTGGCGTGGTCTTGGGTATCCTGAGGTATGCATCCCCGCAACCACACGCAGCTGCAGAAGAGGAGACTGGCGACGATGCAGAGACTGGCTCTGCTGCGGGTCACTAAGACGTATCGAACGGTGTCGCACGAAGCGGGGAAGGTGCTTGCCGGAGCTATGCACCTGGACCTCGTTCTGAGGGAGAACGCCCTATGAAAGTATGAGGCGAAGAGGCAGGGGCTGGGGACACTTCCGAGTGACTCCGTCAGAGGATCGGCGAGACCCCGAACTTGTGGAAGAAGATAGTGAGAGAGGATTCAATAGAGGAGTGAAACAGACGGTGGGTGACGAGCCAGAAGGGCTCTACGTTGAGGAAGTTCTTCCCCACCGTCCAGTCGAGATTTGCTGCCACGTGGGTCCTCCTGGACTACTGGGTCTCGCAGATGCTGACGGGACACGGTGGGTTCCGGGGAAAGCTCAGTGAGCATAGAAGAGAAATCGACCCCCGGTGCTCCACCTGTGGAGTTCCAGAAACGGTAGAGCACGTGGTGCTCTCCTGCACCGCGATGGAAGGACACCGTGCCAGGTTGTCTAGGAAAACCGGGATCTTCGCCCTCACCGAGGAAGACTTCCCCCGCCTAGTGGAGGAGGACAACTACCCTCATTTCAGGGAGTTTGTCTACGGGTGGAAGGAGGTGGTCGGTCCTACGCACTTCACCATCAGCAGGATACGGCCACCCGGCGAGCCACCAGAGCATTCGCCGGAGGATGAGCCCCCAGAAGGAGGACAGGACTGAAGGATGCGGATCGCCCGGATGCGGACCGGACGGATGCGGCGGACAGGCGAGGCTGGACGGCACCGGACAGATGCAGACCGGCCAGGAGGACCTAAATGCTGCCCCAACAGTAAGATGCACATCCGTGCACTGGGCAGCACCACAGATGATCATTTTTATTTTATTGTCCTCCTTAATCATACAGATCCTCCCCAGGAGTTTGTATCATAAGATTTTTAATAAATAAAGAGTTGTTTTTTGGCAGTGGTGGGCGTGCGTATACCCAACGTATCAACCCGCCACTGCCGAAACCCCGTATGCCAGCAATGGCAGGTAGGGAAAAAAAAGAAAAAAAAAAAGGTTGAGGGCGAACCTTGTCAGGAAGATGGTCCCCCTGGATGTCCAGAACCACATTAATGGAAAGGTGAGGGACATCCTTGGCATCATTGTGGGATTGCAGGCCCAGTGGTCCACTCTACGATCGTGGAGTAGGTGGTTAATGAAACCCTGAATGGGGAGACTCTCCACCGGATCATCGCCAAAAAGGTTGCGGAGATTATCGCCCCCATGGTGGCAACATCGGTCAGTGATGCAATAGGAGGCGAGTACAACCGGAAGAAGAAAGAGTGGGTCTCCCCCACTCTTAATAGAGTCCAGGGCCTCATCGGGGACCTCCGTTTGAAGGACCAGGAGGCCGGCATATTGAGGCACGCGGCGGTGACCAGGGCGGAAGAGAGGAGGAGGAAGGTGGCGAAGGCCCCCAAGGAGCTCGAGAAGGCGGTCGCCGGACCTTCCGGAGTGGTCCCGTCCAAGAAGGAGGTTAGGAGCAAGTACGAGGGCCTCATGCCGGCCCCGATGCCCCAGAGGCGAAGTGATACGCCGTTATGCCGCGGGAAGAACATAGAGGTGGACTCCAGCGAAGAGGAAGAATCAAACTGGGAGGTGGTTCAGAAAAAGAAGAAGAAGAAGAAGCCAACCTCCTAGGAAGAAGGAGAGTTTCTGCCCTCTCCCCCTCCGGAAGAGAAGAAGAAGAAAAAGAGGTTAACCTTTGCTAATGTCCTGGCCCAGTGTCCCCGCGGGCCCGCAGATGCCCCGCCTACATCACACTTAAAGGAAAGGCGGCAGGGTGGGAGGCCGGGAAAATTCTTGAACAGCTCCCATCTCAAGAGAAAGTGAAGGAGATCGGCGCCAGTGTTGGGGTAGTCAGAGTGACGAAGACTGGTGCCGTCCTGGTCAGGACTGGAGTGGCTGACCAGGCCAGGAAGATTATGGAATGGGACGCCCTGAAGGAGAAGGGACCTGAGGCGAGGCTGGCGATGGCGAGAAGGCCTCGCCTGGAGCTGGGAGGCGTCCCCAACCACTGGGATGGGAGCGCACTTGAGAGTTACCTGTGAAGCAAGGGGGCGGTGAAAAAGCCGGAGGAAGAGAGTGCCAGGAGGGTGTGGTTGAGACCCTGCTTTTCCACACCCTTAAGGGGCGGGCTAACGAAGAAGTGTCCACCAGACGATGAGGCTCGCCCTAATGAACCTGACACCGAAGAACGTCATCAGAGGATGGTGGAGCTTGACCATTCGTGATTACCTCGACTCCCTACTCTGCTTAGTATGCCTTGAGCACGGCCACACTGCGAAGACCTGCGAGGGATATGGCGTGTAAATGGTGTCAAGACACCGGGCACAAAGTTATGGAATGCCCGGCAAAGGCGCGAGGCACCAGACCGCAGTGTAGGCATTGCAAGGCGAACGGCCGAGAGGGGAAGGAGCTGAACCATTGCGCGGGCAGCAGGGAGTGCCCGACGTACTTGGAGCTCATGTTCAAGCAGGTGAAGAGAACCCGATATGCGTAGGCTGCAGATTCTGGAGGTCAACATGGGCCGAAGACGAGTGGTCGCGGACGCGCTAAGAGCTCTCGCAAGGAAAGTTGACATCATGGCTATTCAAGAGCCGTGGTGCCAAGGAAATGTGGTCGCCGGATTCGGTGTCATGTCGAAGGTAGTCGCTATGGGCAGTGGAGGCCTAGAGCGATTGTGATAGTGAATCCAAACCTCGACGTTATGGAACTGAAGCAATTCACCACGGCGGATCAGGCGGCATGTTATGTCAGATGGGGGAGAACATCCTTCACCCTCGCGTCGTCATACATGCCGCCGAAGCAAAGAATAGAGAACGTGTCCGCCGTGGAGGCCACCGCACAACGCTACAGGAGTGTGGTGGTCTGTTCTGACACCAATTCGTGGAGCACGGCCTGGGGTTCGGTGCGCACAGACGCCAGAGGAAGAGTGGTGGACGAAACCATGGCGAGGTGCCAGCTCTTGGTCATGAACGAGCCCTCTGGCCCAACATTCGTTGGAGCCAGGAGCCAGAGCTGGATCGACGTTGCACTCGCCGCGGCCACCATGGCGAGGCGCATTGCGGACTGGACCCTGCGGTCTGACACGAGCTCCGACCACCGTGTCATAGCCTTCAGTGTGGTAGAGGAGGAAGGCGGAGTCTTACCAGTAGAGAATGGCTTCGAGACCCGAACGGCGAACTGGGGAGCTTTCTCCAGTGAACTGGAGGGAATAGTGGTCAAAAGAGAATGGGAAGAGATGGCGCCGATGGAAGGCGAGTCAGTCATTGACCGCAGAGTGGCGGAACTGACGGGCGCCATCACAGAAGCGGCCGATATGACCCTCCAGCGCCGCAGAGCGAGAGCGCGTCCGATCCCATGGTGGACGCCTGCCCTGACGCTCCTCAAGAGGGAGTACTACAGGGCCAGGCGCAGGTACCAGGAGTGCAGGGATGAGGAGAGGAGACCGGCACTCCGAGAGGAATCAAAAGCTAGGCACAGGGCATACCGAAACGGCGTGCGTCACCAGAAGAAGGTATCCTGGGACGAGTTCATCGTTAAAAAGTCGGAGAAGAATCCATGGGGAATCCCGTACAGGGTGGCACTGGGCAAGGTGAAGCCGCTGACTATGATGGCGGCTATCAGAGTGGGAGATGCCCAGGCAACCACCCTGGAGGAGACGGCCGAGATGTATATAAACTATACATAGCCCAGGGATCCGTCCCAGGATACGGAAGACGATAGAATGGTAAGACGCACCACGGAGTGCCCTCCAGGTACCGAGCATTGTCCACCATGGGATGTATGGGACCTTCGTCTTGCCGTGGATAGGCAGAGAACCAGAAGAGCTCCAGAACTCGACGGGATAGACGCCGCGATCTTGAAGAACAGCGCCCCCTCATTGAGGATGACCTTCTTGGTATCTTCAATGAGTGTCTGGACCAGGGGCGGTTTCCAAGAGGGTGGAAGATCGCGGACTTGAGACTCCTCTACAAGGCAGGAGGCAAGGATAAGGAGACGCCTAAGGCGTACTGGCCGATATGCCTCCTCCCGGTGATTAGTAAAGTCCTGGAGAGCCTGATCGTCACCAGCCTAAGGCCGGTCCTCGATGCGGCGAGTCATCCACGGCATTTCGGCTCGACCCGTGGCAAGGAAACAACAGATGCACTGCTGAGAGTGCGCAGGGACGTGGAAGAGAGGGCGGAGAAGTATGTCATGCTAGTACTGTTTGACATATCATCCGCCTTTGACAGTGTGTGGTGGCCCTGCGTACTCCAGTGGCTGCAGGAGTTTGACGCCCCCAGCAACCTGTACTCCCTCGTGGCTTCGTCGTCTCGTGGCGGAATGGTGCGTGAGGAGGAAGGTGAGTATGACCGCTGCCAAGACTCAGGCCATACTCTTGAGAGGCTCCACTGATAGGGCTCACCCTCTCATTTTGGATACCCAATGAGAGTCAGGCTTGGTGAGGAGGTGACGTAACTAGGGGTTAAGTTTAGGAGAGAATTCGACGCCACACCCATCTGGGATACCTAAAGGATAGGGTGACCCTATCATTCAACGGATGGAGAAGAATAGGGGGTGCATTCTGGGGCCTCAGAAAGCTAGCAACGATGACTATTTACAAAGGCGTGGTCTTTGGTATCCTGAGGTATGCATCACTGGCGTGGAGCCTAAACCTCACGCAGCTACAGAAGAGGAGACTGGCGACCATCCAGAGACTGGCCCTGATGCGAGTCACGAAGACGTACAGAACGGTGCAGGTGCTGGCGGGAGCGATGCCCCTGGACCTCATCCTGAAGGAGGATATGTTGGTGGATATATGAGGTGAAGAGGCAGGGGCTGTCGGCGCTCCCGGAGGGACTCCGAGAGAGAATCTGCGAGACCCCCAATTGATGGAAGAAGATGGTGAGGGAGGATACCATAGGAGAGTGGAATGGACGGTGGGTGGAAAGCCAAAAGGCCTCTACCTTGAGGACGTTTTTCCCCACCGTCCAGTCAAGATTGTCTGGGACATGGGTCCTCCCGGACTACTGGGTCTCGCAGATGCTGACAGGCCATGGCGGGTTCCAGGGGAAGCTCTGTGAGCATAAGATAGTGGTCGACCCCCTGTGCACGGCCTGTGGAGTCCCTGAGACAGCGGAACACGTAATCGTTTCCTGCACCGCGATGGAAAGACACCGTTCCAGGTTGTCAGATAAAACCGGGATATTCACCCTCGCCGAGAAGGACTTCCCCCAGTTGATGGAAGAAGCGAACTCGATGAAGAATGGAAGAATCCCTTCTTCAGGGAGTTCGTCTACGGGTGGAAGGACGTGGTCGGGCCTGCGCACTTCACCCTTGGCAGGGCCCGGCCCCTCGGCGAGCCACCAGATGAGGAGCCAGACGAGGAGGCCCCTCTGTGGATATAGAAGCGGAGGACCGGACGGATGTGGACTGGCCGGATGACCGGACGGATGCGACTGGCCGGATGACCGGACGGCTGCGGCGAACCGGGAGGACTGGACAGCATCCGGACGGATGCAGACCGGCCAGGAGGCCTAATGAGTTAATGAGCATAAAAAAATGAGTTGACGTAGAGCAGTGGTGGGTGAGTATCCCAACGCAACAACCCACCACAGCTGCACTCCATATGCCAGCAATGGCGGGAAGGGGGAATCCAGGAAAAAAAAAAAGGTTCCCAACACTAGGCCCTGTGAAAGCTAGTGTTCGACCAGTTGCTGGGGAGCTAGAAGGGTTCCTTGCCACGGCCTACCTAGACGACCTGGCAGTCATCGTGGCCGAGAACAGCAAAGTCAGACTGAAGTCGCAAGCGGAGAGGTGCGCCAGGCTCATTGCGGAATGGTGCGTGCGGAGGAAGCTGAGTTTGGCCGCAGCCAAGACCGAGGCCATACTCCTCAGAGGCTTCACTGACAGGGCGATTCACGAAGACTTACCGAACGGTGTCGCATGAGGCGGTACAGGTGCTAGCCGAAGCGATGCCCCTGGACCTCGTCCTGAAGGAAGACGCCTAAAGTATGAGGCGAAGAGACAGGGGCTAGCGCCGCTCCCGGTGGGACTCCGTCAAACGAACCATCATTCTACGGTAGAGAAAAAGGCTATGTAACAAGAAGGGTAAACTGGACCGCCTTTAAGAGTCAGCTGGAGGGATTGATTGTAGACGAGGACGGGGAGCGGATGGTGTCGGATGAAGATGACTCCATAGATAGCAAGTTTCAGGGGATTGCTGACATCATCCGGGACGCAGCCGAGCAATCCCTCCAAGGAAAGAAAATCAGGAAGAGACCGGTCCCATGGTGGACGCCGACCCTAACAATCCTCAAGAGACAGCTCTACAAGGCAAGGCGATCGTATCAGAGGTGCAGGTGCGAGGAGAGGCGTACTGCACTTCGGAACGAGTATAGGCGCAGGTCAGTTGCATACCGGAACACGGTTCGATCGGAAAAGAAATGATCCTGGAACGATTTCATCTCTGATTAATCAGAGAAGATCCCTGGAGTATGCCGTTCAGGGTGGCCTTTAGCAAATTTTTACCAATGCAGACAATAGCAGTCCTAAAGATTGGTGATGCAAAAGCGGGTTACAAAGAGGAGGCCGCACAGGATTTCATAGATAGTACATACCCCTGGGACGGGTCGATAACCAGGAACAAGAAATGGTCCGACGAACCACGAAGCAGGACAAACAACAGACAGAATGCGCTTCAAGACTCGACATTGTAAACATATCCATGCTGAAGGAAGCTATTCCAAAGGAAGCAAACGGCTGCTCAAGACTCTCGACGCTGCTTGGACAAGGGATACTTCCCAAGGAAGTGGGAAAATGCGGATTTGAGATCACTCTAAGCAGTCAACAAAGTCGTACAGACCATTATGCCTATTAACTGTGATGAGTAAAGTCCTGGAGACCCTCATGGTGACCAGCCTGCGACCCACATTAAGTAGACACCCATGGCGATACGGGTCAACGAAAGGCCGGGGAACCGCGGATGCTCTGATGCAGGTACGCAATGACGCCGAAGAGAGAGCGGAGTAGTAATAATGCTGCACGTAATGCTAGTGCTATTCCATATACTATCTACTTTCGACAGTGTGTTGTGGCCGAGCGTCCTACAGCAGCTACGAGCAGCCTGTATTCCCCGGTGAAGAGTTACCTCGACGACAGAAGAGTCACTATAAGGGGTAAATACTATAGATATGAGGACAGTGTAGTTCAGGGTTCAGTCTTAGGACCAGTAGAAGCTGATTTTCGACGAATTGCTCGGCGTCTTGGAAGAAGAGCGGTTCCCTGCCTCGGCATATGTGGACGACCTCGCTGCAATCGTATACTCGGATAGGAGAGCCGAGATCTCGGCAGAGACTGAGAGGTGTGCCAACTTGGTAGGAGGTTGGTGCGAGAGGAATAGGATAAGGATAAGTATAAGGATGGCCGCTGCTAAGACACAGGCCGTTCTTTTGAAAGGAAGGATTGATAGGGCTCACCTTATCAACATCAGTAGACAAGGACACAGGACAGGGGCAAGTGAGGTGGCCACTTACCTAGGAGTAAATATCGGAAGAAATATGGATATGACGCCTCACTTGGAACACCTTGTTTTTTATTTGTTGTTGGTTGGTGTTAGGGTGAGGTTGGCGGAGGGGGAGAGGTTTGTGGTGTGGGTGAGGTTGGTAGTGGAGGTGGGGTGGTTGGGGCGAGCCTGATGTTGGGGTGAGTTTGGTGTTAGGGTGAGGTTGGCGGTGGGGGAGAGGTTTGTGGTGTGGGTGAGGTTGATAGTGGAGGTGGGGTGGTTGGGGCGAGCCTGATGTTGGGGTGAGTTTGGTGGTAGGGTGAGGTTGGCGGTGGGGGAGAGGTTTGTGGTGTGGGTGAGGTTGGTAGTGGAGGTGGGGTGGTTGTGGCGAGGCTGATGTTGAGGTGAGGTTGGTGGTGGGTTGAGGTTGGCGGAGGGGGAGAGGTTTGTGGTGTGGGTGAGGTTGGTAGTGGAGGTGGGGTGGTTGGGGCGAGCCTGATGTTGGGGTGAGTTTGGTGGTAGGGTGAGGTTGGCGGTGGGGGAGAGGTTTGTGGTGTGGGTGAGGTTGGTAGTGGAGGTGGGGTGGTTGGGGCGAGCCTGATGTTGGGGTGAGTTTGGTGGTAGGGTGAGGTTGGCGGTGGGGGAGAGGTTTGTGGTGTGGGTGAGGTTGGTAGTGGAGGGAGTAGCGTTCCAGCCGTTGACGAGGAAGGACCTACGACTGATGCGCTCCTGGAGATTATCCCCACTTCGTTGTTGGAAATCTATGGTCAGTGTGCTTCCAGCTGCCAGAGAGGTAAGTCCAGTTTTTCCCCTTGTCCGAGTTTATCGCGACCTGGAGGGGGAGTGTTTGACTGGTTGAGACCCGAGGGACAATATTGCAAATCGGGACTCCCAGGGATCGTTTGAGCCTGCCTAATTAATAAAATATTAATTAGTCGGACTGGTGTGGACCATTGCATATTTTGAATTTTAAATAGCTTATAGTGAAGTGATTAGTGTAGTTAGACAAATTTTTTCTTCTGCCTCCTTAGTTATTTAAGGTGGGTAATATAAACCCGAAAGCAGAAGGAAAACAAACAAACAATAAAAAAGTTTTTATAAAGGATTGATAGGGCTCACCTTATCAACATCAGTAGACAAGGACACAGGACAGGGGCAAGTGAGGTGGCCACTTACCTAGGAGTAAATATCGGAAGAAATATGGATATGACGCCTCACTTGGAACACCTTGTTTTTTATTTGTTGTTGGTTGGTGTTAGGGTGAGGTTGGCGGTGGGGGAGAGGTTTGTGGTGTGGGTGAGGTTGGTAGTGGAGGTGGGGTGGTTGGGGCAAGCCTGATGTTGGGGTGAGTTTGGTGTTAGGGTGAGGTTGGCGGTGGGGGAGAGGTTTGTGGTGTGGGTGAGGTTGATAGTGGAGGTGGGGTGGTTGGGGCGAGCCTGATGTTGGGGTGTTTGGTGGTAGGGTGAGGTTGGCGGTGGGGGAGAGGTTTGTGGTGTGGGTGAGGTTGGTAGTGGAGGTGGGGTGGTTGTGGCGAGGCTGATGTTGAGGTGAGGTTGGTGGTGGGTTGAGGTTGGCGGAGGGGGAGAGGTTTGTGGTGTGGGTGAGGTTGGTAGTGAAGGTGGGGTGGTTGGGGCGAGCCTGATGTTGGGGTGAGTTTGGTGGTAGGGTGAGGTTGGCGGTGGGGGAGAGGTTTGTGGTGTAGGTGAGGTTGGTAGTGGAGGTGGGGTGGTTGGGGCGAGCCTGATGTTGGGGTGAGTTTGGTGGTAGGGTGAGGTTGGCGGTGGGGGAGAGGTTTGTGGTGTGGGTGAGGTTGGTAGTGGAGGGAGTAGCGTTCCAGCCGTTGACGAGGAAGGACCTACGACTGATGCGCTCCTGGAGATTATCCCCACTTCGTTGTTGGAAATCTATGGTCAGTGTGCTTCCAGCTGCCAGAGAGGTAAGTCCAGTTTTTCCTCTTGTCCGAGTTTATCGCCACCTGGAGGGGGAGTGTTTGACTGGTTGAGACCCGAGTGACAATATTGCAAATCGGGACTCCCAGGGATCGTTTGAGCCTGCCTAATTAATAAAATATTAATTAGTCGGACTGGTGTGGATCATTGCATATTTTGAATTTTAAATAGCTTATAGTGAAGTGATTAGTGTAGTTAGACAAATTTTTTCTTCTGCCTCCTTAGTTATTTAAGGTGGGTAATATAAACCCGAAAGCAGAAGGAAAACAAACAAACAATAAAAAAGTTTTTATAAAAATCATAAAATTACGTAAGAAATTACGTAATGGATAAAAATAAAAAAGATCTTACAGGAGGCAAAAAAACGGAAAAAAAATTAACGGACGTTAAAGAAGAGGTTAAAAAAGTAATATTGGGAAAGGAAAAAAACCCAAAAGTAACGGAAGAAAACAAGATGGCGGCCGAGGAAAGTGACAAAATGTAATACCTAGAGACGGAAAGAAACACAATGGGCGAAGAGGAACCGAGCCCGATGACGAAGTTCGTGGAACAGGTCACTGGTGAAGGGACCAGCAAAATGGTCATGCAGTTCACCAGTTGTAGTGACATGAACGATGGTATAGATACTGAAAGGGAAAAAATAATTTCCAGCCCCAGCTCGAAGAAAAAGAAGAGACTGAGGGAGGTAACTCCTCCCCTACTCTCCTACGAGGATAGCCCAAGTGATAGGGCAAGAATAATTCAGGAGAAAATGAGGCACTACTTGGAAAGGGCAAGAAACACCATATCCAAGGAAAACAAGAATATATCAACGCGAGTGTCTCCAGCCTTCGTGATATCATCCTCGAACTGGAGACTGAGAGGTCGGTAATCTCTGCGTTGGTAAAGCATGTTGTGAGGGAGGTCCTCTGTACAGAAGAGCTTCACCAGATGGTAGCAACGAAAGTTAAAGAAATAATAGCCCCGAAAATAGGAAGAGAGAGAGTGCAGAAGCCGAAAGGAGAGAATATGACCCCCAGGCAGACAGAACCAGAACCTGGGACGTCAAGGACGGAAAGCAAATACGCCGGGGCGGTACCAGCGCCGATGCCTCAAAGAACCTGCAAGACAGGCCAGATATGTAGAGGCAGGAACATGGCTACGGCTACGGAGGATGAGACTGAGGAAGAGCCATACACGACGGTGGAGAATAAGAAGAAGAAGAGGAAAGGGGAAAAGCAAACCCAAAACCAAACCTGGAACCTTGTACGGCGAAACCAAAAACTATGGCAGAGATTGTGAAATCCCTACCAACAAAACCGAGCAACGTAAAGGCGCCGGTTTATATTACTATTGGCGCCGTAGGGAAAACATCGTCAGAAGTGTTGGATCAACTCCCGTTCCCGACGGAGCTGGGAGTCGGAGTGAAGCTTATAAGAGCCACTAAGGCCGATGGTGTATTGGTAAGGGTAGAGGACAGAGAAGCGGGAGATAAGGTGGTGGCCTGGCAGAAGCTGAAGGATGCTGGCCTTCAGGCCAAAGCTGCCAGTAGAAGATGGCCAAAGATGGAGGTGCGAGGAGTTCCCAACGGATGGAACGAAGAAAAGCTTATGGAAACGATAAAAGAAAGAGTGAGGAGCAAAGGAATAGATGTACAGGACCAACAATTGAGGATCCTGTATGGGAGACAGGCCAGAATGGGGTTTACCAAAACCTGGGTGATCGAATTGGATCCCCAGATAAGATACGCCCTACACAGCGAGGAAGTGATAGTCGGAGGATGGTGGACCCTCACCTTCCTAGACACCCTCGACGCCCCGAGATGCCTGCAGTGTCAGGGATACGGACATTCCAAGGCAACCTGCAAACAGGAGGGAGTGACATGCAGGTGGTGTGCGGGATTGGGGCACTTAGCAAAGGAATGCCCCAACAGGACCGCAGGTGAGAAATCCACCTGCAGTAACTGCAAGAAAGGAAACTTAAAGAGCATAAGGCACCAGGCAGGTAGCCGGGACTGTCCGGTTCATTGTAAGGAGTCCCAGAACCTCGCGAAGAGAACGCGATATGATTGAGGAACTGAGAGTTCTCCAGGTAAACATGGGGCGGAGACGCATGGTGGCGGAGGAGTTGAGGGCCCTCTCCCACCGATATGACATTATGGCGGTCCAGGAGCCGTGCTGCCGGAGAAATGTGGTTAGGGGCTTTGGTCTGACATCGAGGGTGATAGCGCTGGGCAGTGCAGAGAGGAGGCCCAGGGCTGCGGTGGTCATCACCAACCAGACCCTTGATGTGATGGAGCTGCGGCAGCATATCACTGCGGACATGGCCTCATGCCTGATAAAGTGGAGAGGTGTGACCTTCGCGCTAACGTCGGCATACCTCTCTGACAGGATAAATATAGAGGAAGGAATCGGGGCCATGCAGGGTATAGTTGCCGCATACAGGAAGGTAATCATCTGCTCCGACACCAACGCCTGGAACACGGTCTGGGGTTCCACGAGAACAGATAGAAGAGGAGAGAGCCTTGGCGGGTTTATTAATAGTCAACAGCTGGTGGTCATCAATGAGCTCTCTAGCACACCAACGTTCGAGGGGCCCAGGGGACACAGCTGGATTGATGTGACGATCGCGTCGCCCGCCATGGCGAGATATGTTAAGAGGTGGACCCTCAGACCAGAGACGAGTTCAGACCACACGGCCATAGCCTTCGGCCTCACTAGAGATGGGGCCGACGAACCATCGTACTACGGTGGGGAAAAGGGCTATGTAACTAGAAGGGCGAACTGGACCGCCTTTAGGAGTCACCTGGAGGGATTGCTGGTGAATGATGAGTGGGAGCGGATGATGTCGGACCAGGATGATTCGATTGATGCCGAAGTCGGTCGTCTCACCGACATCATCCGGGACGCAGCGGAGCAATCCCTTCGGAAGAAGACAGCGGTGAGAAGACCGGTCCCATGGTGAACGCCGGGCCTAACCACCCTCAAGAGACAGATCTACAGGGCTCGGCGGTTGTACCAGAAGTGCAGGTGTGAAGAGCGACGCACTGCACTTCGGGATGAGTACAAGCGCAGGTTAGCTGCCTACCGCAACGTGGTCCGCGCGGAAAAAAGGAAGTCCTGGGAGGAGTTCTTAACGGAAGAAGCCGGGAAAAACCCCTGGGGTATACCGTACAGGGTCGCATTGGGAAAGCTCTCGCCCATGCAGACTATAGCGGCCCTAAGGATTGGAGATGAAAGAGCGGTCTCCATGGAGGAGTCTGCACAGATATTCATCCGAAGCACATACCCCAGGGATGACCCGAACCAGGACTCCCAGGAGCAGGAGATAATCCGACGGACCACGGAATACCCGCCTGGTACTGACATGTGCCCACCATGGGACATCTGGGACATCCGTACAGCCGTGGGCAAGCAGCACACGGGACGCGCTCCAGGACTGGACAAGGTGGACGCCTCCATGCTGAAGGAAGCTATCCCTTACATCGAGGAACGGATGTTGAAATTATATAACGCCTGCTTGGACAGGGGATGCTTCCCGAGGCAATGGAGGATCGCAGATTTGAGATTGCTCTACAAGGGAGGGGGCAAAGATAAGGAGCTACCTAGCTCCTACAGGCCTATCTGTCTTCTCCCTGTGATGAGCAAAGTCCTGGAGGGCCTCATTGTGACCAGCCTGCGACCCACACTCAACCGGGCCAGTCACCCACGGCAGTACGGATCGACAAAAGGCCGGGGAACCGCAGACGCACTGCTGCAAGTACGCAATGACGCAGAGGCGAGGGCGGAGAAGTATGTCATGCTAGTCCTATTTGACATATCATCCGCCTTCGACAGTGTGTGGTGGCCGAGCGTCCTTCAGCAGCTCCAGAGATATGAAGCACCGAGCAATATTTACGCCCTGGTAAAGAGCTACCTCGAGGACAGACGAGTCACGGTCCGGGGTAGCTACCACAAGCACGTGGACAGGGTGGAACGTGGATGCCCACAGGGCTCGGTCTTGGGACCGGCCCTGTGGAAGTTGGTATTCGACGAATTGCTCGGTGTATTGGAGGAAGAGCGGTTCCCTGCCACGGCATATGTGGACGACCTCGCGGCAATAGTGTACTCGAATAGCAGGGCCGGGATCTCGGCAGAGGCAGAGAGATGTGCCAACTTGGTAGGAGCTTGGTGCGAGAGGAAGATGATGAGGATGGCCGCCGCTAAGACACAGGCCGTTCTTTTGAAAGGAAGAACAGATAGGGCTCACCCTATCAACATCAGCGTGCAAGGCAGCAGGATAAGGGCAAGTGAGGAGGTCACTTACCTAGGAATAAGAATTGGAAAACATTTGGATGTGACACCTCACTTGAACCACCTAGCAACGAGGGTGAGCCAAACACTGAACGGTCTCAGTCGAATTGGCGGTGCTTTCTGGGGCCTCAGATACCCAGTGAGTATGATAATATACAAGGGAGTCGTACTGGGTATCATGAGGTACGCATCCCCCTTTTGGAGCAGGAACCTCTCGCAGAGACAGAAGAACAAGTTGGCAACGGCTCAGAGAACGGCTCTGCTAAGAGTGACCAGGGCGTATCGGACGACATCACACGAGGAGGTGCAGATCTTAGCGGGAGGTATACCCCTTGACCTCCTGCTGAGAGAAGATGCTATCAAGTTTGAAGTCAATTGAAGAGGCTTGGCAGCTCTCCCGGAGACACTATAAGTGAGGATCCAGGCGAACCCCAACAAATGGAAAGATGAGGTAAGGAAGGACTCACTGACGGAATGGAATGGACGGTGGGTGATATCCGAAAAAGGAAGCACCCTTAGGAAATACTTCCCCACCGTCGAATCAAGATTAAAGGCCAAGTGGGTCCTTCCCGATTATTGGATGTCACAGATCCTCACGGGGCATGGGGGTTTCAGATGGAAACTAGCACAACATGGATATGACCTGGACCCCCATTGCCCCAGCTGCGGAGTCCCGGAGACTGCCGAGCACGTGGTAGCATCCTGCATCACATACGACACCCTGAGGACGAGGTTGTCCACAAAGACCGGTATATACGCGATAACCGAAGACGTGTTCCCCGAGCTAGTGGAGGAGGAGAACTACACAAGCTTCAGGGAGTTCGTATACGGATGGAAAGAGGCCGTAGGATCGGCCCACTTCATGATTACGAGAAGAGGAAGGCCACCGGGAAGACCGCCGGACCAACCTATGGAGGACTCCAAGGACGAGGGTTAAAAGAGGGAAAGAAGACGAGGAAAGGATAAGGTGTAGCCCTAAGGTGTACAACCGTGCACCGGGCTACACCATAGTTCCGGTTTAATAAAGATTTAAAAAAAAAAAAAATATTGGTAAGAAGTTGCCATGAGTGGTGAACCCCCAAAACCTGTATGCCGTTGGCAGGAAAGGTGGTAAAAAAAAAAAAAAAAAAAAAAAAAAAAAAAAAAAAAAAAAAAGGTTGGTAGTGGAGGTGGGGTGGTTGGGGCGAGGCTGGTGTTGGTGTGAGGTTGGTGGTAGGGTGAGGTTGGCGGAGGGGGAGAGGTTTGTGGTGTGGATAAGGTTGGTAGTGGAGGTAAGGTGGTTGGGGCGAGGCTGGTGTTGGGGTGAGGTTGGCGGTGGGGGAGAGGTTTGTGGTGTGGATGAGGTTGGTAGTGGAGGTGGGGTGGTTGGGGCGAGGCTGATGTTGGGGTGAGGTTGGTGGTAGGGTGAGGTTGGCGTTGGGGGAGAGGTTTGTGGTGTCGGTGAGGTTGGTAGTGGAGGTGGGGTGGTTGGGGCGAGGCTGATGTTGGGGTGAGGTTGGTGTTAGGGTGAGGTTTGTGGTGTGGGTGAGGTTGGTAAAGGAGGTGGGGTGGTTGGGGCGAGCCTGATGTTGGGGTGAGTTTGGTGGTAGGGTGAGGTTGGCGGTGGGGGAGAGGTTTGTGGTGTGGGTGAGGTTGGTAGTGGAGGTGGGGTGGTTGGGGCGAGGCTGATGTTGGGGTGAGGTGGTGGTAGGGTGAGGTTGGCGGTGGGGGAGAGGTTTGTGGTGTGGATGAGGTTGGTAGTGGAGGTAAGGTGGTTGGGGCGAGGATGGTGTTGGGGTGAGGTTGGTGGTAGGGTGAGGTTGGCGGTGGGGGAGAGGTTTGTGGTGTGGGTGAGGTTGGTAGTGAAGGTGGGGTGGTTGGGGCGAGGCTGATGTTGGGGTGAGGTTGGTGGTAGGGTGAGGTTGGCGGTGGGGGAGAGGTTTGTGGTGTGGGTGAGGTTGGTAGTGGAGGTGGGGTGGTTGGGACGAGGCTGATGTTGGGGTGAGGTTGGTGGTGGTGGATCAGGTCGGTGTTTAGGTTAGGGATGAGATTGTACGTGGGAATGATGTAGATGGTGGTAGTGCGGCTGGTGGAGGTCACCCCAATCTCCTAACAACCTTTTTTTTTCCCCCTACCTGCCATTGCTGGCATACGGGGTTCGGCAGTGGCTGGTTGATACGTTGGGTTTACGCACAACCATCACTGCCAAACAACAACTCTTTATTAAAAAATTTCTTATTCTACATCATGGTGGGGGGTACCATTTAATTTGGGGGGTACAATTTTATAATTAAAATTATTCAGTGGTGCTGCCCGGTGCACGGATGTGCACCTTAATGATGGGACAATACCTTTTAAGCCTCCTGGCCGGCCAGCATCCGTCCGGGTGCTCCCCAGCCTCCCTGGTCCGCCGCATCCGTCCGGTCACCATCCGGCCAGTCTGCATCTGTCCGGTCTCCCTCTCGTTCCTCCCGGGGTTGCTCGTCGTCTGGTGGCTCGCCGGGTGGCCGGATCCTGGTGATGGTGAAGTGTGCAGTCCCGACCACCTCCTTCCACCCGTACACAAATTCCCTGAAATAAGGGTAAGTGTGCTCCTCCATGAGACGGGGAAAGTCTTCTTCGGCGAGGACGAAGATCCCGGTCTTCCTCGACAACCTGGCACGGTGTCCTTCCATCGCGGTGCAGGAGAGTACCACATGCTATGCCGTCTGAGGGACCCCACATGCGGGGCACCGGGGGCGATATCTCTCCTATACTCACTCAACTTTCCCCGGAACCCGCCGAGTTCTGTTAGGACCTGCGAGACTCAGTAGTCCGGAAGAACCCATGTCGCCGCCAATCTCGACAGGACGGTGGGGAAGAACTTCCTCAAGGTCGAGACCTTCTGGCTGGTCGCCCACCGTCTATTCCACTCTTCAATGAAGTCCTCCCTTACTATCTACCTCCACATGTTCGGGGTCTCGCCGATCCTCTGTTGGAGTCCTCCGGGAGCGCCGCTAGCCCCTTCCTCTTCACCTAGTATTTTAGATTGTCCTCCCTCAGTACGAGATCAAGGAGCATCGCTCCGGCAAGCACCTGCACCGCCTCATGCGACACCTTTCTATAGGTCTTCGTGACTCATACCAGAGCCAATCTCTGAATCGTCGCCAATCTCCTCTTCTGCAGCTGCGTGAGGTTGCGCCTCCACGCCGGGGATGCATACCTCAGGATACCCAAGACCACGCCTTTGTAAATAGTCATCATTCCTGGCTACCTGAGGCCCGAGAATGCACCCCCTGCATCTACCGTATCCTGGTACGGATCATCCCTGAGGTATGTATAGTCTATATACATGGCGGCCGTCTCCTCTAAGGTGGTTGCCTGGGCATCTCCCACTCTGATAGCCGCCTTCATGGTCAGCGGCTTCACCTTGCCCTGTGCCACCCTTTACGGGATACCCCAGGGATTCTTCTCCGACTCCTTGACGATGAACCCGTCCCAGGATTCCTTCTTCTGATGACGCACGCCGATTCGGTATGCCCTATACACCACCTTAGATTCCTTTCGGAGTGCAAATCTCCTCTCCTCATCCCTGCACTCGTCCGCGACCACTCGTCTTCGGCCCATGTTGACCTGCAGAATCTGCAGCCTACGCATACCGGGTTCCCTTCGCCTGCTTGATCATCAGCTCCAAGTACGACGGGCACTACCTGCTACCCGCGCAGTGATGGAGCTCTTTCCCCTCTCTGCCGTTGGCCTTGCAATGCCTAAACGTGGGTCTATTACCTCTCGCCTTTGCCGGGCAGTCCACAATCTTGTGCCCGGTCTCATCGCACCACCTGCACGCTATTTCCTTCGTCGTGCAGGCCTTTGCCGGGTGGCCGTGCTCAAGGCATACCAAACAGAGCAGGGGGTCGAGGTAGTCTCTGATGAACAAACACCACCATCCGCCGCTCACGTCTTCCAATGTCAGGGTCATCAGGGCGAGCCTCATCGTCTGGTGAACTTCAAAGACCCAGTTTTTGGTCAGCCCGCCCCTCGCGGGAGTGGAAAAGCAGGGTCTCATCCACTCCCTCCTGTCTCTCTCTTCCTTCGGTTTCTCCAGAGTCGTCTTGCTCCAGACGTTACCTTCTAGAATGGTACTGTCCCAGTGCCTTGGGACGCCTCTTACTTCTAGGCGGGGCCTTCTCGCCACTGCGAGTTTCGCCTCCAGCCCCTTTACCTTCAAGGCATCCCAGTCCAGCAGCCTCTTCGCCTGGTCCGCCTCTTCTGTCCTCACCAGGACGGTGCCAGTTCTCGTCTTCCTAACCACGCTGACTCTGGCGCCGATCTTCTTGAGTTCCTCCTGGGACGGGAGCTGGTGGTAGATCTCTTCAGCCTTCCACCCTACTGTGTTTCCCTTTAGGGTCACATAGGTAGCGGTGTCCTCTGGTCTCCTCGGCACAGCAGGAACGCTCGCCAGGACACCAGCGAATGTTATTATCCTTGGTTTTTTTGTTCTTCTCTTCTCCTTCATCCTTGGAGGTCGGCTGCTTAGTCTTCTTCTTCCCTTTCTTTTTCCCTTTTACCTCTTCCCAGGGTATGGCTTCCTCGTCGCTGGAGTCCCCAGCCATATTTCTCCTGCGGCATATTTCTGTTGCGCTTCTTCTCTGGTGCATGGGGGCCGGCTGAAGGCCATGATACTTACCTCCCTCCTTCTTGCGCGGGGACACTCCGGAATGTCCGGCGACCGGCTTCTCGGGCTCCTTTGGGGCCTTCGCCGCCTTCTTCCTCCTCTCCTCCGCCCTTGTCTCCGTGGTGTGCCTTAATATGCCAGCCTCCTGGTCCTTTGGGCGGAGGTCCCCAATGATCCCCTGTTCTATTCAGAGTGGGGGAGACCCACTCCTTCTTCTTCATATCATATGCCATTCCTATGGCCTCGCTGATCGAGGTTGCCACCACAGGGGCGATTATCTCCGACACCTTGCTAGTGATAATTTCGTGCAAGATGTCCTTGTACAGGCCCTCCTCTACCACCTCTCTGACAATCGCGGGGACTATATTCCACTGGGCCTGAAGGCCCACAACTACTCCCGCCAGGTCACGAACCAGGCCATTATATGGACATATATCTGGACCTCCTGGGATAAACTCTTTCTGGCCATGTATGCCCTAACCAGGTCCTGGACCCTCTCTGCTTTGTTAATGGGCGATCCCTCTTCTGTTGGGGAGTTACTCTCCGCCCTGGGCTTCTTACTTTTTCTCCCAGGACCCTTCTTGTCCTCCGCGTCTGTGTCCGCTGTGTCGGCTTTCGAGGGTTATCTAGGGCTACCACCTCCTCTGTGGCCATTGAAGGTCTATTTCCATCCTGAACCAGCGTTGAGGTCTCCAGGCCACCATGGAGGGAACTCTTCCCCTCTTCACCACCATTGAAGTCTCCTGGTCGCTGAAAATCTTCTACGGTATTTCTGGCCGGCACCTCCGTCACTTTTCCGAAATGTTTTTCGGCCATATTTCGTTCAACACACTGTACTACACTTGGAACTAAAAATGTTCGAAAAATCTTTTCCAAAAAAATTTTATTTTAATTTTTGTTTTTGATTAATTTTTAAATTAATCAAAAACTCCAGTCCGTGGAGGGCTCCGACTCGCAAAATGTCCCTCGGGCCTCAACCACCACAACAAAAACACACCAGCGCACTAACAGTGAGAGCAACGTAAAAACACAACTTACCTCGGCGCTGTCCAAACGTAGACTGATTGCAGTTTGTAAGTTCTAGAGTGAGGATAATCCCCAGGAGCTCCTTAGACGAAAGGTTCTTCCTCATCAAAGGCTGGAGCGCTACAATCAACCTCACCACCACCAATCTCATCCACATCATCTACCTCGCTTCATCACCAATTTTTTTTTTGTCCCCCTAGTGCCATTTCTGGCATACGGGATTCGACAGTAGCGGGTTGCGTTGTGTTTACGCACGCCAACTAGTGCCAAAAATCAACTTCAACTCAACTCTTTTTTGTTCTTCTCTTTATTCGTATAATATACATAACTCGGGGGGGGGGAGGTGATATATATTTGGGGGGTTACATAATTTAATTTCCCGTGGTGCTGCCCGGTGCACGGATGTGCACCTTACAGTTGGGGCAGCAGCTTATAGGCCTCCTGGCCTCCTGGTCTGGTCACATTCGTCTCTCTCCTTCGGGGGCTCCTCATCTGGTGGCTCGGCGGCAGGTGATCGAATCCTGCCAAGGTTGCAGTGTGCAGGCCCAATACTTCCTTCCACCCGTAGATAAATTCCCTGAAGAAGGGATAATTATCCTTCTCAATTAGACGGGGGAAGTCATCCTCGGCGAAAGACGGATGAACGTAAAGGATAAAGTGCAGCACCAAGGTGCATCCCAGTAGCAACGTAAATAAAGATTTTTAAAAAAATAATAAACCTGTTAAAATTGCCTAGAGTGGTGAACCCCCACTCCAGGTAAAAAAACCTGTATGCCATTAGCAGAAAGGAAGGAAAAATGGTTGGGGTGAGGTTGGTGGTAGGGTGAGGTTGGCGGTGGGGGAGAGGTTTGTGGTCTGGGTGAGGTTGGTAGCGTAGGTGGGGTAGTTGGGGCGAGGCTGATGTTGGAGTGAGGTTGGTGGTGGGGGATCGGGTCGGTGTTTAGGTTAGGGATGATATTGGGGTGAGGTTGGACCTGGGAATGACGTAGGTGGAGGTAGAGAGGCTGGTGGTGGGGTGAAGTTGATGGTGGGTGTGGTTGGTGGTGGGATCGTAGCAGAATGGTGCATAAGGAGAAAGCTGAGTATGGCCGCTGCCAAGACCCAGGCCATACTCCTCAGAGACTCCACTGACAGGACTTTGCAGAACAGCTGGGTTTTGCAGATGCTGACGGGACACGGTGGGTTCAAGGGAGAGCTCAGTGAGCATAGAAGAGAAATCCACCCCCGGTGACCCACCTGTGGAGTCCCAGAAACGGTAGAGCACGTGGTGCTCTCCTGCGCCTAGATGGAAGGACACCGTGCCAGGTTGTCGAGGAAAACCGGGATCTTCGCCCTCGCCGAGGAAGATTTCCCCCGCCTGGTGGAGGAGGAGAATTACCCTCATTTCAGGGAGTTTGTCTACGGGTGAAAGGAGGTGGTCGGTCCTGCGCACTTCACCATCAGCAGGAAACGGCCACCCAGCGAGCCACCAGACTACGAGTCACCCCAGGAGGAGAGAGAGGAAGACAGGGATGCAGACTGGCCGGACGGATGCGGCGGGCCAGGAAGGCTGGACGGCACCCGGACGGATGCAGACCGGCCAGGAGGTCTAAAAGGTGCTGCCCCATCGGTAAGGTGCACATCTGTGCACTGGGCAGCACCACAGATTATTATTTTTATTTTTTATCAATTGTTCCCACGAGAATTACACATCCCCCCCCCCCATAGACTATGTATAATAAGAAAGTTTAAATAAAGAGTTGTTTTTTTTGTCAGTGGCGGGCGTGTTAACCCCAACGCATCAACCCACCACTGCCGAAACCCCGCATGCCAGTGATGGCAGGAAGGGGGAAGAAAAAAAAAAGAAAAAAAGGTTGGTGGTGGGATTGAGGTTGGTGGTGTGGGTGCGGTTTGTGGAGGGTTGAGGGGGATGGTGAGTGCAATGTCGATGCTGGGCTTAAGGGATACGTACATGCCAAGGTTGCAGTGTGCAGGCCCGACATTTCCTTCCACCCGTAGATAAATTCCCTCAAGAATGGTTAATTATCCTTCGCCATCAGATGGGGGAAGTCTACCTCGGCGAGAGCGAAGATTCCGGTTTTCCTTGACAACCTGGCTCGGTGTCCTTCGAGTGCGGTGCATGTGACCACTACGTGCTCCCCCGTCCCAGGGACTCCACAGGTGGGACACCGGGGTCGATATTTCTCCTAAGCTCACTGAGCTTTCCCCGGAATCCACCGTGTCCTGTCAGAATCCGCGAGACCCAGTAGTCAGGAAGGACACATGTGGCTGCCAATCTCAACTGGACGGTGGGGAAGAACTTCCTCTAGGTTGAGCCCTTCTGGCTGGGAACCCACCGTCCATTCCACTCCTCAATGGAGTCCTCCCTCAGCATCTTCTTCCACCTGCTGGGGTCTCGCAGATCCTCTGTCGGAGTCCCTTCGGGAGCGCCACTGCCCTCTCCCTCTTCACCTTGTTGTTCAAGGCATCCTCCTTCAGGACTCGCAGCAGAGGCCAGTCTCTGAATGGTGGCCAGTCTCCTCTTCTGCTGCTGCGTGAGATTAGGGCTCCACGCCAGGGATGCATACCTCAGGATACCCAATACCACGCCTTTGTAAATAGTCATCGTTCCTGGCTACCTGAGGCCCCAGAATGCACCCCCTATTCTTCTCCATCCGTTGAGTGATAGAGTCACCCTATCCTTCAGGTATTCCAAGTGGGTGTGGCGTCGAAGTTTCTCCTAAACTTTACGCCTAGGTACGTCACCTCCTCACCCAGTCTAACTCTCTGTCCCTGAATATCCAGTATGATAGGGTGAGCCCTGTCAGTGGAGCCTCTGAGGAGTAAGGCCTGAGTCTTGGCTGCGACCATACTCAACTTCCTCCTCACGCACCATGCACGAGACTCGCGCACCTCTCCGCTTGCGTCTTCAATCTGGCTCTGCTGTTCTCGGCCACGATGACTGCCAGGTCGTCGATGTAGGCCTTGGCAAACAACTCTTCCTCTTCTAGCTCCCCCAGCAATTGGTCGAAAACAAGCTTCCAGAGGGCTAGCCCAAGTACCGACCCTTGTGGGCATCCTCTTTCTATCCTCCTCTCCCCCTCACAGTAGCTACCTCTAATCCGGACACTCCTGCCACTAAGGTAGCTATTGACGAGGGAGTACAAATTGCTGGGGGTGTCGAACTGCTGCAGCCGGTGTAGGACCCTGGGCCCCCATACGTTGTCGAAGGCGAAGGATATGTCAAACAGCACGAGCATGACATACTTCTCCTCCTTCTCTTCCACATCCCTGCACATTATCAGCAGTGTATATGTGGTTCCCTCGCCACGGGTCGAGCCGAACTGCGGTGGGTGACTGGCTGCGGTGAAGACCGGCCTTAGGCTGGTAACAATCAGGCTCTCCAGGACTTTGCTAGGAGGAGGCATATCGGCCTTACGCCTTAGGCGACTCCCTATCCTTGCCTTCTCCTTTGTAGAGTCTAAAAGATTCCCAAAGGTCATCCTCAATGAGGAGTCACTGTTCTTCAGTTCGCGGCGTCTATTCCGTCGGCTCCTGCGGCTCTGCAGATCCTCTGGTTCCCCACGGCAAGGCGAAAGTCCCATATATAGCTTGGTGGACAATAATCGATACCTGAGACAGCAATGTGGCACGATCATCTCTGGCCTACTCACGGAAACGTTAAGAATTTTGTGAAGTTGACCAAAAGTGCAAAAAAAGAAGTCTTCGACTATTCGAGTGCACGACGGTTACCCGTTTCTCAGACCTGAAGAACCAGCAAAGTTGCTTGCAAATTACTATAACCATGATATAACTCTCGGACTTAATCATGAATAGTGGGAGCTATTTCATATTCTCCAGTATTAAGAAAGTGAAAACCTTCCTGAGGGTGACGAACGGAAATCGCAAATCTGAACTGGACTTGAAACTATAATCCTGAAGCAGATAAAGCAGGGCTCTAAAGGCACCTCAGTCTTCTGCCACACCTTGTAAAAATATTCGAGAAGATCATTTTAATTAATCTAAAAGATTTTTATGAGAAGAACTTATATCCTACGGACAAACAGGCTTTTAATCGCTCCTCAGGACAGAACACCAAACCACATCGTGCAACTTCAGACTAAGGTATGCAGAGACCTCGATAATAGTACAGCGACAGGTATGACCTCAATAGATAAATGATTACGTACCTCACAGCATCCTACTTCGTAAGCTAGTGGATTTTGAGTGTTCTGAGCAGCATTCCTGTGTACGTGTTTGAGACATAATATCAATATTGATTGCCAACAGTCTGTATGAAATGCTTATAATAAATACTGAAACGCCTTCGGGCTCTTATCCAAGTGAGTCGAGCTTCAAGTAGCTTTATAGGATCAAGCGGATGACAAGCCCAATCTACTTGAGTTGTCTATTCTCCAAAAAGGTTTTGATTTCCGGTACTTCTAGGTGTTCTGTCATCATATTGTTTCTAATACTATCCCTCCTAGTTCCCCCATCAATGAAGGAACCTCATTTCTGATTCAGTTATGTCTGTCCACCACAATCCAGCTTTCTCCACCACAAGAGACAATAGGTATGCGTACGTGCATCTTGGCTTGTATCGTATCCACTTCCCGGTAGCCGAGGATACTGTGATCATGTCTGATTCCAATTACAATACAAGCATTCAGATTTTATGAATCTCATCTATAAAATTTACAAACAAGAGAGGGCATAAATTATCTTCCTGTCTAACTCCTATCGCAATTCTGAGCAGTTTATCTTTTCCACTCCAGTGGCTCCATGATAGGTTGATTATACGGCGTCAATTTATTTTTCGCTAGAAGGATCTTATGGATTCGCGATGGTCCTCACTAAGTTTTTTTTATCAAATCCACCTAAGAGCGTTTCTTGGCCTTGCTTCCTTACATTACTAGCTGTTGGATAGATTTGAAGCTTACCTTCGTTCATATCCTAGAGGTAAGCTTTCCAGACAAGGTTCTTTCGAGCGACTAATTGTTGGAGGTCATCTTTCCACTAGAAAGTTTTTTCTTCCCAAATATTGCATTTACAACTTCCATAATACAGAACTTTAAAGACTTCCAGATCTTTTTTAGATCTCCATTGAAGGCGTTACTATTAATTAGTTTTCTAAGCCCTCCATATAGAGCACCTCTCTTCTGTGTCATCCTAGGATCTAATGTTGAGGGTGTGGAATAAATACCTTAATATTTTCTTTTAGAGTCCGGAATAATTATTGTATCGCCCTAGAGCAGAAAGTGGTCACTGCTTTAAAATAAAATTGAATTATAAGACGTTCATAGACCTCCTCTGTCGAGTGGATTTGAACAGATTTGTTACATCTTGGCAGTCGGATAACGCACCAATCTTCTTCCTCCTGAATGAACTTAAATTTATCAAAAAAATTAAATAAGAACTATACATCTGACATCGCTTCGAGGATTTTATACCTTCGAATTCTTAATAACTGGAGAATCGCATCGATATTCGATAAGATCTAAATCATGGCTTCCGGACTTATGTGAGATCCCTAAATGACTGGCCACAGCCGTTAATTCCGCTGACGAGATATGAATATGAAACCTAAATTATTTCTTCAACTCTCGCGGCGGAGAATTTAGTGGGGTTTTCAAATTACCTCCTGTACTTGTGTTCTCAAGGGCAAACAAATAAAAATATATGGATAGATTAATACTAAAGAAAAAAAATCGAGTCTATTCTTAAACTGTCTCTTTAAATTTTTTCTGTCAAGGCAAAATTTCTTTCTTGGAAGAAAGGAGAACGATAGGTTCTTTTGTTGTTTTTTTCTCCCAACAATCTTTCTGATAAGTAATCAGTAATTCATAACTAAATCGATCGAACGATCTGAAATCATATCCACAAAAACAGAGCAGAAAGATTCAATTTCCCCAACGTCTAAGGAATCTGATTGATAAGAGTTGTGCATAAGAGTAGAGGGATATCTGGGAGCCGATCTCGACCGAAGATCATAGACAGTAACTTCACTGAAGCTTATCCCTTCCCCGCTAATGATAGGAATCTTATCTCATACCCTGCCCTCAGGTAAGGTGTACCTTTTTTATCAAAAATCTCGGGTGAATATATTCATGAGGTACCTACCATTCAACACGAGTTCATGAATCAAACAGAAACCTCACTCATATCATCGTATCGAAACCCATCTCCCTCAATCCCTGCTCTAATTTCGATTTATCCTCCTCCGTAAATATGACAATTTAAAATTTTTTAAATGTATGTGGTAGGAAAGTCTTTAAGTTGTTAAATAAACCTTCCTCATAACAAAGACAATGTATGAATGGTCTAGTGACTGATAAGAATGTCACTATTGTAACACAACTTATGTAACTACGTTGAATTAAAATACATTGTTCAATTTTTTAATTATTTCAACCTGCTAAATATGCATGAATTATAATATTAAAATCCTTAACTATCACATATGTAAACATTTGTTCAATACCAGATAACTGATTGTAATTTGTTATTTATAAGTGGCAGCATAAAATATTCAAGTGTACAATAGGACTGTTGGTCAATTGTTGTAAATAGGTGATCTACTCGTACCACAATAATAAGTTGTTAATCCATATCTTCAATTACAGATGTTAAAATAAGTAAGGTTGTAATGACATAGAAATACTTTATTTGTCATTTATCTCAGAGAGATAGCATTGATTGCTATATCGCATATAACTTCTATTTTGACAAAAATGAAGAAAGGCACTTAATATAACTTCACATTTTTGTTACTAAAATCACCTTTATGCGCTTTAATTTTTAAATAAATTCAAAGTCAAATCCTGTAAGATATAAAATTGATTACTTTCTGCGAAACATATTTAATACTTCTCAGTAAATTCTAAAAATTAGATAAGTGTATTTTAAGATCTATAATACTTTAAGATTAAGATAAATCATTAGGTAATCTAAGGTGCTTGTTTTAAAAAATAATATCGATCGGCATATTTGCCGGCATTTCGAGAATCTATTCTTCTCATATTCATGCCCAAATATGTTCACTATGCATTAAAAAAAAATATGCAGAAAAATGTTTTTCTGGTTTAATAAAATTAAATTTTATCAAATCACAAATGTTTTCACTTTTCCTTGTGGTCTTTAACTATGATAAACCCAAAAATAGATAGCCTTGAAAAAATCGTAATTCTTATCTCTCAGCTGGCGTTTTAAGGCACCACAGTAACTAGTTTTAAGTAACGAATAAAATATTGATCTACTCATCGATTACGGTATTGGAACCCAAACTTCGATGTATTCTTCGGAAACCCAAATCTCAAGTTTGTTTCAAGATCAGTTTGGGAGTATGGAAAAGCGGGGTTTCCCTCAAGGCTAGACTTCCAAGTTCTAATATTTTTATTCACTGTGGCATTTCCTTAACAGAGACACTCTTAACATTCCTATGTTTGTTTTCAGTGCGATGATTTTTATTTGTTAATATAGTGAAAAATATTGATTTATATATATATATATATATATATATATATATATATATATATATATATATATATATATATATATATATATATATTTCTCTGATATTAATATTCTATTTATCTCTTGGTCCTATAACATGAATAAGTAAATACTAAAAAGGAATAGTGACAGTTTTTCGCTTCTGTAAAATTAGCTTTTCATGACTTACTACACATTGGGATGAAAAAATGTATAGGTATATATAATGGCATTTTCGATGAAATGGTGTTTGATAGTCCAAATAATGAAAAATCATAAGTGTTACTCAAAATACAAACATTTAAAAGGCTGAGTGCCCCCTCTCCCTAGAACACGCCTCAGGCGCGCATCAAGAAAACAAGATATTGTATAACTAACAGTCAAATCATGGCCCTGTTCAAACATGAATATTTTTAATGTCATCTTGCTACGTTTTGTTTACATTCTAGTTTTCTGAAAGTCATTGCCATCAAAATTGATAAGATAGGCTTCGAGGATAAAATTGATCAGTTACTACTGTCTTGTGGAGTTACGAATGTCTTTCTTAGCATCACAGGTACCTTAATTAGAGATGCACTATATTCTAGAACTGCTCATGAATGACAGCTTCGTTTGGTTGGCTGTTATCACGACTGTTTTGTACTTCATACTGACAAAGAATCATGGCTACTGGGCTTCCAAAAATGTCAAATACATTCGTCCACTCCCGCTCTTCGGGAATTCCTTCTCAACAGCATTGAGCATAACTCCAGCCCACAAAGTTCAACAAGAACAGTATAATTATTTGAAAGGTGAGTAAAATAAATTATGTTTTTATAAATAAATCATGCCATTTATTTATTATTATAATAACCAGAAATCAAATTATCGTTTACAAAACTAAAGTAGTTTTCTTCAATTGAATAATTTTTAAGCAGCCATTGATCGAATCTGCCAATCAAACCATAGAACCTGCAGAACCGCGCTAAGATTACCCAGTCATATTTTTTTTTTCGTACAGACCACTTCGGATCACGTTACAACTTTATTTTCCTTTCTTCTGCCTCCAATATTCTTTGATGCGTTCACTAGCACGTTTCTTTTGATCCTCTCAATAGCCTGGCATTTCTTCATACTGAAACCCTTCCAGATTTTCCAATTTGCTTCAAATTTTATTTCCTTCTAGCATCTTTAGTGTTCAACTTTTCAAAAACGTTATCGTGGCCTCATCTTTATAAGAGTAGTAAATTAATTGCTTAGTCAATCTTTGTTTATTCATTCTGCACAGATGACCGAGTAATGTTTGCCTCCTCTTCCGCATAGTATTCGAAATTCTTTCAATTTTATGGTAGTTTCCGTTGTTACTTTGCTGTTTCCTTCCGTCTTCATCTGAACTGCACCCATGATTTTACAAAGAATTCTTCTCACCTAGACATTGTACATTGGATTTTCCACCTAAGGATGGTGGGACCCATGCCATTGACCGTGTTCTTGGCAAAATCACCTCCTGGCACAACCGTTGGTTTATAAACAGTAAACTAGGTCGGTCATGTAATGCATCCAAGATTATTTGTTATTATTTATACATTATATCTACATATAATACATGATATGCTCTATTCTATCATTACCACTTCTTATTGAGTCTCGTGACCCAATCTCATGAATGTTCATCACAGCAAGTTTATCGGACTTTGCAAATTTCCACCGATTATCCTCACATCCACAACGCATGACGTTTAGGGACACCGATGGCCGTATGCTCCTATAGGACACCTTGGCTGCGGCTCTTCCACCAAATGTTGAGTGGAGGCACGGAATATTATTTATTAACCCTGTGAGAGACGACTAAACTTTTTGAAATACAAGCATACAAAAAGAGGGACATTTTTAGAACGCGACAACGGTAAGGATGGTCGCTCTCAAATATGTACATTATTACCTAAGTCGAATTGTTGCGCGCCAAAGTGTATTTCAATTGTTTGCACGTTTTATTTAATGTACCGTCAGTTAAACTAAGGCATATTCAGCAATTCAAGCTTGAGGATGCACTTTTAGTTCTAATTATTTCCACAAAAAAATCTCTATTAAAGCAAAGATTAATTTTTTGTTTATATCACCCAGGTGAACAATATGGAGGCATTTGGGGATTCTGGAAACCTAAATTGCTACTTATTGACCCACAAATCATTGAGCAAGTTATGGTTAAAGATTTTTCGTATTTCACTGACCGTGAAGTGACTGTTAATGTGAACAAGGATCCATTGGCAAATCACTTGGTCAACCAAAACGGAAATAGTTGGAAAGCCCTTAGAAACAAACTCTCTCCTGTCTTCAGTTCTGGCAAGCTTAAGACAATGATACAACAAGTATTAGAGTGTTCAGATGCTTGTGTAGAGCACATTGCTAAACAGGCAAATGCTGGAAAGCCTATAGAGGTTAGTTATAAAGATATTTCAATTAATTATTAACTCGCTTATTAAAGCAAAAAGAATATTTCAAAATAGGTCTTCTTTTCTTTTAAATGTTGTAACAATTTTGACTATTCCCATGAAAGTAATACTCATTATAAAATTAATTCAAGGTCAGAGAGGAGATGGCTGGTTTTACAATGGATGTCATAGGATCCTGCGCCTTCGGTTTAAACATAAACGCTATAAAGGATCCTAATTCCGAATTCAAAAAGCTGGGAAAAGTTATATTTGCACCTTCAAGATGGGCCAAGTTACACCGAACATTGGGGGTACATTTCGGCAACTTCCTCAAATTCATTAACTGGAGGCGCATGCCAGGAGGTATGAGGGCCTTCTTTATAAATACTGTAATGAGTATTGTGAAGTACCGAGAAGAAAACAACTTTCACAGGAATGACTTCATTCAACTGATGATGGAAGTGAGAAAGGAGGAAGAGAAACAACTAAAGGATGGAATCATTTCAAAAAGTAAGTATTTGAGCTTATTTTTTTAATAATAGTTAAAAAACAGAGGATTCATTCCAGCAAGAGGTCATGCATGAGTGTAAGTCCTGATGATTTACCATACTCCATAATTATGAGATGTAGCAAAGTCGATATTTGAATGACTTATTTAATCAGGGACTGAATATGGTGTATTTCTGTTTTATAACTAAATAGACAACTCCCAAAGCACTCACCTCCCAGTCCCTCACATTCCAATGATTTTTGCGCAAAATCAAAGATTTAATCTTTGGTTATGCACAGTCAATAATTTTGCCATTATAATTGCATCTGTCCTACCCACTTACAAGTATTACTGTTTGTACCAATGCTAAATGAACAAATACGCAAGAATGTAAACAGTCTTGTATCGTATTACATATTGACATATTGTTAAACATAAATTGTATCCATTTTATTAAAACGGATTAATCATTTATTCAACACCTAAGTACTTTCAGCTACATGTTAATATAATCAGTTGTGTCATAAGTATTATAACAAATTCATTGTACATGTTCATGGGTGTAATATATTGGGGAGAATTTTGTGCCTAAGATCAAAATATACTTTTAAAACAATTTTTTTTTTCAATTAAGCAAGGGAAAGAGCATCTTCTTATAGCAACATCATTCTTACACACTGTTTATTATATTTTTTTGCAGAATTAAAGAATTAAAAAGTTATAGGAACAAATATTTTTATTGATGTGTGATCTATGCTACAACAAAACCATGATTATCATGCACTATCCGCATCTTGGATTACTAACTCTTCGGTTACACATGTTCCAAAAACACACTTTGGTGTGAACAGAATAGTATTTTTAAGAAATTGCATGGGTCAAAATTGACATTCAAACCAAAATCTTTATGATCACCCTATTTAAGAATGGCAAGTAAAAACTGAAAATATAAAACAATGTAATGGACAAGGTACTTAAAGAGACTAACCTCCTAAAACAGCTACTCTTCGAAGGAGAGGACAGGGCAACAATTTTACGCCAGGAGTTTAGTGCAATACTGTATATATTGATAAAGATCTGTAATGTTTTTAGTGCTTCTAATGCTTTGTAATTACAGTTCAAAGATTAGGATGATTCGATTGTGATGAAACTTGATTCTCATATTTCTTGATGGTTTTAGGTTAACAACACTAATTCTTGGTGAATAATATAACCTTTCCTATACATATGTTTATTTTCAAGAAAACCTATCTATTTTATATCATAACAATACGGAATCTTTAGAAAGAAATGGTATAATTAAAGTAGATCTGAGATAAAATATTAAAAATGAAATGGAATCAACGGAATATAACTAATCGGTGAAGAAATGCTCAACAAGAACATACACACATATACATATATTTTTTTCGGTATTTTTCGGCCCACCCACATGATTTCACTGAAGGTTTTTCTTCTTTCTTTTGTCCAGATATCTATCTATAGCCCCGGTGAATAGTGGGTTAAGTCTAATTTTCTTTATGAGTTTCTTGTACTTAAGTAAACGGAATCGAGTTATTTTCATAGTGAATAATGGACTAAGAATGGCATTGGCTTGAAAAGGAGTTATTGCTTATATTACAACTCCATTTAAATCCAAACATTAAAAGATTACAGTTATCTGAAAGCAGTTAACTCTCACTGGACAAAATCCGACTTAACCACTTATTCACCGGGGCTGTAGATATACACACATGCACATGCATATATATATATATATATATAGTAATTGGGTTTATTTATTCATTTAACATCACTCTATGCTGCAATTGCTAATCAGACTATACTTCAGTGGGATTGTTAAATTTTGTCTATCCAGATATACTTAGGATTGTGATGTTTATTGAGTATCTGACACCAAACTGGCCCAGAGCTACCATTTTATATCCCCTCTGATGGTTGGCATAACTAAGGATTTTTCGCTTCCATTAAAAAATATTAGGACCCTAACCGGATTGTTGAACCAGTGATCTCTGGCATGGTAGATAGTTATGCTAACCGCAATGCCAAAGATGACCCTGTATAATAATTGTGCCAGAGATAGCAATGATAAATACACATTCACATGTATGAATGATGTATATATGATCATACATAAAATAAATAACTAAAATATGTTTGTATTTAATTCATAATTTAAGCATTGAATTAATAAATAATTTAATATTTTTACAGTTGTCATGGATGATAACACTATAACATCAAACGCTTTTGTATTCCTTTTGGCTGGATATGAAACAACTGCAACAACATTAGGTTATGTACTATACGAACTTTCTGAAAACCCTGAAGTACAAGAAAAGGTTTATAAAGAAGTAGATAATGTCCTGAAAAAGCATAATGGTGAAATAACATGGGAAGTACTGTCAGAAATGAAGTATGTTGAGATGGTCATAACAGGTAAGTAAAATAATTTTGACATATCAAAATCAAACCATATCATATGATAACAAAACATATCAAAAGATATGTTTACATCAGTTCCATCCCAACTGAATGGTTTAATTCCTAATGCTGTAACAGTTGTCTAATGAAAAACATTTTTTTTTCAGAGACATTAAGAAAGCATACACCGGTTATATCAGTAGCTAGGCAATCCGTAAAGCCTTACAAAATGCCTAACAGTGATTTAGAACTGCCCAAAGGATCTGTTTTAGTAGTGCCAATATATTCAATTCATCATGACCCTAAATATTACCCAAACCCAGAGAAGTTTGAACCAGAAAGATTTTCTGAAGAAAACAAACACACGTTAGTCAAGAGCACCTACTTACCTTTTGGTGATGGACCTAGAATATGTATAGGTAAGAAATCTCATTATTAATAAATGTTGATAACAAAATAAAAAAAAATATGTACATTTTAAATTTTCAAACAAATAAATGGAATGTATCCAGTACAGTACCTAGGATCATTAAAAATAAATTATCTTCAATACCAAAAATTATGTAAACCTCATAACAAGTCAAAAGATCCCATCTTACAGTATTATATTTTAAACAGTAAAGAGTGAAATGAGACTGAAAAAATGGAAGCCATTTCAATTTGGTGAATGTAGTAGAACTTCAAATTTTCCTATCACTTATTTCTTTTTTTATGTTGATTGAAAAACCTTTTATATCATAAAGTCTCAAAAATGTAGTTGCATTTGCTCAGTAATCTATAAATTGGCATTTCATATGTTGGAATCGAATTAAAGTAAATGAATAATATGTTGTCTGCCACATCAGTAAAAGATTCGAAAAAAGTCAACTATGTGATTGTCATGTTATAGATAAATATTCACAATCCTAAATTAACCAGATTATTTTTGTGATTTTCAGGCTTGAGATTTGCAAGAATGGAAATGAAAATAGCCATTGCTAAGCTTATAATGAAATACAAATTTCGTTTAAATTCAAAAACAATCACACCACTCAAGTTTTCGCCAGAAACTATTTTTCTGGTCCCAATTGGAGGACTATGGATTGACTTTATTCCAAGAACAAATTAATAGTGAAAAACAAATTTTATATTTTGCAATAATTGTATATATATTTTATTATAATAAAAAATTAAATTAAATCAAACATATATATTTTTTCATGACTATATAAATACATATCTCTTATATATATATACATAAAACTTTAGGGAAGGCTATGGACAATTCTAAAGAAATTTCAAATTTCAAATCTGTCAGAGCACACAAGATATATTGATAAATGGGGTGTGACCTTTTTAGGTCGTTAGAATTGACAAGGCAGGTTAGTATGAAATGACCTTTGTTCGGGACAATTTCTGCTAAAATGTATTTAATAGTAGCGATATTTCTGAGAGATGAAACAATTTTTACATGTATTGTTAATGAGACACTTCTAATATAGGTATTATTAGGTATAGTAGGTTTTATAAAAAAATTAATGTCACCTAATGATATGCTGGCCAAGTTGGACTTTTACTGCTGCATCAAGGTCTCATCTTGTTTTGAAGGAATGCCATCACAAGGTTTGATGAGCATTAGGGCAGTAACAATGGAATAGTTTATCATCTTACTATCATTCTAGGTTTAAGAAGAGATGTTAGCTTCAGGGGGAACAATAAACAATAGCTGTAAGAAAATATTAATGATATATTTTCTTTATTCATCGTCTATCATGTCTCAGCAACAATTATTTTCAGAACCTGTACCCTCAAACAGCATCTGATGTGTCCCTCTATTTTGAGTGGATACCATTTAAGGTCTGGACTACAAAACTTCTTGCATTATCCATCTAAGCACATAAT
Source organism: Arma custos (assembly GCA_037127475.1). Lineage (NCBI taxonomy): Eukaryota > Metazoa > Arthropoda > Insecta > Hemiptera > Pentatomidae > Arma > Arma custos. Next base: position 113,112,102 of record CM073764.1, read on the forward strand.
GACATAACATGAACATCACAATTACGGTAGTATATAATAAAATAAAGTCATTAGGATATAGTAATATAAACTATAAAACAAATTGGGCCCTCAACAAATGATGCATAATAATAAATATGCACATTCAAGGTCATGTAAGTGTATATGTAATAATAAATCACCAAATTTGTTTAACATTTATATATTTATTATTATAAAAATATTTTATACAAGCTTAACTTTTTTCAGAAGACAAATATGACAATATTTAGTACAACTCAACACATAAAACACTGTACAACTATTAAACAATATTTACAACAAAACTGTAACCTCAAACTATATTCATCATTTATAGCGATCCCTCGCTATCATGGAATAGGTTAACCTTAACCTCAAATTATTAAATTACAAATTTTTGCAAAGGACCAGTTTCAGGTAAGGATAGTTAATTAACAATTTCTAGTGATCCACACCAGCGACGCAGGTGCTCAAGACTCTATTTTCTTCTTTTACATTCACTTTTAACATGAAAAATCCAATTCATAAAAAAGGTTCCATGCATTTTTTAATGAAAAATTTATTTTAATAGCAGGTAGAAACTTTAAAGTTTCAAAGTGATATCATCCGGGCATTTGTGTGTAATTATGGCTTCAAAAAACAGTTACCTAAGATCTATTGATCTAAAAACCTATTTAGATATGTGAAAAGAAGTAGATAGTAAAATAACAAAAACAAAATTCAACCGGTGAAAAATTTAGTATTTCAAACCAGCCATTATTGAAAATATGCTACAATTCAAGACATGAACTTGTTCATCTTCAACAAAATTTTGTTTGTAGGATTTAGTGCATCACCTAGTTCATTTTAATGGAAATCTACTTACTGTAAAAATCACTTGACAAATTTTACAAGTCAGCATACACTTTCTTTTGAACAGCATTAGTGACAACACCTAGTGCATCAGTTTGAAACTTCTTATCACATATTATTTGGTTATAGAAATCGATGTTTTGTAACCTGAAACAAAAGCAGTGGCACTATGAAAGTGGAGAACAAGGTTCTTTAAATTAAAAATAATCTAATATGAAGGGAGGCAACTAAACATTAAATTTTATTTTTTAGTAGACAATTTCAAACTTAAAAATTAAAACTTTAAAAAGAGTTGTTATTAATATTTCTTAAATTTTAATAACATGCATGGGCCTTTGCAAATAATTCTAAAATTTATAATAGAAATAAATATTTTTGGTTAGTATATAATAGAATGGAATGTTTTTCCTTTAATTAAAGTAATAATTTATTTTTAAACTTACATTTCTTGTGCCTTGTTTTTTAGCTTGCCCATAGCTCTTTGTTTCCTTTTCCAAATTTTTGATGTGGGAAGATGCTTTTTATTGGATGATTGGTTTTGCAACCTAGGGACTTTGATGCTATCAGTTGTGTCCTGGTGTGTTTTTACAGACGGGATCTCATACATGTGTTTTTTTTCATTCCCTTCAACTAATTTGGCCTTGGATTTCTTTGGTTTCTTTTTCATAACCTCTTGATGAATGGCGTCAATTTCTAAGATAATAAATAATTAGTGATAATTAATAATAAATACATTTTATTTATGATATTACGTTAAACCGAAACACACACATGCACATTCTTTTTATCACAACCCTGTCTTCCTGGAATAACATCTTTAATTTTCATACCTCTAATACAATTCTTTACTGGCTTCTTCTGACGTTTACTTAAAATTGTAAAAATTAAACAGAGATTGTAATTATTCTGCAGGAAGTCACTTCGAGTTGAGTCACAACAAATTTTAACTTTCTGAGGGTTTCCCTTTTGATGTTTTCCAAAAATTAAAGTTATCATAGGCTTTAGAATGGAAAAGAGAATATAATGATAGGAAATGTGAACATTTCGGTAATAATTTCATCTAGAAATGAACGTTTCAAAATACATTTACCACCAATACTTCTAAATTTTTATTTCTTGATGAAATGATTACTGAAATGTACTCATCACCCATAATTACATAATCTTTTCCTTACTATAGCTCACGATAACTTATATTTTTTGGAAAATATCAAAAATGAAACAAATAAATAATTAAAATTAGTTGCAGCTCAACTTGAAGCGACAAGAGGAACAGATACCAAGAGATTTTCTAAGATGTACTTAAAAACAGATAATCATTCAAAGATTTTATCTTTTAATTTCCAACAAATTTTTAAATTAATCCTCAAAATGAGAAATCAGTGTGAATGAAACAAAATATAACAAAAAAAAATATGCTATTGTATATAGAGCTTCATCACATAGGAATACATTTAATTGACACCATTAACACGTCTCTTGTTATACAAAGAAGAATGACCTTTGCGGCTTCTGCTTGTTAACTTGCAGATAGCCTGGTTAGGAAAATAAAAGGATTCTGTCTTAGGGGGACTTTTTATGTGACTTATGCATCTTTCAAAGCAATATCCTCTGAATGAACTGGATCATAGAACTCAATCCATAAAAATTTAATGAGTCCGTTGCAAATCAAAGGGCTCTCAGAGGAAAGCTTATGAACTGAACTTAAAAATGTGAATAAATGCAGCGTAGCTAAGTGAACAATGTTAACTAACATGGAAAAGTCTTTAAAGATATATAAGTCGGAGGTATTATAAAAGGTCAACTATCTAGCAGAATTTGTGCAAACTAAAGGGACCCATACACGTTGAGACTTGTTGTTGATGCAGTTCCATTTATATGTTGTATAACTTGGTCGTACAACATAAAAATAAGACTAAACGAAGTAGATATTTGTGGGCGTGGTTTCAATGTTGGCCAACATAGTTGGTCCTTGAAGGGGATGTTGTATAACATCCAAACCAACATCAGTTTGGATTCTATCTCTCTAGTGAACACACTGATCAGTGCCCGCTTTTGAGAAAGGTTTGTTATTTCCTTTATTTTCTTTTAGTGTTTAATCTGTTCAATTTTTAGTGTTTAATCTGTTTTTTAGTGTTTAATCTGTTCTTTTCTCTTTTTAGTCTTTAATCTGTTCAATTTTTTGTTTCAATTTCACAGAATGGCAACAATAACCAATAATGAGCTGTGGCGCTCATTCATTGATAAGTATCAAAGCCTACCAGAATTGTGGTGAATTAAATGTAACAATTACAAAAACAAGAACTTTGATAGCTAAGGCTTGGGATTCACTTTTGAAAACTTTCCGGGAGATTAGCCCAGCTTAGATTCAATGAAAAAATAATAAACAACATGAGAGCGTGCTATTGGCGAGAGTTAAAAAATATCGGGATTTATATTTAAAATCAGCGGTTGAACATTTGGAGAAATTGAAAGAGAATCATATAGAAAGAGATGAGGTGGCTACGTATGCCGAATCATGGGCAGTTTCATATAGAAAATTTACTGAGGAACAAAAATTGTATGCAAAAAAAGCCATAGAAAAAATATTTGTTCTTGGACAATTGGACCAATTATCTTTAAATACCGTAACAACGCCGAAAAATACTCGGGTTACAACCCCACTATCCATTCAACCATGTGAGTCAACGTGAAAGGCGTTCATTAACTGTTATTGTACCCTTCATCACGGTATTTTGCTTTTTGATCAAAGGTGTAACGAGTTCCAGAAGTTCCTCGTAAACAACGTCGTTCATCCTTAGAAAACTTCTATAGTATTCCGGTGAAGTTGCTCTTAGTTCTTTCAATAAATTTGTATGGAAAACTTTGCCTCGCTTACTCAGCCATACTTACCCATATTTTTCTCTTCCTGCATTTTTTGTTTTCTTCTGTACACTAAGCTATAATCATTGTACTTAGAATTATTTCTTCATTTTTTCTAGACATTTTTAATATTTATGTAGAAGACTGTGTAACCACTTCCTTCTATTGTTGCAAAATAATGTAGTTACAACCTGTCTCCACTTGTGTGGGCTCGACATGTGGCAAGTTGTACAACTTGGTTGTACAACAAGTCTCAACGTGTATGGGCCCCTTAACTGTTTTATATTAAACTTTAAACATTTAGTCATTAGAATTATTAAAACTGTTATTAATTAAATTGGATATATTTTAAAATTACGGTTTGTGTCATTCAGATCTGGGAAAATTGTAACTAATTAGTGGTTATAAAGAACAAATCATAGGTATCTTTCTCGACATTAGTATTTACAAGAGGCATATTACTTACTTTTAATAAATAAATTCCTCCTTAATTCTCTCTTATCACCCTTTTTCAATTTTAAATTAATACCGCTTCCAGCAACAGACCTCTTAATACATTTAGAAATTGATATGTTAGCAGGCCTGGGCTCACTGGTATCTTGTACAGAGGTTTCCAATTTATCAATATCTATATCAACATTTTTAAAAAGATCTTCATCAGGAACAACCTTCCATTCACTCGAAGTATTAGTTTCCATAGATGAATCAGGCCCCAAATTGCTGTCATTGATTTTATTGTTGTCAATCCCAACACTATTGAATGTATTTTCGGTACCGACTTCAGTATCATCCTCTTTAATTGAAATATTAGAATCATTAAAATCACCTTTCACAGAGCTAATATGAAATTTAGTCCTAGTACGCCTAGCTTTCCCCATTGAAAATATTTTTAACTACTGCACTCAATAGCAAAACAACGTGAACTACTGCAAGACTACTTCAACCACTCCCTAATGATTCACTCAATCTACAATGTACTTTTTAACATTTATTAACATCAGTGTTGTCCTCTATTGTTCAATTGATATTTTATTCAATATCTAAAAAAAAAAAAGAAATATTTTTTTATCATTCAGGCATTATCTGTTGTTATAATGATTATAAATGTTGTGCATTGAATGTAGAAATAGGATTTTCTCTTTTGTTACGAAATACTCGTTGATCTCAGAGGTCGTCATCTACTTCTACAAACAGTATTCCCTATTTAAATATCCTACATACTCTCCCTCTCACCAATATTGTCCCACTCTACCCACTACCTCCCCCACATTCTTACAAGCGCTACTGGATTGGCCACTAATCGCTCCACCAGGTCATCCTCAACAACTGTACACCCACTATCTCTCTGGCTCTCTTGTAGTCCAAACAGAGCATCAAATGAGAAAATGTGAATCAAATGATGGTAAGTTACTATTACATATATCGCCACACCCCCCCCCCCCGCCAACCTTTATTGACATAAAAAAATCTGAAGGTGATCCCCAAACGTGCTGTTCAGCCGTTCAACTCCTTCCCTATTCTTAGGATGTCCGGGGTATTCCGGTGCCAAGAATAGGAATAGAAATACATCTCTTTTTTATTTTATAACTGAGCTGCTAAAGCTACCTTACTTTAGATATCCAACACCGTCACCCATTCAAACTTGTTGAGGCCTAATCGTGGCGATATATAACTTGATTAATAATCTAGCTACATAATATTAGCCCCGAAGTCCTTGTCTTTACAACAAGCTTGTAGCTAAGAATAATAATTAATGACAGTGTTGATAAATTTTTCGCCAACGTTTCGCCAGCCATGCTGCTGACTTCTTCCGGGCTGAAATGAGAATGAGCGCTTCATGCTGGGTGTCCAGCTCGTGCGGAAAGATCGGCGAGGAGAGAGCCTTCGCGGGTTCGTCAGTGTTCACCAGCTGGTGGTCCTCAATGAGACGAACTGGACTGCCTTTAGGAGTCACCTGGAGGGATTGCTAGTGGACTTGAAGCGGATGATGTCGGATCAAGACGAATCAATCTATGCCGAAGTCAGTCGGCTCACCGACATCATCCGGGACGCGGCGGAGTAATCTCTCCGGAGGAAGACAGCGGTGAGAAGACCGGTCCCATGGTGTAAAACCCCTGGGGTATACCGTTCAGGGTCGCGTTAGTCAAGCTCTCGCCCATGCAGACGATAGCGGCCATGATGATTGGTGAGCCGTAGAGGCGCAGATCTTCATCAGGAATACATACCCCCAGGACAACCCGAGCCAGGACTCCCAGGAACAGAAAATAATCTGACGGACCACGGAATATCCACCGGGTACTGACCTGTGCCCACCGTGGGACATCTGGGACCTCCATACAGCCGTGGGCAAGAAACGCAGGGGACGCACTCCAGGAGTGGACAAAGTGGACGCCTCCATGCTGAAGGAAGGTATCCCTTTTATTGAGGAACGGCTACGCAGGATATACAACGCCCGTTTGGACAAGGGATACTTCCGGAGTCAATGGAGGAACGCAGACTTGAGACTGCTCTACAAGTGGGGGGGGGGACAAAACTTCTACGTGGACGACCTCTTAGCGATTATCTACTTGGATAACCGAGCCGGGATCTCGGCGGAGGCCGAGAGATGTTCCAGCGTAGTAGGAGACTAAATGAGCTGAGAATCAGAGCAAGTGAGATGGTCACTTACCTTGGAATCCGGATAGGAAGAAAATTGGACGTGACCCTTCATTTGGACCACCTGACGACGAGAGTGAGCCGGACGATGAACGCCCTCAGTCAGATCGGCGGCGCCTTTTGGGGCTTCAGCTACCCAGTCAGCATTACAATCTACAAAGGAGTATTCCTGGGTATTCTGAGGTACGCGTACCCCTTCTAGGTCGAAAACCTCTCACAGCGGCAAAGAAGGAAGCTGGTAACGCCACAGAGAACGGCTCTGCAGCGAGTGACCAGGGCGTACCGGACAACATCACACGAAGCGGTGCAGGTCTTAGCGGGAGGTATAAATCTTGATCTCCTACTGAGAGAGGATGCTACTAAATATGACGTGAAGAGGAGAGGCTTCGCAGCTTTACCGGAACAAATGCAAGTCAGGATTCAGGCAATCCCGAATGAATGGAAGGAAGAGGTCAGGAAAGCACACATCAATGGTGGGTTACTAGCGAAAAGGGAAGTACATTGAGTTACGTTCACCGGGCTACACCATAGTTCCAGAGATTTTCATATAAATAAACGATAAAACAGAATAAAATACCGATAATAGTACCTCCAGTGGTGAACCCCCACTGGAGGTAAAATCCTGTATGCCTCACAGACAGGAAAGGAGGAGGAAAAAAAGGTTTGGTTAGGTTCGGAGCTTGTTTTCATTGGGTTTTTTGTTTTCCTCTTTTTTCCAGATGCTAGGGGTCATGTCGATTGACTCCAAATCAAAAGTTCTGTCGATTGATATATATGGTTGCCACCTAGCTGGGGGACGTTAAGACAATTTTTTACCCGAAGACCTCCGCCGTATGATACAAAGCAACTCCCGCTCCAACTGCGTTTCAAATTCCGTCAGCTCGTTTAAGCCAAGGGTCGCTCGCCTTTCTGCATTTCTTCTGACAGTGCTGTTCTTAATAAGGTCTAACTCCCATCCGTGGTGATATTAAAAAGTTACGAAAGATCCGAGAACTACAGGATCGGCTCTTGTAACTTCTTCAAGTACCTCTGGATGCTCACCTAAACTGCTATCGGTCGCTTCATCGGCCAAATTCGGCCGATCAAATCAAACGTTTGTATAAGAAAGCGCGTACACTACTATAACCGCCATCGTCCGATGGCGGCCGGTCAACCGACGAGTCCGAACTTTTACGGATTTCTTGCCAGTCTGCCGGCGTCTACTGCTCAAATTGAGTGTATTTATAGTTTAATTTTTATAATTCTATCATGTTTGTGTGTTGTTATCTACCTAAACGACTATAGATGTTGAAGATGTTAAACTACTGAAGGCCGGCAACAACCAATGTCGGCAACAGTTTAAGCACACGCAGGTGCGAGTAATTCTGTCCGCCATTGGCCGACAAAATCGGTTTTGGTTTACGCTCCTTTTCCAGGTCATTCAGAGGCGCTAAGTATCCGCCATCTCGGGCACAAACCTTTTGTAATACTCAAGCGCCCATAATAACCTCCGGATTCCCTTAACATCCATTTGGATCGCCTCCACTGGATCGAACCATATAAGAACGACCCTCATTAAACTCCGGATGCTCATAAACACAAATAGTACTTTTACTGCCCAATTACCAATTTAAAAAGTTTAAATAATAATGAAACCTAAGGAATGTTAAAAAAATAAAACAGCTATATCAAGAATTCCTGATAAAAACTTCATAAAAAAAATAATTTTCTTATAATAATACCTATCCCTAGAGCTGTTAATAAATGAATGTAACGTATTAGAAATTGAAGAAGTCCCGTCGTTACCCAATGGTTTGCTTATTGTTGTATTAGTTCACATGGTTTTGCTCTTGAAAGTAATTTCAAATTAAATTTTATCTTTGTTATGGTTAGAATATAGACTCTTTGTTATAACAGTACTGTAACATTTCAGTTTATTTTTATTTAGTTGGATATTTTATTTGAATTAATTTCGGCATGTTCGGACCTTTGGAATTTTCTTCAACAGAAATAGGAGTTTTTGAAAAAAATGAAAAAGCTGAAATAACTTGTATTTTATGCTCAAAAATATTTAACTTTCCATCTGAAAAGGATCCATGTTTATCTCATATTTTTGAATGTCATAATCTAGTAATAGCTGATGTTCACCAGATTGCCAATTTAAAAAAGTGAGTAATGCATTTTCATCTTATTAATCACTATGCTAAAATGCCAGGGGGTTCATAGCAAGAAAGTTTCCAAGGCTGACACTGTAACAAACTTGACTGCCATCAGCTATAGAGAATCATCCTCTAACTATGAATACTTAAATTCTAGACCATAATTTTAGTTTTGTTTCAAATATTAGATAATCAATTCAATTTCCATTCTGAGAAGAGGCTCACAGGAGTTTAAGAAAGGAGAAGAAGAATCAATCAATCTTGGATAATATTTAATATATTTCCATAGTCAAATTCCATGAGCAAAGAATAGAAGTTATAAAATTGTCATTTCTTTTAGGTATTTAGAATTTTGGAAAGAACAATTTTCAGAAGCTCCTATTACAGAATTCTGTTCAACTATTGTTGCAGATACAAAGAAAGATGGTATAATTCTTAAAAACAGGGAGTATTTTTTACTCTCAGATGTGCATGATAAGGATAAGTTTATCCGAGAAAAACTTCAAACAGAATTGCTTGTAGGTATAATTGCCTTAAATAGTTAACTATTTTAAATTTTACATTTTATTAAATTTTGTTGCTTTGTTATTTTTTTAAAGGAAAGTGCTCTAGATCAACAAAAACTTGAAAGGGAGGATACAAATTATAGTCATGGTTGTCTGTTTTGTCGTCAGGATTTAGGGCCCACCAGATCTGAATATATAATTCACCTCTCTACCCAGCACAATTTGCAGTTAGGAAAACCCGAAAACCTTGTATATGTGGATGATCTAATTAAAATTTTAGAACAAAAGATGGAAAAGTTAGTGAATAATAAACGCTTGGTAATTTATTGTTTGACGAGGTTTATTAATGTTTATCAATTTTCAGTTTGCAATGCATTTTCTGTGAAAAAACTTTTAAAGACAGAACTGTTCTCAAAGAGCATATGAGAAAAAAAATGCATAAACGGATCAATCCTGATAATGAAGCATATGATCGATTTTACATTATCAACTACAAGGGACCTGAAAAAGCTTGGAAGGTATTTTTTAACCAAATTATAATTTTGTTGTGTAAATAGTTTTTATTTTAATTATTCAGACAACTTCTGGATTTTTCAATAATTGTGTACCATTTTACCCTATAAATAAAAATATATGAATTTAATTAATTTTCACTGGCTAGTGGAAGTAATGTGGAAGTTTCTTTAATTTTTATTATATTTAGAATGAAAAAAAAAGGCGAGATAGTGCTGAAGATGAACCTTGCGATTGGTCAGATTGGCAGGAAACTCTCACACTTTCCATTGTTTGTCTGTTTTGTGAGGAATCTTTTTCTTCATGGGAAAATGTTATAGTTCACATGATAGATGTACATAATTTCAATTACGAAGTTAGTACCTGTGAAATGGACTTTTATGAACAGGTTTGTGAAATAATTGCTTTTTCAGTTTATTATTTTACTTGCTATACATTAGACATAAAATCTAACACTACAAAAGTATTCAGAAATCGATGACAATTTGGACTCATTATCATCATAATTTTATATATTTCATCGGCATGCATTTCTGATTCCATTCAGAGGAAAAGATAAAAAGAAACCGATATGTAAGATAAAGTTTTCTTAGAGATTGAGTAACGGTATGAATAAGTAAAACATTTTCTATTACATAACAGATGCAGGTATTTCCAGTTTGTTATTAGCCTGGTCTTCTATTGGTCTGATTATATTTTTGATAGATTTATTATCTTCAGTGTAGAATTGTGTATGTTTTTCCCCCTCAATTTGTTACACTTAACAATAATTAGGAAACAACATTTCCTTTAAAAGTTAGTAAAATATTATTTTCAACTGATGAACATGCCGATTTCTGAACTGAAGAATAGACATTATGCTAACTCTCTGGTCAATTATTTGTTGACAAATATTAATTAATTTATTTTTTATACATTTCCTATTAATTAATTGCTGATGTTTTTGATGTTTCTGGAACAGGTGAAACTTGTGAATTATATTCATCGCCAACTAAGTATAAATAGTATTATTTGAAATAATGAGTTCTCTAATTGAGAAATTAACTTTTAATTAATTTCTCTAATCAAACAATTTATTTTTTATATATATTTTGGACAATTTTTTCTTAATTATTATTTCCTGATGCTTTTGATTTTTCTTCAACAGGTGAAACTTGTGAATTATATCCGTCGCCAACTATATAGAAATAGGTGTATTAATTGTGATAATCAGTTCTCTAATCGAGTTGAAACTCTTGAACACATGTCTTCACAGGTCCACAATATATTGCCTTCTAAACAATTATGGAACCAACCTGAGTAAGTTAAATTAATTAAATTTTCTTTTTATATTTGGGTAAAGGGTTAGGTATAAGTAATGCAGCAAAGGATTCAAGTCAGAAAAATAATCTAAATAGAAAAAACAGTGTTAGCTTGTCATCGGCACTGTTTAAATTAATTATTACTTATTCTCAAATTTAAAATTTCTTAACAACCAAAAAAATATGACTTAAACCTATTGTGACATCACAAGACTTGTTCTATCCTCTTCACCTGAAAATTATAGAATTGACGGTTAAGATTGTTAATAAGTATTTGTGCCTTATTCCAATTGCATAATAATTCTTATTATAAAACTAGCAAACCCGGCGAACTCCGTTTCGCCACCAGATGGCTTCGTTTTATGTAACATTTCGTTTGGTGATTAAAAGATGAAGAAAATTTTTTTTTTGTTTTATATTTGAAAAGGAAAAATTTTATTTCATTTCACAACAGTAATGAATTCATTTCGATTACAAAAATGAAGTGTTATTTAGTTGAACTTCTCTAAGTAAATGAAAGTGAATCCAAAGTAAATACTGAATCGAAGCGTTATACGTGTCCGCAAATTATCCGTTTCATTGAAGTGCTCTTTGGTAAACCACATTTTTTGTTTTTTGATCTGACGTTAACACAAACAAAGTGGATGGTTTCCCAACTCGTGAACACGCAACGTATAACTGCCCATGTGAAAAACAATGATTTTCTAAATTTATCCCGCAAACACTAAGCGATTGGCCTTGCGACTTGTTAATTGTCATTGCGAACGCCAGGTGAACTGGAAATTCAAGTCGAACGGAATACCAGTCGGAATCATTGGTATTCGAGGAATACATACATTTTCACTTGCGTACTTGCCGTTAATAATGGTTGCCTCAATCAAATTCGGCATAAGTCTTTTTACCGAAAGTCGAGTACCGTTGCAAAGTCGCGGTGGATTCAAATTACGCAATATCATAATAACTGTACCAACTTTGAGTTGCAGGTTATGTGGTGGAAATCCTGGTAACTCCAGAGAGTTCAAAAACTCCGTTGGATAATTTACTACATCATCGGGATTTGTTATGGAATCAACGGATTTGTATGTCACCAAATCGCCAGCAATTTTTGATTGAATGGTGAAATTCAGTGCGTGTACATCATTTTTCTTTGCGGCAAGAATTGCTCGTTGACTTAACCAAGCATAATTCTGATAATTCTCACTAATGTTTGGGAAAACATTTTCAATAAGAGCTAATTGAGAGTCTACAAATCGGCAAAAGTCGTTGGTAAGAGTAATTAATCCAGATGTCGCATCAACTGGGACTTTTCCATTTCCAACAGCTAACAATTGTTTGGAAAATTGTGCAGCACTTTGATCATTTTGAAGTTGAACTCTCATATTAGTGGTTAGCGATAATGTTTTTACGTTATTCCATAAAGGCGATGCCTTCAGGCAAGCATTCAATTCATCTGCAGGCGTTCCACGGGGAATTACTGGCAACGTCTGCCTAAAATCGCCCGCCAACAATATCATCAAGCCGCCAAAGATGTTGTTATTTCGCCGAAGATCCTTCAGTGTGAAGTTAAGTGCTTCAAGTGATTTCTTATGTGCCATTGTGCACTCATCCCAAACAATGAGCTTGCATTGCATCAACAATTTTCCCATTGCACTGGATCGGGAAATATTGCATGTTGGGGTATCAATTGTGTTTAAATTGAGTGGCAACTTAAGCGCAGAATGTGCAGTACGACCGCCATCTAGAAGATTCGCCACAATTCCAGACGATGCTAACGCCAAAGCTATGTCACATCTTGATCGAATAGTGGCCAAAATCAATGAAATGACAAATGTTTTCCCTGTTCCTCCAGTTGCGTCCAGGAAGAATAGACCACCAGTATTATTGTCCACCGCTTGCATTAATGTTTTGTATACTTGTTTTTGCTGTTCATTCAGCAACGGCACATTATTTCGAACGAATTCCTGCAATCTATCAACATTGTATTGCAGCTCTCGATTTAATTCTTGGTTGAATGCATCGTGCATCGATCGATTTGGCGCAATCATTCCTACTTCAATCAGTAGCTTGTTTGCAATAGTCAAGCATTGATTCTCAATCAGAATCAATCCTTCATTGTAGATTTCATCGGTTATTTGGATGTCAGGATTATTCGTTTGAATGCGCAAGCGATGCAAGATATCTTCACATATGTCGTCTTTGTATTTGTTCCATAACTGAATTGGTTGTGAAGGAAAACATGTGGTGATGATAATTGCGAACAGCGTTCGTATTTGGCCCGGTTCCAACTCACGTTCAATTTCCGTTCACTTCGGATTGCATGTGAACGTAATAAATAAATCCGGAGTTCCATAATTTCGCACGTACGTCATAGCTTCTTGAGTGTATTCGTGCATGTGGCGTGGGCTTCCGATATAAGATGATGGGAGAATCGTCAGACGTCCAATATTCTGATATTATATAGTCCTCAGATCGTAGCTTTGCCTGATTGAATCGGATGAACGCTAAACGTTCGGTCTCGACTTTAACATACATGTCGACAGCGAATTGCTGGAATAGCCTACGGCACTTCAGAATGACATTCTCCTCATGTGTACGAATCATCATACAATACGCATAGTAATTCATTGCGCTTAGATTTTTATTCGTTGATACGCCTGAAAATGCAAAATTGAATGCATTGTTAATGGAAACCAATAATAGCAATAATTAGTGTGTGAATATTGTACCTGTAATTGGATCGACCATCTTCAACGTGATGTCGTATCCGTCTTGTCCTTGCCAATAAATGATTGGATATTGTAACGCATCGTACAAACGATGCGTCTCGTTTACACGATGCATGATATTGCTTCTTCGCTGAACGACAATGTCTCGCGATTTAGTTGGATCGCCAACAATAATTGCAGCAACATCATTACATCATTAACGGTGGGTGCATTGAATCTTCGCACATGTTCACCTGTTGTGGTACAATCCGCTCTTATGACAAATTTGTGCGTATCCGATGGCATTCGTTCCAATGCTGTTTTGAACATATTAACCACAGCATTATTAGCGTGAAAAAATGCTTGCAACTGTTCAATAATTCGTCTCTTTAACTGTTGTGTTCCCTGTATATTGCACCGCACATTCAGCTGATCCACCATTGACAAAATGAAATATATTTGCAGAAATTGATGCGGTTCATCTGGTGTTGGCACCATTGAACCATGCAAATGATATATTTTTCCTTGTATCTGTAATTGCAAACAATCATTTGTTGAAGAATACGGAGTAACTTCTGATCGTGTGATGGTGTAGTGTGTGGTGTATATGTAGTTGTTATGTGTTGCAATTCATTGTGTTGGTGTGAGTGATTGGTTATGTGTGTTGTATCTTTTACCTTGCAAGTCGGCATGAAGCCGCCTTCTCGAATGATATTAGCTCCAAAGGAAGTCATGCGAAAGCAGTTATTGTATTCAAGGATGTGTTGAAGAAAATGGCTAGAATCGGGATCACTTCCATCGAACAATGGTTTCAGTGGCTGTGGTGGTGTAAGTAATGGATCCAGTTTGACTTTTCCACTTGCGCAGCACAATCCAGCCGTTTCTCTTTTGAAATTTAACGCATTGCAATATCGGCATATAGTCGTCATTAGTCCAATATCTAAATTTACATCATCACTGTAGTTCGCAGTGAGATCATATTGGAATGCCAAGCGATTGTATGATGCCAATGATCTTCGTGTGCTCACGCGTTGTCTCAATCGGGCATTTTCTCTTTCTTCGCTTAAGTTCTGTGAATACACTTGTTGCTGGCTTGCATGTCTTGTGAGGCGGCCGATATTCGCACGTCGTCCTCTAGGCATTTTGGACTATGGACAGAGTGGTGAATTTAACCTCAAATGCACGATCCACATAATTTACACAGTTCAACTTACCACCTTAAAGACAAATGCCTGCTGTTGAAATTGAATAAAAATTTGCATAATACAGGTGATTGATTTGATGGTTTCCAATTGAAATGTTAGGAAACGAATAACTTATGTTTCTTACTTTTTTTTCACAATTTCACACTGAACACAATATCGGTTTGTCACATGAAATTAACTGAGCAGAGAACAATGAGTAGCTGTCAAACAATGTATCACGCACCGGTGCCATCTACTTAAAATATTGGTTTGTAGTACATGCTATGTATCAAAGATGGCGCTGTATGTGAAAAAAGATTTTCCCGCTTTTCTGTTGAAATTTTGAAAAATTTTTCCTGAATTTGCAATTTTTTTTGCTATAAACCTCACGGAGCCCGAGACCTTTCCAACGAATGCAAAACCGTGGAAATCGGTTTGTGCGTTCTGGAGTTATAGCGTCAGGAAGGAAAACCCGACTTATTTTTATATAGTAGATATCACCATGCTTCAATCATTATCATGGTTAAAAAAGTTTTTAGTAATATTTATTTTATCATTAAGATGATATAAATAATTATAGAATTTTGTGATAGGTTAATAGTCTTTTATTTAATCTTTTCCAGTAATATTTTAATGGAAGTTTATCAAGTTATTATTTTTTAGGTTTTATTTTCCAACTTATGAAAATGATGCTTTCCTTTGCCAAATTGAAGATGGCTTAAACGATAATAAGGAAGAACTCAATTCTGATTTGTCTGATGCATTGTAAGTTACATAAAATACTATTTAAGAAATCATCTAAAAAAATATATTGAAACAAAAACTATTTATTTTTAGGTCTGAAATCAATGTCCTAACCTCTTTGGACCAAGGGTGACATGAACTTGTAATTAGCAACATAATTTGAATTGTAAATATTTACATAATTTAAGTTTAAGGGAGGATTATAAAATATAGATCAGTCCATAAAATTATTATTATCATGACAATATTATCACATCACATTCAAAACTTTCTTACAGGTTTAGTAAATTTCACGATTCAAGGATTCACTTTTTAATTTCTAAATTGAATCAGTGATAATTCTTCTTCTTTATCTTCCTCCTTAGTGCCTGTCAGCGTGGAGGTATCAGTGATAATGACATTCATAAAAGCCCTTATGTTCAGGCTACCGTTAGAACTAGGCATTGAGCACACTAGCAAAATTCTTAGTCTCTAAACAAATTAGTTACTGATTTGTGACATGTATGTCGTTCTCACTGATTAAAGTCTATCTATTATACATTATTATGATTTTGAAATATTTCCAATAATAATTAATCGAAATGTCTCAAATCTGTGTGATTGATATAAATGTTGAAATTGATAATGTTTTTAAAAAACGAGTTACAATGTATAAATATATTTATGTATATTTACTTTGTTTAATATATTTATTTACTTTAAATAGAAATAAAATAAATTATTTTTGTAAATTAACTCTAAATAATTCCTTTTGATTTTGATTATATAATTATAATTGCTGATAATAATAATGCCCTACATGTTTTGCACCTTAAAATATCATGCTATCCAACTAATAATCAATAGTTAGCATTATAATTTTTTTTACTACAGATTTAAAAATATTATCTGAAATTATTACTTCAGCTTTTATATATTATGAGGAAGAAATGAGGTATTTGAGCGAGTATAAGACTGTCACAACCAGCAACACAGTCAAAACACATAGTTTAATTGGCAATATTGTTTTGGGGCCATCCTGTAATGAGAAGAGCTCTTAGATAATTCAGCATGTAACTAATTAGCTCACAAGAAGTGTTTAAGGATACCTATGTCTACATTTGAAGCATAAAATTGTTATTTGAGATTAGTAGCCTTGAATTTATAGCAACCTACTCATGCTCTGAATTATATTCAAATGGTAAGTAGTATACATTTGTTTCTATTTTTACCATAGGAATAATAATTAGGTAAATATTAATGTCTTAAAGAAAACTTCTAATTTATAGCTTTTTTTCCTCCACAAAGTGTCGAGCTGTCAAGCTTTGTTTTACCATAGAACATTTTGGACTATTAAAGATAAGAGCCTTATTCATTTTATTCGAAGAGAAAAATACACTTATCATTAAGAAGCCAAAAATGTAATAATGAAATAGATAGGTATGGTCTATAAAATCTCAACATTAATTAAGATGAAGGTCAAAGGACAAAGCAATGTAAATTAAGACAAAATCAACCAAGAAGCTGCTGTAAGTCGATATGTGCCCATAATTATGAAAGTGGTCTAAGTCAAGATTTAAAAAAAATTAGTTTATTAGTTATTTCACACCACATTATTTTAAACTAAATTTATTCAATGTAATTTTTACGATATCGTCAAAAATGAACCTTCAGATGGTGGTTGTAATTTTAACGTTATACGGAATTCATTTAGTACTAATTATGAAAGTGGTCTAAGTCAAAAATTTAAAAAAAAATATATAAACACAACTTGAAAATGGCACGTGGCGCCTTCTTTGACGGGTTTCTGATCTACATAATGAGCCGATAAAGAAATGACAATCAAATAAAAACAAAAACAACAATTATAATGCAATTGGGAAAAACCACAATGCAAAGCCTTATGTTTCAAAAAATACACCTACTTACCAGTCGACGTTTCGCCTATTCAGGCATTATCAAGACACCAAAATCAAAAAGGGGTTATGTGAATCACATCTCGAAGAAAAAAGGTGCAATACATCCCAACGATCAACAGCCCAAACAGGCTCCAAGCATGAGACCGCACCCCACCAAAAACAACAATTTTATTCATTCCGGTTTATCTAACGATAATTCAGTTGTGCTCTTCGGAACTAATTATTGGTGGGAAATAATTATATATTTTACCACCATGTCAACAGATAGCGGTTCAGGAAAGTTAATGACAACATACTTATTATGTGAATATGTTAATTATTATTCTGATATGATGTGATCTGCAGATATTACACGACCACATGATACTTTCAAGAAATGGAAAAGAATAAGACAATTATCATCTTCAGATGAATCGTACCTAGACTTCACTGTAAATTTAGAAACCCCAGAAATGGTGCAAGGTAAAACAATAGAAATGGTGCAGATAAAAAGAGATAAGAAAAGAAAACAGGCAAGAAATGAAGATAGTTATGCACAAAATATCAGAAAAATTAAGAGAAATATTGGCATAGAATACACAACAAAAAATCAAAACTTGTAAGTGCCAACATTTTTGAAAATAAGGATTGCTTTTGCCCAAAAAAATTGTTAGATCACGTAGAATATAATGAAAGAAAATCTAATTTTGATCATTTTTGGAAACTAAAAGATTTTGAAACCCAGAATCTATATCTGCATACTACAGTTCATCAACGATTAATAAAACAAAGGCGGCCCAGAACTTTTGAAAGACCAATGAGATAATGCAGCTACAACTATTTTCTGTCAAGAAATAATAAGTCAGAAGTGTCGGTTTGCAGGGACTTCTTTTTAGAAACCTATAAAATTTCTGTAGGGCGGTTAACTCTTGCTCTGAATGCTGAAACACCTGGTACTGATCGTCATGGGAAGATGCCTGGATCTTCGCGAAAAACAGATGAAATTAAGATATAAGCTGTACGAGAACATATTTTAAGTTTCCCAGCATATGAGAGCCATTACACCAGAGCTCGTCACACTCCTGGTCGAAAATATTTGAGTCCTGATTTAGATACACGTAAAATGTATAACCTGTTTGTAGAGAAATGTGAGGAAAATAATCAATCCTTTGTTAAGGAATGGATTTACTGGACAATATTTAATACTGGATTTAACTTAAATTTCCATGCTCCTCGAAAATACATGCCAAAAATGTGATTTACTGAAGGGAAAAATTGAAGCATACAATAATGAGGAAGAGAAGTTACATCTTAGAGAAAGTCATGATGTACATTTACAAAATGCCGAACGAGGTAGGAACTGTCTTGCAGAGGACCAGAAAAAAGCAAAATAAAATTCCAGTGAATATTATAGATTCTCATTTCATTTGCAAAAAGCACTTCCGTATCCTAAACTGTCTGTTTCATTAGCCTATTATAAGCGAAATATGTACGTATAAAAATTGGGTTTCCATAATTTCCATGATGACAATGTCAAGATGTATGTATGGGATGAAACTATAGCTTCAAGAGGTGCACAGGAAGTAACATCATGCATTTTAGCACATATGGAGGATATAACTACTCAAAAACACGTAATAGCTATACAGTGATGCTTGTTCAGGCCAAAATCGTAACATTAAAGTAGCATTGACATGGATGAAAATAGCTCAGTAATCAAATAATAGTATTGAAACGGTAGACCACAAATTTTTGGTATCGGGTCATTCCTTTCTGCCGAATGACCGTGATTTTGGATTGATAGAAATGAAAATAAAAAAAACAAATTACTTATACAAACCTGAGCATTATTATGAATTGATAGAAAAATGTAGAAGAACAAATACATTTTCGATGAAACGAATGTCGCAGCCAGATTTTTTTCAACAAAATCTCTAGAAGAATCAATAACAATTAGAGTAAAAAATACAGCAGGCGAATCTGTCTCTTGGCTGCAAATTCAATGGATGAGATTCTTGAAAAATGAACCTTATAAAATGTTCTATAAAACTTCTTTAGATGATTCCAAATTCCACATTTTGGATCTTTCACCTAAAAGAGGAAGACCAAAACTGTACGGAAATATTAAATTACTTCCATTATACACCACCACTAGACCAGTAACGGAAGAAAAACATAAAGATATTATGTCTTTACTACCATATATCCCTCAAGTTTTTCAGGAACATTTTAAGAATCTTAAAAACTCGAAATGATAAAAATGGATTACTTTTTAAAAATAATTAATTAATGTATATGAATTATTTCATTAAAGTTATTGTTTCAAATAAAACTCATAGTTCTTTATTGCTTAAAGTCATTTATAGGGTGTTCAGATAATTTTGAAAATGGTCTAAGTCAATTCAAGCTTTAAAAACAACATTTTTGTGTGAAATTCACACAAAATTTCATATTCATAATAAATTTCCATTAATCAAAACTAAGGAAATTATAAATTAAAATGTTGCAGAATGTAAAAATATTTTTTAATTTATTCAAATGCAATTCATTAAATATCTCAAAACGAAATATATGACTTAGACCACTTTCATAATTATGAGCACATATAACAGTTCCTATACTAAGGGAAAAAAGAAATCTTACATGCATTATTGCTAAACAGACTGTTTGTTTAGGGTTCTTCCTCTTGAAAAATATATATTAATGGGAGTGCATTAGGAAGAAATAGTATATCTCTTTCTTCAAAGAGTGTAATTTCCAAGTGTTAAGTTGTAATGTCTCTTTACAACATTGGTAGATGTTCCTTCTATTTTCCCTGAGAGGGAGAAGTTGTGTTGAGCATCTTTGAAGTTTATAGATATAATAATAATAATAATATAGTTTATAGATATATAATAATATTTCATCATATTTTTCTCGATTGTTTAATCTGTGAAACAAATGCTCTCTTAGCTTCGGCTCCTGAACCTTTTTTTACTTTCTATGTCTACTAAACTATTTTTACCAATACATCAGATGAAGTTCAGTACATCATTGATAATGTACTGTTACCAAGCCAATGCTTCTTCAGTAAAGTGGTATCAAGTTCATGTTTAACTACTAGGCTTTTCTCCCGATTAAAGTTACCTACTTTATCTCTATAGATTGGGGTGAGTTTCAGGAGGATCTCCAATCTGTCTCACAGGTTCAATTCATGTTTGTAAATATATTAACAATAATCTGTTTGGGCTTAAGTTTATCTTTTGTCATTGTGTAATATTCAAGGTATTTCTCAAAGTTTTTGACAATCTATCTTACAAATCATGGAGAGTCAAAGCAGCGCGAGCTGTAGCAACATCCTCTTCAAACCACACTTGTCCCACATTCAATTGTTTAATATTTTAATCAATTGTGACGTCCTGATCACAAGTGTTGATTATATAACAATCAGTATTTTCAAAATTAAGATCATCAAAGCTTTCTCTATGTAGAAGAAGCCTTTCAGTAATTTCCCCTGAATTATAACCACTCTAAGAACATGCTCTCTGTTTGTACCAAGGAAGTAAGGTCTTAAAAGTGATGAAACCAAGTATGCCAAGTAAGTTTTCAAATGCTGGCACTTAATGACCCAAGGATTATAAACAGTGAGATTCTTGTAAGGATGAAAATAAAGGAATAATACATGGGCCCACCCTTATTCCTGATAACAACTATATGAAGACCTATTTTTAAATGTTTTCTAGACATCATGCACTTGAACTTAATTATTCAAAAGAATTTATACTGATATCATCTTTTATGAAATAAATTTATAAAGAAATCATAAATAAAGTTCAACTCAAGGAAATAAAAAGCCAGAGTTTTTAAAATTATGTTTATTTAAACTGCTCTAACTATAAGAAAACTCGATTAAAGTTACTTTCAATATCTCATTCATTCTGCATCTCATTACAATACAATATATTTTATCTTATGCATAATACTTATTATCATCCTTATTGATTTTACAAAATCTAGAATTATTTTTCCTTTATAAAAAATTAAGAAATTAAAAAATAATATTTTCATGCCTAGAAGTTGTCAATAAATAAAAGTAAGCATAACATTGAAATTATGTTCTTTAATCTTTAGTAACATAATTTTTTCATTGTTCTAAATATTTTTTTTCTAAATCAAACAGCAATGGGCTTTCTGGAGTTCTGATTCCTGCAGTTGCCTTAAATGTGATCGGAAGCTTAGTTTTAGGGCTTAATCTCACCTTGTAGTTTGATAAAATCTTTACAATGCCATATTTAATCAAAAGAATCGCATAACGCATTGCTGAAACAGAAGAGTTTTCATGATGGTAATGGTGTAGCATATAGGTCTTTCCTGTATTTAACTAATTATAAGATAATATGATTTCCTGCACTATTATGATTATCAAAGATATTGAAAAGAAGAATTGACCTTTTTAATTGTGCTACAATATGAATTAAAGACACTTATAAAACCAGCAAGAATTAGCGCTTGCTCAACTCCTAAAAAATAGAATTGTATATATTCACTATATCAAGTAATTAGTCAGAAGTCTTACCTATGCATACTCTAGGACCATCACCAAATGTCAAATAAGTTCCTGGTTTCATCGGCATATCGAACCTTTCTGGCCTGAAAACGTCTGGCTCGGGATAATAATTTGGATTTAAATGAACTGCCATGATAGGAATCGTCAGCATTTCTCCTTCCTTAATAACAACACCATTTGGAAAAGTATAATCCTTAGTGCAAATTCTAAAAAGTTGTCCTCCACCCGGATGTAACCTTAATGTTTCTGTCATAAAATAATAAAATTATAGGTTTTAAAATTGTTTTTGTTTTTTAAATATAAAGTTTTATTCCTTGAATTTGAGAATTTACAATTTTGTACATATACACAGGAGAGGTATATGTCAGTAAAGGTCTTATGACTAATTTATATAATATAATTTTGTTTTTACTTGAGAGCGGAGATTTTCTACGGAAATATGAGGCCATAGTACTTATAGTTTTTTGGCTTTACAACATTTGTTATTTATATGGGGAGTAAATGTTAATCTTTTATCTAATTCCAGACCTAGGTAGGTGACATTTTGTGCCCAGGGTATTCGAGTATTATTTAGAATAATATGTTCCGGTATAGTAGGCCTTCTTTTTGTAAATATTATTGCTGAAGTTTTGTGCTGGTTCATTTTTATTTTCCATTTTTTATAATATTTGCTTAATCTAGAGTATAAAGATTTTAATCTATTTTCTATTGTATCTTTCCTGTAAGAAATGGTGTAAAGGATCTATTAGAAAGGAATGAATGGATAATGTGAAAGGTTTTAAAATTAAATTTGATATTATTCAGTAAGTATTCTCTAAGCAAAAAATTAATGTGTTACCTTCTAGTAAAAATTTAGAAATTCAAATCATTCCAAATTATGATAGTTACTTTTAATTTCCATTCTTGATTCTATCAAAGTAAATAGTCTGAGTTCGTAATTGGGTTAATAAACATAATAAGCAATTGGTCTGCACCACCTGACTTTGTTGTTTGGGTTGCTACTACCTTTTAGCTTCCAAACATGTTACCATATCGGAGTATATTGTAATTTTGTCAGGTCATATATTGGTGAATTATTATAAAATACTGAACTGGGTTAACCCATGGTGGCACTGAATACAATAGACAACCCTCAAGGAATTTTGAGCTCTATTGTTAATATCTAATATTAATATTAATTTTTGTTACCTTTAACAACTTTTTCCAGATATGTCATATTCTTAAGAGCAGTAAAAGTAACACCGTTATTTAGTTTTATTTGTTCCCGAATTTCATTGTGAGCCTTTTCCTGAATGTCAGGCTTCAAGGACAATTCGTATAAGGCATATGTCAGGGATAAGGCAAGTGGATCTATGCCGTTCACTAAGAAAGAATAAGCCTGAGCCATAAGAATATCGTCAGTGATTTCTGAAAAAATAAAAATGACACTTAATGTTTTAAAATCTTCTCAAACTTGAGTTATTTTAAAATATGTACTACATTCTCAAACATATAATATCCTCATAAACTGAATTAGATTTCATAAAAGTTACTTTTTAAAATTATTTATACAAAACAAAAATTTTAATTTATGATCAGTCATGCACATTGGATATAGACAATATTGGTAAGATTGATATTAATAATAATAAAATTTTCATTCCTGCAAGTTTTTATTCACACAAAATCTACCTATCCATTGTGGAAGTTTATTGATTTAAAACTAACTAAGATTTTAGAGACTGATTCATTATCAAGCCCTACAACTTTACATTCCCATCCTGTTAGCATAATGGAAGTTATTGCATAGCAAAGATTGGAATAGGCATTTGAAGTGTATGGGAATCAATAAAGAAGATATATAACAATGCCTATGTACATTAATAATATGGTTGATGATTTTCACAGTGGTAGTTTATTTTATTCTAGGAAAATCCTAAAATTTTCATTATATTTTAAGTTAATTCTCAATACCTTGAACACAAATGAAAACCATTATGAATAAGTTTTTTAAAAAAGAATAAACTTGCTGTAATTTGAACCCTAATGTTCATTTCATAGCATTTTTTTGTTTAATAGAAGATTTCTTGAATAGTTAAATTAAAAAAATCACAACCCTAAACATTTAATTAAAATTATGACAATAGTTTAATTTCATTAATAATAATTTAGTAATTCTTGTTCGTTAATTAATTCAGGTAGTAAAATACAATGAATATTGATTATTTTTGTCACTTCAGTGCAAAATGAAAAATATTTATACACCATTTTGGCATCATGCATTATCTTATATTCTTAAAAAAAAATTGTATTTGAGCAATATAGACATCTTATGGCATTCATAACAAATTCATTTATTGTAGATTAAAGTGAAAACTTACATTTGAATTGTACTTAAGATATTAGCCGAAAATTATATTTTTTTGAAAATCTATTTATAATAAATTTACTCTCTTTTTTAAAAATGTTGGTTGGTTTGTTCATTTAACGTCACTTTATGCTGCTATGGCTAATCGGACGATGCTACAGTGGGAGCTCTAAATTTTGCCTATCCAGGTTTAATTAGGATAGGGATTTTTAACGAGTACCTGACATCGTACAGGCTCGGGACCCCCGTTTAACGTCCCTTCCAAAGGACGGCGTAACTAAGGATTTTTTACTCCCTTAAAAAAATCCTAGGGCCACCTGCCGGACTACGAACCCGCGATCTTGGGCTTAGAGATTGTTACGCTAACCACTAGACCACAGGTGACCATTTTTAAAAATGTGTATGTATGAATAATTAAAAGACATGGGTTTTATTTAAATAATTGAATTTACCTGGGTATAATTCTGTCATAACAAATGTTTATTTATCTGAATCTAGTGTAGTAGTATTCATATATGTCTTGTTTAATTAGCTTATTACTATTTCTGGTTATCGTTACATGTATGTCATATTACATGTAGCATACATGTATGTCTTGTCAGTGTACTACGATGTCTAGTTATGGTTGAAGTTTATTAAATCTGTAGAGTAGAACATACATGTCATTTTTAATCGGTAGTATAGTGTTTTCTATTTATGGTTTGTAGTAGAATCTTTAGTGCAGTACATGTACATTTTGCATTGTGTACTGCAATATTTCCATTCATGGTGTTTGTTTAATGATCACAGATTTATAATTTCTTCCTGGAAATCCAGTTTTATTTATTTCCAAGACATTTGCGATTGTGACAGGAAAGTAACCATGAAAACTACTGAAAAAGTTAAGATTTTTCTTGAATAAATTAAATTTCTAATCCACTGCTTAGGCCACAAATTTACATAATAAATGTCAATCCATATGTAAACAATATTTTAAAGACTCAGAACTAACCGATCATTGGCATGTTAAATTCTATTATTTCCTGGATTATTGGTTTTGACTGAGGTCAATAGAAAAAGATAGAAAGAGGAAATAATTGTTATTGACATCAAACCTTGCATTCACTAAGCCTATAGAAAAATGTCTTTGTGAAAAGGAAAAATGATTTGAAATGATATTAAATTACCATAACTTTCCAATTCAGCTGGTGCTTCTTCGTTTTTTAAATAATCATCATTGGAGTCCCAATTTTGTATATCGATTTTCTTTTTTTCCCTTAAAGACAATAAAAGTTGTACAAAATCATTCCTTTCAATTTTTTTTTCCTTTCTGTATGCAAAAGTATCTTTTATGATTTTGCTATAGTAGTTCACTGCACGTTGATTATTAAATGATATTCCTAATTTTATTGAAAGTTTCGGGAAAAGGAACATTATAAGAAATTTAATTGAATCAAAAAAACCAAAGTTAAAAAGATCAATAGCTAATTTGCAAAATTCGGAGTCAGGATTTTGAAGAGCATTAGGTTGAATGCCAAACACCGAAGACCTGAAACAGAGTAATGAATTAACAATTAAATATATTTTGTAAACAATCCTATTGTACATCATATTAATTAGAAGTATAGGATATTTCTTCAGGAAATATGTTTTTGATTTAAAAATGCCCTCAATTTCAGCAGTGATAGTCCATGGCTAGGTGCATAAAATGTGACAGATTTGACTAAAATATTTGTTATTTTCTATTGAATCAATCAACTTGTTAAAAAATATACATATGTCTGTAATGGATCGATTTCATAAACGTATTCAAAAAAACTAATTTTGATTTTAAGTACTAATTTTGATTTTTCACCTAAAATCATTAAACAAAAAAAAAAAATCTAAAATTTCTAACTCTTTTTTTCATTTCTCCTTTTTCCTCATCTCAGAAAAACGCTAAGAAAGAACTGTTTTCAGTTTTTCAACATAACTCGTTTCCAGTAATAATATAAATATTTTTGAAATGGTCACTGAAGCATAGAGTCGTCAAAGTGGATCAAGGGTGCTAGAAAACATTTTCAACATTGGAAGTTGGTTAATACTAATACTAAAATTAATACTTATAACAATAATTATGAATTTGTGAATGACAATTTATATCTTATATATCTGTTAATTTTGTTAGTAATATATATATATATATATATATATATATATAAAAAAGAGAGTGGCGTTAGTTACTACCCTTATAACTCAAGAAGATTTCGATGATTCGCACCAATTATGACTGGGGTCTCCAGCCAAAAAAGAAGAATACCTATGAAAAATAGAAATCGGTCCAGGCGTTCTTGAGTTATAAGCGTAGTAATTAACGTCTCATTCTATCAAATGATGGTTCCAGCATTGCCAGTAGATAGCGTTGTGTGCATCAAATGCTGGTTCCAGTATTGCCAATAGAAACTACCTGTTTCAAAACTAATAAAAAGAAATCTATGACAAAATACTGTAATAAATATTTCTTTTGTTATGAAGAGATAAGATTCCTTGCTTAAATTTACTATTATTGGAGTTCACTTATCTCAAAATCTTTCAATGGTTTTTAATCTTAAAACTTGGTAGAATCTTTAGAATAAAGACAACAGAATATATCAATGCCTTAGTTCACATATGTGTTAAGTGCCAAAAATAAGGTTTTACAGGAGTCAAATTTGATAATAATTTAACATAAGAAATGCAGTTCAAGTTTAAGCACACAATATATTTTTGTAACCTTCACAGCTTCTCTATTAATTTTATATCAATATATGATCTATGACTTCCTGATCTCAACTTTACAATATTATTTATGTAACAAAACCCATTTTTGAAAAATTTGCACTTTTGTGACAATAACAACTTTTGTGACACATTTGTGAACTAAGGCATCGATATGTTCATTGTTAGAAATTATTAACAAAAGAAAAATAGTTTGTTGAGATCCTTTTCTTAGATAGGATCTTTTGAATTCTCTAATGCCTATCCTAGAAAGGTGATATCTTATGTCCAGGTCTCATTCATTACCAAGATTGTTATTGTATTATGCTCATGGTAATTAGATATTTTTATGAACTAGAAATAAAGAAATACGTGTTTTTTTATTTTTTGAAAATACCCTGAAAAGTGTAAAATACGAGAAATTGTATCATGTTAAGTTAGAGATGTGAATTTAGTAAGCAGGCTTTACATTTGAATATAATAATAATTGTATTCATGATTTTGCAAAATAAACCCCTAGATATTACAGTTTTTGATATTATATGGTGGATTTCAATAAAAAACTTATCGATAGTTCTGTAATTATGCCAATTAATATTTAATAGGACAGTTTATTAAACTTTATCAACAAAGGGATAAGCATTGGTAGGCTGGCTCAATTTACAACTGCTCTAAGTCATTGTTTATAATATGGAGTTCATTTATGGAATTCAAAATTCACTTTCCGTTTAAACGCAACATAGATTTCTATTTAAAATCAATGCGGATGAAGTCGCAGGCAAAAGCTAGTAAGTTATATTCTAATACTAATATTATCATTCAGAAATGATTTCTTTCAAAGAAAGTAGCATTTTTAAAATTACCCTAGAACATCTATTGTAAAATAACTCATCAAGTCTTTGAAATTAAGCTCTTTTCTATCAGATTTCTGTAAAATGGTGTCCAGTTCAATTCCACTCTCAGCCATAGATTCAAACATGCTTCTCAGTTTGCCAGAAGTAAAGATTGGACTAAGTTTGTACCTAAAACATTAAATTATTAGTACGAAGTGTTAATTAATTTCACTGTCATCTGTCATCTGATACGATTTTAATACTTTATGATATCCATTTGTATGCTCTTTATAACATATACAAATAAACTATATTATCCTCAAGTACCTCCTACCTGAATGCTCTCCACCGTTTTCCAACCATGTTAAATAATTGAGCGTCAATAGGATTAGCTTCTTCATTAATTGCAAAACCGTGATCAGTAAAATGAGCAAAATCTTTAATAAGAACTTTTTCAATATATTCGGCATCTTGCACCATTAGCCATGGCCTTGTAAAATCATAAAACCTGTAATTATTAAGCATAAGAGCAATTTATATTATAATGATGAGTATAATATTTGGATCAATAGAAATTAACTGTGAAAGAATGCCTAATGACAATTTATGTCAGGGGCTAGACCCTCGAATTCAATTGAAAGACTTGTTACAGTATGTTTTTAAGGGACAACTTTTTTTTAGAGGTAGATATCCAATCTCTTATTAAATAAGAGTTTGTGTTGACATTTTTATGTAAAATTTTTTGGCCCTGTCAACTTAAATTGTCTGTTTTTTCAAAGTTTGTTTGGTTTACACTAAACTGGATGGAAAGCTAAATGGAGTGTTATTTCTTATTTTGATATAAATTATTATGATAATTCTGCATTCAAATATGTGAGGATATTAAACTAAATTTTCAAAAAATTACTTGGGAATAATTAAATTAAATATAAAATAATAATATTGTTTTATCATTTTGTTAATCAAGTTAAGTATTGAACCTTCTTTCATTTTAAATATTGAGACTAACCTCCCCAATGAAATAATTAATAACAAAAAAAAAACTGTTTCCCCAAAAAACTGATATTCCATGAGTTAAGACAAAACAAAAAAATATATAATGAAAAAAATAATCTTACCCTACTACTGGTTCATCAGGAAACTCCTTACAAATGTCAGCACACATAATTGATAAATGTTTTTTCTCACTTTTTGGTGTTAGATTCTCTCCAAAATTACCCAAAAATATAACTGGTTTTCTGCACTTTACTCCTCTTCTTTGAAATGTCTGATTAATATCTTTTGCCCAATGGTAAACATAAGCGAGTAATGATACTAGCACAATCAATAAGGCTATAGTTATCATCCTTAAGAAAAATAAAAAATATATATTATTTATGACATTATTTCATTTTTAGTTGTTTAAGGTTGATTTGATTTAATATTTCAGTTAGTATAATTTATTTAAATTTACTATTTCTGAAGTATATTTAATATTAATTGAAAACACTATACATGTATGTAAACTATATCTAAACTAACATGAGTGATTCTCTACAGAGACATCCATTGTTGGTTTACATTAATTTTTTTTTGACAGGATCGATTTATATCATAATATATATCATATATCATAATATATAGGATCAATGAACTAAATTTATATCATAGACTACGAGTTCATAAAATTTTGTATTTAGAAATTGTTAAACATAATTATTTTAATTCATCATTAACCCTCCAATTATCATTTCTTTGACTTGTCAAAGATCCTGATTTTTTAAAATTTAAACAGTTTATCTATGGCCAGTAACCCTTAATTGGGGAAAAACCTGATGTTTGAGTGCGATCTTGCACAAATTACTTCCCTGCACACTTGTCCTGGAAACAGTTCAGTCCCTACCCTGTACTGAGCCCAAGACCCACAGAAGGCTGGGCCCTTTTCTTAATCTCAGATTGTGATTTATTAGTACTAGTGCAATTCCCATTTAAGAATTCAACATCGTTTTTTGTAAAGAAAATGAAACCAATGATGAAAGAGAATGAAAAAGGGTCAGTAATCTATTTGTTGTTATAACTATATATTTTATTTTAGCAAAGCTTCTGGTTTATTTATTTAATTGAAGACCAATAAAGTTAAAAAAATTGGAGTCATGATAGAAGTCAGTAAGGTAGAGAAACACATGCCATCCAGTCAGGATCCTTAGTAAGTTAGACAGTAGCAAGTAGGTTAGCCATAATATCAATAAGTGCGAGCTTGGAGCCAATAGTTCTCAAGTCAATAAACTTATAAAGTGACTATTGGTCATCATGCTTTCACCAGAGTGCTGTTTTCCAATCATACATCAGGTTCTTGATCTTTATAGTAATTGCATTGAAAAATTTTTGGAGGTTGTTTCTCAAATCAGTCAATGTGGTAATATGTTATGGAGCCCTTTGTGCTATATTGTGAAGTTAACTTAAATAATGTTTAAATCGGCTACCTCTTTAATAGTGGTTTTAGCATCAATAGTGTCATACACTTCTTTCTAGATCAGGAAGTCACCATGGGTGAAGATCTCAAGTCAGTAGAAGTGTTAACTTCGGACTAGGTTAGCATACTCTGACGACAACCATACTAATCTTAGTGATTGTGGTATGTACGATATCCCACGTATGTCCCTAATGGCTAGTTATGAGTACTACTGTAGGATAAAGTGATATGCCGTACATTGGAGTTCAAATGATATATACATACTCTTCGTCTAGATATACTGTGATAATTTAAATATTCTCTTGTGAACTTGTTTCAAGTCACATGTCAACTATGTGGGAACTTTCGATTACTTCAATAGGGTTGGGGATTCGTCAGGATGGTGGCACATATCAATCTTAGCGTGCCATGGATATTTTTAAAATCATGTTCAAGGTTGCTGTTAATCCTTTACCTTTATGAACAAAGATGTTTGCTGGTTCTATGTATGCCAATTTATAGAAAATTTATCTTTTGATTTGGTGGAACTCAACTATTTCCAGTTATTTTGAAAATCAAGTCAACTAGCTAATAACAAGAGCTTTCCTCTGGTGTATTAATTAAAATTGAGCAAAAATAAATACGAGTTATAATTTAAAAATAAAATGTTCTTGCTCCTTTCAAGTATGTCCCGTTTGCCTTAGATTCGGTTCTCTATAGGGAATGATTATTCCACATTATTACATTATTATGTTTTATTTTATTACCTCTTTTTATACTACAAAAATGTAGAAATAGATTGGTATTAGCCTTTTATAGGCTCTAATATTTGAAAATATTAGTACAATATTTTTTTATGTTTAAAGGAACTGTTTTTTGTTTTTTTAACTTTACTGAAAGTAAAATAATAATTACTATATACAATTCATGGTCCAAATTCATCAATACTTTTTAAGATTAAAATGCAATTATTAAATAAAATGTATTTTAAGTAATAAAATTAAAATGAATATTTGGAATTACGAGAAAATTTTTTTTTTCCCAAGTTTAATGAAGTACCAGCTTTATCTTTATTTTCTAAATTTGACAGCAAAATAGATAACAGAATGTTAATAACACAGGGCACTTCATGCATGAAAAATAAACAATAATTAATCAGAATTTATTAGTAAGAAAATGTGTGAGTAACAGAAAATATAATTAAATATTAGTCAAACTTAAATTAAATCATCAACAGTTGATTATGTTATAATTTGCAACCCAAACTATCCAATAAA
The DNA here is from genome assembly GCA_037127475.1 of Arma custos. NCBI lineage: Eukaryota > Metazoa > Arthropoda > Insecta > Hemiptera > Pentatomidae > Arma > Arma custos. The sequence goes on from CM073764.1 coordinate 113,143,588, forward strand.
TTGATGATACATTTATAAATACATATATTTGTGTATTTCAACAGTTTAGTTATTTTCCTTTGTGTAGGTGTAGCCTGTAGCTACAATCTTATATAAATAAAAAAAAATTAAACAAAATGTTGGCTTTAAATATAGTCTTTGTAATAGTGACTAGACAAAACTAAAAATATCTAAGCTAAAAAATTTCTCGATTCAGAAAAGTATTGTCATATTTATTAAACTTCTAACAAACAATATTTCTAAAAATTGTGTTTCTCCATTTCTTTAGTTCCCCATTATTGTTGTATTTTTTTATTATCAATAACAAATGACATATTAATCAGTTGTTAATTTTTAATCGACTTTGTCATACCATATTATTTTTATAAAGTAAAAAGGCACAGATGAATATATAATAATAAATTAATATTGATAAGTAAAAAGAGACCTTACATAAATGTTAAGACCGTGAAAAAAATTCCAACAAAATGCCCATAAGTGGAGATTATTATAAATTATTAGCATTTATTAGCTAACAGACTATGGGATGGAACTCACCCAGCATATTTTAATAATGATACTATTAATCTCCAAAAAAAAGATCAAGTTTTATACTGTTTTGAGTGATTATGAAATTTATGTATTGAAAATGACCCGAATTGGGTCGAAACTTATACAAAAAATAGATGAGATGAAATGAATTTTTGGACTAAAGGTTTTTTTACACCCTAAGAGAAATATAATTTTAAATTCCAGTACCCTAGACAATTAATATAATTTAAACTAACTAAATAATATAAAAAATAAACAAATATTTAGCTAAGGGTATTTTCACTAAAATGAATATAAATAAAAATACCCTTCATGGTTATATTAATATTAAACATATTTTCCTACCTTCTTGTATTAATTACTCTTATCAGAGTACCGTATACTGCTGCAGTACTACTTCAGACTATTGGACAGATTAATCTGACCTTGTGATCGATTTATCTGTTATAACTGATAGGAAAAGAAATATTTCCAATAAATTATGAAATACATAGTTAGCTTTTTCAAAGATTTGTTTGAAATGTTATTTTAAGTAAGTATATAGAAGAGGTTTGGAAGTTAAATAAGTAATATTTAGACAATTATAACCATTTTCAGTTTTTGATAACAGTATGCCTTAAAGATTTTAATTTTGTGCAAAAGCATAGGTAGAATGAAAATGATAATTTTAAAATCTATTTAGAAAGATTAGAGTAAGTAAAGAAATGTATTAAAAAATTTCAATGAAGCTTTATTTGTATTAATTTGAAAAAACTTGAATTTTTTTTCTTTGGTTAGATAAAATATCCAATAAATGAATACCAGACAAATTATTAGTTAAGGTAAAAAATCAATTCTCGAAAGTTGAATAAAAACAAAACAAAACAACAATAATAAAAAAAAGCATTTATATTCGTTTTGTGTAATTATTTAACTACATTTATAAGTTAATATTTACATACATACCGGGGCCCTTGCCCCCGTGCCCCTCCCCGACAATTTTTTAGGTACTGTGGAGAATCCATTACTTTACATAATCAAAGGCAAATCAGGAATTTAGCATTTTGAAATTTGCAGATAGGCACTTTTTATAATTTAAGAAAGAAATTTGGATAATTCCACCCTCAAGGGTTTTCCCTTCAATGTAATAGGGGCTCAAAGATGGTATGGAATCCGTCAGTTTTGAAGTTAGACATCTGAAATATTGGATGTACGAGTAACTTATAGTTAAAAAAATATTAAATTATTTATAAAATGATCATCATGTGGCAGATCAAATTCCACGCGAGCGAAGATGTGAAAACATATATTTCTGTCATGGAAAGATCTCAAAATTTCTGAAATGGTCTTGAAAGTTTCAAAATGTGTGAAACATTTATAACTGATCTGGAATGTTCTAGAAAGTTTTAAAAATTTCTAGATTGATCTAGAAAATTCCAAAATGTAGAAAAAATCATCAGCTCGTGGAAAAATATTGAAACAGTGCAAAGCCATTATATGGGACCAATGCACAATGGCTCATAGAAAATCACTAGAAGCACTCAATAGAACACTTCGAGATTTACGCGACAACACGAATATAATGGAAGGTGTGTTGTTAATACTATCAGGTGATTTTCATCAAACGCTTCCTGTCATTCCCAAATCGACGCCGGCAGATGAAATTAATGCTTGCTTAAAGAAGTCGTCCATATATGAACACGTAAAAATAATCAAATCAACAACGAACATGAGGGTGAAGATTTCATGAGATGAAAAGGCACAAGAATTTTCTGAAAAACTTTTACAAATAGGAGAAGGGACCTATTCCATTGACGAAAATACTGGCCAAATACCATTTACTAATGAGTTATGTAATGTTGTTGAAACACCTGAACAACTTATTAATGAAGTATATCCAAATATTGTTGAAAATTATATTATTAATTGAATGATATCATATTATTAATTAATAAATGATCTATATATAATGATATGATAATAATATAATTAATTAATTATTAATTGAATGATATATTTAACCTGATGGCGATGTTTCAGCAGAACCTAAAACATCCATAATAGATAGTAGTAAAACAAATATTGATGTAGCATAGGTATGTAACAATAATTCATTAGAAAACAAAAAAAATAAATCAAAACATTGCATATCACATAATGTAGTAGATACCAGAATAAAACCTACTATATTATAGTACAATGGTAGTATCATTTTCTCATTTTAATAAGCATGGACTATCATTAAGAAATTTCTATTCTGTACCCCAAAATCTCCCTTTGTCTATTATGATTTTATTTTATATTAAACAAAAGGCAGCAAGACTCCTATGGGCTCGTGAACATGTTAATTGGACTGATGAGGACTGGGGCCATTGTTTATTTACTGACGAATCGAAATTTGTTCTCCATCATCAAGATCGACGTTTTAGAGCGTGGCGAGAGACAAACCAGTGATTTAGCCCAGGTATGACAGAACCACTTCGCTCTTATGGAGGAGGCTCAATAATGGTGTGGGGAGGGATAACGAGTAATCGAAAAACTCAGCTTGTACTGTTTAGAAATGAACATGTAACCGCACAAACCTACCTGAGCAACGTCATCAAACCTGTAATTATTCCTTTATTCCAAGAAACGGGTTGGAACTTCATTCTTGTTGATGATAATGCTCGTCCTCATAGGGCAAAGATGATTCAACGTTATTTAGCAGAGCAAGAAATATCGCGCATGAACTGGCCTGCTTGTTCACCAGACATGAATCCAATTGAACATGTTTGGGACAAACTCCAACGGCAATTACACATGCGTTCACCTTGTCCAGATAACTTAGATGAACTTGCTGCCACCTTAATTGAGGAATGGGCTAATTTACCTTAAGATTACATATTGAGCTTAATAAGGAGTATGAATCGCCGATGTGAAGCATTAATTCAAAGTAGAGGGGGTCCAAAACCCTAGTGAAGAAGGTTAAATTGAAATGAAAACCAATATTTCTAAAAATTTAAATGTTTATTTTGTGAAACATTTTTATTTAATTTAAAAAATAAATTTTTCTTAAATTTTATTTGGTGTATTTGTTTTTGTTGAACAAAAACCATTAACAATCGATAAGTGAGGTACTATAAGCACAAATATACAAAAATATATGGTTAAAAAAGAGAGTTACCTAACTTTTGATGAGTGGTCCACTTCAATTTGTGAGCAGTTTATATACACATAGCATTATTCTATCAATATACTACATATATTCTATATTCTGTGCCATGTATTATTTTAATGTATTTGTATCTTGTATATTTAGCCCTGAAGAAGACCTGCAATGTGGGTCGAAACGTTGGCTTATCAATAAAAAGTTCTCCCTATAAAAGAGATTTTTCTTGACCTCTAACCGGACCATTTTCTTCCAAAAAAGATATATAGTTACTCAACACTAAAATCCATATAGAAACACATTTTTGTCTCTATATTTATGTTAGCAAGTTCATATCATACAAAAATTGTTAATATCTGTAATGATTTAGTATATATAGTTGTATTAACGAACAGCTATTAATAATTCTGGGCACCTCAAAGTCTAAGAAAATATGAAAGTTATCGAGAGACTGAAAATCAGTACACTAAAAAGAAAAGTTTATTTTATAATTATAGTCTCTATTCTAGTTAAACCTGGAAAGCCAAATTTAGAGCTCCCACTGTAGCATCGTCCGATTATCCCTAGCAGCATAAAGTGACGTTAAATGAACAAACAATGTTAGTTTAAAGAAACATGGCAATAAAGCAGAAGAAATGGCTGGGATTAGGCTTAGAGATGGTGCTTTTCCTCGAGGCTCGGATCCTGCTTTTGCTCCATTGTTTATTCAGAGTATAAGCCTTTGTTTTTCAGGTTTTCAAGATTTTTACCTTGAACTAGGAGCCTTTAACATCACACCCAACTTTTTCTCAGCTTAAAGTTCGTTTTTTTAGGCCACTGCTTAGTTAAAGATTTCAAGGACTTTTGTTCTTTAAAAAAATGTAGTAATATTTTACATTACTAAAATTTGTTGATACATATATTACTCTTTTTATCAGGTTATTGCAAAGAGAACTCCAAATATTTAAGTACTGCTCAATAATTACTGATCTGATGCATCTGTTCAAGTTATCACATTCAAATTCCATTTTTACTCCGGTAACAACAAATGCAAAAGAAAACGAACAATAAATCCACTCCTGCATTGTTTAAAGAGTAAAATAAATAAAACAATTTAAAGCGATCCCAAAAAGAATGTTATAAAAGGTACTTATATAATTGTTTGTGAAAATTACAAAGAGATAAAAACAAGACTCGAGAGTACTCGAAAAGAGATATATAAAAGTTTCTAGCCGCGATTGTAATAACTTAATTAAAGATGTTAGCCCTCATTGTATTTCCCTCCAGCCCTACATAGCCTATTCATCACAGAGCGATGATGGACACTATAACTTTAAAGAGCAATATAAATTTTCTTTTATTAAATTTAGCCTTTTAATAATTTCTTTTTATAAATCCCATAAATATAGTCTAAATGTAAAAAAAATACAACAGGGATATTAACAATATCCTTTATATTTTGCTCTAACGCTTGAATTCCGAATTGAGGGCATTGAACGGCCCAGTGGATGCTCTATCGTACCGTGATATTTTATGTTACTTAATTCTTTTTTTGTATGAAAACTTTAATTGTATTATCTGTTCTGTTATTTTATTTATTCAAGTAGATGTTAGTTAATAATAATGTGATATGATTTAGTCCAAGTTCCATCAGTTTACATTAAATTCTCATATAAACAAAATTAACATTTATATTCGAGTCTTATTCACTCAAGCAAATTAATAATCTTAGAACATGGTTATTTTATATTAACAGTATTTTTTGTTTGAATATTTGTATATATATGTGGTGGCGGACGCGCAAGCCATAATAAACTTTTAATAACAACTAACGCGCCTTTTGTTGCTTTGATTGAGGTCAAATGTTTGACAGCTGGAAACAGAGCGGTTTGTATGGGAAAAGAAAAGTGTTGTGTTTATTATTTCCCTCTTAATAGTTACTTTTTTTTATTTCCTTTGTCCATTGACTCACAATCTATATAAATAAAAATGAATCGCCAAATCTGTTGCTAAGCCCAAAACTCGAGAACGGCTCGACCAATTCTGCCAATTTAAAAAAAAAATATTTTTGTTAAGGCATAAAGAAGGTTCTTATGGAGAGAAAAAAATTAACTATTAAGAGGGAAATAATAAACACAACACTTTTCTTTTCCCATACAAACCGCTCTGTTTCCAGCTGTCAAGATTTGACCTCAATCAAAGCAACAAAAGGCGCGTTAGTTGTTATTAAAAGTTTATTATAGTTTGCGTGTCATTATCTATATAAATATTGGTTCCGCCACCAGAGTCATTCTTATTACTAAAAACTTGTAAAAATATTTTGTTTTATTGGCTTTGTAACATAAAAAGTATGCCATATAAAAATATTTTAAGAATAGACATAGCTCTCGCTGATATTTTATTTATACATAGGAATACATACAATCATACTGGTAACACTACTTATAAACAACAAAACATTTGTTCTATTGCCGAGTGATTTATGGAGCTCATTTTTAACATTTCTCACCTTAATGTATTAGCTGTCTTGAAGCAATCCATCGCATTAAATTTTTTTGTAATCTAATTAAGATACTGTCTGTTTTATTTATTTTTTGTATTAAAAAAATTCGCTGGGGAATATTGTTTGTTATGATATAGGTGAATAATGCAGTTAGTAAAACTCTGAACATGAAAGATCGGACAACGCTATCACCAACATAATTCTGAGGATTTGTCCTGTCTATTTAATTTGTCCTGTTGGCGCTGTGGATGGACTTTCTGTCTATTCCATGTTCTTATCTCATTCGTCCGCCCTCGATAGATAAATTCTGAATGAATTTTATAATTCCGCTTCGTATATCTAGAGATCTACATTGCTGCAATGCAAGATAGGTAGATATTCTGGGGGGTTTTTGGTTTTCGAGGCATTCTCGAACAAATTGGATTAAGAGGTTTTCAACACGATGCTTCTATTCTTCGAGCAAATATAAATAATTTAGATTATATTGTTATATCGTGGTGACAGTTTAATGAATGTCATAAAAAATCTCTATAAATTTTTAAAATATTATACTCGTACATAAGTAAACTTTTTTTTTTTTTTTTATTTTTTTTTTTTTTATTTATTATTTTATTGAGTTGTACAACTGTAATACATACATCTAGTACAATTGCTATAAGAGTAAATAATACATGATAGGACATGTAGAGATACTACCCACTGGCAGCACTCTAATAAAGTTCTATAATAGAAGGTCCCGAGGCCATCTTCTCTTCAGACGCCTAGGAGGATTGTCCGGGATGGAATTGGATGCAAGGATGGAAACTAGTGGGTTTGGATGGGTTTGAAGTTTATTGTGGAATGATAGGTATCTGGAATGGGCTAAATCGGTAACATATGGAACGTTAAGGTCATTATGGATGGTTTTATTTGTGACAAAATAAGGAGCGTTTAGGATTTTGCGAAGGATTTTGGATTGCAAGGATTGGATACGAGAGGAATTCGATGGTTTGGTGGAGCCCCATAGTTCAATTCCATAAGTCCATATAGGCCTTATAACAGTCACATAAATAAGTCTTTTGTAATTGATATGAAGCTTTGAGCGCTTATCCAGTATGTGTTGAAGTAGTCGGAAACGTCTAGCTGTTTCTTGTCTTTTCAATCTTGTGTGAGGGTTCCAAGTAAGACGCTTGTCTAAGTAGAGTCCCAGATAGCGAATCTGTTCAACAGGGATAAGTGGTTAAAAAAAAGTAGAAGAAAAAACAATATAGCCACTGTTTTAACTACCCTTTCAAAATTATCCTTTTGAAATTTGATTAAATATGAAAAAAAATTATGTAGTATTAAACGAATCAGCTAAGGTTATTTAACATCCTTAAAAAAAATAATGTTAAAATTTAATAACTACAGTCAATTTTAAAACTCTATTTAACACATATACACAACTCATGTTATTGTATGGCTGCAAAGAAATTGGATTTAGAAAATCTGATTGGAGAAATGTTCAGTGTAACCTGTTGAAAGTTGTAACACTAGTAAATAAATAAATTTCGAATTTTTCCTCTTTATGGATATACCTTTTGCAAATTTTATTCATTAAAATTGTTAAAAACATATAAGGATATGTTTTAAATAGTTCTTTACATCTTTAATTAAGTTATTTACCTTTGAGCTTGTTTTCTAACGGTAACATACGGCAAAGAAACATTTATTCACAGTAAAATTTTAATAAATCATTTGATTTTGCAATTGTTGCATTGGGTTTGCTAAGCATCTTATTATTGTTTTAATTCTTTAAAAATAAAACCTCTGCTATTACAACGTACGTAGCCGTAGGTACAGTACATGATAGAGACTAGACTATATCCAAGACAACCATTGTGCTAGGAGGTGATTTATCTGAGACCCTCAATTTCTTGATTCATCTCTATAAGATTTCCTACTTTATAGAGCCTAGGTAAACACCAGGAGGGTCTGTAGAGGTTCTCTTCGGAACCTCTCAAGAGAGAAGAGTCGCAACTAACCCAACACCTGCTCCATTTTAATTGCTTAAGAGTATAAAATATAATTGTCTGTATCCCATACTCGAAGTATCACTCATCCTATTCTATAATTATTTTTTTTATTTTTATAATTTTTTTCTTTTCATTCCTGTCATAGGTTAAATAATTGTGAAATTTATTATAAATCATTAAGTCCAACTTGAATATTCTTATTGATTTCTTTCTTTAATTCATAGAAGGAAGAAAGACAGAAAAAAGTATTTTTATTCATTCAGTCATTTATTCAGGTCACCTACCTAACTAAACTAATTAATTAATATAAAATTGATATCAGTGGATAGAACTTTAAGGAAGTAATAAATTTGAATCAAACGTGATTTCCTTATGTTAATCATTGAATCATAAACAATACGACTGTTTTGTAATTGCTGTACTACATGTATTGCAAGTCACTAAATAACTTTAAAGCAGTATATTCTATAACATTTATAACCGTTGTGATTAGTATTCGATTACTGGGAGTTGTCTTAACCTCCTGACCTACTGATTAACATTGCCTGACGGCAACTCTGTTACCTTTAACCTACTGCGCTATCCTTCATTCGGAAGTGAAAGCTTTCTAGTGTGGAGCCATTGTTGGATGCCTGTTATATCTGATCATTAATTGATTAATTCTTAACTGTATTGTTAACATCTGATGGGCTGAAAAGCTTATATAAAGGGTCACTATAATAATTAAGCTTGTCTACTATAATACTAAAATGAGCTAAATGTTAGAAAGAGAATGCATTTTCTAGAATGCAATTGAAATAAAAAAATCAGCGTTCCGCGAATTCAGGCATCATTAGGACATACATACAAAATTTCAAATCAATGAAAGACTAACAACGCATCCACAGTCTAATACACTATTAAACTGAGACATTAATCTTACAGCTAGACTTAATAAAATACGCTTTTTATTTTTTTAAATTTTATTGAAGCCCTTAGAGGGTGGTTGCATTCTAATATACTGTTGGTGTGTGATGTGCTGCATTTGATCTTCATTGGTGTGAATTTTTATTGTAACAAATTAAGAAACTTATATTTTTGTATTTTGTTGGTAAATTGGACAACTAGTATTATAAAAAAATATCTTTTATCGTTTCAATGAATTAGATTGTTCTTATTTTTGCGAAACTTTTTTACCACTGCTAGATGATAATGTATTAGAAGAAAATTTCGATGCACAGTTTGTTTCAAGGTGTATGCTGATAAAATGTAGATATGTAAAAAATAAGTCTCACTAATTTAGAGTTTCAGCTCACCCATATCTATAGGACTACAGTAATTTATAACTAGAATGTTTTAGAATCCTTGTTTCGGCATGAACTTCTCTTGAACCTTTCGTTTTTGAAGGAGCGGGGCAGGTCGGTGCGTTAAGTGCTGAGTTTCAAGACCACAGACGAATCCTTAGGGTTCTAAAGACCCTAATGTAGCTGACCCAGCCTCTATAAAGTAGGTACCATTAATGGGAGGAAAAGATCGCGGTTCAGCGTGATTTCGAACAAATCACCTCCCTGTACAACCGTTGTCCCAGAAACAGCCAGTCTCTATCATGTACTGAAACCAAGACTCTTAATAGATTGTAATGGTACAAGCTTTTTTACCTCTGTTCAAGGACTGGGTAACTAAAATTATAATAACAGTAGCAAAACATAAAGAGTTGCATGTTATTCCAAAATCTTCAATGAGAAGAATCTGGAAAAGACTGGAACTGGAAAAGACCTGAAACATTCCGGAGGTTTTCTCAAGGGATTTTTATTAATTCAACCAATTACTTGTTGTTTTATAAATTAACCCTAACTTCATCCATTTTAAAAGAAATACCTGCAACCGTTAGAAACGACCGTTACTTAAAATACCAGTAAAATGTTGTAAATATACGAGGATTTATTTTTTCTAATATTATCATATTTTTCTTATATAAAACGCCTAAGAGCGTGAAGTATTATAATTAATTAAGATAATACAGACATGTTGCTGCTTGAAAGAAAAGTGTGATGCACGATTATCGATTATCTATTCATAAATTCCTTTGAGCCTTTCATTACACCTACTAATTTATTCTCGTACACACGCCGCCTTTACACGCTCACACTCAATGCCCGCTGCATCAGACTGAGGCATCAATTGCTTGTGAAAGTAAAAGCATCATCGAAACTGGTAAGAAAGAAAGAAAGGCCTTCTGTAATCCGAAGAAACACGTCGTAGGATCTGCGTTGCCTTGGATGAAGTTTTAGCTTCCTTATTGTGAGTTTCTGTAAATCATGTTCCTTGTTAATCCGACTTTATACTCTTAAGCTAATTTACTGGCCTACTTTATGTTACTACACGTTTTTTTGTTTTTGGTGCTCGATTTTCTTAAATTTGCTTTTTATTTTCAAAGATAATCGATGCAAATGCAATGTTTATTGTATCATTCGGAATAAATTTATTAAGGACTAAGATAAAAATATCGGGTAGCACACCTGCGAGATTTTAATTGCCGAAATTTACTTAGAATGCTTATTTTTATAGGCGAAAAATATAATTAGTATTGTTAAGAAGGACTAACATTAACAATACAACATAGTTGAATGAACTTTCTTATCACCACTTGGTGCACTGTAAGTTTGTGACGTAAACTACCTTTATTATACTCGTTTTCTGTACTTTTCCTTTAATTAATTTCTAAAATTCTTTTGTTCGACCACTAATGACACATTTTTGCTAGTTTTTATTCCATTTCCGTCTCTCTAGTATTTATAGAAGCGAAGATTTCAGCATTTAAAAAAGTTAAGTAAATAATAATATTTTTTCAGCTAATATAATTCTAATCTTTATAATTATTGGTCAACTGTTTTGGCTTTTAAATATTTTTATTTTAAAGAGAAAAGATATGCCAGATAGTGATATATGTAAAAAATCTTTGAAAACGTCTCATCTAGTGCATTCAGCTTATTACGTTCATTTGACGGTTATTTTTTAACAGTAACAAACACTATATTATGTAATATAGCAGTGCAGCCTCAATGAATAATTGGTTTAGTCGAATTTTGTCCTGAGAGATTTAACTGTTATGAGGGAAGCGGAATCGTGTCATTCTAGTAAATTCTGGATTAATGTAGAGTTGTAATAAAAGGAAAACTCCTTTAGAGCAAAACAAAAGATGATTGGTTCTCTTCTACGTCAATTCGTTTCTTACTTTAATTCTGAATATCATGTTTAATTTGACGTACAGTTCACTGGACGCGCTGGAGTGAGTATCATCGTCTCTGTGATACTTTTTTTTTATACCTATTAACTTTATCGTACATTCACGGCTTTTTACATAGTCATAGTCTGTGTACCAGTGAAGTAAAATGTGAAGTTTCGTAGCTAATTACGGACTTATAACGTGACTACATTAATTATAAATTAAGTGATTTAAGAGACAGGAGTTACTTATCTTTGTGCTGGTCGCGGCAGGTTCATCCCCACCCAGTATAAGGTAAGTCAGACCTTATCAGTGCTGCCTCTGGCACCGAATGAGGCTGATCTGTGCCGTATTAAGATCAGAAACGAACTCTTTATTTTTATTTAGTTCCCTTTCCTCTCTGTCCTACCTTTCTTTTCTTTACTACTATCTGCTCCAGTGACATAATAATCCAAAATGAAGTTTTACCACCAAGTACTATCCAGTAAATCAGATAAAAAAGGAAACACAAAGAGAAGTCGATCCCTAGAATCAACTACGAGAAATAGCCCTAGTAAACCTAAACCTAATAGAAGGCGTTAAGTTGACACGCCTCCTACTACTCCGAATGATAATAAGGAACCCAAGGCAGGACCGTCGAATGAAAATACCCAACCAGGGTCATCTACTCAGTTCACTGAAGATTCTCCCTTCTACCCACCCAATAGATTTCAGCCCCTAACAAATCTATCTAGTGAAGCAATGGAGACCACATCGGCCCCTAAAGTGCACAGGCCTCCACCAATTTTCGTACGGAGCATAAAAAACTTTAGGCTTCTTTGCACACAACTGAATAAGGCAGTAGGCACCGGAAAATACTATTGCACTAGCAGGACCAACGATACAAAGATCCAGTCAGACACGCCCGAGACATACCGAAATATAGTCAAGTACCTAACAGAGATCAAGGTAGATTACCACACTTACCAACTAAAGGAGGAGAGATCCATCAGAGTAGTAGTCAGGAAATTAGACCCAACCACCCCTGCTGACGTCATAGAGGAGGAGCTCACCGCCATGGGCTTTAAAGTTAGACAAATCACAAATGTCTACAAGAAGAATCATGTACACCCCGAGACAGGCAACAAAATTCCATTGCCTCTCTTCTGCATAGATTTAGAACCAGCACCCGGAGTAGAAAAAATCTATGATGTAAGTAGACCCAAAGAAAGACATCGTGCAATGCCATAACTGCCAGGCATATGGGCACTCTAGGTACTACTGCCAACATACCCCAAGATGCGTCAAATGCGGAGAACCGCATAAAACTGAAGAATGCGTCAAGCCGAGAGAAACACCAGCTGTCTGCGCACTATGTTTTTAAGGGCATCCAGCCAATTATAAAGGTTGCCAAACCTACAAGAATATAAAATCTCAAGTTCTGGCAGCACGTCGGCCCAGCGACGAAGTGAGGACCTCAAGAAGACAGCCTTCCAAAATTGTAGATGGAGCTGTTTCCTACGCCGAAATGTCAGGTGGTCAACAAACAAACAGTCTCGGGGCCACGCTACAACCCGAACCCCCAAAACCCCTCTCTAAACCACAAATCAATTCTCTACAACCAATAAACCAGCCCCAACAACTTGTATATCCCGTGAATCAAAATCCAAATACCCCGCATCAAATCCCTCATACCCCCCTCCTTCAAATGCTACTTATCTCACAACACTACTCACATCATTCGTTTCCGAGTTCAAATCCATGGTCACACCACTAATATCTCTCCTAACAAATCTTGTTTCCCATCCCTTTCCTGTCCAACAAAATCCTTACATGATATCCACCTTATCCATTCTCCTTTGGAATGCGAATGGTATTCGAAACCACACCGACGAACTAACATCCTTACTGTATGATAAAAAAAAATGATGTAGCCTTAATTACAGAAACTCGACTGACCAGTAAACGGAAGCTCAACATAACACAGTACCAAACCTACCGGACCGACCATCCTGATGGAAAAGCTCACGGTGGTACGGCTGTCATTGTCCATCAATCCCTCTCCCAACACTCATTTCCACTCCAATCAAACGATATCCTTCAGACTACAGCTGTTACAATCAAAACCTTTTCCTTTCCTCTCACCTTAGCATCAGTGTACTGCCCTCCTAATAAATCCATTTCCCATTCCCAATTCAGCTCTCTCCTAAACTCCTAAGGGATTCATTTCCTTTTAGGTGCAGACTTTAATGCGAAACACCAACAATGGGGCTCAAGAACTACTAATACCCGAGGTCGCATCCTCCTCTCTGCACTTAACTCCCATAATTCCAGTTTTATTTCTCCAGGCACCACTACATATTGGCCCACTGACCCAAACCGAAATCCTGATCTCCTTGACTTTTTCATCCATGCTTAGGTCCCCTAAACTACTCCATAGAACGCCTTGATGACCTGTCCTCAGATCACAGTCCTTTGATCCTTACCCTTTCTATAGTCCCAATATCCAAACTTCCTCCGCCATCATTTATCAGGGGACCAGTTGACTGGAACCTATTTCACCAGCTTGTATCCGACACCATTGACCTCAGAGTTTCCCTAAAAACACCTCAGGAGTTGGATGATGCCGTCAATTCCATTACCAATTTGATCCAGCAAGCAGTTTGGACTGCATCTTCACCCCGCCCTTCCTTCAAAATCCGTAAGAAAAATCGTTTACCGCAAGATCTTAGGGATCTTATCCTTATCAAACGCCGTTACCGATCCCTTTGGCAAAGAACCAGGCATCCTCACGATCGGAGACGGTATAACTACTTCACCAAATTAGTCAAAAAGAACCTGACAACCTAAAGATCCGAATCCTACAACTGCTACCTTTCCACACTATCTGCTTCAGAAAAAATTATATAATTCGCTAATTAATTAAATAATTAAATAATTAAAAATTAAATAATTCGCTATAGAGAATTATGAGATTCCACAGAATCTGGATAAATGTCTATGGTATTAATTAGTCATAGCGAACCCGAATGCCGATACCACCGACTTTGTTTACGAACTTCCCTCCATGGACTACCCAAAACCTAATCCACCAGATCACTCGTAACGCAATCCTCCCACGAACTCCTCAGGCTACCCCTCAGAGGATACCCAGTCGGTTTAGCGCGGATTAACTACTAAATAAAAGTAGTTAGTAGTATTAGTAGTAGTGGGATGCTTTGGCAAAGAATCAGGCATCCTCACGATCGGAGATGGTATAACTACTTCACCAAATAAGTCAAAAAGAACCTGACAACCTAAAGATCCGAATCCTACAAATGCTACCTTTCCACACTATCTGCTTCAGATAATTCCCTTTGGAATGCCACCAAAAAAATCCTCAAATATCACTCTATTTCCCACCCCCTCCGACGTGAAGACGGCTCTTGGGCTGCATCAGATGAGGACAAAGCAGAAGAATTTGCCAAACACCTTTCAAATACATTTATCCCACATCCTGATATCCACTCTACGAACACTTCCAATATTAATGAATTCATCTTTTCACCCATCCCTCTATCCTTACCTCATAAAGCGGTAAATCCCTCTGAGGTCAAATTCCTCTTACAAAAGTTAAAAGTCCGCAAATCTCCTGGACGTGACCTTCTAACCACCCAGATCCTTCAACATCTTCCTCAAAAAGGGATTACTTTCCTTACCTACCTATATAACTGTATCCTTCGTACAACTCACTTCCCTTTGCTGTGGAAACACTCCGTCATCATCCTATTTCCTAAACCTGGCAAGCCACCCAATGCCACATCATCATACCGACCCATCAGTCTGCTTCCTATTCTTTCCAAAATTTTCGAAAAAATCCTCCTGAAACGAATCCTACCCATAATAGAATCCAATGATATTCCATCACACCAGTTTGGATTCCGTCCCAGGCACTCGACGGTCCAGCAGGGTCTCCGAGTTGTCGATCACATGTCCTCTGCTCTTGAAAACAAACAATACTGCACAGGCGCATTTCTGGACGTAGCACAAGCTTTCGACCGGGTATGGCATGCCGGTTTGCTGTTCAAGCTCAATACCCAGTTACCATCAGGAGGCAGTTCAAACTAACAGCTAAGCACAAGTCCCAATTAGTCTGAGCAATGTAACGATAGCAGAGTGGCCGTGTTATTAATTGCTTTCATGTTATACATGTCATATTCTGCTTAGTTTGTCATCCTGATTTCACAAGTTAATACATTTCGTCCACAAGTAGTGCAAATTCGAATTTATATATTAGAGAATGATCATTGCGTACATGACCCAACGTCATAACCCAAAAAACCAAGTTTTTCAATAGAGGTATTGGTTAAGCAAAGTTCTATTGGAATGATGATATTGAAATTCTTTAACCATTATCAAATTTTTAATAGCTTGAACCTTTTTTGATTTTAACATATGCCATTCCCAAAAAAAATCAAGTTCGAACTAGAAAAAACTCATTCTATGACTTTATAAAAAAATAAATGTAGGAAATGAAATACCAGATATTTCGTTCCTGATTAAAAAAGTTTCAATCAAAACAAGTACTACAGAAGGATTGATTCAAAAATGCATATTTTTGAGTTATGTCGTAGTTCTTTTGAAGGAGCGATACCTGTACCATACAGCTGATGTGTGTTGACATTTTTTCTTAACGAGTTTTGATGAGTTAAAAAACTGCATAGTTATATCAATTGCGGTGAATATTTCAATGGCTAACCTTCTGTACTAATATTCAAATTAAATGTAGATAATTTTAAGTAAACATATATAGGATTTAAAAAAAATATCTTGCCACTATAATCCTTGAAAAAACCCACTAAATACTGTACTGACTTATACTGTTTCTAGTATAACGGATATGCAGGAAAGTGACATCACACTCAAACGCGAGGTTTTTTCCATTATTCAGGGTAGCCACTTTATTGAGGCTGGATGGGCCACAGCATAGTTTGAACGTCACTGGATCCATCCATAACTGGTAAATGACATAAAAGTTGTCTGCCACAGCTGGGTTTGAACCCTGGATCTTCAGTATAGTAACTCAGCACTCTACACATTTTAGCAACCCTCGCCCTAATATTTTAAATAATGGTATACAAATCATGTTTAGAAAATCCAACGAAACATTTTATTTTGTTTCCAATTAAGGGCACGAACGTGATAGAGGCTGGGTGAGCCCTAGGTGGGCCGGTAAATCCCGCAGTGTTCCTCAGTCATTGTTGACAGATTACTCTTATTATAAATTCGATACAATTTGTTCACAAATTTAAACTATTTTTCATATTTTATCGGTCATATTATATGCTTGTTACCCTAATATTCTTTGTTTTTATTAAATTGTTTTGATAAATAAAAATGAATTTAATTTAATTTATTTAATTGTTTTATGATATATTTTTTTAAAATATTTTATTTGAAAAGAAAAGACATGGCCAGGACCGGGATATTTCACCTCTCCGTTGTAAAATACTCACGAGGAGGTGAAATGCCCGGGTTCGAGTCACGGTCCTGGCCATGTCTTTTCTTTTCAAATAAAATATTTAAAAAAAATTATATGATATAACAATTAAATAAATTATAATAATATTAATGTCTTAAAGTCAACAAGATCCAAAAATAAATGTTCAATCAACATTCTCCAATCGCAAATTGCGAGAACACGGAGATATAGGATCAGTGAAAAGAATTAAATGAATTTACATTAGTTCCAATATTCTTTAATTATAATCTTAATGTGGTCGTAATGTTGAAAATGGTCGTCTACAGTTATTAGAAATGTTATCTTCTGCATCATCGTCTGTTGCGGAAATGAATCCTCTTCAGTGAATTTCTTTTCAATTTTCGTCTTTCTGCTTCGTTTTTCTTTCTTTTCTTGGAATACTTCTTCTCTCTATATATCCATATACTATTAAGTAATAAAGCTAAAGTTGCGTTTTTGTTACAGATAATATAAAGTAAATAATTGGGGAAGAAAATGGTCTGGGTGGAGGATTTAAAAAAAATCCTCTTATATAGGGAGAACTGTTTATATGGAAGCCGACGTTTCGTCCGACATTGCAGTTGTTCTTCTGGACTGTTATAGTGGGATCACACTTGATACTAGACCAGGGGTCGGCAACATGCGGCTCTTGGGATGTGAAGCTGCAAGCTCTTTAGTTCTATACTCAAATACTATTTATTTTATATATATAAAAAAAAACATTTAAAAATCGTTCTGAATCGATTAACGAGGATTGGGCACCGATTCTATCTCTCAGCCACTTGTACTCGCTTTTCACCGCACTCCTCCCCCGTGACACGCAACGTCACTATCGCCAGTCCTATGGAAGCTCTCGAATGACGCCGTTGTCGGATGTTTCTATGTAGGTTTTAATTCGCTTTCGACGCAAGACAATATGGCTTCTTCAATAGTGCAATGGGTGTGACGTATAGTTTGTAAGTAAAAGAGTTAGAAGCGAATTACCTTCTCAAAGTTATGTATGTACATATATATAACAATAATAAAAAAACCGAAGTAAATGTAGGTAGCATAATAAATGTTTAATTGTTTCAATTTTTTACTTAAATCTGGACAATTTAAAACTATTTATATGTTTTTTATTCATCTTTTTTTTTTAATTCTTAATTATTCGCCTTTTAAGGAGATATAAATTAAATAATACAAAATACTAAACCTATAACCTATAATCACCTAAATTAATAGAACCACAAGGTCGTTAACGTCATTATGTTTATTTTCATATAATGGTTTATTTATCTAGGATTTTTTTTCTTGACTATATCTTCTATATATCTATTTTTATGTTATAGAAGCCACAGATCATTAAAAATTAGCGAAAATTAAATTTAACGGAAATAATAATCTCATGCAAGGGAGTATTTATTTTGTTAACAGCCGCAGCTTGTATCTCAAGTTCGCAAAACTATATTTTATAGAAATCTCAAAAATTTAAAACTATTTATATGTTTTTTATTCATCTTTTTTTTTTTAATTCTTAAATCTTCGCCATTTAAGGAGATATAAATTAAAATAATACAAAATACTAAACCTATAACCTATAATCACCTAAATTAATAGGACCACAAGGTCGTTTATATGTTTATTTTCAGATAATGGTTTATTTATCTGAGATTTATTTTCTTGACTACATCTTCTATATATTTATTTTTATGTTATAGAACGGCCTCCTCAACAATTCTCCCCCACGCTGAGCAATCCTCTACGGCTCTTCTTCATCTCCTCCGTCCCAGAAGCTGTAGTTCAGCCTAAATATCTTCAAACCACCATTAGCTAGATCTACCTCGTCCTCTTCTACTCTCTGGGCCTCCCTCTATTATTTTCCTTGGTAGTCTTTCCAGATCCATTCGGTGAACATGTCATAACATTTGAGAACATGTTTATTTTGTTTCTTTTTTGTTTTCGACTTTGGTTTGGCCGTATTTATTCCTCCCTCGAGTATTTATGTAACTCTCCTGTGGCTTTGAGAGGGTCCATGCCTAATTTGCATATGTTTCAAGGGGTTGAGTAGAGTCGTACTTAAGTCCATCATTTAGACAACTGTCAGGATTTTTTAGATTTTTCCTTAGTGCCCCATAGAGTTGTTGCTAATTTGAATTCTTAATTTGATCTCTTTATTGTTTTCCGTGTTCATTGTGTATATTATTGTGTACAAGTAAGCTAAAACTTTTTTTTTCTTTTTGTTTAGAAACTTTTTGTTTTATTCTATAATACAATTTTTTCTCCAACTTTCTGTATTTAAAAAACACAAATGACTTGCTATTTCTTTATCCTCGGTTAACATACCAAATACGGTCAAGAAACTTGCTCATCTAGACGGATCGATAATGCAACAATTAACATTGAACATTGACCTAATTGGTTAGCGATGCAGGAGTCTTCGATGTAGCTGTATAACAAATTCACTAACCGGTCGTTGTCGAAGCAGCGGTTGTATTCAATTCCTTTCCGTCTTTCCATAAAACAATAAACTTCTCTGAGTGGTTCATTCAGTAAGAACAATTCGTCTTGATTTGTAGAAGATTTGAAATAGTACGAAACATTACAAAGATATCGTTTAAAGCTTATTTGTTAGTTGATATTTTTATTGGCTTCAGCCAACTTTGGGATACTCCAGATCAATCATTGATGTTTGTTCCGGGACCTTCCCTCCACCCAGTTTCTCTTCTTCCTCTGTGATCTCCTATTTCCTTTCTCATCAATGCTCCAATCGCCCGCTTTGTTCTCGCCTCAAACCACATCCACTTGTCTCGGGTTATACTCTTGACAGTACCATACCATATGCCTCTTTTAACCAGTTATTATTTTCGAGTTCCAAGAGGGGACATGATGTCTATATAATAACTCCTGGAGTAATCTTTAGCTTTTCTTATTTTAAATTGACAATTCCATCAGAAAATCAGTTAAGAAATGAGAAAAAAATTTGTTCTTTGTTTTATCTAAATATACTCAAGTATCATAACAACAGAATAATCCTTATTTCATTGTTATTCGCTTTGTTTGTTTCGTTTGTGATAAAGTACTTATCTAATGATAAAAGCACAGTTCAACGTTATGTGTTACTTATATCCGTTTTTCCATATTATCGCAGACAATATTATTTATGATGAATAACAATTACGTTTTTAAACATTTTCGGTTAGTGGAACTACAGTTTTGGCATTGTCAAGATCGGATATTTTAATACACGAATTTATTTATAATAAATTTATTTATAATAACTTATCTTAAGTATTTTAGATTGCATTTAACGTTACAAAATGATATCTCATATATCTGTGGCACCTGTGCATAGTGAGATAAGTCGAATTTTGTGAATTTCAAGCTATCTACTTAGAATTGTAATATTTTTCTCTTTCTTTATGTCTAACACGCTAAGTGTTCCGTCCATTGCAATGAAGGATATTCCTTTGTGAATATATGGGCTGATACTCCAATCTTGAACTTAAAATAAGTTCAGAAAAATTACGATTCTAAGTAGATAGCTTGAAATTCACAAAATTCGACTTAGCCCACTATGCACAGGTGCCACAGATATAACCTTCTTCATATAAAATATTATGTATATATATATATATATATGAGCTTCGAAACTTCGACTACGTAATTTCAATTGTCACATTTCAGTCATTCTAATTTAGAGTAAAAAGAATAAAATTATCTGTTGAGCCATTATCATTTGGCTGTCCATAAATACAATTGTAATGTTTCCTGAAGTAATTTTAGTATCAAATTACAGCAATTGTAAGAAATTATTATTATAATTTGTAGTTCTGCAAAAGATGTATTCTTTGTATTTAGCTTTTCCAAATATTAGAGTAGCGTAGAGTCCTTAGTTGTGCCAAACTTCCTGGATTCACATCCTGTTTTGATAGATAATATATTTATTCTTTCATTGGCCGGAGATGGACAAGCTCTTGTGGCTCACCCAACCTCTGTAATATGGAACCCTTAATTGTAGGAAAAACCTGGGAGTTCAGCAACTCCTTAAGGCTCTTAGATTTAGTACGTGGTAGAGACTGTACCGTTTCAAGGACAACAGTTGTTCAGGGAAGTAATTTTTCCGAGATCAACCCCAACTGCCACATTTCTCCCCAATTATGGGTACCCAATTTATTCGGTGAGCCCCAGGATGGTCCCCTACCACCGTTGGGTTTGAACCCGGAATCCTCAGGATAGCAACTCGGCGTTCTTTTATCTTATCTATCCCGCTCTCTCGAATATAGGAAATTAGAATAGCTCAAATTAAAGAAAGAGGGATATCATAACATTAGGGAAATTTTTTGTGCTTAGGAACTTCCAATCCGAAATCTCTCATCACACAAGTGTACAAGTTAATTTCATCTAACGCATTGATTTACCAACGATTTTAGAATTAAATCGACTTTATGCTGTAATAAAATTAATCTCTGATTATTATTATTTAAATAAACCTTAAGAGTTGTTTTGGTGGGCAAGGCAGTTTTTGATCGCCTTAACTATTGGAGAGTTACCTGTAAAACTTTATTTTTAAATTGCAATTTTATGACAATGACATTTTTATCGCATTCTTCCTCCCTCATTATCAGGCAATTAAATTAAGTTCCGGAAATGTCACTTACGGTCCTTTCTATTAAGATGGATGAAAGGAGAAAGGATTGAAAGATGAAAAGAGGGAAGAGTAGAAACTTAGGGAGGATTGACAATAGGAGTCAGGATGTCTGATGTCGAGGGAGGGAACTTGAGGCTTTCATATCAACTATCTCTCTTAGTCATTATTCAAAACTAAAGCAGAGGCCGTTAATTATATTAACTTGATTTTAATAATATTTTTAATAAAAAATAAAATTAATTTTTGAATTCTCATCATTTTTTTTACGTAGAGTATTAATTAAAAAAAAATGCTATGACAAATGGATAAATAAAATACTTTAATTTTTTTAAATTTAATAATCTACCTAAAAATCGGGAAATGTTTCTAGGACAACGGTTGTGCAGTGAGGTGGTTGATCTGAGATAACGTTCATTCGCAAGCTTTTTTAATTACCCTTTTATAGAGGCTGAGTGAGCCCAGGAGGGCTTGAAGATTGTTTCCATATGTGATTGTTAACAGGTAAATTAAATTCAGTGCTCATCCAATGACTTACCCTTCTACTTTTTTAAGAATAATAAGGCTTATATGTATAAAATGTACTTCGCGCGACTTTTCTTTAACACTACCATTCCCACAATAAAACACACCAAATATGTTAATGTTGAAGAAGGGTTGTGTCCATTCAATTTGAAATTTCAAATTCAGTCTTAAGTACGAAACTGAGGACTAAGTTTTATTTATTAATTTTTTAAATTTATTTACTGAGGTTTACAACTGTATTATAACAATACTAGGAACTATAATGAAGATACACAATGGCTCGGATAATGTAAGTAGAGAAACCACCCACTGCTAGTATTTAAGGTCACGAGGCCATAATCTTTCCAGACGCTTTAAAGTATTTATTGATTTCTATTTAATTATTTTATTAATTATTTAAAAATAACTGCCTTTCACAGAGCTTACATCTTTATAAGAAACCTCTCTCGTGTTTGTAAAAATTTAACTGGGACATTGTCTCTTTGATCTCATTATTTGTAAAAATTTAATAAAAATAAGTCCCTAAGTATCTATTAGTGACGGTAATATTTTAAAAAGTATAGTTAGATATGAAAGGCGGAAACACAGAACCGAAAAATGAGCGATTTATTTCCTTTTTTTTCTTATTCGTCAAGACAAAACTAAATGATAAAAGCAGTCAAAACTAAATGATAAAAGCAGTATCTCATAACATGACAAAGTTAGAGAGAGTGGGAGATAAACTAACCTGATTAGTTTAAAGTAATGTTTAAACTCTGAAGATGATTCTGCTTTTTCTTCGGTTCCCACTTGAGAAATATATAGGTGGACCGAGACATTTCTAATATTCAGTGTGATTCATGAACAATCTATTAGAACAGTATTTGCTTTTAAACATAATATAATGGAACGTATTTACTAAATTTGTCATTAATAATTAAATGGTTTATTAATTAGCCATGTTCCGATTGCTCTACGATGTTTAAATATTTCGCAATGTAATTATACAATTAAAACGTTCAACGAAACTGAGAAGCTATTTATTTATTTAGTCGTGCTGCACTATTTAAATGGTAGCCCCATTTTACTGAATAATGAGTCATATAATTCGTAGAAAATTTAATTATAAATAAACATTACAGGTCGTCTCCTGGTAATACACTACACTTGCATTAGATTCGAATTTATTCCTGAAATCTTATGCTCAGGAATAGCAGTTACATGCGCACACCATAGATTAATAAATAATAATTATTCAGAAGTTACAAAAAGATTATCTTTAACTGTTATATTAGGACTATATTTTACAGCTTTACAAGCTTATGAATATATAGAAGCAAGATTCTGTATTAGAGACTCAGTTTATGGATCTTGCTTCTATATAGCAACAGGATTTCATGGACTACACGTAATTATTGGTACCATTTTCTTAACAGTATGTTTAATACGACACATTAATTGTCACTTCTCAATAAATCATCATTTTGGATTTGAAGCAGCAGCATGATATTGACATTTTGTAGATGTAGTATGACTTTTCCTAGAATGTTTAAAATGTAAAATTG
This sequence comes from Arma custos, assembly GCA_037127475.1. Lineage (NCBI taxonomy): Eukaryota > Metazoa > Arthropoda > Insecta > Hemiptera > Pentatomidae > Arma > Arma custos. The sequence continues at coordinate 113,167,102 of CM073764.1, forward strand.
AATGTTGATCAGTCACTGACATTTTGACCTCGATTCGAACCATTTTTTTTTCGTAATGGATTGAGTTGGTCATGGGTGCAGTCAAAGATAACACAAAATAAGTGAAACTTATTTTTTAATTGTGCCAACGTTCAGGGCGAATGTGAGTGCCTGATCTTGGTCAATTGTCAAACACACAACTGTCAAATGTTTTATTGTGATTCATATTTGAGTGGAAAACCTAACCACCCCTAACTGTAATATACTGTATTTCATAAAATAAACTAGAGGTGAGTATTTATGTACCAACGATAAGACCTAACGCCCCAAGAATCAGCCAAACTTCCTTTTTAACCGATGTTAAGGTAAAACCAAGCTGCGAAAAAAGTATTAAACAACAAAAGGTGGTTTTCTTAATGATCCATTTTTTTTTTTAAATATCTGGCCCGGAGGCCCAAATGTTCAATTAAAGTAATCCCATTCAAATTAGAGATATTACCATTAATTTGTCATCAGCCAGTTTAAAATCTAGTGGGCTGTATTTAAAAAGATAATAGTTTATTTAAGTAAAAACAAAATTACTGGTTAACAAATATACAACAAGAAATAAATATGACACATAGCGTATGTGCGCTCCCGCCCCCAGTTTAAGTTTGGGAAGCCCTCAAACTACTGCTTCATTGATGCAGAAGTGGCCGAACAAATTTCCGATTTTATGGAAAAAGATCTTTCAAAAACTCCCTATTCTGACTTAGAACACTTACTTAACGAATTTGAGGAAACTCAAGGACGAAAAGCAAAAATCCTCTGAAAAGCAAAAAAGGCCTGAATGCCATGAAGGCCCTAGCCAGGAACCGGGATGCGTGTACGGACGGAGGCACCTCCACGCTGAAAGGCTCAAGGAGGAACAAGAGAAAGGTTATAAATAATGATGAAGGTTGAATATTAAACGAAATTGGCAAATAGCACATACGTATTAGGACGAATAATTAAGAATGAATGGTTCGAATCTTGGATAATATTAAATTATAAAACATATATTTATTCATAAATTATAAATTAAAAACAAGTATTTAATAGCTTATTTAAGTAAGAGAATTTTAAAAAGAAGAAGAAAATAGCTATGATAAAGCAGACTTCCAAACCACCCTTGAGGTGCTGCTGTGGTTACGTTACCCATTTTTTATAGTGGATGGTTCGCCTCACTGAATCCAGTAGCAGGAATGGTCTGCTAATGCAATCAGTGTAGCCCTATAAACCACTCGACCTTCAGTTCCTATTCGAAGACAGATAGAATAATTTAATAAAAAGCGTTACACCATATTTAATAATCTAAAATAATAATTAAATTTAATATTAAATAAAATTATATTTTGTTCACTCCCGTTGAATATTTAATCAATTAATGCATGAAACTGGTGAAATATTTATTCGCTTTGAAGTGATCATATAAAATCAATTCATATTGGCTAAAAAATTTTTGAAAATTTATATTTTATATATTACTCCAACCATCGCTTTGAAGGGCGGCCCTAATAGGGTCGTATAATTTTTAAGTATTTGTAACTTTATAACAATTTTTGGAAAATTATATTTTATATATTACTCCAACCATCTGCCCTCCTTCCTCTTCCAATGAGCATTTTTTTAGAGTGTTCTTGACTCCATCCTCTTCACAAGTTGAAGCCTGCGTTCTCCAGAAAATGTCTAAGTATTTCTACATACAAAAAAAAATGTTTTTGCTTACCTGAACTAGCTTCGTGATGGAGTTGTAACTTCTTTCTGCAATTCTTAAACTCTATAAGACTCTTCAACCATTGGCGCTAAGGATTCTTTGATATTTCCCAAAATTCGCTTATAATAATTTTCTTATTTTAAATTGACATTTCCATCAGAGAATCAGTTAAGAAATGAGAAAAAAATTTGTTCTTTGTTTTATCTAAATATACTCAAGTATCATAACAACAGAATAATCCTTATTTCATTGTTATTCGCTTTGTTTGTTTCGTTTGTGATAAAGTACTTATCTAATGATAAAAGCACAGTTCAACGTTATGTGTTACTTATATCCGTTTTTCCATATTATCGCAGACAATATTATTTATGATGAATAACAATTATGTTTTTAAACATTTTCGGTTAGTGGAACTACAGTTTTGGCATTGTCAAGATCGGATATTTTAATACACGAATTTATTTATAATAAATTTATTTATAATAACTTATCTTAAGTATTTTAGATTGCATTTAACGTTACAAAATGATATCTCATATATCTGTGGCACCTGTGCATAGTGAGATAAGTCGAATTTTGTGAATTTCAAGCTATCTACTTAGAATTGTAATATTTTTCTCTTTCTTTATGTCTAACACGCTAAGTGTTCCGTCCATTGCAAAGAAGGATATTCCTTTGTGAATATATGGGCTGATACTCCAATCTTGAACTTAAAATAAGTTCAGAAAAATTACGATTCTAAGTAGATAGCTTGAAATTCACAAAATTCGACTTAGCCCACTATGCACAGGTGCCACAGATATAACCTTCTTCATATAAAATATTATGTATATATATATATATATATATGAGCTTCGAAACTTCGACTACGTAATTTCAACTGTCACATTTCATTCATTCTAATTTAGAGTAAAAAGAATAAAATTCGTCATTGGCTATTCGTCGTTGGCTTGAGAAATTTTATAAACAAAAAATTGGTTCTTGTGTAATGGAAAATGACAGGATTAAATAATTTCTTCTTTCTACTAAGATATGAAACCATTAAAATAATGGTTAATAATAACTGGGGAATAATTACTGTAAATATTTTTAAAATTATTCCGTAGTCCAAAACGCATTTTTAGACTTTATTTCATCGCGAAAACCATGAATTTGTCAGTTCTTAGTTGAAAATTTGATGACAAGTTGGAAAAAATGTTCAGAAAATTAAATTTTGATTTTATAAAATTGTTTTATCAAATAATCTCTGAAATGTCACTTAAAATGGCCCATTATGGGAGGTGACCTGTGGTCTATAGTGGTTAGCATTACAACCAAAAATGCCCAAGACCACGGGTTTGAAGCCTGGGAGGTGGTCTTAGGTTAAAGGGAGTAAAAAATTTAGTTATGCTGTCCATCCGGAGAGACGTTAAACAGGCGCCTCCAACCTGTACTATGCTCGATACTCGTTAAAGATCCCTAAATAGTTAAATCTGGATTGGCAATATTTAGAGCTCCCAAGATGTAATTTGCTACAAGATTTCTCTAGGGTTTAATCAAAGGTCTACTTACTACTTAATTGTTTTTCTAACAGAATAATTAAACATATTCTGTTAAACTTTCAAAGATACAGTGTACGTACTTGAGCTTCCTCCACGACAGAACAATGGATCTCTTTTTCATTTCGTCCATTGTTTGTCTTTTCGGTATCTTAATCTCTTATTTCCAGCTAATTTCATATCATACTACTTTTGTGTCTGTAACAAAGCTTCCATTTTTTTTTCTTATTTTTCTCCTTTCCTGCGAATGGCTGTAGCGTCTTCTATTTCTTTAAGTAAACAATCTTTTTTGCTTCTCCAATCATATTTCTTCGTGATACCAAGAAGGGGTGGAGTAATCTCATCTGTTGGAGAAAACAAATTAAAAAAACAAACTGAATAAATAAAGCCTTAATGAAGTGATATAAAATATGGTTTATCGGAGTCCTAAATTTTGCCTATCCAGGTGTAATAACGCAATGGCTCTGATCCCCATTTAACGCGTCCTCCGAAGAAAAGGATAAATAACGATTTTCCTTCCTTTGAAAATCGTAAGGCCAAGTAGCGTTACCCCATTATCCATATTGCGAACCCGCGACCCGGGCTCCAATTTCGCGTCCCTTCCGAAGGGAGACAAAACCAAGGATTTTTACTTCCGTTGAAAAATCCTAAGGCCATCTGCTGTAATGCGAACCCGCAATCTCGGATGTAGTAGAATGTTTTACCAACAACAGCACCTCACATTAATTTTATTTATAAATAGTTAGTTGTTTTAAAAGTTCTGAAATAACTACAATCTCTGCCAGTAAGAACTAAATAAAAAAAAAAACCTGTACCACTACAACCCGTGAAGGATCTGGGGTTCAGTACAAGGTAGAGACTGTTGTGTTTCATGGACAACGGTTCTGCAAGGATGTGACTTGTCCTAGGTGACGCTCACGGTCACGCCAGATTTTCCCCTCTTATTTTGGGTACCCTATTTTTATAATATTTTATAAAGGCTGGGTGAGCCCTAGGAGAGCCTAGAGCCTATATGATCCATCTCCGGTTGCAAACAGACTAAATAAAAGTCTTGCCTATAGCGGGATTTGAACCAGGATTTCCGGTATGGCAACTCAGTGCTCTACCACTAAGCCACTCCGCTCTCTACTAAATCACGTTAAAAAAAAAATCAAAATGTTACGAAAATTTGAAAACTTTTGATGAACAATTATTTTTATATTTTGTTATGCCTCTCATCTAAATCCTGTACCACTACAAGAATTTATTCAACAGTTATTTATAGAGTACCTAGAAGAAACTAACCACTAAAAAAACCCTACACCACTACAAACTTCGAAGGATCTTGGAGTCTATCCAAGGTGGAGACGGTAGTGTTTCTAGACAACAGGATTATAAGGAGATGATTTGTCCAAGATCACGCTAATCCACCAATTTTTTACCTCTTTTAATGGTACCCACTTTCTAGATTCTGGGTGAGCATCAGGAGGGTCACCAGATCCCAGAGGGCCCATTCGTAGCTTTTAACAGATTTAATAATTCATCTGCCACAGCTGGGTTCGATGCATAGTAGTTCAGCGCTCTACCACCGAGCTATAGTAGTGTTGAATAGTTGTTATTCCAATTCTCATTTTAACAATATTGTGAATTACATTTTTTTTTTACAAGAAGGGTTAAGAAGAATCATTTATCGAATATATCATAAAACACGTGTAGCATCAAATATTGATGTATTTCTTTCAAAATATCTACTTTATTTGTTTTATAACTTCATCGCTTCTTGGGATCCTTACTTGAGCTACTGGCAGGATTAGTCCTTTCCTATTAGTGAATATATTCGTCTGATTTTTTCTGCTTCTAATGAGGAATGGTCTATGGCTTCGTTCCGCATCAATGGAATGATTTTAGAAATTTAAAAAAATCGTTTGTTTGTTCAATACGTGGTAAAGACTGTACTGTTTTTTTACTGTTGTTTCTAGGACAACGGTTGTCCAGTGAGCTCATTTGTCCTAGGTTATCAACCATCAGATTATCCTCCTATTTTGAGTACCCGCTTTATACAGGGTGTCCCGAATTTAAATGGCAAAACTTCAAGAAGTTGTAGGGGACCGAAAAACTAAGACAAAAAGTCCTCCTCGTTTTTGCTTAGTTTTAGAGAAAATCGCAAGAAAAGAAACAAAACAAGTTTTCATTTTTATAATTATATATATACCTATATATATTTTTTACCAATATAACTGGATGATCATGAAAAAAAATGAAGAGAAAGAAACTTCATTCAAATTTGCTAGATGCGCAATTGCGCAGGTGCAAATAAAAAATAAATAATAATAATAATAATAGTTATTTATTTACATTTATATTTATGTTATGTTCTTTTTAATGTAAATATTGCTCAAAATGTTGTCCTCTTGCACCAACTATTCAAGAATACTTTGAGATAATGTTCATCCATCAAAGTAAAAGATCGAAAAAAAAAGCATTTCATATTTTTTTTCGCTCTTGATTTCATCTGTTATAGTTTACACGAGCCTGCATTATAGGAAAGTTATTACAGACAATTGAAATAATGAATTTTTTTTTTTTTTTATGCCAGGTTTGATTTTAGTTCTCAGTGTCGAGACAACAGCCCTAAAATCGAAATATTAGAATGTAGCCGGTTTACTTTTTAAAAATATGTATTAGTTTACTGGTCGAACACGACAAAGGGCTGAACAACAGTTAGTCCTTCGATCCTACCTCTCTGATCGCTACACCCAAGTACGCTGTGGTAACGAATACTCCATTCTTTACCCAATTCAAGCTGGAGTCCCCCAGGGCAGCGTCTTGGGTCCTATCCTATACATATTGTACACCGCTGATATCCCAACTACTCTTGAAACCTTCCTTGCAACGTTCGCAGACGACACAGCCATCCTATCATCTCATCCAAATCCCGAAATTGCTTCCTCGAACCTCCAAAGGCACCTTTCACTTATTGAAATTTGGTGTAACCAATGGCGGATCAAAGTCAACGAGGAAAAATGCAAACACGTGACTTTTACACTTCGCCGGGGAGCATGTCCTTCTGTCCAATTCAATGAAACAGTCCTACCCATTTCCGACACAGTACGATACGTTGGCTTTCTCCTAGACAAAAGACTTACATGGAATCATCATACCAGACTCAAAAGACAAGAACTTAACAGACGATTGAGCCAACTATACAGATTACTATGTAGGACCTCCCATCTTTCAAATAGACAATAAACTACTCATATACAAGACCATCATCTAACCTATTTGGACCTATGGACTGGAACTGTGGGGGACCGCGAAAAAATCGAATATCAGACGCATTCAATCCTTTCAATCTAAAGTCCTGAGAACTATTGTCAATGCTCCTTATTATCTCTCCAACAAAACCCTCCATAATGATCTCAAGATTCCTTTCGTCCTCGATCTCATCCCTACTAAATTTTCAAACTTTCACCAAAACCTTGCCAGTCATCCCAACCCCCTGGCTCAGTCATTATCCAGTTCCACACATCCATATAATCCACCCCGCCGCCTAAACCGGCAATGGCCTCGAGACCTGATATAATAATGTTATTTGGAGTACTGGCACTGGCCAGATTCTGCACTCACGACCTGTGTGTGTGTGAAGCGCCCTTAACCAGCTTCCATTGGCGTTTAATGCCAGTGACGCGGCTGGAAAAGGGGGCTGGGGCCTCACGGACTCCTGCTTTGCCCTCATTCATGAGGAAGAAGCTCAGTTCGGGGACCCCAGGCTAGTTGTAAATAGAGTACGAATGTGTACAGTATATTTCTTTCATGTTTTATTTATTAATATTATATTTTTCTATTATATATATATATATATATATTTATATATATATATATATATATATATATATATATATACACATATATATATTTTTTTTTTTACTTTATTTTTGTATATATTTTTTTCGCTTGTATATATTTATTTATGCATTTATTTCGTTTATATCATTGATTTTTTATGGAATGATTGTAAGCTACATAGCACCATTACTTATTGCCCACAACAGGCAGATTGTAAAGCTTCAATAAAGTGTTTTCTTCTCTCTCTCAATTTGACGTAATGATTTTTGAAAATTAGATCTTCTCCTATCTTCCCATTAAAATTGAACAACTTATATTGCTTCGAATTGCGGGGATCAGCTAATCTCTTTTAATATTATTATTTATTTTTTGAAATAAACTCGATCATCAGCATTGAACCAAAGCAATTATTTTTTTATATACGCATTATCATTATCCACAACTGCAGAAATGTCGAAGGACTGACCATCACTTCCTGAATCCACTCTTTGTTACATTGAAATGCAAATGGAAGCGAATAACATCATCAACCCGCATTAATTGGCATTAAAATGCTCTCCGGATAATGTTACCAGAAAGAGCGATAAATTGATGTAACGGTGGAAAAGAGAGAAGACTGGTGCCTGGATGTGCCCCGCAGAAAGGTCATGGCTGCATTCTACGTACGTCAGGTCTGCTTGATATATTTTCTCAGAAGTCACATCGGCGGAGGACAATAGCCGCTTAACTAGCTCACCCTATGGACACGTTCCTCCTCCGAGCTAAATAATTCACCGCCCGGAGTAAAAACGTCCTGGAGCCTTTTCCACACTCCCAAGGTCTCGGCCGATAACGAGCAGAAAACGTTAGCATCTCCATTTAAGAAAATATTTCCTATTCCTTCTGCTATTAGGATTATTGAGCAAATTTATATGCTCATTTATTTGGATTACTGTCGCATATTCATTTCACGTTTCTATTCGGAATTATTTTAAATCATTATTCCAGTCCGTTTCATCATCATTGTGGAGGATCATAAGCTCTTTTCACTATATTAAAAAAAAAAAAAAAATCTATAGCACACATAACTGAAAGGTACTAGGTACTAGGTACCTAGATAGGAATTGGTAGTAAATTTGTAGGACAACTGTATACTAAAGACTAGGCCCAGTTGTAGGAAAGGGCAAGGTTCAGTAGTGATAGAGAATGAAGGGTGTAAAATTTGTGGCTTGGTTATTATATATTTTTACTATAAAAATATTTCTGCCTTACTTAAATATGTTAATACTTTAGGCAAATCAAATAAAAATAAGATAGATATTTTTTTAATTTCCAGTTTATGGCTTAGGAAACCCGAAGCTTCGATGACGTTTACACTGAATAACATAAAAACTTCCGTCCAAACACAAATACACGCTTCGGCCTACACTTTCCCTTTGGACGATTCCATCACAAGTCCATACTAATTTTTAAACGTTGACATTTATTAATAAGAATAACCAATAAAAATTGAATATTATAGGTTGAAATTATGAATTAAGCTGCAAATAAATATTTCCTTCATGATATTTGGCGATGTAATTCCACCAATGGATTTATTAATTAATGTCATAACTAGAGAGGTTTATTTTTTTAGTAAAAACACAATTTTTTGGCTTCTAGAGTTTCTATAAATAAATATAGTTAAATGCATATACAATGCATTAATACCTTCAATATCACGCATACTTAAGAATTACTTGTATTTTTAGTTAATACAAGTGAAATTAAGTAAATAAATAAATAAAAATATGATAACAACATACTGGAAATAATTAAAGCTTCATTATATTTAATTGATTGAGTGGTATAAATTTAAATGAGTGCATATAACACGCGAATATGAAACATTATCTTTATTTATCTGTTTTTCAGCATATATAGATGTAAAAATATGAGTGTTGCGATGAAAGATTGTGTCAAGTGTGTTTCAGATTTTAATTAGTTGAACGTGAACAAACACTGTGAATTAGTGAGATGGAATCTTGAAAAAAAAAATGGGATATGGTTTGGCAGAGGAAAGCGTTGTAAATTGATATGTAAACAATTACAAAATCGTTCCAAGATGGAAACACATTAATTTGTCCAAATCTTTTCTGTTTACACCATGTCTAAGAGTAATCATGGATAATTTGTGTTCTGTTTAGTTTTTCCGCTTCTAAATTTGTAGCTTCTTTACAACCTAGCTGTGTGAATCCTGGGTTTCTGGGCCTATTTTTGTTGCCATCTTTTCATGTTAGAATGTGTATGGTTTTAAGATCATTTGCATTTCAGATTAAAAAAATGCAAAGTTTTATCGATTTTATTTTTTTGCAGTAATATTTGTTTAAAGTTAACCTTTTTTGGTAAGCTTTGGGGAGTATATTTCTTTCTAGAACTGAATTATAAGGAATCTTACCTTTGGTATTATTTGGTGTATTGGTATTTTTATATCTTTGGTATTGAATTGATATTTCATATATTATCGATATATTTTATATTTGTATAGACATGGATAGCCTAACTTTATATGCAAGATGTAAGTAAACTGCACTTACTCATTTCTGTTATTTTTTAGTACCCGAATATGATACCAATAGGCTATATACAACGACAATTTTTCACAAATAAAATCACTTAATTTTTTTTAAATCTTAAGGTATTCTCTTATTTTGGTGTACCGCATAATCTGTAGATAACTTGAACACCGAATATTTATGAATATATCTTCAAAGATTTCTTGCAAAAATCACATTCGTTAATTAATTACTGAATTAAACACAAATAAAAAACTAACATTTCTAGCATTCCCTGTGCAGTTCCAATGGCAATAATAGAAATTTATCAAATAATAAGACTGACCTAAGTATGCTTAGAAGTCAATTCGAACTCTGAGTCTGAAATTCCACTGGGCCTTTTAGCACCCACTATAATAAACCTCAGATATGTGTTTTTTAAATATCTTACATATTATTAAAGCGTGTTATTCCATATTTATTTCGAGAAAATTATTCGCACCCTTTCCTTCCTAGCGCGTGAACTAATTTGTTTTGCTGATCGATAATTATTAACATCCATCAGAGTCCGGTCCTTGAATAATAAACCTTATTACCACTAGAGATTAGGAATGAATAAATTAATGAATTTGATTGATAACTCTGTATTAGATTATTTCCTCGCTAATGGACGATTAGCGAAATAATTAGGAGGGAAATGCGCATGAATAAATACTAAGGTTTCAAATAAATAATGTTCCTCAACAATATCTTGGATATCTTGTTAGCAACAATTAGTTCGCTGCACGGATGTATCAATTATAAAAGAGATATTTTCATTTAAAATTATTAGATTTATAGCTTAACTAGTAAATAATGGTGCAGCACATATTTATAATATTACACAGTGTGATATTGGCTTTTCTGGAGCCAGATAATGCTTATTTAGTTTATCAGAAAACGATCCCAGAGTATTTGCTAAAAGTGCACTTGTTAAAAATACATCACAATGATGTAACAAGAATTCATACACAATACTCCCTACTGTAAAACATGGTTATTTTAAGAAAAATTATAGAAGAGAGGAAGCTAGCTGCATATCGAGAGAAATGTTGGCTAAGACTTTGACGACAAGGTCGAAACTGGAAGAAATATTTGATGTATGGATTTAATTCCGCGATTTTTTTAATCCTTCAAACTTAACTTACACGGATGACAACTAAAATATTAAACCTCCAGTCCTTGCACATTGCTGTTTCCCAGATACTTATAATAGTAAATCGACTATGTTGACATTCCTACGCTAATTTATAACGTATTTATTACTTTTTTTATCATCTTGAGAGTAGCCTAATTAAGGTAACTCATTAGCCTCGCCGGGACCGGATGAGATTGAGAGGCCACCCTGACACTGAAAGGATCGTAACCTTGTGCCAATAAAAAGGAAGGAACCCAGATATGGCCAAAGACCCGCCAAACTAAAATATACCCTCACCAAGCGGCCATCTTTTACATCTTCTATTCCTCCAGTTCTTATGGGAAGAATATTAGAATACTCAAAATCGAACCGTTATACTTGTTCTCAAGCCGAAGCAGATGTTTATATGTAGATCTAGTTTTAGACAACTATTGGTTACGGCAATAAATTATTCGTTTCTCAGATGAGATACGTCGGAGTTGCTGTCCTGAAGGGTTCGGATTTGAATCCATCTGTAGCAGATAAATTATTTAATCTGTTAACAGCTATATCGACCAAATTACTTCCCCGCACAACAGGCTGGCTTAGAAGCAAGTAGCCCGTAACAATACATTATTAGCAATTGCGTATTTCACCCAATTCAAACATGGGCTCGTCCTTTGAGCGATTTCTTCATTAATTAATTTATTTATTCTTAAGCATAACGCCCAACATAAAATATAATATTTTTTATTTGTAAATCTTACATTTTGCAACCAAAAGCAATAATAATCTAATAAATCAACTAAATCAAAGATTTAGTTTGGTCCATAAATGATTCTTTTGAGATAGATTTTTCATATTTTATCTTAATTTTTTTTACGTAATGCTTCTTGTTTCTTAATGTTATACACAACTGGAAATAAATAAGCACAAAATGAAAAAGTAGTAGAAAAATTAAGCTAATAATAAATATACCCCATGAATTGTCAATTTTATATATAATGTGTTCATACATATACACAAATATATGCAAAAGCATTATGGTTCTTCAGAATTTAGAATTCGTTATAAACTTGACTGAAAGAATTATGTTTTTAAGGATTCAGTTTGTAAGGATTGGATAACGAACAAAAAAATGTAACAGTTGTATCCCGTTAGAACTATCTACGTTATGCATGGTTGAGAAGTTGTGGATTAGGATTAGTTTTGAAACTATTACTATGCTATATAAACAATTTTAATAATCGTGAAGCCTATTTTCCGCTCATTGACTTCTCATGTCATTTTGGTTTCTTGTTATTCAAGTACCTTATGGGAATCTTTGTTTTTCTGTACCGATATCCATTCCGTGTCTAGCCATCACTGCCTAATACTAGATCCCTTATCGGACCACCCCTAAGAAAGGATATCCTATCAAAGCCAGATCTGGGAAGCCTAGGTAGCTTCGTCTTCGATCTCTGTCTCGATCCTCCATTAAGAGAAAGGATAACGCTTTTACGGTCAGAGAATTTCTTTTATTGTTCCGTTCTGTTAACTGATCGCTGGACTTACGCCAAAGTCGACTGACTGGCGGCCTGTATTCTACACTATTTTTAAGGTTGCCTGGTATTCTTTTTTTTCTATTTTTTACTTTGGAGGCTGTTCTTTCTTATCCGAAGAGATGTTTATTCGAGAGCCATAAATAATTTTTTTAGCCGCCTGAACAGCAAATACAAGATCTGTAAGGAAGGTCACAACTCTCATTCAGGTTATTATTACACATTTAAGCCGTAAAACGGTCGGTGGAATAACCTGAATTAATAACATTCAGGTTTTAAACTCTATTAGGACTCACCTTAAATATACAACGAAGGTTTCCAAAAATCAGGTAAGCCTGGTGCTCAAGATGATCTCGTCCACAGTACCTTCCAGTATAACATTTAGTTAAGGTGTGGTGATCTGTATGAATTATTATTAAATTATTAAAGAATTATTATGAACTTATAACATATAAGAATTATTATAGATTTAAGCATTAACAATTGTAACATTGACCTGCGATGTTTTTAATGTTGGATCTGCGACTGTTGATTAAATAACAAAATGTCATTGGTCGGACGAAGTCAAGGAGAAGAGAGGGGGTAATTTTGGCGTATAACAGCGCTTTTTAATTCGTCACTCTCGTATCTGCCCTCAGCCAAGTGCCCGACTAGCTCTCTCTCCAGACTATTGTTTCAGGCTTGTATCAGAAATTATATAATTATTTGATGTATGAATATTATTTGCATGTGTATGTATATATATATATTATTGGAAAATATATTGTATTTTAGGTCTCTTATTTTTTGTAACTGGCTTATTGCTTCTCCTATTTTCGGTCCACGAGCCTTTTGAGCCCATTTAATATTTTCAGGGAGAAGGGCCATTACAAAGGAAATAATAAATTTTCTACCAAGTACTATTTTTAATACCTTTCATAGGTTAAAAAAAAATTATCACTACTATCCATGAAGGGTATTTGGTTTGGGGTTAAGAGATGTGCAGGGATGATCACATATCCAAAACCACGTTCATCGACCAGGTTTTCCCCCAATTGAGGATAACCACATTATAGAGAATGAAAGACCCCGGGAGGGTCTACAGATCCCAAAAGGCTCATCCCAACTGTTAACAGAATTAATAAATCTGCTACAGCCGGATTTGAACCGGAGCTTTGCGAAGGCAACTCAGCGTAGAGGATAAGGTAGACGATTATTATATCGAATATAATAGAACTATTTAATTTTAATTTTGTGGTTATAATAACTATATTAGATGTAATATGGTCATTGAAACCATCTTGTTGACCATCTTGGTACCTATTTTATTGTGGGTGGAACACCCTGGCAGTTGATCGTGATCTAAGACAAATGATCTCCCTGTATCGTTGTCCATCAAACAATACAGTATCTACACTTACTGAACCAATGGCTCTTCATGAATTGTATAATGAATTGTGATCTAAGACAAATGAATTGTAGTCGTACAAGTGTTTTCTTTTATTGGTAATGTACATCTTATTATAGTATATTGTTTATATTCCTTATTACCGATACTCTTGAAGCAGAGCCTCGCCCATCTGAGATCCCTTGTTAGCGATAAGTAGGATGGTTTGCGTGTTGCTGCTAGTGACAAAGAGAGAATAGATTTGCTGCGGCTCATTACCGTAGCCATAGGCAGGCGGGACACCCACGGCACTGCCCACATCCGAGAACACTTCTTATTTTCCATAGCAACATCTGCTCTTACCGCACTTCTTGTACCTTGTTATTTACGAGTATTCTCATATGAAGGGGTTACTCCGTCCGATGAACTTCTAAGCGATGTTTATCAATTGCAGGGAACAATCCACACTTGGGATTGTTAAAGAGCGTAACAGATTGCCCCTCGTAGGCGGGACATATCCCTCTCGTGAAATTATTTTATTTGTTCACTATTCACTACCTATAACCTTGTCAAATTGAGGATATTGAATTATGAAAAATAATCAATGAAGTCAATATAATGATCTAATGCAAACAAAATTTGAAAAAAAAAACCTGTACACTCTCGAAGGGTGTTGGATATAGTACATGGTAGAGACTAAAACATTGCCGGACAGCGATTGTGTAGGGAAGTGATTTGTCCGATATCACACGCCAGGTTTCCTCCTAAAAGAGCACCCACATTATAGAGGGTTATATTACCTTTTATTTCACAGCATCATTTAAACATAACATAATTTATTTTAAACCAAAACTTAGTAGTTGATCTTTTGGATTCTATATCCAGTTCCTAAAGCGTCAGACGAATAGACTTTGCAACAACAGATTTATGCAGACGCCCATCAAGTTTGTCATCCATAGTTCAAAGTAACGTTTTTGGCTTTGAACAAATAAATACATCGTTGTTTTAATTTTGAAATCATTTGTTCAAAAAAAAAGCTATCTGAAATAATAATTGTAATCAGTTTAGTTCAGGGAATCATGGTGGTTGTGGTATTCCACCTTAATACAAGAACCTCAATGCAACAATTTCAATTTTCATAATAATTTTTACAATATGTTTGTCAGACAATTTCAAGTAAAAAATTACTATATTTGGAACTGAGTCCTTCCACACTTATAATTCTCATTAAATGTGTGCAACTGAGTTTCACTTTTTTTAAGAGCGATTTATGCGTTTTTATGGAAAATGTTTTAAAACGAAAAATAGGTTAAATTTTTCAACTTGTTTTTGCTCTAATTTAATTGCACTTACGCCCATGACATAATCAAATTAGAACTAATTTGACCCCTAATTATGTTAAAAAGGAAGATATTCACTACGACAAATTTTATCTCTAGTCATGTTTATCTCTATTCTTTTATTCTTAGTATTAAGTTAATGAGTTATCGCAATCGCTAACATTTTTATATATTCTTGTACAACAGAAATATTACAAACCTGAATAGGCAAATTTTAGACCCCCCACCGATTAGTTCAATTCAATAGCAGCATAAAATGAATAAATTAATAAAGTCAATTAAAAGATGTATTTATTTTGATCATCTATGCTTGATTCATTGTGTCAATTATGTGGGGTCTACAGACATTCTCATGGAGCTCATCCAGTCTTTATAGAATGGGTACCCTCAATTGGAGAAACTAAGCGGTTGAAGGTGATATCGCCATAATAACATCCCTGCATAACTATTTCCGTAGATACAGTAAAATTTCTAACAGGTACTTAACCCAAAACCCTTCATATAATGTTAAGTGTTTTTCTTAAAAATTAGGAAAGTAAAATATCTATTTACGCTGAACTTTAGTAATTATAAGATAGAATTAACCTTTTTTGTAGGATATTTTCAATCTTCAAAAATTATTTTATTATTTATTTTATTATTTTTTATCAAATTATTTTTAATTTTTATCTCTGGTCAACCTTAATTAATATGAATACTCAGAGATTTACTTGTTATAAACCCATTACGATGTAGGAAATCATAAATATATATTTGTTGCAACTAACTTAGGCCGTAATTTAATAACGCTAGCAACCCTTATGAGCTTAATTTAGAAACCCCCATCTTCCCAAAAAGGAAGACATCCATTTCGTAATATTAGAGCCTTCAGAAAATGATTTAGCTTATTTCGTCATATGAGGCTGTGTGTAGAATATCTTCACGTACGGTACGCGAACAGGGTGGAATTTCCGCTTCAGGATATCTCCCTTTAAGGTGCATCCCGATTTTCAATATAATTTTAATAGCTGCTGCGTGCCGCGACTACAAATTTCTTTTTGAATTTATTTATAATCATTTTTACTGTTTCTTCGCATAATACAAACACTAAAATTCGTTTGAATTAGATTATGTACAATAAATTTCTAAAAAAAAATAACTAAAAAAAAATCAGGCTTTTTGAATACTCCCAGTTTTCTAACAATCACACCATTTAAAAAAAAAAATTATCATTAGAAAAAAAAATCTTAATTCAATCCTACAACACGATTTTATTTTTTAACAGTAATTATAGATTATTTTAACAAAAAACAAATAAAAAAAAAATTGTTTTATGATAGTCCTCCAAACCCCTTAGATTCGTATATATTCTTTAATAAGTGTTTTACATAAACCACCAATCACTGTTTATTTTATGAGGGGTGGGAGCTACTATATGTAAAAAAGATAATATTAAAATTTAAAATGATTTGTGTGTGTAATTTGATTGTATCATGTAGTTAATATATAATTTTCCAAAATATTATTTCATCAATCTTAAATATCTTATCTGAGAGTTTAGGAGTAATAATATAGCAGGATGTCAAATATCTGTCTACTTATTTGAAATTTTATTTGACTGATCCATGTCAATCCAGCCAAATTATTTGGAATTACTATCATTAACAAACATCCTTAAGCTCTAATTTAATTTGAATAAATCGCTTAACAAGATTTGTGTCAAACTCTTGTTAAACGGATTTTATTTTGTACTAAATACTGGTCTATTATCTTGCCTTTGGATAAGATCTATGAGGTTAGATGATGTCCCGGAGGAGAAGGTAGGTGTGACCTGTCAAGAGACTCGGGTGTAGGTGTGACGATCTCGTTTCCTGGATGTAATGACGATACTCCAGGTAGACCTGTTGCACCGGGCTCCTAGGAGGAAGGAGTTGAAGATCCTAAGCAGTCTATGGACTCATTTCCATAATCCATGGATTTAGGCCAGTCTGTCGAAGCTCGTATTTCCATCTTGTTAGAAACGGCAATATGGATCACCTAACTCCATCGGCTTAAAACGTGATTTCATACCTACTCTATTTTCTTCATAGTTGTTGGGATGTCTGTCTAACTTCTGTTTTTTATTTATAGGTAATTCATTGCATGAACTTGTTATTTTTTCTTTGTATCTGCATATTTAAAACTCTGGAATACTAATTATTTATTTGCCCATGAATTTGCATTTTTCTGTCCTCATCATAGCTTTAAGATAGACTAAACAGTTGACCGATAATAATTACCTTCTGCTTATTTCTGTTTTATTCTATGGACCAAACTTCAATTATTTTCTACATTTATTTATGTTTTAAATATCCCTATTTTGGTAAAAACGTGTTTTAATATTCATGGTACTTGAATCTAAGGTATGCCTATGAAGATGGTTGATGACATCTCAAAAATTTATGCAGTGCATTAAGTTCTTTTTACTACTATTTAATTTTTTGGAAAACCTAGATTAGCATATTTTTTTCTATTAATTAATTTTCCTGCCTTTTTTTCTTATCTATTTTTATTTGTTTTCCAAACCATATTATATACATTTGACGATATTTTTTAATTTTTACATTTCAACGGGAATATTTGTTTCTGATCTTTGAATATTCTTCTGTTTCTTCAATTTCTTCCCTTTAGGTTAATTACTGGCCAAGGGGCTTGAGTTTTTGTATATTTTTATATTTAAATAATAGTAAGCTTACCAAAAAAGTCATTTGGATAACGTCTTTTCACACTTTGTAAATTTCGATGTATACTTTGTGTAATTTATCTAATTGTTTTAATACATTTTAAATTGTTTGTGTACATATTTAATTATAAATTAGTAGCTAAAAAAGTGATACTATATCAAATTAAAATCGTGACACGGAGATTTAAACGAAAAATGAAATATAGTATCAAGTATTTGTAAATCATCGATTGTTACTTATTAAAGAATAATTGAAAATATAAATACTCTAATATTTTAGAGATTGAAGTATATGTATATACGATTTCGTATGTAAGATTTTTTTTTAACCTCTGAAAAATTAACAATTCATAAAAAAAATTGTACATCATTAACAAGGTATGGTAAGACTATTTACTAGAATATATTGGAAAATAATCTGTTAATTGTTATTTTAAATATTCCCAAAACAATACTTTGAATTTTTAGATAGAAAACCACGCGCTTTGTCTTTCTTTCTTGTCTTGAACAGTGTAGTTAGAAATGCTTAAATATTTTATGAAATCCCTTGCTACACTATAGGTCTTGTTGTTCTTTTCAATTATCATAAATCAAAACTTGGTGTTTTCCGAGTAATTAATTTTTAATAAGGATTTTCGCCTGGCAGAAGTGAGATCGTATTGGCGTTAATTGGGTAGGTTGGTTTGGCCCGCGTATGATTCCTGTACCATCTGGTCCTCCCATTCACTCTTTCCCGACCTTCATCTTCACTTTCATTGTAAATCTTGCATCTGATAACCTTGGTCTGCAAGATTATAAGCCGGCGTCTCAAGGTATCGCCCATTTTATTGTGATTGTTTTTCTTCCAAAATCACAGTCCTTATCCGTTCAACATGGCACTAAATGGATTTTAAATTGAATGTTTGTTTAGTGTTCCAATTTGTATTTCCTCGTTACATATTATTTTTTGTGGATTTTTACCCCCTAACCTTCATAATCGTTGGGTGATTCTCATAGAATGCTCGCTTGGCACCCTGAACTCGCGACCCCTGTTTGTTAGGTATTATTTTTAATATTTCTTATAGAGATAAATGTTTATAATAAAATATAATAATAGTGACTAGGACTCACCTAGCCTTTATAAGAGGATATCCTTAATTAAGGGGAAAGCGCGATCATGTCCTTACACACTCGTTGTTCTAGATACAGTAGATAAAGTATATGAATATTCTGTTGTACTGTTTCTACTGAACCCTTCATGGATCGTGGTGGTACAGTTTTTGTACTCAAGGGAAATATTGTGCGCAAAGCCATTCATGTCTTACTTATAATTTTTTTTTAAATAGATCGAAACTGAAATAATATAAATTATCAGCATAATAACATTATAAAAACTAGTTTTTAAAATTGTGTATGGTTGAATTTGTGGTATTACATGTATAATGCATTATGAACATTCGATAATATAATTAAATTAGAATTAATACATAAATTATATGATTATACATATACCATAAATATTACTCCGTACAATTGATTATTGTACGGTTATAGGAAGAAATGGGCAATTGGACTCGTTAATAATTTGAAAGTTATGTCCCTCAAATTCGTTGCTCCTAATCGGTTTAATATTCTTTTATCTACTGATAATTCTTATAAATTTAAATATAAAACGTTTATTCAGTAAGTATACACACGTATTAAGATTATTCAAAAGATAGTGTTTGATTTTTGCTGATATTATTAGCTTTTAAAAAAATTCTGTTTTTAATTATTTATAGCATATTCAATGACATTTTATGTAAAAAACCGTATTTTTAGAAACCGAAAATATCGAATGCAGCTCTATCTTTAAAAAAATTCCATCTTAAAAAAAGTTTTTTTTTTTTTTTTTTTTTATTATTTTATTGAGTTGTACAACTGTAATACATACATCTAGTACAATTGCTATGAGAGAAAATAATACATGATAGGACATGTAGAGATACTACCCACTGGCAGCACTCTAATAAAGTTCTATAATAGAAGGTCCCGAGGCCATCTTCTCTTCAGACGCCTAGGAGGATTGTCCGGGATGGAATTGGATGCAAGGATGGAAACTAGTGGGTTTGGATGGGTTTGAAGTTTATTGTGGAATGATAGGTATCTGGAATGGGCTAAATCGGTAACATATGGAACGTTAAGGTCATTATGGATGGTTTTATTTGTGACAAAATAAGGAGCGTTTAGGATTTTGCGAAGGATTTTGGATTGCAGGGATTGGATACGAGAGGAATTCGATGGTTTGGTGGAGCCCCATAGTTCAATTCCATAAGTCCATATAGGCCTTATAACAGTCACATAAATAAGTCTTTTGTAATTGATCTGAAGCTTTGAGCGCTTATCCAGTATGTGTTGAAGTAGTCGGAAACGTCTAGCTGTTTCTTGTCTTTTCAGTCTTGTGTGAGGGTTCCAAGTAAGACGCTTGTCTAAGTAGAGTCCCAGGTAGCGAATCTGTTCAACAGGGATTAGTGGAGTACTATTAAAGAATACAGTAGGACAGGAAGTCATGGGTTTTCGACTAAGGGTCAAGGTAATTTGATGGGACTTGCTGGGATTGATTTTAATTCTCCAATTCCGACACCATTCTTCGAGGCTTGATAGGTCTAATTGAAGGGATTGAGATGCAATATGTGGGTCGTTGTTAACTGATAACACACATGAGTCATCAGCATACGTGGAGATGAAGGTGTTAGGATGGGTTGGAATGTCAGCTGTATATACTGTGTAAAGGATAGGACCGAGGATGCTACCTTGAGGAACGCCAGCAGACTGGGACATAAGTAAACTTAAAATAAATATTACAACCATATATCACTCACCAAGGACGATCCACATAACGATTGTGTTGCCTGTTGTGGCTACAGCCAACATGGCGCCAAATAGAGCGACCCACAGCAACTTCTACCACCAGATGAACACTCCTGAAGAGGAGGAGGCGGAGTCAGTTTGAGGCAATCGGTCAGCATGTTCCTCGCCCTAAAGGAAAGACAAATTTTATTTTTTATTATTTACATTTTTTAATGAAATATAATTAAAAAAGGCTGGGTGAGTCTTAAAATTTATTTATGGAAATTTAGAAATATATTATAATAATATAACAAGTAAATATGCAATTCAACAACAATAACTAACGGATACCAATTCAACAAATCGTCCTTAAAAATATATAGAATAAATTTTGGAATGGTATGGTCATCTCAGAAGAATGAAGGAAAGGAAGATTGCCCAACTTAATTTTCAATTGAAGTGCCGAAGAAAGGAATCAGCGAGGAAGACCACGAAAGAGGTGGATATTAGGCATTGAGGAAAGTATGCATGGCCATGGTCTGAGGGAGGAAGATATACAAAACAGAAAAAGTGGAATAATTAAAGTAAATTTTTGGTTGAAGGAAACCTCAATCTGAGGAAACCCATAGAGAAAAAAATTTATTATCTTTTTAAAAGAATATTTTATAATAAATGAGTCTTTTGTAATTAATTGGAAGCTTTGAATGTTTGTCCAGTAAATGTTTAAGTAGGCTAAAATGTCGAGCAGTTTCTTGTCTTTTCAGCCTTGTATGAGGATATTATATAATTTAAATTACAAAAAACTTAAATATCAACAAACATGGAGATGTATGACTGTGTTTGTTATATAATATATTTTAAAATCCTAATTCGGTTTTTTGTATGCTATTACTAACAGAAAGCACGTGAGCTGTGTCCCTTAATATAAGTTATGAGGCCAAAACCCACATCACCTCATACAGTCTAGACCCTTTTCCCAGAAACCTAGAATCAGCGCTTATTAACCTATATAAGGCAGCTCCTTATCCCAGTCCTCACTCTTCCAGTCATCCCGGACAGTTACTCTTCCAGTCACCTCAGTCAGTTACCGCATATAGTTAATCACTCTCATAGCCGATCCTATTTTATTGTACAGTGTCATTTTGTAATTGTTTATAAAAGTGTAACTTGTATTTTTTTGACAAATAAATCTTTTTTTTTATCTCACACGGTTCAACCCCCATAATTGGCGCCCGTGAACAGGAACTGCATTTTTATAATCGCAGATCGAACTTTTTATCGAAGACGTTTTTGTGAAATCGAAATTAGGATTTTCACCCCGAGATCCTCACCTGTGAAGAAACCTGGATATTGGCGTACCTCTGTAGGATTACCACTCTTCAGCTCTTCAGATTTCGACAAGCCTTCTCACTCCGAGCGACTTGAAAGTAGCAGAGACCTTCAACATTGGCAGGACTCACTGACCTCAGGTATCCAGCTCAAGGACGGATCTACCACCCCGGAGATCTACATTGTGTGATTGAACTGTGAGTAATTTTAAGATCTATATTGTTATTTTATGTCTGATGACCATATTATTGAATATTTAATTGAGAGAGTAAATACATTGAATATAAGTAGTACAATGGCACATTTTCAAATTAAATCGGCAGATTATGACCATATTCCAAATTTGAATGGTAACCCACCCAATTTATTAAAATTCGTAACAGTATGTAGGCAAGTTCACCAAATCGTATGTAAACCAGACAATTCATATAAAGAAATAAATGAACAGAGACTATTAAGTAAGATATTAGCAAAGTTAACGGAAGAAGCGGATTATATCAATACAACGTGTGAATTTAATCATGTAGAGGAATTGTTACATTACTTAGAGACAACTTTTAAGGACAGTAGGTCAATTGAACAATTAACCTTTGAACTATTTAACAGCAAAATTTATAACGAGGAACATCCTTTAGATTTCCTTCATAGAATTGACAAGATTAGAACATTAATTATTTCAAGACATAGGATAGAAAATACTACGAACAGAGAGACGATCATTTCAGCTTTGGAAAAGAACATTCTTTATCACTTCTTTACCAATATGCCCTTACACATACGGACTTACTTGATGACAAAAACCGACAAGTTAAAAACTGTGGATGATTTGAGAAATCTTATCCAAAATGAGAATCATTTATTATTTGATGATCTAATTAGTTCAGGAAACATGAGACGTCCCGGAGAACATGAGAATAAAAAACATTTCGAGAAGAAAAAATATGACCAGAATAAAAAACGTTTTAATAACTGGCAACCGCCTAATAATCCGTACAACCCTAATTTTCAAAACAGACGCGAATATAACTATAACCCTCGGTATGAAAATAATAACCATAATAATCATTATCGCAATAATTACCAACAATATAATAAAGAATGGCCGCATAAGGACCACAACTGAAACTTCAACGGTTCAGGACAGCATAGACATCCGAACCAAAATCAAAACGATAGAACGGTCACAATGAAAACAGTTAGCGCTTTTGATAATAAACCTAAACAACCAAATTTCCAGATCGGACAGGAAGATCCAAAAGACTTGGAGATAAATAGATTAAGAGAACAGTTAGAGAAGCTCGACCCGAATAATTCTTTTTTAGATCGAGGCCCGCCGGACGATCAAAAAACATAGCTAAAATAAATCAACTCCCATACGTTATAGACCACGCGAATAGAAAATGGCTAATAGATACAGGTTCATGGAAAAATTACATTCGACCGGATATAGTACCCCCAAACGTCCCAAGAGAGAAAGAAAAATTTATAATTAAAACAGCCGTCGGAGAAGAAATCGGAACGGAAACAATTTCAGTATATTGTAAAAATAATTTTTTAAAATCCCCGGAAAAAATAAAATTTTACTTGTTTAACTTCAGTGCAGACTTTGACATACTCCTCGGGAACGAGAGTATGAAGGAAATGAAATTTAATATCGACTTTAAAACAAATAAAATTAAAACCGCGTATAACGAATTTGATTTCATAATGGAAGACGAAATTGTAAAACTTAATTTAAAAAAAGGAACTAACGAAGTTATAATTGATCAGAATAAAAGTCTATACTACATTCACTACGAAGACGATAAAATAAAAATCAATCCCGGATTATATGATAAAAATTTAATAATAGAAAGTAACGTAAACGAAACAATACACCTACCACTTTATTACTTCCAAAGAGAAGAGGTAGAAATAATCAAGGACGAGAAATTAAAAGTAAAAAACGAGAAAATCATAAAAGAAATCCCTAAATTAATAAGATCGGATCATATACCCCCTAAAGAAAAAGAAACGTTAATAAAATTACTAGAGAAATATCCCAACGTTTTAAAAACAGAAAACGACCCGTTATCAGCGACAGACTTATCAGAACATAGGATAAAAACTAAGACTGACGACCCGATTTATTCCAAGAATTACAGATATCCCCATCAATTCAAGGAAAACATAAGGGAAGAGATAAATAAAATGTTAGAATCAAAAATCATACAACCAAGCAATTCACCATACAATGCACCCGTTTGGATAGTCCCAAAAAAAACAGACGCATCAGGCAAAAGAAAAGTAAGAATGGTTATAGATTACAGAAAATTAAACCGTGAAACCGTCCCAGACAAATATCCTTTACCCAACATCGAAGACCTGTTAGGAAAACTAGGAAAAGCAACGATTTTTACAGCAATGGACTTATGTTCTGGATTCCATCAAATAAAAGTTGAAGAAAAATCAATACAAAAACTGCATTCTCGACTGACCAAGGACATTTTGAATTTTTGCGCATGCCTTTTGGACTTTGCAACGCGCCAGCCACATTTATGAGGGCTATGAATACCCTTTTTTCAGACTCTAATAATGTTTTGGTATATATGGACGATATCATCGTATTTTCAGAAAATTATAACGACCATTGGAAGCACCTAGAGGCAACACTCCAAAAACTCGCGAAACACAACTTAAAAATACAATTGGACAAAACCGAATTTTGCAAAAGGGAATTATTATTTTTAGGACATACAATTAGTGAAAGAGGAATTGAACCGAATCCCGAAAAAATTAAAGCGATAAAAGATTTTAAATTACCTAAAACAGAAAAACAGATTAAAAGCTTTCCTGGACTCACCGGATTTTATAGGAAAATGATAGAAAACTACGCGAAAATAGCTTCACCATTAACTAAATGTCTACGGAAAGACCAAAAAGAGATTAACCCCGAAAAATTTAAAGACGCGTTTGAAAAACTTAAGCAATTAATTTGTAGCGGTCCTATATTACAAATCCCGAACTTTGATGAAGACTATTATTTAACTACGGACGCGAGTAACTACGCTATCGGAGCGGTATTAGCACAAAAGAAAGACGGAAAAGAACTCCCGGTTTGTTTCGCCTCAAGAACATTAAATAAAGCCGAACAAAATTATTCAACCACGGAAAAGGAATGCCTTGCCATCATTTGGGCATGTCATCATTTTAGACCATATTTATACGGAAGAAAATTTGTAATTTATTCGGATCATAAACCGTTAGAATATTTAAAAACGTGTAAAACTCAAAACGCCAGATTAATTAGATGGAAATTGTTATTAGAAGATTTTGAATACGATATTAAGTACATTTAAGGAAAAGCAAATAAAGTCGCGGATCATCTATCACGTTACCCCATCGATAATTATAATTCAGAAACCCCGGAATTTGACATCCATCACACGGAAAACTTTCCATTGAATTACTCAAAAGAAATAGTGGACCTCATGCGAGAAATGGGAATTAGCGAAAGTAATGAAAATAACAACGGAAATAATAATAATGAAAATAACGACGGAAGTAATAATGAAAACAATAATAATGAAAATAACGACGGAAATAAAAATGGAAATAATAACAATGAAAATAACGACGGAAATAATAATGAAAATAATAATAATGAAAATAATAATAATGGAAATAATTATAATGGAAATAATAATAATATTACGGACGACACTCTGTCATTAGCGACGCAACACTCTTGCAAATCCTCCGATAACAGAATCTTACTAGTAGACGATAGAACTAGACCGATTAACGTGGTAAAAAATCAAATAATAATTCGAAAAGGACACGAAAACTTAAAAACAGGAAAAATATTTACTAGTAAACAACGGTACACGATAGAATTCACATGGCCTTACCACGAAAAGGACGAGGATATAGAAAATAAACTATTACAATTCTTCAGACCTAACCAGACCTATGGAATATACTGTTCACCAAAAACAAATTACATAGAAAGCGAAAATAATTGGTATGAAGCTTTGTTTAATAAAATAGCTGTGTTAATAAGAGAAAAATTCCCGACTAATAGAATTAAAAGGTATTATAAATTTGTACCAGACGTCAAAGACCCGCAGGACCAAAAATCACTCATTCTGGATTATCACATAAGTAAAACATGTCACAGAGGGATTAATGAAGCATACTTAGTATTAAAAAACAGATTTTATTGGCCTAATATGAAGGATCACACCACGGACATCGTAAACAAATGCGACACATGCGGACAAGCTAAATACGACAGACAAAGGCCTGTCAAACAAAAATTCGCGATCACACCAACACCCGACAGACCATTTGAAGAATTAATGATGGACACGATCCTCATGAACAGTTATTATATATACATATTGACGGACACATTTTCAAAACGCATTTTTGCCCGACACTCCGATGTCTATAATGCCATAGAAAGCATAAATACACTAAAAGAATAATACTTAACTTATTTTCCAAAACCTCAAACAATAACCTGCGATAACGGCAGAGAATTTGATAACAATTTGGTTAAAGACTTTTTAAAATACTTAAATATAAAAATACACTTCACTACACCGAACCACCCAAATTCATTAGGACTATTGAATCGAGCAAGCTTGGCCCCTCTCGAGATCCTAAGACTAATAAACATAGAGAATAAAGAGGATAACGATAAAGAAAAACTTCGACAAGCCATAATAGCTTATAACAATTCGTTGAACCAAAATTTAAAAATGACCCCGAATGAAATAACCTTTGGTATTAATAATGAGTTATATAATGGATCGCCAGAGATTCAAGAATATCTAGTACACGACTACCATAAGAAAATGAGACAGCTCCACGAAATAACAAAGAATAAAATAATGAAAAATAAAGACACCATAATTAGTAAAAGAAACGAAATAAGAGAAAATTTGGAAATACCAGAAGAAGTTTTTATTCAACATCAAAGAAAAAAGAAAGTCGATCCCAAGTTCCAGAAAGGAAAGTACAATTCAGGAAAATTTCAGGGTAAAGATAAGAAAAAACAGAAAAGAATACACCCAGACCAGGTAAAGAGACCTAAGAAAATCATAAAAAGAAAAATTAAAGCTAAACTAAAAGAAATTAATAATGAAGACATATTTAGAGTAATCGAGGAACTAGACCAATCTGCTACTGTTACAGACAATGACTTCGACTTTGACGAAGATCTACCTCCTGATACTCATGGTCCAAACGAACACACTATACATCCAAGACCTATCTGACGGACCAGGTGCATCTATGATACAAATTAACCCATCCTACATTCTAGAAGACTGGTACACTTTTTTGCATTATAAAAATTTAACAAACCTTACGGAAGAGGTAAAATTATTAAAAATCAACATTAACCTATTAACAATAGACAGACAGAATAAAAATCTTTACACTATTATAGAGCATAAATACAACACAATTTTAGAGAAACTTAATCATATTACGAATATTAGTAAAACAAGTAGGACAAAAAGAGGCCTAATAAACGGACTAGGAACCGCGATCAGTTGGCTCACCGGTAATATGGACGCTAACGACAAAGAAAAATATGACAATATCCTAAATAAAATAGAACAAAATATGTATCATGAACACAACGAACAAATTAGATTAGGACTGAATAATAAACTCATTACAAAAGTTAATAAGGAAATAATTATTTTAAATAAATATAAGGAAAACATCAACAAAATAAACAATTTTACTGACATGGCATTAACAAAATTAATGTACCACGACTTCCTAGCCATATTAAACCTGATAGATTCTCAAATAAGCGATATCGAATCCTCTATAGAACAATGCAAAATAGGAATGACACATCCTAGCATCTTAACTACAGACGAACTAAGACATTTACATATTCCCTACGATGAACCTATAACTCAAAGCACCGAACTGAATTGGTTACTCAGTTCTACATTCTGTTCATTATCAGAAAATGGATTAATTTATTGTTTTATTAAAATACCCTTGAACACGTTGCCAAGAACGACTTATTATTCACTAGCATATCCTGTAAAGAGGAACAGTAAAGTTTTTTCAATAAAAATAAAAGATCAGATTATCATCAGATATAAAAATTCAATTTATAATGGAGATTGTGTAAACTTTGACTCTCGACATTATTGTAAAAACATGATAGAAATTAAGGATAAATGTACGTTAGAACTAAGTAAAAATGTAGAATTAAGCAATTGTAAATTAGTAGAAATTAAGAATGATTCTTTCATAAAACTCATACCTATTTTAAAACAATATTTATTCTTTAACATATCCTCTGTAAAAACTAGTATATCAAACAAGATGCAATCGCATAACCTTCCTAATACTTGCTTGATAAATCTTAATAGATATGAACAATTTATAAATATTAGCATACCCTTAACATACATAGATAACATAAATATCCCTATGCTGTCACCTTTTGTAATTAATGACAAAAATATTATTAATATAAATTTGACCTTTGATGAATTATCACAAATAGATTTAGGCACAATAAAAATAGAAACTTTAGAACCCTACGATATTACTGTAAGTCAAATATTATCTTTTATATTTTATATTGTATGTATGTATCTTTTATTATTTCATTTATTTCAACTATGTAATAGAATTAAGAGACAATGTTCCCAAAGTGCCACCTTATCCTCAACCCAAGATCCTATCCCTGAACCTCCTCAACATTTTGAAGGCAGAGCTAGAGCATGGTTCCAGCATTTACATTCTAAACAATCAACTTAATTACTTTTATTTTTTATTTCTAAATTCATTGGACTTCACTTCATTAAGGAGCGAGGAGTTATGAGGCCAAAACCCACATCACCTCATACAGTCTAGACCCTTTTCCCAGAAACCTAGAATCAGCGCTTATTAACCTATATAAGTCAGCTCCTTATCCCAGTCCTCACTCTTCCAGTCATCCCGGACAGTTACTCTTCCAGTCACCTCAGTCAGTTACCGCATATAGTTAATCACTCTCATAGCCGATCCTCTTTTATTGTACAGTGTCATTTTGTAATTGTTTATAAAAGTGTAACTTGTATTTTTTTGACAAATAAATCTTTTTTTTTATCTCACACGGTTCAACCCCCATAATTATATCAACAACTAAAATATATAACTATTATCCTAATTTAGTTTGCAAAAGTACATTTTGCGCCAATTACTTAGCGGGCTTGTGAAATTAACATATATATACAAATATTCAAACAAAAAATACTGTTAATATAAAATAACATGTTCTAAGATTATTAATTTGCTTGAGTGCATAAGACTTGAATATAAATGTTAATTTTGTTTATATGAGATTTTAATGTAAACTGATGGAACTTGGACTAAATCATATCACATTATTATTATTAGGGGAGCGGAACGGCTCAGTCATAGAGCACTGTGTTTCCGTGCCGGAAATCCTGGTTCAAATCCCGGTGCGGGCAAGACTTTTATGTAGTCTGTTAGTAGTAAAATGTTTTAAAAATGGGGTATCCAAAAAGGGGGAAATCTGGTGGTTGAGCGTGATATAGGACAAATTACCTGTTGTCCAGGAAACAGTTCAGTCTCTACCATGCACTGAATCCCAGACCCGTTCACGGTTTGTGGTAGTATAGTTTTTTTTTTTACATTATTAAAAAAAAGCTAGATGATAAATTGACCTCTTCGTA
This sequence comes from Arma custos, assembly GCA_037127475.1. Taxonomy (NCBI): domain Eukaryota; kingdom Metazoa; phylum Arthropoda; class Insecta; order Hemiptera; family Pentatomidae; genus Arma; species Arma custos. The sequence continues at coordinate 113,196,636 of CM073764.1, forward strand.
TTAATATTATAATAAATTCTCTCTGACACTTTTATTAATTTAAAAATCAGATTTGCTTGTTTATAACATGTGAGAATTAATAAGCTTACAACAGCAAGAATACGACTATGGATGTAGGTAAGGGAAAATACATATTAAATCAGGCAGGTTATCGAAAAATAAATTTTATCAAATGAAGGTCAAGGTAATAATAATGCGATAACACAAACAAGATAATTCGTACGAAAAAATAAATATGTTTTTATTACAAGGACTTGGGACCTTAGATATAATGTTTGGATTGTCTATTTTATGGCGGGCCCTTGGGAATGGAGAATCTGAATTTCTCAATGAAGGGAATGAAATATGGCCTAATATCATGGCCCGCTACACAATATGTATCTCGGGATAGATATTATTAGGGACGGTTGATTCATGTAGGACACATCAGCCTGGCTAGTCACAGGCTTCAAGCCCGCGTTACAGTTCTGCTCTTTGGTTTGCCTATCCAAAAGCTAGCAGGCGCTTACTAGAACTCTTACATTGTGCTATTGATTTTATTTATTTATGTAATACAATTAATGTTAACTTTATTTTATCGTTGGTATACTTAAAATATGCGATAATATTATATTATATAATATTCCTTGTTTTGTATAATTCTTATTATATTAAAAAATTATTATAAAAATAGTTAAAAGAAACAAAAATAATTCAGATAGTAATTTAGTATTCATATTGTATTTAAAACACATGATAATTTGTGCTAATAATATCAAGTTATGCGATGCTTATAAAACAAAACAATGCAGTCACTAGACAGTTGTCGTGCGATAAGGTTGCTACTCAACATTCGATTTTATCTCGACTCTCACCATCTTCTTCACAGTCGAATCTCATCAGTAAAACCTCTTGTTTATTTTCACCTCACCTTGGACTTACCGGCAAGATACATTCAGTCATCAACATATCGAAGCATCAACTCATTAATATTAAGAACTACTCAACACTTTTCAACAACACAGTTCATTTTTCAGTTTCTTAATTGATTAACAGAACATTAATATTTATTTGTTTCAAGACTAATCCTTTTTAGTAAATAAGTTAACTTAATTTGTTTACAGTTACGAGCTTAGTGCATTTCATTTTTCATAATTTTTTTTCTTTAGTTTTTAAATAACCTTTTAGCATCTTCTTAGGTTTAGTTGTACACATTGATAATTTTATTAATATTATGCATTTATCATTTATTCAATTTTGTATGCTTTTTTTATTTACTTGATGATTTTTTTATACCTTTTCTAGATTTAATTTTATATTATATTATATTTGGGGAAATTGCAACCCAATCAAAACTATTTGGTTTTATTGAATTCACAACCGTCAAATTCGCTCGTATGGAAGATTAGCGGATTATTGTTACGAGCCCCTTCTTCCACATTTAATATTATTGTCATTTATTAAATTATTTTTCTACTTTATTTTACTCCTCGTGGTAAGGCACGTATACGTCATTCATTTGCTGAATTAATGAATATGGAAATCTTCAGACTTATTTTATCGAAATTTCCCCTAAGTTGAGATTTCCTCCAAAATCTTCACATAGAAACAATAATTAAATGCATTATTTTATAATAATTAAAACAATCCGTTTTCTATAGGTCGTTTTAAACAAAACGTAAAATTTATTATTGCGGTGTAAAAAAAAATTATGAACTATAATTTTTTTAAGGACAGTGGTGGGATATTTACTCATAGGCATATCGTTATGAAAATTCTCATATCATTTAAAAAAACAACACTTAATTCGTTCAAATTAATCATCGTAATTTTTTATTGTTGGCAGTTATGACATTGCATAATGTCTTTCTTCGGGTTATTAGACTTGAACCTAGGTATAGTAAAGTCTAGTGCAATTTACTGTACCGTCGGCAGCATGAAAATGATGCCAGGTGGCAATCATGAAAGGTTTTGCACAAAGAGGCTCTTTACACGGATCCCTAGGAAGGAAGACGCGGATGAACAAGATGCGGGCGGAGGAATATCCGAAGACAGCGAGATCCAGAGGCGGCAAGCCGAAGACCGACCAGTAACCCAATCTACCTCTTTTTCACATATAAGTGTAATTCATTTCCTGTAAGGTATTTTATGACAATCCGGTATATCTATATCTGAATCATGAATTGTACATCTAAAAATATATCTTTTGAATCATTAATCTTGTTTACAATTGAATAAATAAACTATACATATTATAATTCTTTTGGTGCTTACATACCCCAGGTGCACTAATTATTATATATTTCAGGCATCATAACCTGACAGGCTGCAAATAGTTGAGGTAAGTGCCAGAGGAGCGTGCTGGGGTAGGTCGTCGTTAGATTGGAAAAGTACCGAAATTGCTTTTAAATACAAGTAACCCTATTATAATAACTTACTATACTTAAACAATAACTTACTATACTTAATTGCATAGGGAACTTTCTAGACCCATCCAGACTTTACTTCTAGATTTTAAGAATTGTCTAAATATATTTATGAATAATATATTGAAGATATAATAGATAAGTAAATTGGTAAACACAAGAACAGACCTCTGAAAAAGATTCCAATCAAGACAAGGCATAGAAATAATAATTTGAGTAATTATCCTAAATGATATTCTGGCATTCCGAATATCAATAAACATATTCAAAATATATTTAAGTGTAGAAACATAGCACTAGTTACCGCATAGATTTTTTCAACTCCGTGTCTCGATCCAAGTCTTTGAAGAAAAGAGGGAGTGGTGCCCATTATTGTTCTTGTGGACAATTGTTATTTGTCTAACTTTGAAGCCCATGAGGTGAGCTCTACTTCTAGGACGTCAGCATGGGTGGTGGGATGCAATTTTCTGTCTACCGCTCTGATAGATCTTTCCTCCTTTAATTGGTATGTGTGATAATCAATCTTGGTCTTCGTTAGATATTTCACTGTTCGCCGGTATGTCTCGGGTTTGTCTGATTGGATCTTCATGTCATTTGCCTTACTAGTGCAATAGTATTTTCCAGAGCTTACTGCCTTGTTCAATAGGGTGCAGAGAAGATTAAAGTTTTTTATACTTCGTACGATGGCCTATGCACTTTAGGAACCGATGTGGACTGCATTGCTACAATATGTGCAGACATTATTACTCCTTACTTTTTATTTGTTAATATCGACAAATAATACAACAATAAATAGGTTTTGCATAAAGCTGACAAAATTGTTTTTGATTTTCCATGATAATTGATCTAATATTTGGCTTTAAAATTTAAAATAAATTGATAATCTACCTGATCGATTTATTTTTTTATTTAAATAACATATAGCAACCAAACCGTACAATTTATTAATCCGTATAGCATAGACATTAAGATACTAGAGATTTACATAGTACAACAGAGCAGGGGACATAATAGGACTCTAATAGAGAAATTCCAGCTCCATTGTGCGTGGCTGAAATCGAACCAGAGCTTCAATAATGATGTCATTTTGGCTCTCGAATCTTCCCATTTTATCGAAATGAGAAACTGTTCTCCCCCAACAATGGGAAGCCAAGTGGCTATTTGGTTTTCTCCATTAATTAGATTATGAATATTATTTCTTATATTTTGTAAATCTGTATACATATATACATACTTGGTAATCCATATTTATTCTATGCTTTCTTTTTCTCTCCTCTGTCCTTGTAAAGATATAGTTTTTTTTATCACTTCTTGGTACTAATTCACCATAGTTATGTGTGCGTTTGGAATTTTATACATTTTTATATATAGTTGACTTTTTCGTACAAACCAAGGCGCGTTTACTGCGATTAGTAGGATTTTATTTTGGAAAGTTTGTAATTTGTTTCGCTTAGTTGTTGACACTGCGCCCTTGACAACCGTACATTAGGTTTGTGTTTGGTACTCCTAGGCGATCGCGCGTGTCCAACCTTTATGATGAGTTAAAGTGGCTCTTCCCTCCCTTCCGAAGGCAATATTTCCTCTGTACATTCTTATACCAATCTATTTACTCTCAACACCCTTCATATATTTATACCCTCTTCCAATTCAAATCATCTGTTCAACACCATAAAACAAGATCCCGCCTTTCCGATCTCTATATTCGTTCCCACCGAACCAAAGCATTCGAACGCTCCTTTCTTGCCCGCTCCACCACACTGTGGAACTCAATCCCTCCTAATATCCGTCATAGTCCCTCACTATCGTCATTTAAATCCTTGCTTTTCCAACATCTCCTAGCTCATGCATTTAACAAAAGCTATGGATTTATCAATTCTCTTTAATTGCTTAATATATTGTCAAGACTTGTATTGTCCATTTACTTATTATTATTTTTGTTTAAACATGTCTTTTTAAATTGTTTTTTGTCATTTTCAAACGCTTTATGATTTGTAATACTTAGCCTTCTGGCCAGATAAACATTATGTTTCTTTTTCTTTTCCTTGTTATTCTAAAGGGACATAGTCCCAGAATAAAGTTACTTTTCTATTCTATTCTATTCTATTAGTAGAGGCTAAGAATGGTTTTATAAATGAATAAGGCTGTTTCTGATTTTAATCTAGATTTTCTATTTATTATCGGATAAAGTAGAACTTTTTATATATTCACTAACCGAGCTAAAACAGTATTTACTTGGTTCATAGTATCTATAGTAATCTAAAGTGTAATCTTATTTTTTGTTGCTTTTGGATTCATACATATATATTGTATTTTTTTCTTTTTTATTGTAGAGGGGTTGTTTTTTGTGTTCTAATCACATTTTACCCGAATCACTGAGTATTGTAGAATTATTAACATCGTCGTGCTAAAAAAAAGCGTTCAGAATTTTTTAAATAATATTTATTATGTATTTCTCTTTGTTCTGTAGAAATTAAAAAGTGTTAATTAAATAATATATGCAGATTTAATGATGGATTAAATTGGTCAGGGGTGCAGTCAAAGATAAAAAAAAATAATCAGTTGACATTTATGAGTTTGACGAGTCACCACGGACAGGCACTCACATTCGCCCTGAAGATGGCCTGCATCTACAATGCCGAAGCGTTGGCACAATTAAAAAATAAGTTTCACTTATTTTGTATTATCTTATACTGCACCCCTGACCGATTCAATCCATCATTAGAATTATCCAGTCAACTATTTTCCACTCAAATACGCAGATTTAAATTTAAATTTGATTCAAGATTACTTTTTGAACTATCTATTTATGGCTTAGTAAACGTATAAGGAAGTTGAGAGGTTCCCACAACAGATATCATGTATTAGCATAAACATTTTTATTGTTTAATGAAACTGACAAGTTAGAACAATACTTTTTTAAATGGAAATTTGACCTCAACGTTCAAAAATATAGCGCAAAAATTTTCACCCTTAGATGCCCTTCAGACCCACCTGAGCTAGTGCTCAATGGCAGCAACCTCCCGTGGAATAAAGAAGCAACAAAATATGTCGGAGATTATTTAGATCGTCGTCTTACCTGGAACCAGCATATCAACACCAAATTAACGCACGGTTAGCTCTACTTTATCCGATAATAAATAGAAAATCTAGATTAAAACCAGAAACAGCCTTGTTAATTTATAAAACCATTCTTAGACCTCTACAAATGTACGGTTGTGAAGTGTGGGGTGCAGTGTCAACAACTAAGCGAAACAAATTACTACCTTTCCAAAATAAAATCCTACGAATCGCAGTAAACGCGCCTTGGTTTGTACGAAACAGTCAACTACACCGAGAGTTAGTTCGATTGAAGAATTCATTATATTTTATTATATTATAAAATAAACTTGAACAGCATGGGCAGTCATTAAATAAAACTGTTTAAAGAGTGACTACTTCGGGAAAAATAATGATCTACATTTTGGAAAGGGCTTATTGTTTTTCTCCAAATTCCTAGCCAATTAAATAATAATAATAATAATAATAATAAATAATATTTATAAATAATGCACTCGTTTCCACACCACCGCAGAGGTAGAGTGCCGGGGTGCGTTTTTTTTAATGTGGTGTCCCCAGTAGGCCTAGTCCACAATCGTCTGTGATCTTCAAGGTATAAAATCTTGATGGATTTGGAAATACTATTGATCGTTTCAGATCTACTAGTATTCGACATACGAAGAAAATTGGGATTGTGGGGCGAATAAACCTAAATTCGACGAATGAACCTAAATATTATACATTACAATACATATTATAAATTAAACATAAATATTATAGAATCGAAAAGTAACTTTATTCTGGGACTAAGTAAGTCCCTTCAGAATAACAAATATGAACAGAAAAAGAAACATAATATTTATATGGCCAGAAGGCTAAATGTTACAAATCATAAAGCATGTAAAAAGTGACAGGAAGCAATTTAAAAAGAAATATTTAAACCAAAAATAATAATAACTAATAGGTACTATGACGGATATTAGTATGTATTGAGTTCCACACTGTAGTGGAGCGGGCGGGAAAGGAACATTCAAATGCTTTAGTTCTGCGAGAAGGTATTGATGGGGCCAGGGTGCACTGAAAATAAATGAAAGTGAATTCCCCGAGCGCCCGAATAATAATGCCGATAATAATATCCGTTTCCTATTAGTATAATAAAGCAACAAACAAAAATAAAACATACAAAATATACAATAAGCAAATAACAGAAAATATTTTATTTTTAAAAGAATTTTAACTGAAATAATTCCATTATCACTATAAGTTTAACAAAATACATTTAAAATTACAAATTAGTTAGACTCTATTGATAGTAAAAATACAAAAAAAAAAAAATCTTCTTATGAAAATAATTATAGTAAAAAAAAAAAAATGTATCTTGTGACAATGCAAAAAAAAAAATGTTCTATTAATCCTAATCGAGGGAGAGAGAGAGAAAAGGTCTGACCTGATATGATATTTTAATTTCACTGAGTAAGTTAATATTCGGCGCTGCCGTCTTCTGAGGCGAAGTAACTTTCGTCACGAGCAGGCAAATTGGCAGAGTCTCGATCCGCAAAGGCCGTGGAGGCATCAACTTCAAGTGCTCTGGATACAGCAAGACTGGCTAAAGTACGCTAATTCTTACAAGATGCACTAATAGCAACAATAAACACCCCCTCTCTCTCCCTCGCTTACTCTACTCTCTCCCGATCTAAATCAATATAAAAATATTCTATGAACTAATTTACATATTTTTTAATGTACAATAATTTACAATATAGATGGATGTTTTGGAATACCCAACATTCCGCCCACCTAAAATCTTTATGATTTTACGTCCGAATCGCTAATCATTGGAAGGGGAACAAGATTGTGCATGGTCCTTTTAAAATGTCCACCGGCACATTTAATAGTTGCAACCCTTACAACACCATCGTCCCCAGGATGCAGTTCTACTATCCTGCCCAAACTCCAATTTAGAGGCATGATGTTGGGGTTCTTCACCAAAACCAAATCTCCTATTCTGGGCCTCGAAGAAATCTTTGTCCACTTTAGTCTTGAATATAGCAGATGGATATACTCATTACTCCACCGTCTCCAAAAGGTCTGAGTAATGTTCTGAATGAGTTGCCATCTCGATTTTATGTTACCACCTATTTCAGTCACCTCCTTCTCTGGTGAAGCAATTAATGATGAACCAATTAGAAAATGCCCCGGTTTCAGATAATCGAAATCGTCTGGATTTCCAGATATTGTGCAAAGGGGTCTAGAATTAAGGATGGCTTCAATTTTGGAAAATATAGTTGATAGTTCTTCAAAGGTGAAAGTTCTGTCACCTAATGTTTTTCGGAGATGTGCCTTTCCTGATCTTACTGCAGCCTCCCAAAGTCCTCCAAAGTGAGGAGAGCCTGGGGGATTGAAATGCCACTGTATGCCTTGTCCAGAAGCATGGTTGGTTAGTGTTTCCATATTGTCCTTCCTTCTATACCATTCAATAATTTCTCTTAAATGTCGAGCTGCTCCAACGAAATTGGTCCCATTGTCAGAATAAATGTGGGTTGGCAGACCCCTTCGTGCGACAAACCGATCGAACGATGCTAAAAATACTTCAGTTGTCAGGGCAGACACTAATTCCAAATGCACAGCCTTCACCGCCATGCACACATAAACGCACAGATATGCCTTTGTAACTGGGGCGTTTCTACGATGACTGAATTTGATTGCATAAGGACCTGCAAAGTCTACTCCAACCATCAGAAAGGGGCGTCCTTGGTTCACTCTAGATAATGGCAAGTTACCCATAAAAGGGTTTTCGGGTTTGGCCTTCATTCTAAAGCATCTCAGACATCTCCAAACTATCTTCTTTACCAAGCTTCTAATTCGAAATATATAAAACCTTTTTTGAACATGGGATTGAAGCGCTTTTGGTCCCAAATGATAGTATTGAAGATGAATGTGTTTAATTAAAAGAGTGGTGAAAGGAGCCTCATGTGGTAGCAAGATAGGATGTTTGGTTTCATCTGGTAATTGTGCATGAGCCAATCTTCCGCCCACCCTGAGAAGCCCAGATTTGTCTTGGAAACAAGTAAGGGCCTTAAATCGATGGGAGATATTTGTTTCGGTTTTAAAATCAAAATCTTCATTAATTAAATACGTTGTTGCTTCTTCTATTCTGAGAACTGACAACGCATTAGTTTCCCTTTCATGGAGTTCGGATTTGGAATTTTTTATACCCCCTTACCGTAGTGCGATAATCAGAAAACCTCGTCAAGATAGAGTGTGCAAAAGTTTGCCCTTGAGAAGTTAGTAATGAAACGGCCATTTTAAGTTCAGGAAGATCCTGCAAGACGTCTGGCCTTTTAGGCAGCTGTAATGGTTCCTTATTCATCCAAGATGGACCTTTCCACCATAAAGTACTTTCCTTTAAAGGCGTCGTAAATGTTCCTCGAGATGCAATATCTGCCGTATTTTCTAAAGATGGAACATGATACCATTGTTGTTGTTTAGTGTTCGACTGAATGTAGCTTACTCTATTTGCTACATAAGTTTTCAATTGATTAGGGAACTTAAGCAGCCAGCTAAGAACTATTGTCGAATCAGTAAACAACATAATGGTTTCAATTTCGTGGCGGTCGATAAACTCTGAAATTGACAGGGTTAGCTGCGTTAGTAAATAAGCGGCGCATAATTCAAGGCGGGGTATGCTTATGGTTTTAATAGGTGCTAGTTTTGTTTTTGCCTTCAACAAAAAGGTATGCACTCCCGTATTTGATTCAACAATTTGTAAATATATTACTGCTGCAAATCCCTTCACGGACGAGTCGCAAAAACCCAAAATTCGAGCCTTGCCTTGGTTTGTTCGAATCCAACGTGGCACTTTAATCTGGTTTACAGTTCTCAAGTCTCGTAGGAAGGCCATCCAACTGTCAGTTATTTCCTTTGGAGGAGTGTCATCCCAACTTAGGTTTAATACCCAGAGCTGTTGCAAAAATGCTTTGGCAAACAATATTACGGGTGCTAAGAAACCAAGAGGATCAAATAGACGTGCTATTGTAGAGAGCATTGTACGTTTGGTGATTTTATCCTCAGTTATAGACTCTATCTGGTCAACTTCATATGAGAAACAATCCGATTTGCAGTCCCATAGCATTCCAAGAACCTTAGTTGAAGCTTCAGTGGGAAGAAATCCTACTTGAGCTCTTGAATCACTAGGCAATGTTTCTAAGAACTGTTCACAATTGCTGGCCCATTTATGAACTTCAAATCCTCCTGTTTTAAGTAATGCAATTAATTGTGACTTTAGTTCTAAGGCTTCATCTAGCGAATCACCTCCCGTAATTATATCGTCAACGTAAACGTCTTCTGTCAATAATCGGCTAGCCTTTGGAAATCTGTCACCTTCGTCCTCTGACAGTTGCTTGAGAACTCTCAAGGCTAGATAAGGGGATGAAGAAAGACCATAGGTTAACGTGCATAATTCAAAGGTTTCTATTGCTTCCTCAGGTGAAAACCTCCACAAAATATGCTGAAACTTCTTGCGGTCTTACTTGAATTTGGCGAAACATCTTAACAATATCTGTATAGAATGCAATTTGGTGAGATCGGAAGTTTAAAAGTATTGTGCTTATATCGCGTTGTAATTTTGGTCCTATTAGTAATTTATCGTTTAAGGATCCTGACGATGATGGCATGGAAGCATAAAAAACAACTCTAATTTTCATTTCTGAATTAGCAGGCGAAATTTGTTTAAACACCGCATGGTGAGGTATTATATAAGCAGAATCTGAAATTGCTGGTTTCATATGTCCGAGATCAATGTACTCCTTCATAAATTCATGATACTGAGTCTTCAATGATGCTTGTTTGGAGAATTTAAATTCTAAATTATAAAATCTTCTCAAGGCTAAATTCTTGTAAGAAGTAAGCTGTGGTTTTGGTGCACGAAACGGCAAGGCTACCATGTATCGCCCATATGCTAATCGTTGAATATTGTTTTTGAAATGTTCTTCGCAAATATTTTCAATGGGATCAGCATTACTGGCAAGTAGTGGTTCTTCTAGTTCCCAAAATCTTCTCAAATTCTGCTGTATATTATCCACATCATCTTCATTATCTACATTAGATGTTTCAGTTAGATTAAGGCAAGTGGCTATGGCAGGTTCAAATTCTAGAGATGGAACCCCTAGCACTATGTGGCCGAAAATTGTCGGCAAAGTCCCAAATTGATCTGATACCATTAACGGAGGATCGTTGCTCAAAATTTGTAAAAATAGATCGGCACCCAGTAAAAATTCAATTGGACTAGGTTGATAAAATTTGTCATCAGCTAAGTCAATCGTTTGGAAATATTCAATAAGTGAAGATGGCAATGGAGTGGAAGGCAAATTCGAAGTTATGGATGGCATAACCAAAGCATCAGTTTCTAGGCCTTTTCCATTTTGAAGAGGACAAATATGGCATCGAATAATGCCCTTTGAAGACGTTATCTGTGAAAGACCAACTCCTGTCACGTGACGTTTTTTTGGGGACCATGTGAGTCCAAGGCGACGAGCGCAGCTCACGGTGATAATAGAAAATTGTGATCCAGAATCTATCACAATGCGTACTGGTTCCAAATTCCCTTTCCAGTTTTTAATATTAACTATGGCTGTTCCTAATAATACGGTTTTACAACCGGCTGTCGTAGCCACAACTCCCTCTGTCTCCTTATTATTCGGTTGAATAGCTGATGCTTGATCAGGGGAAGAAGTTTGAAATCTTAATTTTATGGCTTCATGAAGTAGGGTACGGTGCTTATTCTTACATTGAGAGCAAACGAAGTTCTATGTACATTTGTTCACGGTGTGGCCATCCCGAAGGCAATTGAAGCACAGGTGGCCCTTTCGAATTACATCTGCCCTTTCTTTGGGTGAGAGTGCTTTAAAGGCAAAGCACCTAAAAAGCAAATGATTTTGTTTGCAATATAAACAAGTATATCTCTGCCTTCCCTGTTGAATTTTAGAATTCTGGTCATCGAAAGAGGTTAATATTTTTGGTCGATTCCCGGCGTAAAGATTTGTTTTTACATGAGCAGCTGTTGCTATATTGGCCTCCGAGAGTTCGAGGATCTGGCATCTCTGATGAATAAAGCTGACAAGCGACTCATAAGTGGGAAATTCTTGTCCGTGTTGCTTCTCTTCATAAAGCTGCCTTATGTCCGGCTGTAACGCTTCCAATGCAATGTTAAGTTTCAAAAAGTCGGCTTCATTCTCTATATCAAGGGCCTTAATAGTCGAAAAATTCTCTGCTATATTTTTTAAGAAGGACCTTAAATGAATAAGAGTAGAACCTTGTGCGTTATGTGGTTTAAACTGTCTTATTTTTCGCATGTAAGCCGCTCCAAGTACTCTTTTATTATCGTACATCTTCTTCAATGCATTCCACGCTTCGATATAGTTTAGTTCAGATAGAGGAAATGCCGAAACTATTTGCAATGGCTCTCCAGCAAGCCGGCTAATAAGATGGTGAAATTTCTCTACCGCGCTAATACCTCCTTCCTCATGTACTAACGAAATAAATAAATCTCGAAACTGGGGCCATAACAAAATATTCCCATTAAATGAAGGTATTTGAATTTTAGGCAATCTAGCACGGTTAAACGAATTTGTAGAAAATTCTAAAGAAGTAGTTTCATTTTGTCTCGGTAGTGCGGAAGGAACGGGATTCATAATTTTCTCAAAAACCGAATGACAGTCACTAACATAAGATTTTATCTTAGTCATATATTTTTCTTCATATGGAAAAGTACTTTCTTTTCCTTCTGAAAGCAATAATTCATAAAGCTGCTCCCATGCTAAAACAACGTCCTTAAATAAACAATCCAGCATTTTATATTTTCCCCTAAATGAATCGAATTTACTTCTATCCGTTTCAACAGCTTTGGCTTTATTACCCATGGCTGAGATATCTTTATAACCAGTTGAAATCTTCTGTTTGAGTGCTGTAACTCGTTGTTCTGTCGTTAATTGAGGCATTTTTATCAAAAAAGGTGGCTAAAATACTATAAAAAAAATATATATAAAAAAAACGAACAATATCCGCGACCCGGAGGACCAAATGATGGGGCCAGGGTGCACTGAAAATAAATGAAAGTGAATTCCCCGAGCGCCCGAATAATAATGCCGATAATATTGTCCGTTTCCTATTAGTATAATAAAGCAACAAACAAAAATAAAACATACAAAATATACAATAAGCAAATAACAGAAAATATTTTATTTTTAAAAGAATTTTAACTGAAATAATTCCATTATCACTATAAGTTTAACAAAATACATTTAAAATTACAAATTAGTTAGACTCTATTGATAGTAAAAATACAAAAAAAAAAAATCTTCTTATGAAAATAATTATAGTAAAAAAAAAAAAAATGTATCTTGTGACAATGCAAAAAAAAAAATGTTCTATTAATCCTAATCGAGGGAGAGAGAGAGAAAATAAAAGGTCTGACCTGATATGATATTTTAATTTCACTGAGTAAGTTAATATTCGGCACTGCCGTCTTCTGAGGCGAAGTAACTTTCGTCACGAGCAGGCAAATTGGCAGAGTCTCGATCCGCAAAGGCCGTGGAGGCATCAACTTCAAGTGCTCTGGATACAGCAAGACTGGCTAAAGTACGCTAATTCTTACAAGATGCACTAATAGCAACAATAAACACCCCCTCTCTCTCCCTCGCTTACTCTACTCTCTCCCGATCTAAATCAATATAAAAATATTCTATGAACTAATTTACATATTTTTTAATGTACAATAATTTACAATATAGATGGATGTTTTGGAATACCCAACAGGTATATAAAGATCGGAAAGGCGGGATCTTGTTTTATGGTGTTGAACTGAGGATTTGAATTAGAGGAGACTTTAGATATATGAAAGATATTGAGAGTAAATGGATTGGTATAAGAATGTGCAGAGGAAATATTTTCTTCGGAAGGGAGGGATGAGCCAAATTAACTCATCATAAAGGTGGAACACGCACGATGAGAGTAAATGGATTGGTATAAGAATGTGCAGAGGAAATATTTTCTTCGGAAGGGAGGGATGAGCCAAATTAACTCATCATAAAGGTGGAACACGCACGATCGCTGAGTAGTACCAAGCACAAATCTTAGAGAGCAATTCGTTATTTTCTTTAGTATATATAATATTAATGTAAATAAGAATGTAAATATTCTTAATATTAATAAAAATATAGATAAGAATATCTAAACAGTCAACATTTAACTATATATAATTATATATATATATATAATTATTTTTGTTACTTACATAATTATTTTTCTTCAAATAATCATATTAATTTATGCAATATTAATATGATTAATTCTCACATTAATTATTATCTTCAGTAAAAACTGGCGTATTTTAGTTGTAGTCCATCTGTAATAATACTTTTTTTTGGAATTATATCTTTTTAAATAATTATATATATATATATATATAGGAGTCTGGCCCGAGCAGTCAACGGTGTTAGATCGTGTCCGTGTTCACTTCCTTAAAAGTTAAAGTTAAACTCGCTTCTTAAGTGCAATTTCTGGTGCGATTCGATAGTTTATATTAAACAGTGTGCTTACAAAGCTTGGAGGCGCTCAGAAGAGTGTAGAGGAACAAACGAAACCAATTTTCTAGGACGTTTCGCAGCCTTATCAGTTAGGATTAAGCATGAAATATTCTGTAAAGTAAAGTTCATCTCATACAAGAAATATTCTGTTCGCCCCCATTCCGCAAACCATCTTATCTGAAGGTCAGATTATACCAATATAAATAAATATGCCAGTCACAAATGAAGAAATCCTTATAACTATTAATAAAAACAACGAGGAGTCAAAAAGCTTATTAAATAAGTTAACCGAATTGTTGGACTCGTTAATCAGTGAAGTTTCTGAGATAAGGAAAAAATGTAAGGACCAAGAAACAAAAATAAACTTTCTCGAAAATGAAATAAAAAAGCTGAGAAAAGACAAAAAAGAAACAAATTACGGTCACCTGTGGTCTAGTGGTTAGCGTAACAAACTATTAAACCCAAGATCGCGGGTTCGTAGCCCGGCAGGTGGCCCTAGGATTTTTTAAGGGAGTAAAAAATCCTTAGTTACGCCGTTCTTCGGAAGGGACGTTAAACGGGGGTCCCGAGCCTGTACGATGTCAGGTACTCGTTAAAAATCCCTATCCTAATTAAACCTGGATAGGCAAAATTTAGAGCTCCCAATGTAGCATCGTCCGGTTAGCCATAGCAGCATAAAGTGACGTTAAATGAACAAACAAACAGAAACAAGTTTTTGGTTTTTAACTTGCCGAGTTCGGAAAATGAAAAATTGTCAACAAAAATTATTAAGACATTAGAAGAAATAAATATATATTTACCCGAACACTCTATTAACAATTGTTTTCGTATAGGAAAAGGACCAGATCCCAAACCCGCTGTGATATCCCTTAATAGTTACATCATAAAAGAGACTATCATGAATAAAAGAGAGGCATTTCAGAAGATAGGCCTAAGAATCAGCCATGACAGAACTTTAGAGGAAAGGGAAGAAGGGAAGCGAATTTATAATTGCATTAATAAACTAAAAGATATTGATAATAATGCTACCTATAAACTAGGATTTTTTGAATTCAGAGTAATTAATTATCGTTTAGAAGAAGCAGAAGAAATTGCAAATATTTCCTTTGAAAATAACAGTGCGGTAGAAAATATTTCACACAAGCAAAGGAAAATAGAAGAAAAGTTGGAGGAGTTTCGGTTCCGGCCAAGATCTAATTCAGCGGCTGCTTCAGCATCGACACCCTACAGGCCAATTAGGTGTACAGGAAATACAAACTGGTATAAAAAATGTCACTAACACACTAACAACTAATATACTTTTTTGTAATATAAAAGGCTATTCAAATCTATTAAATGTAAACCCTTTAAATTATATGTATTTTATATATATATATATATATATATATATATATATATATATATATATATATATATAAAATATTGAACCTAAATATTATTAAGACCGTGGAAAAATTCCAACGAAAAGCCTTAAGTCTCCAATCTAAAACAGAAATAGAAATTATCTGTCCAATATTTCGCCCATTCAGGCATCCTCAGGGTAGAAAGAGAATACCAGCAAAACAAAATACAAATCATGCACCCAAGAAACATCCCACCACCTCGAAGGCTCAAATGCAACTATAGAGTATACACTATAGAGTTGCATTTGAGCCTTGCATTATTTATGTTTTGTTTTGCTGGTATTCTCTTTCTACCCTGAGGATGCCTGAATGGGCAAAATATTGGACAGATAATTTCAATTGAATTAGTGAATTACTCCCGTTTTAGTTTGGAGACTTAAGGCTTTTCGTTGGAATTTTTCGACGGTCTTAACAATTATGTAAGGTCTCTTTTTTACTTTTCAATACTAAATATTATTGTTTCATTAAGAACTTATGTAATTAAAGATTTGTGATATAGTACTTTATTCTGGGTCAGGATCCTTCCGAATTATTATTATTATTATTTAATTTTCATTTGCACCTGCGCAATTGCGCATCCAGCAAATTTGATCCAAATGTTTTTCTCTTTGCTATGGCACAGGAACATCGAGTTTTGGAATGAAATATCAATTTTTCAGTAGGTCTCTTGGCTTTTTAATCTTTTTTTATTAAGTCCAGGTAACAGGGAGTAGGAAAGCGGAAGAACGAGTGGGTTTGGGTGATATTGTGTCGATAAGTGGAATGTTATGTATTTGTTATTGTTTCGGGGGAGAGAGGCCTTTCACAGTCGAAACGCAAATCTCTTCCCCTGGGGGTTGCCAGTTCTAATGAAGGACCAAATATGGTGGGAGGAGAGGGTAAAAGAGATCAAAAATCAAAACTGATCCGAATCATTAGCCCACTCCTAAATCTTATATTTAATATATTTGATAAATGGTGCAGTAATAACAAACACATAAGAGAACAAAATATTTTTATTATAGACAAAAAAAATAAAATACAAAATCAAGCTACATACATACAGCCATCGTCCTACTAGGGGTGAGTCAGCGCTGGCGAAGTGTGTCTTCTCGACCCAGGTGCGTAAAAATGCGACAAGTCGCCCAGGGTGAGCCGAGAAGAGGGTCAGGAAGGAAGTAGCGAGAGAAAATTGCCTTCTCATGGCACCTGGCAGAGAGGCATGAGCGTTACACAGTTCTACCTCCCCCCTGGCCCCACACTCCACCAGCTCCCGTCACTGACTGCCTGGGCGCTAATAACACGTGACCTATGGGACAAAGTACGAACGCCCAGGCTGGTCATTCATAACATAGGGGGGCATCACCTTCATGAAAAAAAAAAAAAAAAAAATAACAATTTGTACTTAACAGTTATGAATATATGATTTTATAGTAGGAATGTTCATGTCATTGTGTATTGTGTGATTCGAAACATACCACGGTGCATTAAGAATTTTTCTGAGAATTTTGGATTGTATTATTTGAATCTTGTGTATGTGAACTTTTTTTGCTGAACCCCAAAGTTCTGCTCCATATGTCCAAATAGGTTTTAGTATACTGTTATAGATAAGTCGTTTGTTCCTCAAGTCAAGTGAAGATCTGTAGTCCAGAAGATGTGATAGTTGTTTGTACCGTCTAGTCAGTTCTTGTCTTTTTAATTTTGTATGTACGTTCCATGCAAGTCTTTTGTCGAAGTATAGTCCTAGGTAACGTACATAATTTTTGAAAGGTACTTCGTCGTTGTCAATTTTGACTGCTGGATACGAAGCTTTGCGTAGAGAGAAGCTTACATGGCTCGATTTTGAGGCGTTTATTTTTATTTGCCAATTATAGAACCACTCTTCTAAATCAAATAAATGATTTTGAAGAGCTATAGATGCTAGGTTTGGGCCTCTGTGAGAAGAAATAATGGCTGTATCGTCTGCGAAGGTATAGATGTTGGTGCAAGAGTGCTCGGGAATATCAGAGGTGTATACGGAATAGAGAATGGGGCTTAAAACACTGCCTTGCGGTACACCCCTGTATTGAGGGATGAAGGAGGAAATCGAAGAGTCAACGGAAGTACAGAAGAATCTGTCTTGGAAATAAGATTGAAGAATTAAAAAGTATGTAGGAGATAAGTGAGGTTTTATTTTCCAGAGAATGCCCTTGTGCCAGACACTATCAAATGCTTTTTCAATGTCAAGAAAAATCGCAGAGCAATATTCTTTTTTCTCAAAAGCGATAGATATTGCATCCACGATACGGTGACACTGTTGTACAGTAGAGTGATAAGAACGAAAGCCAAATTGGTGGTTCGGTATCACTCCGCTATTTTCGAGGATAGCTTTTATGCGATTAAGGAAGAGTTTTTCAAATAATTTAGACATTATAGGGAGGAGTGCAATTGGACGATAAGATGAAGGATTAGTGACAGGTTTAGAAGGCTTAGGTGTCATTTTAATTGTGGAAAGTTTCCAAAGGAGCGGAAAATAGGTTATGCGCATGATTGAACTATAGATGAGAGTAAGAAAGAGAACAGCTTTCCGAGGTAAGTGGCGGAGGATGAAAGAAGTGATGAGATCATTACCAGGAGCTTTTTTGTTTGGCATTTTGTTCAGTACTTGGTAGATTTCTTTCGGATGAAATGCCGGGGGAGAGAGTGATAAAGGTAGTGCTGTTGTCAAGTCGTCATCTATTTTGTCAGTGAGAGCAGTATTCTGAATTTCGTTTACCTTGAATATATGAGCAAGATGTTTTGCAAATTCGTTTGCTTTTTCTTCGCTCGTCATCGCCCAAGAGTTGTCTGTACGTCTAAGAGGGTATTGTACCACCTTTTGCTTAAGTATTCTTCTTGTAGCTGTCCATACTGGTCTGTCTCTGTTATTTATAGAATTTAAATAGTCCTTGTAATTGTTGTTTTTAAATTTTGATAATTCTTGTTGTAGTTTTCGGTTTAGTTTGTTGAGTTCTGTTTTGTATGAAGGATATCTTGTTCTTTGCCATAAAGCTCTAGTTCTACGTTTTTCTTTGATAAGATTTCGTATTGGTTGAGGTAGGTAGGAATCAGGTTTTGGTAAAGTCGTCTTTGGTGTTGTGGAATGCCAAACTGCGTTTTGAATACATTCGGTCAAGTGATTAACAGCATTGTCCAGGTCGTCGGCTGTACGTATGTAAGTATTAAGGGTGATTTTGTTGTTTAAATAATTTTGGTTTAAATAATATACTCCAGTTTATATAGCCATTTATTAATGCTATGGGTGCAGGTTTTGTAAATGGATGATTTGATAGCTCGAGAAAAACTGGGCTATGATCTGAAGAGAGGTCAGAAAGAGTGGTAACTTTGGAATGTTTAAGTGGCAAAGAGTTCGTAACAAAGAAATCGATAACATCGGGTGACTTTGATATTGCTGTAGGCCAATAAGTAGGTTCAGAAGGGGCAATAGTAGAAAGTTTTAGCTCTTCTATGCATTTATTTAGCCTTTTCCCGCGAGTATTTGAAATTCGAGAACCCCATCTAGTATTTTTATCATTAAAGTCACCACCAGCTAAGAATGGTTTACCCATAGTTGTAAACAGGGTTTTCAACTCATTTATGGAAATAATTTTGTTTGGAGCAATATAAACGGAAGATATTGTTAGCTGATATTTTGGAGAAATTAAGCAAATAGTGGTGTGTTTAGTTGTATTCGTAGAAATGGAAGGAACGAAGTGATGATTCAACGACTTTCCTACAATAATTGCAGTACCTCCATGGGCCGAGTGGTCCGGATGGTCTGTTCTATATACTTCGTATCCATGAAAATAATTTATTTTCCCTAATAAATAAAATATTTAAACTCGTCTTTTTTAGGTGAATTACTATTAAGTAAGAAGAGATGATTAAGTAAGAAAACTTGTTTTAAGTATCACACTTCCATGTTTCGATTATTGGACTTTTGGGATGTGACAATTTTTGGAATTGAAAAATTTAATTTGACTTATGTAATTAAAGATTCGTGTTTGTATTTTAGTTCTAATTTTCCTTAAAATTTATCTATTCGATGAATCATTCGAAGACAATCATGTTTTTGTCTTATAAAACTAATCGCATAAACGTACATAAAAATTCGACTCCATCATTCTACAAAAATGTATTCAAAGAAACTGCAGAAGCAGATTACAAGGCTGCACAATTACAAGGCATGGTTACACCCCTCAACATTTGCCAAACTTTACACGCACTTGACACAACATAACGGAACGGGTACAGAAATCACTAACATACACACAGACGGAAGTAAAGAAGGCAATAATGTAGGCTGTGCTTGGCTACTTTGGGACACGAATGGGAAGATGCTATGTGCCCAGTACAAACTAGGCTCTACGAGTTCCAACAACCAAGCTGAGAAGTACGCAGTCGTAAAAGCGACAGACCTTCCTTCTTGACCTTCCAAACAACATACATACAGACATAGTCATACACACAGATAACAAAATCTTGATACAATCAGTTCTCAACACAGACGTACATGACGAGCTTACCGAAAATATCAGAATGGACTTGTGCACACTTAGGCTTCTAAATTTCTCTGTAAAAATAATATGGGTAAAGGGTCACTCTGGTATCGAGGGCAATGAGATAGCGGATAAATTACCAAAAGAGGCAGCAAAAAGTGATATGTCTCCATCTTTTAAAAAAACACCAATTTCGTTCATTAAATTCAAAATTAGGGAAGAATTAATTATGAGGTGGAATGAACGGTGGACTATTTCAAAAAATCTCCTAGTTTGCATAGGTTCATTCCAAAACTAACAAACAATAACTACAAATTAATAAAATCCACTAACTACAAACTAACTCAGGTTTTAACTGAACATGGACATACCAAATCATACTTACACAGATTTCACATAACCAACGATAGTACTTGCTCAATAGACAAAGAAGAACAGACATTTAAACATATAATATATGACTGCCAATTGTATGAAGGACAAAGATCAAAATTAATTATCTCCACAATATTAAGAGGGAAAGTTTGGCCAGTTGCTGAACATGATCTATACAATCACTTTCGACCCGAACTCACTAAATTTATTTATAGTATTGATTTTGAAAAGTTGACATCCATATAAGAAACTCCCTGTACTAAACTAGGTAAAAAAAAAAGATAATCATTTTGTAAGTATTGTAATTTTAATTTAAAAAAAAAAATGTTAATTGTAAAATTTTTAGTTGTTAAATTCGTTAATTTTGTTAATTATGTTAAGTTGTAACAGCATGTATATAATAATGTCTTTTGCATATATTTTAGAATTGTCAAACTGTAGTTAACTATTTGTAAAATGAATTTATAAGGCACATAGTATACTCACGTATGGAATGTGCTAACAAATAAACGGTCCTTTCAAAGGGTTACTTTGAAAGGAAAAAAAAAAAAAAAAAAGGCTGCACAATTTAAAAACTACTTCATTTTTAGACCTTATGTTAGTAAAAGTTTAAAGTAAAACATGAGGAAGAAATAATAAGTTCGATAAATTCCATCCTATGGAATAAAGAAATACTATAAGATTGGAAACTAAAAAGAAGATCTACCATTCCTTCGTGGGATGCGTAGCCACTGACGGATCAGAGGTTTGGACACTCACGAAAAAGGCGGAGAATGGGTTGCTTTCCAAGGAAATGGATTTCTGGAGAAGAAGCTGTGGTATATCGAGAACCAAGTTGATCCCAAACGCAGCAATTACAGACAAGGTTGGATGTCAAAAGAACATGTTTACCAGATCAGAACTAAAAGGTTAAAGTGGTATGGCCACTTAATGCGGATGGACGAAAACCGCTGACCAAAGAAAATTCATAACTATATACCACCTGAAAGAAGAAAGCGTGGAAGACCAAACAGAAAGTGGATGGAGGACGTGGAGAAATGCATGAAAAAAAAAATAAATAACCATGATTTTCTTGTCCATCGACTTAACATTTGGGGATCATAGACACTTGTGATCACAGATGAAGGTGTCTTACTCTTATAAAGTCCCCATCAAAATAATTCTTAGTTGTGTTAATAGCCAAGTTATTAACTGAGGAGCAGATTAAAAGATTAGTAAGATAATGCTTAAATATTTATACATAAAAAAAAAATTTTTACTTACATGAACTAGCATCGTGATGGAGTTGTAACTTCTGCAATCCTTAAACTCTAAAAGACTATTCAACCTATACTAGTTTTCTTGTTTTACATTGACTATTCCATCAGAAACTCAGTTGACAAATGAGAAAAATTTTCGCTCTTTCTTTTATCTAAATACAGTCAAGTATCATAACAACAGAATAATCTTTATTTCATTGTTATTCACTTAAAAAATTTTGAAAGAAGATATAGGAATATACAAGGGGAGGCGCCCCATGGGTGGCAGATCTGGGAAGGCGGCCCATGGGTGGCAGATCTGGAGATAGTCGGTAAAGGTGAGCTTTAACTTTGTTGAAATGAAAGTTTGATGCTTTCAAAATCAAAACTAAATTTAAACTTGAGTATTAGCCAAATTGTGGGACACAAATGTGATTCAAATATGTAGAAACAAACTTTCCACTCCTTCAAAGTTGGCCTTATTTACCACCAAACTGGTATCATTATTATTAAATAGACATGTATATGCATTATTAAACATATTCAATTTATTTATTTAAAAGTAACTAGAAACCTTTTTGTTATTATTTTTATATCATATTATAACATGTATATAATCTAGCTATAATTGGCTAGTTAAGAGGAAATAATAAAAATATAATCATTTCCTGACATTTACGATTATTCCTATCTTTTTTCATTCCAAAGATATTACAAAACAAGGTTGTGTGATGAATAGGTAAAGCAAAAAGTCGGCTTTTCCTTTGTAAATATTCAACAATGTTTTGGAAGGGCACATTTCACCCCGTTACCAACAAGTACATTTCAACAAAGCTATCATAAATTTAAATTGAAAGAAGACTCCTCATTCCCACAACCCTACAAAACTTTCACGAATGTTCACCCTTTGAAATAGACAAGTCATACCGCCTCCTTACGAGGACTGCTCCATCGGCTAAGGCACTTTGAAGAAGTCACTCCCTACGGGGATGGTGTTGGCACTCCGGAGCCCGAAGGAAGCCGCGATGGTTTTACCGCCCGGTAGACCCGGAGGATGAAGACTTGCCGATCTACCTGACCCTTAGGGTTCTCCGACAGCTGCCTCTAACAAAGTAGCCTTCAGGAGCATCTTTGTGTGTGGTCTGACTTTTCCTGACACTTTGTCAGTTATTTCTCATTTACCATGACCTCTTTAGTTGAAGCCAGGTCAAAATTATATAAAGACATTATAGGTCGCCTTCGGAGAAATATTTTCGAAACATTGTGATTCCCCATTCACACCATAAGGTTTCTGAACTACTTACGACCAAATGGCTTACAATAATAAATAAATAATATTTTTTCCCATAAATAGATGTGTTTTGAATAATTTATGATAATTATTACATCATTTACAATATGAGTTAATTTATATTATTTTAGGGGGAAGAGAATGCTCCGGGGTGGAGGTCAATATATTTCTCTTACATAGGGAGAAATGTTTATAAAATAATGTGTATAAGAAGGATCTCTTGTACTGTAAGGTGTACATTTTAAGCGGAGGGCGAGAAAAAGGAGAAGTTATAAATACCAGACTTTACTTCTAGATTCTAAGAATTGTCTAAACGGTTCTTCTCACATCTATGCGATCTTATTGTTGCCACTACTGCCGTTATAATAATATAATTAATTGTAAATAAACAATATTACGTTTTGGTTTGTCATTTTATCGTACCTTTTATTCATTAAAATAACTGTGTTTGCACTTTCTTTGTTGTGTTTTTGGCATTATTGACCCTTACTTCCATAATCCCACAATAATAACTTTGAAAAAGTAAAATCCTTCAAAGTTTTATTTTTTTTAAATTGTTACAATTTGTTTTAAATTTCTTTTAAGCTATGGGGGGGGTTACATCCCCAATAACCCCCCTCCCCATGGTCCTTACTAATGATATAGTCCAAACACTGTACCCAAAAAAATGTATGGTTTGTAATGATACAGGAAAAAAATAAATAAATAATTTAAATCTTCAATCATTCAAACTTGAAATATAAAATTTATTATCTTTTTTTTATGTGGGATAAACGATTGTTTATTTTTTTTTTTTTATAAAATAATCTAAAAGTGATTATTTAATTGGATGCTTTAGCGTTTTTTAATGATAAGCTGTCTCCATTTGAATATTTTGGACTATCAATGTGAGATTTGCTGTATTATATCATCATTAATGTAATTTATTTTCTTTATCTTTGATGATGCTTGAACTAACAAAACTTGTAGCAATTATTTACTTTTACATGGGAGACTGTGTTTTATAATTTCCCGATAGCATTTATATAACTAATTCGATAAGCAAAAGTGGGAATCCATTAATAAATAGAGCTCTTTCCTGAAATATTTTTTTTAATAAACACAACTATGATAATTACAAACTTTAAGGGTAAGAATATTGATTAAAATTGTAAAACAGAATCAAGTACTTCATAAAAATTTATTGGAGTATCAGTCAATAGATAGAAATAACTACAAATAAAAATGTAATTATATGAAAATTAATGTTCTGCCTAGAATACTGATTTTATGTGCATATATGTCTGTTTGTGCCTATCTGTTTCTACTCATGTCTGTCTATCTGTCTCTTTCTACCTGTCTTTGACTGTCTTTCTGTGTCGGCCGAAGATAAAATGTGTTGGCAACCAGTCTTGGTCTTCCATACAACCTACAAAATCAGGTTTAGGAATTAAAACATGTTAACCATTCCGTCCAATAAATAAATATAAGTGGTTCAGTTCAGATTTTTTTGATACATTTGTTTGAGCTCTCTTCTTAAAATTTTCCCGGATTGCGATGTAGGTATTGATTCAATGTAAACACATTTATCTATTAATTTAAGTGGAGCTACCCTGCTCTCTAAGAATTTATGGATCGCACTTTCAGTTATCAATGATCCTTCTTTCTTTTTGATAAATGCTACCAGAGATTCACCTTTTCTTGGTTCTGGGATACCAACTACACCAACTTCATCTATTCCTGGGATCCCACGAAGTATGCTTTCTAATTCAGCTGGGGCAACCTTAAACAATGCAATTACTTTCTGATTACCATTAATATCCATACAAATTCATTAAATTCCATATAAAATTTTTCCGGATTGCGATGTAGATATTGATTCAATGTAAAGATATTTATCTATTAATTTAAGTGGAGCTACCCTGCTCTCTAAGAATTTATGGATCGCACTTTCAGTTATCAATGATCCTTCTATCTTTTTGATAAATGCTACCAGAGATTCACCTTTTCTTGGGTCTGGGATACCAACTACATCTACTTCATCTATTTCTGGGATCCCACGAAGTATGCTTTCTAATTCAGCTGGGTCAACCTTAAACAATTCAATTACTTTCTGATTACCATTAATATCCATAAAAAATCAATACCTGATATCCTTTAACTTTAATCATTTCTTTGACCCTATCAACAATATACATGTCATGTTAAAAGAAAGAATGTTTTACCCTTAGAAAGGTTTTTATTAGCTTAAAACAACAACTGAACAAGCATGGTGAGTTTACCGAACATAACAATGGTTATCTATCAGGTTAGACAACAGTAGGAAAATTTCCCTCACAGGAGTGGGGATTAAACCACCACATTCACCCTGAGTTTTAAGAAAACATTTGGAAAAATTTAAGAACAATATTTGAGGTACAAAAGAAAGATTTATGACTTATGACTCACACATTGAGGTCTTGAGGGGCACACATCCCAATTTCATTAGAGAAGGAGCCATGAACAGATGGAGTGGCAGAGGGTTCTTCAGGATGTACCATGTCAGAGGGCTCTAATATTGGAGCGGGTTCATCACTATTAGGGCAATGCTTCTCGAATATTTCAGGAGTTCCTCTAGGTGCTAATTGCCTCAGGGACACGGTTCATTCTGATCCATCCTTCTTGTGAATTAGGGCATACTGTGGGTTAGCCTCAAGCAATTCCACTTCCTCGACAGGGTCTTCATATTTGCTGATTCGCACGTTCCTTTTGGCAAGCACAGGACCAGGGGTTAACCAAGACGGCAAGGTGACTCCATTGGCTGTACGGCGAGGATGAGTGAAAAATCGTTCATGGGGAGTGGAGTTAGTTGCTGTGCAAAGTATAGATCGAATAGCGTGGAGGGATTCCTGCAAGACACTTTCCCAGTTCTCCGTCCGCAGTCCTAGAGTCTTCAATGAGAGACAAATGGTTTTCCACAGAGTTCCATTGAGGCGTTCAATTTGCCCATTTCCTGCCGGATTGTATGGCGTTGTTCTGCTGGTAGCTACACTGTTTGAATGGAGGAAATCCTTGACTTCCCTAGACATAAATGAATCTCCCCGGTCAGAGTGGACATAGGCTGGCATTCCAAACAAACAGAAGAGATTTTTGAGACACTCAACCACAGGGCAGCAGAAACATCACGACAGGCATATGCGAAAGGGAAGCGGGAATACTCATCAATGATGGTAAGGAGGTAGAAGTTCTGTGATCTGGACGGGAGAGGGCCCTTAAAATCAATGTTGATGCGTTCAAATGAAGAGGTGGCCTTTACTAAAGTTCCAGAAGTTTTCAAGTACCTAGGTTTTACTTCAGCACAGATACTACAGCTTGAAGTCATCTTCTTGACATCTTCAAGTGAATAGGGAATGTTCTTACATTTGAGCCAATGGTACATACGTGTGACACCTGGGTGGCACAAAGATTGGTGAAGCTGGAGCAAGTCAGTAGAAGAGGAAGCATTACAGACTCGGGAGAGTGTGTCTGCCTTGATGTAGTCCTCACCGGGGCGGTAAGATATGTCATAAACAAACGGAGCCAGCTCTAGTCGCCATCTAGTGATCTTCTCATTTTTTACCTTACTTCCATGCTTTCGGTCAAAAATGAAAGACAGAGCCTCTTGATCAGTTATGAGGCGAAAATGTTTGCCAAGGAGGAATGCTCTCCAATGCCTCAGGGATTCAACAATTGCCGCAGCCTCCTTTTCGATTGGTGGATGCCCACTGATTTCAGATCTGCTTAGTGATCGTCCGAAAAATGCAACCGGCCTTCCATCTTGACTAAGGGTGGCTGCCAGTGCAAACATAGAGGCATCAGTTTCTACTACAAGCGGGCGAGATTCATCGATGGTTGTGACGACTGAGTTGGCAATATCCTTTTTTAGCTTTCCGAAAGCAGAAGCAGCAGATGGATTCAGCGGAAATGATTTAGCATCAATCAAGACCCGGATTTTATCTGAAAATTTAGCTAACCACTTTGAGTAATAAACAAAGAAACCAAGAGCCCGCTTCAGCGATTCAGAGTTATGTGGCAGTGACATATTCAACAAGGGGGCAAGTCGTGCTGGGTCTGCCTTGATAGAGTGGAATGAAACAAGATGTCCCAATAGTTTTACGCTTGCAAGGTCAAATTTACTTCTCTCTTTGTTGATTTCAATGCCGAGCTTATCGAGTGTCAACATAAGCTTGTTTAGATTTAGGTCATGGTCAGATTTATCTTGCTTCAAAGCCAGTATATTTCTTCTCATCTTCACATATCGTGATCTTATGATATGCTTGCCGTAAGTCCACGACACTGTAATGCTTGTAATTAGCAACTTTTCTGACAAGTTGGTCAACATTTGGTAAGGGGTAGGCATCAAGTAGAGTATACCTATTTATCGTTGTAGGTTCAATCACTCCTTCGGAAAGCAACCGAGTGATTTCTTTCTTGATAAACTGAGTGTCTTCATCACAGTATTGTGGCAATTGGATGACAGTTAGGAGAGAGATGGTCAAAGAGACGTACATGGTCAATCTTAGCTACAGTATGCGAACAGATTGTGAGAGGTGCCTTGTCACCACCAAATTTTAGCAGAATATTGGAGTGTGCTTTGAGTATGTCATGTCCGATAAGAAGATCGGAACAGAGTTCTTTAAGAACAGTCAACTTACTTTTAGCATAACTGTGTTCAGCAATTTCTAGCTTTACGAGAATAAATCCTTCAACTTTGGTCCATAACGATGTAGATGCCATTGATACTCGTCCCTCCTGAGGCATAACTTGAATGTTGTGTTTACAGACAAAGTCAAGGCTGATGAAGCTACCAGAATTCCCAGTGTCCACGAGGCAGTTACAGGGGATTCCATTCACAAGAGCCGGGGTAACAGCATGGCTTAACTGAGGCAGAAAACCATCGTTTAGTGATGCTAGAATAGCTCCAGATACAAGTTTGGTTTTCTGAGTGTTTTTCTTTGCTTTCCGACATACACGGGCATAGTGGCCCTTGATTTTGCAATTGGTACACTCTGATTCAAGAGCGGGACAAGCAGAGCGCGGATGGCGACTAAATCCACAAAAGCACAAAGATCGCTCGGATCATCTAATCCAGTGTCAATGCATCGTGCACTAGGGCGGGAAGTACCAGGAATTGAAAGTGATGAATTCGAATCGCTACCAATTCCCGCGCAAGAGAAATCATTTGTACTGTTTGAGCATCTTTCAGCTTGTTTATGGGCCAGCTCGAGAGCTTGGGCGTGTTAGATGACGTCATCTAGGCTCAACGTTTTAGGCTCCTCAAGTAATCGTTGGCGGATTTGAGAAGAGAGTAGTCCGTTATTGAGAGAATCTCGAATGTACTGATTTTTATTATCTTCAGCAGAAACAGCCTTGAAGTTACAATCCTTTGCTACCAGCCTCAGAGCCTGAACATATTGGTCAACACCTTCATTTTTCTGTTGTTTACGTATAGCCAAAATGTGGCATGCAAATATTTCTCCTGTTTCTTTAAAATAGATGTTAGCCAGGGTTTCAACTGCTTCAACATATGTTGTGGTCTCTGAAATCAGTTGAATGAAAGGAAATTTTGGAGTACCTGCATCAACGTCTTCTAATGGTTCAGTAGATAAGGAGATGAAATTTTCGAAAGTTTTAAGCCAATTTGAGAACTCCTTTCCAGCAGATGGGGAACCTTGACTAGTGCAGACTTTGTCAGGCATTAGATACTTGTCCATTGCGGATTACAAGATTTTTTTTCTCTTTTGTAAAGTTTTAATGTTTAAACACAATTCACATCCACGAAATCACAAACTAAACGACGGCACTCCCGTGATTGAAAACTCCGACCCGAAAGTTTGACTCGTTAACATCGTAGAATCCAAAACTTCAAAACACGAACGAAAGATTGATTGTTTTAAGCTAATAAAACTGTGATGTTAAAAAGAAAGAATGTTTTACCGTTAGAAAGGTTTTTATTAGCTTAAAACAACAACTGAACAAGCAGGGTGAGTTTACTGAACATAACAATGGTTATCTGCCAGGTTAAACAACAGTTAGAAAATTTCCTTCACGGGAGTGAATTAAATCTTAACAATTTTCATGATACTGGAGTGCCCCGGACCTCCACTCAATTAAGTTACATAAATTACACCGGGTTCGTAGCCCGGCAGGTGGCCCTAGGATTTTTTAAAGGGAATAAAAAATCCTTAGTTACGCCGTCCTTCGGAAGGGACGTTAAACGGGGGTCCCGAGCCTGTATGATGTCAGGTACTCGTTAAAAATCCCTATCCTAATTAAACCTGGAAAGGCAAAATTTAGAGCTCCCAATGTAGCATCGTCCGATTAGCCATAGCAGCAAAAAGTGACGTTCAATGAACAAACAACAATATCAGTGATTTAAATTTATTTTCTTCATTTCTCCTTCTTTAAAATGTCTAACTAGATGATACAATACATATGTACGTGTTTATATTCCACACACTAATATTTATAAATACATAATCACAAATTCAAGAGTACATTAAAAAACATCATTCATTCCCATCGAGAGTATATTATCTCAAAACTGATCCTACTATTTCCGATTTTTTGGGAATTGCAGGGATATTAGGTGATGGAATTTACGGGATTTGAAGGTTGGAAGATTATTGGAACGTCGAATGGAAGAAGATATAGAGTTCCAAAGGGAGGAGGACCGGACAAGGAAAGCTCTTTCAAAAGCTGCTGTTCGGTGGGATGCTGTATATAGATCAGAGAGCCGAGAACGGGTGTTACGGGGGAGGACTGTTGTTTTTAATTGAAGGAGATCGAAAATGTATGATGGTCGGCGGGATTGGACAACTTGATAAAGAAAGGATGCTAGGAAGTACTTACGACGATAGAAAGGGTAAAGCCACTTCAGGTTTACGTAAAATCGGGTGACCGGGGCATCTCTCGGGATCCCAAAGATGAATCGAACGAAGGAATTAAGCAACCGTTTCAATTTTGCCTCGAAATCCTGAGAGATACAATGTAAACAATAAGTACAAAGATAACATTTTTAATTCTTTATCTCCATAGTTGTTGCAAGTGAAAGGAATATTGCCATTGGTAACAAATTCCTCAAGACATTTTTTTAATGTCTACGAAGAATGACTATTTTTTTATGCCTATCTGAAAAGAAACTTCTTCCAAAATTTTCTATAATTCATCTTAATTTACTTTTTCTATTACATTTAAATCATGTGGATTTCTTGACAATACATCAACAAAATATACATTTAAGTCAGAGAGTTTAAATATCCCTATTACAATGCAGGTATTTTCAATATTTTTCATACTAAGCAGCCAAATCAATGTTTTAATCTAGGCAGTACAAATAATAAAAAATTAAAAACTGGTTTAAGTGATGCCAAATCACTTTTTTTAATTGTGGAGTACTGCTGTTAAGTTTCAAAAAGAGTGTGCAATGGAAAGGTGACATGATGGTTCATCCTTACTGATATTTAGGATATCACTTCACCAGATTCTATTGGACTCGCATTTGTTATTAACATAGAAAGGAGTTCACTATGAAGGACTTGTACTATTGAAGTGTTATGCTTTGCCAAGAAGACTAAAAGCTTCCTGATAAGACGTACAGTTTTTTTATTATTTTTTTTATCACAGCGGACATTATTTTTAGTGAATTTTCTTAAATACTATGAGTAGTACAAATAGGCGGGTTGAGCCGGAGCCGTGACCTTAAGGTCATTGTCTGCTGTAGCAGGGTCGTGGGCGTGACCTTGAGATGACCTTGAGGGTGGGAGGGGTGTAAGGCAGGACGAGGGGGTGTTGACCTTGAGGTAGGTCCAGGTGTGCAAATTAAGATTTGGCAACGTCGCAGATGAGATGTGGCAACAGCGCAGTAGAAACTAGGTCATGGTTTGTTCTGAATGGATGACGCATGTCATTTTATGAATGGAAGTGTTGAATGGGCGTGTGACGTCATCTTATGAATGGATGAACTGAATGGGAGCGTGACGTAATTTGTCTTTGTGAATGGGATAAGAGTTATGAATGAACCACCATAAATACAAATACACTGTTTTACAACTTAAATGAATTGAATTGTGATGATAATTAATAAAATAAGTTTCCTTTAATATGTTGTATTGTTTATTTGTCCCTTGAAAAATAAAATAGGAAGAAGGAAAAAAAAAAACAAATACAAATTTACTGCAATCAAATATTTTTATTTTATGTAAATATAAAATTTAATTTAAAAAAAATTTAATAAATCTGAATCAAATACTGATAAGGTAAATATAAAAATTTTAACAATTAACAATCTTGTAATGTTTCTGATAAACAGCTGATCTGTGGGTTGATTCCAGGATAGGACTCAGTATCTTGGAGATATGTTGAATCCTGTTTTCGAATCTTGCGAGGAAAAAACCTCGCATGTGTTTCCCATGGACTGATACGTGCTGCACGATGAGCATAATTCCATGTTACAAGAGTACGAGTTTCAACAAGGTCCTCATCAGGCTTGAAAGATACCTAAATAAAAGATATTATTACTCGATATTTTGTATTTTCCGAATCGAGTTCTAATTCGTTTATATTTTTTTTGGTTGTACGTTCATTTTACATCTACTTGTAAAATAAAAAGAAATTAGTATACTCCTCTTCTAACAACCACAAAAAAAAACAAAAAAACAAACAGAGAGTCAGTACAATTTACGGACCAAACCCGTTCCCATTTCATATTCTATTATTTTATCATGTAAAATGAGACAGTAAGCTTTAGTATTGGCTGGAAAGTTTTCTTTCGCCTCTAATAGTACTCTGATATCGATAGTCGCACTTTTGATTGCTTCAGATTGCTTAGAACAATCTATAATCACTAGAGGCGCTAGTTTCTCGAAATCGGATCTTGAAAGCAGGGGCTGAGAATGTCTAACGCCATAATAACTCGTTATACATTTTATACAACAATGCTACTTTTCCTTGCTCAAAATCTAAATTTAAGTCATCGTACGGATATTGTTCACTATTCAAATAAAGTTTCAAATTTTTTAATTTGCAACTATCGAACAGACTGCTATCTTTGTTAGAGGTTCTATTTCGATCACTTTGAAATGCAAAAATGAGATAGCGCGGTTTTTCTAAATTTGTTGAAGTTTTGACCGACCAATTTTCCTGCTGTGTCGCAGCTACATTGGGATATTCGTAAAGATCCCATGATCTGAATGGAATAGAAACGACCTTGTTCTTGTCTACTAGTTTTAATAACCTCAGACGTTCATAATCTGAAACACGAACATGAGGCATTCTCCACACCAATTTGTCAAGTTTTATTGTACATCATCGTCACCGAGCACGCGGTTTAGGTCAGTACTTGATCTGATCAAAACGAGCTCTTGCTTCAGATTGATTAAAATTTTACGAAAGTCCTCGCAAATCCCAAAAAGAATATCAAGTGGTAGGCATACGCTAAAAACGCCGTTTTTATCCAAAGAAAGAGTTTTACCGGGCATTGTCCACCCCGCATTTTCTAATCCCATTACTCGATTAGGCGAAAATGATGCATGCCCTTTAAGAGTAGTAGTTATCCCCGGATTTCGTACTCGATCGACTTCTATACCGTTTAGTTCATATCTAATTTCGTCAAACAAAAACGCGAATGCGTTATTAGTCAACTTTGGAGTGGCACCGATAGTGCCATCACTTTTTAAGATCCTCCCTTCGAGATAAATAAAACTTTGAGAAGGAAAGGTATAAATATCTTGTTGATGAATAGGAATTCTAATCTCGTCGGATTTGTTAAAGGTATTTCCCGTATAAGGCTGGTGCGAGTGATATTCAAATTGTGTAAGAGAATCGACGAATTTTATATCCGTCGTAACGTCTAGTATGCCATTCATAATGTTTGTTTAACCGAAAACCACACTGTTTTAAAAATATAGCGTTCGCAGTTGTCAGCGCTCTTGTTGATTTAGGTTTACTGGTTTTAACCGTTGTTTGACATCTCCTTTTATAATAATCGATGCAACAACTATCTCTAGAAGAAAAATCAATCCCCATTCTTTTTTAAATGTAATCTCAATGTAACCGTTTCTCCTCTAAAGTCGATAAGCTCTCCGTTCTGATCTACTAATCGAACGATGATATTGTCTACAGTCCTCACGTTGGTTGGAAAGTAAATGACCGGACTCGTGATTTCTATTATTTTATATCCTGAGTCTACACGCGGAAAGAATTGATGAATATTATGATCCGGTTCTCCGTTCACATAAGACCCCGATGCGATGTTACATTGAATTGAAATAATGTTTACGCTGAGAATTTTAACAATGTCATTTGATTCAGTATAGGAGCGATTCGGAGGAATGACATGATCGGATCGTGTAAAACCCAAAAGAGGACCACTAGAGTGAGGCTTCTCGGAATAGTTAAAGTATACTGCATGAGTTGTTTTAATTTCCGTTTTTAGCGTGTTGGAATTTCCTCTTATTATCACTACAGCGGTAGGGTCAAGATGAGAAATTTTTTCACGTAAAAAGGAGGCTATAGCATCGATATCG
This sequence comes from Arma custos, assembly GCA_037127475.1. Classification (NCBI taxonomy): domain Eukaryota; kingdom Metazoa; phylum Arthropoda; class Insecta; order Hemiptera; family Pentatomidae; genus Arma; species Arma custos. The sequence continues at coordinate 113,229,985 of CM073764.1, forward strand.
TACGATCCTTCAGGTATTTGGATCGAAAAATCACCAAAATAAAACATATCATTAGCGCCCTTTTTTATATTCGGAATAGTATTATATGTCTCAAATGATAACAACCCAACAGTATATATTGACCCCAATTCTAACGGTGGTAAAAAGTTTGCGGAAAGTACGCTAGAATTGCCCGTAAGCGTTACTGTATAGCTCATGATTAACAATGATCAAACGCTTTGAGAAGCATCGACTAAATACTGTAAGCAGAGAAGTCTACAAACCGACGTATTCCACTCCTGATAACGCTCTCTATTATAAGTTATTTTTAGCCCCTTAAAGTACTCGAGCAACTGTGGTGGTGGTTTTAAGTTTCCAAAGGAATCAAAGTATTTCACAAAATTATTTTGTTTTATATAACAGACCCAATGTGAACCAAGTTCTGAGCTCGGCTCTAAATTTACAATAGCAGACTCGTGTTTGTTTGTTTGGATATCTAGGAAGTTTATCAATCATAAACACTCCTCGAAAATGTTGGATATTTAAAACTTTGACCAAATAATTTAATTCTAAATCCGTCAATGGCTTATTCGGTAGTCAGATCTTTCCAGATTTGTTTTTTTGTCGAGTTATAAACAGGCCGTAGCCTTTCCGATATGGTTTCAAATAAAGTCCATTTCCGATTTTCTGACTTTCCATCTCTAAATTGTGCCTCTTTTGCTCATCTAATTTATGTTTAGCTTCTTTCGCCTCGTAGATAGCTTTAGCCACACTCGACGCTCCTCCCGCTAAAGACACCACTGCAGAAAGCCCCGCCATTAACGGCACAAGAAATGGAAGAAATCCTCCCTCTTTTGGCAAAGGAAGAACTCTGGGAGGCAAAGGTTTTGTCTTACCACGTAAATGCATTTTAGCCTTTTTGTATGCCATTTTTGACGCTTCGAGGATCGATGAAACGTTAGCAACCTTTAGCGATTTAACTAATTTTTTGAAACTAATCTTTTTATTTTTTTTCTTCTTCTTAATACCGGCACCAATTTTACCTTTCGCTTTCATAGTATTTGTAACTAACCAAGCCGCGGCTTTTTCTCCCGATGATGAATCCGAAGCTTTAACTCGTTTCCAAGCGTTTTCAACCAAAATCTTGTCCGCTTTTCTACGACTTTGCATATCCTTACTTTGCTATAAGCAATATCGTGTTCTTTACAAGCTTTATCAAGCTGGTTTATTCCACTATCTCCTCTATTTAGTCGTTTTTCAAGGTTTGTACCGGGGCCACAATACTGGTATCCTGGCAGGTGTAATTCAAACGGTAACTTATTTATGAGACTGTTTATCAAGCCTCTTCCTTTGCGAGTCTTACGAATCATACTGTAGTGAAAAATGACAATCGGCGATATATATATATATATATATATACAGGAAATGAATGATTTTGTCTGCATTCAAAATGAAATTAGTCCAACAAGAACAACGTTTTTCTACTTTGAAGTGTTTGCCTGACGAATCTACTGAGGTGAAACATAGCACATTATTACCAAACACCATACGAGCGTCGATATGCGGATCAAGCGGATGTGGAAAGACGAATATTATGATTGGACTTTTATTAAATCCAAATGGTTTAAAATTTAAAAATGTATATCTATTCGGAAAAACTTTACACCAGCTCAAATACCAGTATTTAAAAAATGTTTTAAATATGGTTCCTGAAATAGGATTTTACGATTTTGAAGATGCAAAAAATATGCCTCACCAAGTTGAATCTAATTCAGTCTGTATATTCGATGATGTTACGATGGAGGATCAAGATATAATTAAACGATATTTCAGTTATGGAAGACATATGAATCTAGATTGTTTTTACTTAACACAAAGTTATGTTTGCATTCCTAGACATCTGATCAGGTGTAATTTTAACTTTTTAATAATATTTCCTCAGGACGAATTGAGTTTAAAACATATTTACGATGAACATGTGAGCACTCCTGCTATCGGTTTCCAACTTTTTAAAGACATGTGTTCATTATGTTGGAAAGAGCCTTTCGGTTATCTCGTTATTGACAAAAGTAGGGATTTAAACAATGGTCGTTTTAGAAAAGGAATCGATACATTTATTGTAGTTATATAAAGGGTTTCCAGTCGTTGACGGAGCTCAGTCATGGACCCTAAAGTCACCCGTGAGATTATAAAAACTAGCGAAATTTTAAAAAATAAATTTCGGACATTGAAACGCGGTCTTCAGGATGTTGATGAGGTTCGTCAAGCATTCTTTACACCTGTATCACAACCTTTAGAAGATATTAAAGAGTCGTTAAAGTTGCAAAAAGAAACCAAATCGGAGCCGTCAAGTAAAAAGATTAGAAACAAAAATGATGAGATTGAGTTTACAAAAGATATTTACAAAAGAGCAACATTGACACCAGAGTTAGCCCATTCGACTCATCCGACAACTCCAATACTTTCGGCTAGTTCATCACCTGTTGCTATTTCGACGTTTCCTGAAATTAAAGTAGAAAATGAACATCATGAAACTGAAGATTCACTAGTAGAAACAGTTAAACAGTTTGGAAACCAACAAAGAAAATATTTGGAGAAATTGTTGAGAGGCGATAATAAAACCTTCGATTCACGTTATGGCATTAGAGTCATGCCCAATGGAGGATTCGCAATAGGTGACTCAACTGATATTCAACTACATACAAACAGCGATGACATAACAATTAACGGGGTAACTTATGAAGGCACAGAGGGATTGTTGCAGTTACTTTACTTGAAAAATCCCGAAAAGTATGAAAAAAAAGACTTGGAAATGTATAAAAACATTTTAATCTCGACCAGTGCTCACAAAAAAGGCTATAGTGAAGAACGATGGAGACAAGGAATCAGATCAGAAAAATATAGAAAAGTTGATCGGCTGAGGTTGCTAATATCTTCGGCGAATGCAGGTCACGAAGGACATGAAAACGAAATGGAATCGATAATTGAAGAGCTACGAGAAATAAATATATTATATTAAGTGAATATCTTTTCACTGTGTGTGTGTATCTCGGTGATACTAATAACGCTCGGTTATCTTAAAAGATGAATGCATCGTTGTTAAAAAGTGCTGTCGTAAATGAATTGCACAAACCAGCTCGAAGAAAATATCCACGTCGGAAAACTGTTTTGAAAGGAATTAACGATTTATGGCAAATAGACCTTGTGGAAATGATACCTTATTCTGGAGAAAATAAAGGAAATAAATATTTGTTAACGGTCATAGACTGCTTTTCGAAATTTGCTTGGGCTGTGCCATTAAAACAGAAAACAGCGGACAACGTGAGCAAAGCAATGGAGAGTGTGGTTTTATCGAGTAAATCAACTCCAAAACATATTCAAAGTGATCAAGGAAAAGAATTTTACAATTCAAAGTTTAATTCTCTAATGAAACAATACAATGTTAATCATTATTCAACTTTTTCAAATATAAAAGCTTCCATTGTAGAGAGGTTCAATAGAACATTAAAAGAAAAAATTTGGAGAGCATTCAGCCTGCGAGGAAATTATAAATTTTTAGATATATTACCCCAAATTCTACAAGAGTATAATTCATCATTTCATAGGACTATAGGTATGAAACCAATCGATGCTCGGCATAAAAAGATGGAGAGATACTTGCTAAAAAATGTGTATTCTACAGTGACTAAATCGAAAGTACGAAATCAAAAATTTATAGAAGACGATTTTGTAAGAATATCTAAACAAAAAACAAGTTTTTCAAAAGGCTATAAGCCTAATTGGTCAAGTGAAATTTTTAAGGTAGTCAAGATTCAGAAGACATATCCGTACACATATTTGCTAGAAGATCTAAAAGGGCAACCGATCAGTGGTGCATTTTATGAAGAAGAGCTACAACAGGCTAAATATCCAAATATATACCTGGTAGAAAAGGTTTTAAAAAGGAAAGGCAATCAATTATAAGTCAAGTGGTTCGGTGTTAATGAACGCAGCTGGGTTAATAAAAAGGATATCGTATAATGTTGAAGAAGAAGAAAAAAAAAACATATGCTCTTGTACTAGACATTTATTTTATACGTTCATCATATACTTAAAAAGTTTTGTTAATTATTGTTACTTTTCTTGAAAAAATAAAAATCTAATGATCTGTTCACTGGTCTAAGTTTCTAACCTATTTATCAATTTAAGTAAGTGCGAAGTACTTTATTTGTCCTTGAAAAAAAAAGTGGAATAAGAAAAAAACAAATTAACTGAAAACATTTATTTTTTTATAAATGAAAAATTTAATTAAAAATCATCTACATCAATATGTAGCAATTATAAGAAAAACATATTACAAAATAAATCTAAATGAAATACTGATTTAGTAAATACAATATTTAACAAATTTTAATTAAAAAGACTCCTCCTCAAACCATAAACAATGCGGGCTACACGCTCTATTGTAATTGAGAGGGTTTATTAATGAATCGGTGTCATACAACAGTCCACAGTATACACATTTAACACCATTTTCGACTCCACGTATAAATCCAGCAAATGACAGCATATGATGAGGAGAAGAAGAATTGTCTCTATACGTTCGTTTACGAACGTCTCTTTTAGTGAAATCTACAGCCTCACTATTTTTATTTACCCATGCAGCCAGACGATGAGCTTGATTTAAAGAGCAAACGAATGAAGTGTCTAAATGATAACGACATGCTATCTTATCATATTCCAACTGTTTCAGATTGGGACATCCAAAGTCGTGCAAATCATAAACAGGTTTATCTTTTAGGTCTTCTATAAACTTAAACTTTTCTATTCCTTTTCCCCATAATACGTCATAGTTTTCTGCAACGGATAGTAAAACATTTTTCAAAGATTCATAATTTACATCACTATAGTCCCATTCCAGACCATGAAGATGTTTTTTTACCCAGAGATTTGTCTTTAGCCGATCAGCATTTTCGGCTTCTTGAGGCGGTTTAAAAATCCAATGACTAGAGTGCTCGTAATTTAAGCTAACTACTGACAGTTCTTTCACTATCAGCTTGTTCGTCTCCAAACGATAAGCCTGTAAATCAAGAACTGCTGACGACATGTCTGGAATAAGTCTACTGACTCACACTCTACTGAAAGCGGGCCCAAATACCGACTGACCTGATCAGCATCTGACGCAGCTGCTTATCCTACATATAAGCACTCGCCTTTTCTATCTTCTCATCAGTCAGCCACTATGCTAGTATAAGTTCGTAGTCTCAACGTCTTCAGTTTCCATTACAACTGCAGTAAAGTAAGTTTTTTTTTTTTAATTTTACTCGAATATCTGTTTACTAACTAAGTATATGATTTTAATTTTTTTTTTTTTAGATGTCACTCCTGAAAAAATTAAATTAAATTAAACCCGCATATAAAAATATTGGAGAATTAATCGTAGGACGGACGTATCAAATTCTACAACTTTCGAAGAAGGAGACGGAGTATGGCCCATCAATTGAAGCTATATTATTAGATGAAGGAGAAAAAGAAAAAATAAGAATCTTTCTACCTAAAAGATATGTCAACGCATTTACAGAAGAAGAAATATTCAACTATGAAGGTACATTCTTACATTTTAAACATATAAAGAAAAAAAGTTATATATATTTTTTTTTTTACTTAGCCAAGTGATTATTTTCTGTTTTAGGACAGCTAAAAATTCAATATATGGGAAAGAAGAAAAATGCTTATGACATCAGGTTATGTAAACAAAAAAAAAAAGTTGAATCAGGTTAGGCTACAATTGTTTTGTTTTTTTAATATTACTTTTAGGGGGTAGTGTATATATATTTTTGTATTTGTTTGACCAAGTAAGTTTTTAGATTAAAAATGAATAATAAAAGTAACGGAAATAATTATTTATGTGCTCATTGTGGATTATTGCTTACAAACTGGCGACATAGATGTCAATCGTTGTTTTACAATTGTCGAGGCTGTAGGAAAGAATTTAGCAAAAAGTTTAACTTTGAACGGCATAAATTAACTTGTCAATTTGGGGTTAGTAGTAATAATACACCCGACGTGAACACAATGGAGATACCAATGAAAAAAAGGAAATATAACATGTTTAGTAGACAAATGCGAGGGAAGACGGTCGCTCAAGGAAATGGGATTATTAAAGCTTCCTTAGGAAATGCGGTTGAAGATGTTTACATTCCTAACGATAATAAAAAATTATTAGCTTCAGAATTTTTTAATAAGAAAAAAGAGGTTTTGGTAAAGTTACTAAATAGTTATGTAGATGAATGGAAAAATCTAAAATTAAACATAATGTTAGAATGTACATATATTAAGAAAAACGAAAATACTATTAGTGAAAGAACATATTTTAATTTTAAATCGAAAGTTAGTACGATAGATGTTTCTATAAACCTCGAAAATTACATTGAAACAATTTTTGATAAAATTTTAGAGGAACAGGATGAGTTTGAAAAAAAAGGTTCCGGTTGGATGTATACCTCTGCAAACTATATCTGCCTACATTTAACTAAATTTAAGCCTTTCGGAGGATCTCAATATATTGAATTACCTAAAAAAATACGAGACAAACGTTGTGTTATAAATGTAAAAAATAATACTAACGATTGCTTTCGTTTAGCTTTACTTAGTGATAATATTAGATCAAATGACTTTAACGCGTACAAAAATATTCATACTCCATATTCTTTTGATTCTATATCGTTCCCGACTCCAATTAGCGATATCAATCGATTCGAAAATTTAAATAACCTGTCTATAAATGTTTATGGCTTAGATGATAAAAATAATGTTTATCCAATTAGAATCAGTAAAAAGGATAATTATGATAAAACGTTTGATCTGTTGTATTTACAAAATGGAGAAAATTTTCACTATTGTTTGATCACAAATCTTTCACGATTAGTAAGTTCTCAAATATCTTTGTAAAAACGCGCATATTCAATCTGTCGTAGATGTCTGACCGTATTTCCAAGGACGTACGTAAACAAGTATGGGAAAAAAGGCGATGAGCGAAAAGACGAACACGAATTATTTTGCCGTGATCACAAACCAATTCGATCTGACTTTCCGAAAGAAGAAAAAATTGAATTTAAACATGTGGAATATACACAATCCATTCCAATCGTAGTTTATGCAGATATTGAATCTCTTTTGATACCAATTTCGGGGCCTATTCCTAATCCGTCAACATCTTGGAACAAAGCTGTTCATGAGCATCGTGCTTTTTCAGTTTCACTTCTGGTCAAGTCAAAAATGTTTGAATGTAAACCGTTTGTTTATACGGGAGAAAACTGTATGCTAGCGTTTTTAGAAAAACTCGAATCTATAGTTGTTGAAGCGGATAAAATATACGGTAATACTATGCGAATGGAAGAAATGAGCGAAGGGGAAAATAAAATATTTTATTCTGCTAAAGATTGCATCTTATGTCAATACCCTTTAGACGAACACGATCGAGTACGACATCACTGTCACTTATCAGGAAAATTTGTTGGACCAGCACATAATGCTTGTAATTTAAGAGCAAAAAAGCCCGATTTTATACCTGTTTTTATGCACAACTTACAGGGTTACGATTCTCATTTTATAATCCCTTTCTTGGGCCGTTGTGAAAATATCAGCGTAATTCCTAGTAATTCTGAAAAATATATAAGTTTCAGCATAAAATTTAAAGGATGTAGTACAAAAATACGATTTGTTGACTCGTTTAAATTTCTATCATCAAGTT